>OY756432.1:8824033-10105699 GCA_963576905.1 Mystacides longicornis
GTTACAATTTTTTTTGTCAATTTTACAAAACAATCCAAAAGAAACAATAACTGTATTGAATTGACAAATAATATGTATGGGAAGACAGTGCAATAATATAGCTACAACTGTAAAAAATAGATAGTCATTATCCGCTTTAAACTGGTTTCATATTCAAATGGAAAATAGTGGAGCCGGAAATAGCGGGATATAAATTGAGAATAGATTAAAATTGTTTGTCTTTGATAATTGTAGAAAAAACTTTTTACATATAAACATTTCAAATACCTATGACAAAAATTATACCAAAATTGGCTTAAAATATGTTTGAAAGTTATTCTGAAAGCTCTAAAAAAATTCCATTAAAAATCTGTGAACCAATATTTTTGATGTCAGTGGTTGTCAGGTAAATAATAATTTTGTTGTTATACAAATTTTCATTGATGGCTTTGGCGTCGCAAGAAATCCGTGCCATACCTACTAACTTTAATATTATATTGTTTATTATTTCTTATCGACTTTTTAATATTCCACTATCAGAGCGGAGAAGAATCCAATAAAACAAGCATGATAAAAATCTGTTCAATCGATCTCGAGTTAAAAGTGTTCGCACTAACCCGACTTTCTTTTACATCTTTAGATTGATGCGTTGGGCCTCAGTGCGAGTAATCTTGCTTTCTCAGCGTCAATGCTTGTTTGCGAGCGAGTGCATCACAAAACCAAGATATTATAGTGTTAATAAATAAATATATAATAATTAATGATAATATTATAATCTTTCTGACGCGCAAGTTACGCATGGCAGGACACAAACAGACCTCATGACGTAACAATGAAATTAAAAGAGGTGTTCTCACGAATACAGTACTACATTATTATACTACTTATTCATTCCTCCAAAGAAAATTATATACATTAATTATTATTATCAATAGACTATTATTATAAACTTACTCTTGGATATTTTATAGTAGGTAATTAGTGGGATAAATAGATAAATATTGTGTTTTTAAGGTGTCATAAATTATAACTAATTGGTGTAAAGATTATGCCAGGAATTTAAGTCAGATTTTTTTACCCATCACGCCGCGTAGGTACCTCAAGAAATAGGCAGAGAGAACGGAACTCCACTTTTTTTCTATCCATCAACACAAGATTATTCTTTTACTTCTGAGGAGCTTTCGTTAAACTCCCAAAGTGAACACAAATACACTTTCGACATCTTTCACATAAAACAAAGCTTGTGTTGTGAAAGTGGAAATCGTCGGCACCGGGATTCGAACCCACGACCTCCAATACGCTGTGCGTACGAAAGTCGTCGAACGAGACCACTGGTCTACCAACAACTTATCACTTATTATACCTAATGGCATCGTTTTTGTGATTGGATCGGTATCGTGATTGAAATGCAGAGCCCCCGGTCTCATCCAGAACGGAATCGATGTGTTCGATCCACGTCATTCTCGGTCGACCAAGCCATCCTACACCTTTCATCCTCAGGAATTCATCGATTTTTTAAATTTGTTTTTTCAACATTATTATTCTAAATCTTTTCTATCCACTGGTGACCTCGGGGCTGAGCTTCCGATACGTTTCGGTATGAGAAATGGCACCTTTAATATAAAACGTCGGCGTTTAGTGTCGAGATAAAATGTAAGTGAGTGTGTGTTGCTCATTCTCCTGTATTGGTGAGTCCAGGCACCTGAGCAAAGCCCAGGCACGAAAACTCTGAGTTTGGAACGCAATCCCTCAGGAGAATTTTGGATAGGTATAAGATGGTACCACCGCATCACGAACGACGCTATACGCCAATGCACCTACTATACTAATACTTCGTTTGTGTATAACAGAGAAAAAAAACATTTTTTCGTAATCAGCCTCCTATGATATCTTCTTTAAAATTGCAAAATGTAAACATTCCACGTAGTTATGTATTGTATAGGTATATATTAATGGATATTGTATAATGATATATAAGTCTACATATCGCCGGTTACCCCACTCCGTGGATGGTTTTAAGATTCCGTAGATATTCAATATAAGTAATTGACAAGTTCGTCTTGAAATACTACAACCCCATACTAACGTTTTTTTTTTACGTTTTTTAAACGTAATTAAAATAATTGAAACCCTCTATGGGGCGATGAAACTGATTTATAGGACATTCGATAAAATTGATTAATGTATTTATTTATTGATTAAAAAAGACACTGTTTGGCATGAAAGTAAAAACTTCGCGCTAAACAAGATTAATGTTGGAATTACATTGGTTAAAGAGGTACCTAATTAGTTTTATCATTATATAAATTCTAATTCAATATTCTTAGTTAGGACAAACCATGGGCCAACGTGGAAGAACGTCCTCGCCAACCCGCTTGGCAAGAGTGGTGTTGTATTGCCAACTACCCCTCGCATAATATATAAAGTTTCATTCAGAAATGTCTGGATGTAATAATATGCGAGGGAGGCCATCATCCAGCAGTGGATGGTTAAGGCTTGAAAATAAGAATAATAAGAAGAACAAACTAGGAAAAATTTAATATTTAAATTTTTCAATCGTTGATTATCGGTGGAACATTACATTTCAAAAATTTAAAACACAATTTTGTGAAACCTTACTATAATTACTAGGTTTGTATGTAAATCCAAAATATTCTTAAATTAAATTATTGATCAAATAAAAAAGAGGCACTAAAGGTTATACTTAAATTTCTTCATTTTGGATTCAGTATTTATTAACGACACTCATTGCTCGTACCAAACACGTGAAAAAATATCATAACTTGTCTTTTTCCTCATGGTGAGAAATTTATAATCAACGAATAAAGTTCTACTTCAAAATTCTTCTACGGTTAATATTTATATTTTTAATTCATTTATTTATATTTTCATCCCCGTTAAAACTGCTTTAGAGCATTAGAAGTAGTAAGAATAAAAATGGAATTTGAATTATCAAAATTGTAGGTATTTAATTTTTAATTGTCAAAATATTTTAATTACCTTCTTGGGTATTTGAAAAAATTTCGATGTTCGTTCATTTTTTATTGATTTCCTCAAATACTTACACGTAGAATATACTTTTAAAGCTTTTAAAAATGAGACGGAATCGAGAAAAAAAAAATTCTTCACAATCCTGAAAAACTTGGTAAAAAAAACAAATATAAAATCTTACCTTTTTTAACAATAAACACTATAGAAACACACACGAATTAAAAAAAAAAACTAAACCAACATAATGATAATATTATTGTTTTAATCGTAAGTATATCAATCACATCATCAATAAATTTTTTGAAAAAAAAAAATAATAATCATAAATATTACCACCACTTTTTATAATAAAATAATTTTCACTATATTATTTTTAATTAATCTTTTAAGTTAACAAAATAAAAATAACAAACACGGTAGTTATCAACGAATTAAAAATTATATAAATTTTCTTAGAGAGAGAACTTCAGCGCATGACCGTTCGCACTTGTAACAAGATACAGAATAAGCCATCTACCGATTAAGTCGATGCAGTTGGCTGAAGATTGAAACTCGGTAGGCGAATCACTTTTTTTTTATACAGACATCTTTCTTCTTCCATCGGACAATATTAACGTAATTTTTTTTTTACGATACCTTTCTTAAGTGACGTTATTCTTTTTTCTTCATCCTAATCTAACTTCTTACTTCTTTATACACCAGTAAATTAGTACATACTTTTTTATATTTCATCGCAACACAGATAATCAGCGACGTTACGTTTGATTAATTATTACAATCATCGCAAAGTCTTGCAATTATAATTGTAGCAATGTGAGAAACACATTTCCTCAAATATATTATCTATAATATAAAAGAAAGCCAGGTTAGTGCGAACACTAATAACTCGAGATCGGCTAAACAGATTTTTATGATGTTTGGTTTATTGGACTCTCTAGTTATTAAAAATTGGAATAATGGATAGCAAATAATATAAAAATAATATTAATGTTACTATGGAACGGATTTTGGCAACCCTAAGCAAGACAGGTGTCAGCTAGTGTAAAAATAGATTTTTTTTTCATATTAACAATTTATTCATTTTATTTATCAAATTTATTATTGATAAATTTTTGTTGTGTCTGAAAATTTTAATTGTCACACAAACAGCTATACCTAATAGCTGCTCAATTGATATGAATGACTTCCTTCTGATTTATTTTCTTATTTAACTTTTGCGGAAACTCAGATATATGGATACATAGAAAAATTGCGTGGAACACTAGAGAATTTAAAAAACTCAAATTAGTCACCTTATAAGTCCTGTTTACAATGTAATTTTGTTCTAATTTTGAAATTTGGCGTTTGACAGAAACTATCAGTTTTTTTTTAAAGTTGGTTCGATTTGTAGAATTGGTATAGAATCCGAATGGAAAATATATGGTTTAAAACATATATTTTCATCTGACATCTGCTGATGGATAGGTGAATAGGTACTGTAATGCCGGCTGATGAAAGAAAAATCTAAAATAAATAAATAATAATATGCATCTATCGGAATTATATTGGTTAAAAGGAACCTAATTAATTTATCATCGAATGCATTATTCATAGTAAGGACCACGGGACAATGTCTGTTGGGAAAGCTAGTTTCTTATATAAAAATGTGGCTTGTTTCTTAATCCGTACTAAAAAAGCTAAAAGTATTAAATAAATAGGTACATTTTCATCAATAAATACATTCTAAATTTTTAAAGATGCTTCTACCTATCATGGAACTAGAAATTCACACTAGTCAATACTGGGCATGACCTAGTCAATTTATTTCAAGTTAAAAATAAATTTAATTTCACTTGAGTGGGAATATAAAAACTCTAAAAAATTCATTATAATTATTTCAAATGGGCTTGATTAGAAAATAAATTAAGTAATCTTGAACGAAATTATTTAATTATTGTCGCATAAATTTTATAAATTAAATAATTAAGAATTAAATTGTCTCTTCCCTCCCCTATTGGATAAATAGGAACAT
Organism: Mystacides longicornis; assembly: GCA_963576905.1. Classification (NCBI taxonomy): domain Eukaryota; kingdom Metazoa; phylum Arthropoda; class Insecta; order Trichoptera; family Leptoceridae; genus Mystacides; species Mystacides longicornis. The sequence continues at coordinate 8,829,015 of OY756432.1, forward strand.
TATTTTTTATGTAATTACTTTTACTTACCTAATTAAGTAATTTAATATTCTAATTTTTACTCCCTAATGATCACAGTAGTTATAATAAGTGGACAATATAGGGTAGGGGTTCTATGTAAAACGAAATGTGACTGGCATACGCTAAATAAATAAATAAATAATAGATACATATTATAACGTACATGCAAATCTCGAAATAATTGGGTTTATAAACAAGTAAGAAGGTTTTAATATTAGGTATAATAAATAACTTTGTTCTGTCATAAGGGGCAGGCAGAGATTCACAATCAGTTGATTCCGACCCTATTCGTCACTCCCGATCGGGTCAGATTTTTTAAATTATTGTTTACCACTCACTTGATATCAAAGTAATAAGTCAACGAATACCTATGTAACAACTAATGACTCTAAACTGATGTTCCATTTTTAAATGGAACAAACCACTACGACCTGGCTTACGACCGTCTTCTACTGTTATTTCGAAGGCTGGCTTAGTGTGATCGCTGTACATTCACAACGTTCGCCATTAGGTGGTAATATTTGAGTCTCCGAAACTCCTAATCATGAGAATTTTAGACATGTTCAACATGTCGAAAAATCTCATGTATGCAACAAGTAGTTATTTAATAATTATTAATGAAAATTTCATTTTTCAATTTCATATTTAATATAGAGATAAAAGTTGGAAATTATTGAGAAAAAGAGAGCAACCAAATTTAAAGACTGCGACTGCTGTCATTCATTTGGCGCCAGGATATGACTATATCCATTTTTACACTTATGTACTTCCATACCACGTCCCTTCCTAATACTCTCATTCCTTTCCATATCCCACAGAGTCTTGCCACATATTCTTCTTTTTTCGTAACTCAAATCGACGAGGTATAAAATACACAAGAGTCACAAGCAAAAACCACAATAGGGGAAAATTACTCGTACCTTAAGAACCATATAGACACCTCAGATTGGAAGCAACCGGTTGACTAGAAAAATTTGCCTCAGTCGATACGTTTCCCCCAGCTATAAAGACACTTTTGTACATAGATTTATTTATTTATTTATATTCAGTTACCCGTGCTTTGGGAAATGGGCATGCAACTGTTCCAAATAAAATAAATACATAAACAATAACATACCTACTACCCGTGTTAGTTGAACAAAGATAAAATTTGTTTGTTTATCTGCGCAAATAAATTAGATAAAACAATTTCCTATCAACGATGTGACAGGGGTACTTTTCAGCCACGTCATATAAGAAAATATTATAATGTCCTTCATCACTGGCCCTTTGATGCTGTGTGAAATGCGTGTCACATACTCATATGTGGGTGCATTTAAACAAAACGAACATAGAGCTAGAGCTGGAAGTAGATTATGTACATTTTCTTGATCGTTGATATGTAAACTAATATGTCATCGACCATTAATTATTTCTTGCTTGTTATTGTTTCCATGGTGTCCAGTATCAACCAAAAAAGAAAGTATGCTCTGTTTCTAGATTGGGCGTAGAAAATTTGCTATCAAGTTGTCGTCGAGGTAGTTTAACCCATATCGATTGATTGCGAGCTGATCTCTGATCTCTGTATATTTTAGCCCGCCATGTTGGATTTTATGTCAACTGACAATGGTTTCGAGTGTACAACAACGCTTTCTGTAATAAATATACTGTTTTTAAGTTTATTTTCTACTGTTTTTACTTTATACTGTTTTTAAGGTGCTCCCTTCATATTTTGCTCCATTTTGTTTTGGTTTATCATTTTAATAATAGAAATTTTAAACAAATAAAGCAAATATTGCATTCCCGTAATCATCGAGGTCTTACAACATGATACACCAACTAAATTTATGATTAATTTAATGACGTTTTGAAGAAAATATTCAAAGAGTACTTTTAAAGTAGGTACCTACAAATATTAAAATTGAAGTGATCAAACATAAATTAATTCGTTTTGGCTAAAACAAAAAGGTTCCGTGTGATTTTAAGGACTTAACAAAATTTTGGTAATATAAAAAAAAAAAAAAAAAAAATTCTGGCACCTATTCTGCACCTACTAGAAATCATTCAAATCTGACATAGCGCATCTCGGTTGTAAGCACTCGCGTTGTCGGGCTACTATTTTGTTTGTTTACAAAATTTTGTATGAAATGTCATCTTCATACAATAACAAACTCGGATAAAATATATTTTTATAAATTAAGTAAAAACTGATCGGTGAGATTACGTATAAACGTAATCTTACGATTAACGATTTTTTTATAATAAGTAAGATGGTAGACGATCTATAGATAGAGAAAAACAGGTCTGCAGTGTATAAGTACCTATAAGCAGTTTTAGATTAGTCCAGGTAGATAGTGCCTACTCTAGCTAGATTACTCTCAAAAGTATACCTTCTAGCCTTCTATAGGAAACTAGTCGGAATATTAACAGCAAGTTGACATATTAAAATATTACCCCAACACTCTTACAACCACACACTGAACAAACAAAATAGTCACTACATTTTGACAAAAGCGGTTTCTATGGAATACTTTGTTTAGGGGAAAAACATTGTTTTATTTTAATTGCAGTATTGTCTGACCTTTTTTATTAGGTCAGAGTTTGGCTATCTCTTTAGCAAAACCGTCCAAAACATTAGCAGTACTACACACTACCATATTGTCTCTGCATTCTCTTTGTGTTCTCAGCTATAATTGCCATATATTATACGTACCTATATAATTAATTATTAAGTTGACGGTTGACGGGCACGTGTTCCGGTCCATAGACAAACGCTATGACAATATTATAATAATTATCAGCAGAGCAGCTGTGAATAATTATTGGGTCTAGTTCAAGGTCTCCTTATCTAATTGACTGATTTTTTCTCTCTCTTCACCTCGTCCAAAAGATAACACATTCTACAATGTCATATGTTTTAATCTTGTAACCATAGAGTAAAATATTATCGTAATTAATTATTGTTTAAAAAACATTTTAATATAAGGACAACCAATTAATAAGCGATTTTGTTTATATTGCATGGATTCCTGTTTATATTAATACTAGCTAGTTACCCGTGGCTTCGCTCACGTGCTTTTTGGTTTCTCTTCCTAAACTGGGGGAACGCTGACACCTACATTCACTGTGTATCAGCATTTTCTAATTCGTCAAAGAAGATAACTCTTGTATGTATCGTGAGTAAACTAACGAAGAGGCGGTTCGTTGATATATCTGCATGATGTGCACTGTGCTCCCTGCTAAAAATACATCATTAATTCGTCTTATTTAAACTAATAAATTAAAATCATCATTAAAATATTTCGGAAACAACATCCATATTTTATTTTATTCGTATCCCAGGTGGGAACAAATAGGCGAGAAAATATACCTTGCCTATGAAATATTACTACAGTACTGCGAGTTAACATTTGAACGTGCCCGAGAATTCGGTTGATTTTGTATGAAAATTTCTAAAACGGCGTAAACGGTGGAGTTTGTTAAAAGAAAACAATCACGAAACATAACCAGGGAAGAGGGGCGCCTTTTGGGAAAATCACGTGCATTTATTCTTTTTTTTTCAATGTAGGTACCATCAATACAGGCAAACTTATAGCACACCAATAACAGCCGTATGTAAATTACCTACAGTTTGGGAAAAAGTCGTACCTATTCATAAAAATAATTTAATGACGATATTGGTAGGTAGGTACCTACCTACCCAGCCAACTCCCGATTACACAACAGAACAGTGTCCTTGTTGGCTTTCACGGCCATGAGGCGTGCTCGTGTTGCTATAAAAATAACACCGAGGTACGTATGTAGGTACCTACATAAGGATAACGAAATACTGGTGATCAATTAATACAGTTAGGTACTTAAGCCTAGTTCACAGTAGCGTAGTTTACGTTGGTTGAGTGTTTTAGTCGAGTGACGAATAATTTAGTAGGGGAGAGTGTGGAGGTATGGGACGCAGGAGGTATGGGACAGTACTCGTATTATTCATATTTGGTGCAGTTATATATTCATATACTTGTCAAAAGATGTATATAGGGGTACGTTTAGTAAAAAATCATTGACGACATAAAAAGTAATAGTATACCTTTTACAACCCATCCTTTTGGGGGAAAGTAAACCAAAGGTAAGATTTTTTTTATGTTTTATTCCTAAACCTGCGATAATTATTCGTCATATTAACGCATTGTTTTAACATAACTTAAAACTTATTGTTTTAAATTATGTCATTTACCATTTTATTGTTCATGGTGGAGGTTTCGGACAGTTCATTGAGTGAGGTATCGGACATACCCCATACCTCCTGTATGTGAATATTTTTGCACAATTAGTTATTTTTTATCAAATCAATGAAATATTGAAGCTGTAATGTATTTTTTGTAGATGCCGAGATTAAGGATAAAAAAATATAAATTGAATAAGGAATGATTATACAAAAATTCGCCAGGCTGTTCAATTACAAAATAATGAAGTACTGGTATTGCCATCACCTCAAAAACATGGCAGTGCAAAAAGAATGCAAGATGTTTTTGCATTCGAAATAAAATTTGATCGTTTTAGCGAAATTAATTAAATAAGCTACAATTTTATTTGCATGTCCCATTCCTCCCATATAGGTGTCCCATTCCTCCGCACTGTGAGGAGGAATGGAACAAAATCAGGGTTTTATAATATTTTGAATAACTCATTAAATATGCTCAACCGTATAATTTTAAGTATATGTCATAGCTAATAGCATACATTCAGCAACCTAGTATTTTTTTTTTAAATAAATTGCTTTTTATTTTTCCAAATTTCAATTTTTAATAAATTTGACCCCTACTAAGGGTTGTGTGATCAATAAAAAATTGCCGAATAGATTAGCTGGCAGAACAGTTGTCACCTGATAGGAAATAGCAACGTGCGTCCGGGAGTGCGGGCGAAACTTAAAATGTCCGGGTCATGACTTTTCCCAATGACCTTTTTTTAGTTTAATTGTACCTTTCAGGCCACAAAATTTTTGGAACGACCTTTTTTAGCGCACATTCACCTTTCCGGATACCAAATTTTTGGATTAACATTTTATAAGTTTGTGTTCGGGTCAAACATTATACAAGGGTAGCAACACTGGCCGGTAGCTTAGTCGGGTCAATAAATTTTTTAATGAACTGTTGAATAGAGTGTGAAAGATTTTTGGTCAAGCAGCGTGTAATTTACTAATTTAGCTACTGAAGTACCGCTACTCGACGAAGTGTGAACCAAGCTTTAGTAAACTCTTTAGGAAAATTAATTTCTTTCGCACTACATTGACGAAATCTACGGAGGTTGCTAGTGGTTTCAAAACAATTATTTACTATCTATCCTAAAATCATGTGAGTATTTTGTAGATGATTTTAAAATGTCATATTTATCAAATTGATTACATTTTATTATCATATTCAAAATAATCTACTTTTTTCAACATATACATACCTACTATTCATGGATTACGCAATAAATTCAAACAAAGATTACCTAAGTATACAGTTTTTTTTTTAATAATAAGCTAGTTTTTGTGAAAGGTTTTTGTACGATATGTCTTTCTTTTTTTGACTAAATGGCTTCAAATATATTGACAGATCAAGACATAAAGAATTGTAGTATTTGTAGTACAATCCAGATTCTTACCTTACCTAAGGAAATGCCGCATAATAAAAAAAAATACTTGCAGCAGCTATTTTGAGACCTTTACGTTCCTATATTATATTATTATGTACGTATGTACAAAGTTTCTTTAAAAATCTCAAAATCTTTAAGTTATTTTTAATTTAATTTATTTTAATTTGCGTGAGAATGGAAACTGTTAAATAACTCATACTTATAATCCTATTTTTTATATTTCTTTTTGACAGGATATTTTCAACGTATTTTTAATTTCACAAAAATAATCTTTAATTTTGGAAACCACTGTTCTGGGCATTACAATAAGGTACATGCAGTATGTATATACCTAGCCGCACGTGTAACTTCATCGTGCCGCGTTTCAAGGTTAGGATCTCAATAGAATTATTTTGTTTGTTGCAAAAATCTTTATCATACCATAACACTGCTTAAAATAAATCTTTGACAAAACAATGAAACCGGTCGATTTTTATTTTAAAGTAAGAATCTATATATTAATTTACAGATTTCTCACTTAATTTATCTAAGAGATATGGTTTTTCGAAAAAAACTACCACGCACCCTATCGGAATAATAAAATTTGACTCTATCTGCAGTTGAAATTTCGATAAAACCAGTTTTAAACGTTTCGGCTTTTTTCGATATATTTATAAAATTCTGAAATAGGTATAGGCACCGAAACTCGTAAATTTGTCATAAAAAATGTTTTACTTTATAAAAAAAGTTACATGTAAAAATGAGATCCAACTGTCGATGGCCTGAGTCGGTATGTTTATTGTATGAAACGATGTCGTCAATAAATTAAATTTTTACAAAAATTGTTAAGAAAAGTTTGAGATGTACTGCTATGATGTACATATTTTTTTACAGAAAAATCAATTATCTAGTTGGAGGGTTTCGGCGTTTATCGATATTTTTTATAAAATTCTGAAATATATGCACTGAAACTCGTAAATTTGTCATAAAAAAAAATATTTTTCTTTATAAAAAAAGTTTGAGAAATCCTGGAACTTTTTCATTAAATTATATTTTAGATATTGTATTTTTCTATATACATACTCATTTTTAGAGTTCTAGATTTTATGGTTTTCGATATATATGAAAAAATTAAATAAAAATTTCAAAGGTTGATTACCCCTGACTGAAAAAAAAAATCAAAATTCTGAGTATACAAATTTTGTAGGCTTAAAGTATACAATATTTTCTGAAGTTTTACTATCTGTGCATCAAGCGAATCAAAAGTTATAAAGAGGGGACGGATACACACACACACACGTTGGAAAAGTGCCCCTCACCCCCTCCCCTCTAATTAATGATATCTTTTGAAAACAAAATAGTATAATTTGACTCTTTCTGAAGAAATCTTTTTTTTTAAATTTCGATAAAACCAGTTTTAAACTTTTAAGGAGCCACTTAAAAATCATCCCTTTTTATATGTGCCCTTTTTCGTCCCTTTTAGTGAAAATTTGGAAAAACTGTCCAAGAAAACTACTACTTATTTCTATAGGAGAATTCATATGCCAAATCTCAAGTTCGTACCATGTCTAGTTCCCGAGATATTCACATACTTTGAAAAACATTCAACCCTATTTTTCATCCCCTTAGGGGTGGAATTTCCAAAAATCCTTTCTTAGTGGAAGGTTTTGTATTGAAACCTACCTGATTTCCAAATTTCACTTCTCTGCGATTAGCCGTTTGGGCTGTGCGTTGATGAGTGAGTATGTCAGTCAGTCAATCAGTCAGTCAGTCAGTCAGTCAGGCACTTTCCTTTATTATTATAGATTGAATAACATATTTATTTAACGGACACTACTAGATTCCTTTATATCGCTGTGGACAATCAACCCCAAAGTACTCTTACAAGGGTAGCTTCAAAGGAACAGAAATTTAATTATAATTAATTTTACTTTCACCCACAAGCACAAGACACTACTACAAAACCCATAGCTACTATATACCTTTAACAAATTATACCGACCTCGGTAGCCTAGTTATACTAGCGTGGACTTCAGATCCGAGGTCCCGGGTTCGATTCCCGGTCGGGTCGGAGTTTTTCTAAGTGTTTTTTTCACTTGAAATTTCTACCCGGGGTTGGCCTGTCTCAGATTGGACGGGACCGGTTGACTGGAAAAAATTGCCTCAGGCAATAAGTTCCGCCGGCTATACTGACACCTTTGTATAGAAAAGTGTTATATTATATTAAAACATAAAATTTCTGTGTTAACGCTAAAATATTAAAAATAAAAAATCGAATGTCACACACCGCTACCGACAAACGTTTTTAACAGCAGTCACGTGGTATTGTTGGAACCATGCGCAGTAGCGCATTATTATTACTCTAGTATTATTTCTTCTCAAAGCTTAGAACGGATAAAGCAGGAGGCAAGGACAAAAGTAAAAAACAAATGGCACAAATTATTATTCGATTAAATGTGGTAAAATTTTACATTCAAAACTTTACATTCAAATTATTAAAGTTTGCTTTCTTGTAAGAGATGGGCATAGAAAAATTATTTTTTTTTCTATCTAGACATACATAAAAAAAATTACTTGCTAAGGAACTTTGGAAAGATTGGATGGGAGGACTTCCAACATACTTACAACGGGCGGTCAACGATGACATTTCTAAATGTTGTCATCGTCTTGTCAGTGGTGCCATCATTGAAGTACAATAAATGTTGCCATTGCTTGAAGTTATGTGTGATGTTTTTTTTATGCCATTTTGTATGAAATGTTTTTGTATTTTGATTATAAATTAATTTCTTGCATCGAAATTTGAAATATTATGCAAAGTATCATGTCTAGCTGTAAGCTGTAAGTTGATTTTTGTATCTTAAAATTGTTATAGGTCTTATTAAGACCGTAAACTTAATAAATAAATAAATATTTCTCTCGCTTCTTCAGTTTTACCTACTATTTCTCATACAGCTTTTTCCAGTTTAGTTCAAACCAAATCATTATTCTTCACCTCATAGTTTTCTCAATTTCTTCTCATTTATCAATAAGTCTTAACATAGGTTCTACGTTACATTTTTTTTTCTACTGTAATTCAAACACATTGCTCTTTTACGTTACTATTTAACCGATTATTGAGGAACACAAAAAAAGCGAATGAAAAGGATTGCAAATGAATCCTTGGCGCACACCTGTTTTTTTTTTGCCAAATATGATATAATGTTTGCCATAAGGAAGTCATCAAACATTAACTAAAAAGGTTCATGAATGAATTTGAAGTGATAAATAATCATTTAAGTTTCAAGGACGAACATAAAACTAGCCTCGTGTATGCTAAGTCCCCTCTAAAAAAACTAAAATTTACATTAAAATTCAATAATAAAAAGCATATTCATCTACGGTATTACCTCATTATTTTCTGGATTAGCATCTGCTTTTTAGATGGTGTGACACAAATACACTCTTTGACTGTTCCACAGTAAGCTACTTAAAGCTTGTGTCGTGAAAGAGGGAGACGGTCGGCACCTGGAACCGAACCCACGACCTCCAGTACGAAAGTTGGTGCAGTACCCGCTAAGCTACCAATCACTTTATTTTCATTTGCTTTAATAATAATATAACACTTTGGTGTCAGTATAGCTGGCGGAACTTATTGCCTGAGGCATTTTTTTTTCAGTCAACCGGTCCCGTCCAATCTGAGACAGGCCAACCCCGGGTAGAAATTTCAAGTGAAAAAACACTGACCCGACAGGGAATCGAACCCGAGACCTCGGATCTGAAGTACACGCCAGTACAACTAGGCTACCGAGGTCGGCAATGATATGATGTAAATGGTGGTGAGGCGAAAAAAAAGGATTCTGGTATGCACTTGTGAAGAGAACGGACTCATCCAGACTCCCTCACATCACATGTGCATTGCACGACCAACACCATGGAAGGTGACTCCCAGGCAGACCACCAAAGAGATGGATAAAGGGTATTGATTAAGTTGTTTTGAAAACCCTTTAATATATTTTGTATCTGTTTCTTCAGACTTATTTTTCATTTCCCCTTATTTGTTTCAAATCTCCATCATTTCATGTCATATTTTTTTCTTTACTCTTAAGTTTTGAAGAACACTATACTTTTGACCATTTTATTATTAAAAGCTACTGGAAAATATAGGTGATATTATATTCCTTTGACAACGTTGATACATTTCCATGTGCATGCAATGCACGCCGATTGCTTGCAAATCTTATACATAAAAATCTAGTTTGATGGCCTGCATTTTATGCGCTGCCATATTTTCCTCCGATTCTAAACAAACTTGGTCAACTTCAATAAATAATCATTTAAACTAACTAACACTTTTATTATTACCTATTTACAATCCTATAAATAAATAACAATTATTTAGTTTCGATATATCAAAAATAGTATAGGTATCGATTGCAGTTTATGTATAACCAACGTTCGTGGAAAAAATCCTATTTTAATTATTCCAACAGGACAAACATGTTGCTCGAATATTCTTTGTACATAACAGAGAATATTCGAGTCTTTCGAACAAACAAAAAACGACGAAGCAACCGACCTATTTAATTTTGACATTATCAGCGGTGGCTCACCGGATATCAGCTAATATCTAATACAATACATAGTCATCATATTGATGTTTTGATGTGCGTCTTAATACTGGAAATTTGTGAATCGTGATTAAATATAATGGGCTTGTATTGTAAAGACAGAACCAGGTGAAGCACATTATATAATACGACATAATTGCTGTTACAGTAGGAAATGGTGGCCTTGACAATGGGCTGTACTGTAATGAAACACAACCTGTTCTACCTTAAAAGGTGCCTACTCAGTACTTGCTCACAGTGTTGTTGTTGGATCTGCGGCGGAATTCCACTAGTTTGTTGTTGTCTACGATTTGCAATTGAAATAATTAAAAATCCCAATTAATCTAAGGAAAATAATGTTTCAACTGATTGAGTTTGGATCAGTGCGAGAATCATCTTTTTTTTCATATGATTTGAGCGCTTATATTTATTTTTTAGCTAATACCTTTGAACCCAATGGCGTAGCCAGGAATTAATTTCTGAAGGGGGGGGGGCGTTTCTAGCTCATAACTTTATTTTGAAATAAGCATTAGAGTATGAGTAATGAACACTCATAAAGGCGTCAATGGCGGGTTGTTGATACTTGAGCTGGAGGGGAGAGGGGGGGGGGGGGGCTTGCTCGGACCTCCTCTTGCTACGTCGTCGTTATAAACACGAATGTTTCAAATACACACAATGATTGTACGATCTGATGAATGGAAATTACAAAACTAATAACTGTTTAATTTATTAACTACATAGCTTAAGCAAAAACTCATAATAGGTACCTACAGGTCAATCTCGATAATAACGAACTTTACGGGACCTATACTGATGTCAAATAAACTATTATTTGAGACACTAATGATGAATACAGTAAAACACAAAGTCATTATTCTCATTTCATCGTGACTATTTTTTGTACAAAAACACTAAATTTTTCTGTTTTTGAAAAAAGTTTAAGAATCGTTGGGGACACAAAGTTTAACAGAACATAGTAGGTAGTCTACGTTATTTAAACTGAGAACAAAAACAAATTTCAAGGATTTATCAAGGAAATAATATGTTACGCAAACACTTGCGAACTTGCCAATGCCATGGACAAAATATAATTGAAGTCGGAGAAATTTTATTGCCTAATACTTACTTTGCTTTTCCGGTCTACACTTTGCCACACCAGTAAGCAGCGACAGTCATCGCCTTTTCGTTCGCAAGGATAAGGTCTTGCAGATTACATGATTTTAAAATTTGAATACAAAAGTTCGCTATATTGAGATCGACTTTGTTATAATGACATGGTTTTGGTTCGGTACATTTTATATGGAACTTTTTCGGGAACAAATTGACGATTCGTTATACTGGAAATTTCGGTACATCGGTATTCGCTATAAACAGATTTGACGTAAGAATATACCTAGTTAGCTATGGAATTCTCTTATGAATTCGAATTTCGTATTACTATAGGAACGAGACAATGTGTTCGAAATTCGAAATGAAGTTCTTCCATTTTAACCAAGCTTGCAGAAATTAAAATAGGTCAAATTATTCATAATTCAGCCGGAAGATAAACGCAGCATAGACATTTGTCTATGGAATTCTCAGTATCTATGGAATTCTCAGTAATGTTGCGCCATTGTCTCGTGGAAGTCTCGGTGTGATTTGTGAAGTGATTTGTTACACACTTTTATTACTACACTAATCAGAGTAAAGCAATTGGAAGACGTTCAATGAAGTATTAATAGTAAACAAATGATTATCGTATGTAATTAAATTTCTTAGATTGCAAACGCTTCGTATAGGGTTACTCACGAAAACCTAGTCAACCGTTTTTGCACTTTTATAATCGAACTTAAAAATATAATCATTCCACGAATCTTTGACATACTTAACAGATGTCTGTTAATGTTATCATTTTTTTTTGTAAGATGACTTAATTAAATTTATAGCTAGTTAACAATGCGTTTTGAGTCAGTTTATTTTTTCTGGAACATTTTCACGAAACGTACGATGTAGAAAAATGTGGTGAAGATTAATCTTAATATTAATTTGTATTTGTCTTATTTACATACCTAAACATGTTTTTTCAGTGTTTTAATGCCCTTAGAGAAAATAATTAAGTAAGTTTAGTTCTAACTAAACTCTTTCGTTAATACCGCTGCTGAGGCTCGTAGGTTCGAAATTGGGTGCCTTTTTCAAAGTAATCAATGTAGAAAATACCTATTATATTATTTATGTTATCTTTCAGTGGGCTCGGATTCTTTATATAAAAAAAACTCGTGTCTTTCTATTCTGAATGTTTCAATAGCTGTAATAATAATTCCATGAGAGTTGCTTATTTCCCATGGGAATCGCATCTAAGCCTATAAGGACTAAGGACTAACCGCAGGAACAGAGTAATGTATGGAAATATTAAATACCTCATAAATAAAATGCCGCGTCTAACTCTATGGAACGTTTACACTGCTCTCGTGTATGTACAGAAGTACAACTGTGTACTGGCAACTGTAAAGAGACTGGGAAATTTTGAAAAAAGAACACAATAAATTTCCTTTTTTAAAAAAGGAATTCCATTTTGGTATAATCAATTTACACTTCTTTATACAAATGTGTCAGCATAGCCGGCGGTACTTATTGCCTGAAGCAATTTTTTCTAGCCAACCGGTCTCGTCCAATCTTAGCCAACCTGGGGTAGAAATTTCAACTGAGAAAACATTTTGAAAACTCTGAACCGACCGGTAATCTGAAGTCCAAGCCTTTGCCACTAGGCTAACGAAGTCAATTAAGGTAACCACGATAAAGACAGCGCTATAGCCATTAGTCTGTATACAATGTGTTTTCTCGACATGTGGTCATACAAAATAATATGCGAATAAAATACGAAAATGCATGGATTTATCCAGAACTAATTGCAGGCCACTAACAAACCCATGGAAGACGGTTCCCAGGCAGACCTATGGTGCGAAGGAAAGGAGAAGAAGAGGTGGAAGAACAGCCAGTAATTGACTTTGCAAGAAGCAAGTACTTAACACTATCTCAAATTACAGTCTAACATTTTACAAATAAAACTAGTAAATCGTCACCCAATTTCTTTTTAGCCATCATTTCTGTTTTTCCATGCCCAGTATGTAACTGTGCGAAATGTTTATGTTACTTGCATCAAAACGAGCAAGTCGCTAAAAGCAGCACTATTCGCGTGTAACAGGCACTCCTCTGAATACCTTTTCTATGAATTAATTACATACATATCTATTGAGACTAACACGTTTACTATACAACATTGTAAGAAAATCTAATAGCTGGTTCATTTAATTTTTTGATTGAATTGGCTTCCTTTAGAGCCTGGAATAAGTTATTTTATACCATGGCTTATGGAATAGAAGATAATATAAACATCCTATGTCTAGGTTAGGTTAGGTCAGTTTATAAAGTCTACGTCACACAAGACGGCTTAGAACCGAAGGAAACCGCATTGTGGGAAGTCGGTGTAACTTAAAATTGACGACTCCAATGTGAGCAGCATGAATTATAGCTTTTATGCATTCAAAACCAAGAATATTTTGATTAGATAAGTTAGGCCCTGTCCTAATTGAAAAGTGATCGCGCGACTGAGCGTCGAGCGATCATACACTGTTCTCAGTTTGAACGGTTCGTCCGCGTTTGAGCATAATATGACACTCTACGCGCGGACGCTTTCCAATTAGGACACACACTTACATCTTACATCTAGTCTCATAAAAAGCTTCAAAAGAACACTTTAGTTAAAGTTCCTTTTAAAATTTAAGACTCTTTTAAGCTGACGCGTTTCATAAAAAAATATTCCAGCTAAAATTTGAAATGTCAAAAAAATATTTTAAAGTTGGTAGCAGTTGGTAGTGTTACCATGGAAATCTTTGGAAAACATAGGTTGTTTACTTAGATAAGGAAAGAAAGGGGATACGTAACTTCTATGCATTGCCGTACTAAGAATCTGTGACCATTTCGCCATTTTTTGGTGGCAGACATTGGCAGGTACAAAATACATTTTTTGTACTAAATATAAATATTTTGCCAGAACTGCAAATTATAAACTCTAAGGAACATGCATACGATGTCAAACAAAAGGTAGGTACTGGAAGAAAGGAAACTTTTAAGCGCCACGGATGATCCGAAAAGTGACAGGCTGGTGGCAAACAGGCACTTTTTCTATAGGAAACAAGTATAAAAATGGTCACACGCCACCGGGCATAGTTACGTATCCCCTCTCTTTCCTAATCTAAGGTTGTTTACTAATATTTTCGCGGAATTTCTGTTGATCTGTCAATGTCATTTCTCAATAGAGCATTAAAGTGCCGTTAATTGTGTTAATTTATTATTATGGTTTATGAATTAGTAGACGAAATCTGTAAACAATAATGTTCTCCCCGTTTTGCTTTGTTTTCCGTCCTATTTTAGTCATTTTTGTCCACAGTGTCACCGCATACAAATGTTCATCTTTCTGACAGCGAAAGCGCCACGAAATTTTCTATGAACTCCGGTGGTAAAAATTTGAACTACAGTAAAGTCGACTTCTTTAACTAAAAATAATAATCAATAACAGAACTTTAGCTAAAGTCGGTTTTAAATATCGTTTTATTGTTATGAAACCCATTATTTTTTAAAGGGAGTTTAAAGTCTCCTTTATTTTTTAATGAAACCGGCCGTTAGGGTAAGTTTATACCAAACGAACATAAAGCCAGAGCTGGAAAAAGAGAGTATATTTCCTTAATCGTTGATATTGGACATTATGGAAACAATAACGAGCAAGAACTATAATTATGGTGACCATATCAACGATCAAGAAAATATACTCTGTTCCCAACTCTGAGTCTTTGCTTGTTTCGTATGAAACGCATCCCAGATCTGGGTCTTTGTTCGTTTGGTATAAACGCATCCTTAAAGCTTAAACGATTTATGCTACAGCGTTATAACTGATGTTTACACGAAAACGACTAGATTTAAAATATATCGATCCACCTAGAACAGTTCTAGCTCAAACAAATACTCCAATGTAATGTTGCCTTAATAAATCAAATACAACACAATGATATTATACATTTTTCTAAAAAATGCAAGGAAGCTTTCCAAAGGTGTCGCCAAGGGGGGGGGGGTAGGCAGCTGCCCCCCCCCCTAGAGATTAAATAAATATAGCCAACTGCAAAGCAACCAAAATTCTAAGACCCTGCTTTTTATTTATTTATTCGCAACTGCTTTGCTGATAAACCCTAAAAACTCTTCATACTCTTGACTATACCTAAAATTCATATTTTTCTCCTCATCCTCCATAATATAGGGTATACGGAGAATAGCCTATGAATGGTTTAAATTGCCCTCCCCTGGGCCTTGGGCTGGCGACGCCCTTGAAGCTTTCCATAAAACGACATCCAGGCAAAATCAGACAGCTGGCTGTTGAAAAACGACATTGAAAACAGATTGGCAAAGGACACACCAAAAACTAAGTATACGAAAAGAAAATTACATCAGAGTCTTAATTCCATAAAACGACATCCAGGCAAAATCAGAGAGCTGGCTTCGCCCTCATGCTATTTTGTATTCGTATGTATATCAAATTGCAATTATTTATAAAAAGAATGCACTAAGATATATTGAAACCCGTTTTTTTTTTATTTCCAAGAGTAATTATGACCTCATATAAACCAAAATATAAAATATCTTCCGGTTAAAATCACGGCGAGCTCAAGGTATTGTCGAAAAAACTACTATAGTGTGCGAATTAATGCGAACATTTTACTAAATTTTACCATTTGCAACAGTTCAATGTTATCACACGGTTTTATTTTGGATGTTCAAGGACGATGTCGGTTGCGTGGACCATTTACTGTAATTTGGTCGTATTTTGATGTGTATTTTAAGTGATTTTTAAGTTTTTTCAAATACTTCTTGTAAAACGTTACTTTTTACCCATTTTTTTAATGAATCTCTGCGCAGTCGAAGTGAACACAAATACACTTTTGACATCTTTCACACTATCGTCTATTATCTTATCTTCTATAGCAGCGATGTACAAACCGCGGCCCGCCGTCAGTTTTTCTGCGGCCCGCCGACGAATTAAAATATTGGAAAATCAAAAGATAATTTAAAATATACCTGAGTAGACAATTATGTACGTTTACCAACGCCGCGTCGGGAAGAAGCCATAGTCTGTCATGTGTTTTTGGATTGTTTGTGATGTTAATTGATGTTCTGCGTGACATTTGAAATTATTTTAATTATCCGTTATAAGTGTATTGTATGTAAAAATGATTCCACAAGATTTCTGTGTTTAGTGTGGTGACAATGATATTTTCTATTTTCCTAAACAATGTTGTTTTATGTTTTTGTTCAATCATCATGTACAAAATGCATAGCTTACTGCTCTTCCAAAAGTATTAAGTAATTAATTTGTAACATTCCAATGATTGTTGTTCTTTTTTTTTTTTTGTAAAACTTGGTATTAATTGCACATCGTCCCTACAGGGACATACTGCCGTAAAAATAAATAAAAAAAATCTGATTACAGTGTTTAATCATTAGTATCTATTATAATTTGTACAAATTAAAAAATTAAAACATTTAGAGTTAATTTTTCAACGAAGATGGCGTGAAGTTGTAAGTCAACATATGAGGAGTTGTGGAGCTACCCCCGAGGATGCACAAGACAGAGCTGAGTGACGGCGTAAGATACAAAAGACAGACCCCACCATCATGTGGGAATAATAATTTCCCGGGAGAAGAAGAAGTGTTAATTTTCCTTGTAGCCGCCCGTCCTTGGCTCATAATCTTCCCCAGTGGCCCCTGTTACCTATAAGTCTGTGCATCCCTGTTCTGTAGTCATATTTGTTGACAAAACAATCTCCAACATTCTGCACATCTCTCTCCAATGAATCCTGGACTAAAGCATTCTCCAATTTGTTATGACTATAGAGGTGGGAATAACGGTTTAAATTCAAAAACGTTATAGCAGTTTCGTTATAATGTTATTCTTAAAAGCTGAAAGCTTTTTTATTTCACAAACCTAAATCAAAGATTTTGGTATCTGGAAACTTAACATTTAACTTTAAAAAAAGGTTATTGAGTAAAATCATCGCGAGCCTACTATTTTCATTATTCAACTAATAAAAGTCATGTAAATGAGAGTAGACTATTATTATTATTTTTTTTTAACATATGAATCTGTACCCACTCAAAGTGAACACAAATACACTCTTTGACTCTTTCGCAGTAAGCTACTTAAAGCTTGTGTCGTGAAAGAGGAACATGGTCGGCACCTGGGATCGAACCCACGGATTTATTGGATTCTACTCCGCTCCGGATAACAGAATAACTAATAAAAAGTTGAAAAATGGGTAAGAATAAGAAATGATATAAATACAATATTTAAGATAGTATGGAAATGATAACCTGCGACGCGCCAACGCCATCGCGGGTAGTTCCCTCTCATTCTCACATACGTGATTGCCGCTCTTACAGTAGCCCATCCCACTTACTCCACCGCAAAGTCAACAAAATTATCTGGCACATTCGTACCGGTACCTACTTCATAGGTGAGGTAGAATATGTGCGCGCGCATATTATTTTCTCACGTTGTTCCCGCCTGAGCTTTGAATACGAATGAAATATGGATGTTTTAGAAATATTTTAACATTATTATTTTATTAATAACTTAATCGGATTAATTATGTATTTTTGTTTCTGGGGGCGCAGTGCACATAATATGAACGGGCCGCCTCTGGTTAGGACTACAGGACAACGTCTGTCGGGAAAGCTAGTAATAAATAATTCCAATCCAATCCAAACTCCCTCTTCGCCTCACTTAGAGGCATAGGTATATAGGGTGGCTTACCTATATAAAAAGACACCTGCTGCCTGAACCCCCACTTACCTGATAGGGTCCAGGCGTCCGAGGCTTTCTTTTGTTGCCTTTAATCCAGAAATTACTGACATTGTTATAGATATTTGAAATAGTAGGTAGTATAATGGATGCATCGGAATGGATGCAAATGCAGAATAAGGCCCTGTTCACATTGATTTGCACACTACTGTATGAACGGGCGAGTGAATTGGAGTGAATCGTACAACAAAACCACATGGACTCGCAATGTGGTGGGCGGTACAAGAAGATTTCCTTGGGAAAGCACTAAAAGACACTCGCGCTAAACCTCGGAAGTGTATTATATTATTATGAACTCGTTACCCACATTCTACACAGCCTGCAGTGAGTTATTTGTATTTCATATGTGATAAGTGTGACAAATAATAATTTATTTGCTTATAAACTCTAATAAAATAAACTACACAGTCGAATAGAATAACTTCTTAATAATAATATTATAATAGATCACAATAAATAATTGACCTCCATAATACACCGAAGCCTTTAGATCGCGTAATCCGTCAGTGCGTGTCAATCCTACAGTCCCTCTTAAACCTACAGCCGTATTCTCGTAGCGCTTGAATTGCAATCTTATCTCAATTGATATCTTAAAGGGCGGCTCGGAAAGGATCGGACCAATCAGAGAGAAAGGGGGAGTGGCATGATCGTTCCACGATTGGCTACATCGTATTGTAGACACTCCCTCTTTCTCTCTGATTGGTCCGATCCTTTCCGAGCCGCCCTTTAAGATATCAATTAAGATAAGATTGCAATTCTCAAGCGCTACGAGAATAACCCCACTAATTCAAATTACTTTAGTGTTTTAGTCAAGTAGCGATTAATTTGTAACATAACGTGTCTTTATAAAAACACTAAATTTAGACGAATAGCTTAGTCGGAGGTGTATAGACAACTTTTTTCTACTATCACTGGGCACTGGCTCACTTGAAAAATGTGTAAGTTGTTTTAGTCGAATTTATTTAGTTCTAACAAAAATGGCATTGTGTGTTCATTTTTCAAAACTTTCTTAACTAATGAAGACTGAACTAAAATAGTGCGAACGAGTTTTGGTCAGTAGCTGATGGCTATATATAAGCTTCTAAATTACTCATCCACTACTCGACTTAGTGTGAACTAGGTTTTAAAATGAGTAGGTGTATATGGGGAATGCTTTTATCAAATAGTCGATGGTTTATGTAATGCCACATGCGAATCTCTTTGATTTATGTTCATCCTAATTTCCTTGAGCATCACTTTGTGTATAAAGAGTGTGTAGAAATATTTTTCCACCCCCCCCCCCCCCCCTTAAAAAGAGTTTCCGCTCTCGCCATGGGATGCATACTTATGAATTCGAAATAATGTGCAAAGAGGTACCCAAAAAAACGGGAATTGCTCTGCGGTCGGGAGGGAGTTTGGGGAAACCTACTGTTCGATCCGCTGCCCTTTGCGGACATGTCTTGTAAGCCAATACAGTTTTGTTGCTTTGAGTGTATCGGTTTGCCCATGACCATGAAGCTTTCTGTTATTGAAACAACTATTTCCGTTTTGGCGAAAAACGTAATGGCCAAATTTTGAATTGGACGCAGAAACTATTTTATTTATTATTTATAGTTTACTTTACATTGATAGTGTGAACACATAAAATTTTGTCGAGTTTAGGTACAAATGGTTTCAATTTTGAAAAATTAAGAAAAGTCAATCGAAAACTTTTCCCGTTTACTACATCCCTCAACATCAAGAAAGCAACGAAGAACGTCCACAAAATCGATGCTCTCGTTTGTAAAGATTATCTTCGAAGTATTAATGAACATGCCTACATCATAGATTGCAATCCAGAGAGAGAGAAAATTTAAAATGGTCAAATATGCATTGAGGTGACCTTCAATCAGGTGGTCCTGTTTCATCCTCCGCGGAAGGAAATATGAAAAAAGTCGAGAATATTGTATACTCAAATATGCTCGAATAAAAATCACTTCGTAAGCAGAGATCATCAAGTCATCCATGGATATCAAAACACTCAATAGTCCATGCCGACCTCGGTAGCCTAGTGGTATAGGCGTGGACTTCAGACCACAAGGTCCCGGGTTTGATTCCCGGTCGGGTCAAAGTGTTTTTTCACCTGTTGTTGCCCTTTATCAGACGGGACCGGTTGACTGGAAAATATTGCACCAGGCAATAAGTCCGCCGGCTATACTGACACCTTTGTATAGAAAAGTGTTATTTATTTATATGTTTTATGAATTTTTTGGACCTCGTAAAAGTCTGGTGAAAGATGGGTAAGTACCAGAAATCCTCACACTACGAAAGAAACAAACGCTTTTTTGTGAAAATTCTAAAAGAGTTTTTGTTCACATCATTCAAAACTGAGTTTGTTATTATTCTCCTAAGAGAAACTCGAGTCAACACAGTGAGTAAAGAAATCTGCAGTCATGAAATCGGTCGAAAATGTCCTTACGATAGTATTCTAGAACTCGAAAGAGTTTTTGCTTATTGACTGTTTCAAATAGGCCAAAATATTAATTTTTAAATTTGAATTAAATACCTATCTCTTTCCCTGTTTTTGAGAACTAAAGGAATCAATTTTGAAATTTAATAAAACATACAAAAAGTCTACGTCATCGACCTAATTTAAGTTTTCGATAATAGACAAAAAATGTGTTTTTATTTTTTCACAAATTTAAGAGAGTTTTACTTTACACCAATTTCATGTTGAATATATGTATGTAAGTTGTTGCTGTTTTTCTTAATGTAAATCTTACCTATTCTTTCTGACTTTCAAATGAGATTAATTTTAAGAAAATAGACAGTCTAATTTTCCCACATTTCGTTTGATCAAGTGTCGGGAAAACATATTGTATTTTTTGTAGGACTCAATATTCTTGATTACCAACGAAATAATCAATAAATAATTAATGTCATTTTATAAATTAACAATATTATTTTTTTATTCATTGAGAACATATTAGCTATTTATTATGTTACGCGGAAACTTAACACGTTATTGCGAAAATAAACACTTTAATAGCATTTTAGCAATACTTAAATAATATATGAGGACCTTATTATCAAACCAGACTAAAGGCGAGTGGTCATATTTTTCGCACATTAACAATTTTGATTAAAACTACTTTCACATAAGTTATTGCCGTGAAATTTTTTCCGTGTATTGTATACGAAATTTTAAAACGAATAAAACATTACCTATACAATTCATTACCTTTAATATTATTTAACTTAAATAATATTATGGTATGAAGATTTCTGCGCAAATTTGTTGATTCTATTCATCACAATCGAATAATATTGATGGGATGATGGGTACCAACATCTAGATTTTACTTATTTTTAGTATGAATAAAAAAATGAAATATTTTACCATAGGTATACCCTTGGGTCACTTGCATCAAGTTCTCATAAAAAAATCCACACCAATTCTACGACTGGGTAGTCACTTACACACTTGTATTTCTTTTTGGCCAGAGCTAGCCCAACTACGGGCTTCAAACAAAAAATGGCCTGTAATTTGTTTAAATATGATTTTAATGTGTTTTTCAAAAACTTCTTTCGTAAAAAGCTGTAGTTTGTAGGTACGTTGTTACCATGGGAACCCCTGATTGACCGATACCGTTGGCGACCATTTTATTGCACTTCGGCCCCTGGTCCGGTCTTCTGGAAATATACCTATACGATCCTTCTCTCATAAGTTCAAAACAGTGATTCTATGTGCTTGTTTACAACGGTAAAATGCGTCTTCCTTATTCAACCAGTATTTACGAACTTTCTCTGGCCAACAAAATACATAAAATGACAGGTGTTGATCTCCCTTGAGGTGAGTTTATACCGAAAGTAGTAGTTCTTGCTCGTTGTTTTTTCCATGGTGTCCAATATCAACGATCATGAAAATAAAAATATACTCTATTTTCCACCTTTGGCTCTATATTCTTTTGGTAAAAACACACATTTAGACAAATATTAGAAACCGACAATAACCATTTAACTGTATGAGATATCAGCTGGAGTTAGAGATACATACTAGCATTCCTGACAGACGTTGTCCTGTGGTCCTTACTATGAATATTCCAATGGAATCTTGTCTATATTTTATTACTAGCTGACCTGCCCGTCGAACTTCGACCTAATCCAGAATAAAAACTTTATTAAATTTAGCTAATATGTTTGTAATAATTATTGTTGATTCGGATGCGGGAAGAAGTTCGACGGGTCATAAGTTTGTAATAAAAAGAATAGGTAAATTCCTCTATATATAGATGCGTAACTTAAAAAAAATTCTAATAGATGGCGGTATAGTAGGAAGTAAATCAAATGTGATACACGTTACGACATTCTATATGTTGTTGAATAGAAGTCCATCAACACCAAATTTTACCTAATTATTATGGTAAGATTTTACCCGTTATATATATATATATATATATATAGAGTAATTCTACGATCTTATTTCTACACTTTAAGATGGCAAGATGGTCACCCTTGAGATGAGTTCACTTACATACCACATTAAAATTTGGTGAAAATTATTTTTTAGTGTTGAGGCGAGCGAGGGGTTGCGCGTTGATCTTAAACGCGAAACTTTTAAATGTTTTAAAATAGGGCGTCCAGAAATCTGAATTTTCAAACCCATCCTCGCATAACCATTGAGACACCCAAAAAGTTTCTTTAAGATCCGTTCAGTTTTGAAGGAGGAGATCGGCCTCAAAGAATCTTAACACAAGAAATAGGTATATACATATTACATAAGATACATACATTCTCCCTTTAAGGCCCCCCGCACACCGCAGGCCAGCCCGGAGGAGACAAATCCGCAGCAAACACGACCCGGACGAAACAAACCCCCTAGTTCGATCGAAGCACTCAGGGGCATAGGGAGGCATCAAGAGCTCTCCATTGCGCTCGAAGGCGTCCAAGGCTCATTGTGCCTTTTCTGACCGGTTGAGGTTTAAGGACATATAGATAAGATAGTTTTTTTTTTAATTTTTCATCCAACGAGTTAACGGTAGGAAAAAATCTGCCGAAACGTCTAGGTATAACTCTAAGACATCGTCATAAGGAGAAGAATCTATAAAAGAAGGTGAAGTTACAAAATATTTAAAGCCAGATGTTGGAGAGCCCTGCATTTAAAAGCATTAATAATTATAATTCTCTTTCAATAAATCAAAAGACCCGCATCAAATGCTATCAACGCACAGCTAATAAATTATATTTTGAAATTACAAAATGCAGTTTAATAATACGTCTGCCATGTTCTAGCTAAACTCATATATATAACAATATAGATTTCCATTAAGCTCTTAACAGTTTGCACTTCTTAAATTTCATGTACTTTTATGTAAAGTTTAAATTTAGAACAAGTCAAATCTTTGCGACTGAAAGGGCCTTTGCACACAAAAACACCCATTTTTTGGCACTTATGCTTAATGACTCCGCGAGACCTTGCTATGCGAAACTGACATTTATGTTTTTTTACAGACTTTTTTAGTAAGTTTTTCAAACAATTCATTTCATCTAGACCATTATTTCTCAAATTTTTCTCAAGATTAATCTTACTCATTAATGGAATTTGTCTCATTTACCTAAATATAATTTTTAGCTTTATAATGTTCCTTAAGAAAATGTTGGTTCGAATTTAACATTTTCGTGAATACCCCTGCTGAACTATGTACATACATAACATACATGATCAAAATTAACATAACGGCTATTTTGGCCTTCTGAATGTCTCAGATTCTTCTGATGTTTGATTTACCTATTGGATTCAGTAGCCCTAATATAAGTTTTCGATGATTCGAAACAATCATCGAAAAATTTTCATACTAAAATGATCGAATGATTCGATCGTTTGATTTAAGAACAATAATTGCACGCTAATAAGCGCTTATTAGCGTGCAATTAGCTTTCTACTAGTAAATTGTATTAACAAAATTATTGTTTACCTGACAACCATCATTGACATTAAAAATATTGGTACGCAGATTTTTGATGGAATTTTTTTCGAGCTTTCGAATACGTGGTAGGTTCATATTAATTATAAAATTATTTAATTAACTGGGCTATTTCTAAAACTTAATATTAAGTATTATTATAATATCACGTGATTGCATACCAACCAATGTGTAAAGAAAACTGATTAAATAATGTTGACATCTTGAACAATATTCTTCTTAGTAATATTATCATGATACACTGTGTCGAAGTCCTTTGTAGAATCAGTGTAGTATTACTTTCAGAGACGATCGAATAACAAGCGCAGTTCTTATATTGAAACACGTCACTATGCTTATGCTTCTAAGTGCATGAGCAATGATTATATTCTTATTGAAAAAGAAATCAGATAAGTAGGTAAGTATGTTTTTGCATTTTTTCCTTATGGGTATCTCCAACTAACCATAAAATATAAAATTACATAAACAAACTTCGAGTGCACGAAAATCGATCTGTATTTTGACTTAACGAGCCCTCAGACCTCGAATATCTTCCAATACGAATACATATCAAATTTAAAAAGAAAATCTTAACCACAGATTGTCAGTAATCATTGAAAATAATTTTATTGGGAGCTCACAGAAAATTAATACTTGCATCGGATGCCTACTTATTTAATAGACAGAGGCGGACTACGTCTGCTTTAATTTTTTTATTTAATATTTTTCTACTTCGCTTTACATATTTATTTATTTATTTCAAATTTTGAGAGCATCTAAATAAACTTTTAATTATAGTAATGTTAATTCCAACGAACAAATTAATCAAAATTTTGTGATACATATAGTTTTCAGGAAATGTGACCATAATTAACGAAATTTAAGGAAATTTATTTTAATCTCCACATATTCAATATTTACACGTTTTTATAGTTACAAGAGACAAAAATACTTACCTATATGTCATTGTGTATAAACAAATAATTAAATTGGTTAATTCAGGTTCAATTCATTATTTTTTAAAATCATAATTGTTTATTTATAAGAGGTAAAATATAGGGATATCTCATTTTTTTAAATTATTCTTTAAAAAGGGCAAAAAGCACCCTGTTTAAATTCTGGGTAGGTACAATAATATTATGTCATACTAGTTTGTCTAACTTTCTACCAAACTCTCTGTATGTATATATAACATTGTTCTCAGTAAACTCTAAACATTTCTTTTAATCACCTTACAAGATGAAAATAGCTATTCGTAATAGATTAACGGATTAATTATCGATTGCTTGATGCAATTATTTTTGTCAACCGTGGGTATAGATTTTAAGTTAGAAAATACCGGGTATCGAACATTGCCCCACAAATAGTTTAAACAAAAAGTCTTTCCGAATATGTAACATCTAATGACTCTAACAATTCATTACTGATGTTCGATTTTTAAATGGAATTAACCACTACGGGCTTACGACCGTCTTCTACTGTTATTTCGAAGGCTGGCTTAGTGTGATCACTTTACGTTAACAACGTTTGCCATTAGGTGGTAATGTTTATGTCTCCGAAACTCCTAATCATGAGAATCCTCGACATGTTCAACATGTCGAAAAATCTCATGTATACAACAAGTAGATATTCAATAGACAATAATTAATGAAATATAGAGATAAAAGTTGGAAATTATTGAGAACAACAGAGCAACCAAATTTAAAGACTGCGACTGCTGTCATGTATTTGGCGCCAGGATATGAATATATTTATTTTTGGTTATGTCTCATCTTTATGGCATATGACTTTGCTGGTGCACAACGTTCTAATTATGTCTAGATTCTTGTGAAAAAGTCTTTCATAGAATCTAATTATTCAATCCTTAAGCTCGGTACTCACTTGCGCCGCGAACATGATTCGTTATATTAATTTTATCAAAAGGATGCATGTGTTCCGCTCGCGTTTGCTTTTTCGAATGACGTATTCACTTAACCTTTCGATTAAATTGATGCAATGTGTCACACGTTCGCGGCGCAAGTGAGTACGATGCTTTACTTTTTCAACATCTCATCTGAAAGACTTAATTGATTTTCATCGGCCTTTTACTATCCTTGTTTCTCAGCCATTTATAAATAAAAATCGTTTATTGAGTTGTTGAAGTGCGTATCTGGCGGGTCTGAAACTCGATTTCATTTCATTATCAAGACAATTCTACTTGATATCAATATGATTGTTATTATTATTGTTTTGAATCAACAATATTACCGAGATCCTTGAACCAGAATCATCCTAACTTCTAGGTACTATTCAGGGTCACTAGAATGATTATTTCTGGAATCAATAATAATTGAAGAATCACTCGATTAAGTTGAAAATTTTTCATATTGTTAGTTTAAATTTTATTTTAATTTAAGCTGGTTAAATGTAAGAGATCCACCGCTTTTGTCTTACCATTTTCTATTATCGAACATCGAAACGATCATCGAAAGAGTTTCGAAAATTTCTATACGAAAATGGTCGAATGACTCGATCTTTTGATGTTAGTACACTATATTCGCACGCTAATAAGCTCTTATTAGCGTGCAATAGCTTTCGATAAAATTCGTACTAGTCCCACTGTATATAATATGTAGGTAGTTACCATTGTCAATTATGCTAACTCTTAGTTTTATGTGTAAGAAGCATAATAAATAAATAAAATATAATGTAACTTTATTATTGAGTACCTATGTCAAGAGAAAAAGCCCGTCTTAGCCTCAACTATACCACCCAGAAGGCAATCGGAGACGGGCCTACTGACCTTCAGAGGGTTGGTGTTGACTCAGTTGACTGCGGTGCGGCTGCTAGAATCGCGGGAGACAGGACCGCATGGGGAGGATTTGTGGAGGCCATATACTCCAACTAGGGAGCAGACATGGATAAAGAAGAATAAATTGAATCTTACTCCAAAACATCTCATTTACAGATTTTAGCCCATTTAGCGTTGAGTTTGATCTTTATTCTGATGACTATAAAGACTAAACAAGATACATTTTTTCTTATATGTCATTTATGACATGTTCATTTAATTGTACAACCTGTCTGCATATTATCTTTCTGCCACACGCTCTCCTCGTCAGGCAAATAATTTGCTCGCATCTCTGAGTAATTTATTTTAACAGTAAGTAACAATACCCATAACCCAAGAATGCAACATGCACCTTTTTCCACCAATGAAAATAGATTATAGAATATCAACGAACACATGTTTCCTCAACCGGCGTACAGTACCTACTCCGTTTATTATTGTATTCAATTGCAAGCGATTGAATAAAATTACATATGTGTTACTTATTGACCGCAACTAAGCCCTCATCTCTCTTGCATTTCCTTACAATGTTGCGAAGTATCTCAAGTCTCAACATTAATATTGTATTGAATTTCAAACCATAACACACACGCATTACGTAAGTATGAAAATCATACATTAACTTGTATTAATATAGGTATGTAAGTTAACTAATTCATAATAACGAGATAACCATGTTTCTTATGTATAATGTAGGTACCTTTCGTGTCTGTTATGGCAGACACAGGATATTTCAATCGTTTGGTTTTAAGGATACTTAGTACGGTATTACCTATGTTTTCCAATGATACTTAATTATTTATTATGAAACACGATACAAAAATACCCCTGAAACAAGCTTAAATGATTTTTAATTATTGCACCATTTCAATAATATGAAAAGATATTTTTTCCTACTTATATTAATTTTTGTACGAATCTATAATACAAAAGAAAGTCGGGTTAATGCGAACACTTATAACTCGAGATCGGATCAATAGATTTTTATGATGGTTGGTTGATTCTTCTCCGCTCCGGATAACAGAATAATTAATAAAAATTCTAAAAAATTCCATAACAACTCAATTTTTATTTACTTGACAACCTTTTAGTTTCAAAAATTGGTACGCAGATTTTCTTTACAGCATTCAGAAATAATTGTTACACATTCAAACATATTTTTGTATAAATTCCAAATTCGAAATCAATATTCACAGTAAAGACTACAGGACAACGTCTGTTGGGAAAGCTATAGTAATTAATTTATTAAAAAGAAGTTCAGTTTTTCTAAACCAACTGTAATTGCGCTTTCTCTGGCTTAGGAGAAGGTACGAGAAAAAGAATTTTTATACCATGTCTATTTTCAATAATCTATAATAATAAAGGAAAGTGTCTGATTGACTGACTGACTGACTGACTGACATACTCACTCGTCAACGCACAGCCCAAATGGCTAATCGTAGAGAAGTGAAATTTGGCAATCAGGTAGGTTTTAATACAAAACCCTCCACTATAATATAGGTATTGTCTAAAGCTAAACTCTTCTATCTCTAAACCTTTTCAGAGGGGAGTAGACAATTAGGGTAATGTCAGAGGTACAATGATAGGGAATAAACTGGAATGGAGATTGTAAGCCAAAAAAGTCTTGGAACCAGCTTGGAACTACTGATTAAGTTGACAGTATTTTTTAAATGCGTTTTCATAAAGACACTTTTAGCTACCAACCACTTCTGTTTCTATCAAACACTTGTATTTTCTTATAGATTGAAATTCTGTTTATTATACTAGCACTAGATCGATTGGCTGCACATTGGCTGAAAAAAAATCGTTATGTATACAGTACCCCTAACCTAAGTTTTATCGGAAGGTAGTCACGGAAGTAAAGTGAGTAACACGATACATTTTGTGTGGAAAACTACATTTGTAATTACTGTACCCGTATTGCCCCTGTTGTATAGAAACAAATAGTAGTGCAATTTGTTTATATACGAATGAAAAAAAACGAATGTGCCATAATTTATAATATTTGCACATCCGTTTTCACTATAATATTACAAATCTAAAATTTATCTCTACATTATTGTAATTATTTCTTATCTGTGTCTTTGATATTTCCGTTTTGTATGTAATAACACATTGGGTCTTCCATTTTAAACATACCTACCAACTTTGAAATGACACTTATTATCACGATGATTTATTTTGTAACTACATTTTAAAATGCATTTTCATGACGCAAGTTCATAATAATATCAATCAAGACAAAAAGCGCATAAGATGCGGGTAAGTAGTATGTACGCCGCTTTTATCAATTATTATTATTATTACATGATTGACATAATATTACATATACTCTGTGTTATATTATAAAATAATAATTTATACTATCTCCATAAATAAAAATAATCACGTCATTTCATAACCAGTAAGTACCTACCTATTTTTATACGCACACGCGACAAGTAGTTAATAAAATGTTTAAAATTACAATTACAGTTCAGCCCTGATAACTCGTTTTGACAGCATCTCTTTTCCATAGAAACATTCTAAATTTTCAAAAAAAAAAAATCAAAATTTTAAATAACTGTCAACTGTCACTTTGGATCATAAAGGAACGAGAGACCTAGTATGTACCCCCGATGAGATTCGCGCGAAAATACAAACGTGTCTTTTACCATAATGCAGCTATTTTAGGATGATACACGGCCCTTATTTTCTATGTGACTGTGAAACCGGGCTATTACTTTTCTCACAATGTTAATTATGTTTTTTATACCTTCATGCTTCCATTTTTTATTGCATTTTCATGCGCCAAAAATTCAAATATGTTCGGTTTGCAGAGGGTAAACTGGATTTGGGGGTGCATGTGAAGAACGTTGTTAATGTTAAGTAATCACTTAACATTAACAACGTTCACCATTGGGTAGTCAAATTTTTAATCCCCAATATCTTTATAATGTGAAATAATAATAAATATTTTTATAGAGATATTAGAATAAATATTTATTACACTACAGAAATATTTAATTATTGCTAAACTGAGTATTAAGTTCATAGACCATTTTCATACGGAGGAAGACCAAATAGTTCTGGTTTGAAGTCTTCTAAAGAAGGTAACACTAAAGTTGCATCCTTTGATAGTGCTCTATCTAACCTTACATCAGGTACCATCACAACCTGCATACCTGCTGCCTTAGCTGCTAATACTCCATTGGGAGCGTCTTCAAACACCAAGCACTGAAACAAATAAAAATATCCTTTATCTGACTTCTTTCTGCTGTCAATTCGCACAAGACTTTAGGTCTCTGCATCTATTTGCCTGCCTATGGTCTCATTGAGAACACTCTTCTGGAATCATCATGAATGGCCCAGGAATTTGAGTCTGCATTTGAAGTGTTGGTGATATGCACATTGTGGTACAACTGGTAGAACCTTAGAAGTATATCAAAAATATGTTTGAATGTTAAAAAATTATTTATTAAAAAGCTTGAATGAAATTCTATAAAAAATCTGCGTACCAATGTTTAACTCGATGGTTGTCAAGTAAATAAAAATTGTGATGCTATGAATTTTTCATAGATGGCGTTGGCGTCGCAGAAAATCTGTTCCATACTAACTTTAATATTATATTTGATATTATTTTTTATGCATTTTTCAACTTTTTAATAGTAATTCTGGTATCCGGAGCGGAGAAGAATCCAATAATTCAAACATCAACCTTAATGGTCTCCAATCACATTTAGGATGCCAGATGTGGAACAAATTATGCAGAACACTCATTTTTGTGCATAATTTGTTATAAGGGAATTTTCAGTTTATTTCTTTTAACAACTTTGACCTAAGCAACTCATCCTTTACCAGCATAATATAAGAAAACCGCAAGTCTACATTCCTTTACCTACTCCAGCTGTGCCTACATAATTTACTATTACCTATGTGTATCAGTTATTTGTAGTTGTCCATACCTTTTATGTTATGGTTTTTGTATCACCACTATCTATATATATAAACATTAAAATAATAGTCTACCTTCTTTGGTTCAGGATGATCGGAAAACTTAGAAGCTGTAACCAGAAAGACATCTGGTTCGGGTTTTCCTTTCTTCACTTCAGGATCTGTAGAACCAAATACCTTGATATCCAATAAATCAAACAGCTCCTTGTGGTTTTGCATTTTTAATCTAGCGCTCTCCAAACTAGAGCTCGTAGCAAGAGCCATCTGTATGTGGTTTTTATGCAAATGTTTGAGTAACCTTTTTACTCCTGAAATTATGTAGTCAAAATTACAACTCTGTTAAAACTTTCACCTATTTTTTTTTCAATATGGCAATCAACCCCTTTGGACTGCTTTATGATACCTATTTTTTGTCAGGTAGGTATTCCTAAACTATTCACAATTTGATTTGGAGAATCTATCCAACTTCTATACCTATTGCCTAAAAAATCCGACTATTAATAAAATTTTGATTAAGCAGGTAGGTACATGAAAATTATTTGAAATACAATAGAGTTTTTTTTAACCCTTTGCACTTGTTGTCGAGTGATTTGGGCACAATATAACCTAGTTTTTATGCTCAATTATTATTTGACTCACAATTTTTCAAATACACATTTGACAGAAATCACAAATATTCAACGTTTTTCTTTTTTTTTTACACTGTTTTACCAGATATTTTTTGTCCTATACACTAACTTTCTTTTACATTTTAATGTAATCAATAAAAATGAATATTTTTCATGAAAATTATTATGTATTTTATTCAATAAAAATCTTTAACAAAAATATAAAATCTCAGTAATATTTCATTAGAAAAATGATGTGAACTCATCATATAGGGGCCAAGTCAGGAGTAAGAAGAATAAGAGAAAATGATGGAAAAAGATAAAGTGAAAAAAGTTCGACTAGATAGGAAATTATGGAAGTTCATACTCTCTGCCTACCCTACAAGAAATCTTCAACTTACCTGGCATCAAAGTCACATTAGGAAATAACCGTTCGAACTCTGCCTGTGTTTCTTGGATTAAGACATCGGGAGTTATTGGTAAATTTACAAGGTTCACCAGGTATTCTGCAGCCTCTTGCGTGTGTTTACCCATTAATAAAACATTTATATCCCAGGTATACTCTTTTCCATATTTACGCAAAACATTTTGGAACCCTTTCATGTATAAGGATTCTGAATCTAGAACAAATAATTTGTGAAACTTTGTTTTAAAAATTACAAACAATACTAAATATATTTTTAAGGCATGTTCTTAATACGCATAATTACCAATTAATAAGCCATCCATATCAAAAAGAATGTGTGAAACTTTTTCAAAACTCATTTTAAACAAAGATTACCCTTGTTTAGATACACAATAAAATTATTGATACACTTTGACGATTGATTTAGTGACAACACAATATTAAACTACTTTAACACACGATATATTATTCATTAAATAATATTATTTGGAAAAAATAATACTTATACCTAAATACATAAAAAAGAGAATTTTTATAATTCGATTCGACCACAACATTTTACAAAACCACTAAGATAATTTAAATATAAACAAATTTTTCAACAACAAAAACAGGTGTAGTGCGTAGGCATTTGATTAAATAAGACAAAAAAAATTGACAAGTATTTTATGTACTACTTGTACCATATTTAAAAACAAAAGCAATAAATTAACATATTTACTAAAACAATAAAATATTTTTAAAACATTGGTAGTATTGTGTTTGTGGTCAAATTGTAATAGTTGAGAGCAAAACGGACGAGAAACGAAAAAAATTGAAATTGCAGAACAATCATTAGGTTAAGGAAAAAACTGAAAAAAGTGCCAAATATTCTTTTATGACAGACAAAGCAGTTTTAATCCCATCATGATAAAATTCACCATGAAAATCTTTTAGTTATGTTCATTGAATTGTTATCTACTATGTGACTACTAGAAGCGACATCTCTTCATAAAAAGGGACAATACAAAAGAGTCACCCTTGACCTTACAATGGTCTTTGTTCAATAACAGGTGGCATTATTTTCTAATGTAGCTACTCTTTTTCGTCTCAAGATCAGGGTTGCCAGGTTTTTTTCAAAAATATACCGAACCAAAAGAAAAAAGGTCATTTTGAAAATTTGCTATCCGGAAAATAGATATTTCCCCTAAAAAAAAAAAAAGGTTATTTTCAAAATTTGCTATCCGGAAAGTAGAAATTTCCCCTAAAAAAAAAAGGTTATTCTCGAAATTTGCTGTCCGGGAAGTTACAAATTCACTAGGAAAAATGAAAATTATTCCCGAAAGTAAAAATACCGAACACCGAACATGGAGCAAAAATACCGAACACCTGGCAACCCTGCTCAAGATACTAACACTAATTTGATTGTTTTATTGATATCTCTTTCGAACAATCATTCAAAAGAACAAGATAGAAAGAGACAGTCGAAAGCCAAAGAAACCATTCAAATAAATTTGGCTCCGTCCCAAATAAATATTGTGTTAGTAACAAAAGAGTACTTGCCTAGAATTGTCATTATTTCCGGTTAGACCTATGACAATTTTTTTTTGACTACTTTTCCTTCTTTTCGACGTCTCTTCACATCAGCACCTCATAAACAAAAATGTGACATATATGTAATTTTGATCCGAGCGCTGTATCGCCTGTATCTAGTGGTGCATTTAAATCAATGGTCGTGTTTAATAATGACTTTTCATAATTTTAGATAATGAGTAAGTCATTATCATATCTTATCTTGTCAAAAGTACACTGGTGCCTTATGTAATAAATTGGTAAATAAATATTGAAGTTTTATTACAAACTAGCTTTCCCGACAGACGTTGTCCTGTAGTCCTTACTATTTTTTTTACAAAAATATGTTTGAATGTTAAAAAATTAATTCTGAAAGCTCAAAAAAAATCTGCGTACCAACATTTTTAATGTCAATAGTTTTCAGGTAAACAATAAGTTTGTTGTTATAGAATTCTTCATAGATGGCGTTGGCGTCACAGGAAATCCGTTCCATAATAACTTTAATATTATATTTTAGATTATTTCTTATGCATTTTTCAACTTTTTAATAGTTATCCGGAGCGGAAAAGAATCCAATGTCTTCTTTATTGTTCACCGTTGGCCTTCATAGATTTCCACTTACTCATGTTCTATATCCATCCCTATTCCACAATGTCATCTGTCCATCATACCAGTAAGTTCCCCAACATTTATTTGGTTTGCCCACAGCCATCTTTCCAAATTCATGTTGGCCGTTTGTAATTTGCCTGTCTAAATAGGTGGTATGTCCTATGAATTAGATTAATTATTGATACATGTCTTATGAAGTATCCTAAATGAAGTAAATCTATTTATTATTGTGTAAAATAAGTTGTCATACTTACTAAGACATAATTTATTTTGTGCTACTATCTTTCTATGTTGAATCAACTTTTCTTTTGGAGCTCTCTAATAAAATTTTCAACATTTTCGGCCCCCCGCCCACCGGCAACTTGTTTAGGGCAACTATTTAGTTGCTTTGAAGAGTTCATGTAAAACGCTGCAACTAAAAACTTGCCAGTGCGGGAGGCCACTGTGTTTCATTTCACCCAACTAAATAGTTGCTCTAAACAAGTTGTCAATTGCACGGAGGACCATAAGGTTGTAAAAGTAATATGCAAAATTAAAATATATTTTTAAATCTAATTTATTTTTATTAACATTACAAAAATATAATTAATATATTCTCTATGGAATGAGTAGAATAAATATTTTTTACATTTTGTTGACAAAACAAGATGTCCCTATTATTTTTTATCCATTAACACTTAACTACCAAAACAAAGCATACACTATTGAAAATATTCTTTAAGAATCAAACAATGACTAGTGCGAGTACATTCAACAAAATAGTTACTGTTATGAAATAAAAATTTCCTAAAATAAATCACATAATTTGTTAAAATTTATCATCCTCATTTTTAAGACAATGTACTGTAGCTGATCATAAAATGTTATGACAGGTTCTTATTTTAATTCAAGCAACAAATTTGTGTGTGACATGCGAAATTTTCGACATCTTCAATTTGATATGCAATCCACTTAAGTCTAATCAATTTGCATAAACTTAAATTAGCACACACGTCATTGTTTGTAGACAAAAAAGTCATATTGAATATGGTGAATCAGTTACGTCTTCATATTTAAAAAGATATTGTTTGTGCAATTTTGAATACCAAATCCTTAGAGGACACTTAACAATCTAATAAGTGGAGACACAATTCCTATCCAGAACCCCACAGCTCAAATAAATTATTTCAAAAGCATCTAAAAAGCTGGTAGACCAAATAATTCTGGCTTAAATTCTTCTAGTGAGCCCAGCACTAAAGTTGCTTCCTTGGTTAAATCTTTGTCCAATTTCGGATCAGGAACCATCACAGATTGCATTCCAGCAGCCTTCGCAGCCAATACTCCGTTTAGAGCATCCTCAAATACTAGACACTAAAAGAAAATAAAGACATTAGCAAATTGGTTTTAATACGATTGGACATTAATAGATTCTTTTACATAGGTATAAAGGTATGATGATGATGAAATTTAAAATTACCTGGCCTGGATCCGGGTTATCTGAAAACTTTGAAGCACAGACTAGGAATATATCCGGTTCTGGTTTCCCCCTTTTCACTTCTGGGTCGGAAGAACCAAATATTTTATGATTAAATAATTTAAATAATTCCGTATGCTTTTGCAGCTTCAAATCCGAAATATCTTTATTTGAACTTGTTGCTAATGCGATTGGAATATTATTCTTGTGTAAATGTTCTAACAAACGTTGTGCCCCTGTAAAAAAAAAATTATGAGGTAAAAGTAAAGCAAAACACAAAAAGTGTGAGATCCTATTTTGACTTATTAAACATCTAAAGAATCTCAATTACAGTGTGTCAAAATACTATATGAAATTGGTCTTGGATAAATTTAGAACTAAATATTTTTCATACTGGTAACACTGACATGATGCGTCAATTCATACATGATTTCACCTTCCTACAGCCACTTGCGTACCCAGTGTTACCGTATGACAAAATGAAGCGCCCTCATCGAAAACTCACTCTATTTTGACAGACTGTAATTCTATTTTGCTGATCTAATTTTCTGGAGGGTCATTTGAGCCTCTATATTTTGACTATTTTCAGATAATTAATAAGCATACAGCGGACTGAAATCATCCATTGCCTTCGATTTTGAAAAATGAACTTAAATTATATTTTGACTTGTGAGGTTTTCGTGATATTTATCCATCGCATATTATAGGTGGAATTTTAGCAAGAACAATGTCATATTATTATTATTTCGAATTGTGACATTCTCTGTAATAATAAATCAATTACCATCATGAATTTTATTTACCATAAACTTAACCACTAACAACATTGTGGCGTTTTTTGTAACAACATTAGTAGACACTTAGCACAATAAAATAAATAATACTTTCAACTTCTGCTGGCATAGCTACATGTGAATAACATTTATGCCACCTTTATAGAACGAGCAGTGCTGTATTTTACAATGATATAAAAATAGGAACTTCGGCTTTGAGGGTTTTCTTCTAGATCATCAATGTAGTTTTTGAATTTGCGAGTGGGATCGTCGTTCAAGTATTACATAATACAATATGGGGGGTTTCTTGTAAAATGTTACTGTGGGCAGCAAGGGGGGTTCGAACAAATGTATCAAAATTCCTTTCCAGTACCTATCACAAATCACTTAATCTTAATACTTGTTAGGCATACATATGGGTGCTACGCAATTTTAGGGAAAGGAAGTGGGGGAACAGAAAGTTACTGCGGGTTTTATAGTGGGGCGGGTCAATGAAAAGCAAGTTGAATTGCTTGTAAAATAATTCTACATACCAGGCATTAAATTCGCATCAGGAAATATTTTTACAAACTGTTTTTCTGTTTCTACGATAAATTTGTCTATTGTCAATGGTAGTTCTAAGGCATCAATAATTTTCTTAGCAGTTTCCTTAGATTGTTTACCCATAGTCTTGATTTTCAGATCCCAAGTAAATTCTTTCCCATATCTTCCAACGACATTTTGAAATGCAGCTGTATACAGTTTCTCAGAATC
The DNA here is from genome assembly GCA_963576905.1 of Mystacides longicornis. Classification (NCBI taxonomy): domain Eukaryota; kingdom Metazoa; phylum Arthropoda; class Insecta; order Trichoptera; family Leptoceridae; genus Mystacides; species Mystacides longicornis. The sequence continues at coordinate 8,865,931 of OY756432.1, forward strand.
TTAAATTGAATTTAAAATTATTTAGACAGGTAGGTATATCATAACAAAAAATATGTGAAATAAATGTACTTATAACATATTGATTCCAATATATCGTCGTCCCAATTCTATATGGAGACAAGTCAAAAATTATCAAATTTGAGTTTTTGATACAAATCGATTACAAATGATGGTCTGCTTCTATTTCTTTAGAGAGATAAGTCAAATTTGTCCTAAATATTTTTTTATAAAATATGTCTTTTCATGGAATTATTTAAAAAAAATTGAACATTCAGTTCAATAAGAAGACAACTCAAATGTCTCACTTAAGAACTGTCAATGATTAACTTTCATTCTAGTTCTATAGGCAGACATCTTAGATGTCCGCCTATAGAACCGCCAACAACTGAAAAGATCTAGTTCTATAGAGAGACAACTCAAAAGTATTCTTGAAAATAACCATTCTATCAATAATAAAATCATGAATCTTAATTTTAAACTTAATAAAAGACTTGACAAAACAGTACTTGATACATTTCTAAATTCATAAACTCTTAGATTGCAATTTTTGACACTTACTATATAGTAGTTTCTATCCATAATTACAACTTTTTTAATATGAAACGCCCTATCTAGTAATTTATATCTATGATATTAAACAACATATTAAGGTCTCTTGTATAGGTTTAGTTGATAAATCAAAAGTAATATTGATTATATTCTTCATTATTTCATGTTTTACAATCCCCAATTTTCTGTTAAAAAAAACGTAGATCCACCTATTACAGTGAATATTAAGGTTCCAGATTACAGTGAATATTAATGACTGGTTGACTCCTCTGCAAGATTAAGATATTTTTGGATATTTATTTTATTAGGTACATGAAAAACTTATACCTATTGGTATTTGAAAATTAGCACAAGATATTGATTATCGGAGAAAATTGTATTGGATACTATAAGTAAATAAAATTTATCGAATGTTTAATGTCATCATCATCAATTTGCCGTGGGGTTGTCGGCTAAGAATAGCAACTTTCTCTTTTTGCTGGTTTTTCGAGCATCCTGTAAGAGGCAGGAAATCGAAAAATCAGATCGAGACCGTGGGGTTGACCACCTCACGTCCTTAGAACAATCGGTCAGAAAAGGCAACAGAATTAAGCCTCGGACGCCTTGACCCCATCAGGTGGGCCTTTGTTGACCACGGCTTGATTTAGGAACAAGAGCTTAAAAATCGGGACTCTGAATGTCCGCACTCTGAGGGCGGGCGGGGAGCTTGTTGTTGCCAAGTTGGCGGGAGATTATGGACTAGATATCCTGAGACTGAGTGAGGCACGCATCCCAGGCTCGGGCCAGAGTGATGCTGGCAATTATGTCATGCTTCACTCTGGCCACCGGACTGCACGGATGCGTGGCGTTGCTCTACTTTTAAGTAAATTGCCTTCTCTCGCCTTCTTGGTTGGGAACCTGTTTCTGACCGCCTGATGAGTGCGTCCTTTAAGATGAGTGGCGAAACACTGACGGTCCTTCCATGCTATGCTCCCACTGAGGATGGGGACGCGGCTGCTAAGGACTGTTTCTATGGCAGTCTGGATGTAGTTGTGTCCCATGTTCCGAGGCGCCATCGCCTAATAGTTCTGGGGGACTTTAATGCCAAGGTTGACAACGATCCCCAGAATGAACCAGGCGTCATGGGAAAGCATTGCTTAGGAGTGATGAACGATAACGGAAGCCGTCTCATTGGTTTCGCCATGCTCCATGGACTCTTAATAGGGGGAACTCTCTTCCCCACAAGGATATCCATAAATACACCTGGACCTCGCCCGACAGAAGAACGAAAAGCCAGATAGACCATCTCCTGGTAAAGACTAGCAACCAAACTGACCTGCGGGATGTCCACACCTACCGGGGAGCAGACATGGACACGGATCACGAACTCCTTGTGGGCTCGTTCTGATTCAAATTTCACAATTTCCAGCTAAGATCGTCTGTTCCTCGCCCACTGGACATACGCAGGTTAGAGAGTGCTCAGTGTCGTCATACGTGCGAGGCTGAGATACGCACAAGGTTTGCCCCCTTCCAGGATCCACCCAGAGCTGCTCCAATTGAGTCAGCCTGGACTAGGTTTCGCGACGCGGTTATGGAATCCGCACGTTCTTCTGTCGGCTATAAGAATAAAAAGAGGCCAATATGGATGTCCGATGGGTCCTGAAGTCTTATCGAAGATCACCAGAGGGCTAAGACACTCTGTACGAACAGATAAAAGAAGACATCTAGATTCTCAGATACGGCGAGCACAGTCTGCTGCACTCGGAAATGACTCAAGGACACTCTTCGAAATCACTCGAGAGGTCGGGAGAAGAGGTAAAAAAAAACCTGTGAAATCAATACGAAAGTCTCGTGGAGCCACTGTCACTGCCCCCGAACTAATTAAAGAGAGATGGAGGGAGTACCAACCACTTCTAGATATATTTAAAATGGCGTGTGAAGAGGAGAGGTGTCCAAAAGATTGGCGGAATGGATACATCGTCGCAATATTTAAAAAGGGGGACCCCCTTAATGCGGAAACTACCGTGGAATCACTCTACTGAGTGTTCCCGGTAAGGTATTATCTTAGATATTACTACATCGCATTCGGGGACCTGTCATGGCTGTCCTGAGATAGCAACAATGCGGCTTTGTACCTGGCAAGTCCTGCACGGACCCAATTTTCTGTGCCAGGTGCATCTTTCAGCGGTGTGAAGAGTTTAACTCTCCAGTCGCTTGTTGCTTCATAGATTTTGAAAAGGCTTTCGACAGCCCACATAGACCATAGCTCTGTACGGTATACCTCCGAAGATAGTTAAAATGGTGCAGTCCCTGTATGAAGACTCCGAGTGTAGCAAGGAGCAAGAGGTATACCGATAACACAGAGAGATGGTCTAATGGGCGAACTGTGCGATCTGGAGTACGCGGATGACCTAGCGTTGTTCAGTACGACATTGGAGGAATTACAGCGCAGTGTTTCAAGACTCTGCGGCGAAACAGCACGCCTTGGTCTTCGAGTCAACGCCAGTAAGATGGAGCTCATGACGAATAATGCTTGCCCCGATAAACAGCTACCGATAACCATCGACGGTCACCAGGTCTCCCGGGTGGATAAATTTAAATACCTGGGAGCAACCATTACCACCTCTGGTGAGCTCGGGGCTGAGCTCCCGATACGTATCGGAATGGCAAGTGGCGTCTTTAAAAACATGACCAAGATTTGGAAAGCGTCGGCGTTTAGTGTCGAGACGAAATGTAAACTGTTTGTGCGTGTGTGTTCCCCATTATCTTGGCAACACACACGCATCAAACAGTTGGGTGTGAGTCCTGGCACCTGACCAAATCCCAGGCACAAAAAGTCTCAGCCTTTGAAAGGTTCCTAAGGAGAATTCTGCGCGTAAGATGGTACCACCGCATCACAAACGACGCTATACGCCGGCGCACCCAGCTTGAGCCCATCACCTCTACACTTGTGGGGAGGAGATATACTTGGCTGGGACATGTGTTAAGGATGCCGAATGACAGTTGGCCGAGGATAGCGCTGTTCTTCCTCCCATCAGGGTCCCGAAGACGAGGAAGACCCTCTCACACTGTGTTCCGCTCCTTCGAAGCAGAGCTGAGGGACATCGTGTGGGAGGAGGTCATAAACATTGCGCAGGATCGAGCGCAATGGAGAGCCCTTGTTGCCTCCCTATGCCCTTGAGTGGGGTGTAAAAGAGTGTTGTTGTTGTTTGTTATATTATGTCAACAATTTTTAGGTTATATTTTTTCAAAGAATTGCTTAAAACTCACTAATCTGCGATTCTGGGACTCTTGAGCTCTTAATACTTTCCACCATCATCTTAATTTTGCGAATTCTCGTATCCATTTTAAGATTATTAACCTTTCTCCGCAATATAAAACTTCTTAAATTAAATTTTCGACCGTTAAAAAAATCCAACCCACTGTTATGAACACAGAACTAATAATCACTACTAATTCACAAAAAGTTCAATTTTATATAGAGACAAATCAAATGTCTCCGTATAGAATTAGAAAAATTTCCGGGTGACAGATTTTCGTTAAAATTAAGTCGAAATACCTTTCTATTTTTAAATATTTAGATATTTATAAAACATTTTAATAAACTAAATTTATGTTTTTTATAAAAATAACAATATTTCTCGCAACTTGGCAAGATAATATACAAAATTTATTTATTTTCTTTAAAGATATCAAAGAAATACTTTGTTCAAAATCTTCAAATGCGTTTTACTCAAAATGGACTTTTTCGACTTGTCTCCGTATAGTATTGGGGCGTCGATATGGAACAACTATATATCTACCTATTAATAATCCATCCATATCAAATATAACATGTGTGACATTTTTGAATCCCATTTTTTCAATTTCAGTAGGCAAGTCTGATTGCTGCTGACACAGGAAAAGGATATAGGTTTGAGGTGGAAAGAATATTTTGAAGATTTGTTTGAAACTAAGGAGGGTTGCGGCAGTTTGTGCCAAGTAGTTATAAATGTACAGGATGATGAGAGTCATCAAATCAGTATGAATGAACTTACGAATGCGCTTAAAAAAGCAAAAAATGGGAAAGCTTCAGGTTGCGATAGGATATCAACGGAGCTTATCAGGTATGGCCGCCGAGTGATGCTGCAGTGGTGCTTGGAGCTTTTCAACTTGTGCTGGACGGGAGGTCGTACCCCATTTGACTGGAGGAAAGCCATTATCTGCCCTCTGTACAAGGGGAAGGGCTCCCTGTTGGACTGTGGCAACTAACATGCAATCAGCTTGTTGAGCAACGTGGGTAAATTGTACAGTATAATCTTAGTGGGAAGGGTTAGAAAGTAAAGTTTGGGATGCACAAGGGGCTTTTATGAATGGGAGGGGGTGTCCCGATCAGATCTTCGCTCCGTGGATGATTACGGAAAAGCTTTTGAGTAAAGATCAGAAGCTTTTCTGTGCATTCGTAGATTTGGAAAAGGCATATGATAGGGTAGATAGGGGTAAATTATGGGAGGTTCTATCAATCTATAGAGTGAACAACCGGCTGATTAATGGCATTGCTTTGCTATATTCGGAAAGTACTGCGTGTGTGAAGGTGAACAGTCACCTTTCAACGGAGTTCTATCTTACGAAAGGTGTGAAGAAAGGGTGCGTTATGTCACCCTGGTTGTTCAATTTATTTTTTGATTTTTGCATCGGTGGGTTAAAAGATATAAATATAGGGGTTGAATTGAATGGAATAAAGGTACGTGCGCTATGTATGCAGATGATTTAGTACTTATGGCTGAGTGTGAAAATGATTTGCAAGAACTTGTGTCAAGTGTGTTTGAAAATTGTGCAAAAAAAGGTCTAAAAATGAATGTTAGCAAAACAAAGGTTTTGGTATTTGAAAGGGATGAAGCAAGAACGAATTGTAAAATAACCGTAGAAAATGAATGTCTTGAGCAAGTGAATGAGTATGTGTATTTAGGAAGCATGTTTAGTCGGGATGGAAAGTGTGAAAAAGAAATCGAACGTAGGAAAGTTGTTGGTTGCAGAGTGGGCGGTGCACTAAGACCTATAATGAGAAACAACAACGTCTTACTACAAGCAATTAAACTAGTGCATAACGCAATCCTGAAGGACCAATGTGGTATGGAAGTAAGTCTTGTGTCAAAGATGAAAGTTAATAAGTTGAAATTGTTTGGGCATGTGGAAAGAATGGATGCAAACAGACTGACAAAGAGAATTAATAAGGCTGAAAGGAAAGGTGTAAGAAAGCGTGGCCGACCGAGAATGAAGTGGATCGAACACATCGATTCCGTCCTCAAGGAAGGCCAGGTAAGATGTAAGAGAAATAGCAGAGGGTGTATGAGAAATGGGTAAACATGAGTTTTAGCGTCGCGAACATTTCTATTTGAATTATCCATAACTGTAATTTTTTATGACGTTTGGCATTTCCATAGATTTTTATATAAAGGTATTTTTAATATATTGTATTACTTTAAATATTCATTCCGACGATAAAATTCGGGGGTAAACGTGATGAGGTATGGGGGGCTGAGCCCCAAACCCCCCCTATAATTATAACCTAACCTAACCCAATCATATAATTTTTTTTTTTAGGTGACAGATGGCTTGGTGGAAACCTTTAGCCAAATCTTAGATTGTTTTTACTCAATGGGAAGTTTTCTGGGGAGCTTCCGACAATACACACTAGGTGGCAGAACTTCTAATCAGGTCTATTGTCAAATTCAGTGCTGCCAACGTAGAGATGTTTTTTTCAGTGATGCCAACGTTGGGAAGTTTGTTTTCCATTGTGTTGCTAATAAGTTGTTGATTGAGTTGCTAAGAAGTTGTTGATTTTGTTGCGCATAAATTTGAGAATAAATCTCAGGGGTGCTGTTCTGTATTTTTTAATTTGTATTTAAGTAGGTATATAAAAAAAGATGAACAATTTTATTTGTAATAGTATGTGAAAAATGTTCAATGATTACTCTAAACCTATTGTAAGTTATCATGTATAATAATATATAAGTTGTTTAATTTGAAATAAACTAGAATGATATTTTGGAGGTTAGATTGTGAGCGACCATAAGAAGAAGAAGAAGTAAATCGCCCCCGTTGGCAACACTGAATTTGACAATAGACCGGATTAGCAAGGGCGCCTCTAGCAGCACAAAAAGGAAAAAAAACATCCCATTTCATCACAAATGTTCAATATCTATTATTATGTTATTTGCTTCTTAGTTGGGCACTTAAATTTTGTTAACAGTATTTTTTATGAATGCGTAAACTGGTTTAAAATTACAAGGATTATTCAGTACACACTTAGTCTGGCGGGCAATATCTGCATTGCAATTTTTCAATAACTCAGCAGCTAAAATAAGTCTTTGTATATTAAATTTAGGGCATTTATGAATGATATGTTCAATGTCACAGTTATCACATTCACCACAATAAACATAGTTGGATGAACTAATAATATTGAATCTATATAAGTGTGCTGGAGCTTGTGTATGTCCAAATCTGAGCCTATTGATGATGGAATAAAATTTTCTCGAGCCGGTTATTCTTTCATACCCTGGTCTTGCAGGTATTTCTTTTTGTATTTCATAATAATATTTTCCTTTGAATTGCACTGAATAGTTCCAGTATTTAAGCCATAATTCTTTATTGTTTAAGCGCAGTTTACTATAAAAATCGGTATATGGCAATTAAAAATCATAATCTGCCTTTTCATTGAATCCTGATGTAGCTATTTTATCCACCTTTTCATTTCCTCCAATCATATAAAATAGTAGAAAGGTTGCTAACGCTAACGTAAAATAAATTGAACACTAATACAATAAAAAATCTATGGAAACGCCAAAGTCATAAAAAATGACAGTTATGGATAATTCGAATAAAAATGTTCGCGACGCTAATGCGTTGGGTTCCTACGGATACGCCGCTACAATCAGGCGGTGGTAACTTAGAAGAAATCGCCTGGAGAAACGCAAACGTCAAACTCATGTCAAATCCTTGTCAAATCCATGTCAAACCGAGTTTTTTAATTCTACAACAGGGCCTGCTAGTGTAGATTTTATTCCCGATTTCACAGTTCTCTGGAATTCCCAAGTTATATTGTCATTTGGCTTTCTGTCAAATTTGGGCTAATGATTATCATCGGATTGTCATTATTCGTAACGTTTTTTTCCGACGACATTCTCAGGAATATTACGCATATATTACGTTCTCGAGTACTTTTGAAATTTAAGCTATTTTTACGACTAATTAAATTGAATTAATGTTTGTTTTAATAAGAATTAGTGTAATCTTTGTTGTATAGTGTTACAAAACTGTTTTTTTAGAAGTGTTATTATTCATACTTGGAATAAGGAGTGTATTCTTTGTGATATTTGTTTAAAAACTGTTTTTTAGTATACTTATAGTGTTAATATTCATACTTAGAATAATGATCAGTGTTTTCTTTGTGATATTTTTGTTGTAAAACTTTTTTTTCTGTCCAAAATGTCCAAGCGCCGATCTTATTGTTGTGTTCCAGAGTGTGAAGCGAGACTAAGGCCTTTTCATAATTTCCCCAAAAAACAGCCACATTTATTCGCGGAATGGAAACGTAGGATCCTAAATCCCAAGTTTATGTTAATTTCCGACGAAGCTATATAGAAAAACTTCACAAAGTGTGCGATGCCCACTTCAATGATTTCAACAAAAATCCACAGCATCAAGCATTAAGTGGAAGGTTGATATATTGCTCTGTTCCTACAATCGGAACTCCCGGTAAGTACCTAAGCATATATACCTTTGCAAAACAACTGGGAGTGGTGAAAAATGTTCAACATTACCTGAGATTATCTTACTCTTACAGGTTTTTCTGGACCAGTAAGCAAAGACAACAGCTCCTTACATCTTTCCAAAAAATCAGGTATTGCTTTTTAACATATTAGCCTTATAGCCTTATTAACAAAACATTGTCCTACATTTATTTAAATGTTATCTATGTTTTGTCCTCGAGTTTCCTCTAGTACAGGTATGCGCCACATTGCCGCTCGAGGAGTCGAAGTTGGATTTGGTAGTAGTGATGCAGTTAAGAAGCAGAGGCAGATCACCTGCAAGGTGGTGTGACCAGATAAAAAAGGCAACAGGGAGAGACTTGTACTCGGCGATGCGGGCGGCGGAAGACAGAGAGGATTGGAGGCGTTTGGTGCTCACAACAGGCACCCATCAGTAGTTCCATGGGTCACGACCCTCAGTAATGAGGAAACGAAGAAGAAGAAGATGCAGTTACTGCAACATAGCGCATTATAATATTATGTATCCCATCATACCCGTTGAATTGCCACAGTTGAACCTTCAATTAGGTATTATCTTTGATTAATATGATGGTTGGCTTTTAGGTATTGGCAGTGTTGAACCACCCTGGGAGATGGAAGAGGCCTACATCCAGCAGTGGAGGGAAGGCTAGGAAGAAGAAGAACCACCCTGGAGTCCTGGATCTTCCTCTGGTACAGGTATGCACCTATTCACCATAATTTTCGTCTGGGAAACGAATACGCGAACGACATTGACATTTTTAGCTCCAGCATCGACCTCTTCAAAAGTCACATTAGGACAACTTTCTCATAATGGTTCCAACAGACTTACTTTCTCGACTGATCTTCACTGACTCTTCGACATCTGCTTCAGCTGCGACTGTGGTCTTTTAGGCTTTCTATCCATCCCGCCTTCTACCTCTTGTTGAGCTGTTCTACCTCGACGCTTTTCAACGCATAGTAATTTAGCGACCTGAAATACTTCTGTGGGTATATCATACCCTTATCATCCTGTTTAATCACTTATAGTAATCCGAATACCTCTCCTCTTACGTATCACCTAGAGGGAGACTTCTAATCAAATTTCTGGCAACTGTCATCAGTCATCCGTTAGCCTTGTATTCTCGAATTATTGTACTCTTCTATTATACTGAAGAAACGTGTTGCACGTAATTTTTTTCTGTGTAATGCTTGTGGCGGGAGGAAATAATAACAATATGTGTATCTATATAGTTTAAAATATGTACTTATATATTTTTTACTTTGTATTTTTACTGCTCTCTATGTTATCTTTTTTTTTTCTTTAAAAGGCAATTTGCCGTTGATAAATAAATAAATTTTACTAGTCACCTACACACCTAGTCTAGATTGTATTTGAAATAGTCCTGTCTGTATCTTCAATCATTATCTTTGCTTCATATGATCAATGCTTTTAGGTGTCCAAGGAATGGAATCACCCCGACGTCCTGGAACTTCCTCTGATATAAGTATGTATTATTTCAAGTTTAAATTGTATTTGAAATTATCCTAAATTACTGTGTCTGTGTCTTCAATCATTATTATTGATCTATAATAAATTATCTTTGCTTCATGTGATCGATGCTTTTAGGTGTCCAAGGAATGGAATCACCCCGACGTCCTGGAACTTCCTCTGATATAAGTATGTATTATTTCAAGTTTAAATTGTATTTGAAATTATGTATTGTTTCATCCCATTTATATTCAAATTTTTCCATATTATTTCATTAAATTGTCTGCTAAATTGTTTTCAATAATATTTCAACTTTAAGGTATCTATGTTTTATCTTTTATTTTAATACTAGCTTTCCCGACAGACGTTGTCCTGTGGTCTAAACCGAGGCGGCCTGTGCATAATGTGCACTGCGCCCCCAGAAAAAAAAATAATTAAATAGATTGAGTCAAACTATTAAAATAATAATAAATTTGGTTGCTCTCTTGTTCTCAATAATTTCCAACTTTTATCTCTATATTTCATTAATTATTATTAAATATCTATTTGTGGCATACATGAGATTTTTCGACATGTTGAACATGTCGAGAATTCTCATGATAGGAGTTTCGGAGACTCAAATATTACCACCTAATGGCGAACGTTGTTAACGTAAAGTGATCACACTAAGCCAGCCTTCGAAACAACAGTAGAAGACGGTTGTAAGCCCGTGGTGGTTTGTTCCATTTTAAAATCGAACATCAGTAATGAATTTTTAGAGTCATCAGTTGTTAGATAATTCATTAAAATATTTTCAAAATATCCATATTTCATTTGTATTCAAAGCTCAGGCGGGAACAATGCGAGAATATTATGCGTGGGCAGACATAGGGTGAAAACACGTAGAAAGCAGATTCCGACCGGCGCAAAGAATGTTTCTATGCATTTGAATGGGGATACGCACAGCAAAAGCAGGAACCCGCTTTCCAGCATGCCCATTTAAATGCATTGAAACCATAGACAACATTCTTTGCGCAGGTAAGCGCGGGTCGGAATCGGCTTTCAACGGTTTCCATCCATATTTATTTCAAGTAAAATTCTCTTTCTCTCTCCAGTGGCGCTACGGCCCATATCGAGCCTTTGCCTCCCGTAGCATTCGCCTCCAACAAGTCCTGTTCTCTGCCGCTGTCCTCTAACTCGCCACCTGAATGATCTGTGCTGCACCCCTTCCTACCTAAGTCGAGGTCTGCCGACTCATCTCCTTCCTCCTGGATTTCCACTTAGGATTATTTTTGGTACGCGTGAATTGGGCATTCGCTGTACATGTCCAGCCCATCTCAACCTAAGTAGCTTTATGTGCGTCGAGATATTTGGGGCCTGATATATATTGTACAGCTCTGCATTGGTTCTAATGCGCCACCGATCGCCCTCTCTCACTGGTCCACAGATTCGACACAGGACCTTCCTTTCAAAAATGTCCAGCATATCTGCCATTCTCACTATCAGTGTTAGTGCCTCGCACCCATAGGTCAACATAGTACGTATGACTGTTTTGTAGATGACTATTTTTGTTCTACTGTGGACACTACACGATTTGAACACTGGCAGCAAGGAGAAGTAAGTTTTGTTGGCCGCTGTGATTCTCTTTCGAATTTCTGTTGGGTCTTCATTATTCTGAGTGAGACAAGATCTTAAATAGGTGAACTGTTCTACTACATTGAAGGAGTAATTATCCTTGTATTGGACACTGCCTCTTGGTCTGTGCGATGGATTTCTGCTTTGTGTCATCATTTTGGTTTTATCCACATTAATTTGCAGTCCTACCTCTTGTGTAGCTGAAAGTGCCCGATAAATTTGTTGACTTCGTATGAAAATTGGGGTAAGTGGGATGGGCTACTGTAAGAGCAGTAATTGCGTTTGCGAGAATGAGAGGGAACTACCATCATGAACAGTATACAGCGTCACAGGAAATCCATTCCATACTAACTTCAATATTATATTTTATACTATTTCTTATCCATTTTTCAACTTTTTATTAGTTATTCTGTTATCCGGAGAGGAGAAGAATCCAATAAATCAAACACGGAAAGAATCTGTTTAACCAATCTCGAGTTATAAGTGTTGGCACTACATAACCCGATTTTCATTTATATTATAAGATGTAAAAGTTTCATGTATGTATAACCAGCGAGATATAATACTTTCATCTGTGTTTTTAGGTGTTGGAGATGTGTTGGTAACCCCCAGTCTTCAGACTAGCCCTGGTCCAAGTGTTAGATCCCCTTCTTTTTTCGGTAAATCTAGCAATTATTATTGTCTTTTTTATTATATTTATCTAAAACTTTCTTCTGATTGATGTAATCTGTTCTTTTTAGGAGATGAATTACCCTTAAGTTCTCCAGCTTACTCTGTTGCCAGTATGTATTATCTCTAAATTATATTGTTTTAAAAGTGCTGTGTTATATTTGCTTTCCTTTGACTGCTTTTTGCTGTGTTTTAAGTTTTATTTTACTGTATTTTTTAGTTGTTGATGAAGCATCGCCGAGTCCTCCAGCTAGCCCTGGTCAAACTGCTAAACCTCCTATTTTCTTCGGTAAATCTTTCAATAGTCCTCATATGCATAACCAGGATAACATAAAACTTTTTTTCTGATTTGTGTAATAAATACGTTTTAGGAGATGAATCAAGCTTGAGTCCTCCACCTTACTCTGTTACAAGTATGTATTTTTTTTTTATAAAAATGAATCTGTGCTCTGTATTTTGTATTTATTTAAAATAAGAACCAGATAAACATTGAGAACATGTACAAAATAACATTACAAACACATAAAATCCTCAATGCTCCAATAACAGGTGTATGTCACATCATTTGCATCAAAATAATTTGGAGTATACCTATCATAATATTATTGCCAAACCTATGTTGTTTTGAAGGTACTGTGTTATAATTGATTTCTCCTGACCACTGAACTGTATTATACTGTTTGTGCTTTTTAGTTGTTGGCGATGCAATCCCGAGTCCTCCAGCTAGTCTTGGTATAAGTGTTGGGTCTTCTATTTTCTTCGGTAAATCTAGCAAGTCTTTTTTTGCACCTTTGCACTCTAGAAATAGTCTTCTTTTATATTATTATGTAAAACCAAGATAATGTAAAAAAAATCTGATTCCATTAATGTTGGTACATATACTTTTTAGGAGTTGAATCATGCTTGGGTCCCCCACCTTACTCTGTTACTAGTATGAATTATCTTGTCGTCTAATTATTTTAAATGATTATCATTGATTTTTAGGTGATGGAGATGTAATACCAGTTCCGAGTCCCCCTGCTACCAATGTTACAAGTATGTATTCCATTTGTCTATATTGTGTGTGAATTGACTGTGTGTAACTTTTATTGTCTTCAACCATTATCTTTCCTTGATATATGATCTTTTGTAAGTGTCGGAGAAGTAGTACCAATCTTATGTCCCCTACTTTCCGTACATATTCATATTTTGAGCTACGGTCAATTACAGAGAAATCTCTTATAATGAGCGTAATTTTTTCCAAAGTCTTGCTCGTTATGTTAAACACTCATTATGGGAATAAATTTTTCGCAAACAAATGTATGAAAAGTACGATGATGTATATTCTACATTAAAAGGTAAACTTACTTTTACATTTTTTAAGGAGTGTAACTTGTAACAACTTTGAATTCAATTTAGATTCTATAAAAGGGGAATAAAAATATGAGTTTATGACAAAAGATATATCCTGTTAGAAGTCACAGAGTTAAAGTAGCATTCAGAATTAATTAGAATTAGTGTCCACATTAAAAAAGTGTTTAGATAGACTTGCAAACTGTCTCACTTGATTTAATTGAAATATAGTGTCTAAAATATTACTTTTGATATGAATTGTATGATTTTAGGTGTGGGAGATGGTACACTAAGTGGGAGTTCTTCAGGTCCAAGGCTTTCAAGATATTGGAGATGGTGTTCAAATTCCCCGTTTTGCTGATCACATTAACGTCTTTATGTTGCCGATGTTTAATTCTGTATTTTTTATAATAATTTATTATTAAATAATTTTCTAATGCTCTACTAATAGTAATCAATTAAAAAAAGATCTTTTCTTGGTTATGCGTAAAAATATTTTTAAATCCTATTCAAAATAGCGCCACCTATCCACTAATTCTACGAAACTTCGATCTGCCGATGTTTTATTCTTTACTTTTGGTTCAATTTATAAATAAATATTTTTCTAACAATTTATCAATAAAAATAATGATTTTTTCCTTTTATATCGCAATAATATTTTTTCACCTATTTGAAATTAGAGCCATCTATCTACTAATTGTAAGAAGCTTTGATCTGCCGATGTTTTATTCTTTACTTTTGGTTCAATTTATGAATAAATATTTTTCTAACAATTTATCAATAAAAATAATAATTTTCCTTATATACACGCAATAATATTTTTTCGCCTATTTTAAATTAGAGCCCTCTATCTATTGATTGTAAGAAGCTTTGATCTGCCGATGTTTAATTCTTTACTTTTGGTTCAATTTATAAATAAATATTTTTCTAACAATTTATCAATAAAAATAATGATTTTCCTTATATAGGTACACGAAATAATATTTTTTCACCTATTTTAAATTAGAGCCCTCTATCTATTGATTGTAAAAAGCTTTGATCTGCCGATGTTTAATTCTGTATTTTTATAATAATTTATTATTAAATAATTTTCTAATGCTCTACTAATAGTAATCAATTAAAAAAAGATCTTTTCTTGGTTATGCGTAAAAATATTTTTAAATCCTATTCAAAATAGCGCCATCTATCCACTAATTCTACGAAACTTCAATTTGCCGATGTTTTATTCTTTACTTTTGGTTCAATTTATGAATAAATATTTTTCTAACAATTTATCAATTAAAATAATGATTTTCCTTTTTTACACGCAATAATATTTTTTAACCTATTTGAAAATAGAGCCATCTATCTATTAATTGTAAGAAGCTTTGATCTGCCGATGTTTAATTCTGTATTTCAATATTAGTTTATTATTAAATAATTTTCCAATGCTCTACTAATAGTAATCAATTAAAAAAAGATCTTTTCTTGGTTATGCGTAAAAATATTTTTAAATCCTATTCAAAATAGCGCCATCTATCCACTAATTCTACGAAACTTCAATTTGCCGATGTTTTATTCATTACTTTTGGTTCAATTTATGAATAAATATTTTTCTAACAATTTATCAATTAAAGTAATGATTTTCCTTTTTTACACGCAATAATATTTTTTAACCTATTTGAAAATAGAGCCATCTATCTATTAATTGTAAGAAGCTTTGATCTTCCGATGTTTTATTCTTTACTTTTGGTTCAATTTATGAATAAATATTTTTCTAACAATTTGTCAATTAAAATAATGATTTTCCTTTTATACACGCAATAATATTTTTTAACCTATTTGAAAATAGAGCCATCTATCTATTAATTGTAAGAAGCTTTGATCTGCCGATGTTTTATTCTTTACTTTTAGTTCAATTTATGAATAAATATTTTTCTAACAATTTATCAATTAAAATAATGATTTTCCTTTTTTACACGCAATAATATTTTTTAACCTATTTGAAAATAGAGCCATCTATCTATTAATTGTAAGAAGCTTTGATCTGCCGATGTTTTATTCTTTACTTTTGGTTCAATTTATGAATAAATATTTTTCTAACAATTTATCAATTAAAATAATGATTTTCCTTTTTTACACGCAATAATATTTTTTAACCTATTTGAAAATAGAGCCATCTATCTATTAATTGTAAGAAGCTTTGATCTGCCGATGTTTTATTCTTTACTTTTGGTTCAATTTATGAATAAATATTTTTCTAACAATTTGTCAATTAAAATAATGATTTTCCTTTTATACACGCAATAATATTTTTTAACCTATTTGAAAATAGAGCCATCTATCTATTAATTGTAAGAAGCTTTGATCTGCCGATGTTTTATTCTTTACTTTTAGTTCAATTTATGAATAAATATTTTTCTAACAATTTATCAATTAAAATAATGATTTTCCTTTTTTACACGCAATAATATTTTTTAACCTATTTGAAAATAGAGCCATCTATCTATTAATTGTAAGAAGCTTTGATCTGCCGATGTTTTATTCTTTACTTTTAGTTCAATTTATGAATAAATATTTTTCTAACAATTTGTCAATTAAAATAATGATTTTCCTTTTTTACACGCAATAATATTTTTTAACCTATTTGAAAATAGAGCCATCTATCTATTAATTGTAAGAAGCTTTGATCTGCCGATGTTTAATTCTGTATTTCAATAATAGTTTATTATTAAATAATTTTCCAATGCTCTACTAATAGTAATCAATTAAAAAAAGATCTTTTCTTGGTTATGCGTAAAAATATTTTTAAATCCTATTCAAAATAGCGCCATCTATCCACTAATTCTACGAAACTTCAATTTGCCGATGTTTTATTCATTACTTTTGGTTCAATTTATGAATAAATATTTTTCTAACAATTTATCAATTAAAGTAATGATTTTCCTTTTTTACACACAATAATATTTTTTAACCTATTTGAAAATAGAGCCATCTATCTATTAATTGTAAGAAGCTTTGATCTGCCGATGTTTTATTCTTTACTTTTAGTTCAATTTATGAATAAATATTTTTCTAACAATTTGTCAATTAAAATAATGATTTTCCTTTTATACACGCAATAATATTTTTTAACCTATTTGAAAATAGAGCCATCTATCTATTAATTGTAAGAAGCTTTGATCTGCCGATGTTTTATTCTTTACTTTTAGTTCAATTTATGAATAAATATTTTTCTAACAATTTGTCAATTAAAATAATGATTTTCCTTTTTTACACGCAATAATATTTTTTAACCTATTTGAAAATAGAGCCATCTATCTATTAATTGTAAGAAGCTTTGATCTGCCGATGTTTAATTCTGTATTTCAATAATAGTTTATTATTAAATAATTTTCCAATGCTCTACTAATAGTAATCAATTAAAAAAAGATCTTTTCTTGGTTATGCGTAAAAATATTTTTAAATCCTATTCAAAATAGCGCCATCTATCCACTAATTCTACGAAACTTCAATTTGCCGATGTTTTATTCATTACTTTTGGTTCAATTTATGAATAAATATTTTTCTAACAATTTATCAATTAAAATAATGATTTTCCTTTTTTACACGCAATAATATTTTTTAACCTATTTGAAAATAGAGCCATCTATCTATTAATTGTAAGAAGCTTTGATCTGCCGATGTTTTATTCTTTACTTTTGGTTCAATTTATGAATAAATATTTTTCTAACAATTTGTCAATTAAAATAATGATTTTCCTTTTTTACACGCAATAATATTTTTTAACCTATTTGAAAATAGAGCCATCTATCTATTAATTGTAAGAAGCTTTGATCTGCCGATGTTTAATTCTGTATTTCAATAATAGTTTATTATTAAATAATTTTCCAATGCTCTACTAATAGTAATCAATTAAAAAAAGATCTTTTCTTGGTTATGCGTAAAAATATTTTTAAATCCTATTCAAAATAGCGCCATCTATCCACTAATTCTACGAAACTTCAATTTGCCGATGTTTTATTCATTACTTTTGGTTCAATTTATGAATAAATATTTTTCTAACAATTTATCAATTAAAGTAATGATTTTCCTTTTTTACATTATCAATTAAAGTAATGATTTTCCTTTTTTACACGCAATAATATTTTTTAACCTATTTGAAAATAGAGCCATCTATCTATTAATTGTAAGAAGCTTTGATCCGCCGATGTTTTATTCTTTACTTTTGGTTCAATTTATGAATAAATATTTTTCTAACAATTTGTCAATTAAAATAATGATTTTCCTTTTATACACGCAATAATATTTTTTAACCTATTTGAAAATAGAGCCATCTATCTATTAATTGTAAGAAGCTTTGATCTGCCGATGTTTTATTCTTTACTTTTAGTTCAATTTATGAATAAATATTTTTCTAACAATTTATCAATTAAAATAATGATTTTCCTTTTTTACACGCAATAATATTTTTTAACCTATTTGAAAATAGAGCCATCTATCTATTAATTGTAAGAAGCTTTGATCTGCCGATGTTTTATTCTTTACTTTTGGTTCAATTTATGAATAAATATTTTTCTAACAATTTGTCAATTAAAATAATGATTTTCCTTTTATACACGCAATAATATTTTTTAACCTATTTGAAAATAGAGCCATCTATCTATTAATTGTAAGAAGCTTTGATCTGCCGATGTTTTATTCTTTACTTTTAGTTCAATTTATGAATAAATATTTTTCTAACAATTTGTCAATTAAAATAATGATTTTCCTTTTTTACACGCAATAATATTTTTTAACCTATTTGAAAATAGAGCCATCTATCTATTAATTGTAAGAAGCTTTGATCTGCCGATGTTTAATTCTGTATTTCAATAATAGTTTATTATTAAATAATTTTCCAATGCTCTACTAATAGTAATCAATTAAAAAAAGATCTTTTCTTGGTTATGCGTAAAAATATTTTTAAATCCTATTCAAAATAGCGCCATCTATCCACTAATTCTACGAAACTTCAATTTGCCGATGTTTTATTCATTACTTTTGGTTCAATTTATGAATAAATATTTTTCTAACAATTTATCAATAAAAATAATGATTTTTTCCTTTTATATCGCAATAATATTTTTTCACCTATTTGAAATTAGAGCCATCTATCTACTAATTGTAAGAAGCTTTGATCTGCCGATGTTTTATTCTTTACTTTTGGTTCAATTTATGAATAAATATTTTTCTAACAATTTATCAATAAAAATAATAATTTTCCTTATATACACGCAATAATATTTTTTCGCCTATTTTAAATTAGAGCCCTCTATCTATTGATTGTAAGAAGCTTTGATCTGCCGATGTTTAATTCTTTACTTTTGGTTCAATTTATAAATAAATATTTTTCTAACAATTTATCAATAAAAATAATGATTTTCCTTATATAGGTACACGAAATAATATTTTTTCACCTATTTTAAATTAGAGCCCTCTATCTATTGATTGTAAAAAGCTTTGATCTGCCGATGTTTAATTCTGTATTTTTATAATAATTTATTATTAAATAATTTTCTAATGCTCTACTAATAGTAATCAATTAAAAAAAGATCTTTTCTTGGTTATGCGTAAAAATATTTTTAAATCCTATTCAAAATAGCGCCATCTATCCACTAATTCTACGAAACTTCAATTTGCCGATGTTTTATTCTTTACTTTTGGTTCAATTTATGAATAAATATTTTTCTAACAATTTATCAATTAAAATAATGATTTTCCTTTTTTACACGCAATAATATTTTTTAACCTATTTGAAAATAGAGCCATCTATCTATTAATTGTAAGAAGCTTTGATCTGCCGATGTTTAATTCTGTATTTCAATATTAGTTTATTATTAAATAATTTTCCAATGCTCTACTAATAGTAATCAATTAAAAAAAGATCTTTTCTTGGTTATGCGTAAAAATATTTTTAAATCCTATTCAAAATAGCGCCATCTATCCACTAATTCTACGAAACTTCAATTTGCCGATGTTTTATTCATTACTTTTGGTTCAATTTATGAATAAATATTTTTCTAACAATTTATCAATTAAAGTAATGATTTTCCTTTTTTACACGCAATAATATTTTTTAACCTATTTGAAAATAGAGCCATCTATCTATTAATTGTAAGAAGCTTTGATCTTCCGATGTTTTATTCTTTACTTTTGGTTCAATTTATGAATAAATATTTTTCTAACAATTTGTCAATTAAAATAATGATTTTCCTTTTATACACGCAATAATATTTTTTAACCTATTTGAAAATAGAGCCATCTATCTATTAATTGTAAGAAGCTTTGATCTGCCGATGTTTTATTCTTTACTTTTAGTTCAATTTATGAATAAATATTTTTCTAACAATTTATCAATTAAAATAATGATTTTCCTTTTATACACGCAATAATATTTTTTAACCTATTTGAAAATAGAGCCATCTATCTATTAATTGTAAGAAGCTTTGATCTGCCGATGTTTTATTCTTTACTTTTAGTTCAATTTATGAATAAATATTTTTCTAACAATTTATCAATTAAAATAATGATTTTCCTTTTTTACACGCAATAATATTTTTTAACCTATTTGAAAATAGAGCCATCTATCTATTAATTGTAAGAAGCTTTGATCTGCCGATGTTTTATTCTTTACTTTTAGTTCAATTTATGAATAAATATTTTTCTAACAATTTGTCAATTAAAATAATGATTTTCCTTTTTTACACGCAATAATATTTTTTAACCTATTTGAAAATAGAGCCATCTATCTATTAATTGTAAGAAGCTTTGATCTGCCGATGTTTAATTCTGTATTTCAATAATAGTTTATTATTAAATAATTTTCCAATGCTCTACTAATAGTAATCAATTAAAAAAAGATCTTTTCTTGGTTATGCGTAAAAATATTTTTAAATCCTATTCAAAATAGCGCCATCTATCCACTAATTCTACGAAACTTCAATTTGCCGATGTTTTATTCATTACTTTTGGTTCAATTTATGAATAAATATTTTTCTAACAATTTATCAATTAAAGTAATGATTTTCCTTTTTTACACACAATAATATTTTTTAACCTATTTGAAAATAGAGCCATCTATCTATTAATTGTAAGAAGCTTTGATCTGCCGATGTTTTATTCTTTACTTTTAGTTCAATTTATGAATAAATATTTTTCTAACAATTTGTCAATTAAAATAATGATTTTCCTTTTATACACGCAATAATATTTTTTAACCTATTTGAAAATAGAGCCATCTATCTATTAATTGTAAGAAGCTTTGATCTGCCGATGTTTTATTCTTTACTTTTAGTTCAATTTATGAATAAATATTTTTCTAACAATTTGTCAATTAAAATAATGATTTTCCTTTTTTACACGCAATAATATTTTTTAACCTATTTGAAAATAGAGCCATCTATCTATTAATTGTAAGAAGCTTTGATCTGCCGATGTTTAATTCTGTATTTCAATAATAGTTTATTATTAAATAATTTTCCAATGCTCTACTAATAGTAATCAATTAAAAAAAGATCTTTTCTTGGTTATGCGTAAAAATATTTTTAAATCCTATTCAAAATAGCGCCATCTATCCACTAATTCTACGAAACTTCAATTTGCCGATGTTTTATTCATTACTTTTGGTTCAATTTATGAATAAATATTTTTCTAACAATTTATCAATTAAAATAATGATTTTCCTTTTTTACACGCAATAATATTTTTTAACCTATTTGAAAATAGAGCCATCTATCTATTAATTGTAAGAAGCTTTGATCTGCCGATGTTTTATTCTTTACTTTTGGTTCAATTTATGAATAAATATTTTTCTAACAATTTGTCAATTAAAATAATGATTTTCCTTTTTTACACGCAATAATATTTTTTAACCTATTTGAAAATAGAGCCATCTATCTATTAATTGTAAGAAGCTTTGATCTGCCGATGTTTAATTCTGTATTTCAATAATAGTTTATTATTAAATAATTTTCCAATGCTCTACTAATAGTAATCAATTAAAAAAAGATCTTTTCTTGGTTATGCGTAAAAATATTTTTAAATCCTATTCAAAATAGCGCCATCTATCCACTAATTCTACGAAACTTCAATTTGCCGATGTTTTATTCATTACTTTTGGTTCAATTTATGAATAAATATTTTTCTAACAATTTATCAATTAAAGTAATGATTTTCCTTTTTTACATTATCAATTAAAGTAATGATTTTCCTTTTTTACACGCAATAATATTTTTTAACCTATTTGAAAATAGAGCCATCTATCTATTAATTGTAAGAAGCTTTGATCCGCCGATGTTTTATTCTTTACTTTTGGTTCAATTTATGAATAAATATTTTTCTAACAATTTGTCAATTAAAATAATGATTTTCCTTTTATACACGCAATAATATTTTTTAACCTATTTGAAAATAGAGCCATCTATCTATTAATTGTAAGAAGCTTTGATCTGCCGATGTTTTATTCTTTACTTTTAGTTCAATTTATGAATAAATATTTTTCTAACAATTTATCAATTAAAATAATGATTTTCCTTTTTTACACGCAATAATATTTTTTAACCTATTTGAAAATAGAGCCATCTATCTATTAATTGTAAGAAGCTTTGATCTGCCGATGTTTTATTCTTTACTTTTGGTTCAATTTATGAATAAATATTTTTCTAACAATTTGTCAATTAAAATAATGATTTTCCTTTTATACACGCAATAATATTTTTAAACCTATTTGAAAATAGAGCCATCTATCTATTAATTGTAAGAAGCTTTGATCTGCCGATGTTTTATTCTTTACTTTTAGTTCAATTTATGAATAAATATTTTTCTAACAATTTGTCAATTAAAATAATGATTTTCCTTTTTTACACGCAATAATATTTTTTAACCTATTTGAAAATAGAGCCATCTATCTATTAATTGTAAGAAGCTTTGATCTGCCGATGTTTAATTCTGTATTTCAATAATAGTTTATTATTAAATAATTTTCCAATGCTCTACTAATAGTAATCAATTAAAAAAAGATCTTTTCTTGGTTATGCGTAAAAATATTTTTAAATCCTATTCAAAATAGTGCCATCTATCCACTAATTCTACGAAACTTCGATCTGCCGATGTTTTATTCTTTACTTTTGGTTCAATTCATGAATAAATATTTTTCTAACAATTTGTCAATTAAAATAATGATTTTCCTTTTTTACACGCAATAATATTTTTTAACCTATTTCAAAATAGAGCCATCTATCTATTAATTGTAAGAAGCTTTGATCTGCCGATGTTTAATTCTGTATTTTTATAATAATTTATTATTAAATAATTTTCTAATGCTCTACTAATAGTAATCAATTAAAAAAAGATCTTTTCTTGGTAATGCGTAAAAATATTTTTAAATCCTATTCAAAATAGCGCCATCTATCCACTAATTCTACGAAACTTCGATTTGCCGATGTTTTATTCTTTATTTTTGGTTCAATTTATGAATAAATATTTTTCTAACAATTTATCAATTAAAATAATGATTTTCCCTTTTTACACGCAATAATATTTTTTAACTTATTTGAAAATAGAGCCATCTATCTATTAATTGTAAGAAGCTTTGATCTGCCGATGTTTAATTCTGTATTTCAATAATAATTTATTATTAAATAATTTTCTAATGCTCTACTAATAGTAATCAATTAAAAAAAGATCTTTTCTTGGTTATGCGTAAAAATATTTTTAAATCCTATTCAAAATAGTGCCATCTATCCACTAATTCTACGAAACTTCGATTTGCCGATGTTTTATTCTTTATTTTTGGTTCAATTTATGAATAAATATTTTTCTAACAATTTATCAATTAAAATAATGATTTTCCTTTTTTACACGCAATAATATTTTTTAACCTATTTGAAAATAGAGCCATCTATCTATTAATTGTAAGAAGCTTTGATCTGCCGATGTTTAATTCTGTATTTCAATAATAATTTATTATTAAATAATTTTCTAATGCTCTACTAATAGTAATCAATTAAAAAAAGATCTTTTCTTGGTAATGCGTAAAAATATTTTTAAATCCTATTCAAAATAGCGCCATCTATCCACTAATTCTACGAAACTTCGATTTGCCGATGTTTTATTCTTTATTTTTGGTTCAATTTATGAATAAATATTTTTCTAACAATTTATCAATTAAAATAATGATTTTCCTTTTTTACACGCAATAATATTTTTTAACTTTTTTGAAAATAGAGCCATCTATCTATTAATTGTAAGAAGCTTTGATCTGCCGATGTTTAATTCTGTATTTCAATAATAATTTATTATAAAATAATTTTCCAATGCTCTACTAATAGTAATCAATTAAAATAAGATCTTTTCTTGGTTATTTGTAAAAATATTTTTTAATCCTATTCAAAATAGTGCCATCTATCCACTAGTTCTACGAAACTTCGATCTGCCGATGTTTTATTCTTTACTTTTGGTTCAATTCATGAATAAATATTTTTCTAACAATTTGTCAATTAAAATAATGATTTTCCTTTTTTACACGCAATAATATTTTTTAACCTATTTGAAAATAGAGCCATCTATCTATTAATTGTAAGAAGCTTTGATCTGCCGATGTTTAATTCTGTATTTTTATAATAATTTATTATTAAATAATTTTCTAATGCTCTACTAATAGTAATCAATTAAAAAAAGATCTTTTCTTGGTAATGCGTAAAAATATTTTTAAATCCTATTCAAAATAGCGCCATCTATCCACTAATTCTACGAAACTTCGATTTGCCGATGTTTTATTCTTTATTTTTGGTTCAATTTATGAATAAATATTTTTCTAACAATTTATCAATTAAAATAATGATTTTCCTTTTTTACACGCAATAATATTTTTTAACTTATTTGAAAATAGAGCCATCTATCTATTAATTGTAAGAAGCTTTGATCTGCTGATGTTTAATTCTGTATTTCAATAATAATTTATTATTAAATAATTTTCTAATGCTCTACTAATAGTAATCAATTAAAAAAAGATCTTTTCTTGGTTATGCGTAAAAATATTTTTAAATCCTATTCAAAATAGTGCCATCTATCCACTAATTCTACGAAACTTCGATTTGCCGATGTTTTATTCTTTATTTTTGGTTCAATTTATGAATAAATATTTTTCTAACAATTTATCAATTAAAATAATGATTTTCCTTTTTTACACGCAATAATATTTTTTAACCTATTTGAAAATAGAGCCATCTATCTATTAATTGTAAGAAGCTTTGATCTGCCGATGTTTAATTCTGTATTTCAATAATAATTTATTATAAAATAATTTTCCAATGCTCTACTAATAGTAATCAATTAAAATAAGATCTTTTCTTGGTAATGCGTAAAAATATTTTTTAATCCTATTCAAAATAGTGCCATCTATCCACTAATTCTACGAAACTTCGATCTGCCGATGTTTTATTCTTTACTTTTGGTTCAATTCATGAATAAATATTTTTCTAACAATTTGTCAATTTAAATAATGATTTTCCTTTTTTACACGCAATAATATTTTTTAACCTATTTGAAAATAGAGCCATCTATCCACTATTTATATGAAGCTTTGATCTGCCATGTTTAATTCTGTGTTTTTTTAACATTTTATCATTAAATAATTTTATAATGCTTGAAATGATTTTCGTTTTTTATATGCAAAAATAATTTTTAGTCCATTTCAATATAAAGCCATCTATCCACTAATTGTATGAAGCTTCGATCTGCCGATGTTTATTTCTGTATTTTTTAATCATTTATGATTAAATACTTTTAATGTTTTCTTTAAATAATAATCCATTAAAAAGGACATTTTTTATATGCCTAAATATTTCTTAATCCTTTTCAAAATAGCACTATTTATCTTTTAATGGCTAAAAGCTTTTAATTACTCATATTAAGTATTACAATTTACATTCGTTTTCCCATAATATTACTTTTGTATACCCTTCAAATATTAATTCATGTTGCTCTTATTACTTTGTCCTCTCATTTCTTTCCCATAGAACAGTATCGCTGCTTCTTCCACTTTGCATGTTCAATTTTTTCATTCCTTATGTCGACCAGAGGTTTGTCTCATAAACCTCTTTGCTCATGGCTTACCATATGAACAGTGAACACTGCATGCTCGAACTCATCTTTCTAGGCACTATCCCACAAAGATCCAATATGTGTTTTGATACTTTTAGCTTCCGCATTATTTCTTTATACTCCTGCTTTTTGACCCTCAAGCCACCTTATGTGCATTTTGGTCCATTGGGCTTAACATACACTCTTTGCCTAGTTACAAACACACACCTACGTAATAGACGCTCACATTAGAGTGTCACTATGCAAATGTATACATTCTTTTGGAGCCTCCTTCTTAGTCTCGTTCCCTGAAAACTTGCAAGTTTTTTTTTCTTTTATATTGCAAACCTGCTAAAAGAAGTCTGTTACCATAGTGTGTCACATATACTGCCAACTGCATCCACATGGAGCTGCCGTAGAACATAAGTGCACAATATTCTTGATTTTCTCTCAGTTACAAGTTGGGGTTACAAGTTTCTCCAAATGCAATGTTTTCTCCACTCCAAAATGGTGTTGCTCATGCAACTCTTCTCTATTTACACTGTAAAATTCATTGCCCTTCTATCAGCTGTATTCCTATCCGTTTGCTTTTTCCCATATTTTCATTAAAACATCATACTTATTATCTATTGAGCATACAAATTTAATGAATGCTTAACTTAACACCACAAACTCTTCAATCACATCCCTGGGTAAGCCACCTCCTCACATGTAACTCTTGACAGGCCTGTAGTTACCATTGACCTAACATAGCTCATAATAATTTTTAAATCACTTCCAAGTTCCATTTTAACGATACGGTAAAATCTTTGAGCACAGTATCCTACTCAGCGATATTTATATATCCTTGAAGCATGCTCTACCAGTCTAATCCCAACCCTGAGTAGAAATATCAAGTGAGAAAAACACGTTGAAAATTTCTGACCCAACCGGGAATTGAACCCAGGACCTCTTGATCTGAAATAAGCGTGTTTTGCTACTAGGCTACTGAGGTCGGTAATAAGATAATATGTCGCCCACTAATGCCGAACAATAACACTTTTTTCACCACTTTTTCCATGTTCATCTTTTCATCACTCGTATATTCATGCATGCCACCACAGGGTGAAAATACGAAGGCTGATTCCGACAGGTGACGATCAAGGTGAAGAATGTTTACCAATCATTTAAATGGGCATGCCGAAAAGCGGGTTCCTGATTTTGATCGGCGCCAGTTGGAATCGGCGTTCTTTGTGTTTTCACACATAGACAACACGATAATTAAATATAGGTAAATGATTAACTAATAATGAGATCTTTTTTGATTTCATAATAATATTAAATCAAACTTATTTAAACAAATTTATTTTGTACAGTTAAATAATTATTTATAGTTCTACTTTTATATCTGTTTACCACGTACCTATTCCTTTCTTTGATTGTTTTACGATGATTTTGTCTATATCAAAATGTTTTGTATGTTTCTTCAATGTGCTATTATGATTTTGTCCCTGAACTGTTGAGGCGTAATTATCATTCCCTTGTTATTTTATATCTTACATATAGACACATATACCTATAACTTTTTCATCCTCAAGGGTTTTCAAACAATATGGTGCCATTTTTTTCTTCATACGTAACCTAGAGTTGTTTTGAAGTAGATCCTTCTCTAAATTCTCTGTTTTCATTCTCCAAAAATTTGCTTGCTGCATATTCCGTCTCCTTGGTGTTGGTTATCATAGTTCATTGTTCTCTCTTCTGCTTTTTTTGATCTTTGCTATTGTCTATAGTCTTCTACATCAGTTTCCTCCATTTTTTCGTAGTCACTTTGTTGTCAAATGCTGTCGCATAGTTTAAAAGGTTCATCATCTATTCCAAGAAACTGTTCTAAATTTTCCACGGAGGGATTTTCCTTCTACATAATATATTCATTCCTGTGGGTAATTTTTTGGTCACATTAGGTTGAGTTTTGTTTTGGTTCTCTGTTAAATGTCGAATAAAATGAGTAACCGCTTTAACAAATGCCATGAAAATTAAATTAACTTATATTTTGTACAAACACATTAAGTTTTTGTATTTTACATGTGGAATAAATTTTCCAGGATGACCTCCCAAAGGATGGAAGTGTTCATACCAAGTATATGAAAAGGAAGCATCACCTTTGGTCCATAAGTTTCTGCAGCTTAAGTATTCAAGATTTAGGAAAACAGCAAAATAACCATCTTCTCATCTGTGAAATGTATGTACTGACACACATTAAATATTGCTTTTAAATATTCTATGTTTTTATGTTTATTTTAAAGTTTTTTTTAATGGGGCTTGAAATGTGTAATAACAAATTAATTGTTTCATTTAAATAACTTTAGATATTTCTTTCATAAAATATTTCCCGATATTTCTTTCTTAAAAAAATTTCCCTCAGATACCCATTACTTACTTACCCATTGTTATTAATCATCATAGTAACTATGGACTTACCGACACCGATGTAAATTCCTGTAGTTGGATTGGTTCTGTCATTAGTATGAAAAAAAAATCAGTGGTGATTGATTGTTCTTTAAGGTTGAAGTAGCAGTAGGCACCTCCAAACAATTAGAAGACTAGGACCTTCAGAGTGTTGGTTTTGACCAAGTTGCGGCTTCGAGAATTGCAGATGACAGGACCGCATGGCGAGGATGACTTCATATGCTCCAACTAGGGAGCAAATATTGATAGAAAACAGTATAAGATGGTACGGGCATTACGAGGCAACCATAGGATGACAGGATCAGGAGAGCTGTGGACATTGAAACTGCAGCTATAAAACCAGTCACACACATTAATAGATAGTTGAAAGAAATTGATGTGGTGATGACGCTTGATAAAGATAATTGGGGAAGAAGAACTAGGACCGACTCAAAACAAACAAAGGTGAGAATTAGAGCAAGAATTGAACATGTTGTTAGATTAAATTAATTTAATGTTTAATACTCTGAATTAATTATACAATGTGTCAATTATTGCCTTGACATTATTTTATGGAACAGACAAGAAATTTGCAACGTGTAAACGAGCCTTTACCCCAACACCCGCCATACTGTATTTGACATGAGACATTCCCGTATGCCCAACAAAATAAAAATAGTTCGCGCCTAACTGATGTGTGCTCTATATTAATCCATGTATACATTGGAAAAAGATAGATCCAGGTTACAAGAGATGGTGGTGGTTGTCTAATATATGATGAACGTGTTCAGCTGATGTCAACACGGACACATGATATAATATAAGCGTGCGATGTTGCTCTAAACCAGCCTTAGAAAAATCAGTCGAAAGAAAACACTTGCAAGGCCTTATTCATTATTAATTCAAAAATTACATCAAAAAGTATGTGGTATATGTAAGATGTGTTCCTGCAAAACTACTCAAGAATCCTTAAATATCTGTTATTTTTAAATATGCAATGACAATTATTGTAGAATTTTTGAAAATCCTATGTAGTGATCCAATCCATCCAGTGATAGAAATTTTAAATTAATATTTTTATAATGTTATTTAATGTTAATGTTTCAGATATTGTCACCTTACCAAGACCTCTTGAGCAAAGCAGAAATGTTGGGAGTGACTACAAAATACTAACAAAGTGGATGATATTTTGACGACCAGACTATACTGATTCAATTATACACTTTATGAACTGAAATGTGGAGAGCGTAGAGAAGTGTGGATACCTCCACAGCTTGCTCACTCAGAATCTTGACGACATAGAGACTTAGAGATTTAAAGTAGTGGCAGCAAGAGCAATGTTTGATAAAATGTAAATTCTATTCTGCAATAATAACATAAACTTGAAACTCCGACGAAGGATTATAGAGTGCGATGTGGTATGTTAGACTTAAAAAGTCAACTTTATGAACATACTAGAAGTGTTTGAAATTGAGCTGAAGCAGACAGAGATCTGTTGTCTCTAATATTGGGGAGACCCAACAGGGCAAAAAGATGAAAGGGCTGTTAGGAACATGTTCTACAGAAATCTTGGGAAAGAAGAAAAGATAAATTTGCCTGCTTGAAGAAGAGATATTAATAAGCCTGCTTCGTTAAAAAGAAATTAAATACCCTGATTGAATATCAATGCATTAAAAGGATAAGGGGATGCATGGCGGTCAAGATCCTCAACATCGATTTATCAATGAAAACACTAAAATCAACTTTAGAACCATCAGGCATTTATGAAATCATAGCATCTTGCAGAGAGCATAAATCCCAAATGCTCAAAAGGTTGTTTTCTCAATTTAGGTAATACTTTCCCTATCTTCATTGAGTGGAACACTATTTTCATTTAAAGGTTTAGGGATTAGGCCTGCAATCAATAATAACCATTGTTTGGCGGGGATACCCTAAAAAAAACGAGTCGGGAGTCTTACCTCACGGGTCGACATGGAAACAGACTTACTTTCTAATATTGGAGTGGGAGCTTCACACCAGGGCTTGAGAGCAAGGAAGGGCATATTACCATGTTACTTTCTTATTCTCTAAAGTATAAGGTTGATGTTCCAACTTAATTATTTAAAAAAAATAAAAGATATATGTAGGTTCAGGTTGATATTGTAAAAGATATGATTGACTTTATTATTATGTTTTCTTGTCTTTTCTTTTTAAGAAATTATTTTAACAGTATTTTTTTTATTATAACATGATGCATTATTATAATTGAAGCACAACTTTTGTATATCTTTCTTTTATGTTTATTGTATGTTACTACTAGTTTTTTAAAGGCGCCCACCTATGGCCTTGTTTATGCAAACTTTACTTTCTCATAGCTGTGAGCATTCACATGTGAGACTGCAAACTACTTGGTTGATTCAACTCTTTATGAAAACTCAAAAACAACTTGAACTTTTAATTACAAACTTTGCATTCAAATAGCTTTTAGCATGCGGGTATTTAACTATTTGATTGATTAAACTTTTTCATGAAAAACTTTGCATTCGATGGCCGAATTCTTATGTGAGACCTTAAAGCATTTGAGTAATTGAATTCTTCATGAAAACTCAAAAAACAATGTGAACTTTTTATAACAAACTTTGCATATGTATGGCTTTTCAACGCTATGAATTTACATAAAAATCTTTGAAAAATTACTTTAGGGAGCGTTCAAGTATTACGTAAGGCAATATGGGGGTGGGGGGGGGGTTAGTCTTGTAAAACATTACTATTGTATTACCGGCGCTGCAACAAAGGTATTTAGTGACTTTCCAGTAATAATTATGATTTGAGGCATACTTGGTTGTATTATGTGCGTTAGGCAACGTTGAGGGAATGGGAAGAGGGGTAACAAAGAGCGTTACGATGCATCTCGGGGTGGGGGTCAATAATGTTAAAAATATGCGTTACGTAATACTTGAACGGTCCCTTAGTGTATAAACTTTTTATTGTAATCATTGCATTAATAAGCCTTTTGTCGCATCTGTGCGTTAAACTTATAATTTGGTAAACTTTGTCATGCAAACTTTGCTTTCTTATTAAAATTTAGTGATGATTGATATTTTTTTTTGCATAATCATTTGTTTTTGTTCCTGAATCTTAGTGCTCCGAATTGGAGAGTTGTCAGTCCTTTTCTTTTTGCTATTTATAATGTAATTTTGTTGTAACTTGACATGTCTATGTGCCCAACTGGGCCTATGGAAATAAGGTCTCATTTCATTTTATTTCATTTCAAATGAGATTTCAAATAATTATTTATTCATCCTACATGGCGTAAATGCTAAATGAAATATATGATTACTTGAAGAGGAAAACCAGAGAGTAAATTTTTCAAATTTTTAATATTATTATAATAATTATACATATCAGTCTCACTTTGTTTCATTATAATACATATTTTTTGTATTAATCTGTAGTTCAAAAGTTGTGCTGTAAGTATGAAAATATAAATAAAATAAAAATATTAGTTCTAATAAAATATGTTCTCAAAATTCACATACAATTATAGAATAAACTATAGGATGTGATCCAATCCCGCACATGTGGGGTGTCTGCAGCGAAGCTATTAAGCCTTTCACCACCATTTTAAGTTGTACGAGCGTGGACTTCAGATCCGGGGTCCCGAGTTCGATTCCCAGTCGGGTCAGAGTTTTTCTAAATGTTTTTTCACTTGAAATTTCTACCCGGGGTTGGCCTGTCTCAGATTGGACGGGACCGGTTGACTGGGAAAAATTGCCTCAGGCAATAAGTTCCGCCGGCTATACTGACACTTTGTAAAGAAAAGTGTTGTATTATTATTGTATTGTTATATGTACCGTCTAAATTGTTTTTTTAATAAAGTAACATAGTTATCAAAATTTAGATTTAAAATCTTTCACAAATATATGCTGCAAATTTTATCTCAATTATTATTAAATTTTGTATCTATTTTTGTAATAGAAATAAGAATTTTCATTCGTAATTCCACCTTCAGATTCTGCCTGGTGGGATCTCTTGTTTTTGTTTGTTTTGTAAAAGATAATTTTTAAGGGAGGTTATAAAAATAAATATTGTTCTTTACCTATTGTTTCAATACTGTAATTCACTTTTATTATTGTCATGTTTATAATAATTTATATATGTGATGTAAAAAGTTATTTTCAAATAAAATTATTATTTTTACAATGTCGTGATTTTCATTTTACCCTTACAATAAGAATTTTCAATAACCTATAAGGATGCAATCTAAATATAGAGTGCTTTTTCCACAATAGTCCTTGAATTAAATAAGAATGCAATGCCAAAAAAAATAATTGAATACCTATGTGGTATTAATATTATACTCTATGGTTGTGACCATAGAAAAATCTAAAAAAGATACTTCATCTATGGTAAATGATGGCTTTTTACTTTGTCTCCAATATTCTCGAGAGTTGCCATTCTATTATACTTCTTCTATGGCTACAATAAACGGCGGTGGATATGTCAGTTGAGAACATTGCCAATATGGTTTCCATAGTAACGAAAAACATACCCCCTATTTATATAATTTTGAAAGACGCCGTCTTGTCCGATGACGGCCGCTCCCTAGGAACCCAACGCATTAAACTCAAGTTTACCCCTACCCCTTACGGGACAAGGCGTGATGAGTAAAAAAAGTCAGAATACTGAAAATTAAAATATCTAGAGTTTGTCAAACTGTAATAAGAAAATAACACAACAGGATATGGCTATACTTTTAAGCTATTAGTAAATATAAACTTTATCGATTATCTAATTACAGACAAGCAACACGACTAAACCAATAAAAAAAACAATTAGAAGCCTTATGTACACCACGTTAACACCAGTTTTTATTTTTTTTTTCTCGATTACCGGTGACTCATTCTATTGGGAACGTATCGCGCCATTAAATTTTGACACCAAATTGACATTAGCTGTCAAAATTCATAGACTACGAGGAAAAATATGACTTTTCATAATAAATTTTAGATTATGAAATACCAACACCACCTATATAAGAAGCCCTTAGTGCTGGCGGCCATTTTTGGCCTCTCGCGTCACGGCTGCCGGCGTGTAGACAGATATCATAGTGTACAGGTAAGTACATACAGATATAGACAAGCGAACGGTGGGCCTCCCGATGTGACGCTGCACTAAGGCCTTCTTATATAGGTGGTCTTATATAGGTAATACATAGTCTGTGGTCATTATATCATATTTATTTTTAGGAAGTGCCTCTAGAGCCGTAGCCGGATCCCGTACCCGCGTCCGTAGATTTGTGTGTTGCCATATTATTACACTTCATACTATGGTAACACTCAAATGACAGTTTATGTCAAAGCGCGAATTTCGTATTTGTACAAAGAATACTAGGTATCTTATGTAATAAATAGACCATTAACGGCCACGTGGATTTTGACATTAGCCTGGATGGATAAACATAAAGTTTAAGAGTTGGTATGAGTGTGTCGCTATGCAAAATACTTTGATACAGTTTGATACCCATCACTATGGTTTATGCATGTGTGGTGTGTGTGTGTCGCCATGGCAGTTTCCACTTACTCATGTTCTATATCCATCCCTATTCCACAATGTCCTTTGTCCATCATACCAGTAAGCTCCCCAACATTTCTTTGGTTTGCCCACAGCCATCTTTCCAAATTCATGTTGGCCGTTTGTAATTTGCCTGTCTAAATAGGTGGTATGTCCAATGAATTAGATTAATTCTTGATACAATATTATGTCTTATGAAGTATCCTAAATGAACTAAATCTATTTATTACTGTGTAAAATATTTTGTCACACTTAGGTACTAAGACATAATTTATTTTGTGCTACTATCTTTCTATGTTGAATCAACTTTTCTTTTGGAGCTCTCTAATAAAATTTTCAAAATTTTAGGCCCCCCCACCCACCGGCAACTTGTTTAGAGCAACTATTTAGTTGCTTTGAAGAGTTCATGTTAAATGCTGCAACTAAAAAGTTGCCAGTGCGGGAGGCCACTGTGTTTCATTTCACTCAACTAAATAATTGCTTTAAACAAGTTGCCAATTGCGCGGAGGGCCATAAGGTTGTAAAAGTAATATGCAAAATTAAAATATATTTTTAAATCTAATTTCTTTTAATTACATAATATTACAAAAATATAATTAATATATTCTTTATGAAATGACAAAACAAGATGTCACTATTATTTTTTATCCATTAACACTTAACTACCAAAACAAAGCATACATTATTAAAAATAGGAAGTGCCTCTAGAGCCGTAGCCGGATCCCGTACCCGCGTCCGTAGATTTGTGTGTTGCCATATTATTACAGTTCATACTATGGTAACACTCAAATGACAGTTAATGTCAAAGCGTGAATTGGCGCGAATTTCGTATTAGTACCAAAGGACAGTTTGAATTTTCGTGCGAATCTCATTGGGGTAACATGGGATACTATTAATAATATATAATTAACAATATAATTAATTATATAATTAACATCTATATTATTCAAAATTTGAATTTTTATTTGCATGTCTTTACATAAAGCTTAGTCTTTTTTTTACTAATTTTTAATTTTATTTCTTTGTGACTTTTTTAATAATTTTTTTAGTGATATTTTTTTTGAATACTTGAAATGAATTTGTGTTTGCATGGTTGATAGTGAAGTGTTAATATTAATCAATTATTCAAAAATGAAAGTTGGTGATACAAAGATTTCCCAAATGTTTTGGCTGATAAATATAATAGATGCAAGGAGTATTGAAAATCAAATAAAGTGGCATCATACAGAAAAAGATGCTAAAGAGTCTTTAAAATACTATTATGCAACATTAAGTTGTATAAGAGGTGGCAAGAAATACCACTCAAAAAGTGAAAACTCCACAAGAAATATTTTGTCACAGATTGTCCCGCTTCCATTCACCTTCATAGTAAAAATGTGGACAATTCTTTACTGTGACAACTGTAATAACCATATGCATCCTTGCAAGCTTATTTTAATGCATTGTGGCAGCAACTACTTAAATTGCCTCCACGTATTGAATAAGAAGCTCAAGAGTAATTGAGATTCATCCTCATCTTCATCGGTCCCTCAATTCTGAGGATCATGACCATCATCATCGTATCAGCCCACGAACTCAATAATTACCAAATATTTTTTTACGTTTTAACTTCCAAAATGTTATATTGTGGCAACCATACTTCTAAAAAATAAAAACATCTACATTAATAAGTGTTCTATTGTTACTATTGCTGATAGTTGTAATTTTGTTATTCAATTACACTATTGTTCAACAATATTAATAATCAAATCCGTGCTCAGCGACAATTTAATATCATCTGTCAATGTCAATCGTCGGCTAAACAAGTGTCAATTTTTAGTTCTCTATGATAAAATATTGTCTATGGAGATCTACGGACGCCGTACCAAATTTTTGATGTTTCCGTCTACGGCTCTAGAGGCACTTCCTTAAAAATATTCTTTAAAAATTAAACAATGACTATAGTAATCCCGTTTAAGGGCGGATTCGTCAAAATTTGCACATTGAATTTTTGCTATGTCCTATGAGTTTAGATGCTTAATTTGGAAACATAGTTATCGTTTCTGCCCCAAATTTGATTTTAATGCAAAGCACATTTATTTTTATAAACATATTTTAATTTATTTTCGAGGCGATGAACTAAATAAAATTAGGCCATTTTAAACAGAAAATGTTCCAGCATTTTTATGTGTCCCACGCTCATATTACAAAATCAAAATCAATTTTTTTCTTGTCATTTTAAGAAATAATTTCTGCTTATAGTTATATTTTAAAGAAGAGATGTTCATTTCATTAGTTTGATATATTAAACCCCCTCTGAATACTTTACAAGTTATATAAATTTTTATTCAAACATACATAAAAAAACCGATCAGAGTGGAAAATCCATTCCGAAACCAAGAGTTAGAAGCTACATGAAAAATTTAATTACAAACTAATATTATATTTTAATGCTGGCAACACTTATATCAAAATAAATCCCAACCGCCATTTAATTTTGTCAGTTTTAAATCAGTAAAAAATTGTTAAATGTTGTTGAGCGCACGCATTGTTTTTTCAAAGTTCCACATTCCGTACTTATTTGTATTTATGTTTTTTTTTATAAGAATACATAATCATTAACGAAATAATTTATGTTATTTATAATAAAATACACAAAGTAGATTTTTTACAGTAAATAATTATGTTGCTCAAGTTTTGTTTCCGTTACCTCCATTCCGAAACTATTTTTATAGTTTCGTAGAAGCGGAATGAAAAAAGTAACGGAATGGACGAATAATGTTAGGTTTACTAACAGCTTATTTTATATTTAAAAATGGAAAAAAAAACTGTGTATAAAATAATAATAATAAAACACTTAAATAAAAATACATTATTACCCAATATTGGCGGGCATTTTGCCTTGGGAAATTTCTTCCAACCAACCATGTATTATATTTAATAGTTTTTAATTAGAAAATCTGATATACCTATTCAACAATTAAGAATTGAATATTTTTAAACGTTGTTTTTATAATATTTGTACTGGTTACTATATTTATTTTATTTATGTTTTAGGTATTCATCGTTCATTCACAAAAACATACAAAATCATAACAATGTATGTACAAAAACAGGTAAGAGTATAATTCCGTATAAAAAAGTGGTGACATATATCTAGTAGGTTATTATTATAATTTATAATGCTTAATTTATCAATATACTTTGTTGTTAAAATTTATAATGCTTAATTTACTAATATATTTTATTGTTTAGCATTGAAATCCTACATTAAAACTAGATTTACTTTCATTATAATATTATAAATTTTAGAGTTCTAAAACGCTGATAATATTGAGTATGTCAGATCATGATATTTTAGTAAAAATGCGTGTTTCTTATAGATGCCTCTAACCCCAGCGTAAAAAATGAAGAGATATCGGGAAAAATTGAAAAAAGATCCGCAAAAATATGAAGACTACAAAAAAAAATTACAAAGGTTATTTATGTAACAGACTTTAAAGTTTAAAAGAGTAATTAGTAGATTTGTAAGTTTTGCATAAAGTAAGTAGTATAAATAATGCGTCTATTGTTGTGTTACTGTAATTTGCAAAGAGCTCTTTAAATCCATACGTTTGTAAACCTTTCATTACAATTCCATTACGTTACTTCAACGTTCTTTTCCGTGACTGTCCCATTTTCGAAAACTACTAATTGTTGTTTTATCCAAAAAAATTATTGACAATGAAATGTATTTTTCACATCATTTTGTAGTAGAATTGGTTTTGTTTATTTTTTCATACAGTATATTTGAAATATACGAACCTGTGAAATTATATCGATAGTTTATATCATTCCATGCGATCAAATAGTAACGGAGTGGAAATAAAGATCAAAATTCTATCTGCAATACTATTTCATTTTATGTATATTTTGTAAGTTAGTATTTAAAAGTGACTTACTAAAAATATTAAAAGGATTTAAACAGTTACATTCGTTGTTTTATTTGGATTTACCGCATAGTTTATCGGTAACGGAATGGAGCGTTATTGTAACCCAGGGAGATTAAAATGAATGAAAATATTGATAAATATCAATTTTTTTAAAGATTATTGTTCAAATACATAAAAACATATATAGTTAATTGATATTGTGAAAAAAATAAAAAAAATTGAAGTTAAAAAAAAAACTGTTTTTTTAAACCACTGTCATACTTTAACGAAACTGCCCTTAAGGAAGTCTTTATCTCTTTCACACTCTGTAAAATAATGTAAAAAGGTTTAATGTTTACCTGAATTCGGTGGATGCCAGGGGTTGATAACATTTCTGTAATTTGTCTTGATGATTTTGAGTATTATTAAAAAGTAAATAAATCAACACAATGACATGGTTACACATTTTATATAAAAAGAATTAATAGGAATAGAAGTGGAGTATAATTCAAAATTTAAATCCTCGTGGTAGTCTCCAGATTTTTTAGATTTAAAAGCCAAAATAGTGTGAAAGATGTCAAAAATGTATTTGTGTTCACTTCGAGTGAGCACAGATTCATTTTTAAAAAAAAAAAAAAAGACAATTGGGAATAAACCCATTCATGGATCCCGCGTGTATTAATATTATTCTTTGTCCTTTTCCAAGTGGTACTCTAAACATTGATTTTTTATTGCCGTCAAACTAGAATTTTGATAAATTATGATTGGCATTGACCCAAGTTTCATCGGTAAATATAACGTTATCAAAATTAACATTTTGTATTTTTCTCAAAAAGTTTATTTTGGCCAATTGTATGTCAAATCAATCAATCAATTGTTCACAATTTCAATCCGACACAATGCACTTAAGCCTTATTATTTTGCATGAACTTAAATTAGCACATATGTCACTGTTGATAGACAACAATTTCATATTGAATGGGGTGAATCAGGTATCTTCATATTTAAAAAAGGTATTTTTTGTGCAATTTTGAATACCAAATCCTTATAGGACATTTAACAATCTAAGAAGTGGAGACATAATTCCTAGTCAGAATCCCACAGCTCAAATAAATTATTTCAAAAGCATCTAAAAAGCTGGTAGACCAAATAATTCTGGCTTAAATTCTTCTAGTGAGCCCAGCACTACAGTTGCTTCCTTGGTTAAATCTTTGTCCAATTTTGGATCAGGAACCATTACAGATTGCATTCCAGCAGCTTTCGCAGCCAATACTCCGTTTGGAGCGTCCTCAAATACCAGACACTAAAAGAAAAAAAATGACATTAGCAAACTGGTTTTAAGACCATTGGACATTAATAGATTCTTTTACATAGGTATAAAGGTATGATGATGATGAAACTTAAAATTACCTGGCCTGGATCCGGGTTATCTGAAAACTTTGAAGCACAGACTAGGAATATATCCGGTTCTGGTTTCCCCCTTTTCACTTCTGGGTCGGAAGAACCAAATATTTTATGATTAAATAATTTAAATAATTCCGTATGCTTTTGTAGCTTCACATCCGCATTCTCTTTATTTGAACTTGTTGCTAATGCGATTGGAATATTATTCTTGTGTAAATGTTCTAACAAACGTTGTACCCCTGTAAGAAGAATAAAACGCAAAAAGTGTGAGATCCTATTTTGACTTTAATAAACATCTAAAGAATCTCAATCAATGAATTAATTATATTTTACTGAGCTAATGTTCATTTGCAACATTTAGATGTCGAATTGCCAACAACAGGATCCAAAAACATCCAACCATACCGCGAGTCAATACAGAAGCTCTGAAAATGGAAGAGGGTCTGGCGCAATATCACGACTCTCTTACAGAAAATTTACCAAATCAGAGCAATGAAGACAACTCCCCTGAAGCACTCGAAGAGGACTGGAAAAACTTAAAAGAAGCAGTGCTAAGAGCTGTAGATTCTAGTATTGGAAATAGACCAAGACAGTCCAGGAACCCATGGTTTGATGATGAGTAAAATGTGAAAATCATAGAAGCATATCACTTCTATGCACAGCATATAAAATATTCACATCCAT
Organism: Mystacides longicornis; assembly: GCA_963576905.1. Taxonomy (NCBI): domain Eukaryota; kingdom Metazoa; phylum Arthropoda; class Insecta; order Trichoptera; family Leptoceridae; genus Mystacides; species Mystacides longicornis. The sequence goes on from OY756432.1 coordinate 8,905,374, forward strand.
ATTAAAACAAAGGATTGATAGATACGCGGAAAACATTCTAGGAGAACATCAGGCAGGATTCCGAACTGGCAGATCAACAACAGATCAGTTATTCACCGTAAGACAGATTTTGGCAAAGTGCTGGGAATTCGATATAGACATACACCTTTTACAACTTTTTATAGATTTTAAGCAAGCATATGATAGCATAGACCGGGAATGTCTATATGATATACTTCTGCAATTCCAGATTCCCCCAAAACTGGTAAGACTTGTCAAATCAACAATGATAAATTCACGATGTCAAGTCAAGGTGGACGGAGAGCTGACGGAAGAGTTCCCGGTGACACAAGGACTGAAACAGGGAGATGGACTGGCTCCTACTCTCTTAAATATTGTACTTAAACATGTTATAAGAAGAACCACGGTAGATACACGCTCAAATATATGCTATAAAAGTAGCCAGATTGTGGGATACGCGGATGACATCAATATCGTTGGCAGATCAATAGCAGCCATTAAAGAGGTTTTCGACCCATTGGAAACAGCCGCACGCGAGGTGGGACTGCAAATTAATGTGGATAAAACCAAAATGATGACACAAAGCAGAAATCCATCGCACAGACCAAGAAGCAGTGTCCAATACAAGGATAATTACTCCTTTAATGTGGTAGAACAGTTCACCTATTTAGGATCTTGTCTCACTCAGAATAATGAAGACCCGACAGAAATTCGAAACAGAATCACAGCGGCCAACAAGACTTACTTCTCCCTGCTGCCAGTGTTCAAACGCGTAGCGTCCACAGGAAAACAAAAATAATCATCTACAAAACAGTCGTACGTACTGTGTTGACCTATGGGTGCGAAGCACTAACACTGACAGTGAGAATGGCAGATATGCTGGACATCTTTGAAAGGAAGGTTCTGCGTCGAATATGTGGACCAGTGAGAGAGGGCGATCAGTGGCGCATTAGAACCAATGCAGAGCTGTACAATATATATCAGGCCCCAAATATCTCAACGCACATAAAGCTCCTTAGGTTGAGATGGGCTGGACACGTACAGCGAATGCCAGATTCACGCGTCCCGAAAAGAATCCTAAGTGGACATCCAGGAGGAAGGAGACGAGTCGGCAGACCTCGGCTTAGGTGGGAAGGGATGCAGCACAAATCATCCAGGTGGCGAGTTGGAGGACAGCGGCAGAGGACAGGACTTGTTGGAGGCGAATGTTACGGGAGGCCAAGGCTCGATATGGGCTGTAGCGCCATTGGAGAGAGAGAGCTAAAATGTTCATAAGGGTCATTTAAATGATTTTTATAGCTTTGTGCCACTATATTATGACTCTTGAGATAAATAATTATACAATAGACTAAAATCGTCCATTCCCGTCAAAAGATTCTGAAAAATAAATGAAATTAAATTATGTTTTGACTTCTGAGGTTTTTGTGATATTTATCCATCGCATATTATAGGTGGAATTTTCACAATAAAATAAATAATACTTTCAACCTCTGTTGGCACAGCTACACGTAAATAACATTTATGCCACCTTTATAGAACGAAGAGTGCCGTATTTTACCCATATGTATTATGTATACATATGGGTGCTACGCAACTTTTAGGGAAAGGAAGTGGGGGAACAGAAAAAGGTTACGGCGGGTTTTATAGTGGGGAGGGTCAATGAGAAGCAAGTTGAATTGCTTGTAAAATAATTCTACATACCAGGCATTAAATTCGTATCAGGAAATATTTTTTCAAACTGTTTTTTTGTTTCTACAATAAATTCGTCTATTGTCAATGGTAGTTCTAGGGCATCAATAATCATCTTAGCACCTTCCTTAGATTGCGAACCCATAGTCTTGACTTTCAGATCCCAAGTAAATTCTTTCCCATATCTTCCAATGACATTTTGAAATCCAACTGTATACAGTCTCTCAGAATCTTAAATTTAATTTAAAATTATTTAGACATAATACAAAATATGTGAAATAAAATGTACTTATAACATATTGATTCCAATATATGGTACAACTATATACCTAATAATAAGCCATCCATATCAAATATTACATGTGTGACATTTTTGAATCCCATTTTTTCAATTTCAGTAGGCAAGTCTGAATACTGCTGACACAGGAAAAGGAAGGGTTGAGGTGGAAAGAATATTTTGAAGATTTGTTTGAAACTATACGCCGGCGCACCCAGCGTGAGCCCATCACCTCTACTTTTATGTGGAGGAGATGGACTTGGCTGGGACATGTATTAAGGATGCCGAATGACAGTTGGCCGAGGAGAGCGCTGTTCTTCCTCCCATCAGGGTCCCGGAGACGAGGAAGACCCTCTCATACTGTGTTCCGCTCCTTCGAGGCAGAGCTGAGGAATCTGGACATGGTGTGGGAGGAGGTCATTAACGTTGTGCAAGATCGAGCGCAATGGAGAGCTCTTGTTGCCTCCCTATGCCCCTAAGTGGGGTCTAAAGGGAGTTTGGATTGGTTTGAGGATGGATGCGGCAGTTTAGGCCCAGTAGTTTTAAATGGACAGGATGATGAGAGTCAGCAAATGAGTATGAATGAACTTATGAATGCGCTTAAAAAAGCAAAAAATGGGAAAGCTTCAGGTTGTGATAGGATATCAACGGAGCTTATCAGGTATGGCGCTGCAGTGGTGCTTGGAGCTTTTCAACTTGTGCTGGAGGGAAGGTCGTACCCCATTTGACTGGAGGAAAGCCATTATCTGCCCTCTGTACAAGGGGAAGGGCTCCCTGTTGGACTGTGGCAACTAACATGCAATCAGCTTGTTGAGCAACGTGGGTAAATTGTACAGTAGAATCTTAGTGGGAAGGGTTAGAAAAATAACAGAAAGTAAAGTTTGGGATGCACAAGGGGCTTTTATGAATGGGAGGGGGTGTCCCGATCAGATCTTCGCTCTGTGGATGATTACGGAGAAGCTTTTGAGTAAACATCAGAAGCTTTTCTGTGCATTCGTAGATTTGGAAAAGGCATATGATAGGGTAGATAGGGGTAAATTATGGGAGGTTCTATCAATCTATAGAGTGAACAACCGGCTGATTAATGGCATTGCTTTGCTATATTCGGAAAGTACTGCGTGTGTGAAGGTTAAAAGTCACCTTTCAACGGAGTTCTATCGAAATATATTACGAAAGGTGTGAAGAAAGGGTGCGTTATGTCACCCTGGTTGTTCAATTTATTTTTTGATTTTTGCGTCGGTGGGTTAAAAGATATAAATATAGGGGTTGAATTGAATGGTGTAAAGGTGCGCTTATGTATGCATGTGATTTATACTTATTTAGGCTGAAAGTGAAAATGATTTGCAAGAACTTGTGTCAAGTGTGTTTGAAAATTGTGCAAAAAACGGTCTAAAAATGAATGTCAGCAAAAGAAAGGTTTTGGTATTTGAAAGGGATGAAGCAAGAACGAATTGTAAAATAACCATAGAAAATGAATGTCTTGAGTAAGTGAATGAGTATATGTATTTAGGAAGCATGTTGGGATGGAAAGTGTGAAAAAGAAATTGAACGTAGGAAAGTTGCTGGTTGCAGGGTGGGCGGTGTACTAAGACCTATAATGAGAAATAACAACTTCTCACTACAAGCAAAGAAACTAGTGCATAGCGCAATCCCGTTACCATCGATGATGTATGGTTGTGAGGTTGTGAAACGTGGACATGGACGAAAAAAGAAGAATGTAGTAAAAATATTAGAAAGGAATGTGGTATGGAAGTAATTGTTGTGACAAAGATGTTAATAAGTTGAGATGGTTTGGGGATGTGGAAAGAATGGATGCAAACAGAATGGTGTGAGAAAGCGTGGCCGACCCAGAATGACGTGGATCGAACACATCGATTCCGTCCTCAAGGAAGGCCAGGTAAGAAGCAAGAGAAGTAGGATTGTTCCCTCTGCCTACCCCTTAATACAGGACACGGCGTGATGAGTAAAAAAAATAAGTACTGAAAATTAAAATATCCAGTTTGTAGACTGAATAAGAAATCGACACACCAGGATATGGCTATACTTTTAAGGTATTAGTAAATAATATAAACTTTATCGATTATCTAATTACAGATAAGCAACACGACTTAACCAATAAAAAAATAGAAGACGTATGTACGTTAACACTACAGAACACTGAAAGGCCGAGACTATTTGTCGGTACCACAGAACACATAATATACTCTCTAACGAGAGATAAATATTAAATTATGGTAGTTATATAATATAAAAAAAATCTATAGATTATAAGACTTTTAGTTTATTTAGAAAATAGAATGCCGCTACGGTTGAGCCGTGAAAATATTTGCTCGAAACAGAACTAACAGAAGCAAACAACCTCAAACAACAATAATTTTAATGTTATAATGCGTGAAAAATAAACGTGAGTATAGACGCAAGACCTAGGAGTACCACCCGTATGTTTTGAGTTTTGAATGTTTCGTTCTTGGGCGAATGTATAAAGATTTAATGTTTTTAATGAGCTTTTTTGAGTTTTAGGCGGAAGAAAATATTTTGTTTTTGGTAGCCTGGCGGAAACACTCTTGATGGATGGAAAGCCAACCTCAGGAAGAAGAAGAAGAAGTTAGTGACGCAAAACTTTCCCTGCCCTCCATGTCCCATTGGTCCCATGTCATTTTCCACCATTCTCGATGTACGTATCTAGCTCACCAAACCTTTCTTACTTGCAATCAGAATTTTTTATCAATTAGCTTAATTATATTATACTATATTTTGCAATCTTTTGTTTCGATTTCGGTTGCCGAATATTGTTTGAATATTATAATTATTTAGTTATTATATAATTTCAGGTATCACCAATGTGACATTAGCTGTCAAAATTCATATGTTTTGTTTTTTTTTCTTCTTTTAATAATTTTTATGTTGCGTTTTGGTGTCAAGCCAATACCACCAGAAGGCATTGCGTCAGGGGGGGGGGTCACATACAACACCACCTTTATAATGTAGGCCACACACGCTCCGGTATACCTGCACAGGTCGCCTGCGCAGGCGGCCTGTTCAGGTATACCGGAGCGTGTGTGGGGGTAGACCTGTGCAGTTTTTAGACCTGCGCAGGTGACCGGAGAAGAATCGAAAATCAATTCTTTCACAGGTTCACCGGAGCGTGTGTGGCGGCACTGCGGTCGCCTGCGCAGGTTTTTCAGTAGTTTTCCAGCGTTTGCGTGGAGTGGTTGTGCATTCCTTTAATTGCATATGGCTCAGTCGGGGGTAGAACTAGATGAGTTTTTTAATAATAATAATATTTTTATATTTAGTATATAGCATTGTATTTAATTCTTTTTTTTTATAGTTATACAATGATGTATACTTCATATATTATGATATATTATTATTTAATAAATAAATATTTTAAATAATAATAGGTAAATAACACTCTTCAATACATCCAATCCAAACTCCCTTAACGCCCTACTTAGGGACATATGGAGGCAACAAGAGCTCTGCATTGCGCTCGATCTTGTTTATGACCTCCTCCCACACCATGTCCAGATTCCTCAGCTCTGCTTCGAAGAAGCGGAACACAGTATGAGAGGGTCTTCCTCTTCTTCTGGACCCTGATGGCAGGAAGAACAGCGCTCTCCTCGGCCAACTGTCATTCTGCATCCTTAATACATGTTCCAGCCAAGTCCATCTCTTCCACATAATGGTAAAAGTGATGGGCTCACGCTGGGTGCGCCGACGTATAGCGTCGTTCGTGATGCGGTGGTACCATATTACACCCAAAATTCTCCTGAGGAATGTTGGTTCTTCTATACATAGGTGTCAGTATAGCCGGCGGAACTCAATGCTTGAAGCATTCTCTACCAGTCAAACCGGTCCCGTCCAATCTGAGACAAGATTCCAACCCCGAGTAGAAATTTCAAGTGAAAAACACATTGAAAATTTCTAACCCGGCCGGGAATCGAACCCGGGACCTCTTGATCTGAAGTTGGAGCCTTTGCCACTAGGCTACCGAGTTCGGCGTTTTTTTTTTTAATATTGAAATTTATAAAAGAAAACAAAAAAAATTCAAGTAAAAAAACACAGAAATTCCGTCCCGACCGGGATTCGAACCCGGGACCTCGTGATCTGAAGTCCACGCCTATAACCACTGCGGTACCGTACCGAGGTCGATCAAATATAGTACAAATTAATAGCTTTCCAAGTAACTGCGCAGGCCGCCTGCACAGGTATACCGGAGCGTGTGTGGCGGCACTCCGGTCGCCTGCGCAGGTTTACTTACGGTAGACCGGAGCGTGTGTGGGCGTTATGAGGTATACCTGCGCAGGCCGCCTGCACAGGTATACCGGAGCGTGTGTGGCAGGCATAAGAAGGCCTTAGCGCTACGTCACATCGTGAGGCCCAGCATTCACTTAAATGTACTTACCTGTACGCTCAAAATCACTCGATATCGGGTGGGAGGCCTCAACAAAAAAAAACTTACCTGTACGCTATGATATCTGTCTACACGCCGGCGGCCTGGTGACGCGAGAGGAAAAATGGCCGCCAGCGCTAAAGCCTTGTTATATAGGTGGTGTTGGTCACATAGTAAAAAAACGTCATTTCCCAAATTATATGGAAACTAAACTTTTCCTAAAAAAAATCTCTAGACTCGTGGTCATGTTACAAGAAATTATTATTTTATTTTGATCATAATAGAAAAGTAGGTATTTATAAATAAATGTAAGTACTGTTTTTAAAAATATAGGGCCTGGACCCAGCCGAGGGGGGGTCCTTTTATAATAGTACATATAAAACCTTTATTACGATCATTATCATGATAATGATCTCGTTAACTTTTGCCATTCTCTTGCTCTAAGCTTTTGCCTTTTTTTTCATTATCGAAATTCCCAATTTTCAAAACACGGGACGGAGATGTTAAAAGAAAAAATAATGCCACTTTGGCGCTGACGGCCTCACTGGCCTCAACTCTGGTAGTGGTAACATTTTTAATGTACTTTAAAATAATTTCTGTAATATCGGCGGAGCCATATTGTTTCCAAAATGATAATAATTATTTTTTCTCCAAAAAATGTATTAATTAATATTTAACATAATATAGCAAGAAGTCCAATAAAATAACAATCCTTCAACCATAGATATAATAATAATAAATAATTTCATGCATCAAACGATAATACATTCAAATTAATTAATTGGAAAAATATTTTGAGCCGGCATTTTAAAAATCGCATCTAAATTAAAATTGACATTGGAACAAAGATGGCGAAATACTAGTACGATTCTATGTACAACATAAATTTATAAACCCCCTTAACGTTCAAGGAACATCGCGTCACCATAGACAATTATCTGACATGGCAGAGAATTTCTAGGCTTCGCCTGCGCAGGCGGCCTGTTCAGGTATACCGGAGCGTGTGTGGGGGTAGACCTGTGCAGTTTTTAGACCTGCGCAGGTGACCGGAGAAGAATCGAAAATCAATTCTTTCACAGGTTCACCGGAGCGTGTGTGGCGGCACTGCGGTCGCCTGCGCAGGTTTTTCAGTAGTTTTCCAGCGTTTGCGTGGAGTGGTTGTGCATTCCTTTAATTGCATATGGCTCAGTCGGGGGTAGAACTAGATGAGTTTTTTAATAATAATAATATTTTTATATTTAGTATATAGCATTGTATTTAATTCTTTTTTTTTATAGTTATACAATGATGTATACTTCATATATTATGATATATTATTATTTAATAAATAAATATTTTAAATAATAATAGGTAAATAACACTCTTCAATACATCCAATCCAAACTCCCTTAACGCCCTACTTAGGGACATATGGAGGCAACAAGAGCTCTGCATTGCGCTCGATCTTGTTTATGACCTCCTCCCACACCATGTCCAGATTCCTCAGCTCTGCTTCGAAGAAGCGGAACACAGTATGAGAGGGTCTTCCTCTTCTTCTGGACCCTGATGGCAGGAAGAACAGCGCTCTCCTCGGCCAACTGTCATTCTGCATCCTTAATACATGTTCCAGCCAAGTCCATCTCTTCCACATAATGGTAAAAGTGATGGGCTCACGCTGGGTGCGCCGACGTATAGCGTCGTTCGTGATGCGGTGGTACCATATTACACCCAAAATTCTCCTGAGGAATGTTGGTTCTTCTATACATAGGTGTCAGTATAGCCGGCGGAACTCAATGCTTGAAGCATTCTCTACCAGTCAAACCGGTCCCGTCCAATCTGAGACAAGATTCCAACCCCGAGTAGAAATTTCAAGTGAAAAACACATTGAAAATTTCTAACCCGGCCGGGAATCGAACCCGGGACCTCTTGATCTGAAGTTGGAGCCTTTGCCACTAGGCTACCGAGTTCGGCGTTTTTTTTTTTAATATTGAAATTTATAAAAGAAAACAAAAAAAATTCAAGTAAAAAAACACAGAAATTCCGTCCCGACCGGGATTCGAACCCGGGACCTCGTGATCTGAAGTCCACGCCTATAACCACTGCGGTACCGTACCGAGGTCGATCAAATATAGTACAAATTAATAGCTTTCCAAGTAACTGCGCAGGCCGCCTGCACAGGTATACCGGAGCGTGTGTGGCGGCACTCCGGTCGCCTGCGCAGGTTTACTTACGGTAGACCGGAGCGTGTGTGGGCGTTATGAGGTATACCTGCGCAGGCCGCCTGCACAGGTATACCGGAGCGTGTGTGGCAGGCATAAGAAGGCCTTAGCGCTACGTCACATCGTGAGGCCCAGCATTCACTTAAATGTACTTACCTGTACGCTCAAAATCACTCGATATCGGGTGGGAGGCCTCAACAAAAAAAAACTTACCTGTACGCTATGATATCTGTCTACACGCCGGCGGCCTGGTGACGCGAGAGGAAAAATGGCCGCCAGCGCTAAAGCCTTGTTATATAGGTGGTGTTGGTCACATAGTAAAAAAACGTCATTTCCCAAATTATATGGAAACTAAACTTTTCCTAAAAAAAATCTCTAGACTCGTGGTCATGTTACAAGAAATTATTATTTTATTTTGATCATAATAGAAAAGTAGGTATTTATAAATAAATGTAAGTACTGTTTTTAAAAATATAGGGCCTGGACCCAGCCGAGGGGGGGTCCTTTTATAATAGTACATATAAAACCTTTATTACGATCATTATCATGATAATGATCTCGTTAACTTTTGCCATTCTCTTGCTCTAAGCTTTTGCCTTTTTTTTCATTATCGAAATTCCCAATTTTCAAAACACGGGACGGAGATGTTAAAAGAAAAAATAATGCCACTTTGGCGCTGACGGCCTCACTGGCCTCAACTCTGGTAGTGGTAACATTTTTAATGTACTTTAAAATAATTTCTGTAATATCGGCGGAGCCATATTGTTTCCAAAATGATAATAATTATTTTTTCTCCAAAAAATGTATTAATTAATATTTAACATAATATAGCAAGAAGTCCAATAAAATAACAATCCTTCAACCATAGATATAATAATAATAAATAATTTCATGCATCAAACGATAATACATTCAAATTAATTAATTGGAAAAATATTTTGAGCCGGCATTTTAAAAATCGCATCTAAATTAAAATTGACATTGGAACAAAGATGGCGAAATACTAGTACGATTCTATGTACAACATAAATTTATAAACCCCCTTAACGTTCAAGGAACATCGCGTCACCATAGACAATTATCTGACATGGCAGAGAATTTCTAGGCTTCTGATTGGTTGAATTTTAAGCGTAGTAGAAGTTCCATGGAACACTGAAAAGAACGCTTCACATGTTGAATTTGTGATCAATCGTCAAAGGATTGGAAAGAAGAAGGAAGTCATAGTTCGGAGAGGTTGTGGAGTGCTTATAACATCTTTACCACCGTCACCCGTCGCCTTTTGTCATCATGGCTGAACCTGAGAAGGCACCACAACAGGCGAAACCCGCCGCGGCGCCCAAACAAGTGATAGCGGAGAAGGTAGCTGGAACCGTGAAATGGTTCAACGTGAAGAGTGGCTACGGTTTTATAAATAGAGACGATACCAAGGAAGATGTGTTTGTACATCAGACAGCAATTATCAAGAATAATCCGCGCAAATTGGTGCGCTCCGTGGGAGACGGAGAGGCGGTGGAGTTCTCCGTCGTTGAGGGTGACAAGGGCTTCGAAGCAGCCTGCGTCACAGGCCCAGGCGGAAACCCCGTGAAAGGATCCCCATACGCGGCGGAGAGACGTCGCGGCTACAGACAGTTCTACCAACGGGGATACGGTGGTGGCCGCGGCGGAGGTGGCGGCAGGGGAGGTCGGCGTGGACCTCCACAGGGAGAAGGGGAAGAGGGGGGTGTTCAGCCCCAGAGGCGCTTCTTCAGAGGCCGCGGGGGGAGACGCGGAGGCAGAGGCGGCGGTCAGGCTGGAGGCGGAGAACCCGGAGAAGGGGGCCCTCGTGGCGGATACAGGAGACGTCAGAAGGGCAAGAAGACCTCAGCCAACGGAGACGGAGCTCCCGAGAAGGAGGTGGCTAACACCACTACGGAGAGCCAAGCCTAAGCTGGTGTCTCCAGGCCTAGTGTGTACTGTGTATGTGTAGTGGATTACAATACAGCAAGTAATAAACGTAATATGAAATCTTTCCCTTAACATTATAATGTCTCCGACACTCCCCATACATAAGACATACAGTAGACTTTCTATACCACTGCTCTCCGACTGTTCAGCTCCGAGACTTTGCATTTCATCATTATTTTGCATTTTATATAATTGTAATTTCTGTGATGTTTACCTAATCTAATCTCGCATGTAGATTATTAATTTATTTGTTTTATTTAGAAATTTTAAATTTCTGAAGTTATATTTATTTCCGTAAGAGGTATTATTGTTACCCTGGTTAAAACGAGTACTTTTTTTTCTTTTTAGCTTAATGTATTTTTGTTTGTTTTATATTAGGAATTGCGAGTGCTGTTGACACCTCCACCGCTCTGTTGGAATCTACTCGAATATTATTGTAAAGTCTACTGTATTGAAAGGATGCAGGTAGTTCTCGATTTACACCAAGCGTACATTCCTTTTTCACTCATCTTCATATTGTAAATGAGGTGGTTATTACTGACGTCCATATTGCGTTTCAATATGGAATAAATTGATTTTAAAGTTTGTTTGATACCATGTAGATGTTTTGTGTCTACATGTAAATAATGATTATGTTGCTGGGTAAATCTGGGACAAACTGTTATTTTTAACTAATATTACTTCCTATATATATTTATTATAATGTATTCTTATTGTAACAGTCTTTGAAAACATAAAAATTGGTGTGATTTTTTTAAATAATGCAGTATATATAACTTATACTTCTTACAATGTGTAACATGGTAGAGATTGTTTCTTTTGATTACTAATAATTATGTATGAATGTACATGTGCCCCTTACATCAACATTAATTCCAACAGTTTTTAAAAGTGGTTTTCTTGACATGTTTGTTTCAGCGGTTTGATAATATCCTGTCTCTTTGATTTTATCAAATCGTTAAAGAAATTATGTTTTGTAGGACCTGGCGATTGATGGAATTATATTTTTGCAATTATAAAATAAACAAAAACATTGTATATTTCATCTTTTATTTAGCTCATATTTTTAACCCTATTTTTGTAGCATTCTTGCTGTGCAAAGATCTCTCGAATGCCGCACAAATTTGTGGCATCCGGCAAAGGCACGAGTTTTTACATCTGCCAAAAATACCTTTAATGAAAATAAAACCTATGCCCTACGGATGCATTCTAAATGTGAGTACACCAAAAACCATTCCATCCTGATCGCTGACTTTACCAAGCAGACAACACTGAGAACTGATTGATGAACGATGACGGATAACGCACACCAAAGTTCTTGCAAGGTGTCGATAGAGAGAATGCTCGTTTGGTGTAAACGCGCCTTAAGAGGACGATCTGCAGTGCTTGCACACATGACTGATTTCTGGAAGTCTGTATAATATAATTGTAGGAAAATGAACTGAATTGAATTTTATTCTTCAGGTTTCAGCTGAGAAACTATAGTTTCACACACAAACCAATGGTATTCGAAAAATCCCAAAAATGATTTGTATGCGGAAATGAACCAACTTCAGTTTATTACTAAAATCCAAAAAGAACCTAAGGACATTAAATTACTGTTGCAGAAATTAGGATAATCAACACTACTTATCCTTTTATATTACAAAGTAATTGCTCTGAAAACTGTGTTAAAGTGTAATCAATATGTTAGGTGTCATGGTAAGTAGGTATTCAATATAAAACATTGTTTTCTTAAGGCTGTGTAAACAAAAATAACACGAAGACTGCTGAACTCTTATTACAGTTTTCTTCCCAAGTTTACATAATACAATAAATTATTATTGACTTTAAAACAAATAGTTCACAAAAATGCCTACGCAAATGGAAAATTCATGGTAAAAATAACTTTGTTTTTACTCCATTTTCCCACCCTAAGTAGTTATTGATTTTCAGCATGTGGCCAAGGAGTACAATGAACCCAAGATGGTATCATGACAATGTTTTGGTTTGATAAATTTTCCTTGTCTCAATCTGGGTTTTATATCATTGATATTTATGGACACTTACAATAAATTGATATAGTGCGACGTGGGTACCTAACAATATTTTAATCTTTTAGATACAACAAAGTAGTTTGTTGTTGTTTTCCAAGTACCTAGGTAGATACTTAACATAATGTGACTACTGAAATCAAGTAAGTAGGACAGATAACCTTAATATTTGCAAAACACGTGGTAAACACAAATTATGATGCACATCGTCGAGTTGAGTTTATTTCTAGATGGCCATGAATATATTTTGATTATATTATGTAGATAAGTATCTCTTCTCGATATCTGTCTGTAATAACAATGTAGGTAGGTACCTACGTAGGTAAGGTATACGTACTAGCAAGTACCTATGCCTTATAATAATATTTTTGTATTCTATTTTATCCAATATTTTTTCATTTTATATGAAATATTGAAACTAAAATGATAAAGATGCAAGACCATATTAGGTTAGCGGTATTATAGTAATATTATTATAAGACCCCTTTCAAAGTTACGTAATTTTTAAAATTATATAATTTAAGTAGGTATATATATATAATACCTCTTTTTATAAAATCTAAAAATAAATCAAGGATTGTTTTGATTATGAAAATAAAAGGTCGTTTTATTAATACAAAATGAAATTATAATTTTTTGAGATAGGTTCAAATATTCAAATATTTTTTTTTTTTTTCAAACCATAGAGTCACATTTTTATCAAGTTATGGTATTTATTTTGTTTTTGAACAGTTTTCCCTCGAAAATTTAAGTGACAGTTCGTGACGCGAAAACCGGTTGTTTTGGTTTATGTTGAAAGCAAATTGTATTTCTTATGTGGGGAATGTCAATATAATAAGTTTTTATGTTTATGTCATTTATTTAATAATATTTTGAAAATGAATTAAAAATGGACGGGCCGGGAATGAGTTTACTTAATGGAGTGGGAAGTATTCACATCAATACAAGTATAGATCGCGCTGAGGAAGAAGAAGCTCTTGAAGAGGAACGCAAAAGAAAGGAAGAGGTCATTATTATTATTATTAGTTTTAAATTAAAATAATATTATGTTATTTAAGGGCTTAATGCTGTTCAATTTAAATTTTATTTAAAATCTTAGTTATAATAATTAAGTATTGATTCTTTTCTTTTTGAAACCAAAATTGATGCTGATGATTTGACTTATTTGAAAGCATTGAACATAGGAATGATAATGTGTTCAATATTTGATTATATTTTATGATAAACACATGAATAAACAGTGTGTTTCACATTTAAGCAATGTCCAAGAAATTAATATTATTGTTTGTAATGTCAAATATTGTAGATTCAGAATAAATTAAGTGAAGGGTTGAGTGATTTTGAAGATGATGAAGGCGATACAATGGATGAGAGTGGTCACTTCACATCAATGCATTCTACGAGAGGAAAAAAGGGTAAAATGATTTTCATGGCATTATAAATTTTCGTATTTGATCAATCAATCGTTAGACATTTTATAGCATCACTGGACAAGGGAAGTTACCAAAGTCTTCCACTTGCATAAAGTCAATGTCCTCCTACCAAACTCCATCTAGATTTTCGGCTTTGCTTCAAAAGAACAGTGCTCTTCTTGACCAACTGTGTAACTTATGATTTTATTATTGAAATTGTCCATCATCATACAAATGTGTGCTTTACGCAAAATCAATAGGAATAATTTAACATTTTTTGATGTAACCAAGTAAATAAAAACTCAATAAAATTGATTTTAGAATATAGTCTCAAGTCATTTAGGGATTATTCATCAACTGAACACAACAGATAAAATTAAAAAATCCATAATCACTTATAGTAATCAATAAAAAAGGCATAATTTTTCTATGCATGTTTAAATATCCATAGATATAGGTATAAACATTCTAAGAAAATGTTGCCAAAATTGGACAAGCGGCTCGAGACAGAACCACGGCCACCAATAGGATTCCATTATTATTACGCATGCGCATCAGCCTAGTGGTGGCCTATTTCGAATTGCTTTGTACTGAAAAGAAATGTCAAAATTCAATTCAAATTATCGTATAATAATAATATGATTGTGATATTTTTCCGGTGGAAGGCTTCATTGAATGTTTAAAAAATTCATGCTTTCAAATTTATCGTCGTTTTTTACTCGTAATAGTTTCATTTTTTGTCTTCGGAGCATATTATAACATATTTATTTTTTTTATTATCAATGAATTTGTGCGCACTCTAAGTTAACACAAATACAATATTTGACTCTTTCACAGTAAGCTACTTAATGCTTGTATCGTGAAAGAGGAAGATGGTCGGCACCTGGGATCGAACCCACGACCTCCGCAGGAAGCAATGCGAAAGCCGGCGTCGTAACCGCTAGTCTACCAACCACTTCCATATTTTATTGTTTTTTTTTTTTTGTTAAATGAGAAAAAATTAAGTTATGAAAAAAATCAAGTTACGTGTGCCTGCAATTCGACGAAGTGTTTTTCTTTCTACTACCTTTTAAGTGAGGACAACTCTCTAATGGCGGAAAGGAACACTTTTATATATTGAAATTAAACTAGGTTCCTACTTTAAAATAATAAATATCCAAGCTCCTCTATTTATCTAAAGACTGGTTATATAAATTTATTTCATTATTAAATATGAACCGTGAATAGCAAAGTCATTATCAAAATACTTCAAATGTTAAAATTAAATATTAAGTAAAATGTTAATGTTATAGTAAAAAATAACACAGCAAACTTCACTCGGACGAAAAGTCACGGAGGAAGATAATGAAAAACGAACAAGTATTTTTTTCAACAGATCCCTCCAACCCGCCAAATTTTTAAAATTTGATTCCCTTTATGCGCATGCGTAATAATAATGGAATCCTATTGGTGGCCGCGGTTCTGTCTCGAGCCGCTCGTCAAAATTGGTGTTGCCATAGAAAAAAAAAGTATTTACAAAATTAACAAAGTTCGTTATTTGTAGACAAAGTTTCTATTAATCTACATGATGAACTACTTCAATCGGATAAAAGAGGTAATGTGCATATACCGAGTGGTCACGGGGATGGAGGAAAAGCACTTCATCAGAATCAGCATAATGGTTGCCTCCCTGGACCGAGTTCTAGCTCACATTTTCAACACTGTTATCAGTCTCCTACGACGGGTGCAGTATATGAAAGTAAATCTCATAATGTTTATTATATAACTAGTTTAGTGATAGAGGTGGATATGTTTATTTATTCACTGTTATTTTCAGATTTTCACCAGCCATTGTTGAATCCAGAATTTCACTCCTCCAGACAGAATGAAGAGCAGTTACGATTAATTTTAGAGGTGGGTACGGATAAAATTTCTTTAAGGTGTGAAGCAAATTAGCAAGACCCTTCTGATATTTAGCACTTTCTTTGTATCTTTTGAAATTGGAATGTTAGAAAAGATAATGTTGTTCTTATTATAAAACATTTCAATGATTGCATATAAAGAGATTGACAAATTTTAAAAGGCCATAGAGATTGAAAGTCAAATGACACTCAAAAATGTTACATTATGGTTCAAAATGGTGTATTGTTTTACTTTGTTTTTAGATAAAAATCAAAGAGGAGCAGAAATTGAAGGAAGAGTTAGCCAAATGTAAAGAGGAAGCCTTAGCCGAACATGACAAGCTTTACGGCAGGTTGGCTATTGCTGAGGCAGAGAGGGACAGGGCGCAGCTGTCTCTACAGCAGTCTGAAGAACTAGTTGGTAAGCCTTCAACTATACACACCTATATCCACAAGATATTAGACCATTTAGTTAAGCAGAATCCAGCCATCCACGTTTAAAGAAAAATTTGGCACATCTCCCATGGCCAGTGTGGTTTCTGTTCAATGCTGTCCAGTGCCTACTAGGAACATGTTCCAACTATCTTAACCCATTCCTGTATCCTATCCATTAAGTATGACTGTCTTAACCCATTCCATCCACTGTAAACAATTTTATCAGTTATCAAATGATTTTTTAAATTAGAATGGGTTTAAATACAAATAATAATGTGGTTTACATCAGTATGGCAATGTTTCAATATTTCTATGTACATAATCTATAACAGGATAATTTCAGTATTTTATTTATAATATGTATAATGATTCTGTCCACAATTGAAAGGTCTGAGTTGGTTGGTTGATTAACATGTATGTTGGCTGGAAGATGTCCTTCGGGATAAGTCCGCCCTTTGACTATTTTTCACATGAATAATATTATTTCAGAAAACGGCAAGCATCGTATAGGAGATCTTGAGCAAGAAATTTTGTTTATGAACAAAAAGATTATGACGTTGAATGTCAAAAATGAAGACTTGGCCGCAGAGGTTCAAGCCGTTACTGCAAGTCTCATGGACACGCAGAATAGGTTGCAGATTGCTCAGCTGAACAAGGAATCTGCCCAGAACACAGACGCTCTGTTCAAAGCTTTACACGAAAGGTGAAAACAAATATGTCTTATTTATCCTAGCACAGAGTTTCTATCTTTTCTATTTATGATGAAGACTATACAGAAGAATTGCTTTCTATTTTACAGACATGCCGAAGATATAGAAAGACTGGACAAGAATTTGATGAAAGCAAGGAAAATGCTTGATGAAAAGGTATTTTTTATTGTTTCTTGGCAGTCCAATGTCCGTGGATTTCCTTTACATTTCAAAAGCCCCAATCATGATAAATATTTGTATATTTTGTGTAACTAAGTGTCTTATTTCGCAGGAGAGAGAATATAGTTTGTTAGAAAAGAGATATCAAGATCTGGAGCACACCAAAGACACTTTGCTGATAGAGAAAGGAGCTACGATCAATCAGTTGGCTATGGAACTGAAGAATACCCAAGATGGACGGCTGCAGTTGATATCAGAACGAAATGCCTCCCGACTGCAATGTGAAGATTTAGCTGTTAGTTCAAGTTTGACTGTAGATTTTGTACCTCTCACCCTCCAGCTTTGGTATACTGGTTTAGATTTACACCAAACCTGAAGAAAATAAATCTCTTAAGACATTCACTACTGTGCCCTCTATACGGATCCTGCTCTTCCCTTAGTATATAAATATGCATTTGACATTTTATTATCGAGGGCTGTATTTGCGCTTGAATCTGTTACTAGAAAAGTCATTTTCACAAACAAAATCATTAGTGGTTTCTAAAATACCTGTTTTTATACTTGTTTAGTGTAAATTTTTTTTAATCTATTTTGTCTATTGAAATTTTTATTTACACAGCTTGCTTGATTCAGACAATCCCAAACAATTATTGTAGAAGATATTTTATGGGTCGATGTCTCGCAGTGACGGCACTCACAAATTTATAAATAAACGTGTTTTATCTGTTGATTAAAAATTTTTCAGCATAAGTTTGAAGAAACTGCCAAGCAGTTAGTGGAATACCGTACGAAATTCGTCAGACTACAAGAAGAACAGTCGGAATTAGACGAAGTAATAGCCGCTTTTGATAGTTGCGAGGAGATTAGTTTGGTCATGAAACTGAATGCGGACAAACCGGCAAGGAGATTCTCAGCGCACGCAGACAAAATAGAACTCTTGCACAACGAGTTTACCAAAAGAATGAAGATGTTTGCTTTGAAAGACGAACAGATCGAAAAACTTAACAAGATTGTGCAACAAAAGTATGTCAACTATTGTGATAATTTTATTTGTACATACAGTGTCAATCTTCATATATTACATTTTGATTTATTTTACCCTCCCTAAATTTTTGTATTCGTTGTCATTTCCACTGGTACTGGGTTATGGCAAAATATATTTAAAAAATGCAACGGAAATACAGAGGACCTACTGTGGTTCGACAAAAGTTATCAAGACATTTTCGGACTATCAAATTTGTCATCGGTTCCGCCTAAGACCCTTTAACTTCTTCCATGTCTCAAGATTGACAAAGAGCAAAAACAACGTCTTTCTTTTTGACTTCTTTTAACTTTTTTCCCATAGGCTAGTCTTTTGATACGGCTCTGGGAAGTATATTATTATTCTTGTATTATGAAGATTTGCCAAAAATTTTACGTACAAGCAACCATGGGGCGCCGGATTACCGGTGGTCCATTGTATACACAAATATAGTTGTTGTATTGGTTACATTGTAATATTTATGATGAATATAATGTTATATGTTTGTTGTTTTTTTAGAGATAACCTTTTGCAGCAAAGGATGGAAAATGAAGAGAGGTTGAAACTTGAAGTGGAAGGGTTAAAAGCAAGAGAGTCGATGGCGATGGAAGAGTTAAAGCATTTGACAAATAAGTTAGAAGCTTCTAAGTCTAGTAATTTAGATGCTGTCTCTACTTATAGGAATAAGTGTCTGGAATTAGAAGCCAGCTTGAAACAAGCTAAATCCGACTACAATTCTGTAAGGGTTTGGTATTTTAATATTTTGTTACTCTTATTGGGTAAGGAGCTTTCGTTGTTTTGACCCAAGTCCCAGCTAAGTTGTGTTTTTATAACTATATAGTCAATTCTCGAAAGAAAATAAACATGAAAAGTCTTGTATAGTTCTATCACAGATTTATAATTCAAACATGAACCGGTTTTCGGAGACTACCGCCTCCATTCTCAAATGTTTAAGACTTCTTGAAAGAGTTGATGGTAGGAGCAAGGCAAGCACCACTGACTCCGGCAACTGATTCTTAGCACTGACTGCTCTATTGGCCAAGAAGTGTTTCCTTTCTTGTTGATTACATCCTCTAAAAGGTGCATTTACACCAAACTAACATAGAGCCCAGTCTAGAAATAGAGCGTACTTTCTTTTATGATTGCTATTGGACACCATGAAAACAATAACAAGCAAGAACTAATTAATTTTCTCGTTGTTGGCAACCATAATATCAACGATCAATAAAATACTCTTATTATGGAGCTCTGACTCTAGGTTCATTTGGTTTATGTTCGTTTCCTTGTATATTTCAAGTTCTCTTAAACGGTCCTCATATTGCAAGTCTTTAAGTTATTTGACACCTCTATTGACACTCCAAGTGCCTGAATGAGGCCTATGGGTGAAAATAAATAAATAAAAATAGTTGTCAAGGTGTTTTGGCAGCTCATTTCCACACTTTCTTCAACAAATCAATAATTTCCTTTAGAAAATACAGGTTCTAAATCTGAAAAATCATACTTGAGAATCGGTCTGACATACGTTAGGTAAATCTTGCATAATATTGTTGGGTTTGGTGGCTGAAAATCCCTCTTTATCAGGTATAGAAGTGTATTTGCTCTCTTAGCTGTACTTATGATGTGCTCCTCCCATTGAAGGACGCTGCTAACAACTACACCAAGATCCATTTGCTTATCAACACATTGCCCAAAGTATAAGCACCAGATCTTCCTGTTGTAATTTGAAGTGATTTTACTTTTCAGCTGTTGACTAAGCACACCAGCTTAGAATTAAAATATGAAGAATTGTTTGGGCAAGTCAACGATCGAAATTCCCATTCCAACTCACTAAAGGATAAAGATTGGTTGGTTGAAAAAGAAAAATTGATGTATCAACTCAAAGATTCTCAGAATCAAGCGGAAAAATTTAAGAATCATTATATCGAGGTGTGTATATGAGCCATCATTATATAAGAGTCTATAATTTGGTGATGTATCAATGAGTTCCAACGTTATTTGCCCCGATTAGAACTATTTCTTTTCTTCTATTCTCATGATTCTCCCGATTAGAACTATTTCTTTTCTTCTATTCTCATGATTCTCCCGATTAGAACTATTTCTTTTCTTTTATTTCATGATTCTCCCGATTAGAACTATTTCTTTTCTTCTATTCTCATGATTAGGAGTTTCGGAGACTTAAACATTACCACCTAATGGCGAACGTTGTTAACGTAAAGTGATCACACTAAGAAAACCTTCGAAATAACAGTAGAAGACAGTCATAAGCCCGTAGTGGTTAGTTCTAAAAATCAAACATCAGTAATGAATTGTTAGAGTCATTAGTTGTTACATATTCGTTAGAACTATTTCTATTTTATTTTTAATATTTGTGTACACAAGTGCAACGATTTTAGAATTCTATTTGAACTACTGTTTTACAACAACATTCAATAATACCGATGTCTTGTTGATTAAATAATAAAATCCTGACTATCTGAACAAGTCTTCTCCTATCTTTGTTATTCATTCTTTTACCATGCCCAAACCACTTTACACCGGTGAAATTCAATCATTGTTACAGAAGTAACTTCTATTTCACATATTCTCATTCTTTTCTTAATCATTATCTTAAATATCGACCTTGGTAGCCTAGTGGTATAGGCGCTAAGTTCGGATCAAGAGGTCCCAGGTTTGATTCAGTCGGATCAGAATTTTTCAATAAGCAATTTTCACTTCCCTGTGGTTGGTCTGTCCCAGATTGGCCCAGATATGTTGGCTAGAAACAATTGAGTTTCATTGGTTTTACATACTGATTATTTGTACAGAAAAGCAACATTTATATATTTACATTTCTTAACAAATGTACATTTAATTGTCATCAGAGCTTTAATAATATTTGACAATTGCAGTCATTTTTCTTTGCGTATTTACTACCCATTTGAAGGGTACATGGAAGAATGAGCTCATAGACATTTTTGGTATTTTTGTGGTTGATCATTCTCAAATCACAGTATCTTTTTAGATACCTTTTAGATTTTAGTAATTATATTATCGGTGAATGGTAATTTGTCAATTTTATTTTAGTTATGCGGAGAACGGGATAGATTATTGAAAGAAATCAAAGAGTTTCAATCTAGCGACGTCTATCACGAGTTGAAGATTGAGAAAACTGAAGTGGGGAATCTTAAAAATCTCCTCGAAGAGGAAAAAAAGAAGGTTGAGAAATTCCAAAAAGCCCTTCTGGATATACAAAAGAGTGAATTTGAAAATCACTTACAAAATTGTAAGTTTCAAATAATGCGTATTGATTAGTGTGTGATTGTTAAATCAAAATTTTAATTTAAAAAAATGTGTGAATATTCTTTGTTTTTTTTTAGTTAAAAAATCTATGGATAAAATATCTGTGGACGGAAAAGGACAGTCTTTAGATGAAATAAATTTGGTATGCTATGATTCTGTCTTTTTGTGGCAAGATTAATAATAAATTAATTAATTCATATGTAGTTAATATGTAAGCTGCTATTTATCTTAAAATACATAATTGATATGTTTATGAACTGATAAGAATTAGTCTATGATGCAGACTTCATACAAAACATTCACTAACATCTTAATGTTAATGAATGTCCTTTAACCTAAGTCAAAAGGGGTTGTAAGCCCACATACTGCTGTTGTGATTGATTGCCTATACTTAATTAAGTTTATTTTATCAATGTACCTAGTTATGAAATATTGAGGCTATAATATAAAAGTGAATAAATGCTTTGTGTCAAATGATCAAATAAATGTATTTATTGAATGAATGAATTGCAGCTAAAATCTGAAAAGGAATATTTACAACAGTCTTTGGAGGAACAAAAAAGGATAGTCAATGAATTAACAAAGGAATTGGAAGATTACAAAAATACAGTGACCAAAATTAGGATAGAAAATGGTATGTTGTTGTTCCTATTATTTTCTTGCTTCTGCTTTGCAGCCATTTTTGTGATAACCTCAAACTCTCTCTTTGCCCTCTGCAGCCAGCAATCTTTATCATATCATTTGACCATTGTATGAGAACTCTGTTTCTATTATCTCCAATCTTGCTTCAGATCTTGGTAGGTGTAACAGTGCATGTCCCTGATCACCTGTTCTGTATAATTATTATCTCTGTGAAGCCTTCGTGATCTTTGCCCTCAGACATTCCTGCGACGAGCAGACCCGGGTGTGTGATATTATGACCCATCCATTTAGCACATTGTTGAGCAACTCAAGATTTGCCTTGTTTCTTGGCTCTACTCAGTACCTCATCATTTGTAGTAGGTATGATCCAACATCCAACTAATGCGTCTGTAACATCACATTTTAAAATCACTACGCCCCAGACAAGAGTCTTACTTACTTACTTAACCAATCCGATCACCCATCCACTAGACCACTCCACTCCAATACTCGGCAGCTGCAACAGCACTGTCTTTACTCATGATTAGGTCTTGCATATCACAAGTAGGTGTCACCAGATGCAAGAAAAACTCGAACACGTGGGGTTTTAGTGTGGAAGAGGATGTCTCCTGTAGCTCCCTGTGACTGCACTTGCCGCGATATGCCTGTGAGGTGTGATATGCAAGACAATAGTCGTAATAAAATTCTTCCTCATCATGTTGTCAATATTGGGGGGATCCAAATATTTTTGATCTTTTGTTGAGTGACTCTTGCCTGATTGACCCTCTATATTGCCTATGAGTTCGGTCATCTTGAGATATTTAAATTTGTTTATTGCTTATTTATTTGTTCACAGAATTACAAGCGGAGAGGGATAGGTTAATAGCAGATTTGAAAGAAAAGGGAAAACAGTTTGAGAAGTATATTGAAAGTCAAAAAAATAAATTCATGAGCAGAAAAGATGTGAGCACGTCTACAGAAGATTCTACCAGCGTTTCTGAGGCAGTGCAAACCTCTATACGTCATGAAGAGAATAAAAATCAGGTAAGTTCTTCTTTTGATGACGGCCTCCCATATTATATCCAGACATTTCTGGATTGAACATTGATGTATGTGATGGGTAATTAGCATTGATAAGACGACCAATGGTACTCAACCTGTGGTCAGCCCTTTACACTTTTTATCAGAAACATGATTTGAAAAATTTGCGGTTCTATTCCATGTTACTTGATGGGGATTCTCACCGGCGAACCGCCTTACCTATTAAAATATAGGCTCTTCTGTACCCATACCCATTCATCCAGTTGTGAGCGTATGGGTGTAGATGTATGTAAAATGAGTGAATGTTGTTTGGACAGAATACCTATTTGGTAAAATTTGCACGTAATATTGAATTTTAATCCATTCTTTTAATTTGGCAAAGTGTGGTGGAAAATGATGGTCATTTTTATATGTTTGACTTCAACAATATGACTGCTGTTAACTGTCAAAGTACCAAAGTTTGTACTGAAAAAGATCTTGTGGATAAGTAAAAAGTTCATCTTGTTGCTCAACTAATACTAAAATGTGGGTTTATCAATTTGTAAAAGGCCTATGGCCGTTTATTGCATGTCCCTGATCACCTGTTCTGTATAATTATTATAATACTAGCTTTCCCGACAGACGTTGTCCTGTGTTCCTAAATTTGAATATTGAATTCCAATTTGTATGGTGATGAATTAATTATCATTTGACCAATGTGATTCCGAACGATGCGTCTGTTTTAAACCATGTATTTTCCATCCACATTCTGTCAATCGCACCAATTGACAATTTCTGTCAAAATTTCAAATTTGGAATAAAAATTATAAGGTAAAAAGTACTAATAAGGTTGTCTACGTAGAGTTTTCTTTAATTTTCCATGCATTTTTCTTAATTTTTTCTTCTAAAAGGACATTCTCCTGATAAAAGCCTACACGACAAAAAAAGAAATAGCGAAATCGGTCCAGCCGTTTAGGCGTGATACGATGACATGGGGAAATAGCTCTCCATTTTTATATATAAGATGAAAAAATGAAAACTTCCACAGCTGTATATTCTGCGCCAACCGCATCCATCCTTTTATATTGTTATTGTTATCATTCAGAATGTAGTATGGAAGGTAGTGTTGTTACCAGGGTTGCCAGGTCTTTTCCAAAAAAATACCGAACCAGTGTTGCCACTTGGTATCCGGAAAGATGAAAGTTCACCAAGGTCATTCTCAAAATTTGCTGTCCAAAAAGTGTAAAGTTCACTAAAAAGAAAGGTCGTTCTGAAAATTTGGTACCAACCCGGAAAGGACAGGTTTATTATTAGGGAGAAAAATTACTGTACCTCAGAGGTAAACTATCGTATCTCTAAATTTTTAGATTTTGGCTTATTAGTGATTTTTGTCAAACTGTGCATATTTTCTTGTGGCCAAGTATTGTATCTCTAGCTATCAGTATAATATACAAAATAGGCAATGTGATACTATCGTAAAGAACAAAGCATCATAGAGGTAGACTATCGCCAATGACTTTACAATAGTTTACCAAAAAATCAAAAAATTTGGAGATACGATAGTTTACCTCTGAGCTACAGATTAATCGGAAAAAATACACTGCCTATACCTGTTTTGGTATTTTTGTCATACCGAACACGGTGCTAAAATACCGAACACCTGGCAACCCTGGTTGTTACATAAGATGAAAGTTAATAAGCTGCGATAGTTCCGGCATGTTGAAAGAATATAATATGCAAATAGAATTAAAAAAAGACTATATAAGGCTGAAAGGAAAGATGTATGACGGAAAATGACGTAGATTGAAACAAATTCCATCCTCAAGGAGCGCAATGAGAAATGTTATTTTTTGGGAAGAAACTAAAGAATTGTGCTTGGATAGAAAATATTGCAGGTCCGATTTCCCTGCTTACCTCTTGAGAAACACGGCTTGATGGGTAAGAAAAATTGTTAACCTTATATTTTTATTGTAGATCAATCCAAACTTAGAAGAAATGATCCGGGAGGAAATAGCTAGTCAGTATGCGGTGGAAATAAAGAAAATTGAGAATCACTATTTGAATAAGTCATCGTCGCTGGAAGAGGAGTACAAAAATAACGTTATTAAGCTGACCGACATTTTGAAAGTCAAAAGCAGAGAAGTGACGTCCCTGCAGGAAGTTATTTTAACAGAACGCAACAGATTCAAGGATTTTATAGAAGAATTTACGGAATGTAAAAAGATTATTAGTAATAACGAAAAGATTTTAGCCGAATATAAAACTAATATAGAAAAATATAAACAGCACATTCGAGAGTTGAATAATCAAATTGAAGTATTTAACAACAAACAAAAACGTACGGTCGGTGATGAGAAATTGAAGGAGTCCGCGCTGGAGTTAGACAAGTTGAAGGAGAAATATAAAATGCTGAAGAAATGTGCATTAAAATATAAGGTATGTAATCTATCGTATGACAGACGATAATAATAATAATAATATAAAGCCTTTATTGATAACATATACAAATATAAAAATAACATGCTTACAGATAATTATTAAGAACTAAAATATACAAACAAGATACCTCCCGAAAATGAGTATATACTCGTGCTTCGGGAGGGAAAATACGATATAACACATTAATTGTTTGATTATCCTATAAATCAATACTGTACCACACTGACTGCAGACAATTTTAACATTTCTTCCTATAGTGACAGTTGCATGTAGAAACCTCTGATGAAGTATCGCATATTTCATCTATGCAATACCTCCCACGGACATCTATGATTGTTATTATTGTCGTAGCAAGGAATGTTGACATACAGACGAATAAGAATAACTTGGAAGTGGTTGGTAGCCTGGCGGTTTCGTCGCCTTCTTTTGGGTTGCAAGTTAAGGGTTCAATCCCAGGTGCCGACCATCTTCCTCTTTCACGCCACAAGCTTTAAGTAGCTTACTGTGAAAGAGTCAAAGAGTGTATTTGTATTCACTATGTGTATGAAAACTATTTTCTATAGTTGGATTGGTTTTGGCATATTCGATCAGTCTTACAGATGAACTTAGCCTCTTATTATAATAGATAGTTGGTACCCTATGGAACAATCTTTCACAAATTTTGCATCATATCAAGATTGAGATTGGGTGTTGACTTGGGGTGAGCCCAGATGCCATAAATACTCCACAAGAAAAAAAAAATTCACTGTCAGTTCCGTTCACAAATGAAGAATACATAAATTAAAAGAATTTAAAATTATATTATTTCAGGAGTACAATGCAGAAAAAGATAAGCACATAGAAAAAGAATTAGAAAAAGTTAAAAGTGTTTATGAAGAAAAAATAAAAAAAATGAATGAGAAAGTTCAAAATTATATAAAAGAAGTTGACGAAAAGGTAATAATTATTTGTAATATACTAGGGAACAAGTTATAATGATAAAATAATGAGCAAAATTTTAGTACCCTACCTACCTGAGTTTATCATCAATATCATTGATTCCCATATCACACAAGCGTTTAAGCCAGGGATGCACAGACTTATAGGTAACAGGGGCCACTGGGGAAGATAATGAGCCAAGGACGGGCCGCTATGGAAAAATTAACACTTCTTCTTCTTCTTCTCCCGGGAAATTATTATTCCCACATGATGGTGGGGTCTGCCTTTTGTATCTTACGCCGCTCTGTCTTGTGCATCCTCGGGAGTAGCTCCACAACTCCTCATATTTTGACTTGCAACTTCACGCCATCTTCGTTGAAAAATTAACTCTAAAAGTTTTAATTTGTACAAATTACAATACTAATATTAATGATTAAACACTGTATTTAGATTTTTTATTTATTATAACGGCAGTAAGTCCCTGTAGGGACGATGTGTCATTAATACGAAGTTTTAGAAAAAAAAGAAACAACAATCAATGGCATTTTACAAATTACTTTTTTACGTAATACTTTTGGAAAAACAGTAAGCAATGCATTTTGTACATGATGATTGAACAAAAACATAAAACAACATTGTTTTGGAAAATAGAAAATATTATTGTCATAACACTAAACACAGAAATCTTGTGGAATCATTTTTACATGCAATACATAGGTACACTTATAATGGATAATTAAATAATTTCAAATGTAGCACAGAACATCAATAAACATCACAAACAATCCAAAAACACTTGACAGACTCTGGGTTCTTCCCGGCGCGGCGTAGGTTTACGTACAAAATTATCTACTCAGGTCTATTTTAAATATTTTTTTGATTTTCCAATATTTTAATTCGTCAGCGGGCCGCAGAAAAACTGATGGCAGGCCGCATGCGGCCCGCGGTTTGTGCATCGCTAGTTTAAGCGCTTTAGAAATGAGGTCTATTGTTCTTAATAAATAAAAATCACTAAAGACCGACCTCGACCTCCCTTGGGGTGGCCTAATATTATAGGCGCTAAAGATGTCCTGAATTTGATTCCCAGACAACTCAGAATTTCGTCAGAATATTAAGTCAAAAATATAAAAAGAGTGTTGTAACCTTTTTTAATACTCAAATAAAATATTTTTCAGATAAAAAATTCCAATTCGATGGAGAGTATAAAAAGTGGTAAAAACTCACAAAGACGAGAAGCTAGCTGACAAAAAGAGGTTTTTGTTTTTTAAGTTAAAAACAAGTGTCATTCCATAATATATACAAAAATATATATTTATGACTGAAGCAGTTGATAATGTATTAAAATATGATGTACCTAAACAATGTATTAAAATAATTAAGTTAAGTTCTGTGAGTGGAAAGATAGGTTGCAAATATGTTGGGATTAAAAATAAAGTAAAATTGAATATTAACATTTGTTTTATTTTTTGACGTAATATTTAGCAGGAGTGAACGGCATTTTGGCAACCGTGCACGGGACGGCGTTATTCCTTATTTTAGCGACCAATGCGGTGCCGACCTTTTTTAAGTCTTCCCGTACATATCCCATGGCTACGCTACCACCTAAAGACGGACTCGGACATCCACTTGTTACTGATCCTATAACTTCATCACTGCCCTGAACCATCAGTTGAGTTCCTTTGCGGGCCGGAGGGCCTGATTCTAATCTTAAACCAATACGCCTTTTCGTAACTCCTTCTTTAATTTGTTTCAAGACAGTTTGGGCCCCCATGAAAGTTCCGTCAGTCCTTCTTCGCTTAGCAATAAGCCACGTTAGATTAGCTTCTACAGGCGTTATTGAATCACCAATATCATTACCGTACAAACATAATCCGGCTTCAAGTCTTAATGAATCTCTAGCTCCAAGACCGGCCAATTTCACATCTGGTAAATTTATCAACATTTCACATAATCCAGTAGCTTTTTCCGAAGGTATAGAAATTTCCACGCCATCTTCACCAGTGTAACCGCATCTAGTCACACGACAGCCTTCAACATCGCCTATTTTAGTTGTGATTGAATTCATAAAATACAATTTTGATAAATCATGTTGACACAAATTTTGTAAAGATTGCACAGCCTTAGGTCCCTGTAAGGCCACTAATGATCTCTCTGAAGCGTCCAAAAATCTTATTTCTACATTTTTCTCATTGCTTTTAAAATTTTCCAATTGTTTCAGCATATGCTCTTTGTCATGTTGCATTCTCCCAGCGTTAGACACAACATATAAATTATTTTCGTCGATTTTGGTGACAATCAAATCATCGAGTATGCCTCCGTTTTCGTTCATAAACACAGTTAAAGAAGAGCTTCCATCTGTCATTCCTTTTAGGTCTACAGGGCACATAGTTTCGAACCATTGCAGGCAGTCCTTACCGTTGACCAAGGTTTGCAGCATGTGTGATACATCGAATAAAGAAGCATTTTTTCTTGTAAATAAGTGCGACTCTGACACACTCATATTTGCATATTGCACAGGAAGAAGATGGTCTGCAAAATTGACCATTTTACCGCCATTTTTGATGTGAAATTCGTATAAAGACGTCTTCTTTGGTTCTACATTTGAAGTAAAAAGTGCGCTGCATATTTTTATATGTTTTTTGGAAGTTCCGAGCGTACTGCACTTGGTCACAGTTGAGATTATTTTGGCCGCACTAAACATGGTTTCCAATACTATACTATCACTCAAGTGTACACAACAAACTTATTGAGAATACTAAATTAAGTATCTAGAGGTCTTAGGTCATGCAGTTATCAACAAGCTGTGATGTGGACACCTCTGTAGATTATTAGTGATATCTGTGACTTATTATTTGCTGTACATTTTGATAAGTAGTTATAAATTTTAGAATGAAAGATTTTAATGTCAAATTAGATTTTCTCATCATTTTGTAAACATATTTTCTTTTAGAATTATTCATCATGAAATTGAAACAAGTCAATATCTGTAGCTTAGTGGCATTGATGGTAACTTCTGATCAAAAGATCCCGGGTTCGATTCCCAGTCGGGACCAAATTTTTCAATAACCGTTTTCCACTTACAAGTAGTAAAAAAAGGTCATTTCCAAAATTTGGTATCTGGTAACTGCACTTTCCCTTAAAAATAGGTCATTTCCTAAATTTGGTATCTGGAAACTACACTTTTCCTCAAAAGAAATTATAATTTTATTATGATCATAATAGAAAAGTAGGTATTTTATTAATAAATTTAAGTACTGTACTTAAAAATAGACAAAATATAGGGCCTGGACCCAGTCCAGGAGGGGGTCACAACCCCCCCTTGGTTGTGATAGTTGAAGATGGTCAGTTTTGGCCACCTGCAGATTTTAAATTGGGGACTGGACGGTCAGGCTATTAACCATTAGACAGCAGTGTCTTCAATTCAACCCCATCCAGCACAATATCCTTAGAATTATGTACCCCTCTAGCAGATTTTATTTCTTTCAAATTTATGTAAACAAAAAGTAAGGAGTGAATATTTTTCCTCCCTTCTTATTTCTGTCTCAATTTTTCACTGCTAAACAAGGGCCTCTTCCTGGTCTGATTGTAAGGAGGTAGTCGGGACAGTCCCATTAAAATAATTGCTATAGTTCGTAGATTTTAGTCCTGTGAATTGGACATACTCCATTGTTGATTGTCCTATCTCCTAAATGTCACTTTCTCAAAAATTTTGATCCCAATTTGTCGCATTATTTTCATTTTGAGCCACTTGGCATATTTTTGAGTATAGGAATAAGATACGTCTCTGCAGAGGCCACGATTCCTACATGGGTCCATCATGATCTCATTTTTGAAGCCTATTTCATGACCCGTCTCTTTTTGCCAATAAGCTTGCTATTATTAAGGTAATATAGTCACGATTTGAATAGTTCTTTTATGATCAAGTCTCCAAACCATCTTTTCATCTCTTGGCTAGATCTTTTTCAAGTCATGACATCATTCCTTGGTTCAAAACTAAACCTTTATCAATAGCCTTAAGTTGGCTTATCTTATTTTTGAAAATATAATAAGTTATAGGCACCGCAAAGCCATGTATTTGGTTATACTGTTGATGATTTGACTACAGAGAATTGCCCTAAAAGTGGTATATAACTTTAACCAATCTACACTGTAACCACAGCCCTACCTTATGCACAAGGCATGAGTGGTGGCCTGTATGTTGGCATCTTCAGCACTCATGTTTTGAAAACCATGTAATGTTCAAAGTGATTTCTACCAGTCAATCAAATTTGTCAATAAGGGGTCAATGTCAACTTTGAAAGTTGATATAGACTTCATTCTCAGTTGTCGAAGATATTTTTTTAAAGGTAAAAAAGAGTAAAAAAAAAAAGTAAAAAGACAAATTTAAACAGTAAAAAAAACTTTATTTTTCAACAAAGTAAAATTATTCAGTCTTTCAATTTCTAATTAGCCACAGCCTTGACGTCAATGTTTACATCCTCCGATTGCAGCTCCTTGATCCTGCAATAATAAGGTCACATTAGGAACAGGAATTATTTACAAAGAACCTATTTGAGAAAGATTAATCAAATCAGAACTTTAAAAAAAGCAGCCAATAATAATATCACAACTTGTCAAACGGTAATTAATATCATCATTAAACTGAACACCATCACCTCACACTGAACAAAATTCAAAGATTACATTTTACAAACCTGTAGCTGTTGATTTGAACAGATGATGGATCCAGAACGAATTCAAACCGGAGATGCTCACAATCATCTATGACAAACAAGAAACAAACTATTTAATTCCATAGAAAACACCCAAATTTATAAAAAAAAAAGTGTAAAAATCAGGACAATGAAAATAACTTAGGAGTTTAGAAATCATCGAAATCAAGTGCTAATGAATGTCATCATAGTAAGTTGTTTAAGGTGCAAATAGAAATTGAAAACAATAAAGTTTTACTCACCATTTATAATTATTGACTTGAATCATTCCAACTTTGCTCCGCTTCTGCTTCATAAGGGTTCCACGTTAGTCCTGGGAATAAAGGAAAAAGAAATGTTAAAGAGCAGCTGATTAAAGGGGGAAAAAAATTCTAATCTATTATAAGGAGCAATCAGAGCGCTGTGGTATAGAGTTGTCTTCAGCACAAAAGTCGGATTTAACATTTGTTTTCTCATCATTTGCAATTGTAAAAAAGTTGAACCTCACCAAGGATTTTTCTCCTCACCTCACAAACGCTGGAGACATACATTTAATGCAACATCGAATGGACTGTATTGAATAAATTAAAATGATGTAAATTACCTCCACTGAAGTACTTCATGGATCCTCTGCTAGCTGCTGCTCATGAAGACCACAAATGACGGGTTTCATCACAAACTGAAATAATAGAGAGGTTTGCGATGAGTAACTTGAAAACAGCAAACGCACGAGAAAAATGGAAAGGACGGGGTAAACTTCAGAGTAAATAAAAGTTATCAGCATCATACATATGCCGGGAAAAGAAGACATAAATTTAAATAGTTTCATCATGCTGAAATATATCAATTTCTCTATAAATAATAATCATTTGTTTTTTTCAGATACTTACATAAAATCAAATTCCAAAATGCTCAGCTTTTTAAGAGGATCAAGTCATCACCTGCAACATTGGCTAATATTAGTATAAAATAATAAAAAAGGTCTCCCTGAAATGTACAACATTACTGAACAGTATTTTTTTTTACATTGAGACAAAGACATAGTTGTCGTGCTTAACATTTTTGTATTGATTGATTGAAATTTACAATCCCCAAATTTTCCAAGATGTACATAGATTCCGCATTTGTGTATTGTATAAATACATTGATGGTAATGAAAACTTATAAATATGAATCAATGGCAACACCCATTGCATTCTCAAACAATCCGCAATCCATTTGGAACAGAGAAATGTGTAAAAATAAAATTAGATTCGAGCCAATTTTTTTGGCAAACGTGTTAAATTTTAGTCCCAAATTCACCCAAGTCCTGGGCCCCAGAAATTTTATCCCAAGAAAAGGTAATTCATGAAGTCATAAACGAATGTAGATCAATGAAGTAGATAAAATTGTGGTAAGTTCACTTAGTATTTTTTTGTGACAAACATTGTAAGGGTGATCCATTTTTTTTCCTTTCAGAACTTATTGTTTAGATTTTTCTTAAATATCAGGAGAAAATAAGAATAAGCATGTCAATGCTACGCAGTAGAGTCCGTCAGTACTTCTACGTATCAGAGTATGAAGCATCATTTGAGTAAGATACAATATATCCCGTAGTAAAAAAGTAGACAAATACCGCAAAACCTCATGATTATATGAAAATCCTATAGTATCAAACGCAACAACGCCCAGTCTCACGTAAAGATATCATAATTTTCACAGTGTATTTTATTGTACGCAAAACAGGTAAATACCCAATATACTATTGGCTTACGTTCAAGCCCTGCCAATAGGCAACGTTTCTTCTGAAATGTGTAGTTTGCCACACCAGCACTGATGGAGATGTACGATTGGCAAATTTGATAGTGTCGTCATTCGGAAAAGTGATTTAACTAAAATGTTTATCCATGAGTTTCATAGTTGATAATTATAAGGAAAAAAAAACCCAATTGTTTTATGTACGGCACACATTACTTAATTTGCAGAAACGCGACTCTGCAAAAAAATAATGCACGCAGTATATTTTTTTTTCATTATAATTATGAATGACTGGACTGCATGGTAAACTCCAATTCACATTTTTTATACTGCTTTTTCTTAAGTTTTTTCACATTTTTTATTTTTGTAGGACTGTCATTTTTTGTGTTGGGTTTGATATTACAGGAAAAATCAGCTGATTCAAATATCATGATAATACGTAAACGTTCTTCCCACCCCGGTATCATCAAGACATTTTCTTAATATATTGCTAACGAAGATGAAATATTGTTACATTACGTTATACATAGAAAATTTATTCTAAGAATGATATAGGCTTAAAACGTATGTCAATTCCAAGTATAGATACAATTGTACGTATATTTTCCTTTTTTTATGAAGTAGACCAATTGCAATCATGGCACTCTCAAGGATTATATCAGAGTCAAATATGACTTCCAGCTAAATTCCAAGAGATGCACTAGATCACAGTGTCCAAAATAAGAGCATTTAAAACTGTATAGTTTTACGAAAGGGTCATTTAAACAATGACAAACTTAATACAACAGATATTGACAATAATTCAAATTAAAAATTCATTACCAGAAACATATCAACAAAAACACAACAAATAAATGGAGTCGGTCAAACCAACAGCCGTAATTTCATTTAATGGTCGTGCAAATTCCATGATAACAAAACCGCAATAAGTATTTGCAAATTTTAAAAGATTTAATATAAATTCACTCACCTACTATCAGGACAAGCAGATGCGTCTAATGTTCAATCTAACATCCATGAAATATCTTCTATTTTTATGTTAGTTCTTCACAATATCAATCAACAAGGCCAATCGATGTGTAACAGACTGTTACATCAAATCACAAAAATGATGCTTTAAGGGTTTTTTTTTCTCAAGAAATCCAGGACAAGTGTGAATCAATTCAAGATTCTTTGTGGGTAAAAAAAGCCAAATGGGGCCGAGATACGGGAGGGAATCATCAAAACAAAAAGAAGAATCAGGCTGAAAGAGAAGTTTGAGGGCAAATGGTATTTGCTCCACCGAGAGTTTAGAAAAGGGTGATCCAATGACCAACAGGCAAATAAATAATTCGCAGTGAGAAATAATAAAAAAAAAATAAAATAAAAGAAATATAGATCCGGGGTAGTCTATAAGCAGTTTCAGGCTCATTTCTCGCTGGAGTGATATTTGAAATTCTCGTAGACTGTAAGAGAACGCTTGCTTGAGAAGCTCAGATAGCCACACCATTGTATGAGATAAGTGGATAGTTATATTCAGTGTTGCGCCTCATGCAACATCCAGAGAACTTCTCCCAAACGGAGTTATAATAATTGTTGATTTGATCAGATTTTACAAATCCAGCTTTTTTTAAATCAAAACAATAAGATAATATCCATTTTCAATATTGCTTGTGAATGTAGCAGATGTCAGGTTTGTACCTTCCTCATGTATATTTTACCACAAATTGGCTAAATGTCCAACTCAAAACATTCTATATGGGTTTTTTTTCAACACAAGAATAGTGAGGCATTTTGCGCACTCACATTCTCATAGGATAAAAAGAATGTAGAGTTCACAGCAACGGAGAAAATATATATAAAAAAAATACAAATTACATTAAATAAGAGTTATAATTAATTATGTTAATAAAACATATAGTGACGTTAAATAATATAAAATCTAACACAACATACACACCAAATATACTTTTATAACACTAGATATGTCAGCACAAACATACAATCACTCATTCACTTCCCATTGTCTATTTTTTTTTGAGTCCATATTATTCTACATAATCGTCCCATCCACTGACATAAATAAATCTCTCTACACTCGCACGACTTTATTTATTATAAATGAAATATAAATCCTACCCCTAATACTGCACAAAATTTCAATGAAGTTAAATGAATAATTATTCATTGCAGTCACCTTAAGAGGACTGACAGGCAAATAGCAACTGAAGCCGAGAGGCTTGCTGTAATGAGTTATAAAACAGAATAGTAGAGAACTACTAGAGGCAAATGTATGATCAGACGACACACTGTCGTGTTAAAATATTATTATCTAGAGCAATACAATGTAACAGTAGTGTATTATATGTATAAGTCTAAGGTGGAATTACAAGTTAATTCTCAAATGGAATCCTAGATGGAGCTAAGATATGGGGGTGCTAGTTCAATATCGCCTTCTCTTGTTGGGGAAGTCTCCTTGGCGGTTGTCCCAGCGATTCATTCCATCGTCGTATCCATCATACCCCATGCGGTCGCCGCCACCAGAGTTGTAGTTATCCATGCCGTACGCACCATCCTATATGTTATCATGTACACAGAACAACTCAATAGAATCGCTATCTCCAAGGCAATAATATGTGTCTTCCCATTTCTTCACACAGACCTAGACAATTTACTGCAACACGGTTTTATTTATGACTCTCAACACCCCAAATAGCCCCAAAAGTACACTGTGCGCAATTACATGTGGCGCCCACCAATCACAAGTATTCTAGTATAAGTATGCATGAGAGGTAATAATCAGCTATTTGCATATTCTTCCGTATACTGATTCTCCTAATTAAAACGTAAGGGGAGACTTATAGGGAGGCTGATAATGCAACAGCAGCAGACGTATACAAGGTATCCCACCAGGGTTTTCCTCATATTGTATGAAGATTATGTGATCCTTGAATACAAAGAGTGCATTGATGGGGTTAGGCTTGTAAAACGTTACTATTGTATTACCGGCGCTGCAATAAAGGTATTTAATGACTTTCCAGTAATAATTGTGATTTGAGGCATACATAGCTGTAATATGCGCGTTAGGCAACGTTTAGAGAATGGGAAGAGGGGTAACAAAGAGCGTTACGGCGCATCGGGAAGGGGGGGATCAATAATGTAAAAAAAATGCGTTACGTAATACTTGAACGGTCCCCAAGTTTTTACAACATAAATTAGCAAAGATCCACCAGACAAAAACATTGTCTGCGCAAAATTTTTCCTTTTTGATCCCCATCAATTTCAAATGTAATTTTAAATCAATATTAATTGGGAAATAACTTTTGAGGTGAAATGTCTTACTGCCTGTTAACTAGTCAAAGATGATTTTTTTATATGATAGATGAGGTAAGTGATTTCCAAGTAAAGAATGATTACATTGCTTTTTTTTAACAAGTTATTAAAGTCATGTTATTCAACTTTATGGTGAAAGA
Source organism: Mystacides longicornis (assembly GCA_963576905.1). NCBI lineage: Eukaryota > Metazoa > Arthropoda > Insecta > Trichoptera > Leptoceridae > Mystacides > Mystacides longicornis. Next base: position 8,941,685 of record OY756432.1, read on the forward strand.
TTGGCCCAGACAATATCAAAATGGATCAGGAGGCCCCAAATGAAATGGGAACAATGACAACCATTATATTGTACGCAGTTGGCATCCATTGAAATAAACAGTCAAGACCTCCCAGGCCTAGCTACAAAGCTGTATTCAAGTCTTAAGATTAAACCAAATTGACGACTGTTGTAAGTTCAGGCTTATGTTAGGAGCTGATGGCAGTCATAGTATATTTGGTTCTAACAATGGCGTCCCCCTTGACTTTACGGGGAGAGATGGACAGTCACTCAATGTGACGCCATACTAGGCTACCCAGACAAGTTGCTAAGAGTTTGCCTTGTAAATATTGTGTAACAGAACAGTATGCGGAAAGTATATTTGACCAAGCAGTGCCGAATGAGGCATCAGCTAATGATCAAATATTTCATAGAATACGAAACAGATAAAAATTAACCAGGTTTTTTGTAATAAAAACAAAAACTGCTATGAAGAACAGTCAGTCAGTAGACAAGATACTCCTCGTGATAAATATTCAAAGATATGTCTCTCTGAGCACAAGTATAATAAATTCCAACACAGACTTAAAGTTGACCACCCCACATTGCAGTAAATATCTTTGTCAGTCCGGATGAAAAACATGGGATTTTCATAAAACAAAACATTAGAATGTGTTAAGAAATTAGTGTAGAAACCATTTTTTGTAGATCAGCTTATTATCAAAGATACGTATATGTGTATATATATATAGATAAGTGTGTGCAAACAACCATTAGAACTACGGGTCTCAACTACAGACTACAAAGAGTTAAACACTGTATCAGGGGAAATAATCAAGTTTATTGAGAGAAATTACATCATACAGCAAGTGTCACAAAGTTATGGCAAGTTTAGGAGAATGTGGCGTGCGTACATAAGGTCTCAATCACACGCCAATAGTCCCACCAGGATGAACAGCCATTGGCCAGTTTACACGCTTAGATAGTGTTTGGGGTTTAGCATTAGACTAGATAGAGAATCAGACCCGAGTTCTATGAACACTGTACATGTCGCATGGCTGAAGCACTACAAGCATGTAAGCTGTCTGCCATTCTACAAACATTACACTTCAGAGTTGTCTTTACACACCATCATTAAGTCTGGCGGAATCCAAGTCATTTTAGATTTCTTCTTCTACAAGCTATCGATTCGGAACAAGGCTCCAAATGGCAGATACAAATGGGGTTATTTTGTAGACGTGGAAAAAATGGCAAGAATATCTGGAAGGGCAGGCGATGGCAGTAAAGACAACAATGAACATTTAACTTATCTTAACAAAAAATGGCTTCAATAAAAATACTTTTTTTTTTTTTACAAAAATTGAAAAGTTAAATTTCAAAAATAATCAGTCTTTCAAATTTAGATCAGGGTTTCAGTCAAATATAAATAAAATTACAGTTTTCAACTAAACGCTACTAAAAGCTGGGGATTATTGCACATAAAAGTGGAGATTAAAATGTTAAAAGTAAAAAGTTTCTCACGAGGACTAAAGCGATTGATTAGACATTGGATAATCCTCACATGACTTTGCAATGGAAACGATTCGCCAATCAAGGCATAAAATTTAGCATAGGCTCATACAAGAGATCTTAAAATTTTAAAACAGATCCATTGAAAACCGTTAAAATTTGAATCTTGGAATAAAATTTAAGAAAAAATATTGTCTAAGAGAAAAATAACATTCCGATACGAATTCAGAATTGAAGTTGCTTCGCTATTCTCAATAAAGATAAAATTGAGTGAAAATTCCAAATGAGGAACACAATTGTCCAAGGAATAGATTGTACTGCTAACTGACGCAGTAAGTTTCTATAAAATTTTGGGAGTATAAAACATGAGTATGGACTGAGTTTTCTTTCCAATCCCCGTTTAAAAATATCGAGTTTCTTAGAAACTGCAGTAATTGACATTGAGAATGCACAAGAATAATATGACTAAATGGTTTGTAAATCAAAAAAATGTACGCACCATGGGTATGCTGCTTCTGCTATCCTGGTCATACCCTCGGCCCATCATGCTACCACCAATGCCCTGCTCCTGCTTGTCCAACAGTCTGTTCAGTTGCTGGGCCTGGAATCAATCATGACAATAAATTCTCCAAAAGGATAAACAGGAACATAATGAGGATTGTATGATGAATGTAGTGTAGTGTTGTACGTCTCTTGTCGACACACCATTTCAATTGAGATGACAAGGTGCTTCCTATGGACATTAATTACTCTCTCCTCTAGTTGCATTTAGCTACTGCATATCAGTTATCACAGTACTAATGAGACTTGCAGAGGATGGAAGGTTGCTACAAGTCAGCATATTATAGTAGTTACCTTCATGAACAGTGTGTTCTCCTGCTGGCGCCTCATGAGCTCATCGTCCTGCATGCGCATGCGAGAGGCCATGTCTTCCTGCTGCCTCAACAGGTTCTCCCTCTCCTTCTCTCTCAGCTCATCCGCTTGCCTCTCTGCCATCTCCCAGGTCCTCTTTTGCCTCTCCCTATCCAGCTCCCTCTGCCTCAGCTGCTCTCTCAATTGTTCCGTTTCATGCTCGTATCTGGCATACTCCATCTGAGCTTCCAGCTTCTCTTCCTCCATAAGGAGTTCTCTTTTCAGGGTGTCCTCCTTCTGTTTGAAGAGTTCGTGGAGCTGCTTCCAGCGTGCTCCAAATTCATGTTCAAAACTGTCTGGCTCAGCAAACCGAGGTCCAATCTGTATACAAAAGAATAAAATTACAAATCCACAACTATTATAAAAAAGTTATTGATTTTGTCCACGTAAACTGGTGGCAGTGTTAAGCAAGTAATCTTCACTGCTCTGTAGTGCAGCAGTCATTGCTCTACCCCCCGACACTGAATTAAAATCAAGTGTGACTTCAATTCCTGGAGAAGAGGGTTAGGAGTGTGGACAGTGCAAATATCTCACCTCTCTGGCTCTCATGAAGTCTGGTCCCTTCCTTGGAATGCTCTTTTCAGTGAAGCCATCTCCTTCATCAGTCTCTTCAAATATTTCCACAACCACAGGACGCAGAGCACTACAAAATAAATATTTATATGAAATAAAACTGGTAAGACAAATAAAAATCTATATGATGAAATAGTTGAATGTATGCTCCTTTTGTTTCATGACAATCATGCAGACTGTAATGGCTTTGAACGGAGAATTTGGTTTCCCCCACACTTTCCTGGAACTGATTATGAAGTGTCAGCACCATATCCCTATTGCATGGGGGTACTAGTTCATTTCAGACGTAACAAAATACACACCTGGTTAGGAAGAAACATCTGTCGTTACAGAATCTAATGGCAGACTGGGCTGAAACGCGTCTGAAGAACTCAACGATGCCCTCGCCTAAAGGTTTTCCTCTCTCATCCACCCTGACAATAGCGCGTTCCACCTATTAACAAGAATAACACATCGTTTATTAAAACAGCTGTCAATAATACTTACACTATTACAATATTTTGGTATTATTAAATGGTTTTGTGTTATCACATTGCAATCAGCATGCCATGGTGAAGGACATTTAGATTCCTAATGCGATTTTAATCTGTCCCTGAATTGGCGCTTCGTCGTTCTTCAATGCACGAAGAGAGAAGTGTGGCATGTATCAGGGAGAAATTCTTCAATAAAATAATAGACAAACCTTTCCAAAGACTTCAAAGGCTCGGTGAAGCAGCTCATTGGTGACGTACGGTGTTAGATTCTTCACTCTGATAGCAGCATTGTGAGGGGCCAGTCTCACTCGCAGAGGTCTTCCACGTCTCATTTTACCATCCAAATCCCTCTTGGCCTTCTCAGCATTGGCTTTGTAATCCTGAAACATTACATTATCATTTAGTTCATTGTGGTTTTAAAATAACAATTTTGATTTATACTAGAAATATTGTTAGCCACAAATTGCATAGCTCTAATGTCACACTGACAAAGAGATTCCTTCGAGGTGGCAATTTCACTTTACCCCATACACTGGCACTCTGTTATTCTATAGAATGGAATACAAAGCGTGGCATAAAATAGGGGAAACAAATTTCAATAATAATTTGATTTAACTATACTAGCAGATCAAGCTTCGTTCCAAATCAGAATCAATAATAATTATTGATGATGTAGGAAAATAGAATAAATGAAATATGTTACTGATTTGTGGGACAAAGTTGGACAGGTCAGCTAGTATAATAAAAAGTAAAAGAATACTTACAAATCTGATAAAGGCAAAGTTCTTCTCCTTGTTGATGAACAGCTCAGATGTCTCCCCATAAGGACTGAAAATATCTTGAAGTTCTTGTTCGGTGGTATCATTAGTGAGATTGCCAACGTACAGACGGTTGCGCCCAGAGAACTTCTGCTCCGTGAGATCCAAGGCGGGCAAGTCAATTTGAGAGCCAGCTATCTCCTTCAGTTTTGAGAAAATGAAATGCTCCTCCCTGTTCCCGCCCATGCCCTTGTCCCTGCGGATGCCACCTTGCCTTCCACCCTTGTTGCCCTGCTGATTATCACCACCCTTGTTGCCACCATAGCTGTGCTGCTCATCCTGGTTGTACTGATTCTGGTAGTTGGAGTTGTTCTGCTGGAAGTTGGATTGATTTCCATTCTGTTGATTCTTAGGGGGCTGAAATGAAGACATAAAATATAAGTAACTGTCATATTTTGGAAAACTGACTTAAAGATGAAGCACTGTGGTCTACTCACTCCTTGCTGAGGTCTCTGTTGGTTGTTGCCCTGCTGGTTTTGGCTGTTCTGTGGGACATTGGAAGTGCGCACATTAATTTGGTTGCCACCTACCAACGATGGTAAGTTGCTTTGTTGTTGATTTTGCTGTTGTCGGGGTAGGTTTTGTTGCATCAATGGTTTAGGTTGGTTTTGTTGTTGTTGTTGCTGCTGCTGTTGTTGTTGTGCTGGTTTAGGTTGATTCTGCTGCTGCTGTTGTTGTTGTACAGGTTTTGGCTGATTCTGTTGTTGCTGCTGCTGTACAGGTTTAGGTTGCTGCTGTTGTTGAACAGGTTTAGGCTGGTTTTGTTGCTGCTGCTGCTGTTGTTGAGGAGGTTTGGGTTGAACCTGTTGCTGTTGTTGAACAGGCTTTGGTTGATTTTGTTGTTGCTGCTGCTGCTGTTGTTGCATTGGCTTAGGCTGGTTCTGTTGTTGCTGAGGTTGTGGTTTAGGCTGATTTTGCTGAGGCTGTTGTGGTTTTGGCTGATTTTGTTGCACTTGCTGAGGTTTGACCTGGTTTTGCTGTTGCTGCTGGGGTTTGGCCTGGTTCTGAGGAGACTGTTGTACAGTGTTAGTCTGATTCTGCTGGGCTGGCTGAGGGGTAGCGACTGGTTCAACGGGTTTGTTTGGCTGTTGTTGAGGTTGAGGCTTCACTTGATTTTGTTGTGGCCCCCCCATGTTTTTAGGCCCTTGCCTGTTCTGAAATTCCAATAAACACAAAACATATATTTCAAATGAATATGCATGTTTCACAAAGACCATGTGCTACAAAGCACATGTTCTTGGATGATTGTTTACCCATTGTCGACATATAATCACATTAACAGTGAACATACTTCCTATGGGTACATTTTATATCCCCCAATTTCCAATTTTACTTCTAATGAAATAAAGAAATAAAATTCCGCATTAAATTGGGGTTCACATTTATATAACTTACAATAATTATAGGTCACCGCGTGGAGCGATGCAAGATCAAACATAGAGAAACACGTGGTTTGCCCACGTTTGCAGAGACGTCTAAAAAAATAATATATTCTTTTCGATTTAAGATTAAGACATGGGCATTGGCAAAATTGGGACAGGTTCATCTAACATGGCGACCACGAGTTCAATGAATTCCGAGTAAAAGAAATGATCTAACTCGTCGATCGTACGCACATTGCTGGGTATGTAAAATTTAACCACCGCTCAATGCGAAAACAATGAAATCCCTGGTAGTGAACATAATTTATAAGTATTAATGGCGCATTAGACAAAGGACGCCATGCCGCCATTTTGAAATAGCATCGCATCGAGTGGCGTGCCCAAAAACGAAAGCATATTTTTAGATTCAATATTATCATACATAAGAAAATAATCTTACATCATTTTGTCTGTTCCAGTTCTGGTTCCCATAGTTCTGTTCAAATCTTGAATTGCGGTTGTTGAAATTACGATTATTACGACGCCCTCCCATTCTTTGAGGTTGGGGCTGACCTCCCATACCGCGATTTCCGTACATTTTTTATAATTAAACTAGTACAATTAATAAGAAATACGAAAGAATAAATAATATTTAGGTGAATCTATAAAAAATTTTCAGAATAACGTCACACTACACCATAAACCGGCGGCGATACTCCGCGGCAAACCGGCAGTGATGAAATGGACGGGATATAGCAATTCAATGCGCTTTATATACTCGAAACGGAGAAGTTGTGAACTAAAATATTTTGTCAACGTAACCACGTTTCCGGTGTCATAGAGTAAATTCATAGATTTTGGAAGAAGTGAACCATAGATATTACCTCTATGGCAATGAAGAGTTTAGGTACTAATTTATTTTTGATAATAATTATTTACAGTTCTGTTAACAGTGAAAAAATATTTTTTCCATATAATATTACGATAATATAATCATTTAATAATAAAAATATCAATATTTTAGATTCTTCTTTCACATTTCAAAATCCCAGAACTAGCTCTTTGCCTCCAATTAAACATTTATTCAATTTCAACACCACGAGGCGGGTACACTAGTTCTAGATTTCGATGGTTAACACGTTTCATATTCTTCCAAGTCTTTGCAACCAGTCCAGTGAACTATTCAATGTGTATTATTAACAATTGAAATGGTGTAGGTAGGTTGATGGTTTCGTCGCTGACTTTCCTAATCATGTCATGGTCATGGGTTCGATCTCAGGTGCTGAACATAATTTCCTCTTTCACTACATAAGCTTTATTTGCTTACTGTGAAAGAGTTAGAGTGTATTTGTACCCCCTTTGAATGAGCACAGATTCATTATAAAAACCTATAGGTAACACAAATTTATTACCACTCCCGTGTTCAAAATCACAATTCGTATAAAGAACATGGGTCGCTTTCAACGATTGTAAAGTTCCAGGATATTCATTGCTTAAATTAATTGCAATGAAATAAAAGGCGAAAGCAATGATTATTTAGGTACATTATGTTCGGATCAGCAATGTATTTTCTGCATTTTGTCGTCGAGTTATCAATTAATTCAGTCATCATAATTCTGCTGATGCTGCCAAAATTATTGTAAAGACAACCGGCGGGGTGTTCTTTTGAGCAATATCATTATTATCAATATCTAACCTCCAAATATCAGTAGGTAAGCGCATGTCAGCAGGTGACATACATGGGCGCCCACTGGCAGGGGCAAGGTGGGGCTTCCCCCCATGGATTGATTGATAGTCAAATAATGTTACTTTTGTTTTAAATCACACCATGTTAGCAAAAAGAAATTGAAGAGTGTGTAAAAATATTTTGCCCCCCCCCCCCCCCTAGAAAATTATCTGCGAGCACCCATGGTGACACGCATTGTTAAAAATGTCATAGTGGCAGTAATATCTTTGTGGTTGTAGTGGCTTGAAAATGTAGACTGTAGAGTGTCAGAAGACAGAAATAAAATATGTATGTACCTTAGAAATTGGTGTCTCTGTGACCATAATATCCTATTAGTCAGGGTTTGACCTGTAAGTAAATGTTTGATAATTTTTTTTTCGAAAACTAAATAAATCGCTAAATATAAGTAGGTAATATTTGGACAGCCCCAGAGGTGCTCATTGTCTGAACTTCCGCTTATGTAGACCACACACGCTCCGGTATACCTGTTCAGGTTACCGGAGCATGTGTGCGGGCAAACCGGTGCAGTTTTTTAGACACCGTACGGTCACCGGAACGTGTGTGGCGGCACTCCGGTCGCCTGCGCAGATCGTGTAATGCTACATTTACACGCTTGCAACGGTTTGGAAAACCACCACAAACACCAACGTGTAACGGGGTGTTTGCCTTGCCGTGTGTGAACGTCGGTTTTTACACAGATCAAAGGAATTTGCGGCAAATGTATGAAAATACCGACGCGCACGCCAACGTGTAAACGGCGTCCAAGCGTTTGTGAAGGCTTGGAGTTTGTGGTGGTGTGGTGCTTGGGGCAAGCCTATAAGTGTAGCATACAGGTTAGCAGCGTTTGCGTGGAGTGGTTTTGCATTCCTTTAATTGGATATGGCTTAGTCGAGAGTAGAACTAGAGGAGTTTGTTCGTAATAAATAACACTCCTCTATACATAGGTGTTAGAATAGCCGGCGAAACTTAATGCTTGAAGTATTCTCTACCAGTCAACCGGTCCCGCACAATCTGAGACAGGATTCCAACCCCGAGTAGAAACTTCAAGTGAAAAAACACATTGAAATTTTTTGACTCGACCGGGAATCGAACCCGGGACCTCTTGATTTGAAGTTGGAGCCTTTGCCACTGGGCTACCGAGGTCAGAGTTGATTGAGATTTATAAAACAAATGCATGCTTATGGAAAATAAAATCCCGTGAATAATCTTATGAAATCGGGATAAAAAGGAAGTTGCATCCCTATAATATGCATATTTAAAATTACGAGAATTTGAGCCGGGTGCAAATAAATAAATTAACACTTTTCTATACAAAGGTGTCAGTATAAGCCGGCGGAACTTATTGCCTGAGCCAATTTTTTTCCAGTCAACTGGTTCCGTCTAATCTGAAACAGGCCAACCCCGGGTAGAAATTTCAGGTGAAAAAACACAGAAAAACTCTGACTCGACCGGGAATCGAACCCGGTCGTGATCTGAAGTCCACGCCTATACCACTAGGCTACCGAAGTCGGTCAAATATAGTCAGTAATCAAAAAATTAATAGCTTTCGAAGTAACTGCGCAGACCGCCTGCGCAGGTGACCGTACGGTAGACCGGAGCGTGTGTGGCCGTTGCAAGGTACGCCTGCGCAGGCCGCCTGCACAGGTCCACCGTGCGGTAGACCCGAGCGTGTGTGGTCGGCGTTATACTTTCTGTGACACTCGGTACAACCAGTTCAAGGTCCTAGACTTCTATCACAGAAGATTTGGTTCCGGAATTTTATGACATTTGACATTATTTGAGATATGATTCTTCTACTTCTATAAATGTACGTATAGGCACGTTTTTACTTGACCCATAATAGGATGATCAATGATCATCCCGACACCGTTGAATTCGACCCATAACAGATGATGATCACGACAACTTTGATTTTGACCCATAATAGTAAGATGCTTGTCGTATAACATTTTGAACCCAACGTTCCAATGTGGAAGATTCCAAACGGTGAACGTTGATAATGTAAAGTGATCACACTATAAGCACTTTTAAAGAGCAGTATAAGACGGTCGTATGCCCGCAGTAGTTTAATTTTGTATAAAATTTACCTCTTAAAATCAAATACTAATTAATTTTAATGATTATCATCTAATATTCGGTATAGTTGGTTCTTTATGTAACATTTTGAATATGACTCATAATAGGATGATTGTCACGACACTTTTGAAGTCGACCCATAATAGGATAATTGTCACGTCACTTTTGAAGTTTTGAAGACTTATAATAATATTATTATGCAAGATCGGTGTCGCATCACCTTAGAATTTGACCCATATTAGGATGATGGCCAAAAAGCGTTTGAATTTGACCCATAGGAGGATGATAGTCTAGGCTTTGAATTTGACCCATAGGAGGATGATAGTCTAGGCTTTGAATTTGACCCATAGGAGGATGATAGTCTAGGCTTTGAATTTGACCCATAGGAGGATGATAGTCTAGGCTTTGAATTTGACCCATAGGAGGATGATAGTCTAGGCTTTGAATTTGACCCATAGGAGGATGATAGTCTAGGCTTTGAATTTGACCCATAGGAGGATGATAGTCTAGGCTTTGAATTTGACCCATAGGAGGATGATAGTCTAGGCTTTGAATTTGACCCATAGGAGGATGATAGTCTAGGCTTTGAATTTGACCCATAGGAGGATGATAGTCTAGGCTTTGAATTTGACCCATATTAGGATGATGGCCAAAAAGCGTTTGAATTTGACCCATAGGAGGATGATAGTCTAGGCTTTGAATTTGACCCATAGGAGGATGATAGTCTAGGCTTTGAATTTGACCCATAGGAGGATGATAGTCTAGGCTTTGAATTTGACCCATAGGAGGATGATAGTCTAGGCTTTGAATTTGACCCATAGGAGGATGATAGTCTAGGCTTTGAATTTGACCCATAGGAGGATGATAGTCTAGGCTTTGAATTTGACCCATAGGAGGATGATAGTCTAGGCTTTGAATTTGACCCATAGGAGGATGATAGTCTAGGCTTTGAATTTGACCCATAGGAGGATGATAGTCTAGGCTTTGAATTTGACCCATAGGAGGATGATAGTCTAGGCTTTGAATTTGACCCATAAAGATAGGTACTCTTTCCCTTTGAGTTTTTTTTTCTTGCGTATTTTCGGGCTATAAACGAAGACGGCTTCAACATTGATGGACTCACCAGCATCTTCATGCTTCCAATATGTCAATATATCCCAAATTAAGCACACTAATCTCGGAAAGGTTCTGCAGCCCTGCCCTGCCTTTTTAGAACTTCTTGTGCCTGCTTTGGACAGATGCTAGGAGTCCAGTGCTGTCTTTCTAGGTACTTACTTACGTAGAGGGTGTAGGTTATTATTATAGATGTCTGACTGTATCAGTTGGTGACACTTTTGTATTAGACGGAGCGCCTCTGACCATTCGTCGTACCTTAGTCTGAGTTGTTTGATTTGAGGTGAGGCGAGGTGACGCATGCGCCCTCGAGGGGGCGGGGTCTGTTCTACAAGTCTTTCAGAGGTTATGTATATTAATGAGAAAGGGATGACAATTTAAAGAGAATGCTGAAAAATGCCTCCAATAATAATTTATAAAACATTATTTCTATAGTTTATTCTGTAAAGATTTTCAATCAATTTTACAACAATTGTGTATTAATGTTATTCTAAAATTCAAAATTCATTCTCGTTCTAATTTCAAAATAGTTCGTAAAAAGGATTATTACATAAGTTTAGTGTTCTTTTGTAATTTCAATATGTACTCATCAATCAATCAATCATACAAGTTAAAAAATGTGCTGCCATACATAACAATTTATAGATCTTAATATTCAATGATTTTACGAATTAATTTTGAAATTATGTCGCAGTTTGAACCTTTCTACGCCGAGGCTTTTGGCTGAAACACGTGAAACGTAGATTCGAGGGTTAATTCAGAATTCGGACCTACAGCTGTCGCCAATAAAGAATTGAGTTTCAGTTTAATCGCGCCGCGCTTCGAAGCCGGGCGTCGTTTTGGAAAACGAAAGACGCTTCGGAAATATGCACAGAATCAAAAATATTAAAACAGTTTGAAATTAAATAAATATAATTATTATTCAAGTATAAAATTTAGTTATTTGTTCAAATTGCAAAACACAGTTTTAAATTGTAATTATTTTTAAAGTTTTTTTTTTTGAATATGTAAGGGTGATAATTTTTTTTTTAACCCATAAAACAACTTTTTTGTCTAATCCTCTTTTTAAAACGTTGTCATGTCTCGATGTGATTTTTTTTTGTTTCAACATTTTTTTATTCTACGTTTTATTTATTCGTTTTTTTCAACCTTGTTTTCATCAAATAGTTTTATTTTTTATATCTTCGTATACAAAATGGAAAACTTACCGTGAAAATTGCTAATTTTACTATAGAATATTTCATTTCTGACACATTTTGAAACAAATTCAAAATTATTACTAATTGAATTATAAGTAATACAAAAACTCATAAAATATTCACACTATGTATATAAACATACCAAAGACTTTCATTTTTCCATGATATAAAGTTATAAATAAACATAATTTATTTGCGTAGGCGCCCTAATTCAAGGCTTAGATAGAGATTAAAACTAAACAATTTGTTTCATTTTAATCTTTTACTCTCAAATCAAATCCTTTTTTTTCTAATGTCATACTCTTCTAAAGAAACTTATTACGATCAACTATAGGTCAATATTGTCTTCGTACGTATGTATAAACAAAAAATGTCATCAAGTTAATATATAATTTATATACTTAAAAAAACCCCGCTTATTAGGATTATTTTTGAGGTTGAATAATTCATTAATTATTATTAACGTAACTTTTTTAAATTTTATTCCAGAATATTCAGAATGGAAATATATTCATTATTGTATACCTACATATTATATTGTAATCCAACACATTTGCGATATTGAATTCAAATTCGTATGTAAAAAATAATTTCAATCGTTTGTTCATAGTAGGTATATTATATTCATTTAGTCGTCAATTTATTCTCTTAAAGTTAAGGACTCAGCTTATACTATCAAGATGAGTTCGTATTCAACTTATGCTAAAACCTGATTAATTATATGATCGGATGTTCCCCAATGTGGAATAACCAGCGGAATTGCATGACTTTATCAAATATAGCTTTTCTTATAGTTTTATCACAGAAGGTTATATAAACAGTTATGAGCTCACTTGGTCCACTAATTGTATCATTGAGAAACATTCGAAGAGCGATGAGTTAATATAGGTATATTGACTCGATAAAGAAATGATTTTGAATTTTTTAAGTGAATTTGGGGTCACTCAAAGTGTTAAATAGTACATTTTAGACATCTTTCACATAAAGCAAAGCTTGTGTTGTGAAAGTGGAAATGGTCGGCACCGCGGGATTAGAACCTACGACCTCCAGTACTCTGAACGTTCGAAAGTCGTCGACTGATAGCACTGGGCTACCAACCACCTCATTTTCTGTTGCTTTTTTTCGTACCTTTATAAATTCAATAATTTTAGATAGTTAACGTGGGGAAAATTGAAATTAAAATTAATTGCGCAAACATCAGGACGTCAACCAGGACGTAGTGTTCAATGTCGGCCAAGTGGTGTAATATGCAGGTAATATGACGTATTTTCTTACACCATCTCACAATATTATCTTCAACCTGGCATTTTCTTTGTACCCTCTTTGGTATACTTCTTTTTTTTAAGTTTCTCTTTGAAAAAAATATCTAATGATTCTTTTTTTTCATAAATTGTAATGTTTTTTTTCTCTTTAAATTTAAATTATTCAGCTCTTACGGGGAACTTGAAAACAATCTTACATAAATAATGAGAACGTATTCTAGCCCAGTGTGTCATATCTTACAATTTAATGACTTCTGAATTTTTCACGCATTTTGGAGGAGTGTTTCAATCTTAAACTAAGTATTCCATATTTTTTTACCGATTTTGTCAAAATGTGGTGGCCATGCATTGATTGTAAGATTGTGCGTGAGTAGGGACATATTGACCTGCTAGTCTGTCACCTTGCTGACATCGTACGCTATTGAACGTAATCAAATGGCTCATATAACGTAAGTTATCATTCCCTCTATGTTATGTTTACTTTATGGTTTCAATACTCTTTTACAGTCAAATGTCAAATTCATAATTTGAATTTTTAGAACGATCTCTAAACTATCCAGAAGTCGAACTTTATAGTATTCGAAATATATAGAGAATTTGAACATTATAATTTATGGTACAGTTTATTTCATTTTAGAATGCCGACTCCACGTTGTCTGGGAAACCCTGCGTATAGGGTGTACAGGTACTATTAGATACAATGTAACATTATTTTTCGATTTGAAGACGATGTCATCAAACATCAATAAAATGTATGATTTATGTGCCCACAAGCGTGGCTATAATAATACTTGTGATTGTTATCCTTTATTAATACTAACTGTTTATTTTTTCATTCACATGATTTTATGTAATGAATTTCATTAACTTTAAAATTCGTATGGTTATGAACACTATAAAAAGATGATATAGCCGCCGCGAGTTTTTGTCCTAGGTGATTGTTTTTGTATAGTCAACTGACCCTCTCTAATCTGAGACAGGTAAAAGACAAGTTAGACAAGGTAGAAATTCCCAATGAAAACCATAAAAGCGAACCCGGTTGAGAATCGAACTGGGGATCTGTATGATACGATGAAAAACACAGTACATTCAAAAAAATCATAAATCAAAGATATATATATCTAAATAAAATAATAGGGAGTCCATGTATTTACCTCAGTAGATCTATCGTAGCTCTTTTTAAAATGTTCATAAACATTAATTAAAATTACTTCTTTCGTTTGCCCACAAAGCGCTCTTCCTTTACCCAATTTGTTTGAACACGATGACATGTTTGTAAAACACAAGAAATTTCGTTATCACCCGGTATTTTAAAGGAATAAACAAAAGGCTTTCCACCACAAACGCTAGACAATAACTATGCACCTTTGTTTTTTTCGTAATACGAAAGGATTAACCAATACAGTCAAGATCGCAGCGACAACGTGGCGTCGGCAAGGTTAAATGAAATTACCTGTACACCATTCATACAATAACGAACTGAAGACTTGAATTTAATCACGGTTTGGATGGCTTTTATTTAGTTTATAATAATTTTGATAATTTAGGCTTTTTGGACAGACGAAACCCCGTCTAGCTTGAGGGAGTAATTGCTGACAATATTATTATTATTTGTTTCAAATTTATTAATGATTTCGTATCACGGTGACCTCTTTAGATTGATCTTCCATCTATATATAGATACTAATATCCATAAAGCTGGAAGCCTTTTTATGTTTGAACTCTATGAACTCAGAAACTATCCATTAGATTAAAAAAAATCTTTTTGCATTTGATATCTTATTTATTCGAAAAGACTTTGATTTTCCCACGTGTTGTTATATGATTCACCCTCTCGCGAATAATAAAAAGGAAATAAGTGTATTTACGATGAAAAGTTCATTGAATCGGGTGGTCTTTAAGACTAGCTTAACTATTATCATGGTAGAGAAACTTCATACGAGAATAATAAAAATAATTAATCTGTCGGTACAACTTCTGCCGAATCAGTTACCTAGTTGTAAATAAAGAACTTAATTTTATATTTTCCTATTTAATTTTTATTTTATTTCTCACATTATTATTTCAAGTGTTACTTTTCTTCCAGTGCATAAATAAATAAATCAAGTAGATAATTTTTAAATTCAAAACAAGTTTAGTGTTGTAAAAATTGGATCAAGTCAGTGTTGTTCTGTTTTGGTTGTGTGTGGACCACTGGGAGTGTTAATAGTTGCACAACAGGATGTTTTGGGGGGTCGGATGATGCGGTAAAGGATGAGGAGTGGCAGCTCGGAGCTGCTGCTTCGCGGGGCTGGCGTGCCGCCCCGGGGGCTCACCAAGTATCAGCGCATCAGGAACCAGGCTGCGAGAGCTGGTACGGCCATCCTGGCAGCTCTTGCTGCCGGCGGCGGAGGGGCTCTCCTGTTCCTCGTACCTCTGTACGTAGACCCTGCTCTATCAGCACTAGCAGCTGATTTTCCAGCCCAACCAGTCACGTGCACCACTCTCAGAAAGGAGGAGAAGAATGGTTTGATGGAGTGCATGATAGCCTCATGCAGAGAAGGCTGCACGGCGGATTTGTATAAATGCACGAGAGTCTACGTGAAGTACGACGCTGAGGGCAAGAGCCACAACGCCCTGCTCTTTATCAACATCAAAGGATGCGGATATCCGCCGACAGTGGACTGTCTGAATTTCACGGAGACGTACGGTTACGAAGGGACGCAGTTTCCGTGTTATTGGTCCAGGGTCGATCGCAATGTGGTGTTGCCCCATTACGACAGAAGTGAGCAGATAGCTGTCGTGCTGCGCTTCCTAGCCGTGCCTCTGGTGATCACGCTGGCCACGTCGGCCGCCCTGTGCGCCATCCACTGTGACTGCAGACAGAAGAGACCTTCCAGACCAAGATTGAGAAGTAGACCTCGACCTAAGCGAGAAGACTTAAGGTATGTCCACTTATATTATATGTACTTGAATATTGATTTTCTCCCCACTGTTATAGGAACGGGTGTGTTTGTATAGACAAATAGAGGCCAACTACTGTTAAACGCCAATACCAGTCTTTTTGACCGACTTAATAATGTGTTTTTTCAGACTTCAATGTACCTACCTAAAATTGATGTTATTTTTATTTGAGTTGATTTTTCACCCATGATTTTATCCTTATTTATCAAAACATTCTAAAATATAACTTCAATTGATTATGATCTCACGCTTTCTTCTATATTTTTAGGGTTAATGATAAAATAGTTTCGTAAAATTGTAATGTTACGAACAAACAATAATTATTGTTGTTCAACAAAGTTTGGTCTGATGATTGTTGGTTAACGAAAGCATTCACCAAGAAAAACAAAAAGTTAAGCAAATGTTTGTTATTAAAATTGATAAATACGATTAAATAATAATGAAAAATATTATAAAAATAACGTAGCTCTTTATGTAAGTACGTAATTTTTTTTAAAGAGTAGGAAGGAAATAATATAATCATTATAAATTTTAGCGGTTATTATAAGGTTGAAAGGAATGGCGTATAGATGATGGAAAATGACATAGATTGACACAGATTCATCCTCAAGAAAGGCTAGTTTAGAAATAAACAAAATAGGAGAGG
This sequence comes from Mystacides longicornis, assembly GCA_963576905.1. Lineage (NCBI taxonomy): Eukaryota > Metazoa > Arthropoda > Insecta > Trichoptera > Leptoceridae > Mystacides > Mystacides longicornis. The sequence continues at coordinate 8,958,274 of OY756432.1, forward strand.
TTCTATGAGAAATGTTATTTCGGTGGAAGAAGCAAAAGAGTGGAGGTCCGTTCTCTCTGCCCATATGGCGTGATGGGTAAATAAAAAGTACGCGTGTTTCACCACCGAGGGCAACCTATGCTTCCAAGTGGAATCTTGTTGGTTTTCTTGAGTGGCAATTATTTCGAGAATGTTAAACTTAGTATTCCAACAAGAATGTCAAGATATTCTGATAAGATTATAATATCAGTATTGTTTAACGAACTGTCTTACAAGTGTCAGTTTTAAAAACTTGCTTTGGCGCAAAGTTTAATTCGCATCTTAATCCCTAAGATAGTATCTTACGTGTATCCTCTTCTTTCAGTTTTCTTTACGTTTCCTTACCTGTGTGTTTATCTTCTTCTTCTTCCTCTCTTCATAGATCCTGCGGATCTGTTTGTGCCGCCGTTTCAGCCTGTTGGGAGGTCGACTGCCAACTATCTCTCCATCGCTTTGGTGGTCTTCCTGGGGGTCTTCTTCCTTCAGGGTTGCCTTGAAGGGCGACACGAGGTGTTCTGTCATCTGACATTTTATTAACGTGCTCGTTCCAGTGTTTATCAATGTCATTATTTAAATAATAACAAAAAAATATCCCTTCTTTAGATGTCCCTTGAATGCACAAACCCATTGGTTGTTTTTACCATTGTCCAATCCAAAATCCAAACTCCCTTAAGACCCCACTTAGGGGCAAAGGGAGGCGAAGGGGGGACACTAGCTGCCTGGACCCCCCCCCTGGTGGGCCCAGGCGTCCGAGGCTTAATTTTGTTGCCTTTTCTGACCGTTTGAGTTTAAGGGTGTGAGGTGGTCAACCCCACGACCCCGATCAGATTTTTCGATTACCTGCCTCTTACAGGATGCTCGAAAAACCAGCAAACATAACAGAGGTGCTATTCTAAGCCGACAGCCCCACGGCAGTGGGGCCCTTTTACCACTGTAGCAATTTGTTTTTCATTTGAAACCAATCTCTGACTAGAATATCTATATATTAATTAGAAATGGGACTAACGGTTTAAATTCAAAAACGTTTTATCAATTTCGTTAATTGAAAATAACGTTAATATTAAAAGCTTAAAGCTATATTATTTTATAAGCCTAAATGAACATTTGGTATCTAGAAACATAATTTTTTCCTAAAACAAGGTCATTTCCAAAATTTGGTATCTGAAAAGTTAACTTTTTCCTAAAAAAGAAACAACGTTTTCACAATTTCAATCACTGTTATTCACATTCACCTAATATTGCCTATATATTAATAATAGAGTAGGTTATTATTTTTGCTTAATATTACCTGCCTATTATTTTTATTCTAACTATTATTTATAAATGTCGTTATATATTAATAACGTTATAGGCGTTATTTTTATTTATGTAATACAGCTATCGTTATAATGCCCATCTCTAATATTAATACGTGAAGCAAAAACTTTTTAACCTTTTTTTTACGAATATTGCGCGGACATAATACAATAAATTATAAGTTAAATTTAATTAAGTTTTATGTCGTAAATCACATTTTATTCATGCAATAAGTCAAATTTATTTTTTTATTTTGGGTTGGGTCGAAGATCGACGGGCGGGTCAGCTAGTGCTTAATATATTTTTTTGAATTATGTGTGAAAAATACATTAAATCAATAAAAAAAATCATTACAAACACTCCTGTAATGTTATGTATTTGATACTCACACACACTTCGATGTATTTGACATTGACACAGACGCATATATTTTTTATTTATCTGTGGTCAAATTGAGTATAGAATAAATAATATCGTTTGTCTTTAAACATTTTAGAAAAAGCTTTGTAATATAAAAAAAAAATTATCAATTTTTCAAATTTGACGTTTCTATGTCATTGTTTTTTTTTTTTTTTTTCTTAAGAAAATTGTGAAATAGCGCTCGCTCAGTCTTTGACAATGCACCTTAATAACGTTCAAACTTATAATCTCAATTAGTTATGGTCGAATTTCGAGCACTGGTCGACCACTAGTAATCTACATAATATTTTAGTCCGTTTATTTATATATATATATTTTTGTAACAGCATCAATCATAGAAAACAAACGTAAAGGTCAGATATTAATATGCCAAAAGCCGCGCAAAATTCCAGAGAGCGTTCTTAAATATATTTAACTACATAAGCTTTGATATATTTAAAGCTATTTAAAAAACTCTTATTTTTTTAGGATCTTCATACTACGTTTTCAAAAAAGACAGATGCCATCTTTTGGAAATAAAATTACTCATGTAAACGTTGAACGGAATCTTGGTATTACTGTATGAAAATCCAATAAAATAATTGGAGATTGATTTGTTATACATATAAATGTTATTCAAATCTTATTATTCTCAATAAATAAAGATTTAATGCAAAATTTTGTAAAAATCATTCCTCCATTTTGAAGTTTGACATATTTTAGAAAATTTATGGCCATAGTTTTTTACAAAGCGTCGTAGCCACTGATAATAGATAAGTATTTATGTAGGTGCCTGATAAAATCATATTCTAATGTAGATAGGTATTAAATAATTTAAAAATAATTGTTGAATCATTTTATATTCCTGGAATATAAATAACGTTTAAATCTTATATTCATCGTTGAAAAAGATTAAATTTAAAATCATCGTTGAAATTGGTATGAACATTCCATAAACAAACTGGTCGGTAAAACAGTAGCCGATAAATTAGATCATAACGTACAGTGAACTTGACAGAATTGTTGAGAGAAAGAAATAAAATTGACAATAATTGAGAATCTTTAAATGGCTTCAGGATTTTAATCAGTTTAATAAAACGTTTGTTTTATCCACATAATAATTTAGAAATATAATATTTGTATTGAAATTAATCACACTCAACAGCGGTATTACATTGTATCTAAATTAGTATGTAAATAAACTCAAAACCACATTAGCTTATTTATTTTATCCTGCATATTATAAAAGTACTGTTAAAAATTTGGACTCATGGTCGTATTGTTGGCGTGAAAATTAATTAAAAAAAATATTCATAGGGTGTCACATACTTAACTTTAAACCAATTGTGTTAAAAGAAGTATTCTTCAAAGACAGCGGCCAATAAGAGGTTTGATTGGAAGCCTTACTTGACGACCCGCAAAGGTTTGTGACAAATCATTCATCCTAGAATAAATATAATATTATTATGATACGACATAAACCTAATGTCATTTCATCTTCCACATAATTTACGTTATGTAATATCATGTACATTAATTAAAGTTATTGTAGGTATATAATACATCTATAACTAGCCAAAATCAACACTCTTTTTATTACAGGTATTTTTTTAAAGTATTTAAATGAATAATATCACAATGAAATCAATATTAACAATTAAGAAATCAAACTAAGGCATACCTAGAACATAAAACTTTTAAAACAAAGTTAATTAAAAACATACAGTCATGGGTTGGGTACATTAGATTTCAAGGTAAATGACACTTAAGAGAAATCATATTTTTATCTACATAATTCACAACAAAATATTTTATGTGCAGTTTGATTAATTTAATATTATAATGTAGGTACCTACTTAGAAAAAAATAAACAGCAGCAATAATATTCCTATATTATAATTTATTCAAACTTCGAACAACAGTTAATTATGTTTTGTTTACATCGTCTATGTGTCAAAATTAATGACAGCTGTGAACCATAGGCTATGATTAAAATGAAATATTTTTGTGAAAGATAATGATTTTTTTTAATGTGTATTTTGTGTAAATAATGTATTCTTTAAATTAATAAAAATACTTACCTCAAATTACTTACGATACACACCATATACACACCTACGTATTTTTTTACAAAACTTTTGTATTAGTTCGAAAACGACTGCAGCACTAAAAAAGAAATATTTTGTTGCGTTGTCTATGAATTTTTTGACACTTCTAATTTTGTTGTCAACTAGAAATTGAAGAACTATTCGAACTATTCTTTTTCTAATGAAAATAATAAAATGTAACCAACTTTCTATTGTCTGGTTATTTTTTAATTATAAATAACGAACATGAATATTAATGAACAATCCACTGGTAAGCATAGTTATTTGTTTCAAAACAATATAATATTAATAATTATATGGCAGTTATAATGTCATTGACTAATTTTTTGTGTAACTATATTTTTACAGGCTCTGGTGGCATTTTCAACAATAAGGACTAATTGGTGAATTTCCAAAACGTAAAAACCTTTATCAAAGTTACCAATTCAACGAGGACAGAATCAAGTCATACTGAAAAATATTAAATGTTTGCCAATTGCCAATTTTGGAATGTAAAAATACAACTATTATGTCATAATCAGTAATAATGAACTGGCTGTCATCCTCTAAAACTTTGCATGGTATAGATAAGTTATGCTGCGACAATACCTACAAGACGATAAACCATTTGTTTGTTTGATAAATAATTAACAATTATTATTTATGACACTAACTATGTCAAGTTTGAAACACAATATTTTGGTTTAGCAAGTCTGAAGCTTTGTGTGCTGACTCTATATGAAATACATTTTTATACAGGTTTTTATTTATTCTTTACTGTAAATTTGTATACATATACGCATAAAAACTTAACATAACAAAGACATCACAGAATCAACACACTAACCCCGTTTTTCATTTGTATAGGAGATATTTTTTCTATTTTTTATCTGTTAGATCTTACAATGACATATTGTCATATGACTGAAATGAAATAAACTAAATTGTTTTATTCATAACTAGAAATATACTAAATGAAATAACATTATGTTTTTCTTTTTCATCAAACATAATAATATATTCTCCCAAACACCACTAAATTTAAAAATGATGCCTCCAGCAAAAAGAAATTATGAGAATTCAGGGAGTTTTGTAAGTATTTTTACATAAGATATTTATGTTATTGTTAAAATAAGTATCAAATAATGTGTCATTTTAACACAACTTACTTTATTATTATTAAAAAGCTATTCTGTAAATTTAGGAAGCAAGAAGATAACATGATTGTCTTATTAGCAAGTCAATTTCATATAAAATTCTTTATAAATTTAATATGTCCCACAAAGTGCTATTTCTTCCTTATGAACTATTTCCCATTGTTGCATATAACTTAACAATGTCTATCGGTGTCAAAAGAAGTATCTTCATGTAGGAGATATCCCTATGAGGGGTTGAATCCTGCAATTGGCATGAAACTTTTCACCATAATTACTCATTTTAAGGTCCAGGATAGCAGATTTATTAGATCTAATGGCGAATTTTGTTAACGTAAAGTGATCACTCTAAGCCAGCATTCGAAATAACGGTAGAAAACGTTCGTCGAAGTGGTTTAAACCATTTTTAAATGGAACATCAGTAATGAATTGTTAGAGTCATTAGTTGTTACATATTAGTCTAAATTTGTGGATGAAATGCCAAAAAAGAAAAAAAAAATATTGGTCTAAATAGAGGATTTCAATCATGGCTCGACGTATATGAATATCTTCGTGTGGTTCTCCTAACTAAAGTTGGTGACCATCACTGCAAACTCTTCATGATTTTGAGCCAGCCTTTTCTCAGAAGACTCTCTTCTGCTCAAACCACTTTTTTCCTTGAATTTTAAGTTGGAAGAGGGAATACTTTTCATCACGGAGTAATGAGTATGTAGCCAAAGTATGGGGGATTATGTCTCTTGACAGTGGTAAGGAGCTCTCTTTTTACTTTTGTATCATTCCCAGGACTCACAGACACCCTATCAACACATGATATGCTCAGCATTCTTCTATATAACCACATCTAGAGAAAATAATCAGTTTAAGTAGAGCTAGATTCTGGTTTAAAACTTGACGTGGACCTTAAATTTGTTATTCAACAGTTGTGTGCATTAAGTTTCAATATTAAGATGTCGACTTTTGATCTTGAGGACAAGGGTTCTATTTCTGAAGGAATCAAAGTTTTTATAGATGCTTTCTTACGTAATACAATACATTGTTTCAGGGACTACACTGATTATATATTACTACTGTAGTATTTATAGGACAAGACAAGTTTCCTTATATTAAATTATACATAAATTCCATAGTAAGAAGCTTAACTTGAACAATCTTAAGAAAATTTATGTCTACTTTTAGTCAATATTTTTAATGAAGATAGATATTTTAATTGTTTCAGCAATTTTTATTATTTAGATTAATTAAGTACCTATAATTGATCAAATTTTTGAAATATAATCTACATACCTAATAATTCAGTAGGTAATGTTTATTTATTTATTTTTTGTATATTGGAGCATAAAACTGTAGGTTCTGCATTGGATTTTAATGTCGTGGATCCTTGCAGGTATATTTTATGGTAGCTCATGCCTACTTTTAGTCAATATTTTTAATGAAGATAGATATTTTAATTGTTTCAGCAATTTTTATTATTTAGATTACTTAAGTACCTATAATTGATCAAATTTTTGAAATATAATCTACATAATAATTCAGTAATGTTTTTATTTATAATAGTATTTTTTTTTATATTTTGGAGCATAAAAGCGTAGGTTCTGCGTTGGATTTTGATCATCGTGGATCCTTGCAGGTATATTTATGGTAATCATAGATACAAATTTTTACAATTTTCAAATATATTTAATGTAATAAAGATTCAAGATTGATTTGAAATAAAAATAAATGTAATTCAAACTTTTCTCTTTTTTATAAACATTAAATGTGTTGAAATTCTTCTCTCTTTTTATGGATTGTGAAAGTGTCATTCTTCTTTTTCTGTGCTTATGTCAGTTATAGAGGTCTGTTAAGCAATGAGAAGCTAGACTAGAACCTGTTTAATTACTTACCGATCAAGCCTGACAATCTGAATTAAAAACGTAAAGCAAGACGGGTATTAGCTAGTTACGAAATAAATGCGTTGTTGCGATGTGGAAGAGGACACGCGTCCTATATATAAGTCAACGTCGCGACGCTGACGTTTAGTTCGGGTTGGTTTGGTATACATAATAGCGTTATATTATGTCCGGCTCGCGTGCTTTCACTGGGCGGTGTTTAAAACGAATGACAGGGACCTGTACGGAATGTACGGTGGCACAAGCACTAATGACCCTAAGCATGTGCGGCAAATCGACCAGCAATTTCATCGGACGATCCAAGAAAACAGGCTCAGTACAAAACGAGGTGTCTCCTCAACATTTGATCAAACGAAAATGACACATAAGAGGTTTCATAGAACCAACGACGCTGAATGTATATTTTCTATTCCATTGAACCGACCACCTACGCTTAGTCTGCGTATTCAGTTTCTGAGAAGAGGCGTGGAACCGTTTCTCATAATTGGTTAATCATTTTTCTTTGAAACAATTCAATTTCACTGAAACAATGGTGATGAAATTATTGAAACCTACTGAAACTGTTTAATGATTAGGTAAAATGAATTAGAAGTTGTTTTTAACCTTCCGTTTCGGTTGCCGACTTATTATTTCTACCAGCTGACCCGCCCGTCGACCTAACCCAGAATAATTTTTTTTTTTTGACTTATTACATGAATAAAATGTGATTTACGACATAAAAACTATATTACATTTAGCGAATAATTTATTGCATTATGTAATAGTTATCGTTTATTCGGATGCGGGATGAAGTTCGATGCGTTAGTTAGTTTGAAATCAAAACAATTTCTCTATAATTGATTTACTTTTTAAAAAATCCAAGAGATGGCGGTGTAGTAGGAAATAAGTCATATATGAAAAAGTTACGTTATGTTGTTGAAAGAATATGCTCCATTAAACCCAAAATATTACCGAATTATTATGGTGGGATTTTAAGCCACAACCATTGCTTGGAAAGTATATTTGCGCCCCATTTGAGCAATTATTCTTTCCAAATTTTATATATTTCCTTTCTTTTTGCACGTGAGATACCTCAGTTAATCTAAAAATTGAGAAGATATACATTTATTCAATCTTTCTTTTTTTCTATTTTAGCTCTGCTCTCGTTTTTGAGTGATTCGATGTGATCTTTGTTCATTCCCAAATATTTCGGAGTCAAAAGTATCTGTTTTTTCCCCTCCAGGCTTCCTCTATTTTGCCCTTAATAATCATGTGTAGAAAATTGAATTTTTGCCTTTAAGTACCTTTGCCATTAAGTAAGACCACTGTAGGCGAAATATACTGTTGCCACATTTCAAAAGTAATATTGTTTCAAATGTTCAAGATTCAACTCCAAGCAAGCGAACAGGGGAGCTACTCTTGAAATTTAATCGCGATTTTAATGTTGACCGTCTACACTTTTAATAATTAAAGTACTGGTATAAATCCCAATTTACACCATTTCTTTTTACTTACTTTTCGAGTCCTGACTTCAGACTTTGCCACTCCAGTATGCAGCGACTAATATCGCCTTTTCATTCCTTTTTGTAAAGCGGTAAGGGATTTAAAATAGATAGATTACTGACCAAATCAAATTCAGACTTCATTTCCGGGTTATATCAGCATAAGGGGAAACTTTTACTTTGTTTATCCGTGTGAGATTTAGAATTGGTTGTTTTCCGATCGTTCCATTTTATAGGAACGCAGTTTGTCTTTGAGAGTTTGTTAAAAAAAACCAATAAGAGGAGGTCATCAAACGTTTTTATTTTGTGTACACTGTTGGGACCGAATGAAATAAAAGAATGTTAGTGGTTACCCACAACCCTAACGAATACACATCAAAATATATGGCGAGGGAGGGATTTTATGTTGTACACTCGTCTAGGAGAAAAATATTAAAGAGAGTTCGCTATTGATTCGCCATTGTTTTATGAAGCATGTGGCGCCAATGAATCTTTCTATCGTACTAATTCGAAAAGCTCAATAAAAAAAAAAAACAAACAAGTAAAAACGAGCCACTCGAAAGAAAAGTCGCGAACGTTTCTATATGCGCGAATCGTAAACCTTCGCTCTACTCGTAGCCTTTGGAATATATACAACAGAGTCAGTTCATAACCTTTTTCTCCCGTACAATCATAATATATTATGTGATATTTGACAGTTAATTGCAAATTTATTTGTTTGCTTCCAACTCCAGTGGAAGTTTTCGAGGGTAGAATAGTAGGTATGTTGGTACTATACGACTGTGTATTATGTTACGCTGAGTTTGTGTAATTGTCGATTACGTGTATTCATCAAATTAATGGCAAATTCCGAATTAATTAATGTACGTTCGGAATTTTTGTAATATTCGATGAATTTGAAAGTTTTTTTTTTTAACAAACATGAAAGTTAACAAATTGATTTTGTTTGAACAAAAAGCAGGACTTACATAATAGCCCAAGGATTAGATAATTTGGTTAAGAATCTTAAAGCGGCGTGATCTGTGATCACCTTGAATGTCATTCCCTCTATATATGGTCTAAAAAACTCAATACTGTCCAAGATTGCTAAAAGTTCCTTCTCAGTGACACTATAATTAACTTCATGGAAAAAAGGATCTTTCCTCATGAAGGCGTGCCCCAGGTGGTGGTGGTTGACAACGGGAAGCAATTTATTTCGAGAGATTTCAAGGATTCTATGACGCATCATGGGGTTCAAAAGATATTTTATACGGCGTTATATAGTCCCCAAATAAATACCGTGGAGAGATATCACTCTATTTTGAACTATACGTTGGGTATGTATGTTAAAAACGACCAGAGGACCTGGGATACATATCTTGATTTAGTGCAGTCGGCAATCAATAATTCGGTTAATCTTTCAACTGGTTTCAGCCCGAATTTAATAGCTAAAGGTAGAGAAATAAATTTAAATGGGTTAGTGTTTGGCAAAATAGACGAGGACGAGATCGTCAGAACAGATATGTTGTCAACAGATAGGTGTATTTACAACGAGAAAATGCAGAACTTGTCGACGGTGTATAAAATAGTTACCGAGAACCTGTGGAAAGCTTATATTAGATACGCGAAATACTATAATTTAAGGAGAAGGAAAATCATATATCAACCAGGGGATTCAGTATGGAGGAAAAATTTTATACAGTCTAAGGCCGGTGAATATTTTTGTACTAAGTTAGCACCGCGTTTCGTAAATTGTAAAGTAATAAAAAGGCTGTCGGATGTTGTCTACGAATTAGAGGATTTATCGAATGGAGCGAGGAATAGATATCACGCCAAAGATATCCTAAAAATCGATGTAAACATGTAAATAGGTTAGGTTTTAGTAAAAGATTTTCATATTATTCAGGTTAAGTATAGATTAAAAAAAAAAGTATGCGTAGTATTTACTGTGTGTGCGTTACGCAATTTTAATTACTGTTGCGAATATTGTATGAAAATTAGGTTTATTTATCGGTTCGGTATAGCACCACCAGTGGAAGGAAAAAATAATCTTCGTTTTGAAAGATTTTTATTTCAGTCCGTAAAAGTTGGGAAAAATAGAAATTCCCATAATAAATATTTATACTTGATTGCAGAAACGGTATAGCGCCGTGGTGTACGGCGAAATTTACTGTAAGCGCCGTGAGCGTGTTTGAATGTTAGCGGAGTAACAAACCATTCTAAAGATAATTATTCCATTTAATTATATTTTGATTGCGCCGAAGGGAATTAGTGATTTGTTTCGTTTGAGGTTTTAGAAAGGAGTTAATTTTTTTGTTATGTAATCTTCTCAAGTTTAAGATGCAATACAGCAACCTTTATCGGCGGGGCCGTTTTGAGGGTTATGTGAAATCAATTATGTATGTGAGAACACAGAGAGTTTGAGAACGGAATGTTTGAAGTTTTGAAAATCCATGGATAATAATTAGTGATGAATGAATGAGGAAATGTGATGAAGGTAGGTAGTGACATGTTAAGAAAATTTTGGTTCGCATTGACGCATCAGATTTGGTTCGTCTGTCTTTAGGGTTGTTGTAGTAAAGCAGTTGTCACAGGACAGCGAAGATATTCTAGATAGAGAAGATAATAATGTTCTGATGTAGTATGGATGAACTTATAAAAATTAAGTTTTTTTTTGTGAGAAAAATGTTAGCCGTTTCGTGAAATACTTTGTTTATTCGAGTATGTAACAGAAGGTTTGAGTGGGAGAGAAAAAGATCAGACGCCCTGACGAGAATGTAATTCTTTTATTGTGTTAATTTTAAATCACCATTTAGTTTAAGTGAAACTAGTTATTGTGGGATAAATTGTTAAGGGTTTTCAAATGTGTCGCGAGCCCGTATTAATTGGCAGGTATGTAGTTGAGAAATTTATAAGTAATTGTGATTAAATTATTTTTTTATAGTGTTGATACGCAACATTACTAATTTTCGTTAAAGATTTTTTGGTAACTAGCATGACACGATTTGTATTCTTATTTCAGAATACGGGTCGCTGGCTTGGGGTAGAAATACCTAGGCTTAAGTATCGCTGGCTTAGGATATAAATACCTAGGCTTGAGTATGGATATATAAATGCTAACTTGAGCTAGATGTCCCTGCTTTTGAAAATTTAAATCGATGGGTTGGGGTCGTAAAGTATATCATGCCGTCTTGTATAGTCATGATGAGGCAAATTGTACAGGAGGGAATCTGGGGATGATCCAGGTATAACTCGAGCTGTCCACGGATTTGAGGGTCAATAAACTTGGAAAGTGGTGGTTCCTTCTTGCGATGCGGGAATCGTAATTTCAAGTATTGAACGTCTACCATGGATGTGAATCTGGTGAGCGTAGCGGCAAATCAGGATTAATTTAGTTAAGTCGAAGTTTTCTTAATTTATGTAGTATTTGCTTTTGGTGACCACACGAATCGTTGTAGTATTTTGTTTGATGAAGCTATGAATACGCTTGTTAAATTTACCTTTTTTTTTTTATATATTCTTTTGTACCTATGGTTGTACGTTTGACTCGCAACGGTTGAAATACCGTATGTACATAAAGGCGAGGAAAGAAATTGAAGTAATATTCAAATGTAGTCGAAGTAGTTTATTTTGATATTTGAGAAATTTCTACCAGTCTATAAGTTAGTATTTGGTGGAAATTACATTTACTTTCTACTGAAGAAAGTCCTTTGAGTTAATTATCGACTGGAATGTTTTTTTGATTAGTTTTAAGAAAATGTTAATATTTGTAGAATCTGTAGAGAATTTTTTATGAAATTTGATCATATTTGTTTTATTTATGGAAATTTATATGATTTGGTCTTGAAATTAAACGATGTTCAATTTGTTATTAATTTACTTCTTTCATTTGAACATAATGTTGTGTTGTCTAATTGCCCTCTAAAGGAAATGGTATTTGGTAGGCTTGCATCGTAACCCTATCTTGAGAAAAGAGTTAAAATCAAACATGCTTGATAGTTGAGAATTTTATTTTAGTAGCCGGGCATCACATAATGAAGGTATTGTGATTAAGTAAATATTCTAGAATCTTTTAGAAGATTTATTGTGGATGAGACCACACTCTCTTAAGCCTCTCTCCTGATGGCAGACCACAACGAGCGGTTTGAAAGAGGACTTCAGTCCTAATTCAGGCAGCTTATTTGTGTGCATGACTTTTCTCGAGTACTGGAGATTATGAGGAGTCTCTGGTCCTCGAGGAGAAAGTGTTACATAAAGATGGCGCCCAACGTGGGGCAATCGAAGGCAATCGAAGACGCGGTAGGCCCCTCCAAACAATTAAAAGGCTCTACGAAGCTGACCTTCAGGCCGCTGGTGTTGACTGGGATGCGACTGCTGGAATCGCAGGGGACAGGACCGCATGGCGAGGATTTGTGGAGTCCATATGCTCCAACTAGGGAGCGGACATGGATGAAGAGAAGACATAATAACTGAAATTTTATAATGTTCAAATGAAGGTAATTTGGAAACATAGTTAGGTGATGCCTTGAAACTTTTGGCCTATTTGAGATAGTTCGCTTTTATAAGCTATAAGTAGCTTACTGTGAAATAGTCAAAGAGTGTACTTATATGTGTTCACTTTGAGTCTGAACAGATTCATTAATAAAAATTTGACGGAATTATTACATAGAGGAAAGAAATGTTTTTCTTTCTTTTGAGAATATACCAATGTATAGAAATATACATGTACCTACCCACTTATTATATGTATATTTTTTTCTTTATTTTTTTTAACTAAGTAGGTACCTACGCAGTGAAAGGTTTTTTATTGCTTTATTTGAATGCTCAGACGTTGATTGTACCCACCTAACTATGCACAATAGGTATGCGGGAGATACCTGTACCACTAGTATAAGTTTTCGATGATCGAATATCGAAACGATCATCGAAAGAGTTTCGAAAAATTTCCATACAAAAATGATCGAATGATTCGACCGTTTGATTTTCGAATAAGACCGTTTGATTTTCGAATAAGAGCGTATTAGCGTGCAATAAATAAGCTTTAGATTAAACTCGTACTAGCCCCACTGTTATTGGAGCACTGGATATTCAATGTGTTTGTTTCATGTTTTTTTTGTGTTGTTCAGTGTTCTGTTGGTGTCTCTATTAAATAAATAAATAAGTAAATGTAATGAATCATGCACTATAGTTAAGGAAGCGAGGAGTGAGAGGCTAAAGTTAGCTGGAAATGTCCAAAATATTATGGGATATGAGTACCTACATCTCTAAGAAAATACTCAGAACCCACCAGAAACTGAGGGGACTGGAAAGTGACAGAGAAGAATGGAGGAGCGGGGTTTACATGTTTGTTGCAGACAAAATTTTGAATTGCAACCGAACTGAGCAGAATATATTAAAAGAAAAATTCGTCTAAGTTTCGAAAATACACAGTACCCCCTATTCGGATTTTAGAACGTTCTTATTAAGAACGTTCCAAATGATTTAGAATTAAGTTCACTCGAACTAAAATTCGTATTCGGAATTATGCCGTGTTCTAAAAACCAATATTAGTTCACCATAAATATTTTTTTGAATTATAATTGTCTATGGATCGAGCATGCGCCTTATTGGTTGATGCTGACAAGCGGACAGCCAATCGGAGAAGACAAATTCAAACGAGCTCCATGTTCCAAGCAAGTTCCAAGTAACATGGTCGCCGGAAACTGCCGAACCAACCCGAAGTGTAACGAAGACGACTGTATGATTGCATTGGTGTTCAATGATAATAATTTTTGATGCTATTATTTGTGTTACTTATAATGAATTCGGGGGAAATGCTTAATATTTTTAATAAAAATAAACTTGTTTTATAATTATTTGATTGAAAAAACGGTTTATCATAAAAATATCATCAGATATCTTTTTAGACGCATACAATTAGGTGTGAACTAAGATTAGGAACGTTTTGACAGATAAACGCACTAAAATTGACTTAAATACGAAATCCGAATACCAAAATGAAATAATTTCAAACTAAAGTCTAATTAGGAACAAATAGGAACGTTCTAAAATTTTTCGAATACCAATCCGGCTAAATAAAATAGGAACGTTCTTATTTTAGTTTAGTGCGCACTTAATTTGAATTGGAATAGTGTTTATTTATTTATTATTATTATTTGTATAGTAAAAGTACAAAAACAAAGTCATTTAACCAAAACTCAAGAAAATTATGCGTAGACACATCTCGAAATATGCGTTTTTGATAGCGTTACATAATAAAAGCCCTCTGCTTTATGTATGTATAAGCTTACTATTATTCAACACTTATGCTGTAGTCTGTGATTTTGCATGATGTTATATTCTTTGCTATAGAACCATTTTACGTATCTTGTCTTTGATCGGGTCGTTGCAAGCCTTATTCTGCATAAAGATCACGTTTTAGCCTTCATCCGCAGCCAGCTACTAACTGCAAATAACCCAGAATGGTAACACGTAATAATATGCTGAAAATAATATTATGATGTATGTGTGGCAAAACTGGGGAATATCTAAATACGGTGGCTACGTGTGAGAATGGCAACACTGATTTATGTAACCGAATGCGATTTTCACAGTTTACTGAGATTTTTGTGAACAAATGCAAAAATAGTTTAAAGTTTTAGCACGACTCTTTTCCAAATCTTAATTCACCGTTACTAAATATTTATTTTATAACTTGAAATGAAATAATGAAGGTAAATACGCCTTGTTTTATGCTCTGTCAAAGAATATTTTCAGAGAAGGACGGTAATTGGAAGTGGTTGGTGACCCAGCGGTTACAACGCCGGCTTTCGTACTGCGGACGTCGTGGTTCGATCCCAGGTGCCGACCATCTTCCTCTTTCACGACACAAGCTTTCAGTAGCTTACTGTGAAAGAGTCAAAGAGTGTATTTGTGTTCACTTTGAATGAGCACAGATTCATTTAACAAAAAAAAAAAATTGTTTCAGTTCTGGGGGCTGAGTTAGATCAAAATATAAAATCATCTCGATTGTGAATGTTAACGTTACGAGAACAATTAATTAAATGCTGGATATGAAAAAAGACCGATGTGTTAAATCACTCGAAAAGGTTTTTTTTTATTTGAAAAAGTTTTTTTAGACGCATTTTTAAAGAGCTTTTGCATATTTTCAAGACGTTTAAATAATAATGTGTGTATGTGTGTGTGTGTGCCAGTGTGACGAATACTGTTTAACAATAATAATATTTGGGTTCTATCTACACTTTTTCCCTTTATCTTCAGGGCAGCGAAGCCTTTGTGTTTGCTCCTCTTGCATGGTTTTGTTTTTGTTTGTTTTAATGTGAAATTGTGATGTTTTTTTTTATGTAATCTTATAATAACCATGGCGTTATCAAAATGTATAATATATTTTTAATGTAAAAGCAATAATTATTGTTGATAATAATAATTGTTGCGTAGAGAGAAATAAATAAATATAAATAAATAAATAATATAAATACCGTTTTAAAAATGATCCCTTAGTTGTTAATCCAAAAAAATACAATAAATGCATACCTAGTTAATGAAAAATATCTCCTTATTGTGATTTTTTGAAAAAAATATGCTTCTAGCCGATGGCAAAAAATCTTGACAGAATGTCAATCACTTAACAGTGGTTTTCGCATTTTTTCTGTCAAAAGCAAATTTTTATGTCACTTGACGAGAACCTGTTCGACTCGGCCATGTAAGTGTACCATAAAATAATATTATTTTTACGGCAATCAGATTCAATAGGCGTTAGTTATGCATTTTCACTTTACTATACATTATATTAATATCTATTCACGCTTTAATAAACCCCTCTCAGGGGCATACGGAGGCAACGAAATTTATGGTCATGAGAGGGAGGACACCAGCTGCCTGAACCCCCCTGATGGGGTCCAGGCGTCTGCGGCTTATTTCTTGCGTGCGATTTAAGGACGTGAGATGGTCAACATCACGGCCCCGATCTGATTTTTCGATTTTCTGTCTTTTACAGAATGATAAAAAACCAACCAAAAGGTGCTATTCTTTGCCGGCAACCCCACGGCTACTTAGAAGTATTGTCAAAGACACGTAACTACGTATTTTCTAACGATTGATGAAATAAATTCGATTTTAGTTATTTAGACCAGTGGTTCCCAAACGTTTAATTTCGCGTACAACACACGAACTTAAAAATCAGTAAAGTACCACTAGCAAACAAATCGTGTCAGAGTGAGAAATTTAAAAATGTTTTTTCTAATTATTTACGGTGTATGTTACTTGCGTACCACTATAATAATAATTGTCCACTGATGGTACGCGTACCATAGTTAGGGAATCACTGATTTAGACCCTTCACATCCGTATTCAAGACGTCATCACTTGACACCAACTTTACTTAGGCCCCTGGTACTAGAGAATTATGACAGGTAGAATTGCTTACATGCTGCAATACTTGAATTTTAACATGATTCTATTTTTTAAATTTGACCGGTTTTTTTGTCCGTTTTACCGAAAGTCCGCTAAATAGAGGTCCTTTATCGAGGTATTACCAAATTAGCGAAAATTCTTTACGTACTTGGCTAAATTCCATTTCTTTTTTAAAAATTTTTAGATACTAGCTGACCCGTCAAACTCCGTACGACAATTCTTTCCAAAATATCTACTTACTTTCTGAAACATCATGGCAAATAAAAATTCGCTAATCAAAAAAAAATATAATTTTCAATGTCAAACGAAATATTCATCAGCCTAAAATAATCTCTTTTTAATCAATTTGTGCATTTTAATTTATAAAAAATACGCTTAAAATATGTTTGAATGTAAAAACTTATTTCTGAAAGCTTGAGAGAAATTCTATCAATAATCTTCGTACCGGTGCCGGTGTTTTGAAACTCAATGGTTGTCAGGTAAATAAAAAATGTGTTGTTATGGAATGTCCACAGATGGCGTTGTTGTTTGGAAGCCCGATCCATACTGACTTTATTTTACGATTTTTAAAGGTGAGATGTAAGAGAAATAGGAGAGGGTGTATGAGAAATGGTACGTCGGAGAAGCGAAAGAAGTATGTTTGGATAGAAACGAACGGAGGTCCGTTCTGTCTGCCTATCCCTTACGGAACACGGCGTGATGGGTAAAAAAAAATCTGTTATCCGGAGCGGAGTAGAATCCAATAAACCAAGCATCATAAAAATCTGTTCAGCAAATCTCGAGTTATATGTGCTCGCACTAAATCGGCTTTCTTTTATATTATAGATATTCGCGATGGCGATGAGTTCCATTACCGAGTCGCTCACTGCGGGAATATGTTTTTTTTTATAATAAAGAAAACATCATAACAATAAGAACGGAGAATCTGATTTCAATATTATTTTTATTTCCTACAGAGCATAAGAATAAAACTCTATGAATTCTCCTGCTGTCAGGAATATTGTTTACTACAAACTAAATTGACATCGGCAGTGGACAGGTAGAGTGCAGAACGCAATATCGTTATATTTTCATCTACTCCGTTCGCTCCATCAATGCGACAATGCTTTATAACACTTTTTTTTATATAAAAATGAATCTGGGCTCATCTAAAGTGAACACAAATACACTTTCGACATCTTTCACATAAAGCAAAGCTTGTGTTGTGAAAGTGGAAATTGTCGGCACCGGGATTCGAACCCACAACCTCCAATACGCTGTGCGTACGAAAGTCGTCGACTGATACCACTGGTCTACCAACCACTTATACATATTCTCATAAAAAAGTAAATTTAGAGAGACACACAAAGGTATTTATTTTATTTTAATTGATATTTGTGACTCGTTTACAAACTAAATGTTCTTTTTTTTTTTTTTCATTTTTCGTTGTTGATGGGTGAGTTATTTTTATTACCGAAACTGTAATTTTTCTGTATGACTTACTTGTTTGTTTGCTTTATTGTGTGTATAGCGTCTGTTAGCAAATTCTTTTGCTGTATATTGACTTTTGGCTTCTTATTGATTTATGTACCTATAATAATTTATATATGTTTATCTGACTTTTGATTACATCTTATGTTTTTTTTTTACTTTTTGATTGAATGTTTTTCATTCTTTAATCAATGTTTTTGTGTTTTTATTTGATTGTCAACCTCGCTACAGGCTTTGCCTAGTGAGGTGACAAAACAAAACCACTTTTGTATATTCTTTGTATGCTTTTATTTTGTTTAATTGTAAACGTTATAAAAAATGAATAAACTTATTATTATTTATTTTATGTAAAATAAAAATACACACACATAGGCCTCCTCCAGAATCTTCACGTCCTCTGATCTTGTGCAACCTGCATCCACTGCGAGCAACGGTTCTTACGATGTCATCCCTCCATCGAAACTGGAGACGGTCAGGATTCCTAATTGTAGGGCGCCAGCACATTTATCGTCTAATCGAGCGACAAGACCGGCCCATCGCCAATTTATAGGTCGACAATGTTCGACACTCCTGTTCTAGCTCTTATTATGGTGTTTTTAATTCTGTCCCTAATACTAATACCTAGCTTCGCTCATTCCATTGCTGATTTGATTCATCCTTAATTTTTCACCTTTTTTCGGTCTTGAATCCATAAGTAGGTACTTAAGTACTGGTAAAACACAAACATCACAGACCTTCTGTTTGAGGTTGACGGGGATTTTTGAATCCTTTGTGACCCACATTTTAGAAGGCAACCCATCCCATGGCAGTTCTTCGGTCTATTTTTGCGGTTTGATAAGCTCTATCTAGCATCATTTTGTGTCTTAGATAGACATATGAATCTATGGTTTCTATATGTGCACGTATTTTCTATCATGACATGGATTGGTGTTTGCGCTATAACCTTTGTCTTTTTCAGGTTCACACATAGCCCACCCTTGATGAAGGTTGATTTAATTCATTTAGCATCTCAGATAGATTTAGCGACCTTTATATTCTAGACAGTTGTCAGACGTTACATTTAGCTGTCAGACGTTACATTTAGCTGTCATCACATAAGATAACACATTGTAACATTTGTTTTTTTTACAGATTTAATTTAATTAATATCATTTTATTTTAATTAATGTATTCAAAATAGCATTGTACGTAGTTTTTTTAATACCTAGCTTAAGCTTTCTTTAGTTTGAAATCTTTATTTATGTAAACATTTCCTCTTCACAGGTGAATTCAATTTTGTTGTGAATAGTTTTTTTTTTTTTTTTTTTGAGGCCTTCCACCCGATATCGAGTGATTTTGGGTTGTGAATAGTTGAAGGAATCTCTAATATAAATTAAAGTCGGGTTAGTGCGAACACTTATAACTCGAGATCGGCTCGACAGAATCTTCTGATGTTTGATTTATTGGATTCTTCTCCGCTCCGGATAACAGAATAACTAATAAAATGTTTAAAAACTGGATAAGAAATTATGTAAAATACAAAATAATTAAGTTAGTATGGAACGGTTACCTATGACGCGCCCACGCCATCGCGGGTAGTTTCCTCTCATTCACGCATACGCTCCTACAGTAGCCCATCCCACTTAGTCCACCGCCGAGATTCGAGATGTGTGCGCAAGCGCATTATTCTCAAGTTCTTCCCGCCAGAGCTTTGAATACGAATGAAATATGGATGTTTCAGAAATAGTTTAATGTTATTATTTTATTAGCTTAACTCAATCGAATTAATTTTGTATTGTTTTACGGGGGCGCAGTGCACATTATGTACATATTAATGGGCAACTTCGGGCTAGAACCACAAGACAACGTTTGTCGGGAAAGCTAGTATCTTATAAATAAGTAAGTAATCAATCAGTTATCACGCATGAATAAATTTAGACATTTACACCGCTTTTCTGTGTGTAGGTATTGCGCATCGAACGAAAAAATAAATAGGTACACGTGATTATTACTCTCCTCACTTTTCGACTTCACGTGACTACTTGCCAAGCCCTTAGTCTAATGTGCCCGCTACTACTATGCCGGGCCTAGTTTGAAAACATACTTTCCAATCTTTTATATTATTCAAACGGACATAAAAAACTAAAAAGAACAACAGTAAAAATTTTCTGGATCTAGCAAAGTATGCCCCATAACAAAAAAACATATTTTTCAGATATTGAAGCATTGAACCGAAGTGGCGAATATTTACAGACATACATCAGCTGGTAAGAATAGGAGACAAAAAAACATAGCCAACTCTGTCTAAGAAGAGATATTACTCCGAGACACATATTCCATATTTCATAAAACTAGTGGTCGACCAGTGACCGAAGTGTGTGTGAGTATCAAATACATAACAATGCACTAGTGTTTGTAATATTTTTTTTATTGTTTTAATCTATTTTTATGCGTAGTTAAAAAATATATTAGCATTGGTCACATCTTCTCTAGGTACCTATATAAACTATAAGTGTGCAAAATTTCATACTCGTCCGTCCGCGCAATTTTCTTAAAAATGTTCACAAAGTTTTTATAGATTCACTTTATTTCCATTACAATGCGCGTCGTGGGAAGTCAAATCCAAAGATGGAATAAGACGGACTTACCATCTTTTTGTTACGCTAAAATGATCAGATACTGAGGTCGTTTCTGTATACGTATATTGCGCTAAAGTATAAAATCATCTAAAAACTAATAATTCCGAAAAGTGATCCCTTCGGACCCCCAGAGGTTCCAGGAACCATTCAGGGGGTCCGTGGAAATTCGATATTGATTTTGGGGTTTCTGAGCAACTCCATGGGGTTCATGCAAGGTTTAACGTGTCAACTATCCACGTTTAAAGTATCATTTCGTAATAAATTCTCATTATAAATTCATTACAATTAAAATATTTCTGAAATTGTCCCATACATAACAATTAGAATAAATACAAAGTGTTTTTTTCCTATTGAGAATAATAATATGACTGACATAAGCAACTATTGGTTGTATAAATATCGGTACACCCCGATATAAACTCATAACGATTAGAATTAATTCAAAGTCTTTCGAATAATCGCATACGGAGGATGTGTCCTACACCCAGACATATCTAATGTTCATGATAATTAGAATAAAATCATAGAGTTTTTAGTAGGAAATGACCGGAATAGTCTCCTATTTAGGAAGTGTCACTACACCTAGACATAAATTTATAACAATAATTAGAATAAATTCAAAGTTTTTTTTATAGGCAGATGACTGGAATAGTCTCCTATCTAGGAAGTGTCACTACACCTAGACATAAATTCATAACAATAATTAGAATAAATTCAAAGTTTTTTTTATAGGCAGATGACTGGAATAGTCTCCTATCTAGGAAGTGTCACTACACCTAGACATAAATTCATAACAATAATTAGAATAAATTCAAAGTTTTTTTATAGGCAGATGACTGGAATAGTCTCCTATCTAGGAAGTGTCACTACACCTAGACATAAATTCATAACAAAAATTAGAATAAATTCAAAGTTTTTTTTATAGGCAGATGACTGGAATAGTCTCCTATCTAGAAAGTGTCACTACACCTAGACATAAATTCATAACAAAAATTAGAATAAATTCAAAGTTTTATTTATATTCAGATGACTGGAATAGTCTCCTATCTAGGAAGTGTCACTACACCTAGACATAAATTCATAACAAAAATTAGAATACCTACATAAATTCAAAGTGTTTTTTAATAGGAATATTACTAAAATACATGTAAATACTAAAGGATAAAGTGTCGCTACATCACCCAGACATAAATTACGGCACAAATTCCACTTTCAACATCTCCATTATGATTTGCGTAATTTCATTTTAAACCTTCGCATATTAATAATTCTCCTTTGTGTATCCGCTTCTAGCTGTGGATTTTCTCTTCGTATTGTTAAACGTGTCCGTTTGTATTCAACAAAAGAAACATCTTAATATCCTTTCAACAATTCTCTCTGACAATTATGTATTAAAATTATATCATTTATTTTTACGTCCCCGCCAGTCGGAGAAACAACGTGACAACTCAGATATATGTTTATATCTATGTTTAACTGGCGGTCTGCCCCAACTTCGCACGGGAAATAGTTACCTATTAAAAAAAGAGTTTTCATGAAGATCTCTTTTTTTTTTTTAATATTCTACAGCCTTTTAATCTGGAATAATATGGCAATCTAATGGCCATCTCGTACGGCTTGTACTGCCGTCCTAAGCCAAATGGCGTTATCTCAACAAAACCTACTTCCGAGATAATTGATATTTGGTAAAAAACATTTTCGCACTAACTTTCAATAAAAAAATTGTATATATTTTTATTGCTTTTAACACTATTTCATGTCTATTTATTAAAAGTGTAAACAAAATATCACTTCATTATGTATTTTAGTGTTTTTTATGAGATACCGCCATTTTACTTACTTAAAATATTTTGATTTAAAAAGTGAGTAAACGCTTTCGCTCTTAGGCTAAGTATGCAATTTTCTATACAAAAATGGAAATATTCAGTTTGGTGAAAAATTTATAGTTCTATTTTGAAAATACGGCCAATTTATTTTTTTTAAATAATTTTAATATATTTAAAACAAATTATGATGAATTAAAAAATGATAGGATGTTTTATTCGAACAAAAAAAAAAAATCCTCAAAAGTTGCGATTTCTCTCCAAAAACTCAATCTGTTTTCAGGTCTTATAGGGTTTGGAGTGATTTTAGAATACCATATTTTTGCCTTTGAAATTTCGATCGGGTTAGTTTTCTTTTTTGGGGGTGGCAGAACATTTTCTTTTATAATTTTACATCCTACGATACTGGCTGTTATAAAATCATTTTCGAACCTAGTTTTATAGATCAAATCTTAACTGCATCTGTTTACTTCGACTTGCACAATATCTTTGATATAAGGGCGCGGTGAAAGTCGAGAAAGCTTGTATTGTGTCGTGTAGTCTTGCCTTTCATAAAAGTCGTCTAGAGTCATTTTCTTAATCTTGACATTTTTTTCCGGTAGAACATACAGCTAGAAAAAAATCTTCAAAAAACATCACAGCGAGCAGATTAATCGTAATAGTTAATAGACAAAAAATACCCAAGTACCAAATATATTTTTAGACTAATTAAACCCTTACTTGTAAACAATTAACGTCCACTTTCCTATAGAACTGTGGATATATCTCCGGTAATCAAAATAAATTGTTAAATTTGCGGAATATAAAGATTAACTGAAAAGTGTCGAGAGAGAAAACAATGATTGTCCATAAATTAAAACTATGAGATAATTAAATTTTAATGCTTAGGTAAAACTTATTTATTTATTCAAGATTTCAACGGCTTAAGAGCCTTTTACATTAGATAATTTTAAACATACAGAAACAATAGACAACTTAATAAAATATAATTACATGCTAATGATAAAAAAAAAACAAATAAACTACGCAGTATCTCCTGATCCAGTGTAACCAGGTCGCTCCATGATTTCATTATAAAGCGATATCTCAGGAAGCCAAATACATTTAAAAAATGTCTTTTGTAAAAAAATACGAAGCATCGAGGCGGCAACTCCAAAATCCTTCGGAACAGAAACTTAATTACTGCCTTTTACCTTAGTAATTATGTTTGTGCTACGATCCCTATTTCCTTAGTCTTTTTCATGTATCTTTGACATACGGCTCTTTAGCTTCACAAAAATGGCATACGGCTAAATTTCTTCAAAATTTAGAGTAAACTTGAGATACGAAATATATTCTTAGGTGTTTTTTTCTATGTTTTATTTTATCGCTGCCTAGCTAGTGGAGTAGCTAGATGAGCAGAGTGAGCCACGAAGAGCGGCGATCACTCTTTTTTTCTAATGGTTACTTACATTTTTAAACTCGTGGTATCTTTCGATTGGAATTTCCGAATTTAATAATTCAAAAAAAAATATAAATGTATTGAAACAGTATTGAATATGAAATAATTTATTTTGATAAGGAGTAATACCTAGATACAAATGAAGAGCCTCTTTTAGAGGCGGCATTTCAATTAAATTTATTAAATAAATGAACACTTATTGTGACATAACTATAAAAGTTAGACATATGTATGCTGTCGCGACATTTTTTGAAAATATTGATGTCTTCTACAAAGCCGTGGTATATTATTTTATTCTATCATCAAAAGTTTTCACAGCGCAAGCGATGTAAAGAATATTAAGGTAACATTTTTACACTTTGGGTTACATTATTTGAGTTTTAGTAAGGATCCCAAATATTTTTGAAAATTCAATATAGCCTATGTTCACCGGGAATAGAGTAGCTTCCCAAAAGTGAAAGCATTTTACAAATAAGTTCAGTAGTTTTGGAGCCAATTCAATGCAAACAAACAATCAAATCTTTCCTCTTTAGGTATATAATATTAGTATAGATATAAAAGAATGTCGGGTTAGTGCGAACACTTATAACTCGAGGTCGGCTGAACAGATTCCTTGATGTTTAATTTATTGGATTCTTTTCCGCTGCGGATAACAGAATAACTATTAAAAAGCTAAAAATGCATATAATATTAAATTTAGAATGGATAGAACAGATTTACTGCCAACAACGCCATCTATAAAAAAAATTGTATAACATCAAAATTATTGTTTACCTGACAACCATTGACATCAAAAATTTCGAGCTTTCAGAAATAATTTTTAACACTCATACATATTTTAAACGGAATTTTGTATAGGTAATTTTCAAATTTGAAATCAATATTCATAGTAAGGACTACAGGACAGAGTCTTTCAGGAAAGCTAGTTTGAAATAAGCAGCACCAAGAATTTTTGGCTCAAAACATAGAAGATATATTAGGTATACCTACTAGATTGAAGTGGTTGGTAGACCAGTGGTATCAGTCGACGACTTTCGTACGTACAGCGTATTGGAGGTCGCGGGTTCGAATCCCGGTGCCGACCATTTCCACTTTCACAACACAAGCTTTGCTTTATGTGAAAGATGTCGTATGTAAGTGTATTTGTGCACTTTAAGTGAGCACTGATTCATTTAAATATATATATATATATATATATATATATATATATATATATATATATTTCTGTGAAGATGTGATCACGGAGAGAAATATATGAAGGGTACGCGAAACGTTTTGGGTACTCCGTGTACTCAGGTTGGCTCTGAAAAGAGCCGTTGGTCGCCCGACGTTTCGATTGGATTCCACCAATCATCATCTGGGGCAGATGGGAAGCCGCTGGGAAGCAGCTGCTTCCCATATTTGGATTTGAGTCAGTGGCGGAACTTGTATTATATATTTATTTCATCCAGGATAAAAAATGCACTTTCTCATCGCAGGCAGTAATAGCGGTTGGTATAGGGTTTTAAAGAATTTAATTATTGGTAATTTCGTGACAAGAGGAAATAAGGAAATGAATAAACATTTTTTATTTCTAATGTGATGCAAATTTTGATTCACAGCCAAGTCTGGAAACGTTTCAGGTTAGTTTCGTTAGAAATATACTTGAAACCTACATTCCGTCCTGTAGGAATGACAAATATATTGTTGCATCTGGTCTTCTCGGCATACCAAGCATGTAAATGAGAAGAATACATTATAATACAACTAGTGGTCGACCAGTGATCGAAATTAGACCATAACAAATTTAAAATTATAAGTTTGAACATTATGGAGGTTCTATTGTCAAAGACTGGGCTAGGACTATATTTCACAATTTTCTTTCCAAAACAAGGTCATGAATACGTCAAATTTGAAATGTAGAAAGTTTTTCTATTAGATATTATTAAAGACAAAAAATATGAATCTATTCATATTAATTTGCAAGAGTTGATTGGCCGACGTTTTGCTGGTTTTCTCGCTTATTATTAGCATTTTGCTGACATTGAATGACTTATTCTAGAATGAATAGATTTATTTAGGTTTTGATTTTATGATGTTTGTAGTTTGCATATTATGTATTCCTGTGATGGAGTTGTATGGAGTGTCGTGAGAGATCACAGCTTTTGTTATTTTTTATGTATGCCTATCTGTCGTTTGCTGTCTTTAATCATAGACATAAGTTTACTGCTCAATCATTTTATATTTATGTCTCATGTTTAATAGCAAAGAAAGCTGACTTTTTATATGGAATAAATGTTGTATTGTTGACCTATCTTGTCAAAACCATTGCTATACCCACAGACAGGCTTTGCCTCGTGGGATTTCTCAAAAATAGTTTACACTCATGTCAATTTTTTTATATACTTATATTGTTTTTTTACTGTGTTAAAAATGATATGCTGTATACCTACCATTTGTAACATTTTTTACCTGAGAAATATACTTATTATTATTATTATTCTCAATTTGGCCACAGACCTACAAAAGAATATATGCGTATGTGTCAATGTCAAATACATCGAAGTGTGTGTGAGTATCAAATACATAACATTATGGTAGTGTGTGCGTAATATTTTTTTTTATCTAGCTCAATTTGGATCATACCTACAATGAGTTTGAATATCCCGCCATTTACCGCTCCACCTTTTATTTGAATACGCCGCCTTCAAAAACTTTTGCGCCCATTAATAGGCGCTTTTTATTTTACATTTTTTTGTTCCTATGAAGTTGATGATCATTAGAAGTAGTCTCTCTGTGTGTGTGCGTGAGTAGCAAATACATAACATTACAGTAGTGTGCATAATGTTAATTTTATTGATTTAATCTATTTTTATGCATAAATTTAAAAAAAATTAGCATACGCCACTCTTTCCCGATATAAACTATGACAGTCGTATTTATTAAAAATTCGTTGATCACACGATCACTTCCGATACGCCGATCAATTTTAACTTTATTTATAAAAACATATTTGATCCGCGTCTTTTATGTATGAAAATACATAAAAGACTCTCAGCGAAACTGTGTTTCTTTGGGGTAACAATAAAGATTAAAAAAATGACACTTTGCACAAAATTTTGTAAACAAACAAAATAGTAGCCGGGCAACGCGAGTGTTTACAACCAAGATGCGATATGTCAGATTTGAATGATTTCGAGCTATTGATGTAGAATAGGTACCTTACTTTTTAATAATTTATTTTCTATCAAAATATAGTTAGGTATGTCCTGATTTTTATTTCAGAAAATAAAAAGACGCATTACACCATACTAAAACTTTAGTTCCATAATGTTTATTATACTGAATTTCATATTTGAGCCTACTTAAAATGTATTTTATTTATTTCTTCAAAACGTAATTATCTTTATTAAAAATTTAGTTTGTCCATCATGTTTGTAAGCGCTCGAATGATTACGGGAATGCATATATTTGATTTATTTGTTAAAATTTTCTATGATTAAAATGATAAACCTAAATATTTATTTATTTATTTATTTATTTTATATATATTAAATTATACATATTAAAAATAGTGTACAAAAAATAGTGTATAGACAAGTGGCAATGGCGGGATTATAGCCGTAGCAATCTCTAACATCCAATCACAATACAATCTATGGTCTACCAAAATAAGAAGGGATCACATAACTGGAAGGGAAAAAAACTTAAATACAGTGTATTTATTACAGAAAGCATTCTAGTACACTGGAAACAACTGTCAATTGACGTAAAATCTAACATGGTGCGTCAAAATCTACAAAGATCAGCTCACAATCAAGCGATATGGGTTAATCTATCTCTACGACGCTTGACCGCATGATTTTCTGTAGCTGAGCTTTTTTTTCCATTGATCGGAGTTTATAAATAAAGCACTAAGTGTACGAAATTTCATACTCCTCCGTCTGCGAAATTTTCGTAAAAAACGGTCACAATTTTTTTCCTTCACGTATTAATATATGGATACATAGTGTTGTGCTCACAAAACTAGAGTGTGTACAAACTTCTAGTTAGTCTATGAAACAAACAGACTTCCAGAAAGCCCCTCTTGTATCCACATACATAACATGGAGAGCTTATTCAGTTCTTGTGTTTTAACAGTGACCCGCATAAGTTGAGTGAGTCGCTTCATGCAAAATAACCCATTCATACATAAATTAAAGTTTAAAACAAACAATAAAAAGGTTAAAAAAGTATTTCTACAATTTGTAAATTTCATGTTGTGTAATCTTGACAATTATATTTTGTAGATTATTAGAAAAGAAAATATTATATTGTTGCTTAAGGTACTTTAAAAATCTAAAGACTCCTTTAAGTTGACGCGTTTCACATATAGTCCCGCTTAATTTTGTCAAATTATTTGAAAATTGGTAGTGTTACCGTGGAAATCAATGGAAAAAAATAGGTTGTTTACGCGGATTTTCCGTCAATCCGTCATTTCGTTTCTCCATAGAGCATTAAAGTGCCGTTACTGTTGTTAGTTTATTGTTATGATTTACGTATTAAGGTGCATTTATACCAAACGAACAAAGACCCAGAGCTTTAAAATCTCTAATATAAATTAAAATAGGGTTAGTGCGAACACTTATAACTCGAGATCGGCTCAACAGATTCTTCCGATGTGTAATTTATTGGATTCTTCTCCGCTCCGGATAACAGAATAACTAATAAAAAGTTGAAAATGGATAAGAAAAATATAAAATATTAAAGTTTTTTACATTTATTATTAAAGAATTTCATGCGACGCCATCTTTGAAAAAATCTAACAACAAAATTATTGTCTTCTGCACCTTTTTTTTTGTGGAGGGAAATCCGTCATAGGACACCTCGCCCAAAGGACCCGGTAGTGCCGGACTCCTACCGGCTAAAACCCCCCATCTTCATTCACACCTCGGTTCCTGCCATTAGGCCTACCCAGAGATGCGAAGCTGTCTACTTTTTACTGCTGAGCACTTCGCTCGTCATCTTCCTCTGCTTTCATTACCTTCTCCATGAAGGCCTGTCTTCTGCACCTGCACCCTCTCACCCGCTCATAGCGAACACCAAAAAACTTTTTGAAATAAAACAGCTAGGATCATATTATTATATCATGGTATCAAGAAATGAATTTATCATGTACAAGCTTTCCCGACAGACGTTGTCCTGTTGTCCTTACTATGGGTACTGATTTAAAATTGATATATTGATGGCTTTGTTGTCAGTTAATCCGTTCCATACTAACTTATTTGGTATCCATTTTTTGAACTTTCAATAATTATTCTGTAATCAGGGGCGGAGAAGAATCCAATAATCAAATCAAATCAATCAAAACTCCCTTTGAACTCCACTTAGGAGCATAGGGAGGCAACAAGAGCTCTCCATTGCGCTCGATCTTGCGCAATGTTTATGACCTCCTCCCACACCAAGACCATTTCCCTCAGTACGTTTCAAATATGTTTGAATGTTAATAAAATATTTCCGAAAGCTCGATAAAAATTCTATCAAAAATCTGATTACAATATTTTTAATGTCAATAATGGTTGTTAGGTAAAGAATAATTTTTTAGCTATCGAATTTTTCATAGATGGCGTTGGCGTTGCAGGAAATCCGTTTCATACTAACATTAATATTATGTATATTTTATATTATTTCTCATGCATTTTTCAACTTTTCAATAGTTGTTACCCGGAGCGGAGAAGAATCCAACAAATCAAACATCGAAAGAATCTGTTCAGCCGATCTCGATTTATTAGTGTTTGGACTAACCCGACTTTCTTTTATATTATAGATGTGAGTCTATATGTGAGAGATGAGAGAGAGAGAGATGGGAGCAATGGCAATTCGCCAGACACCGCAATATTGTGAAAATTATTTCATAAATTAAAATATTATATCGCCATGTTCAATTAAGCGGAAAAAATTTTGTTTCCTTATTTCTTATTATTGACTAACATTTTTAACGGCTTCTTATTTAATATTTTTATTAGTCGAAATTTTATTACTTGGATTTTTTTTTGTTGTAAAAAGTTTTAGTATTGTGAAATGGATTGTTGGTTATTTTTTTTTATTTGTTACTAGCTGACCCGTCGAACTTCGTCCTGCCTTAGAATAAATCAAATATTGCAGGTATTATGTTGTAAAATAACTGGATTTCGTTGTTTGTTTTGTTCATGAATATCCATTATTTAGTGACATTACCAGAAACTATAAGTAAATATGCATTACTGTATTCATTCTGTCCGAGTTTATCCTTCGTTATAAAATTACTTGACTTAGAAAAGAAGAGAAATAACAAGAGAAAAGAAAAAAACAAGAAACTTCTGAGGAACATTAGAAAATTGACGAAAATTTAACGTAGGTTCTTACTATGTAGTATTTTTGATATTATAAACTTTATTTTTTTTAAAATTCTATTTGGCGTTTGACATCTGTCAGTTGGTTCAGAATGTTTTCTGTAAACCAAATTTAAAACAGGTCGGAATTAAATTGGTTAAATAGGTAATTTATTTATCATATCCAAGTACCTATACAAATTCAATATTCATAGTGAGGACAGGAAACGTATGTCGGGAAGGCTTGTATCTAATATTGTCTTAGTAATTTTCGTTATAGGATGGAACAAATTTTGATTTATTTAGTCATTCCCAATGATGACGTTAAAGTTCTTACGACAATTTAAAATTTATTTAAATGGCACACCGAGTTCATCCGTTTTACCTATAATTTCTTTGAAAAGAAGTGTTCAAAGAGTTCGGCATAGTTATTAGAATATTGTATAGAGCTATACAAGTTTCATAAGAACCAGGAGTTCAAAATTACCGCCCCACTACTTGGTGAAAATTACGTTGAGGTGCCCAAGCGTAACAAAGTATGCATGCGACTTCTTATATAATATACCTAACAATTTGTATCTGGAAACTCTTATATACTAACAAAGTTTCTCTTCCTTAACATTTCCATTCGTTGAAGAAGATCCTGGCTGCAATTTCTACTGTATATATATAGATTTCTCGACAACGTTATTGCATTTCACAAATTACGTGTGACACGGCTTGAAGGGGTAAGTATCTATATATTAATACGTTAAGGAAAAACTTTGTGACCATTTTTTATGAAAATTGCGCTGGCGGAGGAGTATGGAATTTCGCACCCTTATGGTTTATGTAGAGTAAGAGTGACGAATGCTTATATATATTTTTTTAAATTATGCATAAAAAATAGATTAATCAATAAAAAAAAACATTACAAACACTACTGTAATGTTATTGTATTTGATACACACACTTCGATGTATTTGACATTGACACAGACGACTATAATATTGTCGTGTTTATCTGTTGTCAAATTGAGAAAAGATTAATATTGTTTGTCTTTAATAATAATAGAAAAAAATTTGTGCATATCAACATTTAAAATTTGACGTATACATACATGTCATTAGTGTGATCACTTTACGTTAACAACGTTCGCCATTAAGTGGTAATGTTAAAATTCCATACTTAGATAAAAGGCTATTTTAATGTTTTGTAAAGTATTTTTAGTATCATGTATCATCGGACTATAAAATACTTAATTTCTTCAATTCTATGCAGCATTGTACCTACGCGTATAAAATATTCAATGATTTATTTTTAAATACGACATTTGGGACCTGTTATGTGATTGATTGCTTCTATTTTTGATAATTTCTATGACGTAAATAGGTAAAATCTATAATAGAATAGCCTAGAACACTACCTGATCGAATGAGTGACTAATGCCGCCTACCCAGCAATATCACACGGGGCACATACACATTTATGCAGTAGAGGGTGGATTCGGTTGTTTAAAAATACACACACACCTTATCCCTCACACGCATATACCCTAATGCATGGTTCGTCGTCTGACAAGACAGCAGTCTTCCGAAAATGTTTTTTGTTACTATGGTAACAATATTGACAATGTTCTTAGTTGACATTCACCGCTACCGCTATAGCAGTACCGTAGTCCTAGGAAAACATACCATACCAGTAAGGTAGTGCGTTAGTCAATTGACATTATTTTGTATAGACAAGAATTTTGGATACCTACAGTCGTTTTAAAGGTTGGCAACCACCCTGCCAACGAAAGATTTTTTTTTTTTTTTTTAATTTTATTTATCAATGTAAACATACAGTCATTCACAAAACATAACGAAACTACAAAAACAAAAATACATGATGAGTGGACCAACAAAGTAAGTTAATTGTATACAAGTGATTTAGGTGTCACGTGTCACCAATTCTAATATTCAAACAAACAAGTTGTGACAAAAGAAAAAATCTTAGAGAAGAAATAAATTATATAGATATGTTTCATTTTTTTTAATATTCTGCTTAAGGATTAGGATAGGACTTTAATAGGAACGTAGACAAATTCAAACTGGCGTTTGACTACAAACGAAGATTTCGCCAATGTATAGTGCGAAAAAATATCTGTCCACTAGAACATGTAAACAATTATTATTTAAACCAGGGATGCACAGACTTATAGTTTACAGGGGCCACTGGGGAAGTTTATGAGCCAGGACGGGCCGCAAGAAGGAAAATTAACACTTTTTCTTCTTCTTCTTCTCCTTGGAAATTTTTATTCTCACGTGATGGTGGGGTCTGCTCCGCAACTCCTCATATTTTGACATACAACTTCACGCCAACTTCGTTTGTAAATTAATAACAATATTTTTTTAATTTGTAAAAATTATAATACTAATGATTAATGATCAAACACTGTAATCATATTTTTTTTTCAAATTAGTACGTCCCTGTTGGGACGATGTGTCATTACTACCAAGTTTTACAAAAAAAAAGAAACAACAATCAATGGCATGTTACAAATTACCTACTTCATACTTTTGGAAGCGCAATAACCTATACATTTACATGATGATTGAATAAAAACATAAAACAACATTGTTTAAGAAAATAGAAAAATATCAATGTCACAACACAGAAATCTGGTGGAAACATTTTTCATACAAAACACTTATCACAGAACATCAATTAACATCACAAACAATTCAAAAACGCATGACAGACTCTGGCGTCTTCCCGGCGCGGCGTTGGTAAATGTACAAAATTATCTACTCAGGTATATTCTTTTGATTTTTCCAATATTTTGATTCGTCGGTGGGCCGCATGCGGCCCATAGTTTGTGCATCGCTGATTTAAACCAAGCAATGACACTTATATAAAAATATAAAAAGTGGACAGCTAATTTTCTTCCTACTCTACATTGTCGAAGAATTCGTTTGTAGTCGATCGCCAACTGTATTTTGTCTAGGCCCACAGGGAGGGGGGATATGAGTGAAACGCTAAGAACCGCGATGCAACGATTTCACAAGTGAATTTTTAAATGTATTTTTAGTTTTAGCGTTAAAAATATCTACTGCGCTGAAAAAAGAATTAAAGTTAGAGATAGCTCGATAAATATGTATGAGTTTTGGGCATAGATTGTTATAAGTAACAAAGCATGCTTTATTAAAACTAACGCCCCGGTGTGGTAGAAAAGTGAACTAATAAAGGAAATTTAATCAAGATAAGTAGGTACTACATATTTGTCATTTGAAAAAAAAAGTCAGATAAAATAATATAAATTTAACAAACTACTGAATAAAATAATTAATGAGATGGTTTATTTTTTCGGAATAATTCTCCAGATAATTAATAGTATCAGCGAACGATGTTGCAATAACGCTGAGAAAGTTTCCCAACATGTCTGGAAAAATTCCATCCCATAAAAAGCTTGCCAATCTAAACTTTTAGAATATAAAAGTATTATTAAGTTAATTGCATTAACGTCGGAATAGTTCATGGCGAATTTCTCTCCCGTTTTCTTATTCAATCTTTTTTATTTTAATAGTAGGCTTCATATTATGATTATAGGTATTCATATCGTTGTAGCCCGTCATAAAAATATGCTTCTCTCTCTACTGGTGAAACATACCTTCCAGTTTTCAATATAATAGTAAGTTAAATACAACGAATCAAAATCCATAATATAAAAATGTTATGTTCACTTTGCCTACTTCTATCCCTATAGGAGTAGGCAGAGTTAACGGACTTCGGCTGTTTTCTATCCATACATATTTCTTCCACCGGCATACATTTCACATACAAGCTTTTCTATTTATTTCTCTTCCAGCTTGGTCTTCTTGAGGAAAGTATCAATGTATTCGATCCACGTCATTATCGGTCCACCACGTAACCTTACACCTTTCCTTTCAGCCTTGCATTAATTTATTTCACGGTCAAAAGCTTTCGATAAGCATTTCATTCGACATCATTGATCACGAGCACCTACTTATAAATTTCAAAACATGACTGCTATTCTCAAATTCACGTTCCAACTCAACGCAAGATAAAACATTTTCAGAATACAGAAATGTCAAAAGTCTCAATAAAAATTGGATACGACGCAACTCAATCGTCTGTTTTTCATTTCAGAATAGCCGTCCGTCGTTGATTTGAAATTTATAAGTACTTAGGTACTCGTAAATATTTGTATCTAGAAAACAATAAAGCAATCCATTAGTTTATTAATAGTACAAAATAATGGATACAAAACTCAATTCCAAATGGACAATGATTGCGGATCCAAATTGTGTTTCAAGATAACCATATAGGGGTATTTCGTGGCGTCCATATCTTTACACTGAGAGCGGAGTGGATAAAGTAATGATTTAAGAGCACACAATCAAAAGACCAAAAAGTCTTTGAACCTTTCAAACGATCTCTCTTATGTTCTATTTGAAACATTATAAATACGTTTTATAATGTTGTTTGAATTTATATCCACGTTTTTTAATTTCATTTATCGATACGTATTTTTCGAAAGAAGGTTACGTTATAAATATTTTTAATGGTTTCTCTCTTGAATTAAGATTAAAAGGTCTGAATAATTCAGAATATTATTACATTAAATTATTTAAGTTCATAATATTATATTACGTTCCTTCATGTCTTGTGGACACCGAATTCGAATCGTGTCCAGGTTCTTACACAAGTTCAAAAATATTTTCGAGGAATTTAAAAATTACCTTCAGAAATCTTGTTTTAAATTGCACAAATTACAAATAAACGAACTATTTATACAAAATATCCAGGGAAAAAAAATCAATTTTTATATACAGACTAGCTTTCCCGACAGACGTTGTCCTGTAGTCCTTACTATGAATATTGATTTCAAATTTGTAATTTATACAAAAAAAAGTTTAGAATATGTTTAATGTTAAAAAATTATTTATGAAAGTTCGAAAGAAATTTAATCAATAATCTTCGTACCGGTGCCGGTGCCGCGGTGTTTTGAAACTCAATGGTTTGTCAGGTTAATAAAAATTGATTTGTTATGGAATTTTCACAGATGGCGGTGTTCCGTCCGATCCATACTAACTTTAATATTATAATATCTTACATATTTTGCTATCAATTTTACATTTTTTTTATTTGTTATTCTGTTTTCCGGAGCGGAGAAGAATCCAATAAACTAATCATCATAAAAATCGGTCGATCTCGAGTTATAAGTGTTCGCACTAACCCGACTTTCATTTATATTAGAGATTATAGATTACATATTATATTTCACGCGTCAATACGTCATTTAAACGGCGTAACTATAGTACACCCACTGTCAATATCCATCCATAGTGTAATCTCGAAAGGATCTCTATAGGGTCATTTTGTCCTTGCTTACTCAAGTTATTATTTCGCTTACGTAGGGGGAGGTCCCTTAGTACCGGACACTTAAGGTTTTTATTTAAGTAAAAATCGAAACATGGCTTTAGAACAATGAATTTAATTTTAAAGTAAAGTCATTTATATTTACGAACATTCGAAATCATTAAAAGTAAAAATTAGTTAGAATTAGAAACAAAAAATTGGTCATTAATTACATACTAAAAAAACTACAATTTAAAACTGTCCCCTAACGCCGGACATGACATAAAATATTTTTTATTCAAGTTTCTAATAACTATTTTACAGAAATTGTTCACAATTAATATAAAAACTTCTTGCTTACACCGGTTTCATCGCAGTTATAAATATCAGATGGAGTTCTTTCAAGTTTTTGTAGAACCGTCCAACCTGCCGCATGTTGAATCATACAGCCCTCATTAAACTGGTTCACTCCGGCTTTCGCAGGCTAAGCTCAGAATGTCTTTAAGAAATCGTAATAGAAATGTTTTACACAACAGTTTTTTTTATTTATTTAGTTAAATCGATGATCTAATTTTAGATTCTCAGCCAGGTCAAAGGCAAGCTTAAGAAATATTTTCTTCGTAAGAGGCATGCACCAGTTAGCCATATCAACCATATGATTTGTCAACGCTTTTTCGTAGTTTTCGTTGAAAGTTACTTTAAATCTTCCCTTCTTCGTGGAAAGATTTACCTCACTTCCTTGTCTTATTTTTTTTTACACCATACCTGTTTGCTGCCATCCGAACGGAGAGTTTCTTCATTCATTCATAATCATATTTATGGCTATCTTCATGCTTTTTCGATCTGGAACTGGTGCCCACATTTGGTCTGGTTCATTAGGCATGATACCTGATGATCTACTTAGAAAATAAATGCACATATGTGTAAAAATAAATTTACGAAATCGTCCGGACTTAGGGGACATTTAAAGTGTCCGGCTTTAGGGGACTCTAAATCCCGAGCAAAAGCAACATATTAAAAAAACTTCTATATTTTCTTTAAATTTAAGGTCAAATATTCTAAGATCACTAACCGTCTAATACGTATGCACAAACTGTAAACTCACAGAGTCACGATTATGGTTTTTATGAAGGTAGAAAATTGATTCCGTCAAAAAAATTCAGTGCGCGCATACTTACGAATACTCCAGCTCGTGCATCAGCCGCGACTGGAGATTGATCGACATCACCGCCACTACTGGCGTTATTGGGCACCTTTTGGTGCAATTGATAAACACTTTTACGATTTCGTTCGGTTGCAAGACCAACTGTCCGGCTATAGGTGCCGTCCGGTTTTAGGGGAACTCCCCCTAACATTTACGGGAATGGAGGAAGAAGGGAATTGAGAAATCCTCATCAGCCGTCTGACCCTTTGTCTAATCTTCTCCTCGCCATCCTGCGGTGGGCTTATTTCAACTTATAACAAGCAAAGTTAGTTTATTTAGTTATTTCCTTAATGTTTTAAAACCATAATAATATCACTTATTTTCGATAAGACCTACGTATAGAGTTTCTTAATGCACGGATATGTATAGGTATCTTAAGATATAAAAGAAAGTCGGGTTCGAACACTTATTGCTAGAGATTGGCTGAACAGATTTTAATCATTTTTGGTTTATTGGATTCGTGTAATAACATAATTACCTACTAGTTAAACAACGAAAATTTGATAGCAAATAATATAAAATATAATATTAAAGTTAGTATGGAACGAATTTCAATACAACAACGCCATCTGTGAAAAATTCTATAGAAACACATTTAAGAATATTGGCACGCAGATTTTTTTTATTGATTTTTTTTCAAGCTTTTTCTAATTTGTTATAAATGAAGCGCTTTTTTTTAAAAAAAAAAGCGAAACGTGAATAAATCTAATTTTGAAATCAATTGTCGTTTGACACAGTTTGTCAGTTGTTTAGTTGGCGCGATCGACTGAATTCGGATGGAAAATATGTGGTTTAAAACAAACGCATCGGGCGGGATGACACTGGTTAAAAGTCATTTTTTATCATTCTTTTTAAATTCGATATTCATAGTTAGACCACAGGACAATGTGGATATTAATATTATTGGCGTAGTAATTATTAATGTGAATAAAATATCACTTGTTTTATACTACACACATTATTTTATTTCAGAGACGAGTTTCGTTCGTTAGGACATTTTCGATTTCTAGGTCGATGAAATACAAAAATCAATTTGCAGATAACCATAAAAAAATTATAAAAACAATCATTATAATAAACTAGCTTTCCCGGCAGACGTTGTCCTGTGGTCCTAACTATGAATATTGAATTCGAATTTGTATAATGATACTTACCTAGATTAAATAACGTCGATCTTTGCATCTGTTTTAAATCATATATTTTTCAACTACATTTTTTCATTAATAATATTACATGGCGTTATGTAAACTTAATGTATTTTTCAAGGATTGAAATCTAGCTACGTAGCTATTATAAAATGCTCATGTTTAAATCGTGGAAAGATATTGAATTTTCACATCTTTCGTTCAAACACTGTATACTGCAAACTTTTGCTCGTGTCGGAATAAATCATTGTCGATGTGGAAATATTGGTAAAAAGTTTTACACAGAAACGGCTCCATTGTTGATATACAATGTGGAACTATAATAATGTCGATTAAACACATACATATTATGTGAGAGAGAACATGGCCATTGTGAATAGAAAAGTGCTCCTATCAAATAATATTCTTGAAAATGTTTTATTGAGAAATGGAAGGATTTTTAATATGCATCTGGTAAAGTTGTAAAAAGTGATCAGGGGTCTTATTCTACATTTAGATTACTATTCCGATCCAATTCTAATATTAATAACGATCAAATACATGACAGCAGTCGCAGTCTTTAAATTTGGTTGCTCTCTTGTTCTCAATGATTTCTAACTTTTGGACTTAAACATTCCCACCTAATGGCGAACGAATAAAAAAAATGAAAATTTGAAATTAAACTTTCTTAGTCTCCTGTGACCGTGTAGGACGTGTGCCTACGAAACTAGTCAGGATAATAAAAAATGTGAAAAAGTTATAAAATCTTTTATTTGAACTTTATTTTCAAAAATTATCTTCTTCTTCATCTTGTTTCCTCCCATTGTTGTAGAAAGAAAATAGATATTGGTATAATTTACACACTAAGCTAGCCTTCGAAATAACGGTATAAGACGGTCGTAAGCCCGTAGTGGTTTGTTCCATTTAAAAATCGAATATCGATAATGAATTGTGAGAGTCATTAGTTGTTACATATTCTTTAAGATCTAGTCCTAAAAATGGTCACAAAAATCTAGACATTATTAGAACGTTGTGCACCAACAAAGTCAATAGGCAATAAAGATGAGACATTAACAAAAATGGATATATTCATATCCTGGTGCCAAATACATGAAAGCAGTCGCAGTCTTTAAATTTAGCTGCTCTCTTGTTCTCAATAATTATTTCCAACTTTTTCTTTATACCTCATTAATTATTATTAAATATCTACGTGTTGTATACATGGGATTTTTTGACATGTTGAACATGTCGAGAATTCTCATTATTAGGAGTTTCGGAGACTTAAACATTACCACCTAATGGCGAACGTTGTTAACGTAAAGTGATCACACTAAGCCAGCCTTATAGAAGAAGACGGTCGTAAGCCTGTAGTGGTTTGTTACATTTAAAAAACGAACATCAGTAACGAATTGTTAGAGTCATTAGTTGTTACATATTCGTTAATAATAACGATGTCATTATTGCCTTTTTTAGATTTTGGTTCCTAAGCTTAAAAACAGTTCCTCGTGGGTCTATTCCGAATCCGGTATTGCTTTAAAAAACTGGTTTAAACAAGAATTTATTCAAGTACTTTGATATTAAAAGTATTGACGGTCGATATTACATAATATTTAAATGAAAAAAGGCTTCGGAAGGGCCAGTAGGGTCGCAGTGCGCTACAACTTGCTGGAAGATGTGGATCTGTAAAATTCTGTGAAATGCCAAGTTGCATAACATCAGCTACACTAATAGCTCGTCCGACTCGTAAGCAATTCCTTTGCATACCCCGAGCAATTTTTTCACATAATGCTAAAACAAATAATAACGAGATGATGAAATGCGAATTACCGGCATTTTAAAACCAGGACTGAAATTAACAGCCAATGAAATTAACCTCGATAGAAAATTCACCAGAGCAGGCAACGAGAAATCATTCCGGTTAAATCATCACAGGAAATCACTAAGGTCAGGATTCTGTCTTTTGCTGTGGTGATGTGATGACCTGATTTGTAATTCAAAACACTAATTTCTTTTGTTTTGGCAACGTTCTAAATTTAAAAGTGCGGTTTTTATGAATGCACAAAATGGTCAAACAAACACTAAATATTTCTGGACACTGTATAGTTTTGCTACTTCTGTGCCCTTATTCTCGTAGCGGTCTTAATACGCTCTTATCTTGATTGACAATCATAAAATGGCGGATTGGTATTCACAAAACAATATATCTAGTAGAAATCTTAAAAATTCGTTATGTTTGAAATATCAGTATGAAAATGATCCAGTTCAAGATAGGATTTAAGATTAGATTCCGATAGTTTTCTGAATACGACTGTTTCCGATCGTGTCTTAATCTTATCGTTAAGTGATTTTTAAAAGCGATTAATTACGAGAATAGCCCTACTGGTCTCGACACGTTATTAAAACTAGTGGTCGACCAGTGCTCGGTATTCGAGTATAACTGATTGAAATTATAAGTGGGAACATTATTAAGGTTCCATCGTTAAAGCTTAGCGAGCACTATTTATATACGTATTAATATGTAGTTTGTTAACGGAACTTGTATTATTTTATGAATTAAAGCCTTTTTGAATGTCGTTTCAAGGATAGGAGATGTCAAAATACCACCTCCACGTGTACCGCTATTGATTCAGTTGGAACGTGCCGTTGTGTTCTATCACGATCAACTTTTTCATAAGACATTTCGGTTGTTTTTTTTTGTATGTATTTAAATTTGAATTCCCTGGTTTATAAAAAGGGACCCTTTTTATTTACCAACATTATTCTAGGTAATTGATAAAAAAATCTTGCAAGTATCTGGAGAATTTGAATATTATTAACGAAGATTTTACTGCGATAGAAAAATATTGAAGGCCTTGATCAAACCGATAGAGAAGATTTTAATGTTGAAGAAAACAGGAAATTCAAAGATTCGTAATGCGTTTTTTTCCTGCTTGGATCTTATTTACCTACTGTGCTAGGGACATTTCGCAATTGCTTTGAAATTCTAATTTTTCGTCTTTCGTTAGCAATATTATATGACTGATAAAAGACCAAAAATGCTTTGATAAATATTTTTGATAGCCCTTATAGATAAACCATCGATATGAAAACACCATATGGAACCTATACCTACTCCAATAATTGATACTTATAAAGTTTTTACATACTTTTTTAGAACTTTTTTAGAACTGGTTCCACAAGGGTTCATGTTGACTCCGTTCATTTTTATTATGTATATTTTAATTCTTGTTCAGAGAGTATCTCCATTTTTAAACACCCTCATATACTTGAGTCTTGTAAGCCACAAAAAAACCCTTTCATAATATTGTTCCTTTTCCTTTGAAACATATCTAAATCAGTTCACCAATCTTCATTTTGACTTTGAAACTATTCAGATTGTATCACTTTAAAAATTTAAGACAGTAAGAGTAAGCGGACTGGTACTGTCCAAGTAATCAAGAACATAATAATTGTCTTAAACAATTAATATACGGAATACAAGACTTTATTCTTTACTCAATCCAGACAATTGAGAATAATGTACAGAAAAATCTAAATTTAACATAGATAGATCAGACAACATTCGTTTTACCTGTTTGCTTTTTTTTTTTAAATTCAGAACAATCCGAGAGAGAAAACAATATAATAATTGTATCACCCTTTCTGTTTCACGTTCAATAGACTACAATAACAACGTATGTATGTGGACGCGTACTTAATAACATGTAGATATTTATTGATATTAGCCTTATATAAATATTATGTTGGTGTATTTTAAAAAAAGAAAAAATCAATATTGAGTGAAAGCTAGGTCACAAACAAAAACATGCCCAGTAGATAGTACGTTTAAAGGTGAAAATACTCAGACACAACGGGGCAAAACAACTAAATATATCCAACTTGTTGTATGTTTCATTAGAAAATATTCTAACGGTCGAGGATTATCGAGTTTAAAGGAGTGTTTCGATGTTTTCAGGTATTATTTTTCGATTAGGAAGAAAACGGATCGAGGCAAAAGTGTAGAGATTTATAAGAAAATTTATGCCGAATGCCTGCGATATCAGTTAAGCCCTATCTACGTATATATAAAGCGCACGTACCTGCCTGAATGGCTACTATGATCCTTAAATGTACCATATCTAAATTTATATTTCAATAAATTTATGATGCCAACTTTTATTGCATATATCACTTTCTCGAGAATGGATTGCCACATTGGAGTAAGAAGAAGAAGAACTTTTATTGCAATCATTACATTTTGTAGTATATACATTAACCATTTTCAAGGCCGGCTTTGGTTGATCATTTTGTTTGAAAAGAAAAAATAATGGCTGAATTTTAAGGCCTAAAGAAGCATACAAAACAGCGCTCATAGCTGCCTGCTTCAGTTAACCTCGCTAAAATGTATATTTTGCGAGTTGTAATAAATTCTACTTAATTATATTATCGTTATGTTACTGTTTAGTAACACACTGGTCATCTTGGGACAACAGCATAAGGTGAATCCAGAAAATAAAAAATTTCAATGTTCTCTATTTTTGTCTTTGGTTAGTTACATAATATTGTCATATGCTGTTGTAGAGCTTGTTATTTGAACTTTACGCATTTCTGTTTAAATGGTTAAGTTTGTGTGAAACGGTGATATAGCAAACAAATTACATATTACTCAGTACACAACATTTACAGAATAGTAATTTTAGACAACACTTTTAAAGAAAATCACTCCACACTAGAGTGCCTACTTGTTTAGTTCATATCATTTTAAATTACGTTCCATTTTGAAAAATGACAACCTCTTTTGTTTCGTTTCATTGGCCAACTAGATTATTTTGATTTAGGTTCCATTTTCAAAATTGACAGCTCAGGTTCTATTTACTTTTATTTTATTAATACACGTTCAATATAATGGAGTAGACATTACAATTATTTACATGAGTACTATTTTAATATTAATAATTGTACCATTAGGGCTTGCGACCTTCATCATTGATGTCTGGGTTAGTTGTGATCACTTTTATGTATACAACACTCCCTAACACTACCTAATGGTACTTGGATTCGTTCCCAACTTGCCTTGTTGAGGATTCGAACTTCAGTCCCGAGATTAGATGGGAATCTAAATTTAAGATACGTATGTGATTTTTAAACATTCATTATTATTGTTTTTTTTTTAATTTTGGATAAAAAAAAACATAGTTTTATTAAAAAGAGATTGAATTCTAACTAAATAAAATAAATTTATTATTAACATGTTAAATTTCATTCAACAATACATCAAGCAATATCAGAGCTATCATGATATTATTTTCACTTTGGAGTGAAATATTCTTCTATTTTGTTCTCCAACAATCTTCCAATATTCTCATTCTAGTTCAACCATACTCAACCTGCGGCCCGCGGGCCGCATGCGGCCCGCCAGGTTTTTTTGTGCGGCCCTAAACACATTTATTATCAGTAACATGATTTTAAAAATCTGGAATTCTATATTTCTTATATCTTGAGATTAATTTCGACTTTGACGTACAAGATAGTGACACCCGAAGAGGATTGTCTTTGTTGTGTCAACTGTCAACATCAAATCTGGTATAAGAGTGTTGCTATTGCACACGTTAGATTTATTCCCAAAAAACAAACATTATTTGACAGACAAGTATGCGCGCAAATAATTTTGCTTGTGGCAACACGTAAATATTTGACAGCTCCGAACTTGAATGCGTCAATGAGTGATAGTGTTGTGGCTTTATTTCAAGTAAACATAACGCGGAATACGGATACAATAGCATTTTTTGCTGTCTTATTTAATATTGTTTTGTTATAATTTAATTGCCCATAATGGCGGGAGTGTCTTCGAAATACAATCGAAAAATGTCCGACGAGAAGAGAGTATTTCAAGACATATGGGAAGAAGAATATTTCGTTGTTGCAAATAAACATGGTTCGACCACATGCTTGATCTGTCGTGAGAGTGTTATATTTAAAAAATATAATATTCTTCGTCATTATACCACGAAGCACAAAACATTTAATGATACTTTTCCTCGTGGCTCTTTAATAAGACGTGAAAAGTTAACATTCTTCAAGAAGTCTTTACAACATCAACAAAATATTATATCAATGGCGATATCACATGACGCAGCGGTGACAAGAGCGTCGTATGAAATTTGTTACATACTTGGTAAATATATGAAACCATTTACTGACGCAGAGGTTGTGAAAGAATGTTTCCTCAGTGCTTCCAACGTATTATTTGATAAATTTAGCAATAAAAATCAAATAATATCTCAGATCAAAAGTATGCAGCTCTCTGATTCCACCTTTGCTAGACGCATTGAAGATATTGCAAAACACATATTTAATCGCATCATAGAAGATATGAAAAAATGCCAATATTTTAGTTTGACTTTTGATTCTAGCACCGATATTTCAGCAACATCACAATGTTCCGTTTTTGTTAGATATTGTACCGGACAAAATTCAGTTCATGAAGATTTTTTGAAATTTCTTCCTATGAAAAATCAAACCAGAGGTACGGACTATCTCGATACTATCAGTACATTTCTGGAAAATAATGATATTGATATAAAAAAATTGGTTTGTGTATGCACGGATGGATGTCCTTCAATGACGGGATCCGAAAAAGGATTTGTTACTTTATTGAAAAAGAAATATAATTTGACAAATCTGTTATCTTTCCACTGTATCATACACCAAGAGAACTTAGCAGCACGTATATCCATTGCCGAAATA
This sequence comes from Mystacides longicornis, assembly GCA_963576905.1. NCBI lineage: Eukaryota > Metazoa > Arthropoda > Insecta > Trichoptera > Leptoceridae > Mystacides > Mystacides longicornis. The sequence continues at coordinate 9,003,067 of OY756432.1, forward strand.
GACGCCGTGATGAAGACTGCAATAAGTATAGTTAATTATATTAGAGCACAAGAACTGAACCACAGGAAATTTAAAAGTCTTTTGGAAGAATTGAACAGTAACTATAGTGACGTTCTTTTACATACCTCGGTGAGATGGCTAAGCCGAGGGAAAGTTCTGGAACGGTTTTATTCTTTGAGGCATGAAATAATTTTGTTTTTACAGCAAAATAGTAAAATTTACAGCGAACTTAATAATGATGGATGGTGGTGTCTTTTAGCTTTTTTGTGTGATATCACAGAAAAACTTAATGAACTCAATCGTGGCTTACAGGGCGAAAATAAAATCATTTCGCAGATGGCGAATAAAGTATTTGCTTTTGAAGAGAAATTAAGCATCTACCACGAAGAAATAAAGAACCAAGTATTGCATAACTTTCCAACTGTAGTAAAAGCTAAGCAAGATGGTATACATGTTTCTGAAGAAAACTATACGATATTTTTAAATTATTTATCTGCCTTAGCTAAGGAATTTAAGAGCAGATTTCAGGACTTACGTCGAGTCAAGAATTGTTTGTTACTTATAGAAAATCCCTGGCACCTAGAAATAGCCACTATAACAAATTTAGCTGCATTGGGATATGATTATGCAGGGCTTTTTGACGAATTTATTGAATTTAAGAACGATACTAATCTGAAAGCTATTTTTGAAGAAAAAAGAGAGGGAAAGGAGTACATCCATTTTTGGAAATTAGTTCCTGAAAAATACAAGACTGTAAAAAATTGTGCTTTCCTGCTCCTCACATTGTTTGCATCAACATATTATCTTTGTGAATCATCATATTCCAAAATGAAATATGCAAAAAGCGTATACAGGAATCGACTTACTGATTCTCACCTTGATGACGTATTGAGGGTAGCATGCAGCAATTATAAACCCGAATTATCCAAAATTGTTGAAAATTTATCTCAATGTCAAAAATCACACTAGGTAATTTTGAAATAAACGCTTGGATACATGTTACTTTTGAGTTTTGCTTTTTCACTATTGTAATTTTTAAGGAACCGTAAGCTGATAATGATAAGTGATATACATATGTATTATTATTCCGTTTTACTTTACAATTTTTAATATCTCAATTTGTTTTCCTAAGAAACGCAAGGTGGGGGGTTTCATGATTTTTTCTAGTTTAAAAATATAAACTAGATTCTAGTTTATATTTTTATGAAACTCAAGTATAAATCATTGAATGAGAGGGGGGGGGGGGGTGCGGCCCGCGTAACTTTTAAAATATATGTATGTGGCCCGACGAAAAAAAAGGTTGAGTACCATTGTTCTAGTTCGTAAAAATGTATTTCTTTCGTTATGGGAGTATCGAACTGAAGTACCGCAGAGCGTCTTGAAGTCGTGCTGAAGGTAGGTACTAGAAGCCCCGTACAAAGTATAGGCATTCGGCATGGTAACACTGTCTTTCATTTTCTTCCTCCCCCCACTCCCCGGCCCTCTCGACGTACAACCAAAATAAGAGCATTACTCATTCTCCGCTAGGTATTCGCCTTTAATGATTTCGACGCTTAGACGACCTTTTTCCGGACGGTTAGAATTTCTATTCAAATCGTGTTTGCTACATCTACATATTATACTTGCGTATAGGTTTTTTTGCCTTGATTTGTTAGCAGTCAGAGAGTTTTGTTTTTCAGCGCTTGCTTGTATTTTTTTCCTTCAATGGTGAGGAACGGAGTTTATGTATGTTGATTAAATAATAAAATAAACTTATTTGTTTCCAACGACGTTTTTATGAGATGAGATAACGTTTGAACTGATCGTTGGGAACGTTTTTTATATATATTTTACCCACAGTGCGGGAACCAAGTTTATATATTTATATTTAAACTGATGTTCGAGAACCGAATTTTTAAATAATTGTTTGGGCCAAAGGTGCTCGGTGGAATGTATTTATTAGGGTGCATTTATATCAAACAAAGTGGTTGGTGACCCAGCGGTTACAACGTCGGCTTTCGTACTGCGGACGTCGTGGTTCGATCCCAGGTGCCGACCATCTTCCTCTTTCACGACACAAGCTTTCAGTAGCTTACTGTGAAAGAGTCAAGGAGTGTATTTGTGTTCACTTTGAGTGAGCACAGATTCATTTAAAAAAAAAAAAAACCTAATCCAGGGATGGAAAATAGAGTATATTATTTTCTTGATCGTTGATATGGTCAGCTGGTCACCAAGAAAAAAATGTCGACGCCGACTATATAATTATGAGTTATTATTGCTTTTTGTTGTCTCTATAGTGTTCAGTATCAACCATTAAAGAAAATAATATGCTCTGTTTGAAGATTTGGCTGTATGTTGTGTAAATACACCTTTAGATATATCTAAATGTTCAACACTCTTACAATTATATTATCTTTATAAATTTATATATATATTTTTAAATTTTGAATATAAATACTTATTCATATTTTTATTTAATCGATTTCACAGCCCTTTATTAAGAACTCAGTACATACGTATAATAATTAGTGTATTACATGGAGATATCGGGAAAAAATATAAAATTTGGGAATGCTGTCACCGACAATACGACATTCTGATCACGTGTAACAACGTGCCCCGCATATTCTGGCTCTGTCATAGGGACATATCCCTTGTCTTGTGCTACTCTACTCTCAGCCTTTGAATACTATATTCAACAGGATTTCGTTTTTGATGAGAAATATTATAATAATTATTGTTTATTAACGATATCTATTTTATAAAACAGTTTTTATTGTATTAATAATGTGGTCCATAATTTCAATATTTGTATACTAGCTGACCTGTCACTTTATCCCGCCTTAGAATAAATAAAATATTGTAACATAGCTGAATATCGATAAGCCATTTAGTGGAATTATCAGAACCTACATGCAGTGCTGTATTCATTCTATTTGAGTTGATCAATTCATTGAAACGTTTTTTGAAAACTTTAATGTTTTAATACCTAGTTATTCTGTTGTCCATAGCAGAGACAATCCAACAAACCAAACACAATACAAATCGGTTCAGCTGTTCTAAAGTTAAAAATGTTGTAACTAATCCGACTTTTTTTTAAATTTAGATGGTGTCCCGCTTATCAAAATCGTTAAAAAAAACAAGATGGAAAGATACCTATTCGAATAAAATTGGCCCCGCCTTTGATCTCTCACGAAAAATACGTAAATTTTAAACTCGCGTGGAAAAGACATTTGCTCAGCATAGTAATCTTACCATAATAATTTGGAAATATTTGATTTCAATGGAGCCTTCTCGCAACAACATATTATGCAATACCGTACCGTGTTTCACATGTGACTTATTTCCTACTACACCGCCATCTCTTGGATTTTTTAAAAAGTTCCGCAATTATAGAGGAATTTATTGTTTTTATTACAAAACTAATGAGTTATGACCCGTCGAATTTCATTCCGCATCAGAATCAACAATAATCAGTTATTATTACATAATTCAGTAAATTATTAGCTAAAATTAATTCAGTTTTTATGTCGTAAACTGTATTCATGTCAAAAATATTCTTTTTATTCTAGGTTTGGTCGAAATTCGACGGGCGGGTCAGCTAGTTATTACTAAATTTAAACTGTGTTTTTGGCACAAAACATCCTAATGGATGAATTGCCGAAAAGGTTACCTATAAAAAAAAAAAAAACTATTTCCGTCTTACTTTAAAAAAAAAACCGTTAATCTTAGGATTACGTATAAGTCACTGATCAGTTTTTACTCGATTTATAAAAATATATTTTATCCGAGTTTGTTATGTATGAAGATGACATTTCATACAAAAATTTGTAAACAAACAAAATAGTAGCCAGACAACGCGAGTGCTTACAGCCGAGGTGCGCTATGTCAGATTTGAATGATTTCGAGTAGGTGTAGAATAGGTGGCAGACCTTATTTTTTTATTTTTTATTTTATATTATCAAAATATTGTTATGTTCTTATAAAATCACACGAAACCTTTATGTTTTGGACAAAATGAACTAATTTATGTTTGATCACTTCAATTTTAATATTTGTACCTACTTTAAAAGTACTCTTTGAATATTTTCTTCAAAACTTCATTATATTTATCATAATTTTAGTTGGTGCATCATCGTTGTAAGACCTCGACGATAACGGTAATGCAATATTTGTTTAAAATTTCTATTATCAAAATGATAAACCAAAACAAAATGGATCAAAATATGAAAGGATCACCTAATTGGACAGGGAAAAAAACATAAAAACAGTATAATATTTATTACAGAAAGCGTTGTTGTAACTCGAAACCATTGTCAGTTGACATAAAATCCAACATGGCGGGCTAAAATCTACAGAGATCAGCTCGCAATCAATCGATATGGGTTAAACTACCTCAACGATGGCTTGATCGCAAATTTTCTACCGCTGAACTCTTATTTTCCACTGATCAGAGTTTTTTAATAAAGCAGTTTGTGCGGGCTTGATTTGTGTGGGCCCGGCTTTCTGGTTTGATTGCTTCGATCGAACTAGGGGGTTGGTTTCGTGCGGGTCGGGTTTGCTGCGGATTGGTCTCCTGTGGGCTGGCTTGGGGTGAGCGGGGGGCCTTAAAGGGAGAATGTATGTATGTATGTAGTTTGTGATTAGTTTTACGACATCCTTTTCCACAACCTCTCCTAGCATTAGTGGCTTATGAACAATAAATGTGACATAAACTGAAAATGTTGTTGAGAACGCCGCATCTATGTAGTAGTTAGGTGGCCACAGCGATCTCTAGTCCATTAAAACTACTGAAAATATGCGGCATATAAGCCTATCTCCTTGTAAACATGAAATTTGTTGCAAGTTACCTGTCATCACCGCAGCTGTTTTTTTCCTACATAGGTACGATTGATTTACTTCAATATTTCTTTCTTTGTAACAAAACTCGTATAACTAAAAATACACATTCAATGCGCAATTGTATATATATTTTTTTCAAATATTGTGATTGTCATGAAATGTCTATATCATTTACCGTGGATTATAGTTTAGTGACCCGTAGGTATATTGTGTTAACCATCCTATAATGTGTGGCCAAAAAGTTCGTGCAAATCTTTCTTATTCATCATTGTTGTTATTCCTCATTATTGAAGGTCGTGACCTGGTACTCTCGCCGCCGTAGCAACATCATGTATAATTGTATTATCCTCCTCCTCTCCCGACATATCGCTGTACGCACTGCTTCAACAACTGTTGTGTCCACAGCAGCCCTATAATTTGATCTGTCCATCTAGTGGGTGCTTTTTCTCTGCCTCTAGATCCTTCAACACAACCAACATTTCCAGGATATCTTCATCTCGCCTGGAAATATGTTCGAAGAACTGAAGAATCTGCTTCAAACATAAAGAGGAAAGTCGGTCTGTTATGCTCAACTCTCTCAAAATTGTCATATTGGTTCTTCTGGCCTAGGGCTATTCTAGGGTATACGAGGCAAACGTCTCCATCACCATATCTAGAACGCATCAAGTCTTTGTCATTCCCGAGCTATTATCGTACATTATTCGCCCCCGTAAGACAATATTGGGAAGACGAGCGAACTTTTGCGGTTCTGGTGATGCCCCTGACCTTCCATATCTTGTCTAGACTCGTCATGGCATTTTTGGCCATAGCAATGCGACGTTTTATCTCTTCTACACAATCACAGTTGTCCAAGAAGAATAATGACCCTAGATAAATAAACTTCTATACAATCTCCATACCATTTAAGGTATTTGATTTCTTATTAAGTATCCTTTATATTATAATTTGCAAGTTCATTTATAACCCGGCATTTTCTCGTAAAAATATAAACAAGATTTTGATTACAGATATTTTCACTTTTATGCTATTGTTTATGCACGTACGTATGTATGCTGAGAGTCTATTGGTGGAAGCAAACTTTCCATATTTGTGAATACTTTCTAGTATCTTAAGGCTTTTATTCCTCTACCTCATGCAAATCTTTGTTTTCTAGAAGAATTTCATCCAAAATCTGAATTTTAAGGCTTTTATATATGAATTTACCACGCTTTTTAGTTTTTTTTTTTATTTATTTAAATGGTTAAATTTACCTAATCTTAATACAAAAAATCCACAGAGGGTTCTCCTGAATCATATGCAGCCACTGTAGTCCGGAGAGTTCAACGGCCAGTTGACTGACTATTATAGATATCATAAATATCTGGGGATATATAGGTACTAACTAATTCACTATTCAATAAAGTTCAATAAAAAGATGTTTTTCTTCTTAAAATGACAGGAACTTTGTTTAAAAGTGTTCATATGTGTGCACTGAGCAGTATTCATGTTGGCCGCGTGTCTGTCAGCGATATTATTTTATTATTGGATCACGATACTTTGAAATATTCTGCGGTGCAGCCTGCGATAGGTGGGCGACAATACAACAAAAAAACTTTATATATACTAATTCCCTGGATTTATTTCGACGGCTGGTGTCACGCATGTGTTGTTCGAAAATACACAGTTTCACTTCTCTGTCATGATTTGAAAAAAAAAAACACTTTCGTTTAATTTACGAACATAATATTCAGATATGTTGTCATAGTCGAAATATCTTTTCTATGGATCGTATATCATATTTTTATACACAATACAGTCGCGACCGAATAGGTCTTTATTTATTATCGAGGTAACTTTTTTATGCTAATAAGTAAACTATCAAGGCCGTTTATATTCCGTAGATTATTCAGAATATAATCGATGTTTTTTATTTCTCCAGCAGGAAATATTTTTAAATTTTTTTTCCGCATATTCACTCACAACCGATTGATTTATTTCAATGTACCTAATTCACAGGGTATATTGTTGATGTATAATATAAATTAAATGACTGTATTGTAGTCCTATACATTTATTTGTATTTATTTATGGTAATAATTCTCTACAGAAAACGAGCCTATAATGCCTACCCAAGTATATAAAGACCTACATATTTATGTTTTTTGCAATACTGTCTATATAACACTACAATTACCTATGTTATGCTTTAAAAAGTTTTAGGCCCTGTCCTAACCGGTCATATGATCGCACGAACGCATAAACAAATTTGTGATTGCACGATGAATAATTGTGTGTCCTAACTGCCATCGTATGATCGCGCGTCCACTTTTCTTGAAACGCAAACAAATAAATATGAATGTTAGTAAGTAAGAACTTTTGGCAAGTAGGTGTCGTATTAATTATCGATACAACAGAGCAATACAAGCGACGTGCGATCATTTTAAACAAGGCACCGATCGGACGATGGAATTTACATCTGTCCATCTGCCCAGCTAGAACACGTTCATACAATGTGATATGTTTGAACAGAGCATCCGCGTTCATGCGATCATCGCAATCGCACGATCGTGCTATCAGCTAGGACAGGGCCTTATAATTTTATTTTTATTTTTCATCTTTCATTCTTACTTTTATAAATAACTAGCTTTCCCGACAGACGTTGTCCTGTGGTTGTAGTCCGAGGCGGCCCGTTCATATGTTCATAATGTGCACTGCGCCCCCAGAAAAAAATACATAATTTATTCGATTGAGTTAAGCTAATAAAATAATGACATTTCCAAAACATCAATATTTCATTCGAATTCAAAGCTCAGGCGGGAACAACGCGAGAATATAATATGCGCGCGCAGACATTCTACCTCGCCTATGAAGTGCCGATGCTGCATGTGCACATAATATGAAAGTGCCCGATGTTGACTTTGTATGTAAATTGGAGTAAGTGGGATGGGCTAATGTAAGAGCGGCAATTACGTTTGCAAGAATGAGAGGGAACTACTACCATCAGCAAACACTAATTTTGTTGTTATGGCGTCGCAGGAAATCTGTTCCATACTAACTTTACTATTATATTTTATATTATTTCTTATCCATTTTCCAACTTTTTATTAGTTATTCTGTTATCCGGAGCAGAGAAGAATCCAATAAATCAAAGATCGAAAGACTGTTCGGCCGATCTCGAGTTATAAGTGTTCGCACTAACCCGACTTTCATTTATTTTATAGATTGCTTATGATTTGATATGTACTTTCTCTGCTTCATATTGTTTTATTCAACTTCAACCTGCCCTTATATTCTATCTTATTATTGTTTAATTTATGATTTTTGAGTTTTATTTGATTTTGTTAAAATAAAACGAAAATTCTAATTAGACAACCCAAAAATACGTGGTTCAGTATCTCACATTGCTGGTGTCATTAAATGCTCACAAAAATATTAAATTACTGGTATGTTGTACACTAGCATTGTTGCTTTATTGTTATGACGGATCATATCAAACGCTTTTTGTTAGTCAGGTATAAATCGCTGTAGGTATAAATAATGTGATGTTGAAATGAGAGAGAAACAACATTTTGACATAGATATGTGCTGGGACTGGGAGAATAAACGTCAGTCTTTGTTCAGGTGGATTGCATGAATGGAAAAATACGTTGAAGCAACAAATAGGTTCGCACTTGCATTGTCCCCCCTGGGAAACTACGATGTTTTGTTGGGGATAATAACTTACTCCAACTCTAAGATAACTTATGCTTAAACAATGATATTACACTTGCATTCAGAGCACTAAAGTCTTTAAATCTCCAACAGTGTGAAGTTGTAAAGGTTATGTAACTCTTGCTAACGTGAAGTATGTAAGTAGTTCAGAAATCATACTTTGTAAATTGTTGTACAATAAAATATTGCTCTTTCTGTAAGTTTCACTAATCTGCTTTTACTACCTATCCATTTCATGATCAATCCATCTATACCTCTGAATTCATAAAAAAACTAACAATACCTATTTCTGGAAGGTAAATGTTAATTCAAAAATAATCAAATATGATGAAAACATAAAATAAATAAACAATTTTTGAAACTTCGGTCAAGTGTAATCTGAGAGACATCTTACCAAACCCCGGTTATAATTTTTTTTTATTTCTTTCTTTTTTTTATTTATTAAAATATGAAAAATAAAATTACAAAATATTTATAAATATATAAAAACATAATATTAAATCTTAACAATGATTCTCTCTCATTATTTCCAGTTAAATTTTTTTTAGAAATTTTTATGAGACTACCGGGAATCGAAACTCTTGATAATGAGTCTGGTGCATTAGACAACTACCTACCGAGTTCGGTCGAATTCGTATCATCTCGTATATAATATTATTAAATTTCTTTGGTCTTTTAAAAGTGGCCATTTACAGCAAAAATAAAGATGACCTGTAAATTTAATGTCTGTGTGCGAATTTACCTATATTCATTGTTAAGAAGTATCTCTTTATATTATGGCTTGATTTCTGCTTGACGTCATAATGTGTATATTTTTATTTATGCTGTTTTTGAAGTCTTGACTACTGGAATGGGCATATGGATGTACGAAAAAGTTTTGAAAGTCAAGGGAGTCATATTTGCTATAGTAATGTATAGAGACCGGATTATATGCAACTTAAAATGATTGAAATATGCATCATAAATGCTCAAAATATGCACCAAAATTGCCAAAAAGTGCCAAAATATGCAACATCAAATTTAAATAAATACCACATAATAAGGTTTTTTTTAATCTATTGTTACACAGTCATCCGCTCGTTTACGAGTATTCTTTTTAAAAAATACAGCCTACATTAAATTAAAACAAATTTCTTTATTTACTACATTTTCAACTAGATGCTCTCATTCCAAATGTTCAGTAGTAAGGCTCGTATACGGAGAACAAAATAATCAGGTATAACAAATTGTTAAAAATCTTTTCACAAAAAAAGAAAAAACACACAAAAAAAAAATAAACAAAACAGTTAACTAAAGTCTGAAGTTAACAATAATAACGTATAAAATATAGATTCAAAATAAATAAAAAGTATACATAGGTAGATGCATCAAACAAGCACTTTTACACATAAAAATTACAAAAACTCATACAAGGCAAATCATGCAACGAATTGGGTCGAAAACGAATCCAAAATATTGAAAATCAAGGTCAGTAAAAAAAAAAATCTTTAGTATGTCATCAAGGTCATATTTTTATAATTCGATAAGGATCTTTCTACATCCACTGATGTCTCTGGACAGTATTTGAATTTCGGTGTTATATTAGTAAGTATTAACTCTGGTAAAGTTGAACCCGATCCGTTAATAAAATTGTTGTTTTGACACAAAGATTCATAACCAGGGTTGTTGTTTAAAATGTTTTCAAACTTTTCTCTCAGTTTTATTGGAAATATTCCTGGCAAGTCGGAGTTGATTTGGCGTGCCTACTTTTTTTCACTTCAATAGATTTATCTAAGGGAAAGCTCTGGGTTTCCAGCTTTTTGACGGCCACATGACGGGCGACGGTGCTCGTTCAGCAACACGTCGCACCTTTACTCTCGGTTTACGAAAAAAACCGACAGTCTTCGGGAATCTTCGCAAAATCGTGTGTGTACTCGATACCTACAGCAAAGATTCATTAAAATTTTAGAAGAAAGTATACGCAAATCTGCAAGATCATTAAATTTTAGTCGAAATATGCAATGTCCTGAAAAATAGCCAAAATATGCAAATGCATATAATCCAGTCTCTAGTAATGTATCATGAACGTGTTGTCCTTGGTTCAGTTGGCCCAGTGGCTAGAGTCTCAGGTTTGGGACGGCTAGGGAAGCGGGTTCGATTTCCGTAAGGGTCATGGGATTATCCAATGATTTCGGAATTTCGGGGATTTCGACGAATTTTTTTTTTTTTTTTTATAAAAATGAATCTGTGCTCACTCAAAGTGAACACAAATACACTCCTTGACCCTTTCACAGTAAGCTACCGAAAGCTTGTCTGAGCCGTGAAAGAGGAAGATGGTCGGCACCTGGGTTCGAACCACGACGTCCGCATTACGAAAGCCGACGTTGTAACCGCTGGGTCACCAACCACCTCATTTGACCACTTAAATGGAGTACGTTGTTAACGTCAAGTAATGACACTAATGATATGTTTTTCTTGAAATACGGTTCTTATGTAAACAGCGGATTGTCTATAATTGTTACCGTAGAAAAAAAAATACTGTCAATATTTTGGAAATACTGTCAATATTTTGGAAATACTGTCAATATTTCCAAGACAGTCGTCTTTTCAGACGACGTAACGTTAGGCGCTCCCTAGGAACCCAGTGCAGCCTTCGAAATAGCAGTAGAAGACGGCTTCAAGTACCTAGTAGTCAAATTTGTATAAAATGTATCTTTTAAAAATCGAAAACTGATGGATTCAATAATTGGCATCAAATTGGTTCTACATATATGTAACTAGCGGTCTGCCCCAGCTTCGGACGGGTAGATATTATTTTTTTTTAATAAAAGAACACTTATTGTGGCATAACTATAATAGTTAGACATATGCTGTCGCGGCATTTTTTTTTTGTAAATATTGATGTCTTCTACAAAGTCGTAGTACATTATTTTATTCTATCATCAAAAGTTTTCACAGCGCACGCGATGTAGGTAAATAATATTTTAGGTAATTTTTTACACCTTGGGTTACATTATTGGAGTTTTAGTAAGGAACTCAAATATTATTGAAAATTCAATAAGCCTATGTTCATCGGGGATAGTGTATATAGCTTCTCAAAAGTGAAAGAATTTTTCAAATCGGTTCAGTAGTTTCGGAGCCTATTCAATGCAAGCAAACAAACAAACAAACAAAAAATCAAATCTTTCCTCTATATATTGGTAAAGATAATATCTAGTATCTACTGGAAATCCGTGTAAGAATCCATAAATATTTGGAACCCTGCGTCTTGTCTAAGACAGTTGAAATTTTAATTGAAAAACGTGTAGAAAAATTCTGAACCGACAGTGAAAATTCTGATAAAAAAACTGTAGGTATTTTTATAAAATAGTTGACCAAAAAAGCTTTACGATAAAGAAACCTTCATCAAAAAAATTCTCAACTATTTATACGGCGATATTTTTTTAATAAACTGCAGAGGCATGTCATAAAAACATGAAATCGTAGATCTAGACAAGTGTCAGGAAAAGGTTTCATAGTGATGATGTAGGTCAGCTCCAACCTATAACAATATTATACCCCCGTACCTACCTTATTTGAGTGTATATTGGGGAGGGCTTAGGGGGTGGGCGCTCGGGGTTATTATGTAACACAATCGTTTATTGTGAAGGGTGCAACCTGTTTCACGATTCTGAGGGAAAACTCTCACAGCCTCAATCTGACTCTCAATGTAAAGATTATTTAGTCTTTTCGCAAAAAAAATTAATGAGTATTCTTCATTTACGCACTTTATTTTATGTTATTTTTTCCCCATCACGCCGTTTCTCGAAGGGGGTAGACAGAGAGTACGGACTTCCATTCTTTCCTATCCAAACAAACCTCTTTCACTTCCTCCAAACGCATAACATTCCGCATACATGCTATTCCTGTAAGACGGCACCAATATGTTCGGACCATGTCATTCAAGGTCGGCCTCGTCTGCTTGCACCCATTCTTTAAGATTTGTATATATCCTTTTAGTCATTCTTTCTTCGTTCATTCTCTCTACGCGCCCAAACCACCTTCATTTATTCACTTTCATTCTAGTCACTACGCTAACATCCACTCCACATTTCTTTCTGATATTAGCATTCACAAGTTTCACTCCATGGATGGAATCAGGATTGCATTGTGCATCAACTGTTTGGATTTAAGAGATACATTATTATTTCTCATTAGAGGTCTAAGTGCACCACCAGCCAGTTTCCTTCTTTCAATATCCTTTTCACACCTTCCATCTCTGCTAAATAGACTACCTCAATAGACATACTCATCCACTTGTTCCATGTTCTCATCATTTACTTTCACAAAACATTGCGTTCTTAAATCTTCTCTTTCAAAAACAAGCACCTTTATCTTATTGATAATTCATTTCACAATTTTGTCAAAAATTGTGAAATGTGAAATGAATGGTCATATTTTCTTTAAATAGTGAAAAATAATAGTTCATATATGCAAACAAAATGTAACTATGTAGGAGCCCATCACTTCTACTATTATGTGGAGGAGATGGACTTGGCTGGGACATGTGTTAAGGATGCCGAATGACAGTTGGCCGAGGAGAGCGCTGTTCTTCCTCCCATCAGGGTCCCGAAGACGAGGAAGACCCTCTCATACTGTGTTCCGCTCCTTCGAAGCAGAGCTGAGGAATCTGGACATGGTGTGGGAGGAGGTCATAAATGTTGCGCAACATCGGGCGCAATGGAGAGCTCTTGTTGCCTCTCTATGCCCCTAAGTGGGGCCTTAAGGGAGTTTGGATTGGTAGGTAAATCAAAAATTTTTTTTTCTATTTGATTGATCTTTTTCTTCTTATAGGTAACTTATAAACTGGACTGAATTAAATTTGCGATTATGGTAGAATAATTATTTAAACGATAGAATTTCCAAAGGAATAAACAAACAATTTATTTTATGAATAAACACAATAATTAAGCGTTCACAAAATTAATAAGAATGTCGTACATTCTAACTATTCCAATGCGGCAATTGATACAGGCTATGCCTAGTGAGGTGGCAAAACAAAACCACTTATGTATATTCTTTGTATGCTTTTATTTTGTTTCATTGTAAATGTTATAAAAATGAATAAACTTATTATTATTATTAATACAAACCTACAATATAAGTACCTACCAAAACCTTGCAAAACTCTATCTACTTTATTTTATAAACTAGGATCAGTGGAAAAAATAGTTCAGCGATAGAAAATATTACGATCAAACTGTCATCGAGATGGTTTAACGTATATCGCTTGATTGTGTGCTGATCTCTGTAGATTTTGACCAGCCATATTGGATTTAACGTCACCTGACAGTTGTTTCGAGTATACAAGAACGCTTTTGGTAATAAATACACTGTATTTCAGTTTTTTCCCCGTCCAAATATGTGCCCCCTTTATATTTTGGTTTATCATTTTTATAATAGGAAATTTAAATAAATACTTAAAGCAAATATGCATTCTCGTAATCATTCGAGGGCTTACAACCATGATGCACCAACTAAATTTATAAGAAATATAATGACGTTCTGATGAAAATATTCAAAGAATACTTACTTTTTAAGTGGTTACAACTATTAAAATTGAATAATTGATCAAACATGAATTAGTTCATTTTGGCTGAAATATAAAGGTTTCGTATGATTTAATAAGGATATTAAATATATAATTAAAAAAGAAGGTACCTATTCTCCATCAATAACTCGAAATCATTCAAATCTGACATAGCGCATCTTGGTTAGCGCGACACTCGCGTTGTCCGGCTACTATTTTGATTGTTTACAAAATTTTGTACGAAACCTTTATACATAACAACCGCATTAAATTATTTTTTATAAATAAAATAAAAACTGATCAGTGAGTTATACGCAATCTTACGATTAACGATTTTTTTTTATAAATAAGACGCTATTTGTTTTTCCACATGTTTTGTAAGTCGAACTTCCGATTTGATTACAGAAGACTCGGAAGTTATCCATGATAATATTTTTGTTTGTCAGTCGTAATTTCTATTAATCGACTCGTAAGGGACACATAAAAAGAGTAGGTACATGAAATTTTGAAGGCCAATTTGCTTCGACATTTATGATAAACAAAATCATATCAAGTCTGTATCAGCTATGAAACATATACGTACTTATAAATACCCCTACAAGAAGCGTATAGAATATAATAGGGTGTACTACAATAATATAGGTACGTACGTTGCCTGATTGTTATCTGAACGTAGGGTGTGTGTGTATGTGTGCTCCACCACCGGATATGTTGACAACGCAGATAATACGTAGCGCAGCATCCCCCTTCACGTGGTTGCTAAGCAACAGTGTCTAGAGTCTACGCCAAGGCAGCGAGCTAGGTCAGGTTGCCATCAAAGGAGTTTATCTAATTACGTACGATGCTTTCTTACGAAGACATCGATGAGACGCCGCGAACATCGTTACAAATAGCGTCTTCTTCAGATGACGGAAATTGTAAACACGCTTCTCAATATCGATGACTTATTTATTAATTTTTTATTTTATTTTATTTTATTTTCGAAAATGTACGGCAAATGCCTTTATAAAACAATAAGCAATTCAAATAATATCATCATCAGCCATATAAAACACAAAATACAAAAAATACAAAACAAAGTATCAAATCAAAAAAACATCCTCATCAGTCATACAAAAGATAAAAAATAAAACAAAGTATTAAATTAATAAACATTATCATCAGCCATATAAAAAAATTACAAAAAAGTATTTAATTAATAAAAATTCTCATCAGTCGTATAAAAAATTAAATACAAAACAAAGTATTAAACAACAAATATCCTCATCATTCATATAAAAAAAATAAAATATAAACAAACTACAAGGTCAATAAATATCCTTATTACTTACACAAAAAACAAAATATAAAACAAAGCAATAAACATCCCCATCAGTCATAATATTCAAAAAAATAAAATATAAAACAAAGTATTCAATCAACAAATATCCCTATCTATAATAATAAAAGAAAAAACAATAAATACCTATCATCATCAGTCAAATAAAATATAAAACAAAGTAGGTATTAAACAATAAATATTCTCATCAGTCATACATAAAAAAAGACAAATATAAAATAAAGCATTAAACCAATAAATATCCACATCAGTCATACAAAAAATAAAATATAAAACAAAGTATTAAATTAGTAAACATCCTCATCAACCATATCAAAAATAAAACAAACTATCAAGATACCTAATAAATATTCCAATCAGTCATATAAAAAACAAAATATATAAAAAAAGCAATAAATATCCTCATCAGTCATAATATGTAAAACAATAAAATATAAATAATAAAACAAAGTATTAAATTAATAAAGACCCTCATGAATCATATAAAAAATAAAATATAAACAAACCAATCAGTTAATAAATATCCTTATCAGTCAAATAAAAAACAAAATATAAAACAAAGTAACAAACATTCTCATCAGTCATAATATATAAAAAAAATATATAAAACAAAGTATTGAATCAACAAATATCCTCTTCAATTATACAAAAAACAAAATAGCAAATCAGCAAAAATATCATCATCAGTCATAAAAAAAAAACAAAACAAAGTCAAAAATAAAACAAAAAGCATCATGCATCAACTGTCCATGTAAGCTATGTGTACTTATTCATGCACTGTGGTATAAGAGTGATAGGGTAAAATTTATAGGTAAGTCAATAGCAAATATTATTAAAAAAAAAAAATAAGAAGATTAAAGTAAAAGCATCTTTCAAGATTTGTTAAAGCTGGACATAAAATGTTGAAATAATTTGGACTTTATGACTTGATCGCTGTCAAAAAATATATCAATCAAGTCATTAAACCGATTGCCCACCATATGGAATCTTCTTATCGCCGAGAACTGACTGTAATTAGTCGTGGCATTAGACAAACTGAAAAGTACACGCTGTCTAGTCGGTCTGTTTGGAAAATGGAAACCAATAAGTTCTAGCAATTCGGGACAGCTAATTCCACCTACAATAATTCTTTTCAGCACTAACAAATCTGTCGCAACTCGTCGATCCGAGAGCCTACACAATCCCAGCTGCAAACGCAGCTGGTCATAGTTCAGGTCCTCCCAAGAAAGACCCAGACGATAATTAATATAACGAAGAAACCTACTTTATTCACCCTTGTGGATGTTAATTCTTACAAATTATATGTGTAATTTCTGTGAAAATCCTTTTTTTATACCAACAATTTATTTCAAGAAGTTGTTGAGCATCCTTCCCGATTTAATCCTTGCATCGCAGCCCGGCACCTCGAATTACCAAGAATTTCGCAAAAGCTTATAAAACCGGTATAAAATAATATATACCTACGAAAAAAGTATATTTTAACTGAAAATCCCACTAAAATTACCATGATTCCTCTAAAAATGATCGGCTATTCAATGGATTCAATTGGCACCTGAGAAAGACTCGTCAAAATTTTAGAGGAATCGTTTTTATGTCAAATCCAGTCATGTCAATTTTTTTGTGAGATAACTCTCTTAAAAACGGCAATCAAAATAAAATAAAGAATTATTTAATTTCTCCTTTTTTTGGCATATCATCCACAAGGGTGAATAAAGTATTATTTTCAGTAAGAATATTACTGTGTTCTTGTTTAAATGATAATAGATACGCAAACAGTTTTATAATACCTATTTCTTTATCAAGATGAATTTATTTGAGAATAAGCAAATTTGACAGTCATCACCTACGAGAATTTTGACATTTAAATAATACCTATCGATTTCTTATGCAATTCTGCTCAGGTTGGTTGAAATAACTTGACATTAAAAACCCTCTGCTCTAACCTTTTCAGATGTCGTTAATTCGGAAGGTTTAAGTGAGGATTATCTACATATATAAATGTGGATTGGTAGGATTTCATTAGATATAATTTTACTACGTTCTTGTAGAAAGGATCTCTATAAAGCGTACGATAATAATACTCGTAGAATTGTACGTTATTCAGGCTCTCGGAGCCGACGTTTTCTACAAAACGGATGAAGACAGGACAAAAAGGAAATAATGGCAGGCCGGCAGTCTGTCCTTGGATCTAAGGGCGTAACGTTTTTCTTAAGAGTTATCTGCATAAGCTTTTAACTAATCAGTTATGTATTTAATTAAACTAGTGGCCGACCAGTGCTCGAAATTCGACCATAACTTACTAAATTGTAAGTTTGAACATTATTTAGGTTCTATTGTCAAAACTGAGCGAGCGTGATGTGAGGGATTTATTCAGATGTGTTATTCAAAATATTGTTAAGTCATTATTTGAAAATTTGGGAACGCGATGGTAAAGAGTTTGAAAACCAGTTGCTTCTTTGTTTATGACAGATTAGAAGGTTTGGTATTTTTACATATTGAATGGATGTACGGGGAAACCATTTTTAGAAAAAATGTTGTTTAAAGGGATTAGTAGAGAAGGCAAGGCTTCTTTGTTTTGAGATAGTATATTTGGCCCTCGATAGGACAAATAGTTTGTTTTGAAGTTTAGTCTAGATCCACGCTCCGATGGGAGACGTTCTTAAATTTTGTGTTGAAGTGTTTGAGTAATTTTTAATATCCTTCGCATATTTCAATTGTACATATTATGTACCTACCGGGGTGTGTCCGAGTGTGTTGTTATTAATACGGGATTTGCGTGCGACTTGATTGATGTGTATCTTTGGAGGTTGAAATATCACATTTGATAAATTCGCGTTTGATAAAACTTAGAATCTTCGGTTTTGGATTAAACCTTCTGTTTAATTATTATAATATATTATTTATTGTTCGACTGGGCTTACCATAGAGGGAGGTCGCGTGGCGGATCG
Source organism: Mystacides longicornis (assembly GCA_963576905.1). NCBI lineage: Eukaryota > Metazoa > Arthropoda > Insecta > Trichoptera > Leptoceridae > Mystacides > Mystacides longicornis. The sequence goes on from OY756432.1 coordinate 9,021,413, forward strand.
TTAGAGTGGACAGCCCCGTGGTAATTCAACTTCCAACTATGAATGTGACGTGTTTATTTTCGTTTGTGCTTTTTTGCTAAATATTTGAAGGTATGCTGAATTTTGGGTGAGTGACCATATTTTTATGATATTAGAATTTGTATGGACACAGAGAGATGTTTTTTTGTGTGGTATTTTGTTTGTTGCTTGGTTGCCCCGCCAAGCATGCTTATGAGCAAGTTGCTCGATGTGGTTTCAGCTGAGAGAGATAGGTATGGCCGATGCGTTACGGCATTGTTTTGAATATTTGTGATCTCTGTGTGCCATTGGGCTTATTGTATTGCAGCATGTACCTCCCTGTATTGTTTTCACGCGTCACATGTCAAGCACACGTCGCGAATTGTTATCTGTCATTCGCGGGTTACCCCATTTTCCGATACCAGTGGTGTGACCTATCTTTAATGTTTATTTTTGAATCCGGTTGAGAATTTCATATTTAGAACCTTCTAGTAAGCTTAGTGTAGAATTTTCATTTGTAAAAGTAGGTACATTGGTGTGTGTGTTCCCCGTGAGAGTAATTTTATTCAGTCGAGCTATGAATGAGTTTACTAAAGTTCGCGTCTGTCCGCGCACAGATAGAGTTTATATTTTAGTTTTCGCCGCCGTGATAAATGTAAAGTTATAAAACCGGTATGTGTAGGAGGGCTGTGGACTGAAGATATACCTCACATGACTCTCCGGGAGAATGGGTTGACTGAATTGGACGCTCTTCAGCTCAGCTCAGGAAGTTCTCTTCGAAAAAGCAGTGCACAAGCCCAAGATGGTGAGCCACTCGGAAACCTAATGAGGAAAACTTGCGGTCTGATGTACAGCCCGCGGTAATTCGACTAGAAGGTTAATTAGTGCGCCGGTAAAGTGATCGAACGGTTATTTTGATAGAGAGATCGATAATCAGTAAATATATGTATGCGAGATAGTCAGTACATTTGTTAATAGGCAGGATCGCGTTGTTTGACTGTAGCTAGTCGTGGCATAATTTTTCGCGTAGTTAAATCCTGTCCTATTTTGAGTCTCTGCCGGAAGTACGTTTAGATATTTAGAGTCAAGAGTTACATAGTCAAAAGATAGCTTTCATCCCCTGTAGTCTGTACACCATCAGGAACCTTTTTCAGTTGTATATATACACTATATCTGATAGCCGAATTTCGGCCCCCTTTTTGGTACCTGTTCGAGGCGTGAGGTCGCATCGAATTGGGCCAGTCTCGGACCTTCGGAGTTTTTTTTTGCCTGAATTTTGGCAAGAAGGTTCGTTTGACATGGAAGGCCCTCTTTCGGTGACTAATTCCTCCCATAGACCTCGAGCATGCTTATCAAGCGCTATTTCAAAAATTTCATTAATAACAATGACATGGATACTACAAATTTGAAATGTTGATATGTACAAAGTTTTTTCTATTAGTATTGAAGACAAACAATATGAATCTATTCTCAATTTGACCACAGATAAACAAAAGAATATATTATTACGCGTCTTTGTCAATGTCAAATACATCGAAGTGTGTGTATCAAATACAATAACATTACAGTAGTGTTTGTAATTATTTTTCTTTATTCAATGTATTTTTTATGCATAATAAAAAAAAATATTAGCATTCGCCACTCCTTATCTATTATAAACTATAAGTGTGCGAAATTTCATACTCCTCCGCCAGCGCAATTTTCGTAAAAATGGTTACAAAGTTTTTCCTTCACGTATTAATGTATAGATATCCAATTATTATGTTTATTTTTTATAAGTTATCAACGTTCGCAATATATAAATCTGTCAACGATGTAAAGCAAGACGGGTAGGCGCTAGTCATATATTTTGGTATCAACCTAGGGCTGACTTAACTGGATCCATCAGAGTAGATAAGAGTAAAATTTGAAATTCAGAGGCTAGAAAGATACTCTTATATTGATCATGACATTTCAAGAGTGTTGTTAGAGTGCAAAAAAATATGCAGTTTTCTGTTAGTGAATGCGTCTCATGGGTCGACAGGGTGTCTTAAGTATAAAGTCCAATGCAATGAAAAAGAGAGCTCCCGACCACTGTCAAGAGACGTAAGGCCGCAAACTTTATTGGCCCCATATTCCGTGATAAAAAATATTTCCTCGTTCATCTTACAACTCGATGTAAAAAAATAGTGGAAAGGAGGGGTATGGGGCGGAAGAGAGTCTCTTGGCTCTAAAAATCGAGGTGTTCACTGTGATGGTCGCCAACCTCCGTTAGGAGAGACATGTGAAGAAGAAATAGTTGTAAGAAATTAATTAGTTGTAAAACACGCATTGGGTGTAATCCAACTCTACAGTGTTTGCAGGTAGGTGTACAATAAAATATTATTTTTTATTTTCATATCAGTTTACATCTGAGCCAATAATAGATTACCAATAATATGGATGTTCAGGATATAAATTACGAGATATTATATTTAGTTAGACGAGTTTATGAAGCAAAAATACCAATGTTTTGTTTAATTCGTTCAATATGAATATTATTATTGCTATGATACCCAAGTCTATCGTTTCCGCCTCCGAAACAATCAAACCCATGATCCAGTAGTAGGTATCTCTGTGTATTTTCATATCTGCCCGAGGTATTATAACACGCTGTATAGATGTGCGGTGTACGGGAATTTCGAAACGTTTTATAATGCTTTCCCCTGTGTACGGACAATTATTGACCAGAGGCGATTCATAACAACAAATTTTTAGTATTTTTGTAAAAAAAGATGAATCTGATCTCACTCAAAGTGAACACAAATACACTCTTTGACTCGTTCACAGTAAGCTACTTAAAGCTTGTGCCGTGAAAGAGGAAGATGGTCGGCTTCTGGTATCAAACCCATGACCTCGTACGAAAACCGGCGTCGTAACCGCTAGCTAGACTATCAACAATTTCGATTTCGATTTTTTCGAAAATCTTTACACTTCGCTAGACGTTTGCAATAGGACCTAGTATAAGGCCTAGAAGGGAAAAATTTAGTATGTCTCCCATTTGCATAGGGAGACAACAAAATCTTTACACTTCGCTAGATGTTTGCAATAGGACCTAGTATAAGGCCTAGAAGGGAAAAATTTAGTATGTCTCCCATTTGCATAGGGAGACAACAAAATCTTTACACTTCGCTAGATGTTTGCAATAGGACCTAGTATAAGGCCTAGATGGAAAAAATTTGTATGTCTCCCATTTGCATAGGGAGACAACAAAATCTTTACACTTCGCTAGATGTTTACAATAGGACCTAGTATAAGGCCTAGATGGGAAAAATTTAGTATGTCTCCCATTTGCATAGGGAGACAACAAAATCTTTACACTTCGCTAGATGTTTGCAATAGGACCTAGTATCAGGCCTAGAAGGGAAAAATTTAGTAGCAAAAATAGTTCACTTTAAATTATTCGAGCACATATTAGTGTGTGGGGTATTTAAAAGTGAACAGCCTCAACTAATGAACTCGACTAAAATTATAGTTTCGTACACGTTTAGCAAATGAGCCAGTGTTCAGTGACACGTAAGGTAGTATGCGCTTCTCCCCAAAAAAAGTAGAATAAAATGGATCGAAGTAACTAAAATATCAACTAATCTACTACACAAAATTTTGGATGTTCAGACACGTTTAGTTACTAAATTCTCTCTCGCTATTCGACTAAACTACTTAATACAGATATATGAAGTTTTATGTTTTGTTGAGGGCGAATGGAAGAAGCTGAAAAGCGCTCTCCCCGGCCAACTACCATTCTGATTCCCTGAAACTTTCGCTAGCCATGTTTATCTCCTCTCCATAATGGTAAAAATTGGGTATGTATGCGCTGGGTGCGTCGGCGTGTAGCGTCGTTCGACTAAAATTCATTTTACAACTAAAATTCTTTAAAGGCACTTTTTTTGACTGGGCTTTGATCAGGTGCTAGGACTCATATCTATTTAGAAGAATGGTCAATACATACGCCCAAACAATTAAAATTTAGTTGCGTTAAAGACAAGTAATGATAGAAAAAAAAAACGACATTTTTCTTAGCCTAATTATTTTAATTTAGAAATAATATTGTTTGCTTAGAATCGCCTCTGTCCTCTATGATATTTACTCAACCGTAGTCCGATTTAAAGTAACGTTTGCAAAAATAAAATATTTTTCACCCGCGCTTCACAGATTCATTCCAATGCAGCTATCGAACTTCCTGAAAACGGAAACGATGATGTTATCAGAAAAAATATACCTACGTTGATATTTATATTTTTAACACTGAACTGAAATAATGATTTTTTTAATAAAGAGTAGAATTTATATGAAGTAAATTTGTGATATTATTTTTGTACCTTTTATTTATGTACCATTCATGTGAAAGTATTTCAATATTTTATTTTGAAACCAACACTTATATAAAATAAAAACTACACGCATTCGTTATTAGTTACTTCTTCTTCTTAGTCTACCAGTTTACTACTTTTTCTTAATTAATAATTAATATCATAATAATTAATCTTTATAATAATTAATACTATATTCTCAGTTGAATGTGAAGCGTCGTGGAGGGAGGTAGCGTTAAGGAGCTCGCTGTTTCAGCTAAGATTTCAAACTCATATTATTACTAATATTTTGTTCGATATTATAACATTACTTTTTGTTTAATATTATTTACTAACATTTTCTAATCGATATTTATATATCGCTTTTTGGTTTCATATATTTTTTGTTTATTTTTTACATATTTTGTTTTTGTTTACACTTCTGAAATTCAACGCCGCGTCAGTGTCTATTTTTGGCCCGCTACCCGCAACACCGCTTGGGGGAGGTGGGCCGGCATAAGTAGGTACCTGCGTGCATATATGCGTTTTAGAATATAAGGATTCTTTAAAATTTAGTTTTGTTAATTTTATTAGTAGGCTCGCGGAGTGATTATTATTTTTGTAACTTCGGTATAATTTACCTCCGGGTATATTATTTACTTTATTTAATTTTATTTTCCTATTGAAAAGGGTTTCTTATCAATTTTTTTTTTTTTTCTTTTTCTCTAAGACAATTTTTTTTTTTTAATTCAGGATGGACGAAGACCGTCCACCGGATCCTTCTGATCCAATTAATGTAGAAAATCCACCAAGCAAAAGGCCTCGCACGGTATCACCCATACCAAACCTAGACAATAAAAACAAAATGAATATTAATATGTATCCAAAAACTAATGGTGGTCCGTATGAGATATACGTGACACATTCGGAAGGTGAATCGATTCACCCAGTCAAATTTGGAAACTTATTGTATAAAAATAACATTAAAAATATTACAGAAGATGGAATAAAAGTTGAAAATAGATATAAGTTGTCAATAAGGTTCGACACATATTCGGCAGCGAATAATTTTATTGTTTCCTCTTTCATTAAGGATAATAATTTGACGGCAGTCGTACCATCTTTTCGTTTGGTTAAACAAGGTCTCGTGAGACGTATCCCAACAGATCTTACTGAAGAAGAAATTGTTGAAGGTGTTCAGGTTCCTCCCGGTTTTGGACGCGTCACGAGATGCCGTCGTCTAAGTAGAAAAGTATTAACAGATGATAATAAAGTGGAATGGAAACCTTCCACCACGTGCGTTCTTTCTTTTGAGGGACAAAGCCTTCCATCCAGAATATTTCTATTCTTTAATTCCATTCCGGTAGAGTTATACTCATACCCTACAATCATCTGCAGGAAGTGTGCTCGTTTCGGGCATACGATGGCCAAATGTAGGGCGTCCGTACCTAAGTGTGCGAGATGCAGCTCAACATCTCATTCCCGAGACCAGTGCACTACATCCACTCAGGAGCTTTTATGCCCAAACTGTAATGGTCAACATGAAGCCACATATGTCAATTGTCCTGAGTTGATTAGACAAAGACAAATTAAAAATGCCATGGCTAGAGACACAATATCCTTTTCCCAAGCGGCAAAACTTTTTCCAAAACAAGCTAAATCGTTCAGTTCAGCAGTCTCATCCAAAAAAACAAATGCCATCACTAATAAAAAACCAAATGAACCATTTACACAACATTTCAACCGAAAAGAGTACAATGATAATTTGATGTATAAAAACGGCCAACCTGGAAATCTTCCAGATGGTTTTGCTATCCGTAACCCCCACAGTAATGAAAGTATCGTTCATGAGGAGGAAACACTAATAACTTCTGAATCTCAAAAAACTAATCAAAATGCGAATGTGAATTATCTACTATCCAATGTTGCAAAAATCTTGTTCAATATTCTTAACTCACAAAATGATAATTATTCTACAGAGGCTATACCCTTTTTAAAATCTTTAATAAATAATGGACAAGTACCAAACAATAACTAATCATCCTTACTCTAGCCCTGTACTTCAGTGGAATTGCAGAAGTGCGGGATCTAATAAAATTGACATAGAATTACTGTTAAAAGAACTAAATATAGGAATCGCAGCCCTGTCAGAAACATGGTTTAAGCCGGGTGATGAAAATTTTGAAATACCACACTACACATGTATTAGAGATGATCGCGCAGATGGAAAGGGTGGCGCGGCTTTTCTCATACACTCATCTATTCCGTTCAAGAGAATAACTATACCAAATCCATCTCCTTCTATTCAAATAGTTGCTATACAAGTAAACAATATCGGTCTACTATCTGTATATATAGCCCCATCAGCAAATTTTGACATTTCCTTTTGGAACAGCGTTCTTACTCACATCCCATCAACTTTCATTATATTAGGGGATTTGAACTCACATTCCGCCAGTTGGGGAAGTGCCTCTCAGGACTCCTCTGGAAAAAATATTTTAGAGTTTACTGATGAGCACAATCTTTGCATCTTAAATGATGGTAGCCCTACAAGAATAAACCATCTCTCTAACCGACCAAGTGCGGTGGACTTATCTATTTGTACTGTAGATATTGCCTCTCAGATGGGCTGGAGGGTGTTTCCGGATGTGCTGTCCAGTGACCACTTTCCAATATTAGTCACAGTTCCCACTTCACTCATTCCTACCCCAAAAATAGCAGACAAAAGAAAATTCATTACAAAAAAGACCGATTGGTCTAAAGTTTCCAAAGAATTGAATCATTTAAATTTTACCAATATAACACTTTTGGATCAGGTTGATGATATATATAATGAACTACATAACGGTTTAACTAAGGTAATCGACGCTAATACCAAAACAATTAAAAAACAATCGGAACCCCGCATTAATCCGCCATGGTGGGATGATGAGTGTAGTGAGGTTGTTAGGGAGAGACGAGAGATAACAAAGAAATATAGACGTAATATGAACCCGGAAAATTTCCTTGAGGTAAAATTAATACAAGCAAAAGCAAAGAAATTACTACGACGGAAAAAGAGGGCTGGATGGAGGTCATTTTGTGAATCTTTGTCGCCTTGTTCTCCAATTTCCTATGTGTGGTCAACGATAAATCGTTTCCGTAACCGAAACATGAGCAGTAGGAGCAATGGGCTGGCACCAAAGTGCCTTACGGAGTTTGCTGATTGCGTTGCTCCATCATATGTTCCAAATTTTGATGAGATCCCGTGCCAGTATTCACAATCGAACCAATCAGTGTGGCTGGACGCACCCTTTCATATAAATGAACTGAAATTGTTTTTGAATTCCTTGGGAAACTCTTCACTAGGTCCTGATGGAATGACATATAGAAATTTCAAACGATTTCCAGATGAAGTGTTAGAGATTTTACTTGATTTATTTAATAGGATTCTTGATACATCAATAATCCCACAGAGTTGGAAAGTCCAAAAACTAATCCCCATTTTAAAAGCAAACAGAGACCCATCGTTGGGCTCATCTTATCGTCCCGTGGCGTTATCGTCCTGTTATCTTAAGATACTGGAACGCCTGATTAAGAACCGAATAGAGTGGTTTATTGAGCACAACCGGGTTATTCCAGAATTTCAGTTTGGATTTAGAAAGAGTAAATCATGTCTGGACAATCTTTCAGTTCTTACAACGGAAATAAGGAACGGCTTCATAAAAAAAGAATATACGCTCGCTGCTTTCATCGACATCAGTGCAGCTTACGATAATGTCCAAATACCAATATTAAAGAAAAAGTTACGTGAAATAGACGTGCCTGAAAAAATGGTTCAGTTAATTCACAATATACTATGTGAACGTAAGATATTGATTCAATGTGGAGAGGAGCTCAGGACTAGGACGGTGTGGAAGGGTATTCCGCAGGGTTCTGTCCTCAGCCCAATCCTGTTTAATATTTACTGCAGGGACATCGGTTCGGTGTTGCCGACAGATTGCCGAATATTGCAATATGCGGACGACATTGTGCTCTATGTTAAAGGTAAAAATATAGACAAGGTAGTTAGAATGATGACGGAAGCATTGGAAAAGGTTTATCAATGGCTCACAAAACATGGGTTGCAATTGTCTTGCGGTAAAAGTAAAATTAACGAATTGAACGTGCATTCTTGGTGGAATTATTTAAATAAAATAATTTAAGTTTCTAATTTAAGTTTCTAAGTCACCTGTGACCATGCAGGACCTGTTCCTGCGAAACTAGACAGGTAAATAAATATAGTGGAATAACAAATCAATTGTTTCATTTAAATTATTTTAATTTTAAAAGTAAAATTGTCTTATTTAGTAATAAACATAATCCACCCGAATTCACGGTCAAAATAAATGACGAAAACATACCGTTGAGTGACGATGTAAAATTTTTAGGCATTCATTTGAACAGAAAATTATCATGGAATTCCCAGATCGATCATATTGTCAGCATCTGCGAGAGAAGTGTGAATGTCCTAAGAGCGGTATCGAGGGTTTGGTGGGGTTCGCACCCTACAACCATGAAAATGTTCTACAATGCCCTCGTTCGTAGTCGTTTGGATTACGGAAGCTTCTTATTGGACCCAATCCCAAAGTACTTACAGGATAAACTTAATCGTCTCCAGTCCAAATGTTTAAGACTAATTTTGGGTGCCATGAAGTCCTCACCTGTAAATGCATTACAAGTGGAGGCAGTTGATATGCCATTAAATATCAGAAGACGAATGCTGGCTTATAGATTTTTAAGTAAAAGAGTTAACATTTTAGATCACCCACTAATCAATGCAATAAAGAGCCTTCAATCAAATTTCCCCTCTAGGTTAAGAACACTTGGCAAAACGCCCATTCTCCTCTCCAGTTTTGAGAGTGTTGTAACTACCAATCTGGATGTTTTGGGAAGGGCTACATCTCCTTTGTTCAGTGTCCCATATAATATAATCACATCTCGACCAAATGTCGTTGAATATACAGGCATAGACAAGCATTCTAACCTATCACCAACTTTAATAAACACTTCTTTTAATTCATTATTGACAACGAAATTTGCTAACCACACGGCGGTATTCACGGATGGATCAAAGTCCGATGATTTGTGCGGAGCAGCTGTGTATATCCCCTCAGAACCTCACTCAATACTTATTAAATTGCCTCCACAGGCATCTGTGTTTACTGCAGAGTGTCTGGCACTACGAGAAGCATTACGATACTGCAGTAGTGTAGATTATACCAAAAAATTTGTTATTTTCACAGATTCACTAAGCGCATTAATGGCAATATCGGGCAATACCCTCAGAGACCCGAATAACGACTTGATTCTCTCTATAAAACATACGATTTATGAAATGGAGAATATGAAAAATATGAACGTCATTCTAGTGTGGATCCCTTCCCACAAGGGAATAATAGGTAATGAACACGTTGACTCCTTGGCAAAAAGAGCTAGTCAGGAAGGAACAGATCCGAACGACTTTACATTACCCTTTTGGGATTGGAAGAATGTATTCGTAAATAAAGCGTACGAACAATGGTCTGTGGGCTGGACGGAACATAGTTCCAAAGGTTCAAGACTGCGTTCAATACAGCCTAAAATACCTAGGACTCCATGGTTCAAATTATACAAACTGAACAAACGCGACACTTCAATTATTTCAAGATTGCGACTGGGGCACTGCTTGACTGCTCAACACCTTCACAGGATCGCAATCCTACCAGACTCGGGGTGTGAATGTGGTGAAGAGGAACAGTCGATTGACCACATACTCTTGGCTTGCCCATTTAGAGGGTGTGGAGACGTATTTATTGAGGGGAACTTTCAGGGACCCCTCAGTTCTATTTCTTTACTTTCTATGCGTCCGCGGGACTCTTACGGTTATATTGCAAATTTTCTAAAAAGACACAATATTAAGATATAGTTTGGTTTAATAATTTATCTGATCTCGAATAATTTTTATATAATACAAACTATTTGATTAATAATGGCACAAATCACTCTTTGAGGGTGGAATGCCTAATTAATAATAAAAAAAAATAAATACTATATTCTCTTTTAACAATTTATTATATTCTTAAAAATTAATATGTGCTCTGACGTAACCACTTCACTTTTATTTCACTTACTTTCTTTTCGAATCCGTTTTATACTTTGCCACACCAGTAAGCAGCGAGTCATCGCCTTGTCGTTTGTCAGGATTAGGTCCCGCAGGCAGCAATTTTCCCCAATCAATGGGCATGTTAGGAGGTGGTCGTCAACTTGGAGCTCACCACACTCACATTCGGTCTCATCTGCAGATAGGTAGTCCCATCTATGTTTTCTTCCTACATCTGGTGACACCAACCCTGAGTCTATTGAGGGTAATCCACAAAGCGTTCGGCAAGTGATCACCTGAAGTACCTAATGCTCTCATGTGGGATCATCCACGGCATCGCTCACAAGTCCGCTTGCCACAGTTTCTCCCTGCGTTTGGTGTCTGGAGTCATTTGTCTGCTTAAATCTCTCTGAGTCTGCAGCTGACTTTCTTCGAATGTGTGGTGGAGCTATACCAATAAGTGGGTACAATTTCTCTACTGATGTTGGTTTAAGGCACCCGGAAGTTATTCGGGCCATCTCGTTCTCAGCAACATCAACCTGCCTGGCGTGGGCGAACCTCTGACAAACTGGACACGCATACTCCGCAGCAGACAAACACAGACCCTGGGCTGAACTCCTCAAAACTGACAGCGTAGCACCCCATTAAGTCCCCGTGAGCTTCCTAAGTATGTTATTCCTTGCACAGACCTTTTGCTTGGTGCTGATGTAGTGCTCCTTGTAAGATAATGTTCTATAGAGAATAACTCCGAGATACCTGGGTGCACTGAAATGTTTTGTTTCACTGCAATGCGAATTATCAAAAACTACATGTTACCTTTGTTAGTTAAATATTAAAAGAATACGTATATAATCTTGCGCATCCATCATCAAATCCACAGCCTTTAGATAGAAGATATGCAAATATTAAAGTCAACCACTTTAAAGTTAAGTTACGGAAAAAAAAAAGAACTGAATAAATCGGGATTATTTAAAATGTTATTTAAAATAACGTCAAAAAGATAATCCTGTATTCAGTAATAATATTATTAAGTTTCGATATGAATAAACATAGAGAAAGTTTCATGATATCATTGCCATTATCTATGGTAGATAATCTATAATTTCCATTAATCCTTTGACGTTTATTCTCTCTGGTGTCATTTTAATCCGTTCGTATTGTGATTGTAAACGAAAATATTATTATTATTATATTAACAATAACAGCAGGAATCAGGTAGATTATCCCATTGTAGGAGGACTTAGCCCATACACTGGGCTGAACACAATATAATATACATATACGTAAAGGAAAAACCTTTGACTATTTTTACGAAAATTGCGTGGAAGAAATAGCATGAAATTTCGCACACTTAGTTTATATAGAGAAGGGGTGGCGAATGCTAATATTTTTTTTAAAATTATGCATAAAAATAGATTAAATCAATTTAAAAAAAAACACTACGCACAATACTGTTATGTTATGTACTTCATACTCACACACGCTTCGATGTATTTGACATTATTTGACAAAGATCTTTTGTTTATCTGTGGTCAAATTGAGAATAGATTAATATTTTTTGTCTTAAATAACCATAGAACCACAAAACCACAAAACTTTGAACCCAAAACTTTGAAATAAATAACCACAAAACTTTGAACATATCAACATTTCAAATATGTGAGCATTAACGGGAAAAGAGATTCCATCCAAATAGAAGCCCTGCAACTTTTTTAAAGGATTTTTAAATTGGTTTATTTACATATATATTTTCCTTAGGATACCATATCAATCTTCGTGGAAGGTGGCTGCGATCGAACAGGTTACTAGAGTCCCATTCAAAGGGTTAAAGGGACAACCGGCCCCAGGATGGTGATCACTCCCAATGGAGATGAAGCTTTATAAATGCCCGTTAGGAGAGGTTGGGGTGGAAGTGAGCTCATCTGTCTTGATCCGCAAGAGAAGAAAAGGGAAATGACCACTATTTGCCTCGTCTACTTAATTAACTTGTTTTTATTCTGACTATTTTCCAGGGGCGGCACAAAAGAAATTTTATTTTCCAGGGGCGGCACAAAAGAAATTTTATTTACAGAAGTACCAGATAATTCATGTAGAAAAAATGCCTGACAACATCCCCTTAGGTATCACTAAGGTCTTAGGTTCAAATCCAGCAGGGGCTAGAAAAAACTCATCCTGGTTTTGGAATTTAACTGCCTAGTGCCAAACGTTCTTAACGTAAAATGATCACACTAATCCAGCCATCGAAATAGCAGTAGAAGACGGTGATAAGTCCATGGTGATTTGAATTTACTATTCAAGATATTAAAAATGTTCGAAAATCAATTTTTGCGAATGGCGGTTGTTCGACTTATAATTTGTACGAATACATATTATTTGGCAGATATAATAGACTGGTATTCTCAAATTCACGTTCCAACACAACGCAAGAAGCTCTTGCTTAGAACTTTACCGGTTGCCAGTAAGTAGTTACGCATCTAATGTATTGGATAAAACATTTTCAGAATAGAGAAATGTCAAAAGTCTCAATAAAAATTGGATACGACGCAACTCAATCGTCTGTTTTTCATTTCAGAATAACAGTCATAATAATAATTCTTCGAATTCTTATAATATCCCTCCGTCGTTTTCACACCACGTATTTTGTCTCTTACACTGTATTTATTTTATGCTTACCGACCTCGGTAGCCTAGTGGATTCAGATCAGGAGGTCCCGAGTTCGATTCTCGGTCGGGTCAGTAATTTTCAATGCGTTTTTTCACTTGAAATTTCTACTCGGGGTTGGAATCCTGTCTCAGATTGGACGGGACCGGTTGACTGGTAGATAATGTATAGATGGATGTTATTAATTTATTTACGAGTTGATTGATGTTTCAATGCAACCAATAAAACAACAAATATTATGAGAATAATAATAATGTATTTTAGTCAATAACCATACTTATTAAAAAAAAAAACGAATAGATAGATAGGTATATTGATTATATTGATAGATTGGGATTTTTACAACTTCATATTTCGAACAATTGTTGATCGAAAAATTCCTGTTCGTAAATTTGATTTTCGAACAATTTTCTTGTCACAAAACAAATCAGTGCTTAAAAATGTATCTGTTATTTACGGAATAAGTTTCTAACGGAAAGATAAAATGTTTTAGCGGAACGCTTTATGAAAGTGTTTATGCAAATTGTATATGTTTTAATTTTACACCTCGAAAGCCTCGGAGCGGGCTATAATGAAAATAGTGTTCTTTCAGGTTTATTGTTTTGAGTGCCTCGACACTTCGCTGTGCACTCTCTTTCATCTTTCTAGTCAAAACCTCACTCTCATACAATCTAAATTACTTCTGCGTTTGTACGACACAGGAATGACAAATGAATTTCGTTACCTCATACAAAAATGCGCACGATTTGGTTGTTTCATTTTGATTTTATCGTTTCATTTATTTTAGTTATTTAAGAGGTGGTAGGTAAACGTCGGCTTTCAAACTGATGATTAAGGAGGTCGTGGGTTCGATCCAAGGGTGGATCCAGGGGGGGGGTCCAAGCCTTTACTTTGAAGTACAGTACATACATAAAATACCTACTTTTCTATTATAATTATAAGTTATTGTGGTTTATGACCCCCCCCCCTGGATCATGGAAATGACCCCCTTTTTTTTTAGGAAAAATGCAGTTTCCAGACAGCAAATTTTGGAAATGGTTTTTTTTTTAGGAAAAGTTTAGTTTCTAGATACCAAATTTTGGAAAGGATCTTTTTTATTATGTCGTGACGTTATCCTGTAGTCCGTACTATGAATATTGATTTCGAAATCGTGATTTATATAAAAAATACGTTTAAATTATGTTTCAATATTTTTTTTTTCTGTAAGCTCGCAAAAAATAAAAATTGTGTTGGTATGGAATTTTTCACAGATGGCATTGTTGTCAGTAAATCCCTTACATACTTTCTTTAATATTATATTTTATATTATTTGCTATCCATTTTTCTATTTTTTCATTATTCTGTTATCCGGATCGGAGAAGAATCCAATAAATCAAACATTGAAAGAATCTGTTCAGCCGATCTCGAGTTATAAGTGTTCGCATTAACCCGACCTTCTTTTATTTTATAGATTATTTTACGTATGAACCTATAGAAAAAATAAGAAAACATATAATGTAATAAAATAAGAAAACAAGGCGCCGCCTCACTAGGTATTGACATGTGTTGAGGCTAGCTTATCCATCATGATTGATTGCGATGTGTTTTGTTTATCTTTCTTTTTCCTTCTTTGAATTATTCCTGATTTGGACTTGGTTATTGTTACAATTTGTATTTTCTGATTCGATGATTGCGCAATGTTTCTCTTTGTCATCTTTATTGAGAGGTGTGTTGGATTTGGTATTTTAAAACTATAAATTTTTATTCATTGACTTATAAAGTTTTATTTTACTCATTCATAAATCTTGACATACTATTGCGCTTATTTGTGGTGCCTAGCGCAATGGAGAGCTCTTGTTGCCTCCCTATGCCCCTATGTGGGGCGTAAAGGGAGTTTGGATTGGATTGGATACTATTATAATTTATTTCTAACTACAATTTTGGAAATATTTAACTTTCCGGATACCAAATTTGGAAATGATCTTTATTTAAATTTGTGAAATAAATAAGCTTTAAGCTTTTAAAAATAACTTTATGTACAATAATTAATGAAACTGCTATGACATTTTTGAACTTAAGAAACTTAAAATCTGTAGTGGTCTCAGATAATTATTATGCCATTCAAAAGGCAGTTCTGTTGTCCTCGTGAAGGATGTTAAGAGAGTTCCTTACTCTGTAGTTCGAAGGTCTCTCATGATTACATTACATCGTGATCATGACAGACAACACCGATATTCTTATATTTATAGTATACAGCATTGTATTAAATTTAAATTCTTAAATTATTTTTTATACAATGATGTATACTTTGTATGATAGATTGTTTAATGAATAAATGTTATGAATATAATTATATAACACTTTATTGGGTAAAAATAAACAACTTCCAACCAACCTATTATAGATAACATTTAAACTGTTGCATGTATATAATAAAATAGAATAGATTAGACCCTTAGTAAAAAAAATGAATAAATTGTAACAATTATAATTAATAAAAGAGAGTATGAAATTATATTGTACTACTTGGAAACATGACTTATTCAGGAAATTAAGACACTCGGGGAAAATCATGAGATGTTATCATCATCATCATCACTGCTCGGAGAGAACAAAAGCCTTTCGTTGGGGCAAATCCCCTAATTTGGAATGTGAATCAACCGCAAATTACACCAGCAACAAAAAATAAACTACAGCATGAAACAAAAAGGAACGAAATGAAATAATATAATACATTCGTTTATTAAGACATGGCAGTAAACCTTTTGATAAATTATTCATTTTGTACTTGCCCCTTTTCGGCGAGAAAAATACGGACGAGAGGGAAGGAAAAATGTTTTAGAACTCAGCGAATTATTATTATTAGACCCGATGCAGAATTTCCCCTTTGAAATATTTCTCCCATTAGTAGAATGAAGGCAATTCAGAATTAGAGTGGGCCGCAGAATTTAAATACTCTAACTGCAAATTCGAATTAGTTGATGCAATCAGCTAACACTCATAGTTTGAAAAAAATATAAAATTGTCTTTAATAATAAATAATAACCCAATCTTAAATGCGAACCAATTTTTAGCAAGAACGTGCTAGACTGGAGAACTAGAAAAGTTCACTGAAAGTGAGTCTGATAAGTCCAAGAGAGGATTTTGATCAATACTGAACGCAAGAAGAAGATAAGGAGTGAACCAATTCACCATTTGACAAACTAACGTAAAACAAATTCTTGGCCCCACCAGCAATAAAAAAGACTCTAGCAATACTCTTTTATACAGAAGTGGCATTAAAGTTTGCGGAATTTAATGTTTTATGCATTTTCTACCAAACTGAGATAGGATTACAACCCTGAATATTTTCTATTAATAAAACACTTGACTGATCGATCAGTACGTACTCGAAATTCGGCCATTACTAATTTAATATATAATATTAAGGTTCCATTGTCAAAGACTGAGCGAGCGCTATTTCACAGTTTTCACCAAAGCATTGACATGGATACGTCAAATTTCAAATATTGATAACCACAAAGTTTTTTCTATTATTATTAAAGACAAACAATAGTAATCTATTGTCAATTTGGCCACAGATAAACAAAGAATACATATATTATGCGTCTGTATCAATGTCAATAAATGCGAAATTTCATACACTTCCGTCCGCGCAATTTTCGTTAAAATGGTCAAAAAGTTTTTGCTTCACGTATTAATAATAATAATATATATTTAGGAACAATTAG
Source organism: Mystacides longicornis (assembly GCA_963576905.1). Lineage (NCBI taxonomy): Eukaryota > Metazoa > Arthropoda > Insecta > Trichoptera > Leptoceridae > Mystacides > Mystacides longicornis. The sequence continues at coordinate 9,038,188 of OY756432.1, forward strand.
CCTACCGAGAATCAAAACCCGGGACCTCATGTTCGGCGCCTAAGCAAGGCACTAGGCTATCGAGGTCAGTTGTTGCCTCCTCTCCCTAATTAATGATTAAGAGATTCTTATTCTTCTTTATGTGTGGGTCTTCCCAACGTTGGCGATCACTTCTGCGTACTTGTATTAATGTCGGTCCACCCTTTTTCACTCCCAGCCTGATATCTGTCTCCTGCCATGTCCTCATCGTCCCTCTATTTTCCTTTCACACTTAAATGATGACGAAGGTTATTCTCTCATCGCAGTACATTTCCCAGAATTGATATTTTCCGGACCTTGATAACTGCCAACAACTCTGTGTCAACCCTAGTTAACCTCAGGGTTTTAGTATTGGTTATCATATCTCTCCAGGAGATTCTAAACATTCGGCGATAGAGCTACATTTTTAGAATCCTTCCAATACGCTATTCATTGAGTTGACTTTCAAGGTCCATGTTCAGTGTTCACACCAGTGCAATAGGACAAACCACACATAGCATTAAATTAGTTTTTGATGCATAAAATATTTAAGGTGGTAGAAAGTTTAAATTATTTTTATATTTTAATTTACGGCGTCAGCCATTTACATGTTTTAATACAATATTAAATTCTTTTTTAATTTATTTAACAACAACAAAGCTTTCACAGACATATGGGAGAGTGAAATAGTTATCAGGAGTGTAAAATCGCATCGCCAGTCGAGTATTTAGGTCGAATGCGATTTGTTTGGTGGAGGGTTCTTGTTTCATCCCTATGCCCCTATGTGGGGTCAGAGAGGGAGCATCCTCTCTCTTGGAGATCCATAGTTCTCTATCAGACACTATTTAAGCTACATTTATTTTTATGATTGATCTGAGCTCACTCAAAGTGAACATAAATACTCGTACACTTTTGACATCTTTCACAAAGCAAAGCTTGTGTTGTGAAAGTTCGGCACCGGGATTCGAACCTATGCCATTACACTGTACATACCAAAGCCGTCGACCGATACCGCTGGGCTTCCAATCATCTCAATTGATTTCTTTATTAAAGACTAGGTTTCCCGACAGACGTTGTCCTGTAGAGTCCTATAAAATATTGATTTCAAATTTGTAATTTATACAAGAAATACATACGTTTAAAATAATATTATGTTTGAATGTTAAAAAAATATTTCTGAAAGCTTCAATGAAATTCTATCAAAAATCTGTGTACCTACCTACCAGTGTTTTGATTTTTTCACAGATGGCGTGGTTGTCAGTAAATCCGGTCCATACTAACTTTAATATTATATTTTATATTATATTTTGACAAAAAAATAGGGTACCTACTTACTTGTCAATGTTCATAGTTTTTTATTGTAATAGAAGTTTGAATTTGAAAGTGTTCCATTGTGTATTGAAATAACAAAAGAGGCTATTTTCCTTCTTGTATTTTGTTGTTGACGAGGAGATGCTAAATAAAGTTGTCCAGTTATTAATATAAGTCTTTTGGATTTTCAATTTTTTCCAACATTTTCTTATCATTTTTCGAATTTTTAATAATTATTGTGTTTTCCGGAGCGGAGAAGAATCCAATAAACCAATCATCATAAAAATCTGTTCAGCCAATCAAGTGTTGTGCACTAACCCGACTTTCTTTTATATTATAGATTTTATCAAACAAAAAATTGAGGTGAAAAACTGAGCATATAAAAAAAAACAAGATTTTATTCAGACATTCAGTATAAAAAGCCGTGGCTAATAGCAATAACATAAGGATTTTACTTTTCTGGTATTATTCATTTGGGAGTTATTTAAGCGGAGCAAGCAGATTTGGGGGAGTATGCGCTTGAGATCCCACGTCAGTGGGGAGAAAACGCCGATGCGATTATAAATGGGGCGATTTTTCTTTTGACGTATTCCACTCCGAATCGGAGTGCTTATTCTTTTAGCTCGTCGGTTCTCAAAGTGTAGAAACGCGAAAAATCGACACAAAATAATCATAATGAATTAAAACAAACACAGCTGCACTTTCACGATATTTTATTGAGGCTCGAGCGCTTTCGTCTATCTCATGTAGACATTATCAACATACTAAAGATACATGAAATTACTCTCACACTGTGTTCCGCTCCTTCGAAGCAGAGCTGAGGAATTTGGACATGGTGCGGGAGGAGGTCATAAACTTTACGCACGATCGAGCGCAATGGAGAGCTCTTGTTGCCTCCCTATGCTCCTGAGTGGGGTGTAAAAAGGAGAATTGATTGATTGATGTATTTTTTAAAGAAGGTCAAAATATGTCTGTTGTGACATGCTACAATTCCTTCATGGAGCGCTGCCTCTTATTGTGCCTCGTCTCCTGAGGCCTCTTGCAGGGTGACGGTGCCTCATTCCGGTTCCAGTCCTTTACGAAAAGTCTTGTTAATCGTCCTTTTGCTGCCCTCCAACGATGGCTCCCATCATTTCTTTCATCTCCCGGTTGCAACTATTGCTTTTGACTTTTGTTCGTGTGACCTAATATCCCCCTTGACTATATCTTCTGATGTGAAGTAACTAAGAATATACTCTGCAGGTGCATCCTCAAATGATAAAAAAAACAGTTTGAGAACCGCTGTAATCTGACTCAATGTTGCGTTATAAGAAGATGCCTATGGAAACGAATTTTAATTTATTTGTAAGCTTATTATCAGATCTATCTCTGATTTAGTTAGTCATGTTTAGTATTGGTGATTGTACTTTAGTTTCTAATTATCGGTATAATTACACATATTATAATGATTTAAATTTGAGTACCTATGTGGTTATTTGATATTTAATTTATCAAAAAATTGTGAATGTAACAATGGTACGGTAATGTACTGGGTTCCTAAGGAGTGGTGTGGTGCTTCGTCTGAATAGACGGCTGATCCTCTGTCGCTACCTTATTTACTCTTTCATAACTTTTCTTTTTTTTATCAAAATGAATCTGTCTCAAAGTGAACACAAATACACTCTTTGTCTCCTTCACAGTAAGCTACTTAAAGTTTGTGTCGTGAAGTGGAAGATGGTCGGCACCGGGTATCGAACCCACGACCTTTGCATGAAACAATACGAAAGCCGGCGTTGTAACCACCAGACTACCGACCACTTCGCTTTCAGAAGGTAGGTACGTTTGTAACACGATACTCTGATTTAATTAGTTTACAATTATTTCTCCGCTGAAGATGGTCGCTTACGCGGCCGAAAATGTATTCCGGATTACCTATGTTCGTTTTATTTTTTCCCAGTACACCCGTGGTTTACACTCTTATGTAAAATATGTTGGCTTTACTTTACAAATGACAAAATTGTAGGAATATAATACCTATGCAATTTTGAGAAAAAAAAAGTAGTCAAAAATATTAACCGTGTGTTTTTGTAGTTGCAAACACTGCATAAATTATTATAATATAACAAATAATGTGTTGGTAGCCTGTTAGCGGTTCAGTCGAAGGCTTGTCGACAAACATATTGAAGGTTATGGGTTCAAATCCGGGTGCCGACCATTTCCACTTTCACAACACAAGCTTTGCTTTATGTGAAAGATGCCGAAAGTGTATTTGTATTAACTTTAGTTGAGCCCAGATCCATTTAAAAAACAAAAAAATAATAATTAATTTGCTACGTATGGTCTCATTACATAGACAGACCTTCTTTAAGAGGAAGCCTCTACGGGAGAGAAAGCCGTGGCGCCTGGAAAATTTTTGATTTCAAAACGAAGATAGATATTTTCAAAATTAGTTTGAAGAGAATAATATAAGAAGTTCCCATCAATATTTGAGTGTTATCCGACTGGTTCCTAGTTCTTCGGGGAGATTTTCTCAATATTTTAGAGGCTTGCAGCGAGGAATAAAAGGCTTATGGGGGAGGTCTCGGCAGGCGCGTCTCAGAATTTACGATATGACACTTGACTAAAGCGATTTATGCCCCCTCTCCAGGACTTAACGAGCCGATAAAACTGAGCCAAGTTTTTCATATTAGTACTCTGTGTCAGTAGCCAAAAGCTACTCCATCATTTTATGACTTGGCTAATTTGAAAGCACAGCTTGGCTGCGATATTAGTAATGTGGCTTATATTAGAACACAAACACCCCTTTTATACTCGCACATTCCATCACTTGTACATAGATTGATATTACAGAAATAATATATCAGTCTTAATAAAACGGTTTTCGTATGAAAAATTCACGATAAGATTTTTTTTCTTAATGCATATCGTTATCTTTGGAGTAGGTTAAAAAAATTGACGTTTTAGAGAAAATTTCCCATATATAAAGTCTATGTTAGACATTTCATGATCTCTATGGTGTAGAAGCTAGAACGGACATTGCCAGAAGCCACTGAGAGGTATAACCGGCAGAACATTATGGGAGACCGTACACGAGATGTGAGAAGGTAAACAAATCTTCAAATGGTGTAGAAAGCGAGGAAGGCAATGACATACTCATGTAGAAAGAATGGATAATACAATACAATACAATTCTCCCTTTTACACCCCACTCAGGGGCATAGGAAGGCAACAAGAGCTCTCCATTGCGCTCGATCTTGCGCAATGTTTATGACCTCCTCCCACACCATGTCCACGTCCCTCAGCTCTGCTTCGAAGGAGCGGAACACAGTGTGAGAGGGTCTTCCTCGTCTTCGGGACCCTGATGGGAGGAAGAACAGCGCTCTCCTCGGCCAACTGTCATTCGGCATCCTTAACACATGTCCCAGCCAAGTCCATACCAGCCTTTAATTAACCACACGGAATTGAACTTCGCGGAAAACGATAAAAAATGGAAGGACAGCAAGAGGAAGAAAGCTGAAAAGAAACAAAACAGACCAGCATGATTTTAATCAATAAGGAAGGTTTAAGAATCTAGAGACTCATTTTCTTAAACTTTTCCATTAGCGCATGTTTTAAAGCCTTTGGCAGTTTTGACAAGACTGTCAGGTACAGAAACGAAGTGCCTTAAGCGAATCTTGGGTATAAGATGGTGCCACCGCATCACGAACGACGCTAAAGTGTAGAATCATCACTTGCATGCACCTTTGTGGAGAGGAAGTGGACATGGCTGAGACACGTGTTAAGGATGTCGAATGACAGTTGGCCAAGGAGGGCGCTGTTCTTCCTCTCATCAGGGTCTCGAAGACGAGGAAGATCCTCGCACACTGTCTTACGTTTCTTCGAGGTAGAGCTGAGTGATCTGAATATGGTGCGGGAGGAGGCAATAAAAATAGCGCAAGGTCAAGTACAATAGGGAGCTCTCGTTGCCTTCCTATGCCCCTAAGTGGGGTGTAAGGGGAGATTTGATTGATCAATTATCAATTTTGAAGATTCGCCTAAATCACTCAATAATGAGTGCAAGGCTAATAAATAAAAAAAGAGAAGATTTCAATCACATAAAAAATATGTATAAGTGAATAAATTGAGAACCCAGTTCAAAATCTCTTCTTCAAAAGTTGAGGACCCAAGTTCTCGAGAGCAATGGAACAACCATATCCTGAGAATGGATAAACCCTTATGTAGGAACTTGATGGAAAAACGAAAAACCATAAAAATATAGGTTCCTGTTTTACGGTAGTTATCAAATCAATTGAAAAATGTTATAATTTTAGTAGAAAATATAAAAAAATCCCTATAGAACATCATATCGCAAATTAATGCGGTTTAAAAAAGTTCCAAGCAATATAATGTGTATAAAGCAGCGTGTTAAAACATTGATAAACTTGACAAACTCCAACTTTGGTAAAACGCTGCTACTGGTTATTTCGGGTCATGTGATATACCGCATCAGTGAAATAAATGAGCTGGTAAGCAAATAAAGATGGCAGCACTGCGATTAATTTCACGTTTCTCCGCACACGCTATCAAAAGTTTTATTTGTCCCTGAAACCAGCTCTTTCAATATTCAGCGGTCCCACAAATACGTTCAGCACCGTATAAAGAGACACCACCATAGATCATACAGCGGGTTACCGATTTACGAACATCACCCGTCCATAAACAACATTCGTTAAACGGAAATATTTGAGAACCGGTAGTCGAAAAACCATACCTATCTGTATATGTTTACTCTGCATACTGGAACTTTGATTTTTTTTTCTGATTTGGATGCTATTTTCATTATTTTTCAACATGATTTATCATTTTTATCGTTAGGAGTTAGCCACCAATGGATGGCATCGTCAGGAGACAAGAAACAATATCAAAGATTGCACTGCTGAATCAAGAAAACACAAACAAGAGCAACATCCAAGTCATTGCAAGTTATCAGGAGTGGCATAGTGTATTTCATTATGTCAGGGAACGGTCTCAAGGAGCAAGTCTTCAATAATCGTCTTTCGCCTTCAGCGTTTTTCGAAGGATTGGAACCTTCTAGCATACATGGACTATTAGAACAGTATTTCTGACAGAACTTCTAGCATACATGTACAGAAGAAATTAGAACAGTATTTCTGACAGAACTTCTAGCATACATGTACAGAAGAAATTAGAACAGTATTTCTGACAGAACTTCTAGCATACATGTACAGAAGAAATTAGAACAGTATTTCTGACAGAACTTCTAGCATACATGTACAGAAGAAATTAGAACAGTATTTCTGACAGAACTTCTAGCATACATGTACAGAAGAAATTAGAACAGTATTTCTGACAGAACTTCTAGCATACATGTACAGAAGAAATTAGAACAGTATTTCTGACAGAACTTCTAGCATACATGTACAGAAGAAATTAGAACAGTATTTCTGACAGAACTTCTAGCATACATGTACAGAAGAAATTAGAACAGTACTTCTTGCAGTTAAGCGACGAAATGATGGAATTAAATGTTGGAATACAAAATTAAATTGTTGGAATACAAAAAATCGGAAATCATTTGTGCACAGCGAGACATGCATCATATAAGTCAGTACCCCCTATTCCAATTCAAATTAAGTGCGCACTAAACTAAAATAAGAACGTTCCTATTTTAGTTAGCCGGATTGGTATTCGAGAAATTTTAGAACGTTCCTATTTGTTCCTAATTAGACTTTAGTTTGAAATTAGTTCATTTTGGTATTCGGATTTCGTATTTAAGTCAATTTTAGTGCGTTTATCTGTCAAAACGTTCCTAATCTTAGTTCACACCTAATTGTATGCGTCTAAAAAGATATCTGATGATATTTTTATGATAAACGTTTTTTTTTTTACCAAATAATTATAAAACAAGTATATTTTTATTAAAAATATTAAGCATTTCCCCCAAATTTATTATAAGTAATACAAATAATAGCATCAAAAATTATTATCATTGAACACCAATGCAATCATACAGTCGTCTTCGTTACACTTCGGGTTGGTTCGGCAGTTTCCGGCGACCATGTTATTTGGAACTTGCTTGGAACATGGAGCTCGTTTGAATTTGTCTTCTCCGATTGGCTGTCCGCTTGTCAGCATCAACCAATTAGGCGCATGCTCGATCCATAGACAATTATAATTCAAAAAAATATTTATGGTGAACTAATATTGGTTTTTAGAACACGGCATAATTCCGAATACGAATTTTAGTTCGAGTGAACTTAATTCTAAATCATTTAGAACGTTCTTAATAAGAACGTTCTAAAATCCAAATAGGGGGTAGTATCGACCATCGTCGAAACGTTCGGGTTGTTTACACAGTGGTGTATGGTTTATTCCCCATTTCGCGACGAATGTTAAATCCAACACCACCTATATAAGAAGACCTTAGTGCTGCGTCACATCGTGAGGCCCAGCATTCGCTTCCTATATCTGTATGTACGCTATGTACGCCCTGTACGCTATGATATCTGTCTACACGCCGGCGGCCTGGTGACGCGAGAGGAAAACATAGCCGCCAGCGCTAAGGCCTTCTTATATAGGTGGTGTTTGTTAAATCGTGCAGTTTTTGCTTTTGCACAACAGACAGAACCATAAGATCACAACCCCTGTTCTAAGATTCCGTAGCATTTACGCTGGCGAGAAGTAACAAAATTTTGTAAGAAAACGTCTACAGCACCCCTACAGAATACTTTTGAAAGCTCCGCAGCCCATACGAAATACTCGTGAGTTTCTCACTTACGTTAGTAATTAAAATTCTGAATAGGGGTAAGCAACTCTTTTGAAGATCATGGCAAAACCGACAACAAAGTTGTCATCGGTTATTCGCAATCATGCAACAATGTCCCGTTTATACAATGTTCTTTCTTGGGCCAATATCGACCACTGTGTAATTCTCCGTTTTCACGATGGTCGATATCGGCAAACCATCACATTTGTAAATAGTTAAAATATTCATAACTTCAAGAAGTTGAGAACAGCATCATGTGATTGCAATCGTTGTCGATCTCAAAGGAGTCATTGCGTAGCGTAGTTTGCGTTTGTTAATGCAATCGCCAGTTATCTATCTTGAGTTAGCATTGATCAGTGTGAACAGGAACATTATGTAAATTATTTAACGTTGTCCGAGCTGTTCATAAACCAAACACCTACTGTATAAAGTAGACTTGTAGATAAAATAACAATATAGACACAATCGTGTGTTAAAAGTCCAATTCAATTTCATTGATTTACTCCTTCAGTCCGTTCCTCTTTGTAGCGTAACCGCACCGTCGGATCTTTTTGGTTTTATTGTCACCACGGATGTCCTAAAAGAGGGACACCGGATATCAATCGATTCGGACAAGTAGTAAGGGGTGTCAACCCTTATATTGCACCCCGATTGTAATGGATTGATCCGTGTAATGAAAGCGTGACTCGACATATTGATTTTATTTAGAGTTTATGCCAGATTTATTTAAATTATTTTACTATTTTATAGACGTTATCTTGTTTACTTATCTTATAATATAAATGAAAGTCGGGTTAGTTCGAACACTTATAATTCGAGATAGACTGAACAGATTCTTTCGATGTTTGATTTATTGGATTCTACTCCGCTCCGGATAACAGAATAACTAATAACTGAAAAATGGATAAGATATAATATAAAATATAATATTAAAATAAGTATGAACGGTTTTCCTGCGACGCCATTACAACAACATTATTGTTTACTGCACGTGATGGTAGTTCCACATGTTCAACATGTCGAAAAATCTCATGTAGATATTTAATAATTAACGAGATATAGAGATAAAAGTTGGAAATTATTGAGAACAAGAGAGCAACCAAATTTCAAGACTGCGACTGCTGTCATTTATTTGGCGCCATATAAGGAAGCTTTACTTAAGTGCCGCAATTTAAGAAAGCTTTACTTAAGTGCCGCAATTTAAGAAAGCTTTACCTAAGTAAGATTCTTAATACCAATAGTAATAGCTAGTACCAGTAATTTTGATCGTTTAAAGTAAACTACTATTCTATTTTTGAATTTTAATTGACGTTCGACAAACTGTCAGTTGATTGTGAATAAAGACAGAAAAATATTTGTAGGGTAGGGTTGCTAGTGATTAATAAACGAGTAGAAGGCCAATAGATAAAAAAAACGGTTTATTTTACATAGGTCTTTGAACTCAATATCAATGCTTAAAAAACGAATAAAAAACACAGTGAGGCGTTGAAAGGGGTGAATGTATCAGTTTCTCAAAGGACATGAAGGATACTAACAGTCTGCCTCCCTTTCATCAAGCTTATTTAAATTTAAAATGGTCTACCGCACAGAAAGCGGCAGTATACGTGCTCAATTAAATTTTGCCAGGAAATGTAGGATGGGACTTGGAAAAAAAAAGTCACAAGAGATTTAGTATTGTATTTAAGCTCTCATTTAATATATATCTCTTGATCCACGTGTCATCTGTTGCACTATTTAATCTGATGATGTTAAGACAAAGGCTGCGAATGATAATCACAGTGGAAAAGTAGACCCTTTGTTGTGGAGAATCGTGAAGGGAGGCCTTTGAAAGATGACAGAGCAACAATGAGTGAAGGACTTATTTTAAAGAAACAAAATATTTAGTTTTTTCCACAATTTTATTCAGCTAACCGGTTTTCGAAGACCGTACGTCTTCTTCGTCAGGCTAGTAGATGTTAACATCTACTAGCCTGACGAAGAAGACGTACGGTCTTCGAAAACCGGTTAGCTGAATAAAATTGTGGAAAAAACTAAATATTTTGTTTCTTTAAAATAAGTTCGAAGTATGTTCCACCAAGTAGCCACGGTCGAAAAGATAAATTATCTTAATGAGTGAAGGGTTAAGAAAGACACAAGTGAGCATGTCACGTTTGTTTGAGCTGGTTAGTTCAAAACGATCAAGTGAAATCCCATGCGATATTTTTAAAGAATAAAAAAAAGAATAATGGAGTATGGGTATAGGGTGTGGAGATATATAGCTAGCTGCAATTAAATCAAAGACCAGACTAATAAACCGGTGAAAATCTCCGAATGCCTCAAATATCTAAATTGTATTATTCACTAACAAACAAATGCTGGTATGAGGTGAGAGCAGGCACAGTAAGAACAGAGAAACTATTCAAAACAGCAAAAATAAAGACACTTAGACAAATCCTAAGCAAACCCTCAAGAATATAATCCCCAAAGAGTACATTCGCAGAATTGGAACATACAAGGTTTTGTTAGATGGACAAGAGATAAGACACGTAACTGGAGAGAGACCACGATGAAGTTTTGAAGACCACCGATGTTAACAACCGATCCAACGTATCCCTATACTTAGACTTTTAAATTTCGAATGATTTGAAAAGTTTAAAAATAAGAACGAATTTTGCGTTGGTGTTATCTTATTCATACAACCTATCAGAGGCAACGCCATTCATGATAAACTAGCTTTCACGACAGACTTTGTTCTGTGTTCCTAAATATTAATATTGAATATTAATTTTTAAAATGAAAAACCTTTTAACCAATGTAATTGAGATATATTCACCTGTTTCAAACCACATATTTTCCATCGAAATTCTGTCGATCGCATCAACTATAAAACAACTGACAGTTCCTGGCAAACTTAATTTAATTTCAATTTTTTAAATTTGGAATAAATATTATGTTGTTAAAGTACTAAAAATGTTACCTATTTAGAGTTTTCTTTGATTTTCTAATTATCCACGCAACTTTCCAATTTTTTTTCTACGAAAAAAAACCTTCTCCTGATAAAAGCCTACACGACAAAAAGAGAATCAGCGAAATCGGTCCAGCCGTTTAGGCGTGATGCAATGACATCTGGAAATTGCCACCTGGGATCGAACCAACGACCTCCGCATGAAACAGTGCGAAAGCTGGAGTCGTAACCGCTAGACCACCAACCACTTAATGACAGCCAACTAATAAATTAAAGGCAGATACATACGTAAATTAAACTATTGTGAGTTTGTTATTAATTAAGTTTATTACATATATACAGGGTGATTGGTAATTCGATACATTCCTTGAAAGGGGTTGTACTAGAGCAAATTTGCAACAATTTTGTTCTCATTTACCATGGGTCAAATACCAGTGGTTTTTGAGTTATTTAACTTTTTAGAGTTTTTTTTTCAATTTTCCACCTTTTGACCTTTAACTGAAAATTGTGAACAAAGTACTCTACTTTGGAAACTAAAAATACATTTTTCTAATAGCTGAAGAATAAAGGAATGGTTGAAGTAAAAAATCAAGACGAATATTAAAAAAAACCTCAGAACTACAATATTTTAAAATCATAAGTCAGTTTTATTCATTTTTAATTTGTATTTTTCTAAGGGCGTTATACAAAAAAAGTATATGACACTTGGTGTACAAACCACATAAAAAACTTGCCCAATCAATAAGCTTTCCGAAAACGTATAAATGTTTTCCATTTTACTACAGTTTTGTAAAATTATCCTTACTTAACGATCAGATGGTGCTATGAAGGCGTAGGCGTATTCACACAGACGGCTCTACTTCAACAAGAATAAAATTCAAAGCTGCGCTTCGTTATGGTCGCTATCACTAGATGTTCCAGCATTTGTATGGCGACGTTGAACTGATTCCGTGCCTTCTGATCGTTTAATAAGGTTTATTTTCCGAAACTGTTGTAAAATGGAAAACATTTATACGTTTTCGGAAAGCTTATTAATTAGGGAAGTTTTTCCTGTGGTTTGTACGCCATGTGATTTATACTTTTTTGGAGTAGCTCCCTTGCAAAATAGCGAAATTAAAAATGATAACAACTGACTTGTGATTTTAAAACGTTGTAACATCCTGTATTAATTAATGAATAACATAATTAAGAACAATTCGTCTTCAATCATTTCATAATATTTAATTTATATAAAATATTTATTCTGTCCGTATGTAAGTGACTGAACTCCTATATGATGTTTGTTTGTAAATTTTGTGGTAGAATGATAAAAGGCTCTTTGATTATGATTTTTGTTTCTATCTACATAATATGTTTATTCAAGATTGGCATAGATTTCCAATCAAATATTTTTTGTATCTGTTGAATATCTTCACGAAATACATTCAGAGATGTGTTTTAACTTATAGTTTCACTGACTCAAAAAAATAAATATGAATCTGCCAAGATAAATATATACCTACTTTAGAAATCTTTAACAATAGGTCAAGCTCGTTCAAAGTCGAAATTAATTGTCTGTACGGCTACAAATCACTGTAGTTCCACATTGGATGGGACCGGTTGACTGGAAAAATTGCCTAAGGCAAAATATTACGCCTGCTATACTGATGCCTTTAGAGAATTTTTTTAGAGAAATGTAAATTTCTCAATTTAGTTTAATTAGAACGTTGTGCACCAACAAAGCCAATCTTATATATAAAAATGGAGAGCAATTTCCCAATGTCATCGCATCACGCCTAAACGGCTGGACCGATTTCGCTTATTGTTTTTTTGTCATGTAGGCTTTTATCAGGAGAATGTCCTTTAAGAAGAAAAAAATTAATAAAAATGCATGGAAAATTAAAGAGAACTCTACTTAGACATTTAGACAACCTTATTAGTAAGTACTTTTTACCTTATAATTTTTATTCCAATTTTGAAATTTGACAGAAATTGTCAATTGGTGCGATTGACAGAATGCGGATGGAATATATATATGGTTTAAAACAGACGCATCGTTCGGAATCACATTGGTCAAATGATAATAATTTCATCACCATACAAATTCGAATTCAATATTCACATGTATTTAGGAACACAGGACAACGTCTGTCGGGAAAGCTAGTAGGCAATAAAGATGAGACATCATAGGCAACAAAAATGGATATATTCATATCCGGGCGCCAAATACATGACAGCAGTCGCAGTCTTTAAATAATTTCCAACATTTATCTCTAAATCCCATTTTTAAATATCTACTTGTTGTATACATGAGAATTTTCGACAAGTTTAACATGTCGAGAATTCTCATGATTAGGAGTTTCGGAGACTTAAATATTACCACCTAATGGCGAACGTTGTAAACGAAAAGCGATCACACTAAGCCAACCTTCGAAATAATAGTAGAAGACGGTCGTAAGCCCGTAGTGGTTTGTTCCATTTAAAAATCGAACTATCAGTAATGAATTATTAGAGTCATTAGTTGTTACATATTCGTAAATTTATTTATGTATTTATTCAATATTCAAAGGCTGAGACTGATAATTAAATCGAGTTTCACAAAATTACTCAATATATCGGTTTAAAGGAGGGCTAAACCAGGAGTAAAAGGAATTGGAGACAATTATGGTCTTGATGAAGCGAAAAAAGTTTGTCTGTGCATGGATAGTGATGGATGGAAATCCGTACGTTTTGCCTACATAAAACACCAGCAAACATAATTATTAATTCGAAGAAAAAATTACAATTGAGTGTTAGTCACACTGTGACGGGTGATGCCTTCTAGTTATTTATATCAAAATAAATGTAGCTATATGGAAATGTGAAGCATGAATGGTTATGATGATAGTATAAAGCCATTAATCATTCTAACATAGAGACAAAATGTTTTGACATCTTGACGGAGTGACAAATGTCATATAGACAGTAGACCTATATCTCTGACTATACACTCCTTTCCCTATTCATGTCAAGCTAGATATTGCTTTTGGCATTTGCTTATACATACGTACGTACAACATGCTTGCTTATTATGTTTTTAGATTCTACATTCAAAATTATTATTATTATGCTCGTTGCCAGAATACAAAATTTAGAATTGATAAGGCCAGTTCATACGTGCAGTATAGCAAATGTGTTTTCTTTCGGTCGCTTTATTCGCACGGTATAGGTTATATAAAATTCTTTTCGCCATTGTTACGGAAATTACCTTATGCGCCTACGTGTAAATATACCACAATGTATCAAGTGAGGCCGGACGTATTATTAAGGAAAATTGCTTCTTAATAAATAATTTAATTTCTGGATGCAGTTTTTACATTATTAGATTTAAGATTGAAAATTTATACGTCTTGAAAATAAAGTAATCCATATATTAATACGTGAAGGAAAAACTTTGTGATCATTTTTGCGAAAATTGCGTGGATAGAGGAGTGTGAAATTTCGCACACTTATAATTCATAATTTAGAGAAGGGGTGGCAAAAATGCTAATATTTTTATAAAATTATGAGTAAAAATAGATTAAATGAATAAAAAAAAAACACGCACACTACTGTAATGTTATGTTTTACATACTCGCACACACTTCGATGTATTTGACATTATTTGATACAGATTTTTAAGTAACCATAGAAAAAACTTTGAACATATCAACATTTCACGTATCCATGTCATTATTTTTGAAAGAAAATTGTGCTCGCTCAGTTTTTGACAAAGCGATCTTAATAATGTTCAAACTTATAATCTAAATTAGTTATGGTCAAATTTCGAGCAGTGGTCGACCACTAGTATTTATTAATGTTTCTTTTGATCGATAAGTTTTGCATGCTTAGATCTAAACAAATTGGCATAATACATTACTGTGTTTCAATTAAATTTTGTGTACGGCATGAAGGATTTCATGTAAAAATATATTTTATTGTTAAGCCCTACATAAGTCATCGCAAAAGCGAAAGCTGTTAATGGCGAGTGTTGTTTATTTTACTGAAAATAATTAAATAAATAACTTTATTACGATAAACTCACCATCTGTATGTTGATTTTTTGTGTATTTTAGTATTATATTTTTTTCAATCAATGTAAAATAAAGTATACAAAAATACTCAATCCAAACATTTTGTTACAAATATGGTAGAGGCCTTTCTCTTCTTACAAAGTCTGACGTACTCAAATTTATAAAATGTAAAAAAAGTAATTGCAATTTCCAAAAATGATCTTAATAGTTGAAGACGAACAAGGTCATTTAAAGTAGTGCGCAGTGTCTTGGATATTTTTGAAAATGTCAATTTCAAATATTTCAAGAAGAGACTTATGATTGAAGTGGTTGGTGGCCTGGCGGTTACGACGCCGGCTTTTGTTCCGTTTCATACTGGAGGTCGTGGGTTCGATTCCAGATGCCGACCGTCTGCCTCTTTCACGACACAAACATACAGATGCTTACTGTGAAATTGTCAAAAAGGGTATTTGGGTTCATTTTGAGTGAGCACTGATTAATTAAAAAAACAAGTTTTTTTACTTATTTTCCTATTTCATCGCATCACACATTGACCGCAGACTTTATTGTATTCAATGTTGCAACGGTTCGATAGATAAGAGACGAGAGGGAGGGTGATGTTGCGTTTCACTGCTCCGCTGGGGCTGTAACGCAGTGTGATGACGTAACGCAAATATGTAGCTTAAATACGTTTATACGTTACTTCACGCAATTTTTCAATTTCTTTGCGTAAAATTTCAAGTACCGCTTTCCTTTTGGATCTGCACGGATTCATTTTTAATGGACGCCACCGTAGTTTCACAAGTTGTCAAGTCTACATTCAAATTTAATGAGTAATGAAAAGAATTGTTCTATTTTTGATTCGGTGTCAAACTGATCTGCAATCGCACTGTAGCGGAAGCAAGATGGCGCTAGACTGTCAATCGAACAGAATTTTGTTTTATAGCATTCTTTTTTTGAATTTTATAGTAAATTTTTGTTTGGAATGCATAAGGCTTTATCAAATACTAATGAAGGTGGTTTTATAAAGGTGAATGTAGACGTGAAGAGCCATAGAGCGTTGCGGGTCCCTGTGGCGTGTCTGTGGTCGGCGTTACTGGCCGAATAAATGTCAAGCGGCGTTAGTGTAACATCTCGTTTGATCTGCCGCGCTGTCCGGCCGACGTCTGATTTAGACCTGACGTCACATTCCTGCTACCAATTAGCATTCCTATTCTGTCACTGCTTTTGATTAAATCTTCATTTCAAACAATCACGTCAAATTTTGATTAAAGTTGTCATCTGTTGATACATTGAAAACATAGTTTTATAACGATAGATTTACATACATGCAATACAGATGCACTCACAAATCTAATTCCTGCAAAAATATTCTACTGTCTCTATTTAGCCAAGTGCTTGCCTCCCACGTAGGTACACACTTGAGTATCACACTGATTATTTGTTAAGTATTAATGACATATCTACGTGAACTTATATTTTAATAAGTTACTAATTAACGATATATCAACAATAACTGATGACCGTGTAATACCGTTCGATTTTTAAATGGTATGAAGTTACTAGAAGACGAGGAAGACCCTCTCATACTGTGTTCCGCTCCTTCGAGGCAGAGCTGAGGAATCTGGACATGGTGTGGGAGGAGGTCATTAACGTTGCGCAAGATCGAGCGCAATGGAGAGCTCTTGTTGCCTCCCTGTGCCCCTAGGTGGGGTCTGAAGGGAGTTTGGATTGGATTGGATGAAGTTACTAATAATTAATTTATTGTGTTTATGTTTGCGACTTGCTAAAAATTTACGGGTAGCACCATCAGTCAGTTTTCTGGGCTATTTTAATAATTAGGATAGTTTATTTCCAGTGTTGCCACGTTCGGAATTTTTTGACTCGAACACAAAATTAAGGGTCATTCCGAAAATTGGGTATCCGGACAAATGGCAACACTATTTATTTCATTATGTTGGACAGTTGTTCTGCTATGTAATAATACATAGTTGGGACTCTTAATTACAATAAAACACATATTATTTCAATTCACATGTACTTTTTAACTGTATGTATTGTAATAATGTAATCAGAGGGGTACAAAAAGTATTTTCAAATAAATACACCAAGAACTCAGTAAGTTTACTCTACAAAACGCAGTAGGAAATAAAATGGTTCGTTCATAGAAAAATTTACGAGGTTTCGTTCCACAGGATTTTTTTTTGAGCATTTAACGTTTAATCTCTTACTGTGAACACTTAACAGGCGCGAGTGGGCGAACCTTCAAGGCCCATAAAATTCCCTACTCGTAACCTCCCTTTATCCCTCGCCACCTTCCCACTAAATGTACAAACACTTGTTGATGTATCACCATGCATGCAACTAAATAACAAAATGCGTTTCGTATGTTATGTTTTTCATGCAAACATTACATTCACTCCACTCGATTTCATGACGTGTATTTTATTGTTAGTTCTATTATTAATTGCGTTCACTTTAACGTTTTTTGGTGTTGTTTCAATTAAGGGGTTATACACACATTGTCAAGTAGCAAGTGTATGTACGAGTGCGAGTCGCGCAGTAAAATTGCAGGTGATAAGTGAGTGCATGTCCACTTTTGTGATGTGAGAGTTGGTGCGAATCCAAAGTTGCTCTGCCCATTTCAATGTGTTGTTTATTTTCTTTTCTCTCCACCGGGGCAGCACTGCGAACAGGGTGCGCGCACGTATGCTGCAAATATGGGGAGGAGGGTGGGGATGGGACCCGCAAAAATAGAACCCGCTTCTATCATTGTTAAGTTCACTTGCAACTCGACATCACTTGTGAACAAGTGTTATCACTTGCAACTCGCACCCGCACACGCACTCGTCTAAACTACTGAACAATGTTTACGCCGCCCTTATGATCCGTCGTTTATGTTGACATGGTGATATTTTGTAGACAGCAATATTCTATTTGTCACGCGGGAATTGCGCAGTAATCAAATGGTTTTATCTGTTCTGCATATAGTGACCCCAGTAATCATTTATCTGTCCTGCATATGGTGACCCAGTAATGTTTTATCTGTTCTGCATATAGTGACCCCAGTAATATTTTATCTGTTCTGCATATTATGCTGACCCCAGTAATGTTTTATCTGTTCTGCATAAAGTGACCCCATTGATATTTTATCTGTCCTGCATAAATGGTGACCCAGTAATGTTTTATCTGTTCTGCATATAGTGACCCCAGTAATATTTTATCTGTCCTGCATAAATGGTGACCCAGTAATGTTTTATCTGTCCTGCATAAATGGTGACCCAGTAATATTTTATCTGTTCTGCATATTATGCTGACCTCAGTAATGTTTTATCTGTTCTGCATAAAGTGACTCCATTAATGTTTTATCTGTCCTGCATATAGTGACCCAAGTAATGTAGCCTGTGTTTTAGCATAAACATTGGACTTTTAGATTCTGTGTTGGTGTCCTGTTTCAGATTGTGCAGGAGCGATTGGATAAAAAAACATACCTCAGGCATTTCAGAAAGATAGACGGCTATTCCATGTTTTTTGCTTGGTTATGAACAATTTCAAATTAAAAAGTTGTGTGTAATAATATTTAAACATGCAGACTCTGCGTCGTTATTAAAAACGACGATGTTGAATTTAATATTCCTTAAATTTTTCAATATGCGTGATGTAGTGATGAATATTGAAGTAAACATTTTAGACGGAATGACGTCTCGAGGGATCGTAGGGGGAAAAATGTTTGTCGAGAAGATAATATCGCAAGTGTGGGGGGTTGTCGGGGGGTTGCGGAAGGACAGGGCAAACATTGTTGCGCAAAGCCGCCCCTCGGAGGATATCCTGGCACCACGACAATACATCGCATGTTTTATGCAGTCCCTTTACACACTTGTTATTATTTCTATATAAATATTTGGACAGGAAAAAAAAACAAGCAACACGCTGTCCCATATTTTGGGACAAGTTGTTGTACACTGTATTATGATTTTTTGAAAATGGAATTATTGTATTACTAACCTACATACATACTTTGTTAGAAGAGTTGTTTAGGCAATTATAGTCAAGATATTCGCAGTCGGAACAGGTTTTTTTCTAAACGATGTCACTTCCAAATGAACTGAAATGGGTTCGAAACCATCATGGCAACCCAAAAACCTTTTATTCATATGAATCGAGTGTAGTCGAGTAGCGAGTAATTTAGTAACTAGACGCACTTAAAATTTATTCTGAAAGAATGTCTAACAGCTTTATTTAAAAACTACGATCAATGGAAAAAATAGCTCAGCGATAGAAAATATTACGATCAAGCTGTCATCGAGATAGTTTAACGCATGTCGCTTGATTGTGTGAGCTGATCTCTGTAGATTTTGACCCGCCATATTGGATTTAACGTCAACTGACAGTTGTTTCGGGTATACAAGAATGCTTTTTGTAATAAATACACCGTATTTAAGTTTTTCCCCCCGTCCAAATATGTGCTCCCTTCATATTTTGGTTTATCATTTTGATAATAGGAAATTTAAAGAATTAAAAAACAAGGTGCCTTTTCTGTATCAATAACTCGATATCATTCATATCTGCCATAGCGCATCTTGGTTGTAAACACTCGCGTTTCCCGGCTAATATTTTGTTTGTTTACAATAAATTGTATGAAATGACATCTTCGTACATAACAAACGCGGATTAAATATTTTTTTATAAATAAAGTAAAAACTGAGCAGTGAGTTATACGTAATCTCACGATTAACGATTTTTTTATAAATAAGATGATAAATATTTGTTTCATCATTAGGCTTAATCCATAATATTTGGAACTTTAAAACCTCATTGTTTTTTTTCCAACGAAGTCAAAGCCGGGATTAACGAACAGATAAGATTGAAATTATGCGGGAATTTCCAATTATATGTTATTTTCGAATTCACTGAAAATTCTTACGAAATAATCCAATTTTGTGTTTTTTTTTTTCAAACATTTCGAATTGTTTTTCAAGTAATTTTTCATCCCCATTCCACGGGGTCTCGGAATAATTAATTAAAAACAGTTCTTATCAGTCAACCCTCTTGACACAAGCCAGGGACATTTCCCCCGGATTTCTCACAGTGGATTCCCGAGAAAGCGTCTTTTTTGATAAACTATGTAAACATTATCACTGTTTTTTTCCCCCAAGAATATTTGGCGAGTTTATAATTGTTTTTATAATTAATGTCTTTGGAGTGAATCTCAATGAATTAATATTTTTTTTTCCATCTTGTTTCAGGTAACATCCACTCTACTACTTATTTTAGAGCTAACGGCCCAGTAAGTAATTTTATGAGAACCATCAATCTTTTGTTCTTTTAACTTTTGTTGTAATGTTAAGATGTTAGAACATCTTCTTATCCAATTTAATTGAAATATACTTATGCGGTAAAATAAAGCTCTGTTTTATTTTGTCATAGCATTACGCTAGAACGGCTAGACAAATTTCGCTAATTCTTTTATTGAGGTTTAGGCTACTTTCAGGAGGATGTTCTTACTAAAGAAAAAAACCAAGAATGTTGGGCGAAACATTAGAAAATTACAGAAAACTTATCGAAAATAAACTTTTTAATGCCATTGACAATATTTTATAATTTTATTTATTGTTAAAAATGGCACTGTTTAGCATTACAGTAAAAACCTTTGCGCCAAACAGTGTTCATAATACAGAAAGTGTACTAGTAAAAAATGACATACAGTACCTGGGTATCATTTTACAATGTGACAACAAACAAGTCAACAAAACACAATACACATTATGAAAAGAAAAAACAGTCAGCAGGTATAATAATATTTATTTATTTATAACCATACACGGCCATACATTATTAAACAGAGAGAAAGAGGGAGTGTTTACAATACGATGTAGCCAATCGTGGAACGATCATGACACTCCCCCTTTCTCTCTGATTGGTCCGATCCTTATCCGAGCCGCCCTTTAAGATATCTTTCCAACTAGATTGCAGTTCAAGCGCTACGAGAATAACCCTGCTGGTCCAGCCATCGCATTGGTGCTCTCCCTCGTCCTGTAACCACCTATTACCACTCTCGGCTCTCTGTGCCGGACGGGTTGTCCGATTCTTCGGGCACATCACGAGACAAAAATTCAGCAGCGTTGAAAATTGGTTAAACCTAGGAAATCAATTTATCATTTAAGAGTTGAATTCAATATTCATTACTAAGACAGGAGAACATCGGTCGAGGAACGCTAGTTAATCTTACCATAACAATTCAGTAAAATTTGGTCTAAATGGGTTCTATTCTTTCAACAATATATTATATACAATAAGTTAACGGGTTTCACATGTGATTGATTTTCTACTACACCGCCATCTCTTGGATTTTCTTTAAAAGTAAAGCAATTATAGAGGAATTGTTTTGATTTCAAACTTATGACCCATCGAACTGCATCTCGCATCCGAATCATCGATAACTATTAACATAGTGAGCTAAAATTAAGTAAATTTAATTAAGTTTTAAGTCGTAAATCACATTTTATTCGTGTAATAAGTCAAAAAAAATTTTTTATTCTGGGTTAAGTCGACGGGCGTGTCAGCTAGTATATAATAATGTTAAAGTTGATGTTAAACAGATAGAACTTTGTATTTAATTATACAGTCGGATTCAATATCCAAATGAGTTAAGAAATATTCGAAGCGGTGTAGACGTGCTATAAAGGTAGGAGAAACAAACTTTCACGATATTCCTGGCTTCTTACACATAATGTCTAAGTTTTAAGCGAAAGTTTTGGAATTTCGTTCTGGGTGTTGAATAAGCTGCTATAAGTTACATATTGATACAACAAAATTAGGCGAGTTTATAAAAGATCAACAATCGAAACAGCCAGGTATCGAGTCTTAACTTATTTTGCCAAACTTTCTACATTAAACAATTATTTATTTTGTACCTTTAAGAGCGCTCTTTAGACGTAAATTCACTATGCAAATCACATCACGGCCTTGAAACGGCGACTGACGATCTTTTTAAAAATAAATATGTGCTCACTCAAATGGACCACAAATATAGTCTATTTCTATTTCACAATAAGCAATATATATTACACCTCATGTCGTGAAAGACGAAGATGGTATTTCACTATAAACTACATACTTACAGCTCATGTCGTGAAAGACGAAGATGGTATTTCACTATAAACTACATACTTACAGCTCATGTCGTGAAAGACGAAGATGGTATTTCACAATAAACTACATACTTACAGCTCATGTCGTGAAAAACGAAGATGGTATTTCACAATAAACTACATACTTACAGCTCATGTCGTGAAAGACGAAGACGGTATTTCACAATAAACTACATACTAACAGCTCATGTCGTGAAAGACGAAGATGGTATTTCACAATAAACTACATACTTACAGCTCATGTCGTGAAAGACGGAGATGATCGGCACCTGGAATCGCAACCAGTACGAAATAGTGTTAATTGATTGATATAAAAATTAACTAGGTATATATTTTTATTCATAGTAACTATTTTAGTATAAAGATTTTGGATTTTAGCCGTATTTTTTATCAGCAAAAATTCAGTTCAAAAAGTGTGTTTTGGTTTCAAAAAAAATGGAATTAAATGAACGAAAAAGAGTTGAAATTATTTTAACTATTTCAAAAACAACTTTACTTAAATTATTATGTTTTACATTTTTTTCCATACAACTAAACGGTTTTTGTATTAAGCCTACTATATTCACACCCCTAATTTCGATTATATGAAATATGTTTTTATTTTTATAAACAAATGTTGTGAGCCTGTAAGTTTTTTTTAAGTGAAAAACTAATAGTGATTGTTTATTTTCACATTTTGTTAAAGCAAAATGTTCATAGCGTCAACGAGTTTTGAGATCAAGAGCCCCGAAATTAAACATTTTACTATTTTTATTAAAGAGCGGCCTTAACACAGGCTTATACGTAATTATGTACAGACACGTGTATGATGAACAGTGAAACTCTTTCAACATTGTATTTAATTCACGGAACCTACTTTAAATATTCAGCTACTTGAAACATTTCAGTTTTTTTATTATATGTATAAAAATGTTATGTTCCACTAAAAACTGATTATAATTTTAACTTAAACTGTTATGACTGAATTATTGTATGCTTGAGATGATTTTGTGAATTTGGAATAAAACTTGAATTTGTTTAATAATTACTTCCTTTTTAATTTGGCCGTGGGGCTGTCGGCTTAGAATAGCGCCTCTGTTCTTTTTGCTGGTTTTTCGAGCATCTTGTAAGAGGCAGGTAATCGAAAAATCTGATCGGGGCCGTGGGGTTGACCACCTTACGCCCTAAAACTCACTCGGTCAGAAAAGGCAACAAAATTAAGCATCGGATTTCTTTTTCATCGGGTCTCCCGGGTGGATAAGTTTAAGTACCTGGGAGCAACCATTACCACCACTGGTGACCTCAGGGCTGAGATCCCGATACGTATCGGTATGGCAAGTGGCGCCTTTAATAACATGACCAGAATATGGAAGGGGTCGGCGTTTAGTGTCGAGACGAAATGTAAACTGTTTGATGCGTGTGTGTAGCCCATTCTCCTGTATGGGTGTGAGTTCTGGCAAAAAGTATCAGCTGCATTCGAAAAGAAGTGCCTCAGGAGAATCTTGGGTATAAGATGGTACCACCGCATCACGAACGACGCTATACGCCGGCGCACCCGGCGTGAGCCCATCACTTCTACTATTATGTGGAGGAGATGGATTTGGCTGGGACTGCTGGGACATGTGTTAAGGATGCCGAATGACAGTTGGCCGAGGAGAGCGCTGTTCTTCCTCCCATCAGGGTCCCGAAGACGAGGATGACCCTGTCACTCTGTGTTCCGCTCCTTCGAAACAGAGCTGAGGAATCTGGACATGGTGTGGGAGGAGGTCATTAACGTTGCGCAAGGTCGAGCGCAATGGAGAGCTTTTGTTGCCTCCCTATGCCCCTAGGTCTTAAGGGAGTTTGGAGTTTGGATTTGGATTACTTTCTTAATGTGGTAATAGACTATTAAGAGGTATTGGCTAGAAAAGGCAATACTTACTTTCCTGAACTGTATTTACACTGCATTTTTAATTAAACAAATATTCGACAATGTAGAAAAGAAAGAAAAATAACTGTCCAATTTTTGGGCTTTGTTTGGTTTTAATAATTGTTTATACGTTCCAGTGGACAGTTTTCATTTGAAATCTTCATTTGTAGTCGAACGCCAATTTGAATTTTTCCAGATCGGCTTAGCTGGTTTCTTCACTTTAATCACCTAGAATCTACCTAGAGTATTTTATAATAAACTGATTAAGTATATCTATACCAATTTTGTACAACAAACGAACAGTGATGTCCAAAAGAACATTCTAGATAGCTAGCTTATAGGGGCTTTTTACAAGTACACACTGAACGATATTGCCAGAGCTAGTTAGCTCTGTCTAGACGTCTTAACCTAGAGCTTGAGGGGCTTTTTACAAGTACACACGGAACGATATTGCCAGAGCTAGTTAGCTCTGTCTAGACGTCTTTACCTAGAGCTTGAGGGGCTTTTTACAAGTACACACTGAACGATATTGCCAGAGCTAGTTAGCTCTGTCTAGACGTCTTTACCTAGAGCTTGAGGGGCTTTTTACAAGTACACACGGAACGATATTGCCAGAGCTAGTTAGCTCTGTCTAGACGTCTTTACCTAGAGCTTGAGGGGCTTTTACAAGTACATACTGAACGATATTGCCAGAGCTAGCTAGCTCTGTCTAGATCGACGTACTTACGTAAAACTTGAGTGGTTTCTGCACAGCACTCTATAATTTTTATGAATAATAAAAAAAAAGTTCTAGTAAAAAATACAAAACACAGTATAAAGCTAGTTTCAAAATATTTAACGGACTTAGATAATAACATTTTTAGTATTTTATATAGATGGATCATAAAAGTTTTATCAGTAGAGAGATTAAAAATATTTTAATTTTAATTACAAAGGCTTAATATAAGAATGATGCTAATGATTTATGTAGGTTGTATAAAAGATTTCATTTAAAGACTTTTGTTATTATTTTTGTCGAGAGTAAATTACAATATTTAAAGCTGTCATTATTTTTGTATTAAATTTCCATTTAGCTGTTATTTAAGAAGGGTTGTATCGCCGTCTCTGTTGTCTCACTTGTTCTCTCGCTCACTCCTCCCTGTTGAAATTTTCTGACCTAATTTTAAAACGTCGACATAAAATAAAATTGATAATAATTATTTTCTCATTCAGAAAATCACGCCAACTGAGAAAGGTTTTAAAATATCCTTATTTTTATTCAATATAATTAGCGACAGACAGTCAGTGTGCTTTTTTTTTCAAGATAAGTGTTAATAGATTTTTACCAAGGCCAAGTTGCATTTTTCCTCTATACGAGTGATCGACCAGTGTTCGAAATTCGACCATAGCTAATTTAGATTATAAGTTTGAACACTTTGAAGGTCCCATTGTCAAAGATTGAGCGAGCTCTATTTCACAACTTTCTATCAAAAACAATGACATGCATAGATACTAGATACGTGAAATTTGAAATGTTGATAAGATTTTTCTATTACTATTAAAGACGATCAATACTAATTTATTCTCAATTTGACCACATATTGAGAATAGAGTAATAGAACAGGGCCTTATTTCAGTCTGAATAAATATACCTGTTAACGATGCCAAAAATTGCGGCCTGGTGGCAAGCGATTCTGAGGACTAGAAATATCGTCGATTCGATTTCTTCGAAACCCATTGCTCGTATTTTATTTAATTGAAATCTGCGCAACCAATGGTTGCTTTTACATACAATTTACAAATCAGAAGAAAAAAAAAACTGATAAGTTTGGTTTTATCAAAATCTGGTTGCAGGTAAATATCTTTGTTAAAATTGTCACCCAAATAGCAAGCTCAACTTTTTCATCACTTGTGAACCACTATGCTAGCAACATTCAGGTTTACCCATTTAAAAAAAATGGGTTAATATTTTTCCTCTGTAGTAAATCTCAAACTTATTCATTAATTAACTTAAACTCCTACTATTGCATTAGAAAATTGGTTAATATTTATGTTTGAAGAAATAAAAATATAATTCATATTTAACGTGTTAATAATCACACAAAACTTTTGTATTAGTTTATTATCTTTGTACCTGCAATGTGTTACATGGCACAGTGGACAATGCCTCTGACACATATTACACACTACGTCATGTACAATACTGAACAAATAAAACACGACATGGAAAAAAAACGTTTTGTCATTGTTTGTTCATGTAATGTAATACCAAGAGTGTTTATTTGTTAAAATTCAATGTTTTACGAATTTCAGTCCATTATCATTGTCTTTTTTATGCATTCTACATAATTTAGAGGGGCGTAATTAAAACGTATTTTGCTTAAATTTCTTCAAACACAGGTTTGAAATTTGGAGAAAATTTTAAGTTATCTTTATTGGTATAATTATTACAAAATGGATTTTTGATCAGACAAAGGATCTGTTAATCCCGAAGGATGACATTCAGCTAGCTTATGGTTGTTGTTTTTGTATTCATTTGTCAGGATTTTTAAAACAGCCATAATCAAATCAAAATTATATCTTCCTTTACACCTCACGTAGACGCATAGGGAGGCTACAAGAGCTCTACATTGCGCTCGATTTTGAACAATGTATAAAACCTACTCCTACATGTTAAAATCCCTCAGCTCTGCTTCAAAGGAGCGGAGTACGGTGTTAGAGAGTTTTCGTACATCGAAATACTGCGTCGTTCGCATACATTTGTATATGTTAGTCTTTCAAATTTAGTTTATTTATAGTTTAATATTCTTTTCTTTGTAAATACACGTTTATTAACTCGTTTGCAATATTTATAAAAAATAAAAAGTATTATCTCGGCACAGGCATATGCCTATTCAGTTAGGTAATAAATCCCAATTCTAATAAAAAAAATATGTATCATATACCTACCTACCTATTATGCTAGTACATAATATTATGGTATTAAAATTGATATTGGGAAAAAAAATATTGTCAAAGCTATAGAGGTTGCATATATCAGGAGCACATTTTACTATTGAACGTATAAATATAATTTAAGTATGTACCTACTTTCCTTTTTACGCAGTTAGTAGTAGGTATATAAATTAAATAAAATTTGCGAGAAATATTTTATCGACGAAATATGCGATACTCGATTAGAGGCTCGCACATACAAAATGGTGATACGGGAACTAACGTCAAATAATTGTCCACAGTCTTCAACGCGGTTAAGCGAAATAAGGGACAATATAACTGATTTAGAGGAAAATAAAACAATGTTGCTGTCGTCCGACAGGTTTAGCTGCTAGTTTAGTGTGCACAACAATATCACAATAATTTCGTGTCTGTTTTTGCGTGCACTCATTTAAACACATGAATCATATTTTGTGTGCAAGGATAGTATGACACATTATCAATAAAGGTGTAGGGTTTCAAATTTGAACATAAATGATAATGATGTTGTGACCTAAACGTGATATTACGGCATCGGCAGATGGACTCGTCGTTTTAATTAGGGCATAATCATTACAAGATTAGGTTGCATTCAGGTAATTATAGGATACAAGCTGAAACCCGGATGTGTTTCTATGATTGTTCGATTGTCGACGCAATAATCACAAAGCGAAAGATATAAAAGAAAGTCGAGTAATAATGTTCAAATAAAACAATGTTTAACTTATCCACAAATTTTTATTTTCCCGACTAGTTTCGTAGGTACACGTCCTACATGGTCACGGGAGACTAAGAAACTAAATTTGAAACAAAGAAGGTACAAACACTAGTGAAGATACAGATATTACAGGGGTGATAAACTTTTGGTATGTGATACTTTGATGTTTATTTATTATGGGAATTTATATAATGCTAGTTGGAAAAAAAAAGAGAGAGAATGTTAAATTTACGATTTTGAAATAATGATAGGTACAAATATTTATAAAGATTATTATAGGTACATAAATTTAAAAAAAAAAATGAATAAAAAAAATTTACAGGGAAAATTAAGGTATAGGTAATGTTCAACAATAAAAAATTTTTACAGGGAAAATTAAGGTATAATGTTCAACAATAAAAATTATGAGAAAAGAAAAAAAAAAAAAATATCTATATACTGGAGGTTCATAATATTGAGTAGGTATACAGTTTTTAAGAGTGAACTTATTATTGATATAAACAATATGGTCTGATAATAAAATTACTAGTTACAAAATTAATAGTACAAAATGTATATGGTTTTGTTTGTTGGTAGGTATAAAATTATTATAATATCGTTAGTGATTGAGTAAACACGATAAATGATCGAGAGTAGTATAATATTGATACATAAGGTATTATACAAAAAAAAAAATGTAAAAACACAACACTATTGCACAAACACAGATTTCAATACACTAAAACAGGGGTAAATTCCAGTTGAAGTCGTTATGTCTCGGCGGCACTCGAACCATTAGGTTGGTGATCTGAAACAAACGAGAATTAAGGGCAGTGGATATCTCTAAATAATAGATGGGTGTATTATAAGTCGGAGGACAATGGATTTAAAAGTGGTGAATAGGAGAAATCTAATTGTTCGTTTATTATGGTTCTATTGGTATCCTGTTTTAAACGGTTAATTTCTAGAATTTCCAATTTTTCGAGTTTTTTGTAGCCAGTAATGTTTTGGTGAATTAAAGATACGTTATTGTCAATATTAAAAGAATGGTTGTTTACTAAAAGATGATTTGCGAAGTTAGATTTATCATTGTGTTTATTTTTGAACGCGGATGTATGTTCTTTTATACGAATATTTAATGCACGTTTTGTCTTCCCGATGTAACTAGAATTACAGGAATTGCAATCTAATTTGTATACGCCATTTTTATTTAGTTTATGAATTTTATCTTTTGTATTAACCAATAATCTACCTATGGATTTGTTATTATAGAACGCGGGACTAATATTATTATTATTGAACACTTTTTTAACCTCGTTGCTAGTTTTAATATTAATAAAAGCTACTTTATTCCATATTTTATTGTTGTTATTATTATTCGTGCAAAGACCGGGGGCTAATATTTTACATGATATTTTTTTTAGTTTATTATTTAAAAGTTCATCTATTATTTTGGTATTAAAACCATTATTTAAAGCTAATGTTTTTATAATGTTAAGTTCTTTATTATATTTTTCACGCGATAAGGGGATATTTAAAAGTCTATGGAGTAAAGAATGAAAAGTAGATAGTTTTTGAGACGGATGATGTTTTGAGGTATTATGAATTAAATTATCGCTAAAAGTAGGTTTTCTGTAAACGTCAAATTCTAAACTATTATTATTTATTGAGATATTTATATCTAAAAAGTTAATGGATTTGTTTCCTATTTCCATGGTGAATTTAATCGCGTTGTTTAAATTATTAATTTCGTTTAAAAATTGGTTTAACTGTCGTTCGGTGCCTGTCCAAAGTGCTAAAATGTCGTCGACGTAACGGTAATAAAATATAATATTTTTAAATTGCGCGAGTTCTGAAATCTTTTCTTCTAAATAATTCATAAAAAAGTCAGCCATAATTGGGGACATAGGTGATCCCATCGCTAAGCCTTCTTTTTGTTTATAAATTTTATTATTAAATTGAAAGTAGTTTTGGTCTAAGCAGGTGAATATTAGATTTTTTAATTCCGTTTTTTTGATAGGATTTAAATTACTAATTTTGTCAAAATGATTATTAAGAGCTATTTTTAATTCGGTTATAGGTACGCTGGTGAACAAACTTACAACGTCGAAGGAAATGAGTTTAGCGTTTTTGGGGACTTTGATGTGTTTTATTTTTTCAATTAGTTCAAGAGTATTTTTAATTGTATATTTTGGACAAAAGTTACCCAATGAATAAAATAATTGGTTCGCGGCTCTAGCTAATTTGTAACAAGGTGCTGCAGTATAAGAAACAACGGGACGTATTGGCATATTTTCTTTATGTACCTTGGGTAACCCATATAAACGCGGACAAAGTGGGTTATCCTGTTTGAGTTTAAAATAATCTTTATCGGTGAACAAGGTTTTGTAATTTTTAAGTATATGTTTTACTTCATCAACAAATTTTGAGGTTGGGTCTTTGTTAAGAATAATGAAATCATCTGAAGATAATAATTCATTTACTTTTTTTAAATAATCGTTTTCGTGTAATAAAATTGTGCAATTGCCCTTATCGGCTTTTGAAATAATAATTTTATTGTCATCAATTTTTTGTTTTATGCTTTTAACTAGTTTAAACTCATTATTATTATCGCGATTATTAGCTAATGATTTTATTTGTTTATTAATGAACGTTGACATGCTATATTTTTCACGATTTTTATTCTCTAATGCTATATCTAAATCAACGGATAAATTTTCAAAATCTTTAACACTATCTTTAAAATTTGGACAATATTTTAAACCTTTCTCTAATAATTGAATTTCCGGTTTTGTGAAATTGATATTTGTTTTGTTTACTAGTTTGTCAAAAAAACGAATATCATTAGTTACACTATTATTATTAGTAGTTTTGGAATCAGATATTTCAGATAATTTCTTAAGTTTTCTGAGCTGTATTAAATATTTTTTATGAATTACATTATTTACATATAAATCAACTTTATTATTAACATATTCAAATTCAATGGGGTTCATTCTATGGATAAGTTCAGCGCGGATGTAATATAGTTTTTCACTCACCTTATCACGGGCGTGGTACCAATGTTTGGCTTCCAAATCCAACCACTTGAGTTGAGCTGTTCGGAGGCTGGATTCTGCTATCCTTGATTTGTGTGAAGTAGAGATGGAGATGAACTTCGGTGTTATTTTTCTTCGACGACATTCTCGAAGAAACCACAAATTTTGTGAAGCCATTCTTCGTTTCAAATTGAGCTTCTTAAACATGTTCGACACTTTTGCGACGCTCGCACTATTAATAAAATTAACCAACTCGTGAACATGCATTTCTTGGTGGATATATTTGAAAATAATGTTCAAATAAAACAATGTTTAACTTATCCACAAATTTTTATTTTCCCGACTAGTTTCGTAGGTACACGTCCTACATGGTACCTTCTTTGTTTCAAATTTAGTTTCTTAGTCTCCCGTGACCATGTAGGACGTGTACCTACGAAACTAGTCGGGAAAATAAAAATTTGTGGATAAGTTAAACATTGTTTTATTTGAACATTATTTTCAAATATATCCACCAAGAAATGCATGTTCACGAGTTGGTTAATTTTATTAAAAGTCGAGTAAGTTCGAACACTTATAACTCGAGATCGGCTGAACAGATTTTTATCATTTTTGGTTTATTAGATTACAGAATAACTAATAAAACATCGAAAAATGGATAATAAAATAAATAATATTATAAAATATAACATTAAACTTATATGGATGAATTTCGATACAACAACACCATCTGTGAAAAATTCTATAGAAGCACATTTTTATTTACCTCACTACCATTGATATAAAAATATTGGCACGCAGATTTCGATGCATTTTGAAGCTTTTTTCTGATTATTAACATTGAAGTACATTTTTTATAAATTAAAACACGAAAAGTGAATAAATCTAATTTTGAAATCATTTTGTATTTGACACTACTGTCAGTTGCTTGAAAGTTGGTACAATTGACAAAATTCGGATGGTAAATACTTGGTTTAAAACAGATGCATCGGTCGGAATGATATTGGTTTAGTCATTTTTATCATTTTTTTTTAATTCGAATTCAATGTTGTAAACTTAGATCACAGCACAACGTCCGCCGGAAAAACTAATGAAGTGATAATAGAAGGGGGCTTTCATTGTCTCCCTATGCCACTTAGTGGTTTGACAAAGAGACTGATAGAAAGCAAATAAGACAAACTCTTTATTGGTCATATTTTCTGTGTCTTATAGTCGAGATTCTATGGCATACTTGCCACTGATCACCTCACGATAATTGTATAGTGGAAATAAAATACGGACTAAACGCCAAAAACTTCATTTTGAGATAATCTGATTTTAAAACTGATTTTTCCCCCATACAGATATTGTACTATGATGATTTTTGGATCTGTTTTTTTTTACGCCTTTAGATCATCGATATGGACTTAGTGCAATATTTAGGCTATTGACAGTGGTTTATAGAACATTTCCTCATACTCATTTTTTTCATTTTTGGCGTTTAGTGCGTATTTTATTTCCACTATACAATTATTGTCCAACCTTCCGGACACTGTGACCATCAAACCACATCTATCGTAGACCTTTTTAGCATTGATCTGATTCATCTTTAGCATTGATCTCATTCATCCTTAGCATCAAAATTCTTCTCCTTCTACCCTACTAAACTTTTTACACTTTAAGAAACCGGCTTTGCTTAGAAACTTCTTGAATCGTCGGAATAACATTCTGACAGGAAAAACCGCTCTTCCGAACATCGTAGTTTATAAGTTCTCTATTTGGCTATCAAGAGTACTTAACGTAAACACAATAGATGTAATTTTCTAGAAAATACTTCTTAAAGCTTACGTCACACTACGCTTCTTATAAAAGCTGCTACTTAGTCGCTTCTAATAAATAAGCCGACAATACAGTAGTCACACTTATATAGAACCTTTGCGATTATGCTTTTTAAATTATTTTTTTGTGATCTCATCGCCTTCCCCTTTGATTACTTGATGTGATTGCTAACCTAGCGTTTCAGGGGCTAAATTTTGTAATGGAGTGGGCGGGTTCGTTTCCTGATCGACCATCTTCCTCTTTCACAACAAAAACTTTGATCTTCCTTAAACATGTCAAATATGTATTTGTGATCACTTTAAGTGAGTCTAGGATGATATGTAACAACTAATGACTCCAACAATTATTTACTGATGCTCGATTTTTAAAGGGAACAAATGACTACGGGCTTACGACCGTCTTCAACTGTTTTTTCGAAGGCTGGCTTAGTGTGATCACTTTACGTTACTAACGTTCACCATTAGGTGGTAATGTTCAAGTCTCCGAAGCTACTAATCATGAGAATTCTCGACATGTTCAACATGTCGAAAAATCTCATGTATACATTAAGTAGATATTTAATAATTAATGAGATATAGAGATAAAAGTTGGAAATTATTGAGAACAAGACAAGAGAGCAACCAAATTTAAAGACTGCGACTGCTGTCATGTATTTGGCGCCAGGATATGAATATATCCATTTTTGTTAATGTTTCATCTTTATTGCCTATTGGCTTTGTTGGAGTCTAGAATGGTTTGAAAAAAAAAAACACATTAATTTTTAATAAAAATAATATCACTAGAGCATGTGTTCATGATGCAACTAGCGACTAGCTCAAAGTGTAGGTGGACGACAGATTCTTGGCCGAGAAACATCAGACAATGAACCGGAATCCAGCGAGTGGAAGAACTCTTCCGGTTAACTCAGGACAGAGAAGCCTACGCCATAGTGATACCTGACGTCGGGGGCCCTGGTAAGGCATAGGATGAGAAGTGGGGGGAAGTCATTGAAAACGCGCGAGATCGAGCGCAGAGGAGATCTATATTACCCCTCTATGCTCCTATTTGGTGTCAAAAAAGGATAAAGTGATAGATTCTATATTTGAATTTTGAAAACCCGCTTGTATTAATAGACTCTGCTACCTATTGTAACTGCCGCTAATTCGGTAGCTGTTGGTAATGTAGCCAAGTGTGACAAAGGCTTAAGGCAAAGAGAGGGTGAAATGTTTCACGCCACCCAATGCCAAGGCATTACGTAATCTTCTAATGAAGGTAAAGTATTAATTATCGAATTCACTCGCAAGGTTAAGTCTCCACATTACCTACCCTTGTTTGTTTGCTTTTAGTTTAAATGTTATTACAAGACTTGTACTGCGCACTTAGGGGTTTTTTCCGTTTATTGATTTCCTGTTAGTTTTTATATGACGTGTTCCATCTACAAAAAGGGAGTTAACGAGTTATCAATCGATTGATATTGAAAATAATACAGTAGATATGAGAGCTCTACGAAGAATATGTGGAAAGATTCTGTGGGATATGGCAAGGAATGAGAATATTAGGAAGGAATGTGGTATAGAAGTTAGTGTTGTTACAATTATGAAAATTGAAATAGTTTGACTATGTGGAAAAAACGGATGCAAACAGGATTTATAAGGCTGAAAGGAAAGGTGTATGAAGGCGTGGACGCTCGAGAATGACGTGGATATAATACATGGATTCCATCCTCAAGGAAAACCACGTCAGAATCAATGGTTAATTGATTAAGAAAGATGTGTGCTGGGATAGAAAAGTGAAAATAGTAAACGCATTCATTCTGCATCGCCGTGCCAAGTGCCCCCCCTTTTGTTGGACATAGGCCTCTTCACCAATCTATCTGCCCCCAGCGGTAACCGACGAGTTCATCGAAAATCAATTCATCGAATCACCAATTCATCGAAAATAAATATTTTGAAGATATTTGAGAAATGCCGAGAAATATTTCAGAGAAGTGACTAAGTTTGCAAGATTTAACAATGTTGTAGCGTAGCACAGTGTTATGAATGGACCAAGTACGATAGTTATTAGATTAAGCGTAGTCTTTCAACTGCTTTTTTAACTTCCCGGCCCGCTCGGCATTTCTCTCAAATATCTTCAAAATATTTATTTTCGATGAATTGGTGATTCGATGAATTGATTTTCGATGAACTCGTCGTGAATCGCCCCCAGCCTATGGCATATTTTCAGCAAATATTAATATTGCGTGCATATTTTAACCATTTTCAATAGCATAATACACCCAATTCGCAATATTTTAACCATCTTCAATAGCATAATACACCCAATTCGGTCTTTAATGACACTCAAATGTCTCGAAATCGTTATCAAAACAGAAAATAACGATCCTTAAAATCTTTATGATATTTTTAATAATTCACAAGCAAGAAGAACGTATAGTTTCTTATTGATTCTATCAAAAAGAATAAATAATATGGAAATATATTTTTATCAGAACTCTGAGAATATTTGATACTTGGAGAGAGTTTCTAAAGAACTGACTTCTAACTCAAAGTAGGTCATAGAAATTTCCGTGAGTCACATTTTATTTCTGAGTCCAACATCCTTTCAGAGTAAATAAATTAATATGAAACTTGAAAAACACCGAGTTTCTGAGATGCTATTTATTTACTAAATCATATTATAAGGTACTAGCGGAAAACCCATTCTGAAGACAGGCATAGAAAAGAGTTTTTATTGTTTCATTGTCCTATGTTTAGAAATTAACGTTGTGATAAAGATGAAAATCAATAAGCTGCAAGGGTTTGGGCATGTGGAAAGAGTGGATGCAAATATATTGACAAAGATAATTAATAAGGCTGAAAGGTAAGGTGAAAGAAGGCGTGGCTGACCGAGAATGACGTGGATTTCGTCCTCAAGGAAAGCCATGTCAGAAGTAAGAGAAAAAGAAAAGGTTGAATGTAATGTCAGTGAATAAAGCTAAAGAAGTGTGCTTGGAAAGAAAGGAGTGGATGTCCGTTCTCTCTGCCGTTTTTAAATTAATACGAATTGGAAATCGCAGGTTTGGGACATCCCGCTTTGATAATTTGATGGACCTCTCGTCGAGGCGTGAACTTGCTGACGCCTGTATGCTGCGTAGAATTTGCATGTCCACACTGGACACATCCCAATTATTGAAATTGATTAACTTCGCGGTTCCAACAGTTAGACGATCATTTTGGCCCTTTCA
Source organism: Mystacides longicornis (assembly GCA_963576905.1). NCBI lineage: Eukaryota > Metazoa > Arthropoda > Insecta > Trichoptera > Leptoceridae > Mystacides > Mystacides longicornis. The sequence goes on from OY756432.1 coordinate 9,073,938, forward strand.
CATTAATCGTCACTTAACTAATGCAGGTTTGCGAAATCCTCTGCTAAGGATTACCAAAAACTACAATAATAAATTTAAAGATGTCGATCTGTTTCACGGTAGTTCTCATACATTCAGGAGATCAATATTATCTATACTTGAGCAGTGAGTATCCCTCCCTCTTCCTTTCTTCCCCACTACTTTTTAAACTCTTTTATTCTTGTTAAATATCCAAATATTAACCTATTTTCAATTTTTCTTTTTTTTAACCTGTTGACATTATTTAAATTAAATTTGATATTTTTTGTATTTAATATGTATGTTGATGAACTCGGGCCGTCTTCCCTTTGGTGTCTCCTTGTTTGCTTTGGCTCCCTATTGCGGTTGTGGAACCTCCGGGGCTTTAGGTTCTGAGGGTTTGGTGTGCCGGGGTGGGCATTGGGTTAGGGGGTGGATGGCCTGAGTCATAATATATTTACGCCTGTAATGGGGTGCAGCATGATCTATGTACCTAATGAGAACTATGCAGTCGTATCGGGTTATAAAATGTTTTATTTTTTAAATAAATAACAAACAACTTCATCACCATGAAGAGCGAATATACAATAATTTCTAGAAGAAAACAAAAATACCTTAAAATGGAAAACAAATTCAAATTTAGAACAATAACTAAAAATAATTAAATACCTTGATATTCATCCAATTGAGTAGGCACCCACCTACTAATATTATCCACCTTTTAAGAGTCCTAATTTTATTTTACCACGTTGAGGATGGCGGACAATTTGACATGTCTTCCTGTAGAAATTATTGTATGTAGGAACGTCTGATCAAGTATCACATATTATTTTGTCAATAAAATATTTTCCACGGATACTTGCTATTGTCAAAGCAACGAATATCGACTGAAAGACGAAGAATATACCGAAGTTTAAAAATATTTTATTTCAATGGTTTTGTCATATTATGTAGGTATGAATAATATTTTGACTGTTACAAACAAAATACACAAAATAATTAAATATATATGCTAGAGTAAAAGCGGTATCTACAATTCATTCATTTACATGTCCGGGGTTCTAATCTGCCACTTCACTATGTGACAGAGATCGCCATGTCATAAGCCAGGACCAGCATCAGGTTAGCAGGTGTGATGGGATCCCCTAAACGGGACTACTACTTACTAGATTTCCTCTAAACTAAACTACCTAACTTCGAAACTACACCTACTCTGGCTAAATCAACGTTTAACAAAACCGTGTAAACCGAGTCGACTGAAGGAATGCATCTATGTACCTATATAATAGGTAGATGACTCTAAGACGAATACCTACGAATCCAAGATGAAGGGGTTAACAAACCTCATGATACGCACCTGAAATCACGGTTAAGGAAATCGTATGTGCTTTCAAGAAGACTTTCTGATCGCTACGTGGAATCTAATGGCCATGATGATATTGTGATCGTCTAGTAACCTAAATTTAAGGACCCAATACGTTGTGTACGAAATTAATTATAACAATCATTCAACTATATAAACCTGTAAACATTTGATCAGCCCTAAAATAAAGGTGATAATAGAACACATTTATATAACCAAACAAATCGCAGGATGCTCCACCATTTGTGATGTTAGTAATAATGAAATGAAAGAGTCCTACCTTAAATCCTCAGTTCTGTGAAATGACATGAGAAGTATTCAAAACAAGATGAAACAAAATATTCGACAATTTATAACATGATTGAAAGTTTTCACAAATGGTGGTCGTCGATAGCTGAAATATTAGTAGATAAGCATGCAAACAATCCTAGCCTACCATGATCTTTATAAAACTTTTCCAACCCCCCCCCCCCCTGAAATCAAGATAGAACCATTACGGGCTTACGACCGTCTTCTACTTGGTTTCGAAGGCTGGCTTATGCGCGCTTTACGTATATACAACGTTCGCCATTACACTTTTTGCAGTGAATGGTTCTTCTTGATAAAACACAAAGCCCTAAGCCCCAAACTAAGCAAACAAATTAAAATAAATAATAAAATAAAGTAAGACTTATCAATGATCCAGAGTTGCTATTTCTTTCTTGAATACACTGACTCTATGTTTTAAAAGATTCTAATTCAAATCGGTTCCCAGATAACACTTAATTACGTAAAATATTAATTAAAAATGCAACACTGAATTTAAATTTATGCTTGAATCTAAAAGGAATTTACTACAAATATATTTCACCACCCAGTAGCACACAAAATTAATATCTTATAAAATGTTCAATAAAATAATCAATAAAAATCACTAACTGAAAACAGAGCTATCCAAGGATTTCGCACGAGAACGCGCCCCTACACTCCCCGTCGACGATACAACCCGAACTGTCCCGAGATGAACTCAGGCGCATAATTTATCTAATACAAAATCCTTCGTATCCTATTTTCAGTCAATGTTTCATGGCTCTATTCATAAGTGTCCCAAGCAATCAAGATATATGAGAAGTGTTTGAATCATTTCTCCATATAGAATTTGGGAAGACTTCGATCCCTTATTAAAGTGGAAGATGTGACTAACAATATTAGACTAAGATAATATAGTATTTAAGTTTATAAAATAAACTACACATTTTCAATAAAATGAATGGCCACGACACAGGGTAACATTTAACTTAAATACTTAGTGTTAAATGTTAAGTGTTTTATGTTCACGGGCTTTCGCTTCTTCCACGGACATAAAATTTCTCAAACAACACCTACAAATTTCTCTTACTTTTTACCTGGCCTTCCTTGAGAACGGAATCGATGTGCTCGATTCACGTCATTCTCGGTCGTCCACGCTTTCTTACACCTTTCCCGCCAACGTTATAAATTTTCTTAGTCATTCTGTTTGCATCCTTTCTTTCCAAATACCCAAATTATCTCAACACATTGAATTTCATCTTTGTCATAATATTACTTCATTAGAATCATTCATTCATTCTCCCTTTAATGCCCTCCACACAACGCAAGCCAGCCTGGAGGAGACAAATCCGAAGCATGCCCGTCCCGCACGAAACCGACCCTCTAGTCAGATCGAAGCAATCAAACCAAAAAGCCGGCCCCACACAAATCAGGTCCATCGCGGATCCCCCCCCCCCCCCTCAAACAAACCCGCAATGCGAGGAGCCTAAACCCCACTTAGGAGCATAGGAGGCATCAAGAGCTCTCCATTGCGGTAGAAGGCGTCCGAGGCTTATGGTGCCTTTTCTGACCGGTTGAGGTTTAAGGACGTGAGGTGGTCAACCTCCCGGTACCGATCTGATTTTTTGATTTTCTGCCTCTTACAGGATGCTAAAAAAACCAGCAAAAAGAGCAGAAGTGCTATTCTTAGCCGGCAACCCCACGGCCAAATATTAGAATACGGATGTTCAAATTAATTTACACAATACTGTAGTCCCCGCTGCACAAAAAGGGAGACAAGACAAATTGTAATAACTACAGAGGCAGACTACTTAGCGTTCCTGGGAAGGTGTTGGCTCACATTCTTCTCGAACGTATCCGCCAACCAATTATGAAAACACTTAGACAAAACCAGGCAGGCTTTCTTCCCGGAAAATCTTGTTCTGACCATATACACAATATGAGATGTCTTCTACAGCAGGCCAACGAGTACAATAGCCCAATCGCATGTTGTTTCGTGGATTATGAGAAGGCCTTCGATAGCCCCCATAGGCCAACCGTATAGAGCGTGCTGGAGATCTATGGAATCCCACCTAAGATAATCGGTATTATTAAAGCACTTCATCTCAACAGCCAATCGAGGGTACGACTGGCAGCCACGACTACCGAAAAGTTTCCTGTCACAACGGGAGTCCGTCAGGGCTATGTTCTGGCACCTTTCCTTTTTGTAGTCCTTATGGATTTTGTACTGAGATTATCCACAACGAATAGCGGGGGGATTCAGATCCAATCGAGCACCTGACTCTGCGATCTGGAATACGCTGACGACGCAGTCCTGTTAGAGACAAGCGTGGCAAACCTGACCTCTGCACTAGAATGTCTTCAGGAGCAATCGGCTGCTGTGTGTCTGAACATTAACATCTCAAAAACTGTGTGCATGAAAAATAATAGCGTAACAGACGAGGACACACATGCAGCTAACACTGAATGGCCAGCCCGTGGAGGACGTGCAGTATTTCAAATATCTCGGTGTCCACATTGAAAAAGATGGTACCATGAATAGGGAGCTCTCCATCCGCTTGGCATTGGCTGGAGCGGCATTCAGTAAACTCGGAAAGGTTTGGAGGTCGAATGTGTTCAGCATAAAGACAAAGGTCCGCCTGTACACTGCCTGTGTTCTGCCCGTTTTATTGTATGGTTGTGAAACCTGGCACCCAACATTTGCTCAAAATACACGTATCGCAGGATTCGAGAGCAAGTGCCTCCGAAGAATGCTGGGTGTCCGGTGGTACGATTTCATTCCAAACACAGCCATCAGAGACCTGAGGGGTCAGCCACTCGTCACCTCTACCATAAGGTCCCGCCGACTGACTTGGCTGGGCCACGTCTTGAGGAAGCCTACGGATGACATCACGCGCCTGAGCCTCGACTACCACCCTGAAGGTAACAGAAGACGCGGTAGGCCTCTCCAAACAATCAGGAGACTGTACGAGGCTGATCTCCGGGGTGCTGGAATCGGCTGGGACGAGACGGTGAGGATAGCAGGGGACAGGGTGGCGTGGCGAGGACTTATGGAGTCCATATGCTCCAACTAGGGAGCGGACATGGTCGAAGAAGAAGAAGTAAACGCTACTTACACTAAATATACTTTTTTCGATTCGATAATCGATTATTCTTTTGAAACGATGCAATCTGTCAAATCATACGATCGTCGATTATGAATGATGGGTACAGCGCTTTCATTCAACTAAACAAAAATGTCCCAATACAGTTCACTTTTACGGGAAGGCGTTTTATACGATGAAAAAAAAGTTTTCCATTTAACGATACCGTTTTTACCGTAAAAAAGCTATAGTTATAAATTCGTTATATTATAGCTGGTATAAATGATAGTATAAAAGTTTGAGGCATGATATTCGGATTAATCACAAAACAAGTATTTTTACCGAATCATTACCGCAAATAAAACCGGTCGTTAGAGTTCGGTGTTGGGTCTCCGGTGGATCGTTGCGTTATAACGACCAAATTATACAGCCTCATTTGCATGTATATTATGCCTCTCTCCCCGTTCCTTTCTCTTCCTTTCGTATCATGTAAATTCTCTTTCTATCAAATTCTAAACAATTACACTCGCGGATTTCTTCAATAATTACACGCATTTCTTTTCATTTACATAATTTTAATTATTTTCGAACAAGTCGTTTTTCTCTCTCTCTGCAAAGCAAAATCAGAATTTTCAGGTTTTAAATATTGTTGTTAACATCATAGTTTTATAATATAAATTCGGGTCTTATAATATAAAGTTAATCTTTTTTTTTTATTTAATTTTTGGCATTGCATCCATTTGGATGATTCATTCCACCAACAAATCAAAATTATAACAGCATAAAAAAATAAGTATAACGGTAATAAAAAATGTTACGGATAACAAATTAAATGCAATAAGTATAGGCCATGATGTTTAGAATACCTAAGCAAAAAAGACATGCAGAACCAAAATTTAGTAGGATTTTAAGGTATTACAAAAAATAAAAAGTTAATCTTATAATAATCAATTAAAATAACACCAACGCCACATATGAAAATATCTATAGCAACAAAATTATTGTTTAACTGACAACCATTGAGTTTCAAAACATTGGTACGCTGATTTTTTGTAGCATTTCTATCGAGCTTTCATAAATAAATTCAAACGTGTATATTTTAAACGTTTTTTGTTTATACTTATTAAAAATTTGAAATAAATATTTATAGTAAGGACTACAGGACAACGTCTTTCAGGAAAGCTAGTCATTATATAAAAAAGGAAATCATTTGATAATACTACAGTATATTCTAAAATACCTACATTACTTACATAAAAGTTTTTTGATATAAGGATAATAATATATGTATTGACTTATCATGGAGGGTTCATGTACGTCCATTTATACCGGAGATGCATAACTACTAACCATAGAGTAAATACAACGTAAAATGTCTAAAACGACTTCACGTGTGATTTTTTAAAAAAAAATGTCTGTTGATATTCCATGATGAGGGGAATACAACATTTTCTAGAATTTTAATTTTTCGCAACGTAAGGTAAATATTCCATCGACGAGATAAAACGAAAAAGAGTTGCTTGCTGGTAATACAACCAAAGAGAAAAGTAACAAAATTTTTAAGGAACGGTCTGAAATTTTACCCTTTATGAACTCTATAGAGCGCTACGAATTTATAATATAATCATATTTCAAAACATTTATTAAATATGCTTAATGTTCGGTTTGTTCTACTTCAGTGTTTTTTTTTTAAGTTTTGTCTGTGTTGCTAATAATACAGCTAAACAATTTGAAAACTAGATAAATGTTTAGGGTTATCGAAAAAAAAAATTAGGCACTACATTTTCAAGTGAGGAGTGTAAAAATCTCCCGAATTACACAATAAAAAAAGACTTCTGTTTGTGTCTGAGTGCAACATCAGGTCGTTCATAAGCGTTATAGAAGTCTTCTATGCCCTAAATAATCAAACAAAATATTATGCGAATATAAGAAGAAAAAGTTGGGATGCTCGCAACTTTTTTGCGGTATGCTCACTCAAATTGATATTTAATATTTATTTTATTTATTATTCAATAATTTACTTTTATTTAACAACCTATGCGGGAGATTATTATTTTTATTTATTTTATTCATACTTTACTGTACATTGGTAGAGTAACACATAAAAACTTAACATAACAAAGACATCACAGATCAACATACAGAGACTTTTGGCTTGTTCATTTTTATCTCAATGAATTAAAAAAAAAGTTAAACACTACACAGAAAAATACTCGCATTTAAATGTAATTTCATTTTAAGTACAAACATTGTAGTGAAAATACTTAGATAATAAGATATTTAAATTAAGTATAACAACTGTGCTAGAAACTCAAGAAATGCACTAACGGTTTATCATCCAATTAGACACTTCCTCAGGAAGTAAAAATCCGGTTTAAATTTACCTGCGAAGGAAATTTACTTTACAGCACAATGAGACCATTATTATTTCTCTTTTCATTAAATTATTGTCCGCTGATGATGATGATAATAACAATTGAACAGGGAAAGGAAGAGAAGGAAGGAGGAAAGGAGTAGGAAGGGTGCCTGGACTCGAAAAAACAATCAAACTCGCATTTTCGCGCATTCAGATAACCTTTTTTACGACAATAACGGTTCATAATCCTCTAAAATTTGAATATTGTCATTGAATTAATTACCTTAATAATTATTTTTTGTGCCATTGTATGTATTTCTTTTTACTAGTGGTCAACCAGTGCTCGAAATTCGACCATAAGGTTATTTATATTATAAATTTCAACATTGTTGAGGATCCATTGTCAAAGACTGAGTGAAGGCTTCACAATTTTCTTTCCAAAACAAAGACATGGATAGGTACGTCAAATTTAAATGTACAAAGGTATTTCTACTATTATTACAGACAAACAACATTAATCTTTTCTCAAATTAACCATAGATAAACAAAATAATATATGCGTATTGTCAATGTCAAATACTTCGGAATGTGTGTGAGTACCAAATACATAACAATTAGATTTAATATATTTTTTATGCACAAAATTTAGAAAAATATTAGCCTTCGTCATTCATTCTCTATATAAACTATACGTGTACGAAATTTCATACTCTTTCGTCCGCGCAATATTCGTAAAAATGGTCACAAAGTTTTGCTTCACGCATTTTAATACCTAACTTTAATTTTTTTTTCTATGAATTCATATTCGTATCATGAATAAAATTTTATTTAAATATTTATTTCCCAAGAATCCTGAATTTTTTTCTTACTTTAACCTAACTCTAATGTCCAGTGTTGCCACCTTTGGAATTTTTTTTAAGCCGGACACCATAGACATATTATATTAATGGACTGGTAATGCGAGCTGTCACACATGCAGTCAAACCGTGACAACACTGTTTGTATGGAAAGTCACGTGACTAGCGGCAAGGGGGAATTCTTTGTATGGGAGCCCATACAAAATTGCTCATGTTTGAGAGCAAAATTTTCCGATTATAATACTCTTATTTAAAAAAATCTGTTTGTTTGTGATGAATGGACATGTTTTGTTATGCATTTTGTCTCCTATGCGAATAATACAGAATACACATTTTTTTAGGACAATATTTATGAACCCCTATTTTCCATACCTTTTCTTTGAAAGAAAACATATATTTAGTAGCTAATTGCGTTATAATTATTTTTTACACTGGTGTTCCTTGCAATATATACATTGGAAATCATTTCTTTTGAAAATTCTCATCCAGTATATTTATTTTCTTTTTTCAGCACGATTTAACCATGTTCAGTTTATCACGTAGACACCAAATAAACACAAATTTCGAAAATATAAATGATAATAAGAACGTTTAATACAGACTTCAAGTAGCTCCTCTCATACAAAACCTCCGTCTTTAGCAGCTAATCAGCTGTTTTTATCATGACACCCCAATGTTGCATAGATTACCGATCCAATAGTACTATATTTATGCCGGATACTATGACAATAATACATAGTTGGAAGTTCATGGCAATAATAAAAATGTTGGTGTAACTAAATTAGCAAAAAAGTAGGGTTATTTTGAAATGCAGCTAATCGTGGTTGTCTTCGTTAGCGAGCAGGGTAGGTAACAAATAAAATGTTGGTGTTCGCGGCGACCCACTTTCTCACATTACAATAAAGGGAAGTGTACATTTTGTTTACACACCTTACATCACGATGACTGTATTATGCCATTGTACTAGCAGGTCCCTGTCAGGCGGGGGAGGGGAGTGTTTTTGTATTTTATTATCTGTACAACCTGCAATCCTACTTTACACTAACACTTACAAAAGAATTGAACATCACAAGCGAGAACCGCCAGAAATATTATATCTATAATATAAAAGAAAGTCGTGTTAGTGCGAACGCTTATAACTCGAGATTGGCTGAACAGATTTTTATGATGATTATTTTATTGGATTCTTCTCCGCTCCGGATAACAGAATAACTTTTAAAAAGTCGAAAGTGCATAATTAATAATTTATAATATAATATTAAAGTTAGTATGAAACGGATTTACTGACAACAACGCCATCTGTGAAAAATTCCATAACAATAAAATTTTTGTTTACGTGACAACCATTGAGTTTCAAAACATTGGTACGCAGATTTTTGATGGAACATTATTCTTCGTGGTCATCACATCACGTGATATTTTCAGGAGAAGGTTTTTATTAAAGAAAAAAGAAGGAAAGTTAATAAAAAAATTCAGGAAACTTTTAATGTTACTACTTTCCAAGTACATACTTTTCAAAATAATTTTTTTTTTCTACTTTGTAATTTTAATGAGCGTTAATGTTGTTTGATAGTTTGGGCTATTGACAGAATGTAGAATCAGATGAATCGGTCGAAATTGTTTACATATTTATATGAAAGAGTGTGAAATTTCGCATATTTATAGTTTATATAGAGAAGGGGTGGCGAATGCTAATATTTTTTTTTTAAATTATGCATAAAAATAGATTAAATCATTAAGAAAAAACACCACGCACACTAATGTAATGTTATGTATTTAATACTCACACACACTTCGATGTACCTATTTGACATTATTTGACACAGAACTTTTGTTTATCTGTGCTCAAACTGAGAATAGATTAATATTTTTTTGTATTTAATATCCATAGAAAAAACTTTGTACATAATATCAACATTTCAAATTTGACGTATACACTATATATGTACATGTCATTATTTTTGAAAATTGTGAAATAGCGCTCGCTCAGTCTTTGACAAAGGAATCTTAATAATGTTCCAACTTATAATGTAAATTAGTAATGGTCGAATTTCGAGCAATGCTTGACAACTATTATTATTATTATTTCAAATCATTTATTCATTAAATCACAATATATCATATGAAGTATACATCATTGTAAAAAAAAATTAATAAAAAAAATTAAAATTAAATACAATGCTATATACTAAATATAAAAATATCGGTATTATCTCTCATGATACATCACGATGTAATGTAATCATGAGAGATCTTCGAACTACAGAGAAAGGAACCTTCTTAACATCCTACATGAGGACAACAGAACTGCCTTTTGGATGGCATATCTGAGACCACAACAGATGCCAAGTTTCCCTAGATTGTCTTTAAGAGACTTAGGAATAACTCCATTCGTCGATATCACTATAGGTATTATGTGCGTGGTTGGTGTATGCCACATATCCTTGATTTCGTGAGCAAGATCAAGATATTTAATTATCTTATCTTGCTCGGCTTTTTTCAAATTTTCGTCATATGGTATAGTGATATCCACGAGATACGTTATCCCGTTCCTACGATCAACCAATACAATGTCCGGACGATTTGCGTTAATCGTTCGGTCAGTTTGTATTGGTATATCCCAATACAACTTTGTATTACTGTTTTGCATTACCGAAATTGGGGTGTACCTATAATAAGGTACTTCAAGATCGAGCAAACCATATTTCAAGGCAAGTTTTTGATGAACTATTTTAGCCACATCGTTATGTCTGTGCAGATACTCAGAACCACACAGGAGAGAACACCCAGACAAAATATGTCTGAGTGTTTCTCCTGTTTGGCCACATGCACGACATTTATCAATTATATCAGGTGCTTTAATAATATATTTTTTATAATTATTAGTGACGATGACCTGGTCTTGTATTGCACAGACAAAACCTTCTGTTTCGCTAAATAGTTCACCAAACCTCAACCATCCAGTCGAATCTTCAAGACTTACATGTGATGAATTTAAAGTTTCAAAGAATCGACCGTGGAGAGACTTGCCTTTCCATATATCAACCCGATCTTGTACCCCAATTATCGGTGGTGAAACAGGATTTGATAAATTTAAGGGCGTGTACTTCAAATCACACGCAATGAGGTCCTCATAACCCAATTTATTCCTTGATGAGATAAAGTAAGATTGGAGGAGGTTTATCTCTTTGTTATTCATGTTTTTGATGTTTAACATGCCTCTACCACCAATCTTCCTTGGTAAATATAATCTCATCAAGGAACATCTTGGATGATGCATCCTATATTGTGTGAACAAACTACGTACCTTTAAATCCATCTTGTCTAGTTCCGTTTGGTTCCACTTAATGATTCCAAAAGAATACAAAATTTTCGGTACAACCCATGAATTAATGGCCATAATTTTATTTCTCCCGGAGAGAAAACTTTTCAAAACTTTTTTTAATCGTTTAATAAATTCATTTTTAATGTTATTTTTAATAATTTTGTGGTCAAAAACTAGTTTTTGTTGAAAGCCAAGATATTTGTAATTTTGATTATCTAAAAGAGGAATGTCTGTAACAGATGAAGAACTATTTTGATGATTGTTTCGGATTATTCCTTTTTGAACATTAATTTTTGCACATTTTTCTAAGCCAAATTCCATTTTTATATCATCACTAAATTTTTTTGTAATTTTGATTAATTTTTCTAATTCAACTAAATTTTTACCAAATAATTTTAAATCGTCCATATAAAGTAAATGACTAAATTTAATCCCAGACCTTTTTAATTCATAGCCACAATTTGAGGATTCCAATAATTTACTCAGTGGATTTAGAGCTAAGCAGAACCAAAGCGGACTTAGACTATCTCCTTGAAAAATACCTCTATTGATATGGATTGAATCGGTAATATATTTTCCAGAAGGTTGAGAAACAGATATTTTTGTTCTCCATTTTGACATCAAAAATTTTAGAAATTCTACGAGTTCGTTGTTAATTTTATATATTTCCAAAACTTTTATTAGCCAAGAATGTGGGACTGAATCATATGCTTTTTTGTAATCAATCCATGCCATAGAGATATTTTTCTTTTTGTGTTTCACCTGCTCACAAATAATACTGTCTATTAAGAGCAATTCCTTTGTCCCACGAGATCCCATTTTACATCCATTTTGTCTGACAGATAAAATATCATTTTCAATTAAGTATGAATGAATTTTGTTTGAAATTATAGATGTCAAAAGTTTATAAATTGTTGGTAGGCATGTAATTGGTCTAAAGTTATTTGGAGTTGAAGCATTATTGATTTTTGGGATCACGTGGGTTAATCCTTCTGTTAAGAATTCTGGAAAGTTCAAATTATCAATTGCAGATTGAAACTGTCTTGCCAATATTATATGTGAATTTGTAAATTTTTTAATCCAAAAGTTTTGTAGCCCATCTTTTCCCGGAGATTTCCAATTTTGTATTTTTTTTAATGCAGTTTTAACGTCAATCAAATTTATACTAAAATTTTGCATTTCTGGATGTTCAGAATTAATTTCTTCTAACCAATCACTATTAGTGTTATGGGATATAGAATTCGACCAAAGATTTTTCCAAAAAGTTTCCATATCATCTTTATTAGGTAAATTATCTGTTTTGAAATTTGAATCTTCCAGATTGGTAAAACATTTTTTTTGATTAAAGGAGAAGAGATGGTTCTGTTTTTTCCTTTGAACCCTTTCTTTAAATCTTCTTATCCGTTTAGCTAACGCCAAGACTCGTTGTTTAAAAAAGTCAATTTTTTCTATTATTTTTAAATTAAAGTTATCAATTGAATATATATTTTCGATATCAAAAATTTTCTCAACAAACAGTTTTAATCTTGGTCTATGGTTTCCAGAATTAAATGATGTAAGTTTTCCAATTATTGAGCGAAATTTAGTTATTCTATTTTCTATTCTTTTTTGCCAACGGGGGGTACTTGAATGGTCAATGATGTTTTGATTTCGACTTCGATTAAATTTAATATTAGCCATATTTATGCAAGTAGCCGCTGCACAATAAAGAATAGAATGAACGTCTTGTAAATTTTGACAGGAGTTTAAATCATCTAAAATAATATTATTAACACGACAAATAATTTTTTCAATAATTGGAAAACTTTTGAATTTTGGCAATAAAGGTCGAAGAAAGGGTTCTTGATTACGAAACAACAAAAGCATCTCTTCATATTTGCTCTTAATAGAGTCATAATCAGGGATATTGAAATATTCAAAGTTCTCGTTTGAAGCATCATTAGAATTTATAATATTTATATTATGAATGTCATCAGAGCTTGTGTTGTGATGATTAAGTTGTGAATTTATGTCCAAAATTGTGTTATGATGATTCATCGGAGAACTTAAATATTCCGATCTAAGAACGTCTAGTTCAGATTCCGATAATAATTTGTTTCTAATTATTACCCGAACCTGATCGGACAATCTTTGGGTACTAACATTTATCGTGGGCTCCAGAAGAAGCCATTCCTGGGACAGCCTTTGTCTGTAGCCAGTCAAGAAACTGCCCCCCTCTGTAGCTCGGTTGTACGCCCGGATGACATTTTTATTCATTTCTCTCGTCCATCTCATCCTGCGGCGTACTTGACCACCTGCAGCGGGGCCTGCTGAACTACGAGGGTTCACTCGGCCCAAGCATGCAGGTGTCGATGGTGGTGTCCGATCTTCTTCCATCACAAACAATAATTAACAGTTAGTTTGGCATTATACATTTTCTTCTTTTTTTATAAAAGTTCTTGTTTTCCATTTTATTTGACTGATCCAAAAAAAAAATCCAAAAATAAATAAACCATGAAAAATATTTCAAAAATTGCTTTTTTCACAAAACAGTTCCGTTGTCAAGTTAATTTTTATTTTCCAAAACACTGATAACAAATTTTCAATTTTCGTTTTTCCAAACCGTAGAGTTTTATAAAAGTAGAGTTTTTATAGCACAAATTATAAAACAAATAGTAAAAAACACTTTTTTAATAATCTTGAAGATAAATTGTAAAAAATAACTATAAAAAATATTTTTGAAAGATGGAGATCTTTTATGTAATGTATGATGTCAAACCGTTGCTAGGTGTTATTATTATTTCAAATCATTTATTCATTAAATCACAATATATCATATGAAGTATACATCATTGTAAAAAAAAATTAATAAAAATAAATTAAAATTAAATACAATGCTATATACTAAATATAAAAATATCGGTATTATCTCTCATGATACATCACGATGTAATGTAATCATGAGAGATCTTCGAACTACAGAGAAAGGAACCTTCTTAACATCCTACATGAGGACAACAGAACTGCCTTTTGGATGGCATATCTGAGACCACAACAGATGCCAAGTTTCCCTAGATTGTCTTTAAGAGACTTAGGAATAACTCCATTCGTCGATATCACTATAGGTATTATGTGCGTGGTTGGTGTATGCCACATATCCTTGATTTCGTGAGCAAGATCAAGATATTTGATTATCTTATCTTGCTCGGCTTTTTTCAAATTTTCGTCATATGGTATAGTGATATCCACGAGATACGTTATCCCGTTCCTACGATCAACCAATACAATGTCCGGACGATTTGCGTTAATCGTTCGGTCAGTTTGTATTGGTATATCCCAATACAACTTTGTATTACTGTTTTGCATTACCGAAATTGGGGTGTACCTATAATAAGGTACTTCAAGATCGAGCAAACCATATTTCAAGGCAAGTTTTTGATGAACTATTTTAGCCACATCGTTATGTCTGTGCAGATACTCAGAACCACACAGGAGAGAACACCCAGACAAAATATGTCTGAGTGTTTCTCCTGTTTGGCCACATGCACGACATTTATCAATTATATCAGGTGCTTTAATAATATATTTTTTATAATTATTAGTGACGATGACCTGGTCTTGTATTGCACAGACAAAACCTTCTGTTTCGCTAAATAGTTCACCAAACCTCAACCATCCAGTCGAATCTTCAAGACTTACATGTGATGAATTTAAAGTTTCGAAGAATCGACCGTGGAGAGACTTGCCTTTCCATATATCAACCCGATCTTGTAACCCAATTATCGGTGGTGAAACAGGATTTGATAAATTTAAGGGCGTGTACTTCAAATCACACGCAATGAGGTCTTCATAACCCAATTTATTCCTTGATGAGATAAAGTAAGATTGGAGGAGGTTTATCTCTTTGTTATTCATGTTTTTGATGTTTAACATGCCTCTACCACCAATCTTCCTTGGTAAATATAATCTCATCAAGGAACATCTTGGATGATGCATCCTATATTGTGTGAGCAAACCACGTACCCTTAAATCCATCTTGTCTAGTTCCGTTTGGTTCCACTTAATGATTCCAAAAGAATACAAAATTATTATTATTATTATACCAATTCGAATTCAGCATTCACTGTTAAGATAGTAAAACGTCTAGTCAATAATAATTTAAAAGAGCTTTTATATTATTGATACCTACGTCGAAAACTGACAATTTTTTCGTGAAATAGGAACTGTTTTCAGTTTGCGAAGCTCGCACAATCCAAATTGAAAGTACCTAGTGTAACACGAGAGGCATACAAATATTATAAGTCTGTTCTATTATCGCCTATAAATATGTTAGGGGTAACTCCAACAATCCGTAATTTCTGAGGGGTGGGTGGAGGTTGTACGTCACATAACGACCGGCCCTCTGACTTTTGCGACCCCAACAAATGTAGCACGTGAGGCCAGCACCTCCCTAATTGCCGCTCTGATCTTTGTCCCTTAACTCTGTCACGGAGGGCAGGCTTGTGTAAAAGTGATCAATTAATTACTGAGCTCATTAAGAGAGTTTCTTTTAAGATTACCTACATTAAATTAGTTACAAACAAAATTCACAAATTATTATTCATCATATTTGAAGCGGTGCCAGTTCACTATTTAGATAAACTAGGGTTATTTTTTTAACCTATGAATAGATCACCTTCTCATTACTTCATTGCACCCTTTATATTTTCTTCGTCTTTCTTTAAGCTCACATTCTTTTATTGTGCCATAATCATCTGGAATTTTTTATGTTCATATTTTTTGGGTTACTGCCATGCTACAATCTTTCAAACAATCATGAAATATCACATGGATGGATGGGGATAGAACATCAGCTGTACGCATCTATTTATTTTGTTTTATGCGCGATATCAACACTACGAAAAAAGATTTTTGAAATTTTTTTTGGAAAATTTCTAAAGTTGTTTATACATATAAGATGTTTTGAACGTAACAAAACAAAAATACGCGTAATATTCTCACTAGACCCTCATATTTTTCTTCACGTCCACTTTTAACTTCCTCGGATCTTGTAGGGTTAAAAAATTGCGTTATTCAGCAGCTTATAAGATTGTGGTATGACGATATTGTTTCTCAAAAAATGGCTTTGAACAATTCCCAGCATGATTTATGGTGACTTTTACCAACGGTTCGTTACATGTAGGTAGCTCTTAGCGTTCTCCACACCCTAAAAACGTGACCATGAGTCATTTTCTTTCCCACTTTTCTATCAATTGATTCAAGAGACTTGACCTCTGAGAAACTCAATATTTTTGTTAAAGTACGACCGATGCTTTTGTCTACGTACTTCCTATTTGTGTACACTGTAGTGTACGTACATACTACATAGAAAAATGTTATTATCAATTCCTGAGTTTTATGAAAAAAATATCCTGACCCAATAGGTAGAACCCCAATATTGAACAGCTTCTAAAACGGACATGGCAATAAACTATTGGGTGTTACTACATTTACTACCGGACATCGATCGCTGCTCCACTTCTATAACTGGATAAATGAGTTTTCGTACAAATAAGAAATTTAAATTTTTCGTGATTTGAAGAAATCTCTTCCCATAAAAAAGTTCACAGAAGTCGGTGACTGGTAATTCGATATATTCCTTGAAAGAGGTTATACTAGAGCAAATGTGCAACAATTTTGTTCCCCATTAACCAGGGGTCAAAACCAATGGTTTTCAAGTTATTTAACTTTTAAGAGTTTTTTCAATTTTCCACCTTTTGACCTCAAATTGAAAATTGTGAATAGATTACTCCATTTAGGATAGTAAAAATACACTTTTTTAATAACTGAAGAATAAAGGAATGGTTAAAATGAAAAAACAAAAGCGATTATCGCAACCGATACGTATACACGTTTTCCATACAAAATGTATCGTATTATTCCATTTTCAAATTCTTAAATTTAGAATTCTACACCGGCTTCCGTACTGTTTCGTGGGTGGGATCCCAGGTGTTGACCATCTTCCTCTTTCACGACACAAGCTTTAAGTAGCTTACTGTGAAAGAGTCAGAGTTTATTTGTGTTCACTTTGAGTGAAACAAATCTGAGTTTTAACCGTTTATAACCGAAGCAACGACATTTCTCGGATATTTTTTTTATGAATGCTTTATTCTGTGTTTTTTTTTCTCTCGTAGCAAACACCACCCAGAAAGGCATAATATTACAACAGTGTTCTTTGTAAAACACGCATGACGGCCCTAAATAATGCCGTATCATCCCTCATGTACGACTCGCCCTTATTAAGTTCTGAGAACATGAGGAAGACAAATCGACGTTTCCAAATTAAATAAAAGAAGGTAGCCTATTTTCTTCTTTCTGTGTTCGCCAGTGAAATATTCATAACGGACTCTTTTTCTTGGTTCAATTTTCCAGTTGTATTTTTGTCCGTCCACCATTGTTTTAGTTTTGGTATTCAATGAGCAATCTATATCTAACAAACCGTAAAATTCTAACCGTGTTTTTATAAACGCCCCCATTCACAATTACTCCAAATGGACGTCGTCCATTGTGACAGTAGTGAAAGATTTCTTTTTCAACTTAACGAAATTAGCAAATAAAGAATACATAAAAAATCAATTGAATCAATTATTGATTATTGTTTATTATTATTTTTTTAATTTTATTGTTTACTCGTTTCCCCATTGACAGTGGTTTTGGAATCATGGACGAATGGCTTGACGCTATTGAATTTTGAACTGATGGATATCCGACTCGCCCAATCACTCCACAAGATCCATTTGGTTTTGCCCACTCAAGGTGAATTTTAGAGGGACATCCCTCCATCTGAACAAATAGGGTGATCGTAAATGGGTGCTTGAGAGTTCAACACATCCAAAAATACCTGAACATTTTTTTTTCAAATATTCTTTAAGACTTTGCGAATATTTGTAAGGTTGATTCCCAGATACCCTTCTCTCTCTTTTGAGGTCTGAAAGCTGTCAAATGCAGTATAAATCCATTATGAAAAGCCTAGTTACCACAAGGTTGGAATTGCAATCACTCAGCAAGTAATTTAGTTATCAAATGTGCACGAACACCAACAATCTAGAGCTAGTCGGCAATTTAGTCGGGACGACGCATTTTGTTCTATTGTTTTTTTTGAGCGAGCGGTATCTTCTCCACGCGTCAATAGTCACTGAACGGCCAAACATGTCTGAACCTTAAGTTGTAGTCGAGCTCGTTAGTTGCAGCTTATTCATAATGTCGCTGGAGCAAAACCTTTTGACTTGCAGGTTGATCATAATGCAAAACCCCTCTCAATTGCAAAGTGGTTGGTAGACTAGCCGTTACGACGCCGGCTTTCGTACTGCGGACGTCGTGGGTTCGATCCCAGGTGCAGACCATCTTCCTCTTTCACGACACAAGCTTTAAGTGCTTACTGTGAAAGAGTCAAAGAGTGTATTTGTGTTCACTTTGAATGAGCTATGTCCAAACAAAGTGTAAACAACTTTTGGGCGGTGAAACGTCAGCGTCGACCTTAAAGCTATGTCCACACATCGCAACATTTTGTATCTCCAACAAAATGTTGGAGATACAAAATGTTGCGTCAACTGTATCTGGATACTGTTGATAGCGATGTTGCGCGTCCACACATCGTTTGTTGTTGGAAATCAAAATATGCGAATAAATAGGTATACAGAGTGTTTGGTAAAACGTTAGACAAACTGGTATGGTACATAGAGGAGATCATTTGGATATAAAAATACCTTTTGCTTGTTATATACACACATGTTGTAGGTATACTGTTTGAAAGAGAATATAAACCTTACCCTTACCAACTCACGTTCACTCCCAAGGTAGAGCATCTGGTCACCATTAGGTTCCTCTATGCACTTCTGTCTTGTCTGCTTCCTCTCAGATCAGTGCGTTCAAGCCATATTCGGGGGGCACAGCAAGGTGTGCCAATACTCAACCCTGTTTTTCTTCAGTTTTACTGATATTTAAGGAAAATTTTTACGAAATTTGAAGAACTCATGGTGACTTTCACCAACGGTTCATAACATTTAAGTTGCTCGTAGCCTTTTATATAGTGTGGAGTGGAGGACACTAAGAGCTACGTAAAAGTTAGGAACCATTGGT
The DNA here is from genome assembly GCA_963576905.1 of Mystacides longicornis. Lineage (NCBI taxonomy): Eukaryota > Metazoa > Arthropoda > Insecta > Trichoptera > Leptoceridae > Mystacides > Mystacides longicornis. The sequence goes on from OY756432.1 coordinate 9,093,304, forward strand.
GAAAGTGACCATCAAATTTTTTTCTGAGAATTTTGAAATCTGAAGTAAACTTATTTCGTGGACGTTTCTTTGGAATATGAAGGGATATAACTTTTTATTAAGCCATTTTCTTGATTATTTTACTTATTTTTTCTAAAGATTTGAAATTTGAAAAAATAGTTGGATAAATAAAAAAGTTAGAGTGACTTCTAGATAAAATTACGGGATTTCTATTTTTTTTTTTTTTTTGTAAAAACGCCTAAAAAGGGAGCTCTTTATATAAATTTTGAGTAGGTAAGTACAATATATTACAAAATAAATTATCTAACTTTGTACCATACCAGTTTATCAAACGATCAACCAAACCTCCTGTATTCCTACATATTCTTCGATCGTTTTTTAAAACTTATCGATGGAAATGAACGATGAATGAAGCGTTCTGTAACTCGTGGGCTCGAATCCCGGTGCCAACCATTTCCACTTTCACGATACAAACCTTTTGCTTAGTGTGAAAGATGTCAAAAGCTTAATTGTATTCACTTTGACTAAGCTCAGATTCATTTTAAAAAATGTGGAAATCTTTAGAAAATTGCTAGATTTGAAGCTCATGGCGAATAACGCCTGCACTGATTCACATTACTGAACATCATCGACTGTTAATCTGGTATCCGGAGTGGATAAGTTCAAACAACTGGGAGCAGCCATTACCATCTCTATTGACCTGGGGATTGAGCTCCCGATTCGCATCTGTATAGCAAGGGGCGCCTTTAACAACATGACCAATAGGTATATGGAAAGCATCAGCGTTTGGTGTCAAGACGAAAATGTTAATTGTTTGATGCGTGTGTGTGTTGCCCATTCTCCTGTATGGTTGTGAGTACTGGCACCCGACCAAAGACCATGCACAAAAAGTCTATTCTTTCGAAACGAGGTGCCTCGGGAGAATTTTTAATATAAGTTGGTTCCACCGCATAACGAACGACTCTATACGCCGGCGCACCCAGCGTAAGCCCATTACTTCTACCATTTTGGAGAGTAGATGGACTTGGCTGGGAAATGTGTTAAAGATGCCGAATGGCAGTAGGTCGAGGAGAGCGCTGTTCTTCCTCTCATCATCAGGGTCCCGAAGACAAAGAAGACTCTCATACTGTGGTCCGCTCCTATGAAGCAGAGCGGGGTCTGAATATGGTGTTGGAGTTGGTTATCGAAACTCCGAGTATGGGAAGTGTTTGGTAGACTAGCGGATACGACGCCGGCTTTCGCAATGTTTCATGCGGAGGCCGTGGGTTCGATCCAAGGTGCCGACCATCTTCCTTTTTCGCGACACAAGCTTTAAGTAGCTTACTGTGAAAGAGTCATATAGTGTATATGTGTTCACTTTGAGTGAATATATAGTGAACACATCAGATTCATTTTTATAAAGAAAAAAAACTGCGCGAGATCGAGCGAAGTAGAGAGTTCTAGCTGCCCCCCGTTGCCCCCGAATGGGGTCAAAAAAGGAGAATGGTAGCCTAGTGGCAAATGCATCAACTTCAGATCAAGAGGTCCCTGGTTCGAATCCCGGTTGGGTCAGAAATTTTCAATGAATGTGTATTTTCACCTGAAATATCTTCTCGAAGTTGAATCCTGTCTCATATTAGACGGAACTGGTTGATTGGTAGAGGATGCTCCAAGGATTAAGTTCCGCCTGCTATACTGACACTTATGTCGTATTGAAGAGTGTTACTTATTTATGTAATAACTCGGATCGAACACATCGATTCCGTCCTCAAGGAAGGCCAGGTAAGAAGTAAGAGAAATAGGAGAGGGTGTATGAGAAATGTTATGTCGGTGGAAGAAGCGAAAGAAGTATGCCTGGATAGAAAAGAGTGGAGGTCCGTTCTCTCTGCCTACCCCTTACGGGACACGGCGTGATGGGTAAAAAAATAACTAAAAATATTACCTACTTCCCACCCAACTTTCTTATTTTTTTCTTTCATAAGAACCTTCTGATAAAATAAAAACCTAACGACAAAAAAAGAATTAGCGAAATCGGTCCATCAATGATGTATGGATGTGAAACTTGCTCATGCACGAATATATGGAAAGTATCTGTGGGATATGGATATGGAAAGGATGAGAATATTAGGTATGGAAGTTAGCGTTGTACAAAGATGAAAGGCAATTATTTGAATAGTTTGGGCATGTGGAAAGAATGAATGTAAACTGAATGACAAAGAAAATTTATATGACCAAAAGCAAAGGTGCATTAATAAGGCATGCATGGTCGACAGAGAATAATCGACCTCGATAGCCCAGTGGCAAAGACTCCGACTTCAGATCAAGAGAGGGGTTTTGATTCCCGGTCGGGTCAGAATTTTTCAATGTGTTTATTCCTATTATATAATCCTTTCTCAAATTAGAAGGAACCCTTTGACTGGTAGAGAATGCTTCAAGCATGAAGTTCCGCCGGCTATACTGACACATCGATTCCGTCCTCAAGAAAGCCTGTTTATGAAGTAAAAGAAATAGGAGAGGTTCTATGCGAAATGGTATGTATGTCGGCGGAGTAAGTGAAAGAAGAGTGCCTGGATAGAAGAAAGTTGAGGTCCGTTCTCCCTGCCTATCCCTTATGGCTTGATGGGTAAAAAGAAAATATTAAATAATTGAATAATTAGGTACCTATTTAGATTTGAAATTAATAAAAACTTAAAAAATTTTCAAAACAAACCTATAAAAATAATGTAGAAAGGTAAAAAAAACATTCACAAATAAATAATACCTCAACCAGTGAGATGAACGTGAAAAGTTGACGAGTTACCCGTTTGAAACGGGAAACTTGGAAACATGCAATACGCAACATTTCCATATGATTTTTGGCGCCAAATATCGACGAGTATCTGTCAACTTCACAACAAAAAGTCAATGAAAACTCGTCAACTGTTGATATCAACTTTTTGTTACCATGTGTGGACAGCCGGGATACACGGATACAAGCAACATACATAATTTCTCTTTGATTTTTGCACCCAAAAGTCGGCGGTCGACTTAAAGTATCCGTCAACATTTTGCGTTTTTTACAACAAAAAGTTGATAGATACCCGTCAACTGTTGATATCAACATTTTGTCACTGTGTGTGGACATAGCTTTACATCTAAAAACCAAGATTTTCAGTAATCATGTGCGGTCGTGAAAGCTAAGGAATCATACAGTGGAACATAGTTCTGTTATTTAATAATCAATTGAGTGAATTATTAAATGACAAGATGACGAATCCGTTCTTTATAATGTTCATTTTTTCAGTTATATACAGTCTATAATCTTATCATAATGATTCGGTAAAATTGGGTTTATCCCACAAAATAATATACAATAACCTAACAAACTTCATATGTGACTTATTTCCTATTACACCGCCATCTCTTGGATTTTTTTTAAAGTTACGCAACTAAAGAGGAATTGTTTTTATTACCTACAAACTTATGACCCGTCGAAATTCATCCCACACCTGAATCAACAATAATTATTACGTAATGCAATAAATTATTAACTTCTTTTAATTCAGTTTTTATGTCATAATAAACTGTATTTAATTGGTGTAATAAGTCAAAATTGTTTTTTAATTCTAGGTTAGGTCAAAGTTTGACGGGCGGGTCAGCTAGTACGAAATATTCCATGTTTTATATTATTATGTCAAATGAAAATTAAATTGCAATTCTCCCTTATATGAGGGTAATATGTAATGAATATGTTTTTAATTTCACTTTTACAGGTAGAAGAGGAATTGTTTATTTGTTTACATATCTATTGTGTACATGAACCTCCCGACACGGGTATAATAATATGATGGATGCCTGAGTAAGATGAAAGGGAACATTTCCTAATAACACAGCATCTCGTGTTGTAGAAAATTCTTGAGAATGCTTATTAATTTCTTGTATACAATATTAGTCCCATTCGGGATATAGGGTGCCCTGGGAAGTTTGTATACTATGTGTACATAATGTCAGGTGAGAGTTTGTATACTATGTGTACATAATGTCAGGAGAAAATTGTATACTATGTGTACATAATGTCAGGAGAGAGTTTGTATACTATGTGTACATAATGTCAGGAGAGAGTTTGTATACTATGTGTACATAATGTCAGGAGAAAGTTTGTATACTATGTGTACATAATGTCAGGAGAAAATTGTATACTATGTGTATATAATGTCAGGAGAGAGTTTGTATACTATGTGTACATAATGTCAGGAGAGAGTTTGTATACTATGTGTACATAATGTCAGGAGAGAGTTTGTATACTATGTGTATATAATGTCAGGAGAGAGTTTGTATACTATGTGTACATAATGTCAGGAGAAAGTTTGTATACTATGTGTACATAATGTCAGGAGAAAATTGTATACTATGTGTACATAATGTCAGGAGAGAGCTTGTATACTATGTGTACATAATGTCAGGAGAAAGTTTGTATACTATGTGTACATAATGACAGGAGAAAATTGTATACTATGTGTACATAATGTCAGGAGAGAGTTTGTATACTATGTGTACATAATGTCAGGAGAAAATTGTATACTATGTGTACATAATGCCAGGAGAGAGTTTGTATACTATGTGTACATAATTATTATTAATGTTAGGAGAAAGTTGTTATGAAAGAAAAAAGAAAAAAATGACGTTCGACAGAAACTGTCAGTTGTTTGATAGTTGGTGCGAGTGAAAGAATGCGGATGGATTTAATAATATGGTTTAAAACAGATGCATCGGTCGGAATCACATTGGTTAAAAGTTAAAAAGTAGGTACGTAATGAATTTATCACTATACGTATTCGAATTCAATTTTCATTGTAGTTAAGGACGACATTTCTCATCAAAGCAAATGAAATACAAAAGAGCTTATAACATAACATTTCAAAAAGGTACTCCAAATCCAAACTCCCTTTACGCCCCACTTAGGGGAATAGGGAGGCAACAAGAGCTCTCCATTGCGCTCGATCTTGCGCAACGTTTATGAACTCCTCCCACACCATGTCCAAATTCCTCAGCTCTGCTTCGAAGGAGCGGAACACAGTATGAGATGGTCTTCCTCGTCTTCGGGACCCTAATGGGAGTAAGAACAGCGCTCTCCTCGGCCAACTGTCTTTCGGCATCCTTAACACATGTCCCAGCCAATTCCATCTCCGCCACATAATGGTAAGTGATGAGCTCACGCTGGGTGCGCCGGCGTATAGCATCGTTCGTGATGCGGTAGTACCATCTTACGCCCAGAATTCTCCTGAGGCACTTCATTTCGAAAGCTGAGATTTTTTGTGCCTGCATGGTCTTTGGTCAAGTGTCAGGACTCACACCCATACAGGAGAATTGGCAACACACACGCATCAAACAGTTTACATTTCGCCTCGACGATAAACGCCGACGCTTTCCAAATCTTGGTCATGCTGTTAAAGGCGCTAGTAATACAAATAGGTAATACTCATAAAAAATGTTTTCCTTATTTTGCTCTTAGTTTTATTGCATAAATTTTTGTGTCACCTTGTATTGCGACTATAAATACGGTTTCCTAACTCGATATACACTATACAGCACTTATAATATTATTTTATTCCCGGCTTAGACCGGCAACAAATCATTTTTATACTTGGATACTATCGTCCCCAACCACGAGCCTGTGTTGCGTATTTTGATAATTTATAGAGGAGGAATCAATATTATGTCCGCGTCCCTTTCAACCACGGTTGAGAGGTTCTGGGGATGTACGTAATGTTATTTATTGCAATGTGCAATGTTTAATAGAATAAAGGACCACTCACTGGAAGTTGTAGCAATTTATAAAAAGTCTGTGGCTAACCCATCAGTTCCTTATCTCTAATATAAATTAAAGTCGGGTTAGTGCGATCACTTATAACTCGAGATCGGCTCAACAGATTCTTTCAATGTTTGATATATTGGATTCTTCTCCGCTCCGGATAACAGAATAACAAATTTAATACTATGCTATAAACTAATTATTATAAAATATCGGTCTTGTCTCTCATGACACGACATGATGTAATGTTATCTTGAGAGTAACTTTTATCTCTATTTTTCATTTTATTATTAAATTTCTACTTGTTGCATGAGATTTTTCGACATGTTGAACATGTTGAGAATTCTCATGATTAGGAGTTTCGGAGACAAACATTACCACCTAATGGCGAACGTTGTTAACGTAAAGTGATCACACTAAGCCAGCCTTCGAAATAACAGTAGAAGACGGTCGTAAGCCCGTAGTGGTTTGTTCCATTTAAAAATCGAACATTAGTAATGAATTGTTAGAGTCAATAGTTGTTATTTTTTCTTTATCTTGAGAGAATTTCGAACTGTAGAGAAACTTTCTTAAAATCCTGCATAAAGACAACTAACAGTTGTGGGTTCGATCCCAGGTGCCGACCATCTTCCTTTTTCACGACACAACTTTTAATAGCTTCCTGTGAAAGAGACAAATGAAGAAAGCGTGCTGTGCTCACTCAAAGAGTCACTTTGAGTGAGCACAGACTCATTTTTATAAAAAAAAATGTTTGTCCTCTGTGAGGGGCATTATGTTCATGACGTGTCATGTGTTTCAGAAAAGCTGTCCCGTCCAGAGGCAGAAATAAAACTAAAACTTACATTTTCGAATGACTTTTTATTATTTTACGCTACATTTTTAATAACATACAAAATATTTCTCATTCTGGAAAAAGGTTGGTTTATTTAGTTGATGTTATGAGGTTTTTTTTTTTATTCAGCATAAAAAAGCTGCAGACCACTGGGTTAAATCCTCGTTTGCTTTCTCATCTCGTCATAATTTGATACATTCTAAACTATAAGCGAATATGAAATATATACCAAGTTTGAAATAATAATACTGGGTGATAATGTTTTCAAAAAGTTATGGCAGTATTATCGGGGAGATAAGTAGGTGTAATTTTGATTTTAATTTTAGTATCTCATATTATACTCCGCACTCCGCGCGGTGTAAGATTACTTCTGGTAAGTACCGGCTACAAAAAAAATAAAAATTGTATTATGGCGCTCAGCGAAAAGGTATTTTACTGGTATGCTGAGCGACGTATCACAGATCACAGTACCTTTTGGTATAAATCTCTTATATAAATTAAAGTCGGGTTAGTGCAAACAGTTATAACTCGAGATCGGCTAAACAGATTCTTCTGATGTTTGATTTATTGGACTCTTCTCCGCTCCGGATAGGTTAGATAGATAGAGGTTGTATGAAAAAAAAAGTAAGAGAATTCTGCAGAAAATTTAAAAACTTAACGAAGGTAACTTTACTCGTGCTTTTATTTTCATCGGCGTTTGACATCTGTCATTTTTTTATGGTTGGTGCAATTGTCAGAATTTGCTCTATAAACATCGTTTAAAACAGACGCATTGGTTGGAATCATATTAATTTATCATTTCGGAAATTCAATATTCATCGTAAATACATGACAATATTATCAGCTGTCGGGAAAGCAGCTAGCGCCTAATAAAAATATGAATAATTACAATTTTTCTCTCTTTCATCTGATAATATCCCTTTTGTTTATATATCTATCTACCTACTCACGACAACTCATCCATAATAAACAATATGAGAGCAGTACAGGTAATTCGATTCAAAGTTGATTGAGTATATTTTAATACAGTAAAAAGCCTGAAATAAATTCTCTGGAGCATCTCGTCTGCTCTCTCGAAAGAAGACAGTTTGTTTTAAAACTGTCGAGTATTCTATGTCTACAAAAATAGTTCCAATAATTTATGGATATCAGTATTTTGGTATATTGTTAATATTAAACCGCAGTTGTTTATCTATGTACTAGAAACGGATTAGTCGTTCTATCTATCTACTAAATTTAATATCTGAACATCGGATGATAAAAGTTTGTTTTGAAGCCTCGGAACTGTCTTCGGCTGTAAATTATAATTGAATATCGGTTTGGTTACAAACCCATAACTCATAATGGTTTATTCAGCTATTGTTAATAGAGGGCGCGCGATAACTGAATAATTTATACCACTCAACTACCCTAGCGCTGTTTATACATGGAAGCCTTTATCCGCTACTTCCACAGCCTGCGAACCATCAATTTGTCAACTTAATATTCCTTCTCGTTTGGTTCTCTAGATATTACTAGCTGCTAAAGGAATTTTATACTCCATAATTTTGCAGATTATTCGAATTCAATTGCTTTTTTAAGGCCCAGCAGTCCACCAAATCTGAAACCAAGCGTTGAACTGCATCTTGAAAAAGCATTCATCTTGTGTTTTGTGATAGAAAACCCTCAACATGAAATACATTTCGAATAATTTGAGCTTCGAAAATGAATTCCTGCGGCAAATCATCTAAATCAGGTGGTTTAACTTTGTAACACGTCCGCTTTATTATATTACAGATTACAGCAGAACGAATTGGATCCATAATGTCTTCCGGGCAGGACAAAAAAAAGAGACACCGTAACCTTACTACTGATGTACGAGCCTAAACCTAGGGCCATTGGTATACCCATGGTAAGGAGAACCGACAGCTTTTTACGTTGTTACCATGGAAACACCGACTGACCGATACCGTTGACGACCATTTTATTGTACTTGACTTCGCCCCCTGGTGATAAACGGAACGGCAAGCACAAGACAGAAGTGCATGGAAGTACCTAGTGGTGACTGGTGACTAGAGATGGACATTATAACGATAGCTGATAAAAATATTAGATAAAGTAAAATTATGCCTCTAACGTTATTTCTATTAAACGATATTATTTTGTAAAAATATTAGTTGGACATTAATAATAGTCATGCTATTATTAAGCAATAATATCCAACCCTCATTCACATGACAGTTAATGTTAAGCTCGCGATGATTTTACTCAATGACTTTTTTTTGGAGAAATCGTACCTTTCCGGATACCAAATTATGGATGTGACCTTTTTTTAGGAAAATGTTGAGTTCCCAGATACCCAATTTGGAAATAACCTTTTTTAGAATAATTGTAACTTACCATATACCAAACCTTTCATTTGGGTTTGTGAAATAAAAAACCTTTCAGCTTTTAAAAATAACGTTATTTACGATTGATGAAACTTCCAACGTTTTTTTATTTAAGCCGTTATTCCCACCTCTAGTGATGACCGATGCTCCACCTTGGAAGCTAACGTGGATAGGTAAAGTGGGGCAAGGAATTTCAAAGAGGCATTGATGAAAACCTAACCTGTCTAACATTATTCAATAGAATAAATGAAACAAGTATGAGTCAGCGATGAACTGGAATCTGTTTTGTCGTAATAAAGTTTAATAATGTTGTGAGTCAATCTGAAATATTTGATAAAATTAACAACTTCAAGACTGCTTTCGCTTTATGACTCAATTAACTCATGCTGTAAGCTCACAAGATTAAGGAGTGTCATACCTCCGAGAACTTTGCCATTATCCCGAAACATTATTATGGCTCCTAATTGTCGTATAGAACTTACACCTTATAACTTTTAATCACGTTTAAAAGTTCAAATCATAAGTTAATTCAGGGCTGTTGTAAGATCTTTAGAAATGTTCCGCTCAAATGTCCCTTGAGCCGCCATTTTGATTTGCAGTTGGTAGATATACGCAATGAATCTTTTGCATATTTTATACTAATAACCTATACTTTATTAGGTACCTACTCTTAAAATAATTACTAATATTATAAAATGTTTTTTTTTTTCGGAGAAATTTCTATAAAAACATAACGACGAATGTTGGACATGGCTTGAACTGTTTTCGTGACCCGAAATAACAGTTTCCTTTTCGCCGATAAATAAATCACGACCCGTTTAAGTAACCTGAAGATGTAATGAATGACCCATGAAAATATTATCTTGATACATAGTAAAATTGAATGAATGTTTACAGATAATGGAATATTCATCTTCTTCCTTGCCCCTTATTCCTATCCCTCACTCTTTTCCTTCTTCCTATTATCCCAAGCAGAGCCTGCACACATTGTTACATAAGTATTTCTGTTGTTTGTCTTACTTTTAACCTACTCGCTGTTAATGTCTGCGTATATACTTTACTGCTGTTTTTGTTGTCCATACTATTTGTGTATTTATTTGTAATAATATCATTGTTTGTACATTTGTTTAATAAAAAATAAAATAAAAATAAATAAATAAGTATTTTCATATGAACACGTATAACAGCGACCTTGAAAGCCTAGTTTTGATCAAGAATCGGGTCGGGAATCTTTCCGGTGGGGTCAGAACTTGTATAAATGGCCATCACTTGAAACTTCTACCGTGCATGGTTGGCATTCTGTCTCAGATTGAACGAAACTACCTGTAGGGTTATTCTCGTAGCGGTCTTAATACGCTCCTATCTTGATTGACAATATTAAAATGGCGGATTGGTATTCACAAAACAAGATATCTAGCAGATATCTTAAAAATTCGTTATGTTTGAAATATTAGTATGAAATTCTATGTAATCGGCATTCCCGTAACTATCTTACAAACGTCAAATTCAAGGGCGACCGGATTGCGATCATGTCTTAATCTTATCGTTAAGTGATTTTTAAATGCGATTGATTACGGGAATAAGGCTCCTGACTCGTAGAAAATTGCTTAAAGCCTAGTAGTTCACACATATGTAAGTCGATAAGCGTGTAATTTAGTCAGTATGTTTTCGAAACCAAAAGAATTTAGACCATTAAGTTTTCGAATCCAAATCAGGTACCTACCGCATGAATAAAGGGTTCCTGAAAAAAAAAACTAGTAAACCTCATGTCCCTTTTTTTGGGTTAAACATCCAAATATTCGTCTTAAAACTACGATATCGAGCATTTTGTCCAATAAGGTAGAAACAAAAAACGCTCAAGAAGAAAATATTACATAAATAGCGGCAGATGAATAAAATATCAAAGATGAAGCATGTAAATTCGAAGAGGAAGAGTTGATTTTTGTTTTAGTTAAAACTAGCTTTCCCGGCAGACGTTGTCTTTCTATGAAATTTGATTTCGTTCGAATTTGTACTTATTTATACAAAAATACGTTTAACATAATAAGTTTGAATGTTGAAAAAATATTTGTGAAAGCTCGAAATAAAATTATATCATAAATCTGCGTAGGTAGGTACCAATGATTTAAAACTCAATAATAAATAAAAATATGTTTTTTTTTTATTGATATAAAAATATAGAACGAATAAGTATTTACAAATGTATCTAATTGAGTCACGTCAAATCTTAAAGATTTGTCGGCGTGTTCTCTTTCTATGTAGGTAAGTACCTACATGAAAAAAAAAAACTTTAAGGAACTTTATGTTATGGAATTTATGACAGATGGCGTTGTTGTCAGTAAAACAGTTCCATACTAACTTTAATATATATTTTATATTATTTGCTATCCATTTTTCGAGTTATAAGTGCTCGCTCTAACCCAACATTCATTTATATTGTAAGATGTATGTAGTTTTGTAAAATGCCTGCATAATCCCTCATCGATATTGAAGAAACATTTTAAACATACCTATACTATTTTTGCTGTTTCCGTTAATATTGAAATGTTGTATAGGTATGTTTTTTTGTTCGTGGCTTGTGCGGGTAAATATTATAATGTTTCACGTTACACACATAAAATACCGTTACGTCTGGAATATTAGTCATAAAGACTATCGATCCATATTGGTAATAAAAATACACTCCATCACTAATATTATTACCCTTATAACATACACTGGCGGCCAATGCCCCAAACCATATGTTTTAGGAAGTCAATGTTTCTGTACGGCATTAACACCTCCATTAGCTTTTTTTTTATTTACTTTTTTTATTGATTTTTTTTTCTGCAACAGTAAACAAGTATTCATAGTTTTAAAACTTCAACAGATAAGACAGAAGGAAGTGTTATGTGTGATCCGTCTGAATGGACTCTTTTGAAATCTATGCCTTGATGAATGATTTTAGGGTCCTATGTACAGATAAAGTAACAATTATCTAGATGTCCTTCAGTGTGTAATATGCAAAGAATTGCTGTGAAGTTGCAATATCTCGATTCTCTTTATGAGTGTTGTATGCTCCATTCAAATTTGAAAACTAACATAAGGGTGCCTTTATACCAAAAGAACATATAGCCAGAGCTGGAAGTGGGTGTTAACCTGGCGGTTACAACGCCGGCTTTCCTACTGGAGGTCGAGGGTTCGATCCCAGGTGCCGAGCATCTTCCTCTTTCACGACACAAGCTTTAAGTAGGTTACTGTGAAAGAGTCAAATAATGTATTTGTGTTCACTTTGACTGAGCACTGATTCATTAAAAAAAATCAGTTATGTACCGACTTATTTTCTTATTTCATCGCATCACGCATTAACCGCAGACTTTATGTTTGATTTAAATCATCGCTGCTGTATTCAATGTTTCAACGGGTTGACAGATAAGAAACGAAACGAGAGGGAAGGTGATGTTGTGTTCCACTGCTCCGCTGGGGCTGTAACGCACTCTGTTGACATATGTAACGCAGACGTAGCGTGAATACGTTGCGTTACACAATTTTTCATTTTCTTTGCGTAATATTTCAAGTAGGTAATGCTTTCCGTTTGGATCGGCACGGATTCATTTTCAATGGACGCCACCGTAGAATTTACGTATCACGGTGTTCAATTTCAATAAAGAATCTATGCTCTTTTTCTAGATTCGACTCTATGTTCTTTTGGTGTAAATTCACTCATAGAAAACCTATGAGTTTGACTGAAACAAAAAATATAAGAAATAATCGAATCGAGGAATATGAAGATATAGATTCAACGTCGATTTCGTCAAGTAATTTTGCTGATTTTCGTCGTAAGAAAGCCAGTCACAATACAAACCGACACTCTTGAAAGATTTTACAACAAATTCAAACATTGATAAATCTAGAAACAAAGTTTACGCGATACTCCGACAGGGGGAGACGGGTAGCGGAAGCAGGCCCCAGGGGTGTAATAAACCCAATACACTTACATCGATATCGCTCAAGCGGAAATGCTTACAGTTTCTCTGCATTAGATGTTGTGGCACACTGCTGATGTATCGTCGACATTCATCTTCGCTCTGTTCGGCTTCTACATACATCCTATCCTTAAGGGACTGTATGTATTATAAAACAATACAACTCGTCTGAGAATGAAGATTTTGTATAAAAAAAAAACACGAGAAAATCTTTTTGTATTTGACATCTCTTACAATTTAACGCTATTATATTGATTTCATTTTTTTTATTGATATTTTGGTTTCTTTTTCTCTATTCAACACTTATATTGTTGTGTAATCTTAGAAAGGTCCAGAACACTAAGACCACCGCCGCCTACCGTGTCAGGTTTTTTAATGTATCTGGGCTAAGTGAACACAAATACACTTTTGACATATTTTACATAAAGCAAAGAAGTTTATGCTGTGGAAGTGGAAGTTGTCGGCACCGGGATTCGAACCCACGACCCACTGTACGTACGAAAAGCGTTCCCTGATACCACTGGTCTACCAACCGACTCATAGTAAGTTGTCAATTTTGTGTAGACTCTTGAACCTAGTATGTAGGTACCTTAAGCCAATACGGACTGTACAAACATATTGAATCCAAAATTTGTTTAAGCGCAATATAGCCAAAAAGTGCTCGATTGACCAAAAAGGCTTTCAATAGGTTACGTAGCCATCGACAACCTGGTAACATTAGTTACTATAGTAACAAATCTCATCTTCCGGATTCTACGTGCATGATTTTCAAAAATTCAACAACGTTTGAATGCAAAAATCATAACGAATTTATAACAACTAATGACTCTAACAATTCATAACTGATGTCCGATTTTTAAATGGAACAAACCACTACGGGCTTAGGACCGTCTTCTAATGTTATTTCGAAGGCTGTTTTAGTGTGAAAATTCAATATTAGATTAAGTTAAGTAAATTTTTTAAATGTTTATCTCAAGACAAAGATGATTATAAAGAAGGTGGGGGGTCTTTGTGCAACGATGGGCGGAAACAGGCTGAAGAAGAAGAAGATGATATTTTTGTGTTAATAGTGATTTTTTTACATAAATTACGTTCGTCATTAGGTGTGAAAAATAATACTTACGTGTTTGTTAGTTTTGTCAGACATTTTCATTTCTAGAATAAATCTACTTCATTTCAAAGCACCCTCATTACAATTTGAAAGATAAAAGTACACTGACAGTTACGAATGTATGTATGTATGTATATGACAGCGCAGTCTTTTTGCTAAACCGTCAGTGGTGGTGCAGGAAAAGAGCCGACCCAGGCAGTAAAAGAAATCCACCACTGTCATTATATTATTACAGTCCCTCTGGTGCAGGGGAGAGTCGAGTAACTCGAACCATTACTATTTTATCTCAAAAAAATTTTAATCTCCCGTTTCAAATTATATTTTACAAAACAAACAACCAACAATAAATACGAGATATTTTTTAACTGTTAATGGGAATACCAATTAAAAAAAACTCATTTCTATTATAGGTAATACATTTTTTTTTAATTTCTACAGGAGATAGATACCTATTCTAAAGTTAGTATGGAACGGATTTCCTGCGAAGCCATAACAACAAAATTATCGTTTACTGCACATTATGGTAGTTCCCTCTCATTCTCGCTAATGTAATTGCCGCTCTTACACTAGCCCATCTCATTCATAGGCGAGGTAGAATGTCTGCGCGCGCATATTATATTCTCGCGTTTTTCCCGCCTGAGCCTTGAATACGAATGAAATATGAATGTTTTGGAAATTTTTTAATGTTTTACTTTATTAGTTTAACTCAATCGAATTGATTATGTTTTTTTTCTCGGGGCGCAGTGCACATTATGCACATATGAACGGGCCGCCTCGGGTTAGAACCACACGACAACGTCTGTCGGGAAGCTAGTTTGTATACACCCTATAATGCTTATATAGGTACACGTATTGATGTATAACGAAGATGAGCGTTGATCGGTTGGTCCAGAGGCTAGTGTCTCTCCTTGGGATCGCTAGGGATGCGGGTGCCAGTCTTGCAGGGATCATGAATGAGATATTTCGACATGTTGAAAATGTCATAGTTTCCCCATGATTTGTAATCTCGCGGTTTCAACAATTTGATCACCTTGCGATTTTTGTTAACTAGAATTAGCAGTAGAAGACGGTTGTATGCTACAAGTGGTTTAAACTCAAAAAAGACTCTGTTTAAAAATTGAAATATTTAGTTCCATTCAATATACGTACATTCAATGTGTCAATATAAGATCAGTTCCAGTAGATTTAAAAAGTGGAATTCACACACCACTTTTTTTTTGTCAATTTTGTGCAGATAAAAACTTTATGTAAAAACTAGCTACCCCGACAGACGTTGTCCTGTGGACGCTTTGGTCCTAACCAGAGGGGGATCAACGCCAGAATATACCTATATGCGCGCAATTTGGTTGTCTTTGTATGAAATTTTTTTAAAACGTCCGAAACGGTAGAGAAAGTGAAATAGGCTACTGTAAGAGTGGCAATTACGTAGGCGAGAATGAGAGGGTGCAGGTGCAGAAGACAATAATTTTGTTGTTAGATTTTTTTCAAAGATGGCGTCGTATGAAATTCGTTCCATACTAACTTTAATAATATATTTTGTATAATTTCTTATCCATTTTTCAACTTTTTATTAGTTATTCTGTTATCCGGAGTGGCAAAGAATCCAATAAATCACACATCGGAAGAATCTGTTGAGCCAATCTCGAGTTATAAGTGTTCGCACTAACCGACTTTAATTTATATTAGAGATTACTCGCTTGAGTGCATAAATAAATAAAATAAATTAATAAACCAAAATAAACGTAATACCAAACTAAAAGCGAGCAAAATTGTAGCGGTGTGTAATTGCAACAACCTCCCCTAACTATTAGGATAGTGGAGAATTCTTGTACAAACCTCTGCATCAATGAGTGCTGTACATATGAAGGTACCTCAACGAGTGGGTTAAGCCAACGAAAAGGTAATAGGGGCATAATATTAACTGGCTCGTAAGGTTGCACGTGCAAACACACCCCTTACATAACCTGCCCGCATTCCCCGCGGCACGTGGGCTTTTCGTATTAGAATCTCCTCACTCATTCGCCCGCCCGCCTGCCTTCATCTATTGCCATTTTATTCGCCTATACAACTTTACTTCTTACTTACTTTCAATTTAATATTTCGTTATGCAGTTCTTACACATCACATTACCAATACAATGATGCGCTTTTTAGTAGGTACTTTAGTACTAAAGAAAATAATTATGAACATCTCATAAAATTAACGAATTGAACGTGTATTTTTGGTGGATTATGGTCATAATAAATCGTTAAAATTTGGGTTTAATGGACTCTATTCAGCCACCAACATATACATTAACCTAACACGCTTCATATGGGACATATTTCCTATGACACCGCCATCTCTTGGATTTTACTTGGACCCGTCGAACTTCATCACGCATCCGGATCAACAATAATTATTACATAATGCAATTAATTATTACCTAAATTGTATTCTGTTTTTATGTCATAAACTGTATTTAATTCATGTAATAAGTCAAAATAATTTTTGTTATTCTGCGTTAGATCGAAGTTCGACTGGCGGTTCAGCTAGTTATTTTAATAAATTAATTAATTGATGTAGCGTATTCACGTAATGAAAGTTAGTTTTAACAGATTATAACGACGTTGTTGTACATTTAAGATAAATAATATGAGTAAGATCGCTTTCGTCAATCTCGCGTTGACATTATCAAGGGACTAACCTAAGAAATATAAAACAAAGATTGATAATGGGACCTCGATTTGCAGAAATTTTGGTTTTGATGACAACATGATATTATTGTTATTATTTACCTATAGTATTATGATCTTAGTAAAGCTGATGATGCTTTTGGGATCTTGACGTAAACCACTTTCGCGCTATTCTATTGTATCTCCAAGGTTTCGAGTCTGCTGCGCTTCATTATGAACACTAATACTAGGTCTTCCAGCATTTGTATGCGACGTTGAACTGATTCCGCGCCCTCTGATCGTTTAATAAGGTTTATTTTCTAAACCTGTGCTAAAGTTGACAACATTCGCTCTTTTTCGGAAAAGCTTACAAATTGAGCAAGTTTTATCTGTGGATTTTACGCCAAGTTTATTATACTTTTTTTGGAGTAAATCCCTTAATTAAAAAAGAAGAAAAAAAAACTAACTTGTAATTTTGGAACGCTTAGCTCTAAGGCTTTTGAATTTTTTTCCATAAATTTTAATTTAAAACATTCTTTAATTAATCTTCTACTAGGAAAATTCATTTTTAGTTCCCAAATTGGAGTTCTTTTTTCACAATTTTCAGTTAGAGGTCAAGAAGTGGAAAATTGAAAACAAACCCAAAAAGTTAAATAGCTCGAAAACCACTTGCATTTGACCTCTGGTTAATGGGAACAAAATTATTGCAAATTTGCTCTGGTTTAACCCCTTTCAAGGAATGTATCGAATTACCAGTCACCCTGTATATTCAAATTTCAACCGGTTGTGTTCTATTTTTGACATATCAGCCTCCATCTACACGATCAAATTCAATAAAAAACCATAAGGAATCAATACAGTATTAATGGTTTCCTTTTACTGTCAAAAAGCTTTTCGAAATCTACGGTTCGATGTTATTCGAAATAATAAACTGACTATAAACGAATATATCCAAAGAGTCTTAAAAAATTTCGCAGACGAACGGAATAAATTTAATAACATTAGTTCCGTCTATCGTTTATGGGTATGTGGTAATATTATGACTTATTTTCCGTATAAAAACCTCGCCCCGAGACAAGTAAATAAATGGAAGTAAACCCTCCGTCTGATATGTACTTGTACTTGTACATTTCCCGATTATTTTTATATTGAGATAAATGTTAAGTCCTACAAACCATCCTCATATTATTACGTTGTATGAATTTTCGGAAACCTTCATTAATAAGATAAAACTATTAATCGTAATCACTTGAAAATGTAATATTCATCATTTTATTAAAATGCTGAATTATATTATTATGCTAGCTGCAAAACATGTCGAACGACAAGCATTAAAAGGCTTATTAATTAAGGGGTACCAATAAGCTAATGGATCTTATAGAATTATTGCATATAACCTGACATATGCACGACAGTTGCTCGATTGAAAATCGACAATCGCCTTTTGATTAAAAAAGTTGAACAATTACCGATACATTTATAAAGAGTGTTTTTTTCAAGGTACACATATTTAAAACGAAAGGTACACATTTTGTTTTTCGTCCCCATCACGCCGTTTCCCGAAGGGGGTAGGTAGATAGTACGGTCTTCCATTCTTTCCTATCCAAACAAACCTCTTTCGCTTCGCATGATATTACGCAGGATATTCCGCTTACGAGCTCTTCTATTCCTTTTGCTCCTGACTTGGCCCTCCTCTAAGACGGCACCGATATGATCGGACCATGTCATTCGAGGTCGGCCTCGTCTGCGTGCACCCATTATTTCAGATTTATATATTCTTTTAGTCGTTCTCTCTTCGATCATTCTCTCTACATGCCCAAACCACCTTAATTTATTCACTTTCATTCTAATAATAATATAACACTTTTCTATACAAAGGTGTCAGTATAGCCGGCGGAACTTATTGCCTGAGGCAATTTTTTCCAGTCAACCGGTCCCGTCCAATCTGAGACAGGCCAACCCCGGGTAGAAATTTCAAGTGAAAAAAACACTAAAAAAACACAAAAACTCTGACCCGACCGGGAATCGAACCCGGGACCTCGGATCTGAAGTCCACGCTAGTACAACTAGGCTACCGAGGTCGGTAATCATTCTAGTCACAATGCTAACAACCACTCCACATTCCTTTCTGATTTTATCATTCCTCACCTTATCAATCAGTCTCTTTCCGCATATCCTACGCAGATATCTCATTTCCACAGCATTTATTCCAACTTCCAGATTTTTCGTCCATGTCCAAGTTTCACTCCCATACATCATGGATGGAATCAGGATTGCATTGTGCATATTATACTGTTTGGATTTAAGAGATACGTTCTTATTTCTCATTAGAGGTCTAAACGCACCGCCAACCCTTCTACCAGCCAGTTTCCTTCTTTCAATCTCCTTTTCACACCTTCCATCTCTGCTAAATAGACTACCTAAATAAACATACTCATCCACTTGTTCACATCATTGCGTTCGTAAACCAATGTTGTGTGAAAGTGAATAAAAAATAACTACTTAGAAATAAGTAGGTATTTTTTTTGCAATTTATTGAAATTCTTGATTCAGTTCGACAAACATACCTTGCTGTAAGTACGTCCATACGGTCGACGTAATCATCCACCCGAGCAAGTTATTCTGCAAACCGTGGATTGAGCGGGCTCGTTGTCATCATTACGTTCGTGAAGTCACTCGTCTACGCAGCTAAACCACAGAGGTTGGACCACTGGAAGCCAAAATTTCCCACTTTTACCGTTAGACGGCCCCAATTTATGGAAAAAGTGGCCTTAAATTGGACATCCCGATAACGGTAGGTACTTTTGAGTCAGCCTTGGCATCCATAAGCCCGTAATCATTTTGAAACACAAATTGGCGTAAAGATATCTACCAAATAAATAAAATTTGTAATAAAAAAGTATTTTTAGGTTTTTTTTTCAATTTAAAGTTGTATTAGGTACTAAAACATCCTATATTTATGTGTGCATTACATCGTTTCTCCGCGACTCCTTTCTTCTTTGCCGGGCCTCAAGTTCGAGGATCCCATAGTAAAGGTGGTGATTGAAGCTGTGCAATGAGTCAGTTTAACGTGTATAAATCGCCGCACAACAATAGATACACTTGGCCACCTTCCTGGACCGTATTCAATGACACACCAAAGTGAGACGATTGGAGTACAGAAAAGTGTTGATGCCGTAGAGATAGGAAAAGGGAAAGGTGAGTGGTAGGTAAAATTTCTGGATGGAAAAGGAAATGTAGGCTGTCGAGAAGTGGAAATAGATGGAAGACAGCCGTGGACTAGGGCAACTCGGGTGTGTCAAACCCGTAACACTTTGGGTTTAGAGTTCCCTGAGTTAAGTGTAATAACATGATATTCTCCCTTCAAGCCCCACTTCGGGTCATGGGGAGGCAACTAGAGCTCTCCATTGCGCTTGATATTGCATTATGTTTTATAGTTACTCGTAAATTCTGTAAAATCTGCGTATTTCATTCAATATTTTATACATATACATATTTTCTTTGTTTATTTAATACATACTTCTCTGTTAATTAAATGGTTAATGTTTTAGAATGTGAGTTCACTGATTAAACAATAATAATATGTCCGGTCCTGTGGAACCGCAACTTAATGTTTTCAATTCTAGACGAGGCGTGGTTCACCAGCTGAAACATTACGTGTATAGGAGAGGGTGCGACCAACAGACAGAGTCCTAATATAAAGTCACCCAAACGACCCATGCGTGTTTAAGCCGTGATTTTGTGAATATTTTATTTAAACACATTATTTTCAACTTTGTAATACTTAGACATTATAAATGTTTATAATTAAAAATAACTTTGCAGTATTACATATATATTTTTTTCGTCAGCGGAGAGTTAGTCTAATAAACTCTCCGCTGACGATGGTCGCATAGTCGATCGAAAATATATTTCGGAAAAAAAAAATATGTAATACTGCAAAGTTATTTTTATTTATAAACATTTATTTTATTTAATAATTACCTATATAGATTTTTTTTAAATCCTATTCTAAATATAATAGAGCAACATCTGCTTCACCTTTGCACTTTCCAACCATAGAAGCGTAAAATATTGTCTAGATCTACATATCTACAGAATGTTTTAATCAGTTATTTATTTTAAAACTTTGTAATTAAAAATGTTTGTATTTGTTTTTAAAATTCGCATATATTGTGGTGGCTGAATGTAGAAACACGCATATTCTATTAGCCGTAGGTATGGTTTAAAAAAATAACCAGAGATAAATTTAATTAATTTTGAAATACCACAAATTCCAGGTTTTCAGTATGTGTGTAAATAGTTTGTAGCGAAATATTTCGTGCAATTGGATGCATTCAAGCTGAATCTATAACCAATTATTCCTACCGTGTCATACCACAGCTCAAACGTAGCCTAGTACTATGAAATGTCATCACGCATGCCTTATTCAGACGAACTTTTGGATGTTTTATGCGTGTAAAAACTATATATCTACTTACTAGCTGAATTCCGTTAATATGATGTGTTAGGACATGTGTTGAGGATGCCGAATGACATCAGGTTCCCGAAGGCGAGAAAGACCCTCTCAAACTGTGTTTCGCTCCTTCGAAGCAGAGCTGAGGGATCTGGACATGGTGTGGGAGGAGGTAATTGAAACTGCGCATGATCGAGTGCAGTGGAAGTCCCTTGTTGCCTCCCTATGCCCCTAAGTGGGGTTACAAAGGAAGTGTGTTATTCTTATGTTATTTGTTAATATCACTTAAAAAATCAATTATTGTTTATGCATTTTTCAAAAGTCCAAACAGACATCGTTATTACATTATATAACTTAAATAATCAATATTTTTTTCAATTATTCAATACGAATTATTTAACAATAATATTATATTTGACACAGTCGTCACTTCGACGGTTAAAAGCTGACTGAAGCAGGAACGAAAGAGTGTTCACTGACTGGTTCGTGACGGGAGCGAGAATGTAGCGAGAATGTAGCGATAACGGAGCGAGAATGGACCGGAACCGATAGTGTGAACAATTGGTTTCTATTTAACTTATATTATACCAGACCGAGAACGGAGCGAGACGGGACCGAGATCGAACCTGTGGTGTGAACGCACCCTTACCCATCATGATATGTACCTAAACTCTAAAGGGGCAGGCAGTGAGAACATAAATCCACTCTCTTCTAGATCCACCTTTGCGTCTTACACCGATAATACCATTTTCCCATACTATTTAATAATATTATGTTAAAAAAAGTTTTACTTTTGGTATGGCCTTTCATGACAACATAATGTATGTATTGAACAACAAAGTCTTTTTCCACCTTTTTAAAACCTCAGGTAATCAGGAGGTAATATTTTTATATCCGCTCGTTCTTCTTCTTTCTTTGTCATCCGTCTCTCCACTACTGGATCTTTTAAAAAGTTTTCCGCCATTTTCGATCGATTTGTTAATCTCTATGGATTAAGACAACATGTCGGACTAGGGGGTAAAAGAAAAAAATGATGTATTTGAGTCTAGATAACTAAAAAAAGGGCAATACATAATAAATAAAATGTTTTCAATGTTTCATAAATACAACTGCCCAACACCACTATGTATACCTCGGACTTAGAATTCAGGAATTAGAGTGATAGAGAGGTATGAAAGTTACAAGGCCGCAGTTCAGGTTTGGATTATTGGTGTGGATGTGTGATTGTGTGAGATTTCCTTGTTGTGTGCGAAGAGTGTGAAGATTTGTTTATGTTAGAGGGTGTGAATGGAGAGAAAGAATGTTTGTATTGTCTTATATATGTATTAATAATGTATGTGGAAGTAAGTTGTGATGTCTGTTGGTTGTGCTCCTCTGTCGAACACGAGCTTTGCTCTATCGACGGAGTGTTAATGTATACGTTATGTATTGTGTCATGTGAATTTTATATACTTTGTAAGTCTTTAATTTAAATAATAAAAAAAAATCACTAGAAGAAGCCTTTGTTAAATAAGTTAAAATTGGTAGGAAAACAGAGTGCTGTCAAACAAACTATCAGTTGACGAATGGTTAACTGACATTCAGTCGTTCGGTTAGTTCAGTCAGTAAAATATAACTGAAGGATAATTCTCTTCTGATATGACCTAAGCTAATACAAATTTTCCTACTTATACTAAAGTTCATTCGTGTGAGAGTGTAATTAACCAGACATTTTTTTTACAAGCTGTCGTCAATATAAAAAAAATATTCCATAATCTTTCATATAAAATGAAACAATCAGTTGATAACGAGCCATAATAATTTGATTCTGCTTTGCTAATAGGGGGATTTCGATGGCGGTTGCTACTAGAGATGAGAGGAGCTTAATAGAAGTTCGCTGCTTGCAATGGATTGTGGTGAAATCCACTACAATACTCTCTAACGAGTCCATGTACCGACTAACATAATATTATCGTACGATGAAATCGATTCTGTTTTTCTCCTAGATTAATCCTATTAATGCAACGGAATTTCCTCATGTATAGATGGATGTTTCGGTATTATCTGCACATTGTTGGAATACGTTGACATAAATAATTATGGCATATTGATAATCTTACCATAATAATTTGTTAAAATTTGGTTTTAATGGAGTCTATTCATCCAACAAGATATACAATAACGTAACACGCTTCCTATGTGACTTATTTTCTACTATATCGCCATCTCTTGGATTTTTTTAAAGTTGCTGAAATATAGAAGTATTCTTTTTATGACCCGTCGCACTTCATCCGGCATCCAAATCAACAATAATTATTACATAATGCAATTTATTATTGCTAATTTGAATTCAATTCAGTTTTTACGTCACAAACTGTATTTAATTCATGTATTAAGTAAAAAAAAAAATATTCTGGGTTATGAAACGTTGTCTTTTTATTTTAACATATTTTGTATAGAATTTTGATCTCTGTGTTTTTGTTCTCTTTTCTTATGTACATGTTTGTTTATATCTGATTTATTTGAATAAAGTTTTAAGCCCACCCTGGATGGAGGCGCTAAAGGTGACTTTCCGGCAAACATTTGCAGGGCAGCCCTTCTGGCGAGCCCTATGACCGCCTATGAAACTTTTGATAGCATTAATGGATAAAAAAGCGCCTTGGGCGCCTGCAATATCCGGATGAGTTGAAAAAAAAAATATCTCCAAGAAGACGAAAGCTTCCACGCTGAACCTCGTGACTCCGTCACTGGAAAGGGGGTACTGTAGCGGCCATGTTTCGCATGACGACATCATCCACCAATAGCGTTTCTCCATGATGTCGTCATCCAGTAGCAGCCTTTCACACCTTTCAATGCAGCACAACAAACTATCAGTCACCAACAAGTCTTCGTAGAGCTAACGCATAACACGCATCATCCGTCTCGCGACGCGCATCGCGGTGCGTTTTATAGTATTTCTGTATTCTGTATAACATGTTACTTCTTCAATAAAACTGATCAGACCTGCAAAACCTTCTATCTCTGCGAACCACTACTAAATCCTAAATAGGAATCAATTTTCATACACATAATTCAATGAATATTTTGGAAGTTGGACTAGAGGTCCGCTGGAAGTAGAGTAGGTACCTTCAATATTTTCTTGATCGTTGATATGGACACTTATCTGTCATCGCCCATTAATGGGAAGTTTTCTGGGGAGCTTCCGACAATACACACTAGGTGGCAGAACTTCTAACCAGGTCTATTGTTAAATTCAGTGCTGCCAACGTAGAGATGTTTTTTTCAGTGATGCCAACGTTGGGAAGTTTGTTTTCCATTGTGTTGCTAAGAAGTTGTTGATTGAGTTGCTAAGAAGTTGTTGATTTTGTTGCGCATAAATTTGAGAATAAATCTCAGGGGTGCTGTTCTGTATTTTTTAATTTGTATTTAGGTAGGTATATAAAAAAGATGAACAATGTTATTTGTAATAGTATGTAAAAAATGTACAATGATTACTCTAAACCTATTGTAAGTTATCATGTATAATAATATAAAGTTTTTAATTTGAAATAAACTAGAATGATATTTTGGAGGTTAGATTGTGAGCGACCATAAGAAGAAGAAGAAGTAAATCGCCCCCGTTGGCAACACTGAATTTGACAATAGACCGGATTAGCAAGGGCGCCTCTAGCGACACAAAAAGGAAAAAAAACATCCCATTAGATATTGCTTGTACCTAATTGTTTCCATGGTGTCCAATATCAACAATGAAAGAAAGTTTGCTCTCTGTGTCTAGACTCGACTCTATGTTCGTTTGGTGTACATGCACACTTATATGCGTACAATCGTACATTATGATATAATAATGTGGTAATGGTGGATACAAAATTGTAACGCTGTTCAGAGTGTTATGTGAATGAAAATGAAGGCTTTTGAAGAAAATGTCGCGTAGAAATTTTTTATTTCTAACAAAATACTCTGTTGAAATAATAACAGCAATGTTCTCATTGTGTGTAGCAGGGGCTGGTAGCGGGACCTACCCCACTCACGACAGAATAATGGCAGACAATGCCGGCTGTTGGTAATTTTGCCTTTATGACGGGGTGTTAAAACGTAATAATGTGAGACTTGTTCACGTAATTTTTTTCCCAATGCCTTTTTGAAAATAGGATACATATTATTCCATTCAACAGTAGAAATCGGAGGTTTAATAATAATAATTCAACAATTCTCGTGAACTTGAAAAGACGACAAAAGAACGAAAATGCCCATGATAAAATTCTTAGTCGGGTCCAAAATTTTCAGATTTGACGGTACCGGTTGACGGGTAGGGAATGTTTCATGCATTAGATTCCGCCAGCTGACACCTATGTATAGAAGAGTGTAATTTATTTATTAAAAGAGGGTTATGCGGTTCGGAAAAATCAAGGAAACATCACAAGGTGCATGAGAGTGTGGTACAATTATTTTTTTTATGTTTAACCCATAATTTTCATTACAAAAACATACATTCATGGCTAAGCCACCCCCCTTGTGGATGAAATGCCAAAAAAGATAAAGAAAAAACATGCATGATTTAGCACAATTTGAAGAACGACAATTTATTATTTACCTCTTAAAAAAGATTGCATGAAATTTTTCAATAATTTTTTTTTATGTAAAAGGCAATTTTGCCTTTAATGTGCCATCACCATTTTGTTATTTTTCCTCCAATGTGAAACAAAACAGTAATAATATCACATACAATACAAACCGATTTTTTTAGATACACTTATGGTTTATGGGGTAGGACAGGCTATGTGTTATTAAAAGTAAATTTTGACACCCTTGCTAAATTGAAAAAATAACAACTAATGACTCTAACAATTCATTACTAATGTTCGATTTTTAAATGGAACAAACCACTACGGGCTTACGACCGTCTTCTACTGTTATTTCGAAGGCTGGCTTAGTGTGATCACTTTACGTTAACAACGTTCACCATTAGGTGGTAATGTTTGTCTCCGAAACTCCTAATCATGAGAATTCTCAACATGTTTAACATGTCGAAAAATCTCATGTATGCAACAAGTAGAAATTTAATAATAAAATGAAAAATAGAGATAAAAGTTGGAAATTGTTGAGAACAAGAGAGCAACCAAATTTAAAGACTGCGACTGCTGTCATGTATTTGGCGCCAGGATATGACTATATCCATTTTTGTTAATGTCTCATATTTATTGCTAAATTGGTTAGTTACGGGCGAATGAAGGAAATTGTTGAAAACATGAGAATTGTGTCCTTTAAAAGGAGATATTGGACCCCAAACTTAAACACAGATGGTTTACATCTTCCATGTCGCATGCAGCTTCTCCTAGTTATTTTACTTACGACCTTACCTTTCTTTAGTCGAAAATAAAAATATATCAATCAATGACAATCAACAAATCTCGATTGATAAACACCTTTTTAAATTCATTGAAAGATGAAAAAAATATGAGAAAAAAATTACGTTAAAATCTATTAAAACAAGTTTTTACAAACGATTCACATGATATTTCACGTCTTTATATAAATTAATTACTTTATAGATTCACCAATTTTGTAGTCAAAATGGTAATTTAAATTTCACTTTTCATAACAGTCGATATTAATAATACGATTAAAGTCAACACGGTGTTAACTGTAATTATTTTGAATATTTTAAATAATTACCCACTCGATAAAACAATTATCACATTATGACATACCTAAAATAATATAACATAGATGTAAAATATGTGACAAATTTGCACAAAAATACATGTTGTTGATATGTTACCAATGAAATCTAAAGGCGAATTTAGTCATTTTGTTTCAAAACATTGGCGTTATTTTCCATTCAGAGCATCGGCCTTCTGCAGAATTCTCTGCCACTGTCCATAGCCGAAATTTTTATTAAGTATAAAAAACAGCACAAACATTTTGACATAAAAATAAAATAAAAAAACATCACAAAATCAACACACAGAGGGCGAGCATACCATAACGAAGTTGTGATCTCTAACAACTGACCCAAATATAAGAACAAAGAACAAATTAATAAATAAAAACAAGAACAAAGCAAAGAGTATGTACAATAAAAAAAGAAAACAAACTAAAACAAAAGAGTTACCCACATTGCCCTGAGATCCTCAGTTCAAAAATTCAGACCTGCACTTTTATGTATACGCTAGCTGACCCATCGAACTTCGTCCCGCCTTAAAGTCAATAAAATATTTCTGGGTACCATAATATAGCTAACATACATGACTACTCATTGTGAAAAAATCAAAAGTTATGTGGTTATAATATTATGAATCAGTTTTTTTCAAAAGCACCAAAACTCACCCATTTCTATATTAGATATCTATATTGAATTTTCATCATCTGACTTATAAAGTGAAGAATCCAATAAATAAAACATCGGAAGAATATGTTCAGCCGATCTCGAGTTATAAGTGTTCGCACTAGCCCGACTTTCATTTATATTATAGACTAGCTTATACCCGTTTTGCTTTACGTTTTTGATTCCGATTGTCAGGCTTGATCGGTAGGTAACTAAACAGGTTCTAGTCTAGCTTCCCATTGCTTAACAGACCTCTATAACTGACGTAAGCACAGAACAATAATACCAAAAATTCAAGTCACCACCGCCATCTGTGGAACCAACGCCAAAACACTCAATATCAATAATTCATAACACATTTATTTATCTTTTCAACAGATGGCGATGCTAATATGTGTTTATTCAATTTGTACCTGTCAAACTTCAAAATCAAACTGCAAATTTTTTCATTAAATCTTTATTTATTGAGAATAATAAGATTTGAATAACATTTATATGTATAACAAATCAATCTACGATTATTTTATTACATTTTCATACCGTAATACCAAGATTCCATTCAACGTTTACATGAGTAATTTTGTTTCCAAAAGTCTTTTTGAGAAATTTGTATGAAGATCCTAAAAAAATAGATTTTTTAAATAGCTCTAAATATATTAAAGTTAATGCAGCAAATTGTATTTAAGAACCTTCTCCAGCATTTTGTACGGCTCCGGGCATATTAATATCTGACGTAGCATTTGTATTTTGAGCGTGATGCTCGGACATAACGGTAAAGTATTGTCAAAGGCAAATAAAAAAACAAACATTTCTAAAATATTATGTAGATTAATACACGTGAAGGAAAAACTTTGTGACTATTTTTACGAAAATTGCGCGGACGGAGAGTATGTTTGAATAATAATAGAAATATGGTCAAACAGTTTTTAAGGTTAAACCACTGGGGAAAACTTGTAAAGATTGACTTTTCTAGATAGGAATTAAGATTCCAAAATTTATATTTTTCCCCACTCAAACCTGAAATTGTTCTGTAAATACGACATGTATGTTAGAAATTTGAATCATGTGATACACCTTCGTTTTCTCAGCCCCTTTGCTGCAGAAAATCGAGAGGGTGCGAGGGACTTTTCGTCATCCGGCTAGCTCACCGATGTCGGTATAGTCCGCTCGCTGCATCAACAAACAATATAATCTATCCCTCTTTCTATGGCTCCTCGGCTTTGTGACTTGTATGGGAAGGAACATGCATGATTTTAAAAACGCAAATTAATAAAATAATAAAATTTATTCATTTATATAAAGAAACATAATTTAGGGCAAATTCAAATAATGGCAAGGACGACGTTAAAATCAGTAAAAATCATAAAAAAAAAAAAAAAAAATGAAATTAATTAATTGGCATGTCGTGTACGGATATGGTGAAATTTAATTATTCTACATTACAAAACAACACATCAGAAGGCTTAAATGTTAAAATAAAAATACCTAAGTATAGCTTTGGGATGGCGGGTGGCACTGAACACTGTATCTTTTATTAGGCACTCACAGTCCATACACTAATTATATTGTCATTGTCTGTTCACTTTGTCCTCACTTTGTTCTCGTTCGAAGTCCTAGCGTCTGCATCCACTTCCTGAGTATCTCCACTTGCCGCGGCCGCGCAGGCAAGGAGTCCTCTCGTCCATTCTTCCCGGAGACCCTCTGTCTGGTTATGTGCGGTCCCATCTCTGCATTCGCTTTGTCGGCGCCCTCCAGACCTCTGGCGAGACGCCCTCTTATTGATCCCCAGGCAGACTCCAACCTCACATCCATCGCCTGGCCTTCCGGCACTGTCAGATGTGTGGGCAGCACGCCGAGACGCTGCCCTTTTGACGAACGCGTCACTTGACCGTTACATATGTACGATGTTTCCGAAACACTTAGATTCTGACAATCTTCTCTTTTTTTTCTCTCGTGACACCTCTCTCTTCTTTGTTTTTCTCTCTTCTCTCTGCTGGCTGTCGAGTACCTGCTTTTATAGCAGGGTCTCTTGACCACTTCTCCGTCATGCTAAGGCGGACCGTTCACATCTCTTACTGGTTCGCATCCCTTCGTTAGGCCACGCCTCCTTCCTTGGACTTATGTTCCTACCATCCCACCATCGCCAAGTAATAATATTACAATAATTATTGCTTAAATTCTGTACCTACTAAACTAAACAATCATCCTTAATGAATCCACCATTTTTTAATCCGTACACGTTGCCTTTTACATAATTTACTAACAATTAATTTGTCAATATTTTTATAGACAATATGGTATGGTTCACCTTAAATCAATCCATACACGCTTGTAGGTACATGCCTTTACAAAAATCTTTTTTTTTTGAGGATTACAGAAATTTATAGTTTGAAAATAATAATTAATTACATCAATGTTACATAGGTACCTGTTATCATAATTTGCCAATGTCATTTTAATTCGATTGTCCAATATTTATCTAAATCATAATTCTGAAAGTCTCTACATTATTACATACATTTTAAATTGAACAGCAAGAACCATGATTATTTTTCTTTTGCAATTAGGTACATACATTTGTCAAAGAATATATGCCTACCTATCTTTACTGCTTGAAAAGAAATCATGTTCGACGTCTCAAAGTGAGAGCCGCTTTCTAAACATCTATATTTTTATTTGACTTCTTTAGTTAACAATAGGTACCTACAATATATTTTTTTACGAGGACACGCTACACAGCCAAATTTACACATGTTGATATTTGGACGCACGTGTCAAATATCTGCGCCAAGATTCCTTCCCGTTATTTTATTTTTTTATAACCCTGGACCTTTTGAAGAAAGGACTCTATTCAAAACAATATTCGTTTCATTTATTTATTTATTCTTTTACAGAAAACAAAGAGTCGTCCCTTGCCATTATTCGTAAAACATAATTTTTCAAGGCCCACTATAAGTCAAAGCATCCAAATACTCTTAACTTAACAAAAAATCGAACAATAAGCACTTTGGAGTTTTCCCGCCTACATATCGACTATATCACATGTTTAAGAAGATATTTTAATTTCTACAGTTGACAGTTGCGTGAGAAGAACGCTGTTCATTCTCCCATCAGATTATTCCTCTTCTTCGAAGCAGAGCTGAGAGATTTGGACATGGTGTGGAAGGAGATAATTTAATCCGCACAAGATCGAGGGCGGTGGAGGGCTCTATTTGCCTCCTTATGCAATATGCCCCTAAATGGGGTCACTATATAACTTTACAAAGCCAATTTAATAAATAAAAATAATCAAAAATAAAGCTTTATTGCTAAAGGAAATTCACATAATCCAAAAAGCATTCAAATATTTATAGGCCGAACTTATCCCGAAGGATCTTTCCAGCCAACTCTAATAAAGTAACGAAAACAAACCCTCAAAATATGCGAAAGCATTTGATGTACTTGTATTATTTTGTTTCAGCAAATAATAATTATTGTAAAAAAAAAAATATTGCAAAAGTTTGTGAACATCAGCATTAAATGAATCTCCAGAAATACCCGGGTAAATCATACTTAAAGAAAACTTTATATTCAGCCGGTATGAAAGGCTATGTATGATTATTTAAACAAAATATAATATAATATATTATAAAGCTTGGATTGAAGAGGCTTAAAATACTTGACTTATAAGTCTCCCTAAAATGACGCTGCTACATGTGTAGGGTTAGATGGGATAATCCCGAATGATATATGGTAGAATTGCTGTGACCTATATAAATGTGTAGGCTTACATCCCGTTCTCACTTATCGTCAGTCGGGTCCGATTTTTAATCGGGTTCCCTGTACGCGAAAGCACCCAATCAAAAGTCGGACCCGAAACACACAAGCGGGAACGGACATTAATGGTCTATTCACACCACAGAATTCTATACAATAACCTAGATTCCCGACTCGTGTTCTTTAGAACGCCGAAATATTGCAACTTTTGACTTAGGTAGTTATATAAAAATCTATGGTTCACATATAACGGTCACATCATGGCTTTGTTCCTTCATTTCATTCGACAAAAAGAAATGGCGCTGTCATGAATCAGTCTCACTGCAGTCAGCTCAATATCAACAGGCGATTTCACGATTTTTAAGTTTCAACTGACTTCTTCTTTTCACCCCGTTAGCACACCTCCGCTGCGGATTAGCCGATGCGACGACGGTCACATCTGTCAGTTTCTGCGCGCCATGTTGAGAGTGACATAGCATGCTCAAACCCGTACTGTTTTTATACATTCATCTATCTCTTGCGGTGTTTCGCCATAGATTATTTCAAATTGTATTCACACCTCCGCCTGTTATTTCGCGGACCCTTGTGTTTCGCATTCCGTCCGCTTTTGAAGTTGTCAAAATCGACAGAATTTTGGAGCGAAATTGAAGGGAACGTCATGTTTTCCACAGAAATCACAGATGGAAAACGTTAATTGCGTTTTGTTGTGGGATGGTTTGCAGAAGTTGGGTTAGCAAATTTTCTAAATTTTAAGTAAAAACATTGTTTATATTTAAATATTTAAAAAAGTATATGTATGTATATGAAATGTGAAATAATATTGTAGTTTTTATTATTTATATTTCCCAACAAAACATAACTATAGAATACTTACTTATGTGCATTTTTCTCTTTCGCTACTCGTTTACCCGCTAGTGTACTTACACTACCTGCGATTTCGCTTTCTGCAGTTTTGTATGCCGCGATTCGCGGCGGAGGTGTGCTAACAGCCTTATTGTTTGGAATAAAAAGCGGTGATCACGAAAAGTTGAAGTAGAATATCTCAGAAAATATTTTGTAATACGATTACCTACCTACTTCAATTAGATTTTTCAAATTGTTACCAACCTAAATGTTGGTAACATGTAAATATTGTAAATTTATATTAAGTACTTATCTACTCGTACATATATGTAGTATATGTGAAAATGGAATTATTTTGTCTTCAGTATTGTTAAAGAAAAATATCTGAATAAATTGTCGTTACGCTGCACACACATAATATGTTTTCATTATGAATATTTAATACTACATTTATTTACGGATACTGGAACTAAATAAAATTCCATTTTACTATGCGGTATGTTAAAAAAAACTTTCTATAATTCTCTATTTCAACCTTTGTTTAATCGTCAATCAATTTTGAATAACATGATAAACTCTCTTTTGTTTTTGTTTATTGTTTTTTTTTTCTCCTGCTATTAAACCGGCGACGGTTCCGATTTGGAACGTTGACTGAACCGTGACGTGACTGTTGTGTGTGAATCGCCCTTTACTTGATTATAACCTACATGCAAAGGCTTAAAATAGGAATAATTTAGCACAAATATTAATACCATCAGTAGAATACGCGTATCAGTGGGGTTACAGCAATTACACGGACTTAGTTGCAGATTGTATAATGATCCACGTGTCCGAACTTATAAGGACAATATGAAGTTAAACATTTGACATACAAAGTTATTTTATTATAAAAGTATCTACATATTCACAAAGGTTGACGTAAAATAAGTTGCCCTGTATGCGACGGGCGCGCGTATCGCTGTTATGCACTGGGTTCCTATAGTGAGCGGTCCGTCGTCTGACAAAACGAATGTCTTTGAAAATTGGGTAAATATTTTTTGTCGCTATGCTAACCACATAGACAATGTTCTACACTCACACATTTAGAGATGTCTGTACCGTTTTCGTAGGAAAACAAAAAAAAACATTATGTAAGATCCGACAACATTGCATCATACATTGGTTTTAATAATTTAACCCTCCACATCCCCGCCCAACCGAATTCATTGCGATGCTCGGTGTCGGTTTGGCAGCCGTAAATAATGGAGCTCGCAATCGTATCGCCGTCCAGGTGAAAAACACGGTATGTGATTCGGGTTTTGTGTGCCAAAAGCCATATGACGACAGAGATTAATGCATTAGGAATTAATGTTATCGAATGTTATCAAGCAATTAATACATCTGTCTATTAATATGATCAGGGTGAGAGGTTGTTATAACTGTCATCCTCATGCTTGTTTACTAAACAATTCGCTAGAGGTCCAATAGTCGCGTGGAGATTTTTATTAAGTGTCACTATTTATGTCGACACCAGTAGTATTTCGGCATAAAGAAATCACTTGGAGCCGGGCCAACAGCCCACAGGGCGACTAAAGACCCGTGGCGGTCACGGACAACTGAACACAACTCGGAAGAAACCATCTTCTTGTCTCGAGATATTCTTCTTTTCCAAATAAACTCACACAAGCCATCCTATCTTTTGCTTATAAACAATCATAACATCATTATACGGTGTTTTATTGTACAAGTCTTTGTTTATTATTTATTGTAAGGATTTATGCGTGCCTCGTATTTATAATCGGGAAGATTCAGGAATCAACAGGTGCTGCTGAATTAAGTGTCGGACTGTTATAATAGCCCATAGTGGAATTGAAATTAATTATCCAACAATACCTACAAAAATGTTTCCAAATCTTCCTTTACAATCCAAAAATGAACTTTCTATTGTGTTTTAAATTAACTGTATTTTTATTATCTTGTTTCAGGTACTTAACTGTCACAGCTTACCTATACTTTTAAACTTGACAACTAGTAAGTATTTTAGGCAATAAGAACTTTCAATTTTAAGTTAAACTGGATTTTTTTTATTAGAATTAGCATGGACACGTACTATATCGGCAACTACGCAGGATTGAGCGCGGTGGAGTGCTCTTGTTGCCTCTCTATGCCCCTGAGGGGGGTCTTACAGGGAGTATTGATTGATATCCAGTTTTAGAAGTACTAAAACAAAGGATACATATACGTAATACGTATGTATTAAAAAATTGAAGACTCGCATTATGCTTTCTTACCTTTTGTCTAAAATAATAATTCTTTCTATCTTCTCGTTTTGGTGTTTAAATAAACATTGATCTATAACTAACTATAATACTTGCACTGTTTAAATGAGCTTTTGTACATAATCCCCTTGTACCAGCCAAATGAAATTTACAGGGATGATTCTCCATGAATAGAAGAAGTTGTTAAGATAGTTTGTAGAAATAATGTCCCGTGAAATTTTTTGTCTAGAGCCTTTGAGAGATATTAGTAAATTTTTGCTTAGAAAATTTTTTTTTGAACATATAATTAAGATATCGGGTGCTGACTCATAGCAGAAACACCTTGCGTAAGGGTCACTATCGGACTATTTACAGAAAATCACGATCGTAATCTAAATAGTTTAGCCACAGTTTCGTATAGTTTAGTCAGAAATCCGTTTTTTTTTCAAATTTCACAAATAGGTAAATAACTTTTGAACCACCCAATATCGCTGAACATATATGGGGGTCAAATCGATAGGTTCAATACCGATAGGTATTGAGTATTAATGTAGTGTATTAATACATCGATCGGTATTGAGGTCCTCTACCTCCCTGCTTCGGTTTATCCACTACCAAAGTTTCGCCGTGTATAAAGAGGAAAGATTTGATTGTTTGTTTGCATTGAATAGGCTCCGAAACTACTGAACGGATTTGAAAAATTCTTTCACTTTTGGGAAGCTACACTATCCCTGGGTAACAAAGGCCATATTGAATTTTCAAAAATAATTGGAATCCTTACTAAAACTTCAATAATGTAACCCAAGGTGTAAAAAAGATACCTAAAATATTATTTACCTACATCGCGTGCGCTGTGAAAACTATTGATGATAGAATAAAATAATGTACCTACTACGACTTTGTAGAAGACATCAATATTTACAAAAAGTGTTGCGACAGCATATGTCTAACTACCTATTATAGTTATGCCACAATAAGTGTTATTTTATTTAAAAATAATTAATTGAAATGCGGCAGAGATATAGGCGTCACTGGGGTACGAGCCGGACGGGAGGGGACCATTAGAATGCTACATTATTCCAGATTAACATAGCCTACCTATAGAATATTTTGATTTGAAGTGAGGAATCTACAAAGATCATAAGAAAACTAAAATATTTTTTTAAATACCTATCTACCCGTGCAAAGCTGGGGCAGACCGCTAGTATTCTATATAAGGACACCTGTAATAGAATCCTTGCATAATATTAATATGAACGTATTATTAGGGTACGACATGGCTTCATATTTGATTTGATTCAGCCGCTGTTAATATTCCTAAGCTACGCTGGGTCTCCTAACCTCGCGTAAGGATATTGTTGGGGCTTCCTTGTTTAATCTCAGCCCGATTCAATGGAAGCACGATTCTTTGAGGCTGTAATAATAATATCACATAGAGATCTGCTCTGCGTCGAATTTATATGGAATAAGTAACTAAAGCTATTACGGGAAATGTCCATAGCA
This sequence comes from Mystacides longicornis, assembly GCA_963576905.1. Taxonomy (NCBI): domain Eukaryota; kingdom Metazoa; phylum Arthropoda; class Insecta; order Trichoptera; family Leptoceridae; genus Mystacides; species Mystacides longicornis. The sequence goes on from OY756432.1 coordinate 9,129,104, forward strand.
ATACCGCTATATCGGCATTTTTAGGTACTCTTAATAATAATAAGACTACTTCGCAATGTACCTAATTTTACGGAGGGATGATGGTTGCTTAAAAAAGAACATTTAACAATAATATATTTTCTAGATCCGTTGCTCCTTCTGTTTTCAAAACGGACCTAAGTTACCAATTTGACTAATAAAATAGCGTCACTTAAAGTGAAACTCGGCCGGCCATACAGTAAGAACAACGGATGACAGATAAGATAAGAAAACGCTGGAGTGGAGTGGAGACCAATAACAGGTCATAGAAGCGTGGAAGTCGACAAGGGAGGCTAATGTCCAATGCTGGACGAAAGAAGGCTGATGACGATTATATGTTTTCAACATCTTCATCAGTCATAGTAATCACCGTTCATTCCTTAACAAAGGTTGTTGGCATTTCATCAACATATTGGCAAAACGAATTGACATGGAGGTTGATGTTGAAGATGACTAAATCGTTGAAGATGACTAACACGTTGAAGATGAGGTCGTTGAAGATGACTAACACGTTGAAGATGAGGTCGTTGAAGATGACTAACACGTTAAAGATGAGGTCGTTGAAGATGACTAACACGTTGAAGATGAGGTCGTTGAAGATGAGGTCGTTGAAGATGACTAACACGTTGAAGATGAGGTCAAATTCGTTTCCGATTGTTCCTTGACACCGCCAAAATAAGTTAACATCCTATGAGTCCAAATATCTTCTTTTTCGGCAAATTTACATTAAAAAACCGGTAAACCAATGTTGGAAATTTTATTTAAGACCCGTATTATTAGTTTGACTAAAACCGGAACTACAACCTTATCAGTAACAAGACAATAATTACATACATATATTCCCCTAGCGGCAACTTCAGTATACTTGTAATTGTGATATTAATAAAGGATCATTCAATAGAATCTTCCTCTATTATTTGGTTTATCAATAATATTATTATTACAACTTTCACGGAGTTTCTAGATAGAACTGCAGAAATAATGGTCTCAGAACCAAATTCAATTTACTCTGTAGAAATACTTAATACAATAACTGTGAAGCAATTCAAAGTGGGTTTGGCTCAGTGAGTTCAATTTCAATTATTCTTCTTATTATTTCAAATATTTATTCAATAGATTTGTACAATAGAGAAGAAACAATATAAAAAAATCAAATGGCGTTACAAACAATCGTGTTGTAGGTACGTTTTACTGCAGTGGACTTTGTCAGTCATTCCGATACATTTTAGCCTGGAAATGTTCTGATTTTCTATGTCCTTTTTCAAATCACGCCGTGTCCCTTAAGGGGTAGAGACACTCCTTTTGCTTCTTCCACCCCTATAATATTTTATGTAGAAGCAACCTTTTCAATTTATTTTACTGCTCTCTGACCAAGCTTTGCTTGTGGACGGAACCAATGCTCGATACACGGCATTTTTGGTCGACCACAGCTTTACTTACCTGTCTTTTAATTATTTTTGAAATACATGTAGGTATGTCCAAACCATTCCGTGGGGTTGCCGGCTAAGAATAGCACCTCTGCTATTTTTGCTGGTTTTTCGAGCATCCTGTAAGAGGCAGGAAATCGAAAAATCAGATCGGGACCGTGAGGTTGACCACCTCACGTCCTTAAACCTCAACCGGTCAGAAAAGGCACCTTATGATGCCACGGACGCCTTCGAACGCAATGGAGAGCTCTTGGTGCCTTCCTATGCCCCTAAGTGGGGTTTAGGCTCCCTGCATTGCGGGTTGGTTGGGATCTGTGGCGGGCTTGATTTGTGTGGGGCCAGTTTTTTGGTTTAATGGCTTCGACCGAACTAGAGGGTTGGTTTCGTGCGGGTTTGGTTTGCTGCGGATTTGTCTTCTCCGGGCTGGCCTACGGTGTGCGGGGAGCCTTAACGGGAGAAAATATGTGTATGTATGCCCAAACCATATCGATTTGTTATTATCTCATCTTCTAAATCTGGAAATCGTTTTCATGACTTTCAAGACACAGTAAAAAACGCCATATCCTATCTCTTAAAATATCATAACATAACGGCTTTCTATTGCGAACTGTTCATGGATTCAGTAATGTCATTGCTTTATATTTTCCTTGTCTTGCCTCCTAGAATATTACTCGCCCGCCTGGTCGCCTAGATACGCTGTGCACATTGAAAACGAAAGAGAAAGGAACTTTCTTAACATCCTATACGAGGACAACAGAACTGCCTTTTGAATGGCATGTCTGAGACCACTACAGATGTTTAGTTTCCCTAGATTCTCTTTGAGACTTAGGAATATTCGTCGATATCACTATAGCTATTATTTTTGGGTGGTTGGTGTTCGTGAGCAAGATCAAGATATTTAATTATCTTGTCTTGTTCGGCTTTTTTTTTCAAATTTTCGTCATACGGTATAGCCATATCCACGAGATCCTACGATCAACCAATACAATGTCCGGAAGATTTGCGTTACGCTTGATATTATTATTGTTACATTAGTGTTGTTTGTTATTTTGTATAAAGGCATCGTATACCTTTTATTGATTAAATAAATAAATACCATACACTTTTTGTGACCCCACATAGGGACATAGGGAGGCAACAAGAGCCATTTACTGCGCTTGATCTTGTGCGGCTTCAATGATCTCCTCCCACACCAATTTCCTTAGTCTATGAACGAATTATGTAGGAAAAAAGCTTATTTTACACGTGAAAACGAAGGTAAAAAAATATATTGAAAATACACTACAAGGATGGAGTAAGAGGTGAGTGTAAAATGCGAATTATTAAAATGAATTACTAAATACAAAATATACGAGTATATATGATATTTTCAGACCTTGAATATGTCGGAGTTCATTATCTCAACATATACCCTATGACAGCGTTTTCCAAACTTTTTAATTTTTAGACCCAAATCCAAATCCAAACTCCCTTTAGACCCCACTTAGGGGCATTGGGCGGCAACAAGAGCTCTCCATTGCGCTCGATCTTGCGCAACGTTAATGACCTCCTCCCACACCATGTCCAGATTCCTCAGCTCTGCCTCGAAGGAGCGGAACACAGTATGAGAGGGTCTTCCTCGTCTCCGGGACCCTGATGGGAGGAAGAATAGCGCTCTCCTCGGCCAACTGTCATTCGGCATCCTTAACACATGTCCCAGCCAAGTCCATCTCCTCCACATAATAGTAGAGGTGATGGGCTCACGCTGGGTGCGCCGGCGTATAGCGTCGTTCGTGATGCGGTGGTACCATCTTATACCCAAAATTCTCCTGAGGCACTTCGTTTCGAATGCAGATACTTTTTGTGCCTGGGCCAGAGTCAGGTGCCAGGACTCACACCCATACAGGAGAATGGGCAACACACACGCATCAAACAGTTTATATTTTGAGACCCAGTTGTTAAAAAAAATATGTAGCTTCTATACAAATATTTTTTTATGAATCTGAGCTCATCCAAATCAACACAAATACACTTTCGACTTCAAATAAGTACCTTAACCAAAAGTTACACTAACAATTAAATTAAATTAATTTAATTATGTACACAAACTAAAGTAATCTTAATTTAACACGTATGTTTTCAATTTGAACCGTATATTACTAAAGTAAAGGCGTGTTAAATTATTGAATAATAATTATCTGAATTCACGAATTCTTCGACAATATAGAGTAGAATTTTCTATCTACTCTACATTGTCGAAGAATTCGTCTGCATTCGCCAAATGCAATTTGTCTAGGCCTGCAGGATTCTTATTAACGCAATGGTCTTAAAACGATCTAGTTGCGATCCCATTCCCTAGCCGTTTTAGACACCGTTTAATTAGTTTGCTTCATGCTTAATTCTTAATGATTTATTTGAGTAGTTTTGTACAAGTAGTTTTCTTAATAATGTATGTAGTTTTTTAAGCACTTTGGTATGTGCAGAACCGTCAATAAATTCACAACCTATATAGATTTATTTGAAATGATTCTCTAAAAATGTAATCAATTACATCATTCGTACTCCTTTTAAACCACATTTAGAAGCGTAGGGGTCGCGACCCTGCATTTGAGAAACGTTGGCGCCCAGCATACAGTATACAGAGAACGAAATGACGCGAGGAACCAGCACGAAAACGCGAACAGACGTAAACGTTTGCGTGGTGTAATTTGACACAATGGGAGTGTTGCCAAATGACGGGAAGAACACATTCACTTTAACATTGAAACGAAAACTATTTCAATTACTAAATATGCAGTGTGCCTCATGACGTCCCGAGCGCTCTCCCTAGGCGGGGCCGTCCGTATATTATGAGCTGTATTACAACCACAACAAATCCGTACAGAGATATTAAATATAGGGTAAATTACACACTTCTTGGTCACAAGAGGTTTTTTTATTTTTGAAAAACATTTTTGATTATTGTTCACCCTTTTCCTCCTGAGTGGGGTTCAGGCATCGTGCATTGTTGGTTTGGGGGGGATCCGCAGCGGGCTTGATTTGTGTAGGGCCGGCTTTTCCGTTTGATTGCTTTGATCGAGCTAGGGGTCGGGTTTGCTGCGGAATGGTCTTCTCCGAGCTGGCTTGCGTTGTGCGGGGGGTCATAAAGGGAGTGTGTGTGTGTGTGTGTGTATTTTTGAAATGAAACTCCAACGTGATCTAGTAGATATCTTTAAAATTCGTTACGCTTGAAATATCAGTATAAAAATGATATCAGTTCAAGATAGGATTAACATTAGGTTCCGATAGTTTTGTGAATACGACTGCTTGCGATCGTGTCTTAATCTTATCGTTAAGTGATTTTTAAAAGCGATTGATTACGATAATAGCCCTACAGTTTTAAATTTGTAAAATACACAAGGTGACCATAATGATGAAGGAGTATCCGAACACTAGGCTTAACATTTTTAAAAAGTACTATTTTACAACTTAAAAAAGGCAATATCTTTTGGATATCATGATCATTCACTGTATACTTTACCCTGAAATGTTTTTTCGTAGTTTTTGAATGGGCCTCGCACGTGAGTTGGCAATAGACTGTGGAAATGTATTTGCACTACTGTACCACGAACCAATATCAACTCTCTCTTCTTATCTACTCATTGGGGTATACATACATTATCATCAAACAATACACACATAATATGTAGAAGATACAATAATTGTCTCAAACACACTACTATAGATGGAATTGTTCAAATAGCATTTTTACAGTTTTGGCTGAGGGTGCTTGGTAGAAGTTTATTTTTACTAAGTACTTCTTCCTCTTTGATTAGGCCTGCTGGCTTGTTGTTCCTGCTACGTTGTCCTTTTGGGAACCTGAGTGTCAACTATCCCTCCAGCGTTTAGGTGGTCGTCCTTGGGGTCTGCTTCTATGTGGTATGTTGTCTTTTTGATCCCTCCACTCCTCTGTACCTTAAGCAACGATTCACATTCTTGCACCTACACGGTCTCTCGCTGAGGTCAGCGTCAAAAAGTCTACTGTCTATCCCACCACATAACTCTGGCTACTACACGGACTCTTTCACGGTGCATGGATCGAGATTGTGGAATCAGCTCCCACAGCAATGTCGCGTCTGTTCGTCCATTAACACATTCCGCAGGATTATTGCTGACCGTTAGTCTTCTAAGTTTCCCAATATGTAAAAACCAGTAGGGCTATTCTCGTAATCAATCGCATTTAAATATCACTTAACGATAAGATTAAGACACGATCGCAAGCAGTCGTATTCACAAAACTATCGGAATCTAATGTTAATCCTATCTTGGACTGGATCATTTTCATACTGATATTTCAAACATAACGAATTTTTAAGATATCTACTAGATATCTTGTTTTGTGAATACCAATCCGCCATTTTATGATTTTCAATCAAGATAAGAGCGTATTAAGACCGCTACGAGAATAAGGGCACAGGCCTAAATCTGCAATTCTTCATTGCAAGATGAGAAGCGTCCCCACATCCAGTCCAACCTAACCCTATGTGTATCTCCTCAAATTGTATTTATGTTTATATACGTATGTATTTTTATTCTTATTTATTTATATTTTTTAGACTTATTTATGTTTTTTAATATACCTAATTGTATATTTTTTAATTAACATTATCTATTGTTTTTGTTAATTTCTAGTTTTTCAAAGTGTTGTCTTTGTTTTTACTGGGTTGGCTGGCAGAGACCCTTCGGGATAATTCCGCCCTTTAGAGTGTCCAAATGTTTATTTTACCGTCGCCACACTTTACTTTTAAATAATAAAGTTTTATTTATTTATTTATTTATTTATTTATTACTTGCATATCTAGTTGTCTCTGACAATTACCTCTGCAAGAAACTTTGTGCATTTCGACGACGTCCATATTCGGTAACGCCACTTACTGAGCACGTTCATTAAAAAATAACACTCAAATTTTATCATATTTTAAATCAAGTTCTTTGACAGAATAAAAAAACACTTATGTGAAGGATATCTAGAAATGAAAATAACGGTTCAAATCACATTCAGGTCGAAAAATTTGTATATTTTTCTAACATTGGTACACTTGTAAAATAATAAAATAGATAGACGCCTAGGCGGTTACGGTTTCGAACAGAAAATTCATGAATTGTAAATGTGTCAAATACTTTGGTTTGCAGATTTCCCGGCAATTTCAAACCACGGATCGGCTCTGCCGTATTTATCTACCCGTAGTCATAATATTCGACTTCCATTCCGAAATCTCCAATATAGCCGTCGCAAGAGAGTGGAAGAAAATAATAATAAAAAATGTACCATTATTCGAACAATGGGTAGGAACCTACACATTTCTATACATTGGTTGGCAACACTAGGCAAAATAATAGTTTAAAGTTGGAATAGAAATAACGATTTGAATAGTTTCTTTTATTCAGGTATACCAACCGAACAGAATGTCTTTGAAAGTGTTCTGAATTCAAAAACTGTGTCAGTTCACTGCTTTATTCTTATAATGGCGTTTCTATTTTGCAGTTTTTTTAATGAGGTTTATTTCGCTTGATCTATCAATTATAATCTTTTTTTAATGATGGCGACATATCTATGTTATTTAACTTTTTTTAACTCTAAGCCATAAGCAAAAGAAACTATTTTAACTATGACAGCTCCACTATAATTATCATAAATCCTCTTAAGTGACCCGCTATTTGATCAATATTGATACATTGTAGATACATTTTGTTTGACAAAAGCAAGTTTGACGGCCATTACGAAAATTTTGACATTTGGAAATCATCCCTTGAAATCTCATGCAGCTATATTCACTTCGATTGATTTTTCATGCAATATTCCGCAAATAAACCCGCAAAATTCAAAACTTAAGTTGATGATAAATTTTAGCGGAACTAATACCGAATTGGGACACGTGTATCAAAAAAATCACACTCCCAGAATATGAGGGCATGTGGAAAGAATGGATGCAAACAGAATGTCAAAGAGAATTCATAAGGCTGAAAGGAAAGGTGTAAGAAAGCGTGGCCGATCGAAAATGACGTGGATCGAACACATCGATTCCATCCTTGAGAATGGCCAGGTAAGGAGTAAGAGAAATAGGAGAGGGTGTATGATAAATGTTGTGTCGATGGAAGAAGCGAAAGAAGTATGCTTGGATAGAAAAGAGTGGAGGTCCATTCTCTGCCTACCCCTTACGGGACACAGCGTGATGGGTAAAAAAAATGTTGTCTCTGACCACATGATCGTTTCAGTGGTTAGAATGTAGTTGTTCTCATGAAAAATTCGAAACAATCTCCGTGTAGGTATATAAGCTTCGATACCCTTGAAATCAACAGATATCCACGAACAAAGTTTATTGAAAATAATGTAAAGAAAATGGAGCAGCGTCAGTGGGTTGTACGAGTATTTAGTGGGGCAGAAATAAAAACATAATTCAGCCCCGATAGCAATTTCGGAATGAAATGTTGAATTGATATCAAATATTCCACAAGCGTTCAAACTCAACAGTTTTCTAATACATTGTTTGCGTGCTGTTCCTCGTTTATGTTAACCCATACCGATCATAATATTATAATAAATATAATAATAAAAATAATAACATTATTATATTATAATAATAATGATTCAACTTATTATTTCATTGTATTGAAAAATCAGGTATGTTGCGCTTGTGAAATGAGTGACATTGAGTTGTACGGATGAGGCTGGCTCAAGATCGTGGGGAGTCCGAAGTGATCCAACTCCGTTAGGAGAGGCACACGAAGAAGAAGAAGAGTTGCTGTACCAACTCTTGTAATTAGATAACTCTATTCAGTTTTGAATTCCCAATCTCAAAGAAACTGAGCTCCTAGTAAATAATATTATAAAGTTACTGCAAAATTCATTCAGTTATATTTACTACGTACTACTAGAAGCGGCTTACCAAACAAAACTGACAAAATTTTATGTCTTATTTTGGCAAATGAGGTACGTAAGCGAAGAGTATCAAACAAAAATATTAAAGAAAAAATACCAACATTTGCAAATACAATTACCATATTTATAGAACACAAACTATCGCACACTAAACGTGTTGGTTAATACAGGGCCTCTTACCTACAAACGCATTTTTGAAGATGTTAATAATTCTAGTACATACATTTATTCTCCCTTTAATGCCCCCCGCATACCGCAAGCCAACCCGGAGGAGACAAATCCGCAGCAAACCCGACCCGCACAAAACCAACCCTCTAGTTCTAGTTCGATCGAAGCAATCAAACCAAAAATCCGGCCCCATACAAATCAAGCCCGCCGCAGATTGCCCCCAAACCAACCCGCCGTGCCGTGGGAATGTAAGATACGAACAGCGCCTTTCCTCTTTTTGCTGGTTTTTCGAACATCCTATAAGAGACAGGAAATCGAAAAAGCTGATCGGGACCGTGAGGTGGTCAACCTCAACTAGGGAATCCAATCCCGCAAACCGCGGATCTCGCAAATGCGGGATCCCGCACCTTTTTTGCGGGATCAGAAATGCGGGATTTCTCATGCGGGATCCCGCACGTTTGCGGGACTGAAAATGAAAAAATAATAAACAATAAGAATGGGCTCAGATGAAGTTTTTATTATTTATTAGTTCCTGTACAACCTCTTTAATGAAATATTTATCAGCATTCGCTGGAAAAACGGGACTTTTCTTTGAAATTCATATGAAAAATAATTATAGTTTCAGTTTTTAAGTTACAACTAAGTCAGTTTTGAATTTATATTTTGTGTTCGGTGAATCTTGTATCGGAACGGAACGGAACAAAATCAATGTCATTTGAATCTCTATGGCTAGGGATTCTACCACGGTAGGGGATTCAGTATCGAGCTTAGTAAATTGTCAAAGAAGGTTACTGCGTGATGCAATGTTAGTTAATCCAGAAACCAAATTGATCGACCAGGATAAGCCAGAAACTTATAGTGTCGCTATCTCGTCGGATAAAAGAACGCCGTACATCAATAGTCGTTATATGGTTGTGAATCCTGGCCTCTGTCGAAGCCTCAACAGAAGAATATCCTTAGTGTTAAGAATAGATTTCTGCGACAGATTTTGGGGATTAGATGGTACCACTATATCACAACAGCGAATCACCTCAGTGATCCAGTATCGCAAATTGAGCTGACTTGGCCATATTCTCCGCATGCCCCCAGAGAGTCTTGAATACGCATGTCTACTACAATCCGGATGGGACAAGAAGGCGAGGCAGGCCGAAATTAACAATGATGCGGGCATCCACTGCGGTTCTACGAGATGCTGGACTGAGCTGGGATGAAGCTGTGCAACTGGCGCAAGATAGAGAGGCTTGAAGAAACTTCGTGGCGTCCACATGCTCCACACTGGGATCGATCGTGGATTAAGTAAGTAAGTACATCAATAACTGGCGTAAAATATCGAGAAAAAGATTCAGGGTTTACAAATGTGGTGGACGATCCGTTTTTTTTATCTGAGCAAAGTAAGAATTGAAATGTGTGTGTTGACACAACAAACTGGACACCAGCAAGTTGATGACAACGACATCAACGACGATGAAAAAGGCATACCTTTAACGAATCTGTTAAATGATGATCCTTCGCTTACACTAGAAAATGAATGAGAACGTAGTCTCCATACCGAATGGATAGCTGAGTCTAGACCTGTTGTGCCTCTATCCGTACCCACTCGAGATAATTCTCTTGATCTGATGTGGAGGGAATAGAGGAAAGCACTTGGATGTTGTAGAGGTGGGAATAGCGGCTTAAATTCATAAACTTTATAGCGGTTTCATAAATTTTAAATAACGTTATTTTAAAGGCTTAAAGCTTATTTATTTCATTAGTATCCGGAAAGACTCTCCTACAAAAAAAATCATTCCGAAAATTTGATGTTCGTTGGCGGTAAGGTATAATTTCGCTAAAAAAGTTATTCAGTAAAGTCATAACTCTGATATATTTACAAACATCGTTTATTACGAATAATGAGAAAAAGTTATTTTTATTTATCGAATATTTTTATCAGCTTTCGTTATAACGCTCACCTCTACTTGGAAACTGCTTACAATAATTATGTAAAGTCAATTCCGTCTACAACGTTTACACTTAATGATATCTTCGGAAGTATTATCAGAAAAAAAATAACTAGTTTTTTGCCTCTTATATCAATAAATGTGTTCATTTGTCAATACGAATCACAATGTTAAAAGCTTAAACGTTCAAATGTTGTATTATATCGTTCCTTAAAAGAATCGGATTTTTTATACCTACCTCTGAAATATCATTATTTTCAATTGCTAACACTTCTAATAATTAAAAAAATGCATACTTATTTTTATTTCATTGTTTTCTAAATAATAATAACCTACTTCAAACAAAGAATTGCCAATCCCGCTGATCCCGCAAATCCCGCGGGATCCGCGGGATTGAGGTCACCAATCCCGCAGGCTTGCGGGATCGTGAACTTGATGCGGGATTGGATTCCCTAACCTCAACTATTCAGAAAAGGCACCATAAACCTCGGACGCCTTCGATTGCAATGGAGAGCTCTTGATGCCTCCCTATGTCCCTAAGTGGGGTTAGGGCCCCTTAGTACGTAGTGCACAATATAATTCAATCGTTTTCCATGGCTCTAGAAAATCTTGATACTCTGTAACAAGAGATTTTATCAAACGTTATCCATCACCAAGGCAAAATCTTTATTCCTTATCATGTGAAAATAGAAGCCAAAGATATTTCCAGTTGATTTCTCAATTCTACAGAAGTTGCGCTATCTTTGCTGCTTGGTTCGGAGTAACAGAAACTATTGTGTCATCCTCTAGTGGGACCCTCGAGTAGCACAACTAACAAACGTCTTCGAGCGAGGTTTGTCTTCACTAGACGCTGGATCCTCTTGATGGGAAAAATTGTCGATTTATGTCAGCAAGTTCGAGGGCATAAGAATTATTATAATAACTAAGTAATTAAATGCTGTAAAATCATAACTACTACATGTGTTGTACTTATTCAATAAATAACTTTGTTAATAACTTCACGTACCTAATTGTAGGGATACCTCCATTTAGAAATTTCGTATTTTTTTTATTTTTTTACCTAAAACATTATTTTAGAGAAATTGTTTATGTTTTGAATAAAATTGAATGCATTTATTCTTTCATTCGTTCACCATGGACCCACTCAAGGGCACTTGGGGATGTATATAATACGAAAATATACAAGGCTGTTTGATTGTAAAAATATTTTTCTTATATGTATTTTTCTGCATCTTTTCATAGTATTATTATTAGCATTTCATATCGTTATCAATATTTTAACTGAATAACTCTTATTTCACTATATTATGCACTGTTGTTCGTGAATTCTCCATGAAAGTAAAAAAATGTGCTTTTTTCTGAATTAAAGTTTCTACCTACATAGATTGGTGTACTATATCTAAATAAAATTTTGTATGAATTTTTTTTTTTTTGTTGGTGTTTGTTGGTTATATGTATTGTGTGTATATATTTGTGTATATATTATGTATGTATCTATATTTTTATTTTTATCATATGTGGTTGGATGTTAGAGATTGCTACGGCTATAATCCCGCCATTGCCACTTGTCTATACACTATTTTTTGTACACTATTTTTAATATGCATAAAGTATAAAATAAATAAATAAATAAAATTATGGCGCTTGATAATTATTATTATACTGTTTACTTAATAGTAACTGGCTTGCAAATCGCTATTTTATAAGATCCAGTAAATAAGCATTGTTTAATGTTTTATACTAAGATCTATTATTACTGTCTAACTGTCGATGCATTAGTTGATCCTCACTATATATTCTTTTATAGTTAAGATATCTTTAAGATCGTTCAAAATCTAGACACAGATATCATTTTCATGGCTAGTTTCATCATCTAAACCATAGTCCATGTGGACTCCTGGGGCTGGAGTAAAATGGCCGCCAACGATCAGTCCCATAGTAACAACGTAGAGCTTTTTACATTGTTACCATGAGAACACTGATTTAACGATACCGTTGGAGGCCATTTTATTGCACTTGACTTCATCCACTAATCTGACCTGAAAAGTTGGCAGCCCTACATACGGGCCCGTGTATGGGAGTTATATTCACAGTGAAATGAAAAACACGACTAAATAAATTTATGAGTGGTAATTAAATACACCCCCATCCCTTATGGGGAAATAACGATATGCTATGCGGCATTTCTCGCCCGGGAGACACGCAAACTCTCAACCTGGAACATTGCTTCAATGCCTGAACACCGCACGTCCAATAATGTAACTTGTTACAATCGATAATCTGCGCCCATAATTTATGTTGAATTAAGTCTCCAACTTCTGCGATTATATTAGAAGAACAAGATTAACAAAGCAGCTACAATCTAAGTTAATTTAAGGTCCATACCACTTTTTTGAAGGCAGAAATCTAACAGGTATCTTCTTAAAATTTAATTTAAAAACGATTATCGTTCAAACTGTTACTTTATTTAAAAAGCGAATGATCATTTTCAGAAATGAGTAAAATTGAAAATAAACACGATTCGAAATTAATCCAAAACTTCCTGAGCAATTAGGTTAAATTTTCCAACTTTGCTAAAAACATCGTTTAAAATAATATCCCATTTCACAAACTACCCAACTTTCTTTAACATTTCTTTCCACTCAGAAAGTACCGCATAGGTCATTCTCCAAAACAGTTTATAGCATTCTTATTTTTATATATGACTAGCTTTCCCGACAGACGTTGTCCTATAGTCCTTACTATGACTATTGATTTCAAATTTATAATTTATACAAAAATACGTTTAAATGTTAAAAATGTTAGAATGTTAAAAAAAAAAATCTTAAAGCTCAAAAATATCCATCAAAAATCTGCGTACGTAAATCTGCTAATGTCAATGGTTGTCAGGTAAACAATATTTTTGTTGTTATCGAATTTTTCATAGATGGGGTTGGCGTTATTTCTTACGAATTTTTCATATTTTTTATAGTTTTTCTGTTATCCGGAGCGGAGAAGAATCCAATAAATCAAACATCGGTAGAATCTCATCAGCCGATCTCGAGCTATAAGTGTTCGCACTAACCCGACTATCGTTTATTTTATAGATAGATATTCATCAAAATATAATATGCACATAGGTTGCTACTCTTTTTTATATTCAATCACGCCTTTTAAACTGGAAACTAATAATTGGTTATTATTGTTTATCCATCACGCCGTGTCCCTTAAGGTGAAGGCAGAGAGAACGAATTTCCACTCATTTGTTTTCAAGTACATTTATTTCCCTTCGTAGGTATTATTTCTTTTACTTCTGATCTGGCCTACCTCTAGGTAGGAGTGGACGTGTTCGATCCACGTCGTTCTCGGTCGACCAAATCTTCTTTCACCTTTCCATTCGGCCTTTTTGCATCAATGTTTTCAATTAACCAAAACCATCTTTACTAATTGATTTTCATCTTTGTAACAATGCTTGTTTCCATACAACACACCATTCTTATATTCTCATTCCTTTTCATATTCCACAGAGTTCTCCACAAATACTTCGTAAAGGTCTCTTCTCTACTGATTTTTTACCACATTCTTCTTTTTTGTCCATGTCCAGTTTTCACGCAGCTGTAAAGTAAGTAGTAGTTCCCCGCCTATCCTTTTTGCTATCCACTATCCAAACATCCCATCCTAGATAGCAAATTCCCCAATAACCTTTCTGACATCTCAATTCGTAAAATTTCCCCTCTCAACTCATCTTCCTTATTCCTTCCTTTGGCAATCAACATTGCGCGGTGCTCCAATCGTCTTGCCTCGGCTTGACATTGGACCACAGCACTGCGTAGAGGTCGGTGAAATTGTTGAGTGTGCGACAACTCTCTCACATTATAATATAATCAGCACAGCTTTCGCCTTCCACCTACTGTGTGTTTTATAAGACACATATTATCTGGATGTAAAAAAAGGTTTCTCAGCGATGGGAACGTTGATCTTTATTGACATTTTTAACTTTTTATATCTATTGACATTTTCAACTTTTAACAATTAGCTCAAATACTTTTTAATACTCTTAGAAGCACGATGGGGATCTTCGACTTCGAGGCCCAGCTACAAGACAAGTTTCCCGCCTGTAATTTTTGACCATGTCCACTGATGGTAACAGAATCTCTCTATAAGCTCCAAAAACTACTACATTACGTAATGTAGTAGTTTTTGGAGCTAATAGACCATAGAGAGACGTTGTTGTTTTTCAAAATCGGTCTTAGTGCAGTACCCATTCTGCTTACAGCCACTTTCCATTCATTAATTACAAATCTATGAAGTAATCGTATTTTGTTTCTTACATATCAGAAAGTCGTTAGATGACAAACAAACACCAGGTTTCTAAGTCTGAAAAAAGATGATTAAATATTTAAAATAACATAGCCACTTTGGCTCTTAAACAAAAAGTAGATATTAGTTACAATACCTACAGAATCCATAAAAGTAAATCACAATCAATAGCCTCATAAAATCTGGATGGTAAAAAGAAAATGATTTAATGGGCAAAAAAAGTACGTGCTTTATGGACTCACTCTATTTGGGGATTGTACTTAATTAATTAAAATCAATATGGTTTGTATACATATAATAGAATATGTGGTGAGTGGTTGCTTTCTGAATTAAAACGACCGTCTTAGATTAAGAACAAACCTTTATTTTACTTACTTAATCCACTTCCGCTCCCTAGGTGGAGCATGTGACTGCCACAAAGCATCTCTATCCTGGGCTAGATTAGGCGTCATTCTAATAATTTAAGCCGGTATCCCGAAGGCCTTCATCGTAGGCTCTCTTGATCGTGAGTCTTGGTCTTCTTGTACCACCCGGTGTATAGAATAAGCGTCCATAATCTATGGACTCGGGGGATATACGTAGGACATGGCCGAGCCAACTCAGTCTACGATTCAGGATAACTTTTGTCACTGGAGGTTGCATCTTAATATTTATTTTAATAAATTAATTTAAATGAAACAATTGATTTGTTTGTTATTCCACAAATTATTTAATACCCTGACTAGTTTTGCAGGCACAGGTCCTTCGTTTGTTCAGGTGACATAAAGTTTTTTTTATTGAAATAATTGTAACCTATGTAGCAGGTATAAACGGTGGGGTAGCTAGATTCCAGTTCTATTACAATTTTCAATAATTTGATCTCTACAGGCTTTCAACCATTTCTAGAGTTTTCAAAAGCTGTTTTTTTTTATAACAAAAACAGTCTTCGAAACATGCTTGCGAGCTCGTTAAAATGGAAACCTGAACCATTTACATTAAAATCACAGTTATTTTGTTGAAATTTCGTTGTCAGTAATATAATTCTTTATTTCGAAGCAGAGCTGAGGGATTGCGACATGGTGTGGGAGAAGGTCATTGAAACCGTAGATCGAGCGCGGTGAAGGGTTCTTGTTGCCTCCCTATGTCCCTAAGTGGGGTATTAAAGGGAGTTTTGATAGATGGATAGTTATATAATATTTTGAAAAGGCTGAAAGGGCTTTTAAAATAGGTAATATATTCTGTATAGGTACAAAAAAGTCTATCAAATCATTATTGTCAGGCAACAATTTTTGGGCGAAGCAGCTAGTTTTAAAATAAGGAATCGTACGCATCAATGCAAGGCAGTTCAGTTTATATGAAATATCAAATGGACACGTAAAATATAAACGTGAAATGAAAATTTCACCATTTTCACTTATGAAATTGATAACTCCTGATTGATGGAAGACCCCTTCCAGGCAGAACACCAAATAGGTGGAAGGATAGTCGGGGATTCACCTCGCAAGAGGCAAACCGCACCTCTTGAACTGGCCACAATAAGGCATTAATAAAGATGAATAGGAAAAAGACGAAGAAAATGATCCATGTCTTATTTATTAATAGTCCAATCAAGTAGTTGTTGTCGAATCTCGACCTATCCTACGAAAACCTTGAGTATGAGTTTCATGACAAAATATCAAAAATAAGCCTAGTAAAATAATCAAAACAAAAATCAGATATTTGGTTATAAAATATATAGTAAACTTCTCTGACATTCCGTATATAGCCAACAATGGAATTATAATGGTATTTTGACCGTCTTCATAGACTGCTACATGATATAAAACGAAGCATCCATCCCTTATGATAATATAAAAACAGCCCTTATTTCTTCCTGTCCCGAAACATAATCATATTTTAAGATAATAAAAAGGGGAAACATTTCGAGGATATTATTATTATTATTGTTGTTGGAAATTTGGGATTCATTTTTTATTAGTATTAGTTGTTGTAATAACATTTTGCCAAAATAAGGGATGTTTTCATTATTGATCTACGTATGTACGTGGAATGAGGATACAAGCGAAATCTCGGGGGTAGAATCGTTTGTGTTACTTGATTTATATTTGGATTTCAGATATTACGATGTGTTTCAGAATGGATCATGGAAATGGATTGTGCTGAAGATCAAAATTTGCATAGTTAAAAAGCCTAATATTTCAACTTAATGATAAATAAAGTCACAAAAAACTTCTTCTTTTTCTTACTCTTAATAATAATATAGAGATCCGAGGATCTGTTCTTTTCACAAAGAAGTTTCCTGAGACGCTGAACTCCAACTATCTTTCCATGTTTTGGAGGTCTCCCGGGTTAGCGACTGCCCGAGGGGATGTTGTTCGCCACCACGTTGGGAATTCTGGTGTTGTACATCCTAGCCACGTGGTTCCGCCAGAAGCGTCTCCGTGTCCTGCCCCATATGACAATGTCCTCTGTGTTGCAGGTCTCTCTGATGATAGGGTTGCGAATTCTATCCATTAATGTTTTCCCCAGAATAGCACGAAGAGCCTTCATTTCGGATGTTCTGAGCAAAGCTTTGGTTCTATTTGTGTTGGCCCTGGATTCAATACCATATGTCATAATTGGCCCCACACACGTTTTGTAAATCCTCACTTTGCTCTCCACCTTCATATGCTTGTTTCTCCAAACAAAGTATCTGAGGCAGCTGGACATTGCGGCTGCTTTATTCGTCTGTTGTCGGACTCCATTGTACAGGACGAAATTTCCACCCCCCGAGTACCTGAAACTGGTCACCTGCGCGATTTCTTCGCTGCCAATTTTTAGTCAGCATACTCTAAGCTCTTTTGAGACTACCATACACTTGGTTTTACTCACAAAAAACTTCAAAGGTGTTAATCCGAGGTTTCGAAATAGCTTGTTGTCAAAAAAAATATTTCTCTCTCTAAGGGCTCCTACTACGCGCGCATTTAAAGCCATATACCCCAACGTCCATGGTTTAAAAACAGCAACCTGAGTAGAATATAGCCACCTTGTCTAAAATAAGATTCAGCCATCAAAAGCTGGACGCTCACCTTTACAGGATGGGAATGATTGATTCACCATTTTGTGAGTGCGGCCTCGATGAGGAGACATTGAACCATGTTTTCTTTGCCTGTATCCTGAGATAGGTTTGAGATGTACAATCAAGTTCCAAGCGTGGAGTACTCACCCACTGAGTGTGGAGTATTTGTTGTGTTTGGGCTCTATCGAAGTCTATCGATTATTATATAAATTCATCCGGCACAATTTCATCGTCCTTTACGTATATTTGGTAGCTTATTATTGTTTTTTTTTTGTGTTTGTTGATTTTTTAATGTGATGTTGTTCATAAATCGAAATGGTTGATAGACTAGCTGTTACAACGCCGATTTTCGTACTGCGGTCGTAGGTTTGATCCCAGGTGCCGACTATTTTCCTTTTTCACGACACAAGCTATAAATATCTCACTGTTAAAAGAGTCAAAGAATGTATTTGTGATCACTTTGAGTGAGCACAGGGTCGTTTAAAAAAAATTGTATTGTTAGTGGCATGAGATCGTCTGATTGTGGATAGAATGCCAATTAAAATAATAAAAAAAACTCTTTTGCAAATAATTGATTGATACTTCTATCACCAAATTTCTTCATAATAAATTGGCTGGGTGTTCGAAGTCGCTACGGCAAACCTTCAGACATGAATTTGTAGTTATATTGTTTTGCCTTTTTGAAATGATGTCTGCATAAAAATAATTTATACAAATGAAGATTATTGAAAAAATTAACGAATTTAAGGTGCAGTTATTGGTGGAATTATTTGAATAATAAAAATTAATTAAATTAATTATTCGTATTTCGTTAGCTAATTCTAATAAAACAGATTTTTCATGAAAATATTTTTTTTTTATCTTAAATGAAAGTATGGTTAGTGAGAACATTTATAGCTCGAGATCGGCTCAACAGATTCTTCCGATGTTTGATTTATTGGATTCTTCTCCGCTTAAGCTAACAGAATAACTAATAAAAAAATGGAAAATTAATGTTAGTATGGAACGGATTTTGTGCGACGCCACCGCCATCTATGGAAAATTTTATAACAATAAAATTATTGTTTACCTGACAACCATTGAATTAAAAATATTGATACGTACGAAGATTTTAGACGGTACTTTTTTCAAGTTTTCAGGAATAATTTTTTTAACATATTTTAAACGTATTTTTGTACTAATTACAAATTTGGAATCAATATTCATAGTAAGGACTACGGGACAACGTCTGTCGGGAAAGCTAGTAGGTATTTGCATAAAAACTTGATAGAACGTCTGTTTCCTGAAGTCGATTACGCAAATATTTTATATACCAGACTTTTGAACAAGAAGTTTTAGGATTAATTCCCAGTTGATTCGTATATATATTTTTTAGTACCTAGTTAAACAAAAATTAAAAACCATTATTGGCACTAACGTAGTACCAGATTTAACTGTTTATTTGTTAAATTTGTCAACATTGACGATAAAATCGTTTAAAATAATTTTCAGTTTCGCTAACTACCAATTCCCCAGAACATTAACACCATCACCACTACAACAGACAAGGCTACCTACATAGTATCTACGTAGAGTGGTCATTTCTTCATTATGCAAGCATACTACCAAATTGTATGTAATTACCAATTCAAATCCTAGTGTAACAAAACTCACGGACAGTATAACAAATATCAAATCCTAGTTTACCAATAAGTGAGATGCTATGGGCCTTTGAAAGGAACGGATACAAACATAGAACATTGCACCACAGAATCCAAAATCATTCGAGTCTGGGTGGAGGTCTATAAAATAAAAATAATAACACAGAGAATTTATAAGGCTGAAAGGAAAAGCGTAGTCGAGAGCTAGGTCAGTAGCTAAAAAAAATAGGAAAGCATGTATGAGAAATGGCATGTCGATGGAAGAAGCGAAATAAGTGTGCTTGGATAGAAAAGAGTGGAGGTCCATTTTCTCTGCCTACCCCTTACGGGACACAGCGTGATGGGTAAAAAAATAAAGAAAAAAATTCAGGAGGCCAATAAAAAAACTTGATGAACTGAATCTATGAAAGGTTCTAGATTTTTCAATGAATCGGCTAAAGGATTAAATAAATTTCACAGTACTCACCTCGGACCTTGTTTTGACCTTTTGAAAAACAGGAAGATAATGTTTTGCAGAAATGAGATATTTTTGTTCCTCTAACCTCAAAGACTGACGCTGATAAATGTCATTTCTACTGACTGGCTGCTGCTACAAGTGCAGATTACTCGATGCCGGACAAATGGAGCAAAGTATGGACCGCATCGTCAGTAAGGAACCAGAACCTCGTAGCTGACCCGACAAAAGAACTTACTGGATCAACGCAACCCAGAAATATATGGTGTAGAGTTTACCAAATAAGATGTGATGAAGGCTGCACCGCTTCAAACGTGCATATGGAGATGGTTAGACTCATCAGCATGCACATTTGGGATGACACAAACCATTAACCATTTTGGTAAACGAATGCCCTATGTACGATTGTATGCATTCAAAGCAGGAGTGCGGGACTTGCACGCACTGAAGGATGATGCGAGTCAATGGCTTCGGTCTCTAGAGGT
Source organism: Mystacides longicornis (assembly GCA_963576905.1). Lineage (NCBI taxonomy): Eukaryota > Metazoa > Arthropoda > Insecta > Trichoptera > Leptoceridae > Mystacides > Mystacides longicornis. The sequence continues at coordinate 9,149,470 of OY756432.1, forward strand.
CAAATAATTGTGAACGAACATAAGATGATAACTGATCAAGCCTTCGTTACAACGAAATTATAATATGTTCAGTAGATTTAATACTTGGTATTTTTAGGTAAAAATTCGTTATATCAAGAAATGCGTTATTCGTTATAACGTGATTGAACCTGTTACAACGATAATTGATTTGTATGTTGGTAGGCACTTTGTATTCGTGCACATGGCAGCATCCTGGGCAACTCGCCAGACATCTGCAGTCGACTACAATTACAATATAAAAAGTGTATTCAATGTAATTGCCATGTTTTTAGCCCGACAATTGTGACAAATGTGTTGTATACATTTTATAAGCAGGAGGAAAACAATTTGTTGCCGTTTACTTAAAAAATTAAACGTGTGCCTACAGTATTGTGCGAATTTCTATGAACAGAACACATTTTTTTGCATTCTATGAAGACTGCCACACGGTGCATGATAATTGTTACTTCTAAATAGAATACTCACAGGTCGATTCAGTAATGATTTCGCTAAAACTAGGATATAATGATCGGCCTACGTCAGTCTAGGTCGGCCACGTCTCTATGCACCTATTCTTGTAGTTTAAAGATTTTCTATGTCGTCCTTTCTTCATTCATTCTCTAAACATGCCCAAAACACCTCCGTGTATTTACTTTCATTCAAGTCACTACATACATACATGCATTAGCATATTAATAAATATGAATATTAATTAATATTTTTACATTGTGAATATTAATTCTCACCACATTCCTTTCTAATTTTATCATTCCTCACCTTATCAATCAGTCTTTATAGAATATCCTGCGTAGAAATCTCATTTCCACAGCATTAGGAGAAAAGGAGAAATTACTTTTGTTAAATTAGTTGTTTGCGAAAAGCAGATTTGGCAGCCTTGACGTGAAATTTGAACATCACTTGCTTTTAAAATCACTCGTAGCAATTAATATTGCTAGGGCATTATTATAGATTGTTTGAAATCACGACTTGCACGTATATTTACAAGCACTCCCAAATTGAAAAAAAATAGTGGGAGTTAAATTTAAACGTAATTGTTAGCGAATCAATCTCACAACCCAAAAGTCTGTTTGATATCTAATAATTAATTGACTTGATTAACCGTAATGTAACCCAAAGGAGGACACAACTCCTGTCGAACAACAAGCGTCTTTTTATTGACATAAATCAGCCGTTTATGTTCACATTAATTCGCACAATACTGTACTTTTAATTACAATAAACTGCTCGCTATGTAAACTTTCAAGTGGCACTAAATAACGAAAAATAAACTTGCAACGGAAAATTATTTTATCAGATTTATATACTGAATTATGTATGCAGTATGGGTATTATTTATATAAACGCGTTTTTTTTTTGTTTTTGAATTGTTATTTTTTCTTCTCCGTCTTATTAATCTCTGTCCTATTTATATTTTATGTCAACCTTTCTTAGATTCTTTTGTTGCCTCCCTATGCCCGAGTGGGGTCAGAAAGATGTATGTATGTAGTTTCTTAGTTTAATAATAGTAGATCCCGATAGCCTAGGTACTGACTGATCACTTCAAGAGCTCCCGGGTTCGTCGACTCCAAGTCAGGTCATTTTTTTTGTAGTATTTTTCTCCTAAAATGTCTACCCGGGCTTGTATCTAATCTCGGATTGGAGAGGAACGGTCGACTGGTAGACATTGCCTTAGACATTAAGTTTCGCCGGTTATACCTACTTTGTATATAAAAGTGTTAATTTTAAGCACTGTTGTAGCGGTTCCTTCCTTGAACATTTCTACTCAGAATCCAGAAGGATCTTGAAAAGAAAAATAAGTTTCAAGAAACCAATCTCATATATAAAAATTTCGTGCCATGATGTTAGCTACCGTACAGTGATATACACAAAATAAATATCAACATTACGGTATATTTTACTCACCAGTGAAGTATATAAATCGGTATTTTTTACAAGATACCCAAAAATAGAATATTAAAAATAAAATTACATACCGTAAGGTGATTAGAGGAATTTCCCTATTCAGATTTTTTTACTATTTTTTGAAATACCAGATTTTTATTGTAAAACATGGCAAAAAAAAATATCAAAACTTGTTACGATAATATTTCATTTTTAATTATTCGTTTAAAAGCTTTGAAGAACATGAAAACACGAAAGTTGTTAGAATAAGATCACTGCCTTTCAGGTATTTTTGCAAACTTACTGCCATGGCACCTGGCATTGAGAAACTTCATCCAGCATTGTTTTCCATTATGTATGAGAAAACTGCTCTTTGTCGGTTTAACTTCTCAGATTATCCGCCCACTGCATTTGGGTTTTCTTTCTATTCTATTGTGTGATCAAAGCAATTTCTTAAGTTGGACACAGCTAGGACATTCATAAAACATCTAACACTCTTCGAGAAAGAATAATGTTTTGAATCTACGACAGAAGTCGTGTTTCTGAAAGATGCAGCACCCACGCAATGTGACAACGGATAATTTTCACTACGAAACTTACGAGTCAAATAACTGAATTGGTTTTAATCTTTTGAACCTTTTTCGCTTTAATCTTTTTACCCCCTTTAAGTCACAGCCCCTGATTTTTTTATGCATCAATTACTTCTTCTTCACTCTCCCACGCAGTCATTTTGGATTCTTCGTAGAAATAGTCTTTTGATGTGTCTTATACATAGTCATCCACGGGAATTTGTCCTCTCGAATATTCTTTCAGAAACGGATTGATTTTTTGTATTCCTCTTCCGATTCTTTGGAGAACTGCTTTTAATATTTCTAAAAAAAATCTGTAGGACCATACTTCAAATGTCTTTAGTTTCTTTTAGTCACTATCGGATAGGCCTCAAGTCATCAAAACTGCAGAAGATACTCCATTTGTTTTTTTTTTGCGTTTCATATATAATAATATACTTGCCTTGGCTTGCACTGACTCACTGACTGACTGATGTCATTAACGCCGCTAGATGGCGCGCCACTCGCAACTAAAGACAAATTTTGTTCTACTAATATACGGCTGACAGCTGACAGTAACATAATAATATTATTATGCCTGGTGGCTGAGCACTTTTTTTAAAGGTCTTGACGTAGAGAAAAACAATTTTTCGGGTTATTTAAAAACTCACATGCGAAGTCAGCCATAAGAAAGCAAAGTGTACCAAATTAGGAAACTTTTACGCACAGCGGGACTTCATAGTGAAGAAAAGCCTTACTAATGCAATGTGTGCAATAAGAAGTTTGCGGTCTCAAGTAATTTAAAGAATGACAATAATTGCAATAAGAAGTTTAATCAATCAAATAATAACTCAAGATAAAAGCCATTTGAATGCAAAGTTTGTTATAAAAAGTTCAATTTTTTTTAATATTCATAGTGTTTTCAAGTCTGACATATTAATTCAGCCATAAGAAAGCAAAGTTTGCATGAAAAAGTTTACCAAATCATAAGTTTAACGCACAGACGCGACATCATAACGGAGAAAAGCCTTACTAATGCAATGTTGGAAATAAAAAGTTTACACACTAAAGTAATTTTTTAAAGATTTTCATGTGAATCCATAGCGTTAAAAGCCATACATATGCAGAGTTTGTTATAAAAGGTCAAGTTTTTTTTTTAATTTTCACAAAGAATTCAATTAATCAAGTGCTTTAACGTCTCACATAAGAATTCAGCCATAAGAATGCAAAGTTTGCATGAAAAAGTTTAATCAACCAAATAGTTAAATACCCACATGCTAAAAGCTATTTGAATGCAAAGTTTGTAATTAAAAGTTTAAGTTGTTTTTGAATTTTCATAAAGAGTTGAATCAACCAAGTATTTTAAAGTCTCACATGTGAATGCTCACAGCTATGAGAAAGTAAAGTTTGCATAAAAAAGGCCATAGGTAGGCGCCTTTAAAAAACTAGTATCTAAATAATGTTCAAGTATATTGTCTTAATCGATGAAAATGTGAACTTTTTAGGTAATGTTTTTTTTTTCTTTTATTGGGGCACTATTTTTTTAATTTAATTTAATACTTCGTCATGTTTTTTTTTCATTAACCGCCAATGTTGACGATATTAATAAAGAAAAATAATTGTATTTATTTATTTCGATATTTCCTGCTATAGTCAGCTGTGGGTAGTGCGAATCTAAAAAGTTATTACCAACTTCAATTTCCAAGAAACGAAATAATCTTAGACTGACAATTCAATACCAGCAGACAGATATAATTATATAAGATAATGACAATAGTTTGCAGATAATTCAAGAGAAACCAGGACAAATTCCTAACCGAAGATGAAAAAGTTGGCAGTAAGTAATACTGAACAACAAAGATAAAAAATGTTAAAAAAATATTAAAATAAAAACAGCCGTAGTTTAAAATGAAAAGTCTCGAAATAATTCAAAACAATATTATGACAAAGACTTCAAGCTATAGGTTATATAATTTATATACCTACACCTAAAGAAATTTATCCGCATTGAGATGAACTAATGACCCTAGGAATAAGGGGAAATCTCATTAAAAACAGCAAAGCAAACTCGGGAACTGGGTTTGTCATGAGTCTAAGTAAATCAAATATATAATTGAATTTGATTCACGAGGTTCTGCTAAGCAACAATGGCTCGTCCCACGTGAGATTTGAATTAAAAAGCCAACCTCCGTTGAGAGGAGTGACATTGTTCTGCCCCCCCCCCCCCTCCGCCATATGTACCCGCTTGATTGCATTAAGTCTTGGAGAGAGGAACTGCGAGATATTAAAAGTTTTCATCTTGAAAGGAAACCGCTTCCGGCGGAAACTAAATGAAACCGAGGATTTTATTAATATTTCAAGCCGTGTGATAGCTCGACTTGGATTCTGCACGTGCTTTCCTTCTTCTGTTTGCCTCGTAGTCGCCATTTTCATTAATGCTTTTCATATTTAATTTGAAACACAATTTTTAATTGAATCACGAAGACATTGTCAAGAGACTTTTGACAATATCTAATCAGCCCTGATCCTATAAACAATATTCCCTCAGTCAAATTTCGGTTATATTTTACTGATGGAATTAACCGAACGCCTGAATGTCAGTTAGCCATTCGTGAAATAATAGTTTGTATGGCAGTTGTCTTTTTTTTATTTTATATTATGTATTGTACTTAAGGGATTTGTGGTGCCTAAATTCCATTTTTTTTTTGTTATTTTTATATTACTTCAGGGATTTACCTGCTTCTAAGTCCTCAATTTTTGTTATTGTTTTATTATCATTTTTTATTTTATATGAACATTGTATTGGTTGTTATTTGAGAGAAAAATAATTATATTTTTTTTCTACTTATTTTATTCTCTGTTTTGTACCAATTTAAACTTTTTGAGTAATTTCATTCGTTTATCGTCAAATTTATAACAAAATGTCAACGGCGCACTATGGATTTTTTTTTTTTATATAAATGAATTTGTGCTCACTCAAAATTAACACAAATACACTCCTTGACTCTTTCACAGTAAGCTACCGAAAGCTTGTGTCGTGAAAGAGGAAGATGGTCGGCACCTGGGATCGAACCACGATGCGACGTCCGCACGAAACAGTACGAAAACCGGCGTTGTAACCGCCAGTCTACCAACCACTTAAATTTGCCCCCAAAAAAGGTATAAAATTTCGAAAATATGCATAAATTTACTTTGACCGATTTTTAGAGCTGTATGCTGTGTACCTGATATTTCAGTATCTACGAACGTGTCATATAAGCTACATTTTAACAGCATAATTACCACGTGTTGTTGACGCTATAATATGCTATAAAATATTTTGAAAAAGTTAGGGATCTGTATGAAAAATAAATTATTTTTAAGTATCTATCTACCCGTGCGAAGCTGGGGCGGACCTCTAGTAGTCACTTTATTTTTGTGATTACCTTCGGGCAAGACTTAAAATCGGGGCACTGAGCTAGCCAGAGATAGATTAAATTAGTACTTACTTAGATAAAAAAAATCATCATTACAATTTAAATCTGTTCAAAAATATGTGTTGAGAAATAATCACATCTAGCAAGAAAATAAGGCAAACACCAAGGAATATGTCGTATGTATAATGGGGCCAAGTCGACTTATCTATTTAGTGGGAAGTGCAATTTCCTATTCCTTGAGCGACTCTCGGCGGAACTTTATCATCAGCGCGAGGCCCCTCCACCCCGAATAACACCCCACCCAACCCCGCAAGCCCACCCCCTGGCGACCTCACTCATTCACAGATCCTATCCCCGTATCTGTATCCAACTCACATATTCACCTATCACCAGTCAACCTATTATTATCTTGTATATAAAATTGAATGTTTATGTGTGTCAAAGCAAGGCGCGACAAAATGTTTAATCTAAATATAAAACATCAAATAGACGTGAAGTTGAGTACATCGTTCGTGCCATTTATTCTCAAAGTGTTTGATTTTTAATTGTTTATTTTATTTTAAATCAAAATTTTGAGATACTTTCTTGCATAAGTTTTTTTATACTTGTCCAGTCAAACCGATCTATAAAATAGGGAAATAAGATAAAGACAAATCTTCTTCTTCAGATGTCCTGTCGGGTTTCTCTGTATCCTGCACCGTTAAGAATTGTCCCTCTACCTTCTGATGCCGGTCCAGTCTCTTAAATTACGCAGCCATGATGCTTCTCGGTTGAAGAACCTCAGCGTCCCTCATTTTTGCCCTTTAATCTACATAATAATTCAGAAATTTTTGTGTGCTTTCTATCGTATATGTGAACATCACGCTCAAAATACAAATGCTACGTCAGATATGAATCTGCGCAGAGCGGTGCAATTTGCTTGAGAAGGTTCTTAAATACAATTTGCTGCATTAACTTTAATATATTTAGAGCTATTTAAAAAACTCTATTTTTTTAGGATCTTCATACAAATTTCTCAAAAAGACAGTAAGCCATCTTTTGGAAACAAAATTACTCATGTAAACGTTGAATGGAATCTTGGTATTACGGTATGAAAATGTAATAAAATAATTGTAGATTGATTTGTTATACATATAAATATTATTCAAATCTTATTATTCTCAATAAATAAAGATTTAATGAAAATATTTGCAAAATGATTCCTCCATTTTGAAGTTTGACAGATAGCGCAAATCACCCTCTATGGGTGGAGAGCCTAATTAATTATCACACATTAGGGAATGTAGCTAAGATTCAAACCACAGAGCTATCTCTCTATCTCTATGAAAACTTGTAAATTATGTCGGTAGGTTCGTATAATATTATGAGGTCGGTGAAACAAAAATTTTAAAAATGTCATTCTTCTTTTCCTGTACTTATGTCAGTTATAGAGGTCTGTTAAGCAATGGGAAGTTAGACTAGAACCTGTTTAATTACCTACCGATCAAGCCTGACAATCGGAATCAAAAACGTAAAGCAAGACGGGTATAAGCTAGTATTATTTATAAAGCAAGCATTTTTGAACTTTAATATTAAGAAAAAAAATCGTTAAAATGTTTGATAAAAAGGAAACCTTCTTCTTATTAATTTATGCACGAGAGCTTGTTATTTACAAGGTGGGATCAACCTCTAGCGGGTTCCACTCCCAGCTGTCTATCCCTCATTTTTTGTGGTCTTTCTGGGAGTCGTTTTTCATACGGTTAGCCACGCAGCTCTAACTTTAGTCCAAGTGAGTCCATTCTCTTCACATATTCATACCAGAATCTTATTATTTCTTCGTTGCGTCCCTCATCTTACAGTATCTCAATTTCGTATATTTCCCGTACCCTCGAATTTCTTATTCAGAAAAATGTGTCTCAATCGATGCTTCTTTTCTTTAATTCTGATCCTCTCGCTCCATTCAAAGTTATTTATTGCTTTAAAAAATGTGTTCATTTGATAAAATTGCGGAACTAAGCAAAAAATAAATTAACGCATCGAACGTGCATTCTTGATGGAATTATTTATCTAAAACCATTGATTTTTTATTCCTCAAAATGTTCAATACCCTGACTAGTTCCGCAGGCGAAGATCCTGCATGGTCACAGGCGACCAAAAAACCTGAAAGAATGTATCTTTATTACCTGTGACCATGCAGGACATGTGCCTGCAAAAGCCTAGATAATTTGTGGAAAACCGATTTGATAGTTTCATTGAAATTATTTAAAAAAAAAAGACAGTAGAAAAGTGCGCCGGCACCTGCTGGTATCGAATAACTCCGCTATATCCCAGACAGCCGTACTCCATATTCCCATCCACATGCTCACACATACACCACACGCTGGTAGACGACTGGTATGAAACATCTCTAATGCGATTATAATAGGTATTCACCGCTAGAAACACACAAATGCGTGCTTTTCGGCTGTTTGTTTACGTACCAAATGAAGCCTTCGTTAATATGATTATTGACACCGGAATGGTAACCCGACTGGAAGCATTATTTTTCATTTCTCGCCTCTTAACATACTACATACACTCAATACTCACTCTACTATAATATTACCTGGAACTAATTAACATTTTCCAATCAATACTCCAATCAATAATATTTCGAGTATTAAGTTACGTAGTTCATTCAATTCTGATGATATGTTGTTCCAAGCGACGATGTTCTATGTAAGATTGGAGAACTCAAAATTTAATTCTTCTTGGGCAAAGCTCCCTCCCATGAGTTCCCCGATGGTTTGTATTCCATTCCACGCCTTCAAATTGTGAAGCTATGAGTTTAAAGGTGGTTGGCAGACTATTATAGTGGACGTCGTAGGCTCAATCTCAGGTTTCGACAGTCAATACACTAAGATCCCACTTAGGGGCATATATAATACGCCGTTGGTTCCAGCGCTGTTGCGATTATTTCCTCTCACACTATATCGAAATTCCTCCGGACATAACAAGCATTGCTTTCGAAACACACCCCCTCTTAAGTCGATCTTGCTTTCAACAATTAGCTGCAGAAAGGATAACTTAACGCCTCTAAGTACTTGAAGATATCATATTTTGATTTCCGTAAGCAGTTTCCTATCGATACTTTCCATATTAATGTAGACTTTTACTTTATATAATTCATATAACAATTTGTACTAGTCAAGTTTGTGGTCTCTTCCACTCCATATCCTGCGTCAGCATGCAAACCTGTGTACTTATGCCGGCTATACATGATAAAGTTATCCGTCAAGCCTGCAGAGGGCTAGAAGCAACCTCCAATAAACTTGTCTGTATTGCTATCAGTTGACGTGACAAGCCTATTCATTAAAGTGTAAACTGGACCTTTCTGTCCGACTTGGACTATCAAACAAAAAGTTAATGATTATTTCTCAATCCATTTATAAATATCAAAATCACTCAAGCACGGAGGTATTGAAAATAATTATTTATTATGATTCTTTTGACGTTTAAAATAACAATGTATATTCCGTTTCTGGATTTTGGTTTTATAAATAAAAGTATGATAAATTGTCAACACTCAAGTCATAATAAACATTTCAGACGCTCTAGTTCATTAATAGTTAACACATCAGTTACCATCAGAGCCCCATAGAAGGTACTTTTAGCGATGGGAATTCCCGCAACGTGTCTCTCAGAGCGAGGAAAAAAGGCAAAGAAAGGTGATTTATTATCGCAGAGAGCGCTTCCACCCAAAGTTCATGACATTTACTGCATTTTCTTTCCACATATCTTCCTCCAACGGGCGACCCGGTAATGAGAAACAAATGACACAAGGAGGCTATATACCCTCCAACATCCTCATTTCTACACACAACACAACCTGTTTCCCTTTTACAACAAACTTATTTCTTTTCGTTATATAACACATTATTCTTCTCGAATATTTTCTTTTCTTCACGTTTCAAAGCAAAAGTTTCGTTTGTGAAAATTGAAAACATAATATTCAATTTAAAAACGTAATCTGAACAATACAACTTTCATATTTTTTTTTCGAATCTTTCAACATAAAGATATTAAAAAAAGTATATCAGGAAATGATTAATTTTCCTGTATACATTGTAACAAATTTGATATTTGTAAGCCCCATTCATGATCACTTCCAATGCATTTGGATGACATCCAAAAGAATTTTTGCATTCACGATCAGTCCAAATGGATTTAGTCCATTGTGACAGATGTGAAACTTGATTTTTTCAATAGTAATTATAACAAAATTTCTTTGCGTTAGTACCTACATTTATCTTTAACTAGCTTTCCCAACAGAAGTTGTCCTGTGTTCCTAAGTATGAATATTGAGTAGATACTTAAATGCACTTAAATTGTGTACTTAAATGGTGAACGTTGTATACGTAAAAGTGATCACAACTAAACCAGCCATCATGATTGACGAAGGTCGTAAGCCCTAATGGTACACATACTAACATTGAAATAGCACTTATACAAATGTGATGTTTGCAACAGATATTGAACGTGTTTTCATAAGAATCGCGTCCACCATGTGGTCTAAAAAGTTGATAGCATGCGCTAATGTTGGATGAATATTGAATTCGAATTTGTATAAGGATAAGTTTTTTACCTTTTGACCAATGTAATTTAGATAGATGCATCTGTTTCAAACCATATACTTTCCATCGAAATTCTGTCAATCACACCAACTAGCAAATAACTGATAGTTCCTGTCAAATTTTCAAATTTGGAATAAAATCTAAATTATTAAAAGTAGTAAAAAGATAACTTTCACATTCGTGGAAGCCTAGGAGTGGCGGATATAAATAGCAAGCTCGAGGAAAGACACTTGCGATGGTATGGACACATATAGAACGGAGACCGCAAGAATATATTGTAAATCAGGCCATCAACATGAGTGTTCCACGTGTGACAAATAGAGGACGACCAAAGAATTCCTGGGTGGTGCAGAGGCGTGACCGGATGCGAAGATTGGGTTTGGAAGAGGTGGTGCAGCAGAGACGGACTAATAGCCTAAGAACAAGGAGGGCTGACCCCAACAGTCTACTTAGACGCTAAGTTGGGAGCAAGCTAGGGAAAGAGAAGAAGTAAAAAGGTTACCTACTTAGAGTTTTCTTAAATTTTATAATTTTCCACGCAACTTTCTTATTTTTTTCTTTCATAGGAACCTTCTCCTAATAAAAGCCGACACGACAAGAAAAGATTTTTCAAAATCGGTGCAGCCGTTTAGGCGTAATGCGATGACCACAGAAAATAGCTCTCCATTTTTATATATAAGAAGATTATTTAAAACAGCAATACGTGTACCATAGTGGTAATATGATATGACAAAATGAGACAAATTTGGACCAAGTTTTTAACACTGGCAATTAATTGACGTGACAACTTGGACTACGCCCACTAGAGTTTCCCGCTCATGAGGTTTTTCTTTTAAGTTTCCATAATATTAACCAAATGGGTTGTTATCTCAATAGGTAAATAACAAGTACATAATATTATGTAATTAGAAAGGGAGTATTTAGTAAGTTAAGTACTTACCTACTCGCATCGATTCCATAATATTTTTCTCTTTGACAGATTGTTCTACATTTAAAAAAGCAGCTTCAGGAATTTGTCTCGAGATTAAAATAATATTTTGAAAACATAGCAACACCGCTGATAAAATAATATAATGTTGAAGTAAGCATAATAGGTATACCTTCTGCCCGAATTTGTGGTAAAACAAATATAATTCAATCATTGGGAATGTTTCGAGACAACTCGGTATAAAGTTGTCTCTTCTCTATGGTAATTACAGAATTGCGTGTTGTCTATGGAATATACAGGGAAGGTTATATTTTATTAAAGCATGTCACGAAGGAGGGAGTCTTTGCGAGACCAAATGAATTAAAGTGGATTGAGGTTTCCTCTGGTGCCTAATCGAAAAGATTCCTATGTTTCGAAACATCCTTTCTACGCAATTATTTCCAAAATAATTACTTTTGCCTAGCAAATTCTGTTTATAGTAAATTAATATTGTATTGGGACGACTAAATATGTGTACTTATACAGGGTTACAGGAAAAGTCGTACCTACGGAATATTAAAGGACGTTATTATTTAGGTCATTTCTGATGGATTTGATTCTATAATATGGTGTCCGAAACTTATTCGTTATGGAGATATTGAACTTCAAAGATTTTGAAAAAATTTCTTTTATTTTTTGCCTTTTTGTCGATTTTTTCGTATTAGAGGTCCTAGAGCCCGGTTTTTTATGCATCTAGTGAGAGGACATGTCAATTAATAAAAATGATTAACAAAAGCTGAACCTACTACTAACAGCTTAAAAAGACAGCTCGACCACAGCTAGGATTAAAGAATTTTGTGTTTTAAACTTTTAAGCGCTTTTTTTTTTAATTTATGGAACTTGTTCTGCAGATAATTTTAAAAAACTTTTACGTCTCTTTAGCTATTTAAAAAGGTATAAAACTTGCTATTAAATAGGCAAAACATTGACCAAATAACAGTTAAGGTAGTAGAGGGTTCATTTTTAGTTTGAAGTAGCTAAAATACGTAAGGGATGTTTTTTTGTGTCAACTTGGGTTCGTTGTTAGAGACCTAAACAAGTTTCCCTTTATCGAAATTGCGAAGATTTCGACCATTAAATATAATTATGATTCTTCTATGTAAAAAAAACTGTAGCTTTTTGGATAAAAATCATTTCATTTCAATACATACCTACTGTTTGTAAAGTAAAATCGGCTATTAGTGTTCAAAGTCAACAATAACTTGAATCAAAATATTAATTGGTCATTTAGCTGATAGCGCGAGGCCAGAATCATTAAAACGCCGTTGAGCGCATCTCGTTAATTTCAAGTGAGGCTTCGATAGGATTTCGCAAAGCGGGTGATTCCATTTATTTGAAAATGAAAGTTTTTCATACGTTTACTTATAATATGAGCGGGAAAACAGCTTACGTTTATAACTACTAATTGGGGGTTGGAATGTTAACACTCAATTTAGTTCAAATTCTATTTGATCACCATAATTTATATTTGAGGTAACGCTAATTATTTCATGAATGTATATTTCATGAATGTAAACAATTGAGTCAAACTATTCAATCGAATGTAAACTGTTTGATGCGTGAGTGGTGCCCATTCTTCTTTATGGGTGTGAGTCCTGGCATCTGACCACATAACGTATCTGTGTTTGAAACGAAGTGCATCTTGGATATAGGATAGTACCACCGCATCACAAATAACGCTATACGGCGATGCGCTCAGCGCAGACCCATCACTTCAACCGTGTAGAGGAGATAGACATTGCTGGGACATGTCTTCTTGATTCCGAATGACAGCTAGAGCTGATTTTAGCGCTGCTCTTCCTTCCATCAGGGTCTCGAAGATGAGGAAGACTTCCCGTTATACTGTGGCCCGTTTCTTTGAGGCAGAGTTGAGGGATTTGCACGTAGTGTGGGGGGCGGTCATAAGCATTGCGCAATATCGAGCGCAATAGAGAGCTCTTGTTGCCTCTCTGTGATATTTCAAGGGAGAATAGAATAGGTATAAATATTTATTTTTTTATACGAGATAAAGATAATTTTTAACATACGAGAAATTCGAATTCATATTTTATGTTTAATAAAATTTGAATTTCAGATGTTAGTCTGTTGAACTTAAAGTTCAACATATTAAAAAAATATGAATCTGATAATTCTATGTAAAAAATAACGAAGCCCACCCTGCCTAATTAATAATAAAAAAAAAAAAAAAATAACGAAGCCTTGAATTCGACCAAATTGAAATATTGTTTTGGATTTTTCAGAATTAATTGTGCCTTAAACGACTACAATATGTATTGCTTTTGTATGCTGAGCTATTCTAAGGCCCTGTCCTAGCTGGTCGCATGATCGTACGATCGTGCGATTGCGATAATTGCATGAACGCATAAATAAATTTGTGTTCGCACGATGAAAAATTGTGTGTCCCAACTGCCATCGCATGATCGCGCGTCCACTTTCCTTGACAACGCAAACAAATAAATATGAATGTTCGTAAGTAAGAACTTTTGGAAAGTGGGTGTCGTTTCCCGAAGGGGGTAGGCAGAGAGTACGGATTTCTATTCTTTCCTATCCAAACAAACCTCTTTCGTTTCTTCCAAACGCAGACCATTGCGCATGCATGCTCTTCTATTCCTTTTGCTCCTGACTTGGCCCTCCTCTAAGACTGAACAGATATGGTCGGACCATGTCATTCGAGGTCGGCCTCGTCTGCGTGCACCCATTCTTTCAGATTTATATATCCTTTTAGTCATTCTTTCCTCGTTCATTCTCTCTACATGCCCAAACCACCTTAATTTATTCACTTTCATTCTAGTCACTACGCTAACATCCACTCCACATTCCTTTCTAATATTATTATTCCTCACCTTATCAATCAGTCGCTATATAGAACATATTTATTTTAAAAAAAATCGATATAGGTAGGTACTATCATTTTTTCAGTTTCGATAGAACATTGAATGTAAATAAAATGTTGTTTCTTTCAAAAACCAAACTCGAGCTACTGCTGAATTTTCTATATTTTCTGTTAAATGGATACATTTTGACGGGGTTGGGTGTACAGTGGGGAATACATGGTTGAATGTTCTGTTAGGTATAAATAAAAAAAGAAGTTAGTTCTATGAATGTGAACCCCGAAAATAACATCAAAACAGCTAATTCGACCACGTGTCTCATTGCAAGTTGCTGTAGCCTGGGTGCCGGGAGGCCCCTCCCCGTCAAAAATTGCCGTTGCGGCGCAATACTAGCATATCTTAATTTTTACACGTTTTTAAATTTTACAAAAAAAATTCTCGTGAAAATATTTCTGCCAGTAAATCTACACATGCGGCTTTAGCTAGAATCCTATTACCCACACGCTACAGATGGAGGAAATTAGATCATAGCACCTTTTGGGGAATATTTTTCTCTTATCTCATGTGACGTTATCATTGATTATTAAGTATAAACCAAATAAAGATCAAAGATGAAGATCGTAAATTCTAAAAATCAAATGTATGCTCGAAATAATTAATTCAATTAATAGAACTCCGTTTGAATACTGTTTCCGTCTTAATTAAACAAAAAATAGGATCCTCCATCACTCAAATATTACAGAAGTATAATCACTAAGAGTGCATGCGGTAGTTAATTCCGTCTGATGTTTATCTCGCGGGTTGAGCTCAAGCACTCGATGGAGAGCTGTAAAAACATGTGTTCTATTGGTGCTGTTATATGGAGTGGAATGATAGACCCTCAAAATTTCAACGCCAAACAAGCTGGAATCATTCGAGATGTGGCTGTATACACGAATACTGCTGTGTATCTCATGTGTCGACGGGTTATTCTGGGCCTGCTGCAAAAGAAACAAGGCTAGCTAGTTTTGGGGCGGAAGAAAGTTTCTTGGTTCAAAAATCAAAAAGACAGTAGTTCGGAATACCGGATGCGGCAACATTGAGAAGGAGTTCGGAGTGATGGTCGCCAACCTCCGTTAGGACAGGCACTCTAAAAAGAAGACAATTTTCATAAATCACCAAAAATAAATAATTTGCCCCACGAATTTGTTTTTTTTTTTTTTACTTAAACACTGAATAAGACCGTCAACCACCCGAGTATTACAGCAATTTGGAGATTCCTTTTTACTCGCATTATATAAAGTCAAGATGGGACTCCGAAATCGCCGTAAGGGATCCACATCGGAGTGATTCCCATCCGATATTTTAGACCGCCAAAATTCATTCAATGTCCCACAACAAGGATCTGTTTTTTTCTTTTCTTTTTTGCATGTATGTTATTATATCACTTTTTAGTTAAACAATAGAACCTAGGCCAAAATAATCAATGACCTTGATTTTAACAAAATAACTGAATTTGCGACGTATGATAGTATTGCACTCACCCAGGGACGTTACCCACCTTGCGTCGCGATGCCTGTATGTTGGCACCCAGCCAGGACGTTCCTTTCTCACTTTTCATGCATGTTTGCGGACACAACGTTGGTACTATCAAAAGGTTATATTCTATTTTTTGTAACTCCAAAATTTTGTTCACCTAAATTTAGCGGTTGTATTTCAACGACGATATTTTGATGTTTAGCATTAAAAATAATTACCTATTAGCATTAAAAACGAGAAATCCATTAAGAGAATACTGTACCTATAGGGGAAAAGGCGAAATTATTAAACACTAGTTTTGATTTTATAAAAATTAGGTTTCAATTTTCCAAAAATTGTTCCAATTGGTCCATAGGTACTTTTTTTAAATGAATCTGCGCTCACTCGAAGTGATCACAAATACACTTTGACATCTTTAACACTAAGCAAAATACTTGTGTCGTGAAAGCGAAATTGGTCGGCATGGCCAGGATTCGAACCTACGACCTCCAATACGCTGTACGTACTGCTTCGATTTCGATTATAGCAATAAGTCAGATGTAGTTTTATGAACTACTTTTTGTATCGCAATAATTCGTTAACTAGGCATAGCCATCTCGATAAATATTATTGTTTCAATATGTAAACAATTATGTTATGCAAAAATATATAATGTGTACATTTTTTTAATAATGAAGTCCCAAGATAATCAAGAAAAAACACCTTATTTAGACCTCTGGTAAAATGTCAAAAAAATAGACCAAAAGTTCCATATTTCTTGGGACTTTTGGTATATCTTTTGACATTTTGGGCTGCAAGCGGCGAATTCTGATAATCGTTCCTTCAGCTGTGCAGTAGGTATTATGTTAGTAACTATGCTAAAATTATAATTTAAATTATGTGCACTTTGCTACAAGGCTGTTTTGTATTCCTATATTATATTAGGCACTCATATCGAGATTAATCAATTTGTTTAAATTTCTGTAATAGGATAAAATTAGGGTTGGGAATTATTGGCCTTGGATTAAATTTCTCTTTGCCTAACACGCCAGGACGTGGTGTGTTTGTGAACACAATTAATTAGAGTAATTAATAAAGCAATGCTTTCGTATGTGGAAACACTTGTACATACTCACCCTCGCTGTTCATTAGGTGTGCTTTAATTATCAATTCTACAAAAAGAGAGGTTATGAAGAGTCACACCCGTGCGTGCATACAGAATGGTTTCAAATCATTTTACATTTTTAGGGACTTTTTTAGTAATAAGATGTTTTATGTTGGACTTTTTTGTTGGAAATAAAATTATTTGCAGTTGTAAGTGTGCAAACATTCAGGTCGACCAATCAATCAATTTTCCCTTTTTGAACCCAATTAGGGGCATAAGGAGGCGACAAAAGCTCTCAGTTCCAATAACCTCCTCCCACACCATATCCAAATCTCTCAGTTTGCCTCGAAGGAACAAAACCTTCCACAAAGGTAAACTAATTAATATAAACCTTACGCTAGTAATGTTCAATTTTTTAAGTTAAAATTAAAATTTAGACCACTATAGGCTTACAGCCCGTCTTCTTCTGTTGCGCCGACTGAGAGATTATTTTATGACCTTTCACAGCCGTTTTTTATGTTTTTTATACATCGATGTTGGGTAGGCAACAGCGTGGATACGTAGAAAATCATTGGGTCAAGATATGTACAAAGTAATATAACACATATATCAACAGTTCCCACCCCCGGGTAGGCAGAGAGACGCCAATGGCATGTAACATCCTGTAATAACAATGCGTATTTATTCGTTATCCGTTTCCTCCCTGAATGTTCCAGCAGCTAGCGTACAAGAACCGCGTGTATGTGGCTCCTGTCGTAGTACAACACGATATTTCGTGTCGCCTAATAATCCCGTTTCCCGAGGTTCTGTTAACAATTTTAATGCCTGTTACAATCACACCCACATTTCCCCAGCGCCGTGTTATTGAATTTCTATAAGGGACCCTCCATAAACGTAAAATTATGTCGAAACATTTGAGAAATTCTGTTCGGCATGAGTATTATAAGAAAAAACGTAAGTTTTGACTTAACATCATGAACAAAAAAATCTGCTTCTGTTGAGAATTTAATCAGGCTTCATTCCTTCCTTCTCAGCTTGTATCAGTCCACTCCTGAACTTCCTCCAGACGCTTTCACGTCTCCTGATCTTGTGCAACCTGCATTCACTGCGAGCCAACAGTTCTTAGGGTCGTCCTTGTATCAGGATTTCAATCCGTAGTCCTAGAGCGCCAGCTCAGGAGACAGGAGGAGACCCATTCATAGTCCAAACGAGCGAAATGAAGTCCCTTCGTCATTTTAATTGTTCTAGTCCTTGTGCGTTTATAATAAACGCACATGGACCCTGAGATGGAAAAAAGAGTACGTTTTCTTAATCGGTGATATTGGACTCCACAGAAACAAAAACTTTTTAGTAGGCGATGACAGTTCTTTCTCGTTGTTATTTCCTTGGTGACCATATCAACGATTGAGAAAATATACTCCATCTCCAACTCTGGCTTTATGCGTTTTTGGTGTAAACGCACTCAAATTTTTTACAATTTATGTCTGTTTTAAGACTAATTTGACTTTTCTTTTGTTGCAGTGATGGTTCCATCAGTACGCGCGTGGACAGCATGACGGCGCAGAGACCTCTCTGACACGAGGACACTGCGGAGACGCATTTGATGGTGACAGCCTCTTCCGCAGACCTCTGACCAGAGGCCCCTGTTCCACGCTAGACGTGGGACAGTCACGAGCACATCTCATGAGGGTTAGCCAAGCTCAACAAGACTCAAGGACCTTCTACAAGCCGCGGTTACAAGCCAAACAAAATGATTAGGAGTATAAGTGAAATGAACCAAATTAACCCGAGAGACTTGATGGAGGCATCGTGTAGCAAAGATGACCAGCATCAGGCGGGGCCCAGCAAAATGAGGATCCCAAGAAGTCAAAGCGATAAAAACTATCCAACAATAATTGTTGAAACTGAATTCAAAGACTAACTTTGATATCTTCTGAAATATTCTCATCAAAAACTCACCATACCCACAATCATTTTTGAAGAACTGTTTGAAAGCAATGAAATGACTGAATAAAAATTTCAGACTTCTAAACAGTAAAATATAAGAACAAATTTGTTGTTGAATACATTTAAAAGAAAACAAATTATCGGTAATTAAAGTTCGACCGTATGGTTCACTTCATAAAACTTCCACCTTACAACTGTTTATTTAAGAGTGCGGATTTCTGGATGGAACGAGTTCTTCCAGCTAATGGAAGAGAGCAAAAAAATGTTATTTTTATCTTGTTGAGCTTCAGTGTTCGTGGCTGTTTAATAGGGTATTTTATTTTATTTTTTATCAAAAAAAAAATGAACATTCTTAATAAAATAATTACTATTAAAATAGATAATTGTGCAATCGAACTTTTAAATGTGTTTATATTTCATACTGTTAAGTAATGAATTTTACAAGAATTATATGATTATTATATACGTGTTTTTAACAAACAAATAAATAATAATAAATTGTATCCACTAAGTGGAAATATTATAATAAATACAATATTGAATTATCACTTAGATTTAAAATTATAGATATTTTTAAAAAAAAAATGTTATCCAATGAGAAAACAGATTGTAATAATAATTATTGATCTAACTTAGAAAAAATAAATATAAACATATAATTATTTATGTATTTGTTTAATATGTTAATATTACGTTTTATTTTCAAAAATAGATATGGATAAAAAATATGTGTTTGAAGATAGGTAGGTATAAAATATTATTATGAAAAATGTAGTGAGATTTTTGTATTTAATTTTAATTTATATTATGAACGTGGGTTGAGCCAAAATCAATGCCTACTTTTAAAGAATTTTCACAATTAATTTAGCATTTTTCATGTAGAATCATGATAGAGAATAAACTGTTCAGCCTGTTAAATTCCTAAATAAATAATATTTCAAAAAAGCATATTTATATCTAATGTTATTATATCTTTTATATCTAATATTATCGTGATTGTAATAAATAAATATATCAATTTTCTTGATTTGAAAATATTTTTTTATTGTAATATTTTTGTTTAAATTTGAAATAATTGGTGAAAAACAGATTATTTTTTTTTGTTGACATTCTAAATAAAACTGAAAAAAATAGGTTTTCGTGCATCAAAAATCTATTTCAGTTTCATTCAAATTACATAATTTATTCCAATAAATAAACAAATTTTTCGTAAAAATATTAAATTCCTCAATGTTCATTGACAAGTGTCTGTGGCTATACTTAATTACCTACATATTTACTTCTACATGTATACATTGCCTGTTATACATACATCAATGTGTGAAAGAAGGTAGGTTCTTAGTTTCAAATTTTCTGTAATTAACAAGTGTCTGTTTCTACATGTATACACACACTGTTATTCATTGAATGCAGAAGATTCACTTCTGGATAAATAAAAAAAATATTTAAAACATTTTTTTAGTAAAAGGCAATCCACCCCATTATGATTGCATATACTTCATTTTTATTAAGGTACTTATACATATAATCTATTAGTACTGAAGTTCACAAAATTATAGAAAAAAATATTTTTTTTATCATTAGTACCAAACTTGTAACTGTTTATAAATAACTGTTATATCGTATCTAAGTGCACAAGACAATATTAATATAAATTATATATATATATATTTATTATGTATGTAATATTATTATAATAATTCAACAAGTTATAAAACAATTATGTAAAAAGGTAAAAACAGAAATCAAATTAATTAATTAAATAAGATAAATGAACATACACATACAAATCAGTAAAACTTTAAAACAAACTACAAAAATATCGCTGTGCAATGTGTTACAGTATCGTCAAAATACTATAAGCACAATTAATAAACTATCCAATTATTATTAAATATTCTTTTTGACGAAATATTGTTGTATTTTTATTTAAAAGTATTTTAGTATAAAGGCAAAATTTGTGTACCTACTTATTTTATTATTAATTTTTCATTCTTCCTAACCTTCTAGTAACATATAAGTAGTAACATATTTTATTGTTATTTGTTTTATTTTCTTGTATTTATGTTTTTTTTTATTGTGTAATTATTCAAACTTAATTACAAATGTATCCATAAATGTATTTTAAATTTCAATAGAAATAATTATTTCATAGTAAAAAAAATATATATATTACATTCTTACCAGATTCAGATATTGTTAAATAAATTTATTAATTAAAAAAGTTAAAAGCTATTTATTTTTTTAAATATAAATTATGCATTTGCACAGCGATATTACATTTTTTTTGGAGCGGTCTAATTTTAATTGGCCTGTTAGTTTTATTATTTTTATTGAATCGCTCTTATTTATATAATAGAGATAAAAATATTACATTAAACTCAATGAATTATTTCAAAGATTTAAATGGTCAGATTCGAAATTCAGCACAGATTTTTGCAGACATTTGGCAAAACTCTAAAAACGCTGTCTAAATATATGATGATAGTAAAATATTAAAATTATCGACCCGATAAATGGTGATGAACATAAAGTAAAAGCTTAAATCACTAAAATAAAATTAAATACAATGATGAAGAATTTTCGCCGGATTTAAATAATATGTACCTGTCTATACGACATATTATATAAAATAATAAAAGACGTCCTTTCAAATTAAAAAGATAAAAAGATCTAAATCGAATCTAACTAAAAACATAGCATAACGTGTTAAATAACGTTTATACGTTTATACGTTTATATGACAAATAGATTTATTTTTTTATTTTACCGACTTTAATTTAATAACCAATCAACAGCTTTTATCACAAATAAATATGCTAAAACAATGATGGATAATGTTATGATTATGATAAATGTTAATTTGCCGTATTTGATTTTCAGAACCAATAATTCAAATATCAAACAAAGTGTGTTACAACGATAATGATAAATTGTGTTTTTACCGGATTTAAATCTTACAATATTTTTATTAAGTGTCTATGAATGCAAAAACCAATCCAAAAATTTTGCAAAAAAACTTACATAATAAATTTGAATAATGATAAAAAATAGTTTTGGCTGGATCTAAATTTATAAAAAATCTATTTGGTTTAATTCAAAAGCATTGGCCGAACTTAAACGTCATAACCAATCCAAACATGTATCAAAAACTAACTTAATAAATTTGATAATTATGAAAAAAAAAATTGACCAGTTCTAAATTTAAAATTAAATTCTATTAGGTATTATTTAAAATCATTGGCTGGACTTAAATGCCTTAACCAATCCAAACATGTAGTAAAAACTACTTAATAAATTTGAATAATGATGAAAAATAGTTATTGGCCGGTTCTAAATTTAAAATTAAATTCTATTAGGTATGATTTAAAATCATTGGCCGGACTTATAACCAATCCAAACATGTAGTAAAAACTACTTAATAAATTTGAATAATGATGAAAAATAGTTATTTGCCGGTTCTAAATTTAAAATTAAATTCTATTAGGTATGATTTAAAATCATTGGCCGGACTTATAACCAATCCAAACATGTAGTAAAAACTACTTAATAAATTTGAATAATGATGAAAAATAGTTATTGGCCGATTCTAAATTTAAAATTAAATTCTATAAGGTACTTAAAATTTAAAATCGTTGGCCGGACTTAAATGTCATAACCAATCCAAACATTTAGCAAAAACAGTTGATTAATAAGTAACAATTATAATGAAAATTGTTGGCAACATCGATGCGAGAGCAAGTTTTCCAGTTTACATTTGAATATTTTAGCAAGTTCGTTATCATTTTACATTTCCGTTTTAAAATATAATTACCTACTTCGGTTAATTGCCTGTATTTTCTTTGTTCTTTTGAAACATTGAATACTAATGATGTATTCAAGAGATTCAAAACATGATTCAGATTGAAAAAGACTCGTTATTCAAGGAAAAAGAAACTTGAAAAAACATAATATTCGCTCACATTTAACGACTCGTGCTTCAATTTTCGAGTATGCAAATTTCAAATAGAATGAAATTCTGAATCTGGTGTATCACCCTGAATATTGTTTAAGTCTTATTCTGCATGAAATAAAATCAGCCCACGAGTTGTATTTTGTGTATAATGACGATATTTTATTATTTTATTTTTATGCAACTGAATGCAAACATAACATACATAACAATACACTTGACATAGTTGCACTTTATTCTTGATGCCATATTCACACAGACATTCCTCAAATGGTGTACTCAAAATGAGCTATTCATGAATGTGGAAAGCACGACTACTAGAATTTTGCCAATGGTAGTAAAAGAGTTAAAACATCATTTCAAACCACTTATATTTAAGCAATAAGTTCCTACATATTTTGATTTGTTTATAAATCAATATTCTATAATTTTTGCTACTCATTTTCATTGATGTTTTTATAGAAACTAAACATATTTCTGTTATCTTAAATAAACATATTTCTGTTATCTTAAATAAACATATTTCTGTTATCTTAAATAAACATATTTCTGTTATCTTAAATAAACATATTTCTGTTATCTTAAATAAACATATTTCTGTTATCTTAAATAAACATATTTCTGTTATCTTAAATAAACATATTTCTGTTATCTTAAATAAAACATATTCCAACATTCTTTCGAGATCCAATCGATTAAAAATTATTTACTTAATAAGAAATGTCCTGACAGATGCACAAATATAGCAACTACTGAGAAATAATAGTAATTATTAATCTTTTTAATTTTTTTACGACACAATTTTGATAAAGGTCTACAGGCTCGAGCTTAATAAAATTTAAATATTTTTAATAGTTATTAATTTTTATTAAATAATAAATAAATCGAAAGGTAAAGTTTGTTGACTGAATCTGTTAACCCATTTTTTACCAAGAATTTATTATTATTTATTTTATTTTTTTTTTTAAACAAAGGCCACAAATTTTTCGAAAGTCATTACATAATTTCGTTATATGTAAATCTTGGAAATATGGTGATGAATGAAAAATTGATGATTTTAATAAAAATAATTTAATGAAAAATAAAAAAAATAAACTTTCTTTTATGGTTTGAATTGAACAAAAATCAAAATAATCGTAATAAAAAATTTAAAAAAATCATTCATATAAAAGGCATTATTCTATATTATAGATATTTAATGAAACATACTTACACACTTATTTTAATTATTATTATTATCGTATGGCATCGAAAATCAACTGCCAGTCAGCAGCGTTATCAAAGGATAACAATGTTAAAAACAATAAATTAGAGTAAAGCTATAAAAAGAATAAAAAAGTTAAAAAAAGGTTCACATCAATGCTCCAGGAAGTCACAAAACAAGATCCAATTCGTTGAGGCATTGCAGAGCCTGTGGGGTAGCATTGTGAATGTCCATAAATGAGCCATAAGCTCTATTATTTATTTTAATTATAAAATTATAAAAGAATAGCTACATTATAAAAGAAAAACACTAAGTTCATTTAAAAAAAATATATTATGTCAAACGTTAATATTATCGTTGGTTTAATGTGTTAACAAATAAATATTGATCATTTATCGAACATGGATGATATATTTTTAAATGATTTATGATGAATTGGTAAAAAATGGGTTCAGTCGGTTTTTATACAACCAAATCCTGCACAAACAAAATACATATTAAAACATAAACATGAAACTTAAACTAACATAATATACATTTTAGTTTTTAAGTATACACAACACTAAAACTCAAAACATACGTTTTTTTAAACAAATACAAGCAGTGAAAATTATGTAGAAAAAAATAGTTTTAACCTTTAAATAGAGTGGAATTGCAGAAAATTAAAAAAAAAATCATGCTTCTGGTATAACTAGTAAACGAATTTTCATTGCGTCTCAATAAATAAATAAACTAATTGAATTAACACAAAACAATTAAATCGTATTAGTCCTAAATTAACTATTGAATTACTGATAAAACTATCAAATAAAAAAATAAAAACAGATTATAACTTCATGTTACATATTTTATTAATGTATAACCATCAAATAAAAACAGTTTATAACTTGATGTTACATTTTTATTAATGTATAACCGTCAAATAAACACAGTTTATAACTTTATGATACATATTTTATTAATGTATTACCATCAAACCATATATTATATTAATAAAAATATTTTAAGACAGTGTTTATGCTTTTGAGTAGACTGAAATTAAAATAAATAATTATAATATGTTAAAATAATGATATATAAATATTATGATTATGAATTAAACGATAAAATAAATACGTAGAAACTTATGTTTATAATAGTTGTACATTACAATATACCTACCTAATATTTTAATATTAATATTATCAAATAGTTGTAATATAATTATAATTATAAACATGTTATTTAAAATAATAATAAATTAAGAGTATAAATTATTATTATAATTTAATGTTTTTAAAATGAAATGCCAGTTTTATTACGAATTAGCACCTAAGTTTAAATGTCTTTTATTTGCACGAGTGTTTTGAAAATATTTAAGATGTTATTCGTTTGAGCGCTTAATGATTAAAAAAAAAGAAATATTTTTTATTATTGTAACACAGCTTTATAATCATTATTAATTATATTGAATTGTAACACGGCGTTACACATTTATTATAATTAATGTAACTCGGTGTTATTTTAATATTATATATTTATAACACGGCGTTAAATAATTATAAATTAATGTAATATAATTATTATTAAAATTGTAATAATTAATATACACATTGTTATTAACATAATATATTTTTGTATTGTGACACAAATATAATGTATACTATATCAGGATTCAAATCATTTGGTAACTGCGAAAGTAAATCATTAAGTTTTAACCCATTTTCAAATCAATACAAAATGCTGAGTTTTGAAATCATACCTGTGTCTTTCACTTAATTTTTACTTCAATAATTACAGATTTTTGATTAAAAACAAAAATAAAATAAAATATTATCATTTCACACAAGCGTCTAAGCTCTTGAAATAGGTTATTTATGTCCTTAATAAAGATAATAACTTATTATTTAAAAAAAAAATGAAATATCTATAATACAAAAGAAAGCCAGGTTAGTGTGACCACTTACAACTCGAGATTGGACTTCGTGTATTAGATTTTTCTCCGCTCCGGTTAACAGAATGACTATGAAAGGATAGAAAATAATATTAAAGTTAGTATGGAACGGACTTCCCAACAAAAACGCCATCTGTGAAAAAATCTATAACACAATTTTTGTTTGTTTTCATTGAGTTTAAAAACATTGGTACGCGGTTTTTTTATAAAATTTCTTTCAAGCTTTCAGAAATAATTTTAATAACATTGAACATATTTTAAACGTAGGTATTTTTGATAAATTACAAATTCGAAATCAATATTCATAGCAAGGACTACAGGACAAAGTCTGTCGGGAAATCTAGTTTATAATAAACAAGATATTTGCGTATTATATCGTTAATTTTTTTTTTAATATTAAGTGTTAAGTGTAAAAAGGAATGTAAATCAAAAACATCACAATGAGATAGATTATAAAAACGCAGTCATCAATTATGTACATGATTTGAATCCTACATTTTAAACTTAGTTTCGCATACATTTTGAAACTATAAAAAACTAAGCTTAAAATTTTGTTTTTAAAATTCTAGTGTTTTGCTTATGATAAAAAGTCGTTAAATGCCAATATAAAGACCAATTATTATTAATTATTATTTCAAGACAGAATTACCTAACACCTAAATGACGCGACCATTGATTTTCTATTTTGGAACCTGATTTTGATATTATTGATTACAATATTGACATTTGTGTTTGTTTTTTTTTATATTAAATAAATAATAGGTAGGCCAATACATACGTCCAATGTTCCTGACATGCGCTATTTTGTATTTGACTCATGTACCTATATTTACTTAAAACACTCTTACAGAGTAAAACTATTAAAAAATAGTATATTACTTAATGCATTTGTATATTTTTAATAAATTCTTATGATTTTATGCATTTGTATATTTTTACTAAATTCTTATATATTATTTTATGTATTTGTATATTTATAATAAATTCTTATATATTATTTTATGCATTTGCATAATTTTAATAAATTCTTATATATTATTTTATGCATTTGTATAATTTTAATACATTCTTTGTCAGTGTTATAGCCATTTTTTTTATGGTGAAATACCTTTCAGATTGATACTTTTTTTTTAAGTAATTCATCCATACCATCACTATTCACTAGGGTAACCAGAGAATTCTGAGTACGAGTTCTTTAAATACATAAGTTACTTAATATTTTCGTAACTCAAAAACAATAAGAATAAAAAATACGAACAGCCATATTTGACGGTTTTGTGTAGCACTCATTCCCAAACTTTTCTTCAATGCCCTTCAAGTTTAAGTCTCCGTTGGGTGAAGAATCTTCAATCTGGTCTTTACCGACCTCGGTAGCCTAGTTGTACTAGCGTGGACTTCAGATCCGAGGTCCCGGGTTCGATTCCCGGTCGGGTCAGAGTTTTTCTAAGTGTTTTTTCACTTGAAATTTCTACCCGGGGTTGGCCTGTCTCAGATTGGACGGGACCGGTTGACTGGAAAAAATATCTCAGGCAATAAGTTCCGCCGGCTATACTGACACCTTTGTATAGAAAAGTGTTACATTATTATTTTATGAGCCTTTGTATTGTTATTAAGTCAGAAAATTCATAACTTTGCGATTTTAAATGAGTATTGTTTTAAAGATCCTGTAGTAATTTTAATGATCCGGTTCGAAAAAATACGTTGGATCTTCTGTTTGGGAAAAATATGTTTTGAATGAAAAAAAATAACCTTAGCCAAGCACATGACAGCAGTCGCAAAATTTAAATTTGATTTGATTGCTCTCTTGATCTTAATAATTTCCAACGTTTATCTCTATATCTCTTCAATTATTAAATTTCTAGGTACTTGTTGTATACATGAGATTTTTCGACATTGAACATGTCGAGAATTCTCATGATTAGGAGTTTCGGAGACATTAACATTACCACCTAATGGCGAACGTTGTTAACGTTAAGTGATCACACTAAGCCAGCCTTCGAAATAACAGTAGAAGACGGTCGCAAGCCCGTAGTGATTTGTTCCATTTAAAAATCGAACATCAGTAACGAAATGTTAGAGTCATTAGTTGTTCATATTCGAAAAATTACGTTGGATCTTCTGTTTGGGGAAAATGTTTGATGTTTTGAATGAAAAAAAAAATCTTAAAGCCATCGGGTTCGAAGGACGTATTGAATCTTCATTTTTTGTAAAATTTCTGGTGGTTTAAATTTAAAAAAAAAAAAACTTGACGCCTCTAAGAAGACTTCGAATTTTGATCAAGCATAGCGAAAGAAGGGCGAAACTTGGATGAACTCATTTTCATGGAGAAAACTAAAATGATACACAGGATAAAAAACAAAACAATTAAAAGTAA
This sequence comes from Mystacides longicornis, assembly GCA_963576905.1. Classification (NCBI taxonomy): domain Eukaryota; kingdom Metazoa; phylum Arthropoda; class Insecta; order Trichoptera; family Leptoceridae; genus Mystacides; species Mystacides longicornis. The sequence continues at coordinate 9,177,738 of OY756432.1, forward strand.
TATCCGTTTAATATATAATGAGGATGTACATTCAAGATACACCAGGACAAGAACAGACATTAGGAGCAAAGTGCCGCGAACTGACAGGGAAAGGCATGGTTTTATGTACTCGGCGGTGGAATTGTACAACGGCATAGGTACCTAAAGAAATAAAGGACTTTAAATGTAATAAAACATTCATTAAAAATTAAAGGCGTTAGTATTAGAAAGACGCGATGTACCTGTGGTGTCATAGCGGCTGGTGCCATTTACTGCAAGAATCAATCAATTCCCTTATACCAGCAATTTTTTTGCTGCCTGGGAATGACCTACCTATATGTTTACTATACGATTACCGATGTTATTGTAAAATACGTATTTAATTTGTAAAATAAAAACGAAAAAAAAAACTTTATTATAATAAACATAAAACTAGTCAATGAAAATGCTGCCAAAATGTTGCGTTAACATATTTCAAATTTATTAATCCCTTGTTTAGAAAGGTTTCATCTGTTGTTAGTGTGAAATTGACATTCTCAACACGTAAGTGTGGGTTTGCACCAAACTTACATGGAGCCAGATATGGGGTAAGAACACGTAGAAAGCCGATTCCGACCCGCGCCGACCAGCGCAAAGAATGCTACAATGCATTTGAATGGGAATGCGCACAGCAAAAGCTGGAACCCGCTTACCAGCATCCCCATTTAAATGCATTGAAACCATAGACAACAATCTATGAGCCGGTCGGCGCGGGTCGGAATCGGCTTTCTTCGTGTTCTACCCATTGACACCCAACACCACCTATATAAGAAGGCCTTAGTGCAGCGTCACATCGGGAGGCCCACCGTTCGCTTGTCTATATCTGTATGTACTTACCTGTACACTATGATATCTGTCTACACGCCGGCAGCCGTGACGCGAGAGGCCAAAAATGGCCGCCAGCACTAAGGCCTTCTTATATAGGTGGTGTTGATTGACACCCAGCAAAAAACAACGATCAAGAATAATAATTATCAACACCAACTCTGGCTCTAAGCTCGTTGGGTGTAAACGCACATTTATGCAAATCGTGGCATTGAAATGGAGCAGCGAATTATTCCCTTCAATAAGGTCGAGAATTTCAATTCAGCTTCCAATGGCAATGTCAGGAGGTCGAGTCACGCGTGATGCTGCCGCCTCACATTCTTCCTCTTTCATTAAATAATAAGAGCCAGCAGACAGGCTCCAACCCTGGCCCACATCCTCCACCCGCACATTCATGATATCTTCTATGAAATTATTACTCTCATCATTCATAATTAACAGCTTTGTACAACCTCCTCTAGCTTAGCAGAACGTTTTCCCTCCTTTTTATACAAGGGTGTGTTTGTTTATACCGAACGTACCGAGACCCAGATCTGAAAAAAAGTATGTTTTTTTTTTAATAGATATGGACACCGAAGAATCTGTCATCGCCCATTAATTAGTTCTTACTTGTTATTGTTTCCATGGTGTCTAATATCAACCATAAAAGAACGTATGGTCTGTTTTTAGATTCGGCTCTATGTTCGTATGGTGTAAACGCACACTAATAACTAGCTTTCCTAACGAACGTTTTCTTGCTTTTCAATCACACTTCTTTGGCTTCTTTCACTCACATTTTATTTCTCCTATTTTTTTTTTGCTTCTGTCTTGGCCTTCCTTGAGAAAGGAATCGATGTGTTCCATCCACGTCATTCTCGGTCGGCCACACCTTCATATATCTTTCTTTGCAGCCTTATAATAGGCATAATCTCTTTGTCATTCTGTTTGCACCCATATTCTTTCCACATTCCCAAACTATCTCAACTCATTAATTACGTATTTTACCAATATAATCCAACCAATGCATATGTTTTAATCGATTTTAAAGTGCAAAATCTGACAACCGCACCAAATTTCAAGTAACTGACACTTGTTATGTTAATAAACGCCAATCAAAATTCAAAAATAAGAAAAAAATATAATGTCGAAAATACAAAGAATTAAACCACCTTTGTTATATTTTCTTAATATCTTTAATGCTTCACGAAAGATTTTTTTTAATAAGAATATTTCTCCTGAAAATATCAAACCCAACAAAAAAAATAGCAGTACACGCTTGATCCCATATTATTTCATTCTAATAATATTATCTTCGCTTTTTCTATGGTCAAAACATTTTCTATGCAGTGTCTGAACTTCTGGCTCAGTATACTATTTTTTATCATTTTTTTATTATTTCGTATCTTTATAATAAATGTTACAACGTTTTGGTAATTCACATTTACTGACTTCTTTCTGGTTACCATTTATAGCGGTTTTGGTAATTCACATTTACTGACTTCTTTCTGGTTACCATTTATAGCGGTTTTGGTAATTCACATTTACTGACTTCTTTCTGGTTACCATTTATAGCGGTTTTGGCAATTCAAATTTACTGACTTCTTTCTGGTTACCATTTATAACGGTTTTGGTAATTCACATTTACTGACTTCTTTCTGGTTACCATTTATAGCGGTTTTGTTAATTCAAATTTACTGACTTATTTCTGGTTACCATTTATAGCGGTTAACACATATTGGGATGGTATGAATGAATGTATTTCAAGAAATTTACAAATATAAAAATCACCCTTTATGTATTTATTTTCAGTTAAATAAACACCACTCACTATAACAGCTTTCGCCTTTGCGATGAGTGATGACAAAAAAAAGTGTATAAATAAACACTGACAATGCTGTTTTTATGTATTTTTACTGCTTAATGCGATTTATTTATTTTTAATTCTGAAATGTGAAAGGAAATTATTATACATTTTTGATTGATTTATATACACCCAAATTATTTTCTCAATACCATTTTTTTCTTCACGCTAACATCTCTATTGTTTTATCTTAATGTCTACGATTACTAAGTATATAAACTATTAAATATTAAATTATTGTACCATGATTACTATAATATAGATATTATATAAAGTGTAAAATATTCCAGTGTATTATTTTAAACCATTTTATGAACCTCAAAAAGGATTGACATTAATTAATTACCCATCTTAAGTATTTTTTAATCAACTTTCGAAAGCTTATCGAAATATTTAAAGAAATTTAACATCAATATGTACCCATGAACTTCCTGGATATGAGTGTTTTTGCATCAACTATGTAAAGTTAATAAATCGATATGTCAAGTTGAAAAATTTAACATCTATTTGTACCCATCAACTTCTGGATAATATAATATGAGTATTTTTCAGTACTAATTATATAGGCATCTCAATCACATCGACTTGTACTCATGGAAATGTGAGTGTGAGTATTTTTCAATCAACTATTAAAAACTAATCTATATGTTAACTTGAGAAAATTTAACATCGATTTGCGCCCATCAACTTCTGGTTATGAGAATTTTTACAACAATTTAAATTAGGTAAATGTCTACATAATGAACATCTGAACTTAGAAAATATTGTAATGATCTAAATCCATCAAGTGCCTGAAAAGGCCTAGGGATGAGAATGATAAATAAACAAACAAATGACGGCTATTCTGAAATTCACGTTCCATCTCAACGCAAGGTTGAGTTGAGTTATAATAATCGGTTGCCAGTAGTTACGCATCTAATTTATTGGATAAAAAAAATTTCAGAATAGCGAAATGTCAAGTCTCAATAAAAATTGGATACGACGCAACTCAATCGTCTGTTTTTCATTTCAGAATAACCGTCATTATGTGTATATGAGTACTTTTACATAAAATTAATCTAACGAAAAACTGACATCGAAAAGTTTACATCAATTATTTGTAGCCATCGACATCTGAATATGAGCATTGTAAGAAGTAGTATCAAAACTCAAAAGAGATCGATGATGATTTTTCAGTAAAAATGTACCTTGGTGTATTTTGAATACACCGTTATCTATGTACAGCAAACCGAACCTGAGAAACTTCAAAGCGTTAAAATAAACCAATCTCGAATAGCAATAGGTAAGTAAATAAAACTCAAATTTATAAAACATGCACATGCTTCAAACGGCTACAGTGAAAATTTGAAATTGTGTGTCTTACTGAAACTTGGCTTAAAGATACAAATTTTCTTAATATCGAAGTTTACGCTTTAAGATTTATTGTGTTGTATGGAAGCGGGGTGTAGTATAGTATAATGTCTGAGACAGACTCTGTTGCCGTGAGCACGTGATGATAATGAAATGGGACACCGTGCCTCCGTTGTTATCCGAGGGGGGGGGGAGTAGATGTGTGTCTGTGTCAAGGTGGGGGGCGTGAGGGGTAGAAGGGACTCGCAAGAAAAATGGCGGTAAAATATGTGAAGAGGAATAATGTGTCGGAGTCCCCGCGATAAGGTCACGTGAGGAAGGAGGAACGTGCTGAGGAGGGGAATACCCCTCCATTGTCCTACATCCCCCCCCCCCTCTTTCCGCTATATCGCTCTGGGCTCCCCTCAAATAATTAAGAGCTCATCTCGAGATTTACAATGTTTTTATACAACGCTCATTATATAGTAATAATTGAGATCGTATTAGATGAACGTTGTCAATGAGAGACAATAAACTAGATTAACGGCATCGTGTTTGAGATACCGATCTAGAAACCATATTCATATGAAATATGCTTTTGCAAGTAGGAAAACATATTTATATAAGAGATACTTATGTAGGAAAACATATTTATATAAAAATATCCTTAGAAAGAGAGATGGAACAGCTCCGAACATTTTAGGAACAAAGATGTTATAGATGACACTACACTAAGAGTTCCGGGCTATAGTCTCTCTCGAAAGGTCTGGGTTCAGCAAAATAGGATACGGACGGGAGAAGGGCGCTGTAATTACCTGATGTGGAAGTGGGGTAACAGAGACTCTCCTGAGTGCGAATGTGGAGCTGCCACACAGACAGTGCAGCATATGGTGTAAGAATGCCCTTTACGGAGATACCCTGGAGATTGTATTGACATCCACAAGTCTACGTCGGGGGAGGTGCGATGGTTGACAGAGGAGGACCTCAACATCCCTAAGGATAAAAAAAATGACAAGTAAATAATACAAAAAAAAAGCCGAAGCCAGGTAAACATCATCATGTAAGAGACACCGAGCTAGAAACCATCTTCATATGAGAGATACTTGAGTAAGTAGGAAAACATATTTTTATAAGAGATACTTAAGTAGGAAACATCGGCATGTAAGAGACACCGAACTGGAAACTATCTTCATACTCTTGTATGAAGATGGTTTCCAGTTCTCTTGATGGGGTGGGGTTTTAGTGTGGAAAAGGATGTCTCCTGTAGCTGCGGCGAGACTCCAAGTGACGAACATCGCCTCACTTGCCGAGATATGCCTGTGAGGTGTGATATGCAAGACCTACTAATCATGAGTAATGACATGAGTGGAGATGTGATGTGATGAGAGTGGAGTGATCTAGCTAGTGAATGGGTGATCGAACTCGTTAAGTTAGTAAAGTACAAGATGCTTATACAAAAAACAAAGCATTATAAGTCAGTCAAAATACCAAAAAAATACCATTATAAATCGAACTATTCTTAATTTAATGATAGCATCAAATTATTAGTTCTATAGTAGGTATATTGAGATCAGTCCTAAATTAGCACACAATTATCCATAAATATTTGGAAAGTTGTTTTCTTTCTAAGATAAGTTTCTTCAAATTGGTTAGCAATAATAATATGGAAAACACAAGCATAGCCTCTTTCGTACAGAGTCACGTATGTATGTACCAGTATCGCCGCATACCATTATCTGGGTGATGTTGTTCTAATATGTGGGTCAAGGCACAATTACATTCTGAATGCAAATTAGAAAATAAAGAAAGAGATTGCGTAGGAAGGTTCTTTCTGTCTCACACACTTTATTGTCAATTAAAATATATTAGGCATCTTTCGCATCATATTCTGAGTTATTGCCATTTTATGAATTACTTAATAATGATTTTTGAAGTCTAAAAAGAAGTCAAAACCTACAAAAGTTACTTTACAATCTATATATTAATACGTGAAGGAAAAACTTTTTGACTATTATAAGAAAATTGCGCGGACGGAGGAGTATGACATTTAGCACACCTATAGTTTTTATAGAGGAGTGGCAAATGCTAGTATTTTTTATTTCTAGATTAAATAAAAAAAAAAAACATCACAAACACTGCTGTAATGTTATTTATTTGATACCCAAACCCACTTCCACAAACTACTTATAAGAACATTGGGGGTTATTCTGAACATCCGACCCTATCGAGTTGTGTGCGTCCCGATAGTGTCGCGTAGGATCCAACTTTTTGTACAGGCTCTTACTATTTACAAGTCACATTCGAATGAAACATCGGATAACCGGTTGCATTCGTCGCAACACTATCGGATGTCTACTCAACGCCCATTTCGCTGTCGCTTGCGATCCAACCAAATCTTTACAAGTGTTTAATCATCTTTTTTAAATTGAGTGTAATAAATGGCACAAAAATTAATTATTTGGTAAAAATTTGGAAGAATTAAATTAAAATTGTTTATAAAAATTCTATCTAAGAGTATAGATATCATGTAAAAGATTGCTTACATTTTGCGGTAAAAAATAATTACTTAAGTATAAGAAAAAATAATCATTGAAAGAAATAAAAAAATATTAGTATTGTTAATTAAAATAGGCGCGTTTTTTAGATAAAAAATACAGTGGAATATTTTAAATTAGTATTACAAAATTATTATTTTTGTCCGTCACGCTATTGTATCGTATCCGATGCAACTCGATCGGGTCGGATAATAGCCCCCATTGACTTCATAGAAACAAATAAAATGAAAAGCGCCTCATAATGGGCGCTGAAAGCTTTTGAAGGCGGTATTTTCAAATAAAAGGTGGAGCTGGAAATGGCGGGATATAAACTGAGAATAGATCAACATCGTTTGTCTTTGACAATGAAAAAAAACTTTGTACCATTGTCATTGTTTTTGAAAGAAAATTGTGAAATAGCGCTCGCTCATTCTATAAAATGGAACCTTTATAATGTTCAAACTTATAATTTAAATAAGGTAAGGTCGAATTTCGAGCTCTGGTCGACCACTCAGTAAAAATAAAGTTTGATTAAAAACACTTTTAGCACTTTTCGATTTACATAATCTATGATCCATTTTTTGAATCAATATTTTTTTTTATTGTTGATACATTTTTTTAATCATTTGACAGTGCATGTAAATATTTTATTAATTCAAGTTAGAGAATGAATTTATGCAACATTTAGGCAGTGTATCCATTCGTTCGTTCGCTCTCCTTTTAAACCCCACTTAGGGACATTAGGGATGCAACAAGAATTTTCAATTGCCCTTGATCTTGCACAATGTTAATGACCTGTACCACTAGTATAAGTTTATGATCGAATATCGAAACGATCATCGAAAGAGTTTCTAAAAATTTCTATACAAAAATGATCGAATGATTCGATTGTTGGATTTTCAGGACCGTGAGACTTATTCACAGATGGTCGCCAACCTCCGATAGGAGTGGCACTAAAAGAATAATAAGAAGAAGAAGTAACAATTAAGATCCTATTTGGAACATAATAGGTTATATTTTATTTGTCGAATCTGTTAATGAGTAAACATCAATACAGCCCGATGATCCGAGGGGTGATTAATTATCACATTAGTTTGCTCTCAATACAATATGAGGGGGTAAGGGAGTTCAGGATAGGGGGGTGATCAGGGTAGTATGAGGTCCAAGGAGGCTGGGACACTTCGTTTACTTCAACGCGGTCTTTTGTTTGAGTTTTTCTCTCAACGGGACCTCGCTAATAATATAATGAAGATTAAACAAACTCGACGCTGCGATTCATCGTTGGTATTTTTTTTACGCAGCTTTGGGAATAAAACTTCGAGGCTTCCTCAATATTTAGTCGTCAATCCAGCGGAATAACTTTTGAAAGAATAAACACTATATTAAGTTAAGCACATTTCTTGATCGAATAATATCTAAAATACCAATACTGTATAGTGTAGAATAGGCACTCTCTATACAATTGGTTGTCTCTACACTTGAACAAAAAAATGTGCTAGTAAAAGACAAAAATTTATCAATATAGGTAATTGAAGTGTTTGTGTATTCACATATACTTATGTGGGATATGGATAGGAATGAAATATTATGAAGGAATGTGGTATGGAAGTTCGAGTTGTGAAAAAGATGAAAGTCAATAAGTTAGAAAGAATAGATGCAAACAGAATGACAAAGAGAATTCATAAAACTTAAAGGAAAGGTGAAAATGACGTGGATCGAACACATCGATTCCGTACTCGAGGCAAGCAAAGTCAGAAGTAAAAGAAATAGGAGAGGTTGTGTGAGAAACGGTAGGTCGGTGGAAGAAGCGAAAGAAGTATGCTCGGATAGAAAAGAGCGGAGGTCCGTTCCCTCTGCCTGCCCCTTACGGGAGAGGGCGTGTTGGGTTAAAAAAAAATTACAAGAACATTAAAGGCCGTTACGAGGTTTGTCTGGATGCTCCGAAATGCTGGAAGTACAGGATTTTAATTTTGACCCTAACGATCTTCATTCAGAGCGCCACAAAAACCAAAGACTTGGAGATACAAAACAATATCGTTAAAATGTATACCAACAACTTTAGCTGCACTAAGACCCATGTACCTAGGTAAAAAATTGTATAATATAAAATAATCTATATATATTAATACGTGAAGGAGTAACTTTGTGACTATTTTTACGAAAATTGCGCGGACGGAGGAGTTTGAAATTTTGCACACTTACAGCCGGTTTCATAAAAAGCTTTAAAAGAACACTTTACTAGTTAAAGTTCCTTTTAAAATTTAAAGACTCCTTTAAGTTGACGCGTTTCATAAAAAATATTCCAGCTAAAATTTGAAATATCAAAATGAAATTTTAAAGTTGGTAGCAGTTGGTAGTGTTACCATGGAAATCTATGTAAAACATAGGTTGTTTACTAATATTTTCGCGGAATTTCTGTTGATCTGTCAATTTCATTTCTCAATAGAGCATCAAAGTGCCGTTTTTTTTTATTATTTTTATAATTTATTATTATGGTTTATAAATTAGTAAACGAAATCTGTAAACAATAATATTCTTCCCGTTTTGCTGTTTTCCGACCTATTTTAGTCATTTTTGTCACCGTATACAAAATTTTTATCTTTGTGACAGAGAAAGCTCCACGAAATTTTCTATGAACTCCGGTGGTAAAAATTTGAACTCACTAAAGTCGACTTTAACTAAAAATAATAATCAATAACGGCACTGTAGCTAAAAGTCGGTTTTTAATGTCGTTTTGTTGTTATGAAACCCGTTATTTTTTAAACTTATTTTTTTGACACAGATCTATTGTTTATCTGTGGTCAAATTTTGTATTAAATAGCCATAGAAAAAACTTTGAACATATCAACATTTCAATTATGATGTATCCAATATCCATGTCATTATTTTTGAAAGAAAACTGTGAAATAGCGCTCGCTCAGTCTTTGAAAAGGAATCTTAATAATCTTCAAACTTAAATCAATGTTCAAACTTATAATAATTCAATGTTCAAACTTATAATAAGTCAATGTTCAAACTTATAATAATTCAATGTTCAAACTTATAATAATTCAATGTTCAAACTTATAATAAGTCAATGTTCAAACTTATAATAATTCAATGTTCAAACTTATAATAATTCAATGTTCAAACTTATAATAATTCAATGTTCAAACTAAATTAGTTGTGGTCGAATTTCGAGCACTAGCCGATCACTAGTAATAACAATATCATATTTTCATCCCGCACTAACATTATGTATGTAACCAAAATTCCTGTTAATCGATATGCGATTATTATTCTTAGTTTTAATTTCTTTGGTAAGTCGAGATGACGAAAGCGCTCAAGCTCATACAATTCATGCAACATAACTCGTTTCAATCTGTTAAAATTTCCTGAAAAAAAATTACATAAACACCAGACTTTAATTGATAACGCTCTGCATATCCGTGCAATCTTTGCTAGCTTTCCAAAACGCCTTGACGGTGGTGTAGTACGGTTGTTTACTAATTTATTGGGTTGATTACTGACCTGGATCCGAGAAACAATGGCCGTGCATTCTTCCAGTGAATGTGTTTTGTTTAGAGACAGCATCACTCAATGTCAATACCAGACTGCGGTCCAGATGTTCACAACGAACATAGGTTAACATCATGGGATAAACAACTTTTATGAAAATTACAGTTTTTGTGGCAAGGTAAAGACATAAATTTTGAGACATGTAAAAATCAAAAGTTGGTTTATTATTGACTAGCTTTCCCGACAGAAGTTGTCCTGTAGTCCTTACTATGAATTCGGGTGTAAAGTCAATGTGTAGAGACATCTACAGCGGCGCTCCACGAAGCTATCTGACATTTTAAACCCCATAAAATTCCCATACTAATGAAATTGGGTTTATTGTTTAATTTTTTTTTAACCATAAACGACGTTTTTAAGATGTTTTTTGCCCCTGTTTGTTTTCAGTACAATGATTAGCAATAATCCTATTTTTTTTCTCTAAGAAATATTTTTTTATTCTGGAACTGATTCCATACAAAATGTATGGTCGAGTGGAGCGCAAAGCTGTCAAATGACGTCACATTTTACACACGTATATCGATATCGAATTTGTAATTTATACAATAGTAGGTATGTTTAAAATGTCTGAATATTAAATAATTATTTCTGAAAGCTTGAAAGAAATTCTATCAAAAATCTGCGTACCAATGTTTTGAAACTCAAACTCAAGTAAATAAAATTGTCAGTAAATCCGTTCTATACTTACTTTTCAATATATTTTATATTATTTGCTGTTCTTTTTTCGATTTTTTAATAATTATGCTGCTATCCGGTGCGGAGAAGAATTCAATTTACCAAGCATCATACAAATCTGTTCAGCCGATCTCGAATTGTAAGTATTCTCACTAACTTTCTATTATATTATAGATCAACCATTAGATAGTTTTGGAAAAAAAACTGTCAATTTAGTCAGATTAGTCTATTTTTTCGATTCTATCAGTACAATTTTTTTTACTCTATTTTACTATCACACATTCGGGTTTTTTTTTCAGAAATTGTCCTGTCAAGTATGAAGTAGGATAGAAAAAAGAAGAAAGAATAAAATAAATAGTTTTCTCGATATTAGGAGAGTATTATAAATTGTACCGGTCCCGTCCAATCTGAGACAGGATTCCATGCCCGATTAGAAATTTCAAGTAAAAAAAAAACACAGAAAATTCTGATCTGAGCGGAAATCAAACCCGAGACCTCTCGATCAGAAGTCAGGGCCTATGTCCCTAGGATACCTAGGTCGATTTATAAAAAATACAAACTAAAAAACTATACATAACGCAGAACCGTTACCATCAATGATGTATGAGTGTGAAAACGTGGACATGGACGAAAACAGTGTAGAAAGAAGTGTATTTGGAGAGAAGTGGAGTGGCGGTCCATTCTCTCGCCTACCAATTAAGGCACGTAGCATGAAGGGTAAAAAAATCTGTAATAACGTAGCTCACATAATCTCCACTTAACCTCGCCAAAGCTTAGCATAATATTGATAGTTTATTCTCTTGAGTTCTCAGAGAATATTTAAATGAACAGGATGCAGAATTTAAAAAGAGCCCTATGCTTTGAACGGTCATTTTCTGCAATAATGGTGGAATATATATTTCGAAATATCAAATTAGCGAATGCACGCGAACATTAACCTATTAGCAGTATTGGTAGGGAGGAAATGTTGGCAACCTCTGCTGTTGGATTTTCCTTTTTGAAATAAAGCCAGGTATTCCGATCAGAAACCACGTGGCTCGCTTTGGACCAATTCATCAAGCTTCACACAAGAGTGGTGGGGATGAAGACAGGTGTGCTCAACATTTTTATAATAAAATCCCGTCAACAAATATTTTTGTACTAAGGAATTATGATATCTGTTCATTGGAAATAATTCAAACTGAAAGTAAAAAAGCAAAAGATAAATTTAACAAACAAACCAAAAAATAATATTTTTTTATCTAATAAAAATCAAATAAATTCCACACTTGTCATTACAAAACAATGAAAAATAATCAAAACCTGACTATATTACATTTTTTAAATTGCTTATTTTTTTACACAATTTTTTACACACAATGATATTTAAATCTTAAATGTCTCAAACATTTTGATTTTTCTTTTATCTATTTTTGTTATTTATTTTTTACTATATGCTCTAAGTATATTTGTTAAATTTTGACAGAAAAGTCCTATATATATATAGGACTTTTCTGTACGAAAAACGAAAAATGCAACTATTTCTTCAAATAATGACCCCACTTTCGGACATATTTCTATGTGTTCCTCCAACTCCGTTCGATTCGGCGTACCTGCGATGACCTCCCACCACACCATGTCCAAATCGCTCAGCTCCTCTTCGAAGAAACGTGGATTTAAACGAGCGAACATTTGTAGACTTTTTTTTATTTAAAAAAGAAAGCGACTAAAAAAGTTTTTGATCCAGTCGCAGAATAGAAGCAAAGCTTCTGAAATTCTAATAATTATAAAAACATAATCCTTTTTAAACTGTTCTACTTTTTAATAAAAATAAAGAACCTAGGTACCTCCATTTTTAAATTAAATATGATACATTTACAAAACCTTAACTGATAATATGTGAAGCATTTAAAATGTATGATGTGGCAGGCTGTTACCAGGTGTCGACATCATGGAGAAACGCTATTGGTGGACGATGTCGTCATATGAAACATGGCCGCCACGCTATTATAATGTGATTTTGTCTCCGGCTAGGTCCTCGGCGTCCCTTCAATATCAGATGTAAGAGGTGATATTTCTATTTCTACCCCAGCTCGCCTTGGGACTTTGAGCATTTATTTTTAAATCTAATCACTTCGAAATGACAAATGATATTATAGTTGGACTTCCCTTTCAATATAATTTAACTAGCAGCACAACCTGTCGGAAAACAGGCATAAAAAGGGTAATTTAATTAACAGTCCCTTTGTTACATCGTTCCTCAGAGAGTATCAATTGAGAACCGCCGACAATTCTTCCCGCATTGAAAGCTGTATGAAGGAACTTGCTCTGATCAAGTATCACATTTTTCATCGATATAATTTAAGTCCCTCAGGTTCCTATTATTATTAATCGTCATAGCAACTATCGACCCGGTGAAAATAATTATAAGTAGGTATGTATGAAAATGCCCATTCTCCTGTATGGGTGAGAGTCCTGGCACCTGACCAAAGCCCAGGCACAAAAAGTATCTGCATTCGAAACGAAGTGCCTCAGGAGAATTTTGGGTATAAGATGGTACCACCGCATCACGAACGACGCTATACGCCGGCGCACCCAGCGTGAGCCCATCACTTCTACTATTATGTGGAGGAGATGGACTTGGTTGGGACATGTGTTATGGATGCCGAATGACAGTTGGCCGAGGAGAGCGATGTTCTTACTCCCATCAGGGTTCCGAGGACGAGGAAGACCCTCTTATACCGTGTTCCGCTCCTTCGAAGCAGAGCTGAGGAATCTGGACATGGTGTGGGAGGAGGTCATATACATTGCGCAGGATCGAGCGCAATGGAGAGCTCTTGTTGCCTCCCTATGCCCCTAAGTGGGGTCTTAAAGGAGTTTATATTGGATTGGATGTCTGAAAAAAAATTTCGAAGTTGAATTGGTTTTAAAAATGCCAAGTTCCACACGAACTTAACGGATTATAATATGCTACAAATCAGCAGTGTATTAAGTGTGATGTCCTTTCCAGCTTGAATGTTTTTACAGCCCAATAATTCGACATGATGATCTTCCACAACAATAATATCGACAGTATAATAAAAACTCTATCCTTTCACAACCTCTGCCTCACACAGCCTTGAATAAATTGATCGGTCCTCTCTCCACTCCACGTCCGCACCCCCTTCTACCCCTCCGTGCTTCTCTCTCTCTCTCTCTACCGGGGGGTGAGCCCCCCCCGCGCCACGCTCTAGTGTTGTCTCCCATTGGAGAGGGTATTAGGAACACTACGTGCCACCACTACACATAAAGAACTTATCCAACTACGAAATTTTCCCAAAGATACGAAACACGTAATTTTTAGTATGTATGAAAATCTCTACATTTCAATAACAACAACAACACAAAAAGAGGCAACAAAATTTAAATAAAAGAACGTTTTCGTAATTCAAATTTTTTTTATATTTTGTTTTATATCTTACTAGCTTTCTCGGCAGACGTTGCCCTGTAGTCCTTACTATGAATATTGATTTCAAATTTGTAATTTATGCAAAAATATATTTGAATGATGAAAAATCATTTTTGAAAGCTCGATAAAAGTTCCATCAAAAATCTGTGTAGGTACCAATATTTTTTAATGTCAATGTTTGTCAGGTAAACAATAATTTTGTTGCTATAGATTTTTTTATAGATCGCAAGAATCCCGTTTCATATTTTCCAACATTTTCAAGAGTCTTTTCAATGCCCGCGTGAGTTAGTTTTCTTTTACTTCATCATAATGAACTTTGATTACGTAAAACACAGAAAATATCAATATCTCTGATTTCGGCGTTGAAGGAACAGAACACGTTTAAACAAGGTTTCCTCGGTTATTTTTATCCTAAAAAGCAGAGCTTATAGAACAACTACAACTGTCTTTCGGCGTCCTTAACACTTACTATGATATCATGTTCAGTGATAAACTCTCTCCGGAGGCGGTGGACTGGCTGATGGCGCTGGAGTCAAGACTGTAGAAGAGGACGGGACGCTGCCCTCTACGGGTCAAGACTATTTCCGGAAAAGCCTTACGAAAAGTAAGTAACTCTCGCTAAATAAAGAATAGAATAAAGAATACTGACAGTTAATTCTAAATTAAGTGTAAATACGAATTATTATCACTGTTCATAGAATCACGGAGCCCAACGCACATTTCGGAAAAAAAGGTCCAACGCAAAAAAAATCCACCGTAAGACACAAAAAAATTAAAAAAATTTACAAAGATATTAACGAAAAAAAAAATTGTTGTGTACGTACCGTTTTTTTTTTACTTTAGTTTGGACAATTTTCAAATCAAAATGAACTTTTTTTTTAAAAGATGTCGAAAGTGTATTTGTGTTCACTTTGGGTTAGCCCAAATTCAATTTAAAAAATATGTGTACGATTCGATATATTATCATCTCCATCCTGACTCAAGGTTCTAGTTAAATTTCTGTCGAATACTCATACATTTTCGCTTTTCAGCAAGTATTCGTTGATTTGCGATCCAGTTTTCAAAATTAGAACGCTTTTTTCTCATTCATCGTTCGTTTAAAATTGTTCATTTCAACCCCCACAGCAGCGTCTTAAGTCTCGAAAACCTATACCGCAGAATCAAATAATTTTGAACTGTCCCGGACCTGGAGAGAGAGATGGAATAGCTTTAAACATTTTGGGAACAAAGATATTATAGAAGACCCTACACTAAGAGTTCCGGGCTACAGTCTCTCTCGAAAGGTCTGGGTTCAGCAAAATAGGATACGGACGGGAGGGCGCTGTAATTACCTGATGTGGAAGTGGGGTAACAGAGACTCCCCTGAGTGTGAATGTGGAGCTGCCATACAGACAGTGCACCATATGGTGGAAGAGTGCCCTTTGCGGAGATACCCTGGAGATTGGATTGACATCCACAAGTCTATGTAGGGGGCGGTGCGGTGGTTGACAGAGGTGGACCTCAACATTTAGAGATAGAAATATACAAAGTAAAATTTTAAATAAAAATATTATAAAAATATATAGGTAAATAAAAAAAAAGCCGAAGCGATACGAATAATAATAATAATTGTTCATTTTTTTCAGTTGTGTCCTTTTCATGTCCAGATTCTTAGGACCTTTTGTCAGGACTAGATCTTAAAGAAAAAAAGCTGCTAACCTAGGGTAGCCCAGAATTCATAGTATATTATAACAGCCTTTTCGTGTAAAACATATCATTGCATAAAATTCATAATTTTACGATTAAAATGAATTTATCCTTGGAATTATTATAGAAACTTTAAAATAATATCGACTATTGGAGCTTTTTATTATCTGCTTTAGAACTACATATTAAATATTAATCGGTACTTTAAGGGGGACCCACTGAAGTTACGGACCTCAAATTTTACGTGCTTGTGTAGGAGTATAAGACCAACCCGTATACCAAAATCGAAGAAGAATTTTTTTTTTCTTTTTTAGCCCTTTTTCTAGAACAAGTGAAATTTTCTTTGGATACTTTAAGAGGGTTCCCCTGAAGGTACAGATCTCAACATTTTACTGACTCATCTACATCGAGGGGCTAACCGTTCTAACAAATTTCAATCAAATCGGATAAGAATTACTATGAGTTATGGGTGCGCACACATTTTTGGCGTACGCGTACGGGTACGGGTACGCGGAAATTTAAAAAAAAAACGTTGTTAACGTAAAATGATCACACTAAGCCAGCCTTCGATATAACAGTAGAAGACGGTCGTACGCCCGTAGTGGTTTGTTCCATTTAAAAATCGAAGATTAGTAATGAATTGTTAGTCATTAGTTGTTATTTTTTTCTTTGTGTCCTTTTCGTTTTAATGGTGCGATATCACATAATTTAACCCAAATTCAGCGAGTATCAGAATTCGCTTTCCTTGCTATTCGAGTTCCACCGCATTGAAACGTGGGGGATTTTTGTCTATTTCGATTTCGTTTAACTTTTGTAAGCGCAATTATCTTCTCATTGGTAAAAGTAATTGGTATAAAAGTAAAATAAGTTTTAAAAGTAATCTTTTAAAACCGCGGAAACGTTTTTAATGTATTAAGTACTAGCTTTCCCGACAGGCGTTGTCATGTGTTCCCTATACTACGAGTATAAACATTGCATTCGAATTTGTATAATGACAACCTTTTAACCAATGTAATTAAGATGCATCTATTTCAAACCATGGATTTTCCATCGACATTCTATCAATCGCACCAACTATCTAATAACTGACAGTTTCAAAGTTGGAATAACAATTATTATTGTTAAAAATAATACGAAGGTTACCTACTTAGAGTTTTTTATTTTCTAATTATCCACGCAACATTCTTATTTTTCTCTTGCATATGAACCTTCTCCAGACAAAAACAAACACGCCAAAAAAAGAATTAGCAAATCGGTCCAACCGTTTAGGCGTGATGCGATGGCCGCGCATAATAGGTCTTCATTTTTATAATATAGATTGTGGTGCACTACGGTGCGAATAAACTAATATTAGGTACCCTGATAGACCAGGTGATTGGCTCTGTAGTGTCAAATCGAAAGTCATTCAAATAGAAAATAATGGAATATAGTAATAATAACTCTAAACAATTCAAATATTGAGAAGTGGTTGGTGACCCAGCGGTTACAACGCCGGCTTTCGTACTGCGGACGTCGTGGTTCGATCCCAGGTGCCGACCATCTTCCTCTTTCACGACACAAGCTTTCAGTAGCTTACTGTGAAAGAGTCAAGGAGTGTATTTGTGTTCACTTTGAGTGAGCACAGATTCATTTTCAAAAAAAAATGCAGACATTTGTATGGACTATGGAGTCACTGATGTAAGTTCCTCAAAATATTAGGTATGTTATTGTCCTACATTTTAATTTCAGAGTTCTAAAATAAAATAAATTAACACTTTTCTATACAAAGGTATCAGTATAGCCGGCGGAACTTATTAAGTTTTTCCAGTCAACCGTTCCCGTCCACTCTGAGACAGGATTCCATCCCTGAGTAGATATTTCATGTGAAATAATACGTTGAACACAAACAATCAAAAATTGATTTCAAACTTTAGGTAAAGTAAGCAGAAATATAGTTTTATGAAACGTGTCAATTTAAAGGATACTTTAAATTTAAAAAAAAATACATTTAGCTTAAGATTTCTTTACTCGCTTTATTGAAACCGGCCGAAAGATTTCGCGGTAACAGTCAGAGAGTCAGTTTTGTTCATTGTTGGGACTTTGACAGTTAGACCCTCTGCTACCTCGTACATATAGCTTGGGTAATAGGCTAGCCAACCTAATACTTACGTTATAGACAGGGTACGTAGGTACATAAGAAACATTTCGAACGGTTTCCAATAAAGTAAAGTGATGTTTGTACACGCTGCTGCACCTGACAGCTTGAAAATTACCTCCGAGAAAAGTGGTTTTTCCATCAAGCTCAATTCATGTCGCTATTAGCTATCGCGCTTAAAGAGAAAACCACCGAAGCCATAATATGTCATTTGTCTGACTTTCTTTGTCTTTTAAATTCTCTTTTTATGTTAGGTAGGTATGCAGTTCGAATGGTTCTTATTTTGTAGTATAAACTAAACCTTTATTATTAAGTCTGTTGATATACTAGCTGGCCCTTCGAACTGCCTCCCACATCTGAGTCAAAACTTTTGTGTTATCTGATTTAAATTATGTTTTCTATCACATCAAATAATAATTTATTTCAAACGGTCGATATACCCACGTGAAAAAAAATAAGAAAAATTGTTTTTTTAACTCTCTAAACTTTTTCCAAATCCAATGTGCGACCTCGAAAGCCTAGTTGTATTGACGTGGACTTCAGATCCGAGGTCCCAGGTTCGATTCCCGGTCGGGTCAGAGTTTTTCGATTGTTTTTTCGATTTCTACCCGGGGTTGGCCTATCTCAGATTGGACGGGACCGGTTGACTGGAAAACTTTGCCTAAGGAAATAAGTTCCGCCGGCTATACTGACACCATTGAATAGAAAAGTTTTATATTATTATTATTATTATGTTGCTTGATAAAAGACACCAATACTAATACGTATTAAGTATTTATTTATTAAAGACAATATTCCCCCCTTATTAAAATTACATCATATATTTTGATATGATGTTATGTTTTCTAAACCTTGACAATCGAAATGAGATTCATATATTAAGACCATCTCGTGAAAATTAAAGGTTGGAAAGTCGATTTCGGGGCATAAAAGGTTGCCCATCCTTGCAGTGTAATCCGTATTACATAAATGGGGAAAATCTCTACCCCACACACGACTAAGTCCAAAACTATTAGATCCAACACAATGCAGCGGCAAGTTGGTTGGAAAACAACAAACACCATCTAACTACTACAAAACTGAAAAGCTGCGAGCTTCTAAAAGAATTTTGTTCTATTAAACTTCACAAAATTATAAATAAAGACTTAAGAAAACATTTTTTATTCAGTTTTATTTTCCGCATTTTTTTATTATTAAGCTGTGGGGCTAGTACGAGTTTCATCGAAAGCTAATTGCACGCTAATAAGCGCTTATAAACGTGCAAATAGTGTTCTTAAATCAAACGATCGACTCGTTCGATCATTTTTGTATGGAAAATTTTTGAAACTCTTTCGATGATCGAATATCGAAACGATCATCGAAAGAGTTTCGATACTAGGGCTACAGCCGGTTTTCGCTAACCGAACGTTTACATCAGGCTAGATATCTAGTCCTGAAAAATGGGCACAAGACAAAATTAGAACGTTGTGTACCAACAAAGCCAGGTAATAAAGATGAGACATTATCAAAAATGGATATATTCATATTTTGGTGCCCAAATACATGGCAGCAGTCGCAGTCTTTAAATTTGGTTGCTCTACTCGTCCTCCAAAATTTCCAACTCTATATCTCATTAATTGTCAAATATCTACTTGTATACATGGAATTTTGTGACATGTTGACAATTATAATATGATTAGGAGTTTCAGAGATAATACATTATCACAAAAATTGTGGAAAATAATATATTACTTATCAGTGTATTTGTGTCTAAAAGTTTGAATTTTAATTTTCGTGTTGTTTGTGATTTAGCCCTTCATTTGTATGGTTTTCGACCCCAGTGATTTCTCCTCTGGGATTTAACTAGTGTAAAATGGTTAAGAAATCCCGTCCAGTGAAAGGATAGGATAAGGGTAGATTGTATATCTAATACTTATTTACTGTGAAGAGGGTGTAATATTCGCTTAGGATTACCTTCCCTTTTAAAATAAAAAACAATACCTCGAAATTTTCATTAAAATATGCTTCATACGAAATAACCATCCTATATATACTAAACTAGCTTTCCCGACAGACGTTGTCCTATAGTCCTTACTATGAATATTGATTTCGAATTTGTAATTTATACAAAAAATAGGTACGTTGAAAATATTATGTTTGAATGTTAAAAATCTGCGTACCAATGTTTTGAAACTCAATGGTTGTCAAGAAAATAAAAAATGTGTTGTAGCGGATTTTTTTTACAGATGGCGTTGTTGTCAGTAAATCCGTTCCAGACATACTTTAATATTATATTTTATAGTATTTCTTATACATTTCTCAATTTTGTAATAATTATACTTTTATCCGGAGCGGAGGAGAGTCCAATAAACCAAAAATGATGCAAAGATGTTCAGCCGATCTCGAGTTAGCACTAACCCGATTTTCTTTTATATTACAGAAGATATAATTGGGAAGCTCATCCGTTACTCAATATTTTTGTTGAAAAATAATTCATACATTTCTTTCATATAGGTGTAAGTAAATGACAAAATCAACTACAGTAAATATTTAGTTATCGGGGTCCAAGGAAATGTTACACGCCATATTATAAGAGAATTCAATCCCTCTTAGTTGCGCACCCACTGCATTTCAACTCGAATCTCACCTACAAGCGGAGCACCCTGTTACATTGGCCGAGGCTGCAACGGTACTGGGGTGGTACAATCGGTCCTTTGTGGATGTGCCAAAGAGAGTGCGGGGTGCCTTGCATGGCTATCCAACACGCTGGGCATATCCCACACCTGAATCTTTTCCTCCTGTCTTCTATGAGCCCTCCCATCCATACTCACCTAGTCCTATCATTCCGGAAGGAGTAAACCTTTCTGCCCGAAAATACCCAATACAAGGCGTCATTCGACCCGGGACGAAGGATGCGTGACTTACGTGTTAGTGACTAAAGGAGGCTCCCTGATACCAGGCAACCTCAGGGCGACTTTTTGCCTTACAATTACAATTTACATGTAGGGATCTGTAGGGGCAAGGCGGACTTTTACTTCCCTAGCCCTGAAAAAAATAGTGGAATTGACAACGTTTTGTTTATCCTATTTTGTTTTCTTATATCCTATAGACGTGAATCAATAAAGATAAATCATATATACGAATATGTACACTTAGTAAGATAATTTGCGAGTTTTTGGGTATGTTTTGAAATCCGAAAAAAATAGTCAAAAACCTACAGAGGCCCTATAGGTAGGCACTTCAACCCGTTCAATATCATCAGTGATTTATAGTGAGGAATGTCATTGCACACAAAATACGAAGTATATATAAATTTTATAAAAGCGAAATTAGACTTAAATGCACATTTAGGCAAAATCGTGTGCAATACATCAAAATTCATCAGAATGAAATTTTGAGAAAAAAAAATGTGTGTAATTACGAATAATTAAGGCCTTATTTTGCTTGCACTTAAATTTGCACGTGATTCACATTAAGTGTAGTAGTAGGCTCCATAAAACGTTTCAAACTTTCCTTTTGTGGCATGTTTTTTTTTCTGGTGGGGAATAAAATAAATTAATAGGTATATAAAGATACATTTTCCCCAAAATCGATCCCCATAGGCGATTTCCACAATTCGCCAATATTTTCATATAAGCGCAACTTTCAAGCACTACACATAATATGTAGGATAATAATATAATATCGCTTGTAAAGAATAACACTGTTATAGGTCGAAAAACATATATTTGCATTTTTTCAGAAATCCCTATCAAACTCTGGTTTTTAATGTTTCGACATAAAAGATTAAGAAAAGAGATCATAAATGCCATCTTCGTTATTATGAAAATTTAATACATTTTAAATATTATAAAACGAAACTGGACCCCTGCATAGGGTCTTCCAAAAGGAACCATTTAACATTTAACAAAGTTAGTATGGAACGGATTTCCTGTGACGCCATAACAACAAAATTATTTTTTACTGCCAGCTGCACATGATGGTAGTTCCCTCTCATTCTCGCAAACGTAATTGCCGCTATAACAGTAGCCCACATCACTTACTCCAATTTTCATACAAAGTAAACATCGGGCACTTTCATAATATTATGTGCACTTCATAGGCGAGGTAGAATGTCTGCGCGCGCATATTATATTTTCGCGTTGCTCCCGCGTGAGCTTTGAGTATGAATGAAAAATTATTATTTTATTAGCTTAACTCAATCGAATTGATTATGTATTTTTTTCTGGGGGCGCAGTGCACATTATGTACATATGAACGGGCAGCCTCGGGTTAGAACCACAGGACAACGTCTGTCGGGAAAGGACAGGGCAGGGCACCTGCGAAAACACCTGTTTAAAATTCGCTGAATCCCATTTCCAGTTCTCGACTGTTTGCGCTTGAGCTGGGTTTGCGGAAAGTGAGGTAAAGAAAAATAATTTGGGTTGAGAATTATGAATCCTACCTGACTTTGTGGATTTTCCTCTCTCCTTCCTTCCTTCTTCTATCACTGGTGTGGTTTTACTGACGCGATGAATTGAGATATAAATGTTAATATTGACGAAGATGCGATTTATGACGTGTTGACGCGGCGAGTTTGACACAAGAGGTGAAGCAGGAAACAAAAGCGGTCGTTTGGAATATAATTTGAAAAGTGTGTTGCCAAAAAAATTATTGAAAGTAGGAACGTGGAAAACGGCGCAAACATCGACCCTTTTACGACGGTTTGTCGTTGAAATAGAGATATAGCGATGTTGAAGTTGGCGTGCGATACATGTAGAGAGCAGGTTGTCATTGTTATGGCGATGTTTTACCAAAACACAGGGGAACGTTTTACTCCGTCAGATTGTAGTCCATGCTCTTAATTTATGGCCCTGGCCGGATTCACTATTTTGCTCTGCATTCATACGTTTATTTCCTTATCGGCCCATCCCGATGTACCCGTGTCGGTGTGAGACAGCCTTCGAAAAACGTCTGATAATCATTTTTAACTGAAAATAATTTTGTTTGGGTACCTTCCCGCTCCGGTCAGAAGATTAATCTTTTTTTATTAACCGTGCAATCTATTCATTTCTCTCGGTCTAACAGCGATTATGCTTATATTTCGTCCAATACGAACCGAAAACTCCGATTTCCTAGGCAAGATGCACCGTCATATAGCGTCCGTAATACAACGGGGGGGGGGGGGGGGGGAATAAATGTCATTTAAGCCTAGTTCGCACTGTACATATTTTCTAATTTCGTTCTCACATCTAAGCCTAGGTTTACTGACTCTTCGTTTTTCGCCCATATGATTTTCAAAAAATCCAATTGTATTCAAATTTTAAATGTGTGTCTGTGAATCCTTGACTTGATTATCATTGCTTTTATTATATCAATATTTTTTGTCTTTAATAATAACTAGCTTTCCCGAAAGACGTTGTCCTATGGTCCTAACCAGAGGCGGCCCGTACATATGTGCATAATGTGCACTGCGCCCCCAGAAACAAAAATACATAATCCATTCGATTGAGATAAACTAATAAAATAATAACATTAAAATATTCTATCCATATTTCATTCGTACCTATTCAAAGCTCAGGCGGGAACAACGCGAGAATATATGCGCGTGCATCATTCTACCTCGCCTATGAAGTCCCAATGGTCCGTGTGAACATTATTTGAGAGTGCCCGATAATTTTGTTAACTTTGTATGAAAATTTCTAAAACGGTGGAGTAAGTAGGATGGGATACTGTAAGAGCGGCAATTACGTTTGCGAGAATGAGAGGGAACTACGAGCAGGTATAGCAAACAATAATTTTGTTGTTATGGCGTCGCAGGAAATCTGTTTCATACTAACTTCAATATTATATTAACAATATTATCATATTTTATATTATTTAATATCCATTTTTTTTTCAATGTTTTATTAGTTATTCTGTTATCCGGAGAGGAGAAGAATCCAATAAATCAAACATCGGAAGAATCTGTTCAGTCGATCTCGAGTTATAAGTGCTCGCACTAACCCGACTTTCATTTATATTGTAAGATAGAAAAAAACGTTGTACATATCAACATTTCAAATTTGACGTATCCATTAGGCTGGGCCGTTCTAGTATGGAAGTTAAAAAAGTGCTTCTAATCTTAATGTACCTATCTACAAAATTTCATGACAAAAAAAATAAGGTCTTCTGTCTCCGAATCGACCTTGAAGTTTTGTATGGGACGAAAATATCCCATACTAACTGATATTTTTATAATAATCATGTAAAATGATTTCGGCCTTGTTTTTTTATTCATTTTTATTTTATTATACCACAGATAATTCGAGTAAATACTTCTATTTATTTAATTACACAAAAATAATAAATAAAACTTTAACATTTTTTATGTAAAGTAAGTATATGAAATTATGTTATTTTGCAGTGATTGTTTTTGATAAATTGGGTTTGATATCTTTTTTACTCGTTGCTTTCTAAGCTTTTACATAATCTTCTCTTGATAAATTTCTGCGTAAAGTTGGTGAGGCTTCTTTGACAATTTCACAGATCGTCAAACTCCTTGGATATGACAACGAAAATTCAGGAAACTGTATTTATTCATCTTCGCCATTGTATGTAATGAATGCCGTAAGATCTTCGTCGGATACTTGTCGATTGGTGTTTCTGTTACATTTTGCTGTCTGTTTATTACGTAGTTCTTGTAAAAGATGCTTCAAAATTTACTTTCGGTACTTCAAGGATCAAAGGTGCCTGTTTTCGGGTGATTCGAGCTTTCACTATCCGGCGAGCGGTTCATTCTCTTACTACATAGTGTATTTTGAGCGAAGTAGCCTTTTCTTTTAGTAATTACATTTTATATAACAGATAATTTGATCATCTGATAAATATATGGATAAGAAATTAAACTTCCATAGGTAACGGGATCAGTTGCGAGGTAACTTGGTGCACAAACATTAACAATAAGCTAAGGTCATCAAACTTTCTGAAAGAATCGCAGTCGCAGAATCCTATTAGCATAGTTTAGCGATCTAACATGGAATATTTTTCCTGTAGCTCAGTTGCCTAAATCATTAGAAAATATTTCTGTTGGAATGACTGTGCCAATTTGGAATAAATATAATTGATCTTTTCGTAGATCTTGAAATGATAAAATAGTAGTTTCTGTTGTAATCACCTGGAACATATCAATTGTTTTTTTTTTTATTTTTCCAGTTGTTTTCCAATTTGGTCAGAATGCGTATGATGATTTGAGAAAGCACAATCAACATATTATACAACTAGCAGTCTGTTCCTGCTTCGCACGGGTAGGTACATAGGTATTTAAAAAAATAATTCAGTTTTCTTATGATCTTTATAGATCCCTAACTTTACCAAAATATTCTATAGGCTATGTTAATCTGGAATAATGTAGCATTCCAATGGTCCCCTCCCGTCCGGCTCGTACCCCAGTGACGCCTATATCTCTGCCACATTTCAAATTATTTTTTTTTAATAAATCAACACTTATTGTGGCATTATTATAATAGTTAGACGTATGCTGTTGCGACACTTTTTGTAGATAATTATGTCTTCTACAAAGTTGTAATACATTATTTTACTCTATCTTCAATAGTTTTCGCAGCGTACGCGATGTAAAGAATATTTTAGGTAATTTTTGCACCTTATTGGAGTTTTAGTAAGGATCAAAGGCTATATGAAAATAAAAAATAGCCTATGTTCAGCGGGGAGAGTGTAGCTTCCCAACAGTGAAATAATTTTTCAAATCGGTTCAGTAGTTTCGGAGCCTATTCCCGTCAAACAAACAATCAATCAAAAATTTCCTCTTTATAATAGTAGTATAGAAAACCTAAATAATTGTTACTTGTCGTTTTTTTTTCTAGATTACCGGCGACTCATTCAATTGGGATTACTTGTGGTTTGCAATAAGCAAAAAAATCATTCTAATGGTTTTATTAGTCTTTTCTCTTGCAAACTAATTATTCAATCATGTTTTCCGGTATTTACCTTCACCTTTTTTCATCATATCAGACGACAAGTAAAAGATCAAATGAAATATTATTTTTGAAAAGAAATCTGTAATCGATCTCTCTATCGGTTTCGGTTTTCCAAATTTTCCATCAATTATGAATCAGTTTTCTATAACACTCTCTTAATTATTGTTCATCTGTATTTTTGACCACTTTTTCTAATCACTAGCCTAAAACTTTGGCTATACGGCCATCAGCATACGATACTGGTATTTTTAACCCTTTTCTCATTTCATGAGATTTTCTCTGGTTTTTCGCGGCGCTCTATATACTTTGTTGCTATCTAAAATTGCATTTTTATGCTTTATATCATACAGAACTGATTATTCCGTCATTTTTATGACATACAACCTTAAAAAAATATTAAGTTAAAGATATTTTTTTATTTATTTATACCTGCTTCAAAATATGATAAATTTAACAATTTTTTGAAACTTTGAGCTCAATTCGGAGACAGAAGATATCCTTCAAATTGAAAAATATTTTGCATACCTATTTTAAACAGCATTTAGCACCAAAATATAACTTATTACGTTAGCAATATTGAAAGAAATGCAAATCGACCCGCCCTAGTATCCATATGTCATTGTTTTTAAAGAAAATTGTAAAATAGCGCTCGCTCAGTTTTTGACAATGGAACCTTAATAATGTTCAGACTTATAATTTAAATTAGTTATGGTCGAATTTCGAGCACTGGTCGACCACTAGTAATAATAATAAGACCATTCTGCTCAGTGCTCACACTCCAGCCTGACCCAACCCGCTTAACACTTTGGAAGTTGATATTGAAAACTATTATTGTTTCTAATAACAGCTCATATGAAGTTTGATTTGCTTTTATGATTGCCAAACCGCAAATATTGACTCGAGGGAATTTTCGTTATTGTAAAGTTTAATCTTAGTATTGTGTGTTCAATGTGTCTCTGTGTTTGATTCAAAGCTCGTAAGCGTTCATTATACGTATCTTCTTCTTCTTTCATTCTTCTGGATTTCACCCATAAAGGAGTGTCCCAGCCAGTTTGACACTTTTTAAAGATTCTGTGACATACTGAGTTATTAGTAAAATGGAGAGCTATTTTCCGTGGTCATCGAATCACGCCTAAACTGCTGGACCGATTTCGCTAATTCCTTTTTTGTCGTGTCGGCTTTTATCAGGAGACGGTTCTTATGAAAGAAAAAATTAAGAAAGTTGCGTGGAAAATTAAAGAAAACTCTACGTAGGCAACCTTATTAGTAGGTACTTTGTCCATATGATTTTTATTCCAATTTCGAAATTTTGACAGAAACTGTCAATTGTTAGATAGTTGGTGCGATTTACAGAATGCGGATGGAATATACATGGTTTAAAACAGGCGCATCGGTCGGAATTACATTGCTCAAATGATAACTAATTCATCACCACACAAATTCGAGTTCAATATTCATAGTTAGGAACACAGGACAACGTCTGTCGGGAAAGCTAGTTAAAGATAAAACAATAAAAACTAAAATAAGTGCTCATATTTTAAAGCAAAAAATTTTTTTTTTAATTTTAATGGTCTTAAGCTTGTGGTGTTCCTGGCCAGTCTCAAGTAACTAAATTGAAATTTATAAATTTAGAAAGAACAGCATATTATATATATCTTGTGACTTAGGGTGCGTTTACACTAAACG
Source organism: Mystacides longicornis (assembly GCA_963576905.1). Classification (NCBI taxonomy): domain Eukaryota; kingdom Metazoa; phylum Arthropoda; class Insecta; order Trichoptera; family Leptoceridae; genus Mystacides; species Mystacides longicornis. Next base: position 9,205,381 of record OY756432.1, read on the forward strand.
AATATAGGCAGAGCTGAAAAATAGAGTAGGTACATTTTCTTCATGTTGTTGTTTTCTTGGTGTCAAAATCAACGATTAATAAATTATACTTCATTTCTAGCTCTGGATCTATGTTCGATCATTGCAAACGCATAATATAGTTACACAGAACGAATATTTGGAACGCGTTATGGGTTTTCTTTTGACACTGCCTGGTGGTCAAATATTAAAAATTGAACCGAGCCGAGCTACGTCTTTCAATTTATAATACAATACGAGAATTCAGCGATAAGAAAATACTCCGCTCAGTAAGCAGATATCGACAGCCATTTTTATCAAAGTAATATTTTTTTAGATTACCGGCGACTGAATGTCCGGGAAATGCCCTAAGAGGGTAGTTTTTTTTAACATTTACTCATACAGATTGGTATAATATATGTAAAGAATTTAGTTTAGAAGTTATATGAAAATTGTGTTAAATTCAAAGTAATTGGTTTTAAACCGTTTAGATATTTATTGACAAAAAAAATGGGTTTTAAGAAAACTTTGAAACCTTCTTACCTAAATCATCTCCCAGGTAGTTTTCAATTGATGCGGCTGTCAGATTATTAAAGAAAAAATAACAACTAATGACTCTAACAATTCATTACTAATGTTCGATTTTTAAATGGAACAAACCACTACGGGCTTACGACCGTCTTCTACTGTTATTTCGAAGGCTGGCTTAGTGTGATCACTTTACGTTAACAACGTTCGCCATTAGGTGGTAATGTTTGTCTCCGAAACTCCTAATCATGAGAATTCTCAACATGTTCAACATGTCGAAAAATCTCATGTATGCAACAAGTAGAAATTTAATAATAGAATGAAAAATAGAGATAAAAGTTGGAAATTGTTGAGAACAAGAGAGCAACCAAATTCATGTCAGATTATTTCCATCACTTCATCCACTAGATCAGTATTCCGCAAACTTTTTTTGTGTTCAAGGTACACCTACCAAATCAAGAAATTTAAGAGGTACAGTACTGGTACACATGTGACTGTTGTATATACATAACGAAATTAGCATAATCTACGCCAAATCAGCGCAAAAGCTTTCAATTTTGTCTAGAGATGTTAAAATATTAGAATTCCTGCTGCTCAGCTCATTTAAATGAGCAAATAATATGTCCGGCAGTTATTTGCCTTCTGTTTATACAAGTTTTATTACCATTATTTTCTTTCGAACACAGAAGCCAAATCTGAACCATGAGTCTCTAAAAACACTTGAGTCTCATTTTTCGCAGCACATCAGCTGATGACCACTGTAAACAATTGTGACATGTCAAACGCTTTGCGAAACACTGCACTATATAACTTCAACTCAAGGATGGAAAACCAAAAACATTTATCTAAACATTGATGGCCCATGATATATGTGTTGCCGATTCCTGCTATAGTTGGTTAAAAATAATCGGGATAAAAAGTTAAATAATACCTATAAAGTCAGTGTCTATTTCCAAGGTACCTAATGGATAAAATCCCCAGATGCATCTCCACTTGGCAGCCAGCCACAATATCAAATACTTTAAATGTGGTGGAGATTTCATTCAATTAAAGCCATCCAGTTATCGCTCTCTTTACAGATGTTGGCATCAGCCTCTCGCAGACTGATAATTCCACAATCCAGGAATACACATAAACATACATATTCGCACTGGTTTAAAGTAGAACATTACATATCTCATATTATATTCTAGGGAAAATGAGGGTACTTAATTACGTACAACTAAAATTATTGGGGAAAACTGCGAATGAAAAAGGCTAAAAAATAGGGTTGCCAGGTGTTCGGTATTTTACCGAACCGTTCGGTAATTTTGCCCCATGTTCGGTATGAAAAAAATACCGAACTATGGAGTGTTCGGTATTTTTACTTTCGGGAAGAATATTCATTTTTCCTAGTGAATTTGTAACTTCCCGGACAGCAAATTTCGAGAATGACCTTTTTTTTTAGGGGAAATTACTACTTTCCGGATAGTAAATTTTGAAAATGACCTTTTTTTTAAGAGGAAAATTCTACTTTCCGGATAGCAAATTTTGAAAATGACCTTTTTTGTTTTGGTTCAGTATATTTTTGAAAAAAACCTGGCAACCCTGCTAACAAATGACACAAATAAATGTTTTCGTTGTGCGTTTTGCCAAAACAATGTGTAAATATTACTTTCTGTACATATTTATCCCCCGCTCCCCATGATTTTTTAGGAAATTTGCTCTAGTGTGAATTTTTAAATGGGAAAAGGAACCAGCGAAAAAAAAATGCAAGGATAATCTACACAGAAAGGGGATTTTTTTTTGTTTATCAGTCATATTGACATAATTTATCAAGATTGCAATTGGATCGGGATCGCGATGTAAATGCACATTAAGGCTGCAAAAGATAGCGCCTATACCTCTGATACCGAGGTCAGTCAAATATAAAAAAATGATATGTTACGCTTTTCGCTAGATGGTGTTAGTGTATACATACAAAACAATGTGAGATTAGACAGAAATTTAAAATTTATGTTTGGCACTTATCTCCCTTTCATCTCTCTGACTTCATTACAATTTATTTGTATGAGTGGCGCCGTATTGTATCGGCAGTAGGTAGAGCTAACTGACAATATTAATTTCCTATTGGAAAATGTCATGGCGCTCCTGAAACAGATAAAAATCTCTTTCAGAGTTGGTAGATACTTATATCAGTTGATTTAAACCAATGAATTTTATGAAAAACTAGATTTCCCGACAGACGTTGTCCTGTGGACCCTGTGGTCCTAACCAGAGGCGGCCCGTTCATATTATGCGCATAATGTGCACTGCGCCTCCAGAAACAAAAATAAACTAATAAAACAATAACATTAAAATATCTATTTCTAAAACGTCAGGACAGAAAACTCAGGCAGGAAGAGCCCGAGAATATAATAATATGCACACAATTTTGTTGACTTTGTATGAAAATTATCTAAAACGCCCGAAACGATGCAGGTGCAGTAGACAATAATTTTGTTGTTAGATTTTTTCATAGATGGCGTCGTAGGACATCCATTCCATACTAACTTAATATCATATTTTATTAATGTTTTATGCATTTTTCATTATTTTATTAGTTATTCTGTTATCCGAAGCGAAGAATTCAATAAATCAAACATCGAAAGAATCTGTTCAGCCGATCTCGAGTTATAAGTGTTCGCACTAACCCGACTTTCATTTATATTATAGATAAAATCAATTTCGGCGTTTATTCAATTGTAGGTATATTATCTTTGATGATCGGGCATAACAGTACCACTGCAAAATTACAGTTTTTCGATTGACAAAAAAAACATTTATTTCATTAGGTCTTTTTTTAAATATACATACTCATTATCTGGAGTATACAAAAAAACACATGCTTTACAGAAACCCGTTGATAAATTATTTCAATTTATACTCACAACTGGATGAATCAGTGCAAAACACCCGCCTTTTCTAATATTTTAAACTGGATGTTCTTAATTTTAAGTTTACAGTTTGAATGTGAATTTATTAATATACACAAGGTGCAATAATTTATTTTTATTATAGACCTCCACCCGGACTCGAGTGATTTAAAAAAAATGTAATTCCATTCCATAATACCTGAAGAGTAGGGGAAAAGGGGGTAATGGGAGTCACTTAAGCAAGATATAGAATAAAACACACTATTTTTACTTTATCTTTATTTTAACCAACTTTTAAAGTATTTTAATCATTACACTATCAGACTCGGAGAGTTTCATTACCTTTGGAATCATATATTAATTAACATTGAACTTAAAAAAAAAAAACATCTTTGACCACCATTGTCCGTATCTGAGGGTTATGATAGTCACTATGGGGACAATGAGAGTCAGCCCAGCCTAACACTTGTCACATACGTAACCTTTTGGCGAGTCGTATCCTGTGCAACTAGCGTGTGCCCATAAGCCACAAGAAGTGCATCTGTACCATAACTCATTGTTGCGACCAAATTCATCACATACCAAACATTTATTCAAATCGTCGTCTTCATCATCGTCACATATCAGATTAACACTAATATCTGATTCTGAAGAAGTGCTTAGATCTTGAAGTACGCGCCTTTTAGCTTTATTCACAATATCTTTCTTAGGTTTCTGCTTCTTGTTAGCTTTCGACATAATGTTTTTTCCTTTTGCTGCTCTAGATGCTTTCTTATTTTCTTTTTCAACAAGGCTATCTTTGACGGGTGTTGATGTCATAATTTTTGCGTGTTGTTTCATTCGTCCTTTTCTTATGGGCTTTTCAGGAATCATTTTAATAGGTAATGGAAGCAGATCCTCAATATTCGAATTCAATATTCCAGGTGATAACGTTGTAACCGATGAATTACACGGCATTGGATGTATTGTTGCAGATGATGTAGATGGTATTGGATCTGTTGGAGCAGAGGTAGATGGAATGACGATTGAGGTATCTTCAATAATTACTTCAGGTTGGGTTAAGACTTCAGCTGCGGTGAAATCTTCATCAGAAAAAATATTCGGATTATATGGGACAATTCCTGATGCCCGGAATCCTGATTCACCTTTATTTATAGATGCCACGGTAGAATATGCTCTATTTAAAATAGCCGCCACGTCATATGGAGTTATTTTCTCTGCAAGGCGATTTTTTAAAAATAAATCGCACTCCTTTTTGTAAATAGCTTTAAGAGGACCAAAAAATGTCAGATCTAAAGGCTGCATCCTGTGGGATGTATGTGGAGGCAGCGACAGCATATGTATATTATTTTGTTTACAAAAATCATAAATCATCAAAGAAGTATGACTGGCGTGATTGTCGAGTATTAATAAAACAGGCGCCTGTGAAGATGGCTTGGTATACATGGCGAAGTGTTGCAGCCACTCAAAAAATAGATGTTCATTAATCCACCCATTATCTGAACATTTGTATATAGCTCCTGCAGGACCGTCTTTCTCAAGCTGAGGAGTCATTCTTTTTCTCGGAAAGATGAACATTGGTGGGACAAAACTACCAGCAGCGCTCATGGCACACAAGAGTGTAATATTTTTTCCTCTTTCCCAACTTGTTATGGAGCCAACTCTTTTCATGCCTTTGGGAGCTAATATTTTTCCAGGATCTTGCACTGTGGAAATGCCTGTCTCGTCGCAGTTATAAATATTATTCGGAGTAAATTTACATTTGTCCATTAGATCTCCTAATAGTCTGTAGAATAGTTGGACTTCTTCTTTATTGAAAGCCGTTATTCTGTTTATACTTGTTGCTTCAGGTTTCCGAACAGAAATGCTATTTCTTTTCAAAAAGCCATCTAGCCAATCGCGTCCAGCCATTTTAGCACTATTGTCAAAATTGTGTGAAATTTTAAGCTCTTCTGCATACTGGTACGCTGCTTTCCTTATTTGAACCGCTGTGACTCCATAAAAAATAGAAGATAAGTATTTTATCCGGTCTGACAAAAGCTTTTCTACATCTGCTGTGAATACAGGAAGTCGTCCGAGACGTGGTTCCGATGTATTGTTCTTCTTTAACCGCTTTTGGAGGCTTGAAAAAGGTATATTCATGGCTTTGGCAGCACTTCTCATAGAGTGGCCTTGACTGATGAGAACCTCAGCTTTTGATAGTGTTTCAGATGACCACTGAGCCTTATTTGTGGACCTGTGACGTATTTTCGGCATTTCTGGAATAGAAATTAATGAGAATTAATTTTTTTAGGTATGTTACAATGCTTGCGGGAAATGGGAGTCAACTCTCATTGCCCGCACTGCAGTGACTCTTATTACCCGATCGTACTAAATGTGTAAAAATTTAAAATAAAACTTTAATATGCTATGAAAATATCAGAACTGTTTTTTAAATCGATCATATGAGCTTAAAGACACATAATAATCTACTCTAAGTATTTAAATGTTATGTATTGATGTACTTACCGCTTATTTTGTGCACAACTAAATTACATCAAATGAGCGCGAAACAACGCAGCGGTCCTTCCCGTGCAAACTATGGACGCGTACTGAACGGGCGAGCGGGGTGCCGTGTGTTGTCACCCAGCGAGTCTTTATGGACGATATTCGTTTGTGTAGCTACTTTCGTCTAGGAACTAAAACGCTGACCACCATTGCCCTCTGACTCTCATTGCCCCTTTTTCCCCTAATGTCATTGTGATCCGCCTTTTCTATTAAAATTCATTTTCATAATTGAAGGCTGGATATTACAAAGGTGTCAAGTATCATTTAAAAAAAAAAAGATTTTATGTTTGCAAGAGGTGTTAAAATATAAAGGCCAATAACCGTACAAAAGTGCTAAGTGATTGAATAAAAATTTTAATTCAAATTTGATTCAACATAATATTATGTCACCCGTGTCACATGCTATTGCAGTTATAAATAGGTAAAAACTAGAGATGAAACGGATATCCGGCTACTATCCCGTATCCGGCCTATCCGGCGGCTTAAATCCTATCCGGCCGAATACCGGATAACTAGCACCTATCCGGCCGGATACGGATAGTAAAAAATATGTTTTTGGATAACAAATACACCTTTAAATCACAAGAAAAATGTCTACAACTTAGAAAATTGATTAGCACACATACTGCAATAGGGGTAAATTATGGAGAATGAATACGTATTTCTTTATTTAGAGGTAGCAGGTCACTACTTGTCTCCGTAAATAAGGAAAGTTTTACGAAATTACGTTTCGTCATATATAATCCTGCTAAAAGATGCAGATAGATTCCGCGATTTTTGGAACAATAAAGTTCTGGCAACGGAGTCAGTCCAATTTGGTATATGCCGCCTACGTAAGCGTAATTCTTCTTCAGTATTCAGCGAATTTTATTAATTTTGAAAAAAAAAAAACACTCATATTTTATCATCAGGGTCACGAAAACGAGAAAGACCCTCTCATGCCGAGAGGTTCTTCCTCATGTTCCGCTCCTTCGAAGCAGAGCTAAGGAATCTGGACATGGAGTGTGAGGAGGTCATAAACATTGTGCGAGTTGAGCGCAATGGAGAGATCTTGCCTCTCTGTGCTCCTAAGTAGAGCATAAAGGGAGTTTGGATTCGATTGGTTATTAAGGGAGCCGTGAACCTAAACAGATTGGGAGCCTCTGCACTAATGCTATCCTAGCTGCGACCTTGTTTCCGAGGGTAAAGGTTGAAAATCTAAACACTCTAATCATAGGAAAAAAATATTATCACACCACACTAATCCAGACTAACTAATGCGGTTGATGGGTTTTTCGACAATGTTTCCAATAATCCCATATGATGCACCAACTAACCTGAAACATACGCCGGATATCCGGCGGCCGGTTATTCGGTATTCGGCTGCTTAGTTGGCCGAATATCCGGTATCCGGCAAAATTGCTAAAAAAAAAAAAAAAAATAAATAAAACAAAAATAAAAAGTTTTCACTGAATATTCAAATAATGTATGTTCTATAGAATCCCATACCTAAAATTTTATACTGTACACTCAGATTTTTTTTCATTAAACAGTTTTTGCTCTATATCTATGTTTTATATTCAACCTACTTAGCACCTTTGTAATACCCAGCCTTCAATTTTGGATTGTTGAACATTAAAATATCTTTATCTTAATTATCTTCAAAATTGTATACCTATCATTGTTTTTATGTTTGTAAATTGTAACATTCTGTCTCTTTTCCCTTTTTCAACCAAGTAGCATTATATAGATTCGCTCAATAAAATAATACATTTAAAGTTTCACCAACCAAATGTTGTTTACCACTGTAATATATTTATCTCTACAAGTGTTTTACCCTCTTTGTTACCTCTGTTTTGTGTTCTCTGGTTACCAAATATTAGTTTCTTAGTCTCATGTGACCGTGTGGTAAACAATTTTTTTTTTTTGATATAATTTTCAAATAATTCCACCAAGAAATGCATGTGGACATGGCAGAGAGTATGGATTTCCATTATTTCCTATCCAAACAAACTTCTTTCGCTTGCTCCAAACGCATAATATTCCGCATACATGCTCTTCTATTCCTTTTTCTCCTGGCTTGACCCTCCTATAAGACGGCGCCGATATGATCGGTCGACATTCGAGGTCAACCACGTCTGCGTGCACCCATTCTTTCAGATTTATATATCCTTTTAGTCATTCTCTCTACATGCCCAAACCACCTTAATTTATTCACTTTCATTCTAGTCACTGTGCTAACATCCACTCCACATTCCTTTCTAATATTATCATTCCTCAGTGATCTCATTTCTACAGCATTTATTCCAACTTCCAGATTTTTCGTCCATGTCCAAGTTTCACTCGGATTTTAACAGTTGATGCACAATGCAATCCTAATAACATAGATGGTATTAGGATTGCATTGTGCATCAACTGTTAAAATCCGTACTCTCTGCCTACCCCCTTCGTAAAACATCGTGATGGGTAAAATCAATCAAATCAAAACTCCCTTTGAACTCCACTCTGGAGCATAGGGAGGCAACAAAAGCTCTCCATTGAGCTTGATCTTGCGCAATGCTTATGACCTCCTCCCACCCTATGTCCAACTCCCTCAGCTCTGCCTCGGAGGAACGATATGAGAGGATCTTCGAGACCCTGATGGGAGGAAAAACAGCGCTCTCATAGGCCAACTGTCATTCGGTATCCTCAAGACATGCCCATCTCCTCTCTATAATGGTGGAAGTGATGGGCCTGCACTGGGAGCGCCGGCGTATAGCGTCGTTCATGATGCAGTGGTACCATCTTATACCCAAGATTCTCCTGAGGCACTTTGTTTCAAATGCAGATACTTTTTGTGCCTGGGCTTTGGTCAGGTGCCAGGACTCACACCCATACAGGAGAATGGGCAACACACATACATCAAACAGTTTACATTTCGTCTCGAAACTAAACGCCGACTCCTTTCATATCTTAATCATGTTGTTAGAGGTGCCTTTTGCCATACCGATACCTATCGGGAGCGTATTCACCAATGGTAACAATTTAGAGCGTAAATTGTTACCATTGGTGAATACAAGAGTATCAGTACCTTTAGATTATGACTGGCTTAAGCAAAGCCGTGGTTGAATTTTGATTGAAATTCTCGTGTGAACGGTTAGCTCCACTTAACTTTTAAGCTTCTTCACCAAAGCTCCAGGATAAGCCACAGATTGTAATTTCGGCCCTATACGTAATAAGCCATCGAAACAGCATACAGTTGTACTTTAAACACCATACACTGATACGGTTGTAAAATTTTGACCACTTTTCAAGTATATTGTCTTATTAATTTTTATTCACTCAAAGAGGTATTTTATATTTGTTTATATTCATATTTTATATATTTAACATTTATTGGTGATATTTTCGGAGGTATGCTTTCAAGGCAGATACCCTGACTCTGAAAAATACTTTAGTGGACCACTACGAAGAATAAAAAAACAAATTGAAAAATAATCATTTTTATTAAATATTTCGAAATATAGTTCATACTGCATATTGTATTTTTTATACAAAATGACTTGGTTTTTATAATAACAAACCAATTAAGATTTAACAATATTTCATAAAAATATAATCGTTATAAGTTAATTATTGGCAACATATCGCCAAGGTGGCCAACGGCATTTTTATCGCAATATTTCAATTTCATCATTTTATATTTTAACACCTTAATCATTTTGAAAAATTCATGTCATATTCTTAAATCATATAACCTTTTTTAAAAAAAATCATATACATATATAAAACTGGCAGATCTTGCTACATGTTAAGAGAAAATGAAAATATAAGCCAGTTGACAAACAGTCAAGTATTTGCTATAAAATTTAGAAAAATTGTTAATTAAGTTCTGATCAACTGAGAGTAATTATTATGAGAGAGAAAATGTATAGTGGAAATAAAATACGCACTAAGCGCCAAAAATGAAAAAAATGAGTTGAGTATGAGGAAATGTTCTATAAACCATTGCCAATAGCCTAAATATTGCACTAAGTCCATATTGATGATCTAAAGGTTGTAAAAAAACAGATCCAAAAATCATTGTAGTACTATGTCTATATGGGGGAAAAATCAGTTTTATTAGATTATCTCAAAATGAATATTTTGGCACTTAGTGCGTATTTTATTTACACTATACCTACAAATATTGAAAGCATATTCCAAAATATTTAAAAAATTTAGTTCCATATCTTGACAATTTTGTCGACAAATATTTAACAAGATTCAAGCAATGATATCCACTTTATCTAATTTAGTTCTTTAAACTAAAAAAGAAAGGTTATAAAGTACATATCGTCGTCTGTTCAGTGAAACCTCTTATGTGTCAATTTTTTCGAATATGAGATTTGTATGCCAAAATGTTCGCATTGGCCTTTTAAACAGTTTTTACCTTCTCCTGTAAAATTTGTTTTGCTACGCATAAGAGCTTTCACTGAACAGACGACAATACCAAATTATCCCGAAATTATAGTAGATGATGGTTATGTTAACTTAAAGAAACACTAAATTCAATTCATCTAATAAGTTAACAAAACATTTTTTGATTCGAGACGGAAGAATTATTATAACGATTGTATAACTTCAAAAGAAACTCAACAGATGGCAGTGTAGTAGCAAACAAGTCAGAAATGAAGTATGTTAAGGTATTTTATATAGTATTTTAAGAGGAGGTTAGATCATTTCGAAATCGTTATGGAGATTGACATGATTACTGAGAATATATCAAGTAACTCTTGACGTAACTTTCAACATTCAAATTCTTATACTTAACAAAATATATTTGTAATAAAAAAACATTGCATATAATATTATATACCGCACTAATATATTAGCAATATTTCCTTACAATTCTAATTCACAGCATCATGTAAGTCGTGGTAACATAAGCGTATTAATAAATGTTATATATTATTATTTAAGTATAATATACATAAATAAATAATTTAACACTATTGACTAATTCTAATAAGTTCATAGGAAGCTTGAATATTTTAAACTTAATCGGGAGCCTAATATAAAAAAATGGACCGCCATTTACATAAAAAATACAATAGTGATTCTGATTAAATTGATTGACATATAAATAAATGGGAAAAATGACATGTGTCGCTTGATATTTCATCATCCTTCGACAAAAGAAAGCTACTCATAATTTATCATGATCGGCAACACTCTATATATTACTTTTCAATTAGTAAAAACCTTATATTTTTCAGTTCCTACTCCAAGGCAGCCTTTTGATAGGCAAAGATCTGATTTAGCTACCTCAGCCTCATATTTTTATCTTAATTATTCAATTTACAAAATATGAAAAAAAAAATGTCTCATCCATTGTAATTTTTAGTAAAGGGCCAATACACCATTTTGCTATCAAGCTCCTCAAATAACAACTAGGTATATGTATATAACAGTCGTTTCAGAATATAAACAGGGATATAAAATTTAATATTTAAAAAAAATGTAGTTGAGAAACATAGCTTTGATAACATTCGAAATGTAATTAGGAACATACTAAATATAGAATTATTATACATCATGGTTACACACAAAATATGGATCATGTGCAAATTTCAACATAATTGATACACTAAAATATTGCTCAAAATGAAATTCCATGGTACAAAGACAATTTTCACTTATTCTAAACAGTAAATTCACATTTGAATAGCGAGTTGAAGAGAACATCTATTATTATGTTTCATGTGTTCTGAGCCTATTTTATAGAAAGTATACAATATTTAACTTAATAAATAAAAACATGCTGATTGAATTTTGGTATTTCGTTTTCGTTAAAAAAATGTTGGACCGCTGTAAAATTATACAACAGTCATTACAAAAAGGTTTTCAAGTATATACAACAACAAAAAAAACATTTATTTTAATATTCGAAATAATAACTTAACTAATCAAAATAAAAAACAATAATAAAAATTATTAACACATTGAAACTGAAAAGGTATGCTTTAAACTTGAGACTTTTATTTTGTAATTTTATTTTGAAAAAAGGAAACTATGTAGATATAAAATCTATAAAGCATAATATGTAATGTTCGTTCATGTGACCAAGAAATAGATGCATTGCAAATTTATCAATGCCAGCTTTAAAGAACGTATTTCAATCCGTTTAAAGCTAGATAAAGGTTTTGTTTTCTATAAAAGAACAGTATACTATACAATATTCAAGAATCGCCAAATTTTGATGGAAATATTGTAGCTGGTAGCATAGCGGTTTTGTTGCCGATTTTCATACTAGACGTTATAGGTTCGATGCCAGGAGTCGAACATCTTCCTCTTTTATGACACAAGCTTATTTGCTTACTATTAAAGAGTGTATTTGTGTTCACTTTGAGTGAGCACAGATTTGCATTAACTTGAATTTCAGTCTATTCATGCTCCTAAGCTTTAGTTTTTATGCCCTAACTAAGAGATGCTACTAGAGTGAGTGGTAAGAAAGAAGGGCAATCAATCAATCCAATCCAAGCTCTCTTAAGGCCCCACTTAGGGGCACAGGGAGGCAACAAGAGCTCTCCATTGTGCTCGATCTTGCGCAATGTTTATGACCTCCTTCCACACCATGTCCAGATTCCTCAGCTCTGCTTCGAAGGAGCGGAATACAGTATGAGGGGGTCTTCCTCGTCTTCAGGACCCTGATGGGAGGAAGAACAGCGCTCTCCTCGGCCAACTGTCATTCGGCATCCATAACACATGTCCCAGCCAAGTCCATCTCCTCCACATAGTGGTAGAAGTGATGGGCTCATGCTGGGTGTGCCGACGTATAGCGTTGTTTGTGTATCAACCAATCAATCAACCAATAAAGGCATTTTTAAACACAAATTATATCTTCAAAAAAAGCAAACAATAGTCAATCTCAGGGGTCGAACCTTTAGTATAACAACGAACAACCTACTGAACTATCCGTGAGAACTAAAAAAATAGCACTTACTTTTGAATAAGAAATTTCTTGCTTTTAACAGTTTAAAATACTTCGTCCATTACCCAATATAAAGCTTTGCAATTAACCTGCAAACACTATAAATAAATAATATGTATATTACAAAATGACATACATAAACGTTATTCATAAAATACACATTTTTTCAAAACACAACCATTATAATAATAACTGTTAAAATATCAACAATTTAAGAATCCACCTCGTTCACTTCAAACAGTGCAATATATTTTGGTAAAAAAATATCACAAAGCTATCTTTATTAAACGATTTATATCAATATAAATCCAGGCACATTACTGTTTCCAATCATTTTCTAATTCTCAACACACAAAGACAAGTCATACAACAAGCATATAAATTCCAACTAATGTCGCCCACTAATTTGTATAAGGTGTCTCAGTAAGTGTCCTATTTAAATTTAGTATAATTTGTTTTTCCTGCAAGTGGCAACACTGAAAAATGACAGTTGCCACCTACATTCCGATTATCAAACATGGTGCACTTTACGAAAGATCAATGCGTTATGATTGTGATTACTCATTACAAAAAATAGAGTTACACTGAAACCGCTCACAAACTTGCTGACATTTTCAGTCAAGAATGAGCACCTAATTTAAAATTCGAACAAACTGGGTTGATTATGGACGTTAATGGACGTTAAGACTCTTTTGAGTCCACGTATCGGCGTTCAGAGTTTCTTGAAAACATTGCTGCTGTAAACGAGAGTGTCGTCGCTGAAAATAATTGACAATTGAAATCTCTCTCGAAAAAAAAGAGCCATAGATAATTACACGAAAAGTATGGCTTGTTATTAAAGAAGTGGGGGTCATTTCCATACTCAATATGGAATATCGCAACTGTCTAAAAAAATGTGTTTTTATAATAAAATGTAAAAGGGCACTATTATTGAGACACCCTATCAAATCATTTGGTACTAAAAATCTGTTATTTTTTTTTTTTTTTTTTATTATCTGTCAAAATTAAGCATTGCTCACCATTACAGAGTAATCCTTTGCGGTGAGCAATGCACAGGATGTGTATATATACAGTTATGTCATGTGTAGACTTGAACTAGGGATACCATTGCAAAAATTTCAAATCCCATACTACAGATTTTCATTTATCATAATATATTCAGAATATAAGGCAAACAAAATCTTACATCTCACAAAAAAATCAGGTTTCTCATACTTTTTTCTAACATTACTACAACTCCACGATAAACAAGTAAAACTTATTAAATAGCTGACTTCGAATATACAAATACAAGTTAGAATAAATATTATAAAATAAACATTATTAAGATTAACCGTATGAAAAAAAAAGCGTAATGAGTTTTGAGTATATTTAAAATTGAAATAATAGTATAGAAATGATGCCGTTTGGATGAAAATTTAAGAAATAGAAATACTTGCTGTTGGTGCAAATACCAAATATGTAACATCGAGGTGGGTATTTTTTGGTGTTAGGTACTTAAGTATACAATTAATGTTCTTTTTATCTAGAAATTACTGCAATATAACTTCTATTATTGAAAACCTAAAATGTCCATTTACGCATTAATAAAAGTAAAAAGTTAACTCAAAACAAAACATTTCGGTTTAAGTTGCACCAAAAGCAAGGTCTATATTTCCCACACGGTGGCTTAATTAGAAAATATGCTAACTCTAATTTTTATGAAATGAATTTATCAAGTTTATTTTGTTCTTATCCTAATGCATATTATACATATTATTCTGTGCTAATTCTATGCTGATGGAATATAATTTTCAATCTTGGATTTTAAAATAAAAGAATATTAAAATTACATTAAATATGACAAAAAAAATTCATAACCGTACCCTGAAATATTTGGAGTTAGCAAATTTATTAAATTCATTAAAAGTGACATAGTTTATTAACAAATAAATTTTGATAGACAATAAATAGCTTGTATAAATATTAGCAAATACCCCAAATATAATATAAACATCGGCTTACATTTTAATATTTGGAACATACCTAAATAATGCAATAAATTTTGGAATAAATTATCACATGACCACTATTAAAATCACTAACATTTTGATTCGAGTGTGCGCAAACCTTGAATCAACAATTTTATGTGAAATCATAAATTTCACTTGTTCCTTAACCCATTCCCACCCATACCTTACATAGGCGTGAACACTATTTCAAAAAATTATTTTAATTTTTATTATTAAAGTTTTCGAAACGGTGAACACATTTGAGTAAGTTTGACGGAAACGGGTTAAGCAATGCCATAAAAAATAAGAGGCATGTGAAAATTAATACATTTAAAAAAAAAATGAGCAAACATTTACATACATAATAAAAATAGTGACTTGATTCAAATTTCATTAAAAAAAAACAAATAAAAAATTTCACTAACTTTGAGCTAAGCGAAAATAAATTAGAAAATTGGAAAAACCTAAAGACAACCATGATCAACTGTCCTCGTAAGATGTTCGTAAGCGTTTAGTTGTCGATTCGGGCGAAGAGTACCCTGAATCCGAATCGCAATGCTTTTGTTTGACAGCCATACTATTTCTTGACACCATCATTCTAAAAAAGAAATCAATATTGAGTAATTTGACACCATATCGACACTTAGTGTAAGCAACAAAACCCAATTTTGCAGAAGGTTTTCCGTTAAAAAAATTCTAGAATGTTCGAGGTTTTGCTACATAGTAATTAAAAATATAGCAAATCAATTGAGTGTTAAATAAATAAACATGTCTTTGCTACTTTAGTCGCTTACGATAATTTTGCCAAACTAATTATTTTTATTAGTTTCATACTTGTCTTATATTCATTAGAAATCCCTTAGAGTGGATGAGTAAAAATGGTAAAAAAAAAAGGAAATGCAGAATGCAGTTGTTGTTGCAAGAGAAAAATGAAATACAAATTATTTTTGAAAATTATCGTAACCCAGTTATATTGCACACTTTTCAAGGTTAATTCTCAGTTTGTTCGCTTACGATATACCAAATGGGTGTTTTCAGTAAGTCAAAACTTTTTTTTTAATTAGGGGATTAATTGCGCTCCGACCTGTAGCGCTCTATTGTACTTCCTCTACTTATTTATTTATTTACTAGGCTTGCTCGCTGTCACTGCGTCCCATAATGGAACTTTTGTGACTGGCCCTGCATCTAGAGTTCATCGCTCAGCCCAGCCTCCTGGAAGAAATGCAGGATATTGCTGGTGTTCAACTCTTTGATTTCATCTGGACATATCAAAATCATCATCATCCCCTACTTGCTCAGATGCTTCAGGAAGTCCAATATTAGGAGGCGATTTAAGGCAGTGAAGTCCTATTCCTCCAATATCCTATGTTTAACAAAACTTCTTGCTCTCGCATAAACTACTGCATCGTAGAAGTCAATTCAAAACCTTACAACAAATTATTTTTTGCTCTAACTTATCGAATAATTTGAATATACACTTGGCAGTCAGATACGTAGCATTTTTTAAATGTCAAGTGTCATGCTAAATAGTCTTTCAGGTATCGATATTTCTATTCGTAACTATTTGTTTTCAACAAAACTTACTTGGAAAGCGTATTGGAGTAACTCATAACGGCATCCGATTCGTAGTTGGTAACCTTCCTTAAACTATTAGACCAAGAGTAGATTCCAAAACTGTTTCTAGCCGCTTGCACACAACTAGCTGCTATTAGAGATGGGAGCACTTGAGCAAATTTCATACCTGACAGAACAAAAAAATACACATTACAAATAATAGGTAATAAAGTTTTATTTTGTAATAAATATAACAAATAACAGATGAGTAGAATTTGCGTCCTGTAAGAATGTTCCAGTTGATACAAGAAGGTCTGCAAGTACCATACACAAATCCTGGGACATTATTACAGCGGGAAAATTCTAATCATGTTCAATTTATTAATCTTTATTACAAATAATAGGTAACCTAAAACCTAAATAGGTAAATTTCAAGCTTTATTCAACAATACAAAGAAAAGGCGATCAAGTTAAATCCGTTGATTTACATAAAAAATAATAGTAGCTAGGTTTAATTCATTTTTGAGCATTACAAACAAAAGGTAATCAAGTAAAAATCCATGAAAAAAAAAATTACAAAGAAAAGGTTATCAAGATTTTTGCATTCTTCCACATTACAAACAAAATGTATTCAACTTTAATTATTAATTACAAATAATAGGTTATCGAGATAAATACATTAATCTGCATTATGTTATTTATTGAGAACAATTATTAGACCCCGTTCCTAAAGCCTTTAGTCGCTTGTGTAAAAATAATAATCTCATCCATGAACATCGTGTTATCGGGTGGAAGGCCTCAACAAAAAAAAAAAAAAAGAACATCGTGTAATACAACAGATTGTTGAATGACGTGTAATTTGAACTGCTTGCATCTTAATTAAAAAAACATAGTAAATCGGGCATTTTGGGGTGGAAAAGATTAGCAAATAAAGTTTTGGGGGTGCTTTGTTGGTGTGAGTGATATCATTTGCGTTGGATTTGGTGAAGTTTGGCTAAAACCACAATTTAAAATCATATTGCTTATACAGTGTTGATATCTTCATAGATACAGTGAGGGTTTATTTAACCGAACCAGAAGAAATGTCGAATATACACGACGAGGAAAACCCTTTTGAGACGACATCGATCACACAGAGAACACCACCATCTGCGGAATCCCTGATGGCTCCTCCTTTGCATGACCAAGAACAGATCCTAGATCTGAATGAAGAGAAGGAAGAAGAAGATAGCAAGGAAACAGAATATGAACCTATGGAAATGATCGAAAGGTACATTGAAATTATCAGGCAGAATGTTCTGGAAACAGGGAAAAGGATAACGGTATCTGGTAGGGAGGCAGTTTCTGAGGCACTGACAGGTATCAGAATCATGACAGCCAAACTTGCCAAGAGTAACATGGAGTCTGAGACTAGATTATAGATGCTCGACCCGACTATAGGACAAATGTGCAAAGATATAGGGGAGGTGAAGGAGATGGTAATGGCGAGGAAGGATCGTGAAACATCGAACTTCGCTATGGCTGTGAAAGGAGAGCCCAACAAACGAGAAAAGAGCTATGCAATTGCAGTAAGAGCGATAAACACGCAGATGAAGCCAGAAGAAATGGAATATGAAATAAAGAAAAATATTAAATTGGCACCATTGGGGATTGGTGTCATTAAAAACAAGACAGAATGGTTTGATTATCCTGTGTCCAGCAAGAGACGACGCTGATGTTCTCTCAAAAATAGTAAATGAGAAATTCAATGGTAAATATGTCGCCGAATTGTTGAAGAAGTGATGGCCAAGAATCATAATCAAGCACCTGTCAAGGGATTTCGATATGGCGAACATAGGAGAGGACATAAGACTACAAAATCCAGGAATATTTACTACAGAAGATATGGATGAAGAAATATCAGTAAAAAGAATAATAGCACTAAAAAATAGTGTATCCAATGTTCACGTTGTTGTTGAAGTGAAGCCGCAAATCAGGCGAAAAATTATGGAACGATCAAGATTGAATTTGGGATACCAGAGACTTGTGGTATCTGATGAGGAACCATTGGTACAATGCTTTCACTGTCTCAGAGTGGGACATATGGCTGCTAGATGTTTGGAATCTTCAGTGCCTGGAAGGTGCTCACACTGTGGTGGGGCACAACTACAAGACATGCAAGAACCAGGAAAAGCCCAACTGTGCAAATTGCGTGAAAGAAAACAATACTTATGGGAAGAATTACAAGTGCGACCACAGTGCCACTGATAAAGAAAGATGTAACTATATGAAAAGAATGATAGAAATAGCAAAAGAAAAAATCGAATATTGACTCGTGATGTATAAAATCTTTATCCTTATGTTCAATTGTGAAGTCTATCTAATAATACCTACATTGATCGTTGTACTAAATCATCGTCCATTTGGTAGAATTGCTTATATGATGTGGTATAGAGAACTTGAAGTGATTGTCCGTATCCAATATAACGCATATAAATCACAGTAATTGCCTTCAGGTACTCATTGATATAGAAAACCAATTAAAGTATCAAATTTTTGCTATATATAGAACTCATGAATCTATCTTAGATTGCTTTATTAATGAGATGTATGAGATGTTGGCCTCTGCGCGTAATACATTTACAGTCGTAGCGGGTGACTTTAACATCAATATATCCGCCGATTCAGCACACACACACAAAGAAAAATACATTAACATGATGACAGAGTTAAATTTCAAAAGCTGCATATCTAATTACACACGTGAGGTGGCAAATCAGCAGCCTTCGTGTATAGATCACATTTGGTGTAATACGAGGCACACACATGACATAATTGGTATAGTATGGAAAACTAATATCACAGATCATTATACATGCGTTTACGGTCACAAGGATCAAATCAATTTAAAACCGAAAAAACTAAAAATCTATAATAAAGAAATCATTGATTATGTCTGTCTGGAGCGTCAACTGATGAATGAAAGGTGGGCGTCACTGTACGCAGCTGGCGACGGCAGTGTAGCTGCGGAGCGATTTGAAAGTACAGTTAGACAACAAATAAAGCGAGCAACGCGCGTTAAAAGGATCGCTTACAGAAACAAGACTTTAAAACTAAAACCTTGGATAACAAATGGACTACTCATATCAGTTCGACGTAAACAGAAATTATTCATCCAGGTTAAACGAAGCCCTAACGATTTCAAATTATTATTATTTTATAAGAAATATAGGAACATTTTGACAACATTAATTAGGAATACAAAAAATAATTTCTATGGAAACAAAATAACAGATGCTCACAATGATACCAAAAAATTTTGGAATGCTATTAATAATGCACTCTCAAAGCCCACTAAGTCAAAACAACTCAAACACATAAATCACAATAATAAAATTCTTGACGCATGTACCGAATCAAAAAAGGTAGCAAACATATTTAATGGCTATTTTTCAGATGTTGGCAGGGAGTTGGCGTCCAAAATTGTCCCAGGTAGTATTTCTATGCGAGCTGCGCTTGCAGATAGTTCCCGTCAGCCTTGTGAGTTTTCTGTCTTTGAGAGGGTCACTGCGAGCCAAATTGAAAAAATTATATTTTCACTTAAGTCCGAATCGTCACCAGGGTTTGATGGACTGAATGCTGGAATGCTTAAACGTTTCGCAAAATACATAAGCCCCCCTCTTGCATTTGTTTTTATTACTTGCGTGCAGCAGGGAATATTTCCCGAAAATTATAAAACCTCGATTGTCACCCCTATATTTAAATCTGGTGACACTTGCGAAATCGGTAACTATCGTCCAATCTCTGTTATATCCAATGTAGCAAAGATCTTTGAAAAACTGATCAAATCACAAATTATGACTTTTATCCTAGATAATAAAATTATTCACCCTAATCAGTTTGGGTTTCTGCCTAATCTGGGTACCCAGGATGCGGTGGCCAGGCTAACATCTGAGATATATAAAAGCCTTGATAGGGGTGAAAAATGCACGGGCACATTCATAGATTTAAGAAAGGCTTTTGACAGCATCTCACACGAAAGATTGATCGAAAAATTAAAAAGGATAGGAATAACAGGTAGCGCCCTCTTACTTTTTGAGAGCTATCTAAAAAATAGAAACCAATATACTAAGGTTAATGGTGTACGTAGTGAGCCGGCTACGTCCAATTTCGGTATTCCACAGGGAACCGTATTGGGTCCGATCCTGTTCATAGCGTATGTCAATGATATGTTTAGCTTAGAATTATCTAGTTCAATACTGTCGTACGCGGATGATACCGTGCTATTAACAAGGGGAATGAACTGGCAGGAAACGGAAAATCTGGCCAATAACGATCTTATGGTACTCCAAAATTGGTTTAATTGTAATCTCCTATCACTGAATGCAGATAAGACAACATGTATGCCTTTTGCCATTAACAGTCAGGGATTGCCGAGTGAGCTCCGGGTAGTGATTCATAAATGTACGGACGGAAACTGCAACTCGAATTGTACAATGTTGGGAATAATAAAGTGTACAAAATATCTGGGTGTGCTTATTGATTGTCACGTTAAATGGAAACAGCATATAGAGAAAACAGTTGAAAGCCTAAGAAGATTATTTTATATATTTATTGAATTGAGAGATTTCCTGAATGTGACCCAATTAAAGATAACTTATTATGCCCTGGCTCAGTCACTTTTATGTTACGGTATAATTGCGTGGGGAGCAGCGTATGATACTACACTATCTCCTTTGGGGGTAACTCAGAGAGCTATTATAAAGATAATCTTAAAGCGGCCCAGAGACTACTCCACGTCTTTGCTGTTTTCTGAGTTTCAGGTTCTTAACATTCAACAATTGTATGGGAGAGCTGCACTTCTACAAACCTTTAAAGAAAAAATAAACACAACTGATGACAGAAATACAAGTAGGATTCTTAGAGCGATTAATTGTATACCAGTTCCCTTATGTAGGCGTGATGTGACACAGCATCACTATTATTATCTAGGAGCAAAATATTTCAATAATTTACCAGCGGATATACGAGCCATACAAAATTACAAAGAATTTAAGAACAAAATTACTACTTCCATAGTTTCAGCGGCAATTATATAAAATAATTAATTTAAAGAAAATAAAAATGTAATTAGTTTAAATGTCGTTCTTGTCCTCATAATTTGTTCGGCGAGTGTGCGTTGTGTCGATGGTCTATGTTGTAACAATACTACAGTGTCTAATGTTTGTGATACTTATAGTAGCAATTATTATATACCTACCTATGCTTGTTGTTTTTTTTTGTTTTATTCTGTCAACTTATGTACATGCATTTCTCTCACTTACCCTCTCTACACGAGCCTGGCTCTATTAGAGGGATAGTGGGGAAAAAAAAAGAGATGCTAACATGTTCAATTGTTTTTTTTAAATTTTGTATTTATTTTTTGTAACATATGAATTGTAACTTTACAAGTGAATAAAATTATTATTATTACAAATAAAAGGTAATTATAGTTCTACAATATTTTTCAGGGTTGTATAATATGAATTGAATGATTTGAAAGCAGGAGCCCACTTTAAAAGCCTATTTGGCATACCATAAGAGAAGTGAGTGGGCATATTAGCCATACACCCACATCAAGTAAATTGTTTTTTATTAATTTTTAATTTGGCCCCCAAACCATTTAAAATGTTATGTACTAGTGTATATTGTTAAAACAACCAGCAGCAAAACCTGTCGGACAAGAGGCATGGAATGGGATCATGAATTTCTTTTATCTATAATGCCGTGTCGTAAGGAGTAGACAGAGAGAATAGATTTCCACTGCACACTTCTTTCGGTTCCTCCACCGACATACCATTTCTCATACAATCTCTCCTATTTCTCTTACATAAATTGGGTATATTTTTTCCTTAAAGGCCATTATTATACTTTTAAACAAGTTGATAACTGTGAATAATTTGACATTTCTTTCCGTGACAAATTTGTTAGTAGGAACCTCTGATCAAGTATCGATACAATTTTTCCTACAGATATCTGTTACTATTAATTGTCATAGCAACTATCAACTGAACGACTTAAATTATTTATATGAAAAATAGTTCATGTAGTTAGATTAGTTTTGTCATTTGTATGAAAAATATATCGCTTGAGTTTGTGTTTCACCAAAAATAACGAGTTACGGACGAACATGAGCAATCGTTACACTTGATTGTTTATTGTATTTATCTGTAATACATCGTAGTTTGTAAGTTGTGCTGTAAGTATGAAAAATAAATAGATACTTACAAGATAAAGTTAGGTGTACAAAGGCTTTGATTTTATTCCTCAGTAACAAGCGTAATTTTTCTATGGGAACGTCATTTTTAGTGTTCGC
This sequence comes from Mystacides longicornis, assembly GCA_963576905.1. Classification (NCBI taxonomy): domain Eukaryota; kingdom Metazoa; phylum Arthropoda; class Insecta; order Trichoptera; family Leptoceridae; genus Mystacides; species Mystacides longicornis. The sequence goes on from OY756432.1 coordinate 9,228,157, forward strand.
TTTCCGCCAGTCTTCGTACTCTTCTTTGGTAATGGCAAAGGGGAAATAAAAGTCGGAGAACGTGACCACGGTCGGGGTGACCAAATCCCATTTGAGGTGTTGTAGGATGCACCACTCCAGCTGCCACAGTTCGGACTCTGATATGAAATCAATATCGGCCATTCGACATAACTCGGAGTAGCGGGGGACACCCCCTCCTTTCATTTCAAACTTTGCTAAAAAAAAAGAATAAAAGATAAGAAAAAATGTCAAACTCAAAGTGTTTGTATGTAACCAAATTCATAGCAAACTGCTGGACGGATTTTCTGAAACGTAATGTGTAGATATGTTCGATAAGGTTCGAAATTACATTGAATAAATTCTGAAATATGAACTTACTGGCTAGTAATAAACAAACGAGTGCCACGTGCATCAATCTTTCCTCATCAACATCGAATGCGTCCATAATAACGTCCAAAATCTGTACGCCTGCATGGAGAATTCTGGAACCCAGGGCTAAACGAGATGCCACCCTTTGTAACTTCAATATAAGATATCCTCGGTATTTTAGCTGAAAATATCATATTACAATTATTAAAATAACGGATAAGATAACGGAAGCCCTCGCTAAAAGATTTTGAAAATACATAATTGCACTGTAGCCTGTAATAACAAAAAATTGCTTGAGTTTTCATTTTTGAAACTCTCAATGCATAGGATCTCGTATGTCATGATCCCAAGTTTTTTTAAGTTTTGGGTTAGTATATAATATATTTAGGCTCATAGGTATAAAAAGTTGCTGTGCCCTGATAATGTTGCTATAGGTAGATTAAAGAAAGACTCTCCTTAAAATTATCTCTAAATTACTTATTAAAATTTTAAGTAAAAATTTATAAGTGAAATAAAACACTTAAATTCTGTTAAAATAAACATTTAACAGAATACGAAGCAATTTATTTAGGAAGAGATAAAAGAAACAAACAAATATGACAAAAATGGGATCTATATTGTTCTTCAGGACATCAAAGACAAGACAATTTGGATGAAAAAAAAAATTTTTTAATGGCAATATTTTTTTTTTAAGCCCTGCACTCGTTTTCGGCAATTCACAAAGTGAAAATTGAATTGAACAGATAAAAAATAAACAATACAGTTGCACTTTCAAAATAAATTTAATAAGCTCGAGTGCTTTCTTTTAGTTATTTATTCAAAGTTGTATAATAAAAATGTATAAAAAAAGTCTCTAATAATTTTTTTGAAATGTGACCAAGTATAGGTACCTACTAGGCTTTAGTAATGAAAAGATCAGATTTCGTTTATGAATATGTTTACAAATACATCCCATTGTTTTAATCTTTACCTAAGACCATTTTTTAATAATATAACACTTTTCTATATAAAGGTGTTAGTATAGCCGGCGGAACTTATTGCCTGAGGCAATTTTTCCAGTCAAATGTGAGATTTACAGAGGGGGCCTTGAAAATTCGGCGAAGTGAAACTACGTCTTAAGTCTTTATCAGTTATTAATTTTTAAGTAATTCTATATTGATACCACTATCTGATCAGATAATCTCCGACCTACAATTTTTTTGCGTTTCAAATATAAACATTGCTCAATGTTATGAAATTATAAATTGAAACAAGAGAAAAACTTTTGATTTTGTTCAATTTATAGGTACTTTTAAATGCGGGCTTAGAAAGTATCAAATTTTTGCTACTTGGGTAGCAAAGTTTGTAAGTAACTACCATAAACATTTTCTGATTAATTCTAATAATATTCAAAACTTATTAAAATTAAACCGTACAAAAACACCAATAGGGTCAGCGTAACTTTAAGTCCGTGACGATTTCTACCAGTCACTCAGTCCCATTCAATCCAATATCCAACCCATTCTCGATTCAAAACTATAAAAAAAAAAAAAAACTAGGATTTTTTTACCGTGATTAGGAAAAGAACTCTGGGATACTGCAGTATCCCACAGTATCAGCAGACAGTAATTAAAAAATTATAAAGACAATGGTGCGTTTTAAATTTATTTTCGAATGCTAAATTTTAAATTTAGAATAGGTACTTAAATTTTTTGGGAAATATCATGATGGCTTACCTATACATACATAGACACTTTAATGCATTTCATTTTACAGATTGACGAAATAAATAAAAAAATATGCAGAAATGGAAAGCCAGATCTGATACCTATAAACTTTAATTCAACTTCAATAAAACGACGGATTTTAAAGCCCATAAGACAGAAAAACTGTTGGAAAATTATGATGCGTGATTATTTCAACATATTGCGCCACTTTAACGTCAACTTTAAAATTGACTGGAAATACCCTTACCTGTTTAGATTGAAGGGTAGTCACCGGTCTTTTGGACTCTTTTTCCTGTAAAGTCTGCAAATAATGATCGGCATAGATGTTATGCCAACACTCTACAAGAAAAGAGGGCTAAAAGAAAACGTAACACATGTTTATATTAACTGCATAATTAAATTATGAAAATTAGTTAAAATATAAAGATTCTTACTGGTTCTCTTCTCCCTGACATCATCTTGTAATATTAATGCATCAAACGTTTATGTCAAAACTTTCTTGTTTCGCGGAAGAAGTGCAATAGTTGACACCTGCCGCGTGTAGACACGTATATTACAACATTTTTATTGAAACTTTTATCAAATTTATTTCTCACATAAATGATAAACTACAAAGTAAATTCTACACATCTTCACAGTTAAAAAATAATATTAAACATCGCGTTAGGATCTAAATTAATTTAGGAAATATGATACGACACGTCGCCTTTTCAAGTTGGACGAAATTTCAAAACACGTGGGATTCGAAATATAGTAATTTTCATTGACGGCTCGACGTGAACATCGTGAGTTGTATTGGAGTTTGGTTGGAGTTGTAATTATGATTTGCATTAAGGTCGAATATCCGACGGCAAATTATTTCTTTCGTTGAAGTACACTATTACAGAAAACTAGATCTTATCACAATGTACATAGACAATATAATGGTAAAACATATTAATTTTAGTGTAACTAGATGGATTACATCATTTTATCATATTTTTTTTAGTGGAGACTAAATTCTTAATACAAACGATTGATTAATTAATAATATAAAACCAAATAGAACTGACTTCTCAATCGGTAAACATTTGATCAAATTTAATTTAACCTTCTATAAGTTCATAAAAAATATAGCTTTTGATGTTCTTAATGTCATAGTTTGGTGTTTTCTTCACATATTGCAAAAAATAATATATACCCAGTATAGTATATAATATTATATGCTCACAATAATTAGAAACAATTAAAAAGCATTCAATAACAAACTTATGGCTTAGGTACTTTAGTATAAATTATTGTTAAAAGCTTCAGCTTCAAAAATTACTTACCAGATTCGAGAAGTTCACACTAGGATCAGGCTATGCTAGGATTAGGCCATCATAGGTACATGCTAGGGTTTTCCAAAGCTTATACTTAAAAACGCGTTTAAATAGGGTATTTGACACTATGAAAAATAAGATACAGATTGTGGTCATCCTGTTTGAAAATGGCCCAAGAAAGCTTATTTCTTTTATTTTACAACTTAAATAGGCTTATTTTTTATAAAAACACGTAATAAAAATCCAAATATTTCTATGGCTAAGAACACGTAGAAAGCGGATTCCGACCCGCGCCGACCGGCTCATAGATTGTTGTCTATGGTTTCAATGCATTTAAATGGGCATGCCGGAAAGCGGGTTCCTGCTTTCTCTGTGGGTATCCCCATTCAAATGCATAGTAACATTCTTTGCGCCGGTCGGCGCGGATCGGAATCGGCTTTCTACGTGTTCTTACACTATGGAACTAGTCACTGATGAAAACGCCTTGTGATTAGTTGTGGTCCCCGTGACGTCAAAGTGACGTCACCCCGTAGCCTAGTATGTACAGGGAACCAGATTCGCGCTAAAAATTCAAATGGCGTCAACAATTCAAATGCGCCTAAAATTCAAATATATTCGGTTTGTAGAGGGTAAAATGGATTCGGGGGTGTGTGCGAAGGTGTATGGGGGGCTCTGCCCCCCAAACCCCCCTAAATAATTATGTTCTAACCTAACCTAACCTATTTTCATGACTGTTAGTCATGAAAATAGGCTAACGAACCTATTTTTTTATGAATTTGGCTCAGCCAAAGTGAACACAAATACACTTTAGACATCTTTCACAGAAAAAAAACGGATAAATAGAAAAAAAAAACGAAAAAAAAAGTCCGCCCCCACTGGGATTCGAACCAACAACCATCAATATCAACGGCGGCGACTATAACCGTAGGACCATTGTGAACTTGATAGCGATGCCGAAAAACTTTAATATCTACTGTTAGTGTCACGCATGCGCACTTTATGCAAGGATTCTATTGGTGCGAATCTGGTTCCCCGTACATACTAGGTTACCCCGTCACCCCATGGTAAATGATAGTCATCAACCTCATACCAATACAGAAGTGTGACGTAAAATGCACCACGTGACCAGCGCTATTATACAAGACAGCGTTTTTGGATATTTAAACTTTAAACATGATTTTCATATAAAATATGGCATATCTTCAGAAAATATAAAGAGAATGTGCTTATAATGTATCGTAGAATAATTTAAAACGGTTTCTGGAAATTAGTCAAATACCCTATTAGAATGAAATCCTAAAACTATGAGTTATGCTGTGCTAAAAAATATTATTAAATGAATATAGTAATATGGCAACACTATTCGAAATACGTCAAAGCGTCAAATTTATAAACTATGAATATAGCACAATACGAATACACTTTAGCCAAATCAAATTAAATTAGAATCTCCGTTGGTGGGTCGTGTTTTCGGTTAATCGCGAGTTTGGATGCGTTTAATGTTTTAAAGCAATTATTTTTGTATATCCGCGTAACTTAAAAAAAATTGTGTTGTAAAAATATTTTAGCCAAACATGTCTGCAATTTACAGAGCAACAATAACAGTAGCGGATAAAGTTGTTCCTAAAGGACTTAGACCACTTTGGGAGCATCCAGCTGGTAAATAAAAATATTTACAATATTCTAAAAATTATTTAGACATGTTTTAGTTTATGAATAGTCGATTTGAATAATTCGTTTGAATTACAGGACCGAAAACAATATTTTTCTGGGCTCCAGCATTTAAATGGGTATGTTAATTTATCAGTTATGTCATGATTGCCATTTTTTATTATTTTCAAGGTGAACATAACAATATTGTGATATACTCACCGTTAAATTATGATAATTTACATAAACATCAAAAACATACTTTAACCATTTCAATTGATGAAAACTCAATATGTTATTTTAATGTTTTCATTAACCTACTCTCTTTTAAATGGAAATATGTAGTACCTATATTATTCTCTCTCAGCCATCCTATGATTTTTTGTTAGTACCTTATATGGGGTTTGTAGATAAGTCATAAATAATCTTTAGTTATAAAATTCATAAAAAAAAGTTTTAGATAGTTCAACAATCGATTTTTGGTTGTGTATATTTTAGTTATGTTCTAAGTTTAAAATTCAAATTTTCAAACCTAATAGCGTCAGATATATTCCCATAAATAATACAGATATATATCACGTGGATTGCCTGACTTCTAACACGTCTCCCAAATTTAAGAGATTAAAAAAGAAATCTCTAAAACAAACGATTAAATGTATTATTAACTCTGTCTTAATTAAGTCAACATAATAAATTGTGGAGAAAGAATGGCTATTTGGCAATCACAATAGAATTCTCTACAATGTTTTTATGGATATTTATTATGAGTTTGTTGCTTACGGCAACAATTTTAGAACAAACTTTGTTTTGAAAACAAAGTTTATTTTTGTTATAACTCTTTTACACCGTCCTAAACATTTGTGTGTTCACAGAAGTTTTGTGGTTCTTATATTTACATGTGTTTTAACACAAATATATCTCACATAATAATATATTATTTTACACTTAAAATTCATGCTCTGATTCCCATTTAAATAAAATAATCAGTAAGTTTAATTGATTTTAAGGAATCTGAGACCAGATTAATGAATGACATTTTGAGATGATATACATCAAATATTTGTGCAAAAAATTAAAAAATCATGCACTTACACATAAAACTGGACAAATGATCGACCTGTCTTTAAAATTTACCTAGTTAACTCACCTCTCAATCTGAAATTATAATTTTCAGAATAAACAAACTTATAATAATTGCATTGCACCTAGTGCTTCAAAGGTTTACACACATTGGTATGTCTTTCTGTGGTTACCCTAAAATTATCAAACAATCAACAACTAGATAGGATAGGAAACAGATTCGTGTGGTTTTGGCCAATAAAATATAATCATTATCACACACATTTTGTTTGTATTTTGAACTTTTGTGCTTTGCATGTTTATTTTTTTATATTATTAAAATGCATGACCCCATAGCATTTGCTAGCAAATTCACAATACCCCTCATTTAATTCCAAACATATTTTTATTTTACAGAATCGATTTTTAAATATTTAACATTTAAATCATAGCCATAGCGTTAAGTAGACTTCAGATCATAGTAAGAGTAAACAGAAATTCTCTAACTATTGTGAAAGTAGGTATTTAAACCATTTGTCTTAAATAGTTTCTAACTAGAATCATAGATAAATAATATACTACTGTAACCAGGGTGGCTATTCTCGTAATCAATCAGTTTAAGTTTAAAAACTGCAGTCACGGACCTAAATGCGTTCGAATTTCAAAAAAAATTGTATGAATACAAACTAATTTAAGAACGTGGTCTAGTCCAATCCGTCATTTTAAGAACAAATTTCAGTCTCAAGTTCGAATTAAGAACGCTACGAGAATACCCCAGCTTAGCCAGCCACCATCTTTAAATAACTGACTTTTTCATCATTATATCAGTCAATGTTCAAATACCAGCAAAATACCGTCTTATAAATTTTGTTGTGTTATTCATTTCATCAATCGAACCCCTTTTATGATCCAAATTATGATCATAGAGAAGCAACTAGAAGCTATCTTTTATCTCAATATCTATGACCGCCTAGACGCACGTTGTGCAAAATGGATTATTGCTTGTTGTGTATATTGTAATCATTTAGTGTAAATAATTTTGAATCGTAGTGTTTTGTCGTTTTTTTTTTGGACGTTCAAAGGTAAGTCAAAATTACATATCATTGTACTATTTCTGTAATACCCTATTAATTTTTTTTTTATAATTGCATGTTTTGTAAATTGTGTAAGAATATTTATTTTTTAATAAATCATTGTATGGAATAGTTTAATATTGGTTGATGGGCTTGTATATTTGAAGTAGTTTGTCATAAATTTTAATTATCGTAATGTGGACAGGTGGTAATTTTCTTCCTAGTATTTGGAAATCAATCAACAGAAAATTAGTCTGTCAGATAGTACGGTTGAGGATTCACAAGCTACATAAGTTCAGTATAAAATTTGAAGTGGTTCAGTTGTCGATTTTCAATCTGAAGGTCGTACGTCTGAGCATCTTCCACGACACAAGCTTTACTTAGTGTGAAAGTTGTCAGGAGTATATTTGAATGCACAATTGTTAAAAATCATGTCAGACCAAATGCAAAAATAAATTGGACAATACTTTTATATTTTTACTACGGCAATACATTTTTTGCTTAAGATATAATTAATACCGTAATTTTCATAAACAATTCAATTTATCAATGTTTTTTTTATTACTTTTTTCCTGTCAAACTTTTGAATTTAATTATTTTCTGTGCTAAAAATTAATTGAATTCATCTCCTTGATGTATTTCCAATCCTTGAAAAAGTTATTTTTTACGTTCATTGAGAAATTCCCACCCATGTTTCCGTGAGATCTGTATAGCATGACTGGACTGTGTTTAAATTTAAAAAATTATGTATCTTGTCAAAGCGAAGTAAAATTAATAAAAAACAGGATTTCGGAAAAGGTAGTCTGATGTAGGTTACAATTTAGCATTCATTTGAGTTCGGTGTGTGAACCCAGATTCATTATATAAAATATCCAATTTAAGTTTCGAATCCTATCATGATGAAAAAGATAGTCATTAATTAGTTGATAAATATGTTAGAATAGTTCTTAAAAATGGAAACAAGAATCTAGACGTAGAACATTGTGTATAATTTTTTAAGTAAGATTTCACTTTTTAAACATTGACGTGTGCGATGTATAAATACTTAACAAGGTTCATCGCTATCTTAAATTTCCAATTATGCACCTATATCTTTATGCAAATGATACAATATTAAGACCGTGAGTGAATGTTTTGACACTAACCCTGTACGTTCCTGCCACATATTTGTGTGTTTCATTGACAAACGCTACTGCCAATACATAACAAGTGTGTTCTGTGTATTTAATGACGAGTGTTAGTATGGCATGGCACATGTAGTGTGATAATATGATACAAATTATTTATACTCACCTTGACTTAGAAGTCTGGTATGTACAGTACATACTCTAGTTATTTATATAATCAACTTTCAACGTGTAATTGTCACAGTGACAATTTCCTATTTGCATGTGGAAGAAGGTTATTTTAAGCTATTCGTATTAAACCTTTTTTTATTTATTTCGAGATTTTGAAACCTCTTTTTTCAGTATTTCTATTCTGTGTTACAACCATTTTTGTTTCCTTTATTTATGTAAATACTAGCTGACACATTTTTCTGTCTTAACTATCAATATTGAATGCAATTCCGACTGATGCACCTGTTTTAAAAGATGTTTACTAGGTACTTTCCGACAGTCATACCAACTATCAACATTTCGCAGTTGTCAAACTCATTTAAATTAAAAAATAAAAGAGTTTGTATTGTTAAATCACTAAGAAAATTTTATTAGAAAAATTAATATGGTCCTTAATTTTTCTTATGTTTTGCGCAACTTTCTTATTTTTTTCATTCATAAGATCCTTCTCCTGACAATAGCAAACATAACAAAAAATAACTAGCTAATTAGCGCGATGCCACTCAAAAAATTGTTGATTAATTTAATAATATGTTAAGAATTATTCATGTTACAAATTGTCATTTCATTTGGAGCTGTGAGCAGATTGCAATTTTTTGTAAGCGCTTGATTGGTTCTCTGTTATCTATTTCCCAATTCCCAAGGAATGAATGTCAAGTTTCAGACGATTTTAGAAAATTGTTATATTGGATTGTTTCTTTCTTTTTACATCAAACCTTCTTCCTTATTTCTGTTGCTATGGTGGTTTACATAATAGCTACATAATTTACATAACAGAACATTACATTAGCTTTTGTATATTTGATTAGCTCAATCACTTGATTGTTTTGTTAGTTTTGTGGTTTATTTATCAATCCATATTATATATTAATAACCGCATATTTCTCACGTGCAGACCGTCATGGTACCTCCCTTGAAGGGTAGGTGCAGAAAACAAAAGACAATGCAATTGTTTCTTACCTGTAATGCCATATGATCCTATAAGATGTTGGTAGAGAGAATGTACCTTCACTCTTTTTTATCCCTTATCTTTTAACACTTATATTTTTTGCTTCTTTTACTGAAATAGCATTTCTTGTACCTCTTCTTTTCTCAGGGCCGGATCTCCCATAGGTGCAAATGGAGCAAAAATCCAGGGCGCAAACAGCCAAAGGGCGCTATCAAATGTATAGAACAAATAAAAAAATAAACAATCAAAATTTATAGAACGTTAAATATGCACAAATTACGCGCCAAATTCAAATCATTAATACTTCAGTACTAGGTACCTACCTGCTACTACTCCCGAAACCAGCTATAGGTACCCACTCACAATACCTACATAATATTATTCATTCATAATTCATAAAAATTCAAGTTAGCGCGCCAAACAATGCCTATATATTGTGTTATAGTTATATAGGTAGCTACCTACGGACGGTACTATACTGTAATAGCGTAGTCTTCAATACTCGCACACAAATGTGCGAGTATGTATGTGTGTGAATGTTTTATCTACCAACTTATAGAAAATGGTGCAATTTCTGTTTTTAGTGGTCCTGATTTTACGTACTTATGCATTTTTATGTATATGTGTGCAGTCAAAAAAAGGATTTATGTTCACTAGTAATAAGTATCAGATTCATATAAATGTATTCACAAAACTGTTGGATCTTCAGCGCCTTTCGAAAGGGCTTATTATTATTATTGGTCTAAGTTTATCTAAGAAAATAATGATCAGAACTTTTGCATAAGTGTTACCACTTCACTAACACCGGTGAAGACAAAAGAACTACTTATCGGTAAGGAAGTGAATCTATACTAATCTATACCTACTATATTATATTATAAAGAGGAAAGATTCGATTGTTTGTTTGCATTGCATATGTATAGGTTCCAAAACTACTTAACCGATTTAAAAAATTCTTTCACTTTTGGGAAGCTACACTATCCCCGGTTAACATAGGCTATATTGAATTTTCAAAAAAATTTAAGATCCTTACTAAAACTCCAATAATGTAACCCAAGTTCTAAAAAAAATACCTAAAATATTCTTTACATTGCGTACGCTGTGAAAACTATTGATGATAGAATAAAATGATGTACTACGACTTTGTAGAAGACATCAATCTTTACAGTGTCGCGACAGCATATGTCTAACTTTTATAATTATGCCACAATAAGTGTTCATTTATTTTTAAAATTTAATTGAAATGTCTCCTCGAAAAGGCTCTTCATTTGTATCTTGGTAATATTTCTTTTCAAAATAAATAAGATCACATTCAAAACTGCTTCAATACGTTTATAAAACTTTTTGAATTATTCAATGGGATGTTTTCTGGGGAGCTTCCGACAATACACACTAGGTGGCAGAACTTCTAATAAGGTCTATTGTCAAAATTCAGTGCTGCCAACGTAGAGATGTTTTTTTCAGTGATGCCAACGTTGGGAAGTTTGTTTTCCATTGTGTTGCTAAGAAGTTGTTGATTGAGTTGCTAAGAAGTTGTTGATTTTGTTGCGCATAAATTTGAGAATAAATCTCAGGGGTGCTGTTATGTAAAAATGTACAATGATTACTCTAACTAAACCTATTGTAAGTTATCATGTATAATAATATATAAGTTGTTTAATTTGAAATAAACTAGAATGATATTTTGGAGGTTAGATTGTGAGCGACCATAAGAAGAAGAAGAAGTAAATCGCTCCCGTTGGCAACACTGAATTTGACAATAGACCGGATTAGCAAGGGCGCCTCTAGCGGCACAAAAAGGAAAAAAAAACATCCCATTCGGACATTCCATTCGAAAGATACCACGAGTTAAAAATGTAAGTAACTATTAGAAAAAAAGAGTGGTCGCTGCTCTCCGTGTAGGTACCTACTGAGTATACATACATTGAAACCTCTGTGTGAAGCGCGCTGGTCAAGTAGGATAGATGCAATTAGACCATATAAATTTTACTTTCAACAAATTTTAAGGATTTTGATGCAAAATCGAAAAATTCCGCAAAAAATATTGGAAACGGTTTGCTTAATTTTAAATTCATCGTTACTCTAGTGGTGTGGTATGATGTTCTCTCTTCAGTAAACAGTTCCAGCAAAGTTCTTCAGTCACCTAAATTGAATATTTTAGAATCTTGTAGTTTTTTTTTGGATGAATATCGGTCGGATCGCGTATTCTCTAGGCTAGGGTATTGCGAGACGCCGAAATAATAGCTTTAGAAGTAGAACGTCGGTTTCCAGAGTTATCCTCCATTCGCATGAAAATGAAGAAAAGATTATTATACAAGAGTTGTTTGAGGACTTGAAAAGGATTTTCGTCTTTAATTTCCAAAAACACTAGTTCAATCGATTGCCTAAATTTCATTGTGAATATTTGGAGCATGTCTCTCCTAACCTATGTGTTGTGTGTGTCTTCGTATTTTATTGACTATTCAGGTTTCAGTGGCTGCAGGAGAAGGTAGTTTTTCCAAGTTAAAATTGATTAAAAATCAATCATCATTGATGGGGGGGGGGGGGGGGCGCAATTTTGGTTTTGCACCAGGGCGCCAACAATGGTAGATCCGGCCCTGTCTTTTCTCTTACTTCTGATCCGGCCTTACTTGAGGATGGAATCAATGTGTTTGATCCACGTCTTCTTATTCTTTCCATTAAGCTGTATAATGTTTTCATAATCCTATAAGCATCCATTCTTTCAATATGCCAGAACTATCTTAACTATTTAACATTCATACCACATTATTGCCTAATATTCCTCATTCCTTTCCATGTCCCGCAGAGTCTTTTCACATATTATTTGTAGACTTCTCATTTATCTTCTCAATTTATACCACATTCCTCTTTTTTCCATGTCCACATTTCATAGTTATACAACATTGATGGTAACAGAATTGCACTAGTTTAAATTTTTATCAAAGGTATTTGTTTTTCTTCTTCTTCTTCTTGTGCCCTTTCAGATCTCCCCTACGTTGGCAATCACTTCTTTGAAGGCTTCTCTATCTCTTTCTACCAAGAACAGCTCCTGCACTCACCCTATTCCGGTCCAATCTTGCACATAGCGCAACCAAGAGATCGGACTACTACCTGGCCCACGGTGTCCATCTATACTGCCCGTCAAAATTAAGTTGGAGGATTCCATATTTCTCCCCACGCATAATATGCCCCAGATATGAAACCTTGCGGACTTTAATATTTGTTTTTATCCATCTTTAATATATTATTGACGGCTATTCTGAAATGAAAAACAGACGATTGAGTTGCGTAGTATCCAATTTTTATTGAGACTTGACATTTCTGTATTCTGAAAATGTTTTATCCAATACATTAGTTAGGTAACTACTGGCAACCGATAAAGTTCTAAGCAAGAGCTTCTTGCGTTGAGTTGGAATGTGAATTTGAGAATACCAGCCTATCATAGGAACTTGTTTTCGATTTGTATCTTTTTTATTCTACTGCATACACTCATTACTTTTCTATAAATTTACACTTTATACAAAGATGTCAGTATATCTGCCGAAACTTATTGCCTGAGGTAATTTTTCCCAGTCAACCGGTCCCGTCCAATTTGAGGCAGGCCAACCCCGGGTGGAAATTTCAAGTGAAAGAACACTTAGAAAAACTCTGAAACTCTGACCCAACTGGAAATCGAACCTGGGACTTCTTAATCTGAAATTCATCCCTAAACAACTAGACTGTTGAGGTCAGAAAATCATAGTAAGGCAACAACGAAATTCTGTAATAATGTCAATGACTCTATTCCTCAAATAAACTTCCATAGAATTGAGAAAAATCAACAAATAGAACAAATAAAAATAACAATAGTGGCATTCAGTAGATGCCATAAAATTGTTTGGCTTTTGTAGAAACTTCTGTAGAAGTGAGTCCAGTGAAGCTTATTTTTATCACTCGCTCCAAACTATAATATACTTAATTGGCCTCTCTCCAATAATGATTAGAACCAATTATATTAAACTTCCATATTTTTTTAATGAGTTTATTTTTAATTTTTAAAATAGGGTTATTTACAAATGACAAACTACCAACTTATTAATACCTACTAACCTTACACCAATAATTTTCCAATATGAAATAATAAATTTGGACCATTGCATGGCTTATGACTGTCATCTAGTGTCAATTTTTGCTATTAGGTGGTCAAATTTTAAATCTCATGGCCTCAGTAAGATTCCAACCTACAAGCCCAGCTTTTTGTTGTGCTGATGTCAATATAAAATGTTTGCATTTTCTTCTATAAAATGAACATGTCGGAGAAGTGACAAAACTAGAGTTTTACCGACATTTTTATCCTTCACAATATGTAATAAATAACAAATATTATCGATTGGGCTTTTGTATAATATTTAAATGCCTTGTTTACTGTTATGGACTATGTTGCACGATATCTAATTGTCCATTCAATTAGAGCTGTTGTACAATAATTGCTTGCAAACTGCGTTCTACACTTGCTAAGTTGTTTTGCAAACATCGCATTGTCTGATTGACGGTCTATCAACTATCAATAACAAAGTTTGCAAATGTTTACGCCGCTTTTTAAGCTAACAATGAGTCAAAATTTACTTTGAAAATATCTTTCGCAGTTTAGCGTCCTAATGTGTTGTTATTCTCAATTGTTTAACTATGAAAATTTACAATTTATTTTTGCGCAATGGTGCGAATATTTGCCACAGATGGAAATCCTCCTAATCTCTACATTAAAAAATGCGGCCCTATTTTAGTTCTTCTTGGCATCACGTAAGACTGGTTGGACCCATTTCGCTATTTCTATTTTTTGTCATGTTTGTTTTTTTGTCAGGAGAAGGTTTTTTAGGTACTAAAGAAAAATAAAGTTTGTCCGGAATACCTATTAAAAAATTAAAGAAAACTTTAAAGTTGGTAACCTACTAATTGCTTTAAACAATATTTTTTTTATATAAAATGAATATTCGCTCACTCGAAATGAACAAAAATACACTTTCAACATCTTTCACACTAAGCAAAGGCTTATCAACCACCTCTTTTTTTATTTTATTCTAATTTTGAAATTAAATTGGCGTTTGATAGAAACTGTCAGTTGTTTTTGACAGGTTTTGCTGCTAGTTTTTAATTTATGAACACCTTCATTCAAAATTAACGGCATAGACGGCGAAATTTTTATGCTTCAAACAAATTTATCAAACCAATAGGCACAGTTTAAAATTTCAATTTTAAAACTCAATAATTGTCACCCAACTGGTAATTGGATCCAGGACCTCTAGAGATACGAAGTCGGGTGACTTACACAACTAGACCACCAAACAGATTATCCACAAATAGGGGGGGGGGGGATATAACTAACAAATGACAAGTTACCAAAATGTATTTTATGGTAAACTGTTGATTCGAAGCCTGATTATATAGTATGATCATGTCAACCATGTTGATAAATCTTAATAAATCAAAATGGAATAGGTATAACTAAATAGATTCAAAGATCAAGAGACTTATTCAATCGTTTTCTTCCAGGGTCTGGTGATGGCCGGCATAGGAGACTTGCAGAGACCGGTTGAGAAATTATCCGTATCACAATCGGCATCGCTCGCCGCCACCGGAATCATTTGGTCAAGATACTCCATGGTCATTATTCCCAAGAATTACAGTTTATTTGCCGTGAATGTATTTGTCGCTCTGACGCAGTGCTACCAATTGTTCAGAGCCGTCAAACACGCTCAAGAAATGAAGAAAAAGGAGGACGCGTAACTTTGTGATATTTAAATGTACCTGTTTCATGTTCTATTTTTATACATACACTTATTATTATATAAAACACCCAGTGTTCATGTCAATTTTGCTAAATGTTATTTAAATACTACCTACTAGGAATTTTGCTCACAAAATATGAGTTATGTGTAAAAAAATTTACGGATAACTTATATTTTGTATGTGACGACAATTAATTGTGTAAACATGTATTCATGTTCATTTATATTATATCAATGGACGTTGTGTTTTATGAAAAATATAACCATCGGGTATGCAAATGGTAGCTCTACATAAAAAAAAAGCAACGGATCAGTACTGTTAACCGAAAAAGCCTCCGTCTATTATATAATAATTGTATTTCTTACTATTCTTTATATTTAATGGATCATGTAAATCGTAGTCGTAACGGTGAAGAATTTTAAGCCAATACTTTCCGAGATCTTACAACTTTTTTATGAAAACATTACACTTATTATGATTTTTTTTTATTTGTCTTGCGCAACGTAACGACACTGAATTTTGTTATGAGTTGGAAGATTGACTGCCTGTTTTCAAGAGTTGCTTATAGTAATGTGATAGGTCAAATTTTTTAAAATTGATGTTAAAGACAGTTAAAGGCCTGTTTTTTTTTTCAATCAAATCATTTTCTCCGTAAAGTTTGCTTCGAAAAGTTTTTAATAAATCTTCCCAAACGGACTGTCAAAATTTTAACTAGGAACCAGTCTGTAAAAAATGATTTGTAGTGTTTATTGAAAAAAAAATTCTCTGCATCACTTTTATATATTTTGGACATTTTTAAACATATCAGGTATTGATTCTATTCACCGCTATGGCCACGATATAAAACTATAAATTTCATCTAAAAAAAACTATAACAGGCTCTAAATCTTTGTATTCAAGTTTATCCTACAATGATTACAAGTTATGGTTGTTTAAAAAACAATGAAATGTAGTATTTAGCTAGTGACATACAAACTATTGTAATAATTATATACAAATATAATAAAAAAAATATTAGTTATATTATTATGTCTTAACTATATTAACGGATACTTCAGAAATGTACCTTCATAGATTTTAATAAAGAAAACTATATTTTTACTATTGAAATAAACTATTAATGTAAATAATATCTAATAGGTATTTATTCAATTTCATCTTTATAAAAAGTCTGTGATAGTTGATTATCTATGCAAACCATAGACAATGAAAACCTTTAACGTACCTACATCCTTTGTAAAGACTAAAAAAATTAATCGTCGCAGACCAAAAATGATCTAAAATCTTTGAAAAAAGAAATCTCTTGCCATAGATTTTAGGTAGATAGTGAAAATTATTACGAAATGCTCTCTTTTTACACACTGTAGTTGATTGTAGATGCAATTATTAGAATAGACAATAATACCTATATTCAAAATGAATAAGTGTTATGCTACATGTCAAACTTTCAGTATAACTAATCTTTAATTTGTCTCAGACAATTGTTTATATAAAATTTTCTGACTATTGAATTATTTGTACTACGTAATAGAAGCCGCATATTCTACTAAAATATTTCTTTGAAAAAGAAGGTGTTCTAGATACCCTTGCAACGTATGTATGAAGTCAGTGTTAGTATTACATACTAAATGTTTTTTTCTTGGTACTGTGAATTTTATTTATTTATTTTTATTTATAACGAATCTGTGCTCACTCAAAGTGAACCCAAATACTCCCTTTGACTCTTTCACAGTAAGCTACTTAAAGCTTGTGTCGTGAAAGAGGAAGATCGTTTACACCTGGAATCGAAGGTTGGCGACGTAACCACTAGGCTACCAACCTCTTCATTATTCTACGAAATAATGACCACATTATGTAAACCATGTTTTGTATGTTGTTATCTTCTTTTAAAGCCTTTTTATTCTCTACTCTCTCCAAAACATATCGAAATTAAAAATGATGTATGCGATGTGTTAATTATATAACAATACCTAATAAAAAAATTGCTCTTTGAGTCAGTATTATTTACCAAAATTGTTTTTTTTGATCTCTATTTTTTCCCATTAATCTCCATAGTATAATGTAGCATCGAAAACATAAAAAAGTCATGTTTATTTGTCACCTGTGACCATGCAGGACCTGTGCCTGAAAAACTAGTCAGGGTATTAAATAATTTGTGGAATAACAAAATAATTGTTTTATTTGAATTACTTAAAAAAAGTTATAGGTACCCGTAGATTCAAGTCCTTTTTGTTCCATTTCTTGAATATGGATTAAAAACTTTTAATACATTTCAAATGATTTTATTTTTGTGTCTTTTACTTTGATTACTAGGTACCATATTATTTTTCTGTCAAATGATTACTTTTTTAGAAATTTCTGTAAATTTTTATTTTTTTATATACTTACATGTTTTATTTTTTTTATACCGACTAGCTGATACTCGTCTTAATTTACCATCTCTATGATACTAGCTGATACTCGTCTTAATTTACCATCTCTATGATGGATATCTGAAAATTTATTTAAAGATCCTATTGTTTTAGTAATTTGTATTAAATTTATTTGAGAAAATGGTTCGATTCCCGGTCGGGTCAGAGTTTTTCTAAGTGTTTTTTCATTTGAAATTTCTACCCGGGGTTGGCCTGTCTCAGATTGGACGGCACCGGTTGACTGGAAAAAATTGCCTCAGGCAATAAGTTTCGCCGGCTATACTGACACCTTTGTATAGAAAAGTGTTATATTATTATTATTATAATTTGTTTCTAACATTACTACAGTTATAATAGCGAGGATTAACGACTATTAAAACCAAACGTAATTATTAGTCTGTCTGAATAATAATGCAGATTATAAAATTGTCTTGATTTACATTTTGACATGACATTTTGTTAAATAATTATTAGGTATAACAAATGAATCCTACTTTATTATATGACAGTGAAGAATAATTAACTAATAGAATATATTAGTATAAAATTTTTAGTGCTCAAATTATAAGATATACTCATTATTGCTATTTAAATTATTCATGAATTAGTTTTTAACAACTGTCTTAGTATTGGTTTTGTGTTAAAGTTTAATATAAATTTTTAAAAAATAATTTTGGTGGTTTTTTAACATTAAAATGACGCTTCTTTATGTTTTAACCAGTGTATGTGTATTATGAAAATTGTTTTTTTTTTATTTTGTTATTTATTTTTTATTTTAAATAAAAGAACTGTTACAATTATTTCAAGATTTTTTTTATTTTATCAGCAAAATAGAAGTTATCGATTCTCCTCTCAATCTTTTGCATTCAATGGCCGCCTCTCGCATTTTGCTCAAATCAAATTCATCAGTTCTGCTTGGAAGGGTAAGAACACAGTTTGAGTGGGATTTTCTTGTCTATAGGAGAAAGAACCCTGCCTTTCTTTTGGATTCCTAGATATTTAAGTAAAATTCCAAAACATTACTTGAACTTCAAACGAAAAGTTCCGCTCAGTCAATGTCAAAAATACATTCTTATGCTCTTCAAAGCTTGTAGTAGCGATATTAGCCCCCAATATGTAGGTTAAGTTCAAGAAGTGCTGTGTTAAAAAAATATGTAAGTATAACAATTTGCATAGTTGTACTTGGAATTTGTTGCCATGCAAGAATACAAGAGTTGAGTTATTGGCAATGTGCCATTTCGTCAGGTGATGGATATATTTCCATTTATAGAACTAATGTATACTAGTAAAACACATCTTGGTAGTATTTCTTTGTTTGTTTTTACCAATTGGGGTCCCCTGGACGTTTCAAGGGCCTCCCTGCTCTTAGCTGCTCAGAATAACTTCTTCGGCAGTTGAAAACCAGTCTACGTTTTTACATTGTGGAGCAATGATTACTGGGTGTCACACCAGACGCACAACACGTCTTCCCTCGATCTTGCATTTGTTGACAATCTGACCAGAAATGATTAGAAATATAAAGGGCTTCTAAAAAAAAGAAGAAGAATTGAGATTTGTCATCAATATTGCAGGAACACGTAATTTTTTTTTTTCTATTCTTACTTAACGAGTAACTACCAATAAAAATGAAGCGGAGTTGCAAATATAAATAAATGAATTCCAAGTAAAAAACGAAGATAATTGTGGACGCAATAATGTAACAACTGTCTGATTGATGGCGAAGATCACAAAAAATAAATTGATCAAAAAAATCAATTTACGTGTTCCTGCAATATTGGCAACGATATGTAAAATATTTAGACAAATAGTAGAATTTTTTTATTCACCCATCACGCTGTGTCTCTTTAAGAGGTAGGCAGTGAGAATGGCCCTCCACTAGTTTATATCCAATTCACTTCTCCTGGTGTTGTGATGGAGCAAGATGGTCGCCAAAGGGGATCAAATCCACGGTCCAGAAGAAATGTCTGCAATCGAATCACTTAAAATGAGCGATTTTATTTGAACAATATAAACATACTGTCATACCGCATTTAGCAGTGCCCATATAATGAATCGCACCATATGTCTTACACTTGATAATACCTTTAAATTCTACCTCAATTATTAATAACACACAAGATTAGATGTTACGCTTTAAGCAATCACAATAAATTCTATCATATTTGCTTATCATAAAACATTTTATTTACTTCAACTTAATTGACAACTTCAGGCACTTGAAAGAAACCCTGTGTCAGTGGTTCTTAGCCTTTTTGGCGGTTCTGAACCCCACCAGTTTCATATGCGAATTCACTGAACCCTTCTTAATTTGAAGAGGGGTTCAGTGATAAGTTCTCATCAATATAACTCAGACCTCCGCCAATCTCACGAGACTGACTCACCGAACCCCAGGTATTCGATCGAACCCAGGTTAAGAACCACCGCCCTAGGCACACGAGTAAAGTAATTTCTAATGTCTAAGTGCTATTCTTTTTTCTGAAAGTCAATACTGAGATTTTAATTCTCTTCTTTGACATTAGATACAACTTCTATCCCTGGCAGTATAGAGGAACTCCAGTTAGCATAGGGGTCGCCAATTAATTACATAAGGGCGGGAAAGGGTTTGCAAATATCACAAAAGGAGGGGCTGATGTGAGAATATCACATGTAATTTATTAATTTTAACTTATTTTTTACGATTTTCAACACAATTGTATCAAAAGATAAATACTTGCTTAAAAACATCATGTAAGTAATTAAAAGAAGAGCCCATATGGACCAGATGAATTTTGATGGTTTTAACAGGTCTTTCATCCTAAATCTTGATTCAAAATAGTTAAAAAAACTTTAAGAATTTTAAGTGCCACTATTGTAAAGAGAAGTTGGCACATATCATATCGTTCTGCAAGTGTACACACAACTTAATTTTATCCCCGAGAAGACATAAGAAGTCTCCACTGCATTTGTATAATCTATACACAAAGTTATTAAATTTCAGACCATCGCAAGCTGCAATAATACCTAACTCACATAATATTGATAAAAAAATAGTCACATGTGTTATGATACAAAATGCGAAGATAAGAGTTAATAAGAACTGACATGATAATAATTCATTAACTACATCAGTACATTTTGAAGGTCAATTATGTTTATTTGAAGTACTTTACACTTTTGTACAGAGTTTTTCTTACAATAAATTTCTTTCAAGATATTATCATATTAGGGGGCGTTCAAGTATTACGTAACGCAATTTGGGGGGGAGGGGGGTCTTGCAAAACGTTACTGTGTTACAAGGGGGGGAGGGGGGGTTCGAACAATGCGTCACGTAACGTTTTTTTTTCTTAAATAAAAAAAATTGTGAAATAAATCTTCCAAGTTGGACACCCTTTTCGTTTATGTTTTACGGGAAGTCCCTCGATTGTAATGTACATCATTTTTTGTTCTCCGAAGTTAGCAACCCTTTTGGACAATGTTTTACGGGAAGTCCCTCGATTTTTCGTTTATGTAATGCGGGGAGTCCCTCAATTCTACTGTATGTAATTTTATTGCTCTGCGTAAAAAGCAACCTTTTTCGATTACGTCTTACGGGGAGTCCCTCGACTGCATTGTATGTCGAAATTTTCATTTCGCTCTCCTAAGTTAGCAAACCTTTTCTTTTATTTTTTACGGGGAATCCCTCGACTGTATTATACTTAGGTACGTCATTTTAATTTTATTTTCGTTGTTAGTATTCGTTAGTGCTTTAAACACGCAGTACGCATAAACACAAATTGCTTGTAGTGAGCGTTGTTAAAGTGAGTTTGTAGATAGGTACTATAATGTCCACAAAAGCGGGGGATTTACATAATCAACTGTTCTTGGCCTATAAAGGCTCTCATGCTGACTCCAACGCATCTATGTCAAAAAAATACCAATGAAATTTGAAAAACATCAAAAGAAAAAAAAAAGAAAAATTTATGGAACATAATAAATAGTATTATACGAGAGTTCAGTAAAAAATAGTCACTTCCAGAGTGTTACGTAACATTTAGGGGGGGGAGGGGGGGTACAGAAAAACGTTACGGCGCGTTACATGGGGGGGAGGGGGGGGTAAAAAATCTTCAAAAATTGCGTTACGTAATACTTGAACGCCCCCTTATACACTTAACTAAAGTGGTTGGTAGAGGTGAGAATAAAGGCTTAAATTAAAAAACGTTACACCAGTTTCATTAATCGTAAATAACATTATTTTTAAAAGCTGAAAGCTTTTTTATTTCACAAACCTAAATGATTATTCCGAAGATGTGGTATCTGGAAAGTTACAATTTTCTTAAAAAAAAGGTCATTTCCAAAATTTGGTATCTGGAAACTTAACATTTCCCTAAAATAATATTACCTGTCGTGTATGAAAGTAGGCTATTATTATTGCTATATTAGCATGCCTATTATTTTTGTTTAACTAATATTTACAAATATCGTTTATTATCTAATATTTTTATCAGCTATCATTGAAATGCCCATCTCTAGTGGTTGGTAGCCTCATAGTTCAGTTGCAGACTGTTCTGAGGGTCATGCGTTCAATCCCCAGTGCCAACCATCTTTTTCTTTTACAAAAAAAGACTTCAAATTCGTATTTCTTTTCACTTTGAGTGAGCTCAGTTCATTAAAAAAAAACTCTTTACATTCACACTAGTTAGTGTGAATATTTTATAAGGTGTTGAAAAAGAAAGAGGAGAGGTGGTGGTGGTCGTCTCCTTCTCCTCCACTAGTATTCATCTTCTTCATCCTTCTGCTTGTGGCTAGCTCTCGGCAGTATAGAGACAGGACTCTTGAGTCTCATATGGGAGAAAGGATGCATGAGAAGAATCAGAAGTCATCTGGTATTTTTAATTGAGAGTTTGTTTTATTCACTTTTTATCTTTTAAGAACAATTTACATTTATATTTTACAAATTGCGATGGTGTTAGCACAAAACACTTTCTTATTTAAATTTTACATTATAAATAAATTTGTACATTCATTTTTGTAATCTTAATTATCTTTGTGACTTTAAATTTATTATTATAGAAAATTATAAATTGGCGGGTCCTCGCGCTGGAGGCGCGGGGACCGCTAGTTTTATCGACTATCTTCGAAGTAGGCAAATTTGCAAGTGGCTGCAGAGAGGAAAGCTTGTAGCTAACCTACCTCGCCATCCCCTCCCCAGCGACAGCATACCTGAATGTTATTGGTTGAGGCGGCCGACGCCATCTTTGATTAACTATAGCTACTTAGATGTATCTTTATTTTCTAGATGGTACTCTTAAATAACATGCATCCACGGCGTGGGCTCTGCATGATCCCATACAAGGGTCAAAGAAATACTTGCGTGATAGGTGCATGATATGTGAATGATCAAATGGTACTTTCATAATGAGGTCACGCGTGATCTGTACTTGCTACCTAAGCCCGCCAATGCACCTACCTACCAATACTCTGATGAAGATTATTCGAATTTATTATTTTATTACAATTGAAAACTTTTCCCAAATTTTAACTCCTTACACCCGACCATAGCTTATTAATGGAAAAGAAAAAAAAAGAAACAAAAAAAAAGAAAGGCGTTGAGCCCGCCCGTACATCTATTCAAAAAAAAAAATTTCAAGTTGTAATACTCAAGGCACCTACACGGGTGGCACAGCTAGTATGATATTGTTAATTGTTTCTACAAAAAATTTAATACAAAAAAAAAAAAAATTAAAAAAAATTTTTTGAAGGAGACCCTCTGTCAAGGCAGCTAGTATGTTAAATATCGGGGGTTCTTTACTAATGTTTATACAATGCAAATTCATAACCCGTGGATCATCCACGAAATAATTAAAAAAAGGTGAAACCTTTCCTTAAGTATCAACTTATACAATTCAATGGTGTTTTTATTTTAGTTTTATGTAGTTCAACCCTTAAATTTTTACTATAAATTAAAACTTCATTACACTAATGTTATCGAGACTATTGTAGCAAAGTATAATCTCCTTTCTTGCAAGCGAATAATTATTAATGAACTCATAACATCACAGACCAAGTAGTTAAATAACAACTCTCAATTAAACTTCAAATTAGTAAATATTACAAAAATAAAAAAATTATTACTAAGGTAAATTTTAAATTACGGTAGGTCTGTTCCGGTATGATAGTTAATATATACATTTCAATTTCAATATGGGTTTACAATATGAGCACACCTAAATATTTTTCTATGAATCATAAGAAATATAACATGAATATTATGATTCGAATAGGATATGCCATTTATGCATAGAACTGCTCTGATCAACCGGCGACGTAACATCCATAATACCACAGTAGGTACGTATGAATCTTGAAGGTACTAAACTTTCATTCTCAAACTTACATTCGACAGCTGTCTATTAATTCACACTACATTCAAATCCTAGATTCATACTGTTCTATTTTAATGTATTCAAGAAAAAATAAATAACACACATTCATCACCCACCTTCAATTTCATAACACCATAATTAAAATAAACAAAGTTAGGTACCTATCCGATCAGAACACTTCGCCACATATTTTATCATATTTTATATCATCATATTTGATTAAACTTTGTGTTCAATCATTAAAATTTTAAGATGATTAGTATTATATACACATTATACATAAATTAAAACAAAACAAAAATATATTCAAACAGTGTTGAAGGACTTATCTGTGTTGGTAGTTATTATTATTATTTATTTGACTCGAAATTGTCATACCAAGAGTCTCAAAATAACAATTGGCTATCACTGCACATATCACAAGATGTTTTCACTTTTTGGTTTTAAACACAGCCTGACACGAACAAAATAGTTCTCAAAAGGTTTGGAGATAGCTAATTTATAAGCTTGCCAATTCGTGACTTACAGGATCCAACAACATTATATTTTATAAATAATCAAAAAAAATAAGACTTAAGTTATTCTACCTGTAATGCCCAAGTGATTTACAGTAATTTTCGAAGGTGTAATTTACGAATGCCAGCAATGATATGATGTTAAACAGAGCTTTAATAGGACGCCATCCAATTTGGAGAGGTAAACTGGAAAACCCTTTTTTCAAAAAAAATTATCTACAATATTAATACTTATTTTATTTACAAAATGCAGTGATTCAGTGATCAAGAAAGGCGTCCCTTAATCGATCATGAATCGACCCGTACCCTTAACCTAAGCTACCACACAGAAACAAATACCTAATGGTTAATAAAATAAAAGCTAAACCTATCTGATCAGAAACGTACTTTTAGGGATCTAAACATAACTATAACGGTGATAGTCTGATAGAAACTTTTAACATATTTATACAAACTAACTTAAAATTCTGAGAGAAACATATATAAGCTATTGGACGTAAGTTGTCTAACAAGAGACTAACCCATGATGTCACTTGGACACAAGCTGATACTTCTCCACAGATAGTTAAACCAAAATTCAAGAGTTTTGACGCTACACGTCACGACAATCTTAGGAGTTTGGAGAAACAAAACTTATTTACAATCAATCATGTATTCTAGAGCCCATGGTGGCTATCGCATGGAGCGGATTGAATCCAAACGAATTCAATACGCTAAAAAAAAAAACAAAAGTGAATTCTAAGCCCACTTATAGGCTAGCGTGCATAACATTTTAACAGAAATGAAACACACAATTTTCATGTAAACTCCATACCATTACGGGTCTGTAAGCATGCTTCAAAGCATCTCATATGACCTGGCAGGATCACAATACTCTCGAACATTCGCAGGGAAACTTCCGCGAATTTTTTGAAACCACTCCGTCAATTTCAGCTGACACACTATCATGTGTCAATGTTTCATATAACTCTAATTATCAGGGGACACTTATAGTGGCTCGTGATACTTTGTCTATTTTGAAGGCGACCTACACCAAGTCCCTTAACTGTCCTAGACAAAAAATAAAAAAAAAATATAACAAGTGTGTCCTGCTGGACACACCTAAAGCATACAGAAGTACGGTAATACGCATTACTGGCGGATTACAAAAACTTACTACGAGTTACGCGCTACACTAATTAATATAAATTAGCCTATTTTATATATTTAACATTTGTACAATACCTAGACAGAATGATTTACGACATTGTGCCATCTATTTATAATGACGTATTTATAATTTATTAAGCGAATTTATTCTTTTCGGATGGCAAAAATTGCATAAATACCATTTTAATTAAGCGAATTTATTTTTTCCGGATGGCAAAAATTGCAAAAATACCATTTTACCTATCACTAATCCTTAAATTACGTGAACACCTCACAACTAAATAGGGTCTTAAAATAAAAAAAAATTAAACTAATCACCAGGTATTTACAATAAATAGTACCTATACTAAATTTACAATGTTGTCGAATATCGTTTTCCTAAGCCGCATTTTATACTTTATTTCTAAACGCAATCACTCTGTATTCATTTTCTGCTGGCACTATATGCCTTTCCATAAACAAAACTAATTATTCATATCCCGACTGCTTCCAAAATCTTCACCACAAGCAATCAGCCGTGGTCCAGTCTTACTAACAAAGAGAAAAACTCGGGTGACCACACGGTGGCTGGATCACTTGATAATAAAAATTCAAAAACACATTCCTATCACGAGTGTAGTTATTCATACTTTGGCAATCATCCTACGACTGAATCAAATAAGGCGTTTTCATACAATATTCAACACAAGTACCTATATACAATTGACTATTTTAAGCATTGACCTGAATAATTTGAAACTATCTTTACTCTATCAAAAAAAATTCACTCACTGAATTATCTATGGCGGACAACAACAAAAAAATGAATTCCGTGTGGATAAAGGATTCTAAGACTCCCTGTATCATTCGTTCCGCAAGGAAGCTTCTCACTTACGCTGTGGTTCAACAGCTCTTTCTAATTTATATACATCCTTTAAACTATGGAGATGCTATATACTTATAACTTAAAACTATCGTTCGCAGAAGGCAGTTCCTTTAACTATGAAAGGACTAATACGACGCAAATAAAAAATAAAAAAAAACTAAATGACTATTCTATCCTAAGTCTTATTCTAGTACATTTCCGATCAGTGAACCTGTTCTGTGCTAACTTCCATTGCAAAAATGAAACGGAACTTTCATGGCTCGCAAAAAAAAGAAGAAGGAAAAAAAAATTGTAAACAACTCTCGTCATCGCTGGTTACCACCAAAGAACGATATTAAAATAATCACGAAACGAGACGCATCTTTCATAATTAATAATTACAACTCTAAAAAATTATCCAGGAAAAAAAAATATCTAATCTCGACAGAGCTAGGAAAAATTTTATGATTCTATTCCGATAAACGCAAATAATAATAATAATTTTATAGAATTTTTAATTGGGTCACTCGGTACGTAGGTACCTGAGCGCGCGAAATATTCTTCGCTATTTGGATATACATACCCACCATTTATAGCAATCTAACGGCTACGCCGTCGCAATGTGACGGAAAAAAAAACACTGATTTTTTTACATAAGAGCAGGTAGTGATTTTACTAAGATCAAACTCAAATTTAAAACAAACAGAACTCTACATAACTTTAACAATTTACTATTATCCTGATAAGGCTATTGTGAAAACGGATCGGGCACAAAAATTTAACACGCGATTCAAGTATGTAACCCACACAAAATTAAACGAAAAGAAAAAAAAGAACAATGCACTGGTAAAATAACAGGCGATATCTTAAGTCAGGTAATTTCTACACTAAGTCGTGTCTGCTACTCTAAAATAAATATTAAATGCTGTTTTTAATTCATGCTTAATGACACCTATTGTTCATCTCTTTAATAACTATAAAAATAAATAATCGAATTTCGGAATTGATACTAAACTCAATGCGAACGGACAGACTAAACAAATATTGCTCTATACTTTTATTATTTTAAAATTTGCTAATATAAAATTATTTAACACACATACACAAACGTATGTGTATGCAAGTACCCATACGGCTCTGTACTATACTAGGTAGGTATATCGGGATAACATGAACCAACTAATAACAATAATAATAATGACTCTATATCGGGCAAATAATCTCTATATTTATTTTAAAATGGTGAAGTATGAATGAAAATTAAAATTATTTTTAATTTAAGTATTTAAACTTTAAAAATACAAATCTCTATTTTGTCACATAAATTGAATTGGCCAGCTAAAAAAATTCTTTTGACTATTTAATTATAAAATGATTTTTAATTAGACTCACTTGAAGATTTTGTTTGAGAAGCCTTGTCCTCCTTCCCGCTCAAAATTTGCGATGAGATGATGAATCGCTGCTCGCAGATTCGGTGATTTCTGACCCCATCACAGTCAGAAAAACGAAGAGTGGATGATTCAGATCTTCTCGAGCCCCAACTTTGGGACGCCAATATAAGGTGTTGAAAAAGAAAGAGGAGAGGTGGTGGTGGTCGTCTCCTTCTCCTCCACTAGTATTCATCTTCTTCATCCTTCTGCTTGTGGCTAGCTCTCGGCAGTATAGAGACAGGACTCTTGAGTCTCATATGGGAGAAAGGATGCATGAGAAGAATCAGAAGTCATCTGGTATTTTTAATTGAGAGTTTGTTTTATTCACTTTTTATCTTTTAAGAACAATTTACATTTATATTTTACAAATTGCGATGGTGTTAGCACAAAACACTTTCTTATTTAAATTTTACATTATAAATAAATTTGTACATTCATTTTTGTAATCTTAATTATCTTTGTGACTTTAAATTTATTATTATAGAAAATTATAAATTGGCGGGTCCTCGCGCTGGAGGCGCGGGGACCGCTAGTTTTATCGACTATCTTCGAAGTAGGCAAATTTGCAAGTGGCTGCAGAGAGGAAAGCTTGTAGCTAACCTACCTCGCCATCCCCTCCCCAGCGACAGCATACCTGAATGTTATTGGTTGAGGCGGCCGACGCCATCTTTGATTAACTATAGCTACTTAGATGTATCTTTATTTTCTAGATGGTACTCTTAAATAACATGCATCCACGGCGTGGGCTCTGCATGATCCCATACAAGGGTCAAAGAAATACTTGCGTGATAGGTGCATGATATGTGAATGATCAAATGGTACTTTCATAATGAGGTCACGCGTGATCTGTACTTGCTACCTAAGCCCGCCAATGCACCTACCTACCAATACTCTGATGAAGATTATTCGAATTTATTATTTTATTACAATTGAAAACTTTTCCCAAATTTTAACTCCTTACAATTTTTTTAAGATTGTATAGACCGACTAACAGCTAACTTCTGATAATGATTGTGCTTGTAGCTCAGTTCTGATTATTGTTCATTTTTCATGCATTTTAATTGTTATAATTTATTGTCTTAATTTGATATTATTTTATTTTATCTGTGATTCTTTGGATGTGAATTTAAATTTTGTTTTATGTACTTTTATTGTGTCTGTCATATTTTATTTTATATACCTGTATAACTAATAAACATGTAAATGACCTTGCCATATGTAAATAAATAAATAAGGGTCCCAGGTTCGATTCCTGCTTGGGCTAGAATTTTTTTACTTTTAATATCCTACCCAGGATCGAGTTAGACAAACTATAAAACACAACTTCAGGGAATAAGTTCCACCTGCTTTACTGACATCTTTGTTTAAAAAGGTGTTAATTTATTTATGGACTAGGAACAAATAAATATAAAAAAGGAAGGTAAAAAATAAAAAATTTACAATATTTGGGAAAAAAATATGCCTATTTGTAGGTTATTGGAAAAACCGATATGAGTTATTCACAAAAATACTTCATATTTAAAATTTGGTACAAAAGAGCAAAAAGATTGGCTGAAAAGATTCCATGAGACCAACCATAATAGATTTCAGTTTCAGTAAATTTTACATGAACAATATGACTTTATACTTCATAAGAATTCCATTACTTTTCGATTTGATTTAGCGGAGTCTATGACTGTTCCAATCACATAATATGTCAGTTTCTCACATTGTCGGAAACTGCTTTAATTTTATATACAGCTGTTTACTAAAAGCTTTTCATAATGTCTTGAACACACTGATATCTTATCTATCTTGTTAATTAATATACAGTCAGATTATAAAATTTAATTTATACTTGCAATTTAGTTACACAATTAAACATTACATTTCTAGTAAGATCTTATATGGGTCCTTTACAAGCTGTCAACAGTCATCCACTGTTAATTAGATTGTTAGATAATAGGTATCTATTATATTGTAATATGACAACACAATAATTAGTTTTTAGTCTATGATTAAACTTTGAATAATTTGAATATTTAGAACGATTGGTTTTGTAATAAAAGGAGTGTGTTGTAAAAAATGTGTAGCTGAGCTTTTAAAATAAATATAAAATTAAGTAAACTGGATATTATTTTACCACCAACAAAAAACTATAAAGATCAATTAATTTTAACATGGTAACAGAGATTCGTGGTTAGTTCATTCGTTGGCGGTAAATATAAAAAAAAAAGTAAAAAAAAGACTTGTGTGGCGCAAGTGACAGTGCGTGTAAAAATATTAAAAATTAAAACTATAATTATTGTGATAATAATTGTTAAAAGTAAAATGAATAACAAGGAAGAAAATGAGGTGGAGATTTTACGAGATGAGAATTCCTTTGAATTATGGAAATTTCAAATAGACATCTGTCTAAAAGCAAATAAACTGTATGATATGGTGAGTACAGTATATAAAGAAGGCGAATTAAATTTTCATAAAGATGCGAAAGCACAAAGTTTGATAATTAAAACGACGGATAAGAAAAATCAGATATATATAATATCATGCACCACAGCATACGATATGTATCAGAAACTGGTAACAACTTTCAGCAAAGAAAATGAAAACTTAAAAAATGATATGTTACAAAGATTTTTCAACTTCAAAATAAATAGTTCAATGTCACTTAATGAAAATATAATTAACCTAGAAAATATTAGATTCAAATTGAATAAAATGAAAATGAATTTCGACGATGACATGGTCATATCAAAGATTTTAAGCATACTTCCAGTACAATATAATCATTTCGTATCAGCCTGGGAATCAACATCTAAAGTGGAAAGAACTCTTTCAAATTTAATTAATCGTATAAATGCAGAAGAACAACGAGTAAAATTGACAGTCGATGAAAAGGAAGTGGCATTTTTTAACAAATCAAAGAGAATGATAACATGTTATAAATGTAGAAAAAGTGGACATAAAGCAATAGAATGTAAAAATAAAAGTGACCAGAAACGCTGTTTTAAATGTAATGGGGAAGGACACTTTGCGAAGAATTGTAACAAGGCATGTAATATATGTAAGAAGACCAATCACTTAGAAAAAGACTGTTATTTTAGAGAGAGGAAAAACAACATGAATAAGAAAGAAACATTTTTGGCATCATCGGAATTAGAAGAAAATAAAATCAAATTTATTTTAGATAGTGGAGCCTCTTGCCACATGGTTAATAATGAGGAATTATTAACATCTTTAGAAGAAATAAAAACAGAGATATTGTGTGCCAATAGAGATAAATTATATTCTGAAAAAAGGGGGAAAATAAATGGAAGATCATGTGATTTTGAAAATGTATTATTAGTCCCAAAATTGTCAAGAAATTTGTTATCTGTTGGAACTATAACAGACAGAGGGGGTAAAGTGGTGTTTAAAAATAATAAAGTTGAAATACTGAAGAACGGTAAAAAGATATTAGAAGGCATTAAAAATGAATCTGGATTTTTTGAAATTGACGTGATCAGAATGAATGAAAATGCATTTCATACTACTGAAGACTCTTTAGAAGGGCATCGTAAGATGGGGCACATTGGCATAGATAACTTTGAAAAATTGACAACATTGAGCAAAGAAATAAAACTAAACGTAAATACATTAAAAAATGAGATTTGTGAAATATGTGCTAAGGCTAAAATGATTAGACAGCCATTCAAATCCGAAAGAATTAAGATAAATACTGAAAATAAGGTTGTAATACCAAATGATTTAGAAAACATAAATAATGAGGAGTGTGTGACTGAAGAACAAATAGAAATCCTAGCTGAGTCAAATGAAAATGAAGAAGAAGAAACTCGAGAGACAGAGACATACATAAGACCAAGAAGAAACATAAAACCGCCTGCAAGATATGAAGAGTTTGTAATGCTAACCTACCAAGAAGCAATCACCGGAACAGATAGTGAAAAATGGAAAGAAGCAATAGATGAAGAGTTGAAATTATTGTATGAAACTGATACTTGGGTGGAAGTAGAAAATAAAAACATAAACAACATACTAGATACAAAGTGGGTATTTAAGATTAAGAATAATGAAAATGAGAAATCTGTGCAGTTTAAAGCAAGATTAGTAGCAAAGGGCTTTCAACAAAAAACAGATTATGACCTATCAGAAATTTATGCACCAGTAGCAAAATTGTCAACATTTAGAATCCTATTAGCAGTCGCAAATGAATATAGAATGATTGTTCAACAAATGGATGTTAAAAGTGCATTTCTTAACGGAGACATTCACGAAGAAGTATATTTACATAAACCAGAAGGAATGAAGAGAGATGGTAAAATATTAAAACTTAAAAAATCTTTATATGGGCTGAAAAGTTCACCTAAAAATTGGAATAACAAATTAAATGATGTTTTGTCAAAAGAAAAATTTATTAGATCTCAAAATGATTACTGCTTATATACAAGAATTAATAACGATGAAAGATTATATATTTTAGTATATGTTGACGATATTTTAATAATTGGATCAGATATAAATAAAGTTGAAAGTATAAAATATATGTTGTCAAGTAACTTTAAAATGAAAGATATGGGTGATGTTTCATGTTATCTTGGAATTAACATAAGTCAAAATCTGAATGAAAATATTATTGAAATAGACCAGAAAAGATATTTGGAACAGATGTTGGAAAAATATGGTATGGATCAATGTAAACCGATTGGTACACCTATGGACCCTAACACTAAATTGGAATATTTTGAAAAACCAGAAAATATTGATTTGAGTCTTGAAACCAAGTGCCGTCAATTGATTGGATCATTAATGTATGCAGCCGTAGGGAGCAGACCAGACTTATGTGCTCCAGTCAATATTCTAAGCAGATTTCAGAGTAAACCAAGTAAAGAACTCTGGAATGCTTTGAAAAGAATACTCAGATACATAAAAGGTACGCTGGAATTAAAATTAGTGTATGAAAAATATAAGAATGGACCCAAACTGGTGGGATATGTTGATGCAGATTGGGGGCGGGATACAGAAGATAGGAAATCGACTTCTGGATACATATTTAAGATTTTTCAATGTGCAGTATCCTGGTGTTCAAGAAAGCAGACATGTACAGCTTTATCATCAACAGAAGCTGAGTACATCGCATTAAGTCAAGCTATTTGTGAAGGTCTTTGGATAAAAAAAATATTATTAGACTTAAAACTTATGCAAGAAAATGAACAGATAGTTATCATGGAGGACAACCAGTCAACAATATGTGTAGCAAAAGGAACGGAACAGAAGAGATTAAAACATATAGACATAAAGTTTCATTTCATAAAAGATCATATTGAAAAAAAGGAAATTGACATAAAATACATTAATACGGAGTTGCAGGAAGCTGATATATTAACCAAACCAGTTGGAAAGAATATCCTGAATAGATTGTTGCCAAAAATTGGAATGATTTGATTATTAGTAATATGTTGTGTTATATATTATTATAGTGTGTTATAATTTGAGTAATAAAAAATTATTGTGTTGAGAGGGGGTGTTAGATAATAGGTATCTATTATATTGTAATATGACAACACAATAATTAGTTTTTAGTCTATGATTAAACTTTGAATAATTTGAATATTTAGAACGATTGGTTTTGTAATAAAAGGAGTGTGTTGTAAAAAATGTGTAGCTGAGCTTTTAAAATAAATATAAAATTAAGTAAACTGGATATTATTTTACCACCAACAAAAAACTATAAAGATCAATTAATTTTAACATAGATCATTCAGCATAAATTTTCCACAACTTGCCGAGTGGTCCCAAAACTTTGATAACCCTGACTAGATTTCTGATTCTTTCAAGTCAACTGCTGATCAAGGGCCTATCCCTAATCTGATTTTAGTTGGGTAGTCAGACAGTCACTGCAAGTGAAAATCATCATACCATGCTGTAAGGTACCTAAGTTATAAAAGAGAAATGCAATCATGGTTTCACTGATTTTTAACTCAGGCCCACGAGCACAGATGATTAGAGCATCAATCAGAACAGGCGAGTCTCACGGGCTTGCGACCATGTATGCGGGTTTAATGACTTAAGTCACACTCACCCACCAATCTCCGACTGATCCTCCACTCCTCTGCGCAACCAAATCCAATAAGATGCGGACAATGCAGTTTTAGATATCCTATCCAGAAATTCTTTTATTTTAGTTCTAGGAAGACCTAAATCTTTAAAATAACAATATAAAGATTTTGCGGGTAGTCCTCTCGCTCCCACCTCTACAGCATATATATTTGTACTAAAGTCATTTTGAACTGTTTTATCTACTAGTTCTTTGTATTCGGGCAGACTCATACGCCTGTCAAACGCTTAACAAAAGGATGGCCACCATTTTCAATAGTCGTAAACAGTATATCCTTTTGGAACAATTTGGGGATGCACAATTAATCATATTATTCGTATTTAATCACATTTCTTTGAAAAAACATAATTCAAATACAGCACAACAAATTTTCTGTACAAACAACACGCTGCAGTGACAATAGGCTTAAAAATGGCGGAGAACACATGATCTATGAGTCTTCCTACTTATGTCTAGGTTCCCTACCACGCTGACCAGTTAGTAAGGTTTTGTTTTCTCTTGTTCAGAGATTTAGTGCTATAAATATGATACCATGCTTCAGTAGTTTTATAGCATGGAGTACCAATAATGGTTAAGATTGACATTAAGGTCGGCTAGGTATTTTTTTGTCATCACCCCTTATGCCCTCAATCATTTGTACTTCTTCAAACCAATCCAAACCGTATGTTTCATGAAAATAATTTAAAAATTTAATTATCATTTCTTTATGTTATTCAACTTGCACCTTGCAAGGCTGTAGATAAAATCTCATACCATTCTATTCGTATTATCAAATCGAGTGTCCCTCAAGATAACAGTGCCCCGAGGTCTTGATAATAGTATTAAGTATTTTAGTAGATATGCACTGTTTGGATGTCCTACCATAGTTCAGTTTAAATTTTCATAACAATGTCAGCTTTATATAGAGTGATAATAAATACTACGGACAAATTTGTCCCAAACAAGTTTAGACCACTCTGGGAACACCCCGCTGGTATGTGAATCATTTGAATACTATTTATATAGAGTATTAGTTTCATCACACTAAAAATGCCAAAATATAAGTTAATTACTTATATCTACTTGTGTTTTAGGTCCTAAAACAATATTTTTTTGGGGACCAATAGTAAAATGGGTATGTATTATCGCTACACCTATAATTTTTTCCTAAGTTTTTATTTTGATTCACTGTCTAGTTGATAAAAAAATAAACTCATAGGTACTTGTATTAAAACATTACCTACAAATATTTTCAGCAGCGTTTTTTTCTCTCTCTTATGGCTGTGATCTTTTGTGCGACTATTTTTGGTATAAACTTCCCTTTTTAATTACTGAAAGTGGAAAATTGACGAATAATAATAGAATGTGTTTGTCGATGTATGTAAGTGTAGTAACGAAATATGGATGTTAATATAGTTTTTAGGCCAGTTCTAAAAGGATTTAATCTCTAGCTGATACCTGTCTTGCTTTACATCTTATCAAGCTATCTCTTGCAAATAATAACGTTGAAACAATTATAATTGCAAGGTTCATTGATGATGATTGAAATCAAACGTAAATTCTCCACTTTATGTGTGATCTATGATATAAGTACATTTCTGTATACCTAATTATGTAAAATTGGATGAGGTAAAAACGTGGTAATGTTTCACCAAAATCATTTCTTTCTTATAATAATATGGGGACCCTACAAAAATATTCTAAACTACATAAAAAAATCTATAAACATGGATTGAGTTAAGTACTAGAAATACTGCAATCTAAGTTATTCCTTAAAAATAATATAAGTACTAAGTTAGTGAATTTTGTTTTCAGGGTCTTGTGATGGCTGGCATAGGAGACCTCCAAAGGCCTGCGGACACAATATCAGTTCGACAATCAGCTACTCTGGGAGCTACAGGGATCATCTGGTCCAGATATTGCTTGGTGATCATTCCCAAGAACTACAGCTTATGCGCAGTCAATGTGTTTGTAGCGTTAACACAGTCCTATCAGGCCTACAAAGGATTAATGTACGAGTACTCCCAGAAATCACTGAAAGACAGTGAAAAAGGCGGTATTGTCAAGGTGGAGACTATATCTGAGACAAATATATTATGATACGATAAGGAAATAAAGAAATCTTAATTTTACCTGATGAGCATTTAGATTTTTAAAAAATCTGTATTATGTTCGCACACATTCCTTTTTAAAACTTATTTAAACAAGACTTGTCTATGAAATCTGTGTAAAGAAGTAACGAAAACCAATTATTGTAATCTTAGTCAGTTTATAAAACCAAAGCACTCATACCTACTACAAACTGTTGTTATATATCTGTAAAATTGGCATAATTACATGACTCTCTGCCTACATCAGTGTTGCCATTACCGAGTACTTCAAATAATAATTTCAATGCAAGTTTCTTTAGTTTGATGTCAAAGACTTTGGGTAGGAACTTTTGTATTGAAAAATATGACGTTGATTCTTACGATAATTATTATTGAAAAATACATTCTGTTCAACCATTTGTATCAGTGAATTGTTTGTCAGAAAGTTTGTCTTAGATGAGAGAAACTGATGATAGTACAAATTATAAAATGACGAGGCAAATCTGAGATTAACTTGTTTTGTGTAGATTTAAGATTGTAGGAAACATTTATTTTCTCTATAATACACTAAGGTGTATTCTTATGGTTCAAATTCCATTGCACTTCTAGGAACAAAACACACACTCGAAATGTGTAAAATACTACCTATAAAAAAATTTACATTGGGATAAGAGAGTATAATTTTATACAAGCAATGCAATGTTATACTACCTCAATATTTATACCTAGTGTTTATTATTTTATCCTCATTGCCCATCAGTACTTATATTTCCAGTGAATTTTCTCATATGTAGGTATATCCAAATTTTTTTTTTTAAACTAAGTATGTACAATCATAACTTTATAATATTTTGATAATAACCATTTTGTACTTATTAAATAAATAAAAAAAACATTCCATTTTTTATGTAGTGTGTAAGCACATATTATTGTTATCGAATGAAAAAAATAAATTGTTAATTTGTTGCCAGTACTCATGTGATATTTTGTTTGTTTTTTTTCAGTAAGTACTTACTTTATTCGATCTAAATTTATACATACTTACTTAAAATTATATAAGTATTAAAAGATAAACACACAGTTTACACAAAATTAATTTGTGCGTTTGTTAGATGTAAGTAAATCAAGACTACCTCTTTCACGACACAAGCTTTAAGTGGCTTACTATGAAAGAGTCAGAGTGTATTTGTGTTCACTTTGAATGAGCACAGATACATTTATTAAAAAAAATATATAAAAAAGGAGATTAATAAACATAAAAATATGAGTGGCTAGTTACATAAACTGTGTTTCTATTTACTTAATAAAAGGTTATTAAAGGGTCTGGTCAAAGCAATTCTCATTGGGTCAAATAATTCATTAAATTTCAGAACATACCTAGGTATGTAAATAAATTGTTTAAAAATATCTGATGTATGCATTTAACAATTTAATGTAATCTTTTTCTCCCCCATATAAAAATATAAGTCCATAAAATATTTTAAACCAAGTACAAAAACTAGGTGCTAATATTTCCTTGATTTTAAAGACATTTATTTTATTTAATGAATATGAAATAAAACGCTTTTTAAATGATGTTATTCTGTGTTTTTACACTAACATCCTGAATGAGACTATATGTTTCAAATTCCCATCAATTCATACAAGATCGCAGCCAATATTTGATTCAGATAACTGCAGAAAACATTTAAGATTGATTCCCTGTACACAATCATAGAAGTCATAAACATTGTGCAAGATCAAGGGCAATCCAGTCTTGTTGCCTCCCTATGCCCCTAAGTGGGGTGTAAAGAGAGATTTGATTGATTATACACAATGATGATTGCTAATAGGTCATCACTATTGAGTACAGATGCACGATTGGGGAACATCATACGCCATCTTGATTTTGTTGAAATCTAAAGGAATTTTTGCGTAGCATTCACACTATGATTCAGTAATTTGCAGCCTGGCAGGCAATGTTAGTATTATTGAAGACAACACATAATATGGAGAGAGAATAGTTAAGTGTGGATATTAATTATTTATTCACACATTAGTTTTCCATTACTTACAATATATTTTTTGACATCAATTAAATATAGAAAAGTTTTTTGATGGAATGAACGGATAGCGACTAGGAGAACGAAGTCTGGGTTGTTTTCAGATTGCATAAAGCCTTTGATAGTCATGTCACAGAGATGGCTTTAATATAATATTCATAGAAGCGACCTTAATGAAGAATACAACCAGAAAATTTTTTATCACCTCCACGCTAATTGAGTTTTGTAAATTTTCGTAAAACAGTCGAGTGCCTCCTGGAAACAGCTGAATGCCAGGTAATCCTTTCACCAGTAGAAGATCAAATCAAAGAGTTTTCCTTGATACACGCCTTCAGACATTAATATTTTTTTAAAGAAGTAATCATCAAAGTTATTACGTATGGCAATATACAGGGGTGGTGGGTCTGGAAAAATGTTACTGTGTATCACTGGGGTGGGAACAGGGGTATTTAAGTGTCTTTCCCACATAATAGTCACACGGGTGTTTCGCAACATTTAGGGGAAGGGAATTGGGTGGTCAAGGCTAAGGGTAACCTCATATTGTCTCCTATGGAACCTTATGTGGCGAATTGATTAAATAATAAAAGACATATTTTAGCAAAAAAATGACAATTTATTTAAATACAAAAACGTTGATCATACCATATAAAATAAGTACATGTCACGTACTGCGTTTCACATTTAATTTACCATTATACAAGGGTACTGTACTGTTATACACCATTATGACTTACATTACCAACATCAATGGAACACTCTTAATATGGCCACCCTGCTATCATTAAAATATGAACTAAACATACAACACGGCACATCTCGATAAGCAGCAATTCATTATTGGAAAGCTTTATAAAAACATATTAAAGCGCTTCATTCATAGACTTATATTAAAAACATGCAATGCAGCTGAAAAACGGGCAAACCAAAACCCAAGACAGCTCACCAGTCTCCTTTTGCCATAAAACCCGCTGTAAAACGAATGTTAGAAATAGACAAGTATGCCGTAATCTCATAGTTCATCTATGTAGAACACTCTTTGAGTGCCGATTTGTGTTACATTATCCATCTCAAGTATTGATCTATGTTAAAATTGAAGTATGTACCGCATCACATCACCACATGTACAGTCACTGATAAAAAAGCAATAACATACAGAATAATAATATATAAAAATTATTTTTTTTTAGAGAGAGTTACTCATATTAAACA
This sequence comes from Mystacides longicornis, assembly GCA_963576905.1. Classification (NCBI taxonomy): domain Eukaryota; kingdom Metazoa; phylum Arthropoda; class Insecta; order Trichoptera; family Leptoceridae; genus Mystacides; species Mystacides longicornis. Next base: position 9,267,474 of record OY756432.1, read on the forward strand.
CCGAGAAGGCACAATACAACATTTAACATTATTATAGCAAATAGTTTTTTTTTTTTTTTTCGAGAAACAGATCTAATAAACGAAACAAAAAATTAACGCACATTGAAATCTCCGAGTAGCGTAAGATTGAATTTTGACATTAGGACATAGTCACCGAAATTTTAGTGTTGCCCAATATTTTGCTGATAAAAATATGATTATTATAGTCCAAGGAGGTCGTTGACACTACGTAAGATTGAGCAGAGTAATCTTGTCTCCATTTGGGGTCACATAGTTTAGTGCAAAAATTCTCAAGTCTTGTAATGTCACCTCAAACCATAAAAGCAAAAAATACAAAATTTCGTCTATGAATTTTTGGATGTCAAAATACTAACTTACGTTTTCGGAGACTAACAAAAGTAGCACCACAAAAAATATGAAACAAAATGCATGCTGATATTGAATAAGAATTGTTACAATATAAATTTTTTATTGTTATTTTTTTTTTATAAAATACATAACTTAAGTAATTTGCTAAATTAAAATATAAATTTGGTATCAATCTTACAGCTTAACAAATTTGTGATTTGATATTATCACAGAATTTAAAAAAAAACCTTGATTCGAGTAGTGCCATGAAAAGTACAGTTTCACTCGAAACAAAACGTTACAAATCCACCCAAGATATTTTGCATCGCATTAATATGTCCGTATCGGACAGAATTTACGTTCATTCCTTGACCAACTGCTAGTTTTGTATACTAATTTTGCTTATTTTAGCGTGGAAATAACAAAATCGTCTTAAGGGAAATTTCAATCATTCGCTCTTTCAAAAAAACTACATCTATTGTGATTTTCGATTAAAATTTGCTCTTCAAACTAATTTGGTTAAAAAAAAAGCCTTTTTTAAACTAAGGCCAAAAATGTATTATTTAGGTGGTAATGGAATGATTAGCTTAGTAAGATACCCAGTCTGTGATGACTTGGTCCCAATGAAAAAAATCAATATAACCAGTCTTGAGCAATATTGTAAAATAGTATTCAAGGAATGACAATTATTAGTTTTAAAGGAAGACAGAAAATTCAGTTTTGAAATGTCAAACATGAAAATAATAAAAGTGTCTTAATTATTAATGCTAATGGTAAAAGCTACGTAATAATAATTAAAAGTCAAAGTTTTGCATTTTTTTTTTTGAAAGCATTCCGTTTTGAATAATAATAAAAAAAACAAAATATTTTACTGGCCTTCAAAGAAAAATAATAAAACAAATGCAAACAAAACTGTTAAAAAAATAAATAATACTGAAATAATAATTGTCATATTAATATGCATAATTTTTCGTCGTTGTGACTTCGTGCAAGGTTTGTCTTTTCTCTTCCAGTTACCACAGACCTGAAGAAAATCCACCTGGAGGAACTCGCACTCTGCCGCCGGATGATTCAGCCGGCTTTGATGGTTCAGACACTTTGACACGATCTGCTGTTTTAGCTGGTTCTCCATGGTTGAGAGACTCGGCTGCCTTCGAATTTTCAGAAATGATGGGCTGACTTGCCTCATGTGTACCGTTTTTAACATCTGAATCAGCTTTGCCCATTATTTCACCCATTGAGGTTGAGTTTTGCTGATTATTCTTGGCTCTTGGTTTAACACGTTTCTCATCTGCAGGGCCGAAGATATCTGTATGCCCGCCACCCGGAGGTTTTAACACGCGGCTCGAGCTCCTCGATTCATTAATGCCAATATTCACATTCGTCGACATTTTGAACTAAAAAAATAAAATAAAAAACACATTAACGGGTCGCTAAAGAACAAACCGCCCTACTTTTTTCTTTTCTCCGTATATTCTTTTGAATTGGATGAAACACTTTCATTAGAATACTTACGTGTATGGATATCTTCTATGGATTATTTTTGTCAAAACGTTAACTTTAAACGACCGGACGAAACTAAATCGAAAAATCGAAAACAATGACAACACCAAATCGAACGCAGACAGCCGAATTGGAGCCGATGACAAAATCGTTACCGTTCGCGATAAACCGGATAAGGAAAGTGCTACCATAAACAAAAAAATTTATTCAAATTATTATGTTGGGTGACGACTTTACCAAATATTTTCAAAAAGTTTTTTCGGAGACCAAAATTGAGCATAATGAGCATGCAACGGTTGTAGATTCGAATGAGACCTTTGTTTTGCTTTCCGAAAAAATAAGACATGAGATCGATAAGAAACTTAAATTCATTGTTTATGAAACATTAAATTTATAATTAATAAATATTATATGGCGAAAAAAACTTTTATAAGTTACTAGCACGTTAAAATAAGGTGTTATGAACTGCCTTCTATAATATAGAAGGCAGTGTCATAACACCAAATAATATTCAATATTTTTTTTAATTTTGTATCTCGTCTCGTTTCATAATATAATCTGTGGTAACATAGTATGCATAGATTTTTATATATAACTACCGTATAGAATTCTGTGATAGTATGTGACAGGCATGGAATAAAGAAGTTTTGTATGACAGCTTAAAAAGTTAGGTTATGTTTAGTAAAGGTTCAGAGATATAAAAAATACACATTCATAATGAATTTGTTAAGAGTAAGACTAGTATTTTGTAATCTGTTATAATTTAAAATATATTAAATAGAAAATTATGCCACGATTTTCTATATTCATGGTCAAATTTCTGTCACTTTACTGTTGTTTCAGAGTACGTTGCAACAACTGATTCCCTTCAGAAACATACCGCTTAGAGCACTTTCAACCACTGTTTCAAATATAAATGAAGAAACTGTAGATGTGGGAGTAATAGAACCAGAGCTCGATAAGTTATATAAAAGGGTAGAATTAGAGATTAAAGGCAATGATCCTGCTGTATTAAAAAGTTATGCCTGGTTCACCACCAAAGCTGCATCACATTTAGGGTTGGAAGTCGGCAAAAAGTTAGTTTCAATAAGCCTATGTTATAAATTCAAATAATAATAAGATTATGAGTGTATTTAAGAACATCAATCATGTTTCTTTTTGGAATGAGTAATTATTCGAATAGGAATGTAGGACCAAATTTTGTTATTCTATCTTGCGAGGCAGTAAATTCCAATAGTCTTAAAGTTAAGTTCATTCTCCAGGCGAGCTTAGTAGGTACTTAAATTACTCATACTGACCAAAATTCTTCACACTAAATTCAGTTACAGTTAATTTGAAACAAATAGCCTGCAATAGTGGGACTTTATTGTGTTACAGCTAATGAACTTGACTAAAACTAGGTTCACTCAGTGAAGCTTGCTGGGGGGCACTACTCTCCAAAAATAAAAGAATGTAATGGACTAACTTGACTAAATTTTAGGTATTCAGACATGCTTAGTTACTAAATTTGTTATAACTCGGCCCAGTCTGAACTAGGCCTTACTCTGTCTAGTTAGTACTAAATTAAAATTTCAGTAGTTCTTAAGAGGTAATAAGCATACAAACATTATTTCATTAAGCATATTATATTTTTTTTTTAAATGGCAACACCCCTTAAAAGAGTGATTTTTGCTGCAATGAAAATTTTTGAGTAGTATTTTACAAGTCGCATAATTCAGTCATACAACTTTTCTACACATTTAATCATAACTACTGGTAATAATATAACTTTCTAATATAATTTGTTTTTTTTATGTATTTCAGTACAGTCCTCCGTAAGCCAGTAAAGGAGAGATATACAATGTACAAGTCTGTTCACATATTCAAACGACATAAAGTCCAGTACGAAATTAGAACACATTACAGGTTCATACATCTTCATAGACTAACAGGCTCGACTACTGATACCTTTTTAGAATATATAGAAAGAAATTTACCGGAAGGTGTTGCCATGAAGGTGACCAAAGTGGAATTACAGAAACTACCCGAGTACATGAATCAGCCACCAGATAATAAAGTTCTAGAGGAAGCTGCGTAGATTTATTTATTTAGTCATGAATAATTATGTATTAGATTTAATTTTAAGTATAATGTGTGTTTTATTTAAATTCCCAAGTTTTAATTCAGTACATCAAATTTTGATTTGATATCGTCTCTTCTATCTGAAGTCCGTAACCATCAAAGAACACTGTTTCGACCCTGAGTCAATTCAAACAACCGCTGAAAATAGTAACTTTATAAGTCGAGCTTTATTCTGTCCCATTCCCTGAATAATTTAGTCAATGTGGAAGATGTAGCCGAACTATGTAATTTTTCTCCTTTTGAATGTGGTCAGTAGTTCTCTCTCTCTCTCCTTGTTCTGACTTTCAAGATCATTAATCTCTTTATTTCAGAATACAGAGCATCCTTCTTTACAGATAGAGATATAAATTTGCCTATTATAGACTTTTTTCATACAAGATATAACAAAATCGAAGTGAAAGATGTATATTTTATTTTAAACGAATGCAATAGTTTTTACAGGTAAGGTTGTTGTTTATGGTTCATGAAATCATTCATAAACTAATTTTTTATACAAGTAAGTACTTTGGAAGTGGCGGACACCTCTTATTGGAACACTGGTGAATTTTGTATGTGTTGTGTCCTTTTGTTATACTATGTTTATATCGGTGTTCTGTTGGTGTTTCTAAAATTATAAATAAATAAATAAAAGTGTACAAATACGATTGGTTCATCAAAATTGTTGTCAACTGTCCATTAAAAAATGAAGTCAATATTAGAAAATGTGTTAATTAAAAAGACTGTCATTTTTGTAAACTTATATTTATTTCTAACACAATGGAGATGAGGTGGTCATGGCTGGGAAATAGAAAAAAGATCCATTCTGAGTGATTTTGCTAATCCAAAAACTAAAAATCATGTCATATTAACTAGCAGCAAAACCTGTCGGACGACAGGCATAGAAACTGCATGGTAGATCTTGACTAAGGCTAAGAACACGTAGAAAGCCGATTCCGACCCGCGCCGACCAGCGCAAAGAATGTTACTATGCATTTGAATGGGGATACCCACAGAAAAAGCAGGAACCCGCTTTCCGGCATGCTCATTTAAATGCATTGAAACCATAGACAACAATCTATGAGCCGGTCGGCGCGGGTCGGAATCCGCTTTCTACGTGTTCCTACCCTAAGGCGTTATACCATTCACAGATTTATCAGGCGTCAATTATTGCTATCTGGGGGGTGAGTACGTAAGGGCTATAGCACGACTAACTACTTCCTAGTGTAGTTAGCGCGAGTACGTAACGTTACAAATGTAGTTAGTTGTGTGTTTCAGCGTGGTTATTATGTAGTTAAGCCGTGGTTATGAGTAGTTAGATTGATGTGTGGTTAGTCGTGCTATAGCAAAAGTTACGTACTCACTACCCTGGTTTAGTCTTTTTTGCAGATAGAAAGAGAAAAGATTTGAAGGGATACAAGTGATTTATGCACAGTCTTGGGGCTCATACTGACTCAGTGTTGCCACCTATGCGGGCTTGACCCAATAGTCTGGGTTTTGCAACACGTGTCCAGGTAAAACCTAAAAATGTCCGGGTTGTATTGTTATACTCAATGAACTTTTTTTTGCGAATTTTGACCTTTTTGGATACTAAATTATCGGAATGACCTTTTTTTGCTCATCAATCTTATTTTTTAAAGTTTGTGTCCGGATCAAAAATTTTCCAAAGGTAGCAACACTGGTTACTTTTGTTTGATTTATTGACTAAAGGCGTACACCAAGCCATCGCCGTGACTGAAAAAAAAATTGATTTAAACAAAATGAACAAGAAAATAATATTATTTAAGTCATTGCAACTAAAACAGCGAATAGGTACCTATGTACTATCAGAGGTTGCAAGTTCAGGAATTTTGTAATTGACTCAGGTTCACATTAATCTCCATTAGCTTCCCACTTTAATTAATAATAATATTATGTTACATTGACCAGCTGTAGATACATTTGAAGGTTTGTACAATTTATCCGACAACAAATAGGCTGTGGTTCTTGTTGATAAGCAAACCACAATAATAATATATGAGAAATGTAGTGATTGTTGATAAATATGTAAATAATATTATATCAGTCAATCGATTTTTTTCATTACGACTTGAAGAGGCATAGGGAAACACAAGAAACCTGAAAAATTTAAACAAAAAGAAATCGAAAATTGACACTTTTCTCTGCCTTTTTCTCTTACTTAATATTCATTTTAATAATGTCAAACCCGAATGCCGAAGTAGGTATTTGTTAAAGTAATTTCGAACTTCAAAGTTTCGTTATTTGTGAAAAACTAGAATTTTCCGAACCGTCTACCTAATACGTAGGTAATTATTAAAAAAGTAATATAATTATTTTGGATATTAAAAAAACCACATATGAGCTTCCCTTTTAAAGAGTACGATGACTATATTATTGAGTCAAACAAAACCTTTCCAAAAAACTCAAGTAAGTATTCGGAATTAGGATGAAAAAAAAAACATAACCTCAAAATTGCAGCGAAAACTTTCCCGGGAAAAGTATATCCCATCTCTTTCTACCCTGTGAATTCAAACGGAAGTTTCACACAAAAGTTCGCAGTCACAAATTCACGGCTAGGTATTGTATTAGCGTAGTGTTTATATTTCCCTTTTTTATTATTATTATCTTCAGAGTTAAGTCAAAATATAAATACACCGATTGTAAAAAAAAAAAATTCCGAAGCCAACACAATATTAGCGTGTAAATATTTTTAAGTGTGTATTGTTAAATTGCGAAAGAGATGTCGGTGACTAATATTGATACGTTTTTTCACGTGGATGTCATTGAATTTATTTATAAGACAGCTCCAGTCTAGAAATAGGTGCACTTCGCTTCTCCAGGCATTGATAAAAATAAAACAACCGTCTGGATTTTAAATTTATTTGTAACCAAAGTATTTAAACAATACACCGTCTTCTCAGATCGAATTAAAACGGTACTGCATGTTATCTTAAAAAATGTATTTTATACGAAAGTGTTGTGTTTTTTATTTGATCCATATTGATGTGTTGATTAATCGAAAAAATGGTGGTGTGAACGATGTTATCAAGTAATTATTATTAATGCTTACTATCTCATTATGACAGAGATATGTGGTTGCAATTTTATTGGGACAGTTGTAAAAAGCTAAGATGATTTTTTCGTCTTGCAGATGGAATCAGAATCTTCGGAACAATTCTGTTTGCGATGGCATAATCATCAGGTAGGCGAAAATAATTTTTAGTGTCCTATTTAACACACGGTATCTATTTCAACATCTTGATAGACCAAGCTTTATACAGTGCGTCTAATGTGTCACCACATACTTCATGTTTCCTTGAATAGATTTTTCAAAATGGTTTTGTCATTTTTAATGAAGTTTTGAAAGATGGCGGGAAACATTATAATGTAATGTTTATATTAAAACAATTTTAGTCTGAGGGAAACCGATAGTCATTTTTTATCTATAAAATTCATAGGTCGGCAACCTTTGACTACTGACCGAGTCATGAGAATGCACTTTTTAAGCAAAACAAAATGTTTCTACCAAATGCTTTCTGCGCAATCTTCCATAATTATGTTATTCTACTAACACGTTACGACTTGTTATTTCATGTTGATTACTTACATACTTATTATTTATTTTCTTATTACTCTACGTATCAAGCATTGGGATTGGAATAAATGAGGGCTTTTGACTTTTTTTAAATCCATTCATAGATGAGCTGTTAATTTCCGGCATTAAAGAAAGGCGCGTATGACTCGTACTTTCTAAAATTACCGTTTGCTTCACATTTATTTTTTTTCTTCTTCGTTTCATTTCGTTCTATCTCTGAACGTAGACTTTCTCTTATGAGAGGGACATGACACTGTACACACATAGTTCTTTGCATAGATATTTTCGGTAAGTATATTATTCAAAGCAATGTAGTTCTAAATTTTGAAAATTTAAAGGTATTTCATTTTCCCGTATAGGGTTTACTTATAAAATCAAGTTACGCCTCCACCTCCTTCCCTCCAAAATATGTATGTAACTGGAGGAATTAACGAGCTTATCAAGTATAAATTTGTCCCCCTGGTAAGATGCTACAGTAGTTTGCTTTGAAAATACGACATTAATACGGATTAAAATCCTCAATTAGTGAAAGCAGTTGTAGTAAATCTTTTAAAAATCTCCTCCATTTTTTGTAGAAAACGATAAATGATTACAAATACCTAGTCAGTACATCAAAATTTTATTACTCACAATAGTCACAATGAATGGTCAAATGCTCACCACACAGTCTGATTATTTTACATATACCTGCAATAATAATTGTGTATCAAAGAAACAAAAAAGGCATACTGTAGTATTTTGGGAGTTCATCACTGATACTAACGCCTTTTTTTCAAATGGATGGATACAAGAGATTGAGAGAGGTTGTAGAGGATATTTGGGAAAACGAAATCCGACTCCAATAGCTTATTTGTCTTAAGCGCAAGATTCATTATCAAGAGGTTTGATACCCGGTTGAGTCAGATTTTTTCATATGCTTATCACTTAAAGTTTCCACCCCAGGGAGACTAGATTCTAGAATCTAAATTACACTGACTAAACCACCATTGTTTAACACGGCTCCTTTTAATTGCTGGTTACCCCCATTTTAGAAAATGGTTTGTTGATGCAATTTTCCTCTATGATGCTACCACCCAAATCAGTCTTTGGCCATCTGTAGTTGCGTTTGACCAATTTCTCATCTAAGCCTGGGTTTCTTCTTTGCTCTCACCTTGATGTCTATTCATGACTCTTTCGGGAGCATAGGATTCTGGCATTTTCCAGCCTCATATTAATATGACACTATGAATTACAGAGCAGCCTGCTAGGAGGACTTCCTGCTCTACTGGACAGTGGAAGACTGACGGATGTCACCCTGTGTGCAGGAGGACGCTCTTTGAGAGCACATCGCATTGTACTTTCAACATGCAGCCCTTATTTCATGGACATATTCAAGGTATTAAGATTTTTTTTCAAGTTTCTAGTGTGGAGACAACATGTAAACTGTTTAGTTTGTGTCTGTTTCTCGTTCTTCTTTATGGCTGTGAGTCATATGGCACATGATCAGAGTCAAGACACTGGTGAAGAAGTGCTTCAGAATAATTTTGGGTATAAGATGGTACTATCACACCTCCATCATCCACCATCACATAGTTAAACTGCAGATATGGTGTGGAAAGTGGTGCATTTAACAACTTGACCATGAACAAATCTAAGCTGATTGATGCGAGCTGTTGCCTATTTTTCTTTATTAGTGTGAGTCCTGGAAAGTCTCTGCTTTTGAAACAAAGTGCCTCAGAAAAATATTGGGTATGAGTTGGTATCACGTTATGAAGAGAAGATGGACGTGGCTGGGAAATAGGACATTAACAAAAATGCATATATTTTACAATAGTGATATCCCAAATTAGAAACAGGCCAATTGAATTTTGTTACAAAGTTATTCTAAAAGATGCATGGATCTACTGTATTTATTCTTTAATAAATCTTAGGGGTCAATAATTAATATTGTATGAAAACTTATTTTAGGAGCTCCCTCCGAATCAACAGCCTGTTATTGTGATTCTGGGAGGGGGATGGTCGGAGCTGTGCTGTTTGGTAGCCTTCATGTACGCTGGGGAAGTCACCATCCCCAAAACTCTTCTACCAGGATTACTCAAGCTGGCACGGGCTCTCAAAATTACCGGACTCACAGACCTCAATGGAGTAAGTAAATTTTCAGTACAACATAGGTAATAAAATAGCTTCTATTCAACAATCTTCGATATAATGGATGAAAATCGTGACAAATGAAGAACATTCTATCAATATTCACATGATTATCATGTCATTTTATTCCTTTTGGGTTCGAAATCCTGTTTCAGATTTATTAGGACTGGTTAACAAAAAAAAATGTGTTAAATTTCACAGATATTTTTGTGTAGCGTTACAAATAACATCCGTTTTTTGTTCAATAGAATGTTCCTGATGAGTCACAGACGTTTGACGACATTAACGATTCTAATTTCTCTACGCCAAGTGAAACGACACAAACCCAACAGATCAACAGCGCGAGCAGTACCGAAAATGTGTCCCCTTTCAACAAATCCTTCCAGAGCCATTTAGCTGCGAAACATTCACACTTAACACCGTTGCTGCTGAATAACGATCCCAATCAGACAAGCATGTCTCCAGAAGAAACCTTTCAAGGGTTACAATTGTTGAAACATCTTTCCTTAAAACACGATAGAGATTTCAAAGTCTCGGGAGGAAGGGAGGACGACATGGATAAATGTGAAAATTTTGCACAAGGTTTATTTTCGACAAACCGGAAAAGCGGACGGAGTGACGCTAAAAGGTATCTGAATCCAGTGTTGAACGAGATAGAACCAAAAAACAGAAAGATAGATAAGATCGTTGAGAACCTAAAGTTTAATCAGAAGAGAACGCAAGAGATACACACAACCGTCCACAAAGCATCCACTCAACTTAACGGTTAGTAAGATGAGCTTCTCAGGTTTTGAAAATTATTTGCACTTTTGTAAGATTTGAGGTTACGTTTAATATTATTTACAGATTTGCAAAAGTGTTTGATGAATATATCAACACCCAATCACGACTCTGCAGAGGATTTCACAAAGGACGTCTCAGCATCAGTAAGTAAGGCTGCTGATATATTCGCAGGTACTAATAAATTCATGGAGACTGAGTTAGACGCTTCCGGCTGCCAGCCAACGACAGAAACGTCTAAAATTTTGAAATTTAAAACCGAACCCAGTCCCGAAATATTACAAGAACTAAAATACCCACCACTTTCTCTCGGTATTCATTCGACGACTAGCTCCAAACTTTATGCCACATGCTATGTATGCCACAAACAGTTGAGCAATCAGTACAATCTGAGAGTTCACTTGGAGACACATCAGAATATGAGACACGCCTGCATCGCTTGCAACCACGTGTCACGTAGCCGAGACGCTCTGAGAAAACATGTCTCATATCGTCATCCACAATTAAATACATCGCACGGTATCGGGAGGCCGTGCAAACCGGCGCAAACTAACACACCAAACACAATACAAACACCTGGAACCACAACATCCAATATTTTTAATTTTCCAGATCCTAGAAGTGCGAGTGAAACCATTGATCTTAGTGTGACAAACCCGAGGAGTGGTGGACACAGTCAGACTATTAACACTAATATAAATTACACGTCCAGCTCCAACCAACCAAATCACGTTGCTCAAAATGACGGAAATATTGGTGATAAGAAAATATAATTTGATCTCATACATAGGCTATTTATTTAGTTAGTATCCATTTCTCCTAAAAGTATTATTTTGCTCAATCAACCTAGGTATACTATAATTTATTATCATCGATGGGTACAAAATATCGATTATTTATGCAAGTCAAAATTATACTTAAGTGTAATTGTAACAAAGTTGAGTATCTTCTTCTTCTCTTAGAACTATATCCTCTGCAGATTTTCTGAGATGCATATGTCCCTCCATCTCTTCGGCTGCTAATTTTAGTCTTTCAAGATCTGCTATCTCCATGTGATCTTCTATTTCTACATCATTGCACAACATCCTCAAAATCAAATTTTCCTTATTTGGGAATTCCTGACTCCGTCTTCGGAGTGTTAATCTTGTAACTGGATGAAGAGTCTTTACCAACCTCGGTAGTCTAGTCGTATAGGCCTAACCTATGATCAAGAAGTCCCAAATTCGATTCCCGGTCGGGTCAGATTTTTCAATCCTTTTTTCGCTTGAAATTTCTACCCGGGGTTGGCCTGGTTGGATGGGACCGGTTGACTGGATAAAATTGCTTGCATTGTATAGAACAATTTTGTTAAAAGTTTCACTTAAGCGTAATTTTGCATACACTCAAATTTATATATGACTCATTGATTGTTCCGCGATGTTATTCAACTTGCAAATATCACTACACACACTCACTAAATACTCTCCCAGTCCAATGCAACACTTTTCATTTTCTTTACTCACACTTATACTAAAAAAAATTGTAGAAAGGTACTACAAAACAATTATAAAAGACAATAAAGTACAATCCATAGATAATGTTATATAAACAATATAATATTATAGCTTTAATTAAATTAACTTTGTTTTTAACTTATAAGTGTCATGAATGTAACTTAGATTAACTTTTATTGAACTAATATAACATTACTAAGTTTTGTCAAAATGTTGTATTAAAAAAGCAACCATATCAGTTCATGCGAAGAATCACTCAATTATGGCTTATTTAAAAAACATGATGAGTCTAAAATTTGTAATTTCACAAATGTGAAAGAGTTTATCAAGTAAAAAAGAGTTTTTTAACCATGGAAATATAATTTACATTCTTACTTTTGGAGATATAATATCGCCACATGTGAATTATCGTGATTTTTATCCTAAAATGAACAAATATTAATACTAAACATACAAGAGTTACAGTCTGGCTAAAAAGAGTAGAAAATAATTGAGGGCGCTGCAGTCGTTTGTATGGCAACATTTAATAAGTACTCTACATTTAAAAAGTAAAGTATTGTAACCGCTAAAATATTTAAAAAAAATACTATTCAATGTGGTATCATATGAAATGTTTTTTAGAGGTTATTCAAAAGAATTTAATAACGAACTGTACCAGCCATGGCATTAAAAACGAGATGGAAAAAATATACGCAAAACGAGTCAAAAAACAAGAGATAATAAGATAATATAATGGGTGCTGTAATCCACAAAATGGTGCGTACAACTGCTTACTATTCTATGGCCGAATTTCAATCCTATAAATGTCAAAATGTTTAAACATAACCTATAATTTATTTGTAAGTGAATATTACCTATAGGAATATACAAAAAAATATGTCGGAAAAATATCCAAATTACTAAAAGGTACTTAATTTTTTTTTTAAATGAATTGGATGTTGTATTTACCAGTTAGAATTGCTGTCTATTCGTAAACATTTATAATGTCAGACAACAACCTATGTTCAGTGTTGCCAGAGTGATAAGATTTTAGTTCATCAATAATTAATTTCTACTCTTTTTAGCCAGACTGTAAGTGCTATTGGTTAAAGGTTATATTAAACCGATCATATCTATTTCTCTTCATACATTGTTTTGAAAATTGCAAATTTAGGACTCGTCACATTTTTGAAATACATTATTTAATTTTACAAACAATGTTGAATTTGGAAATAACTCAAAACTAATTGAATAACTTTAGTTTTGGCTATGAAAAATTCAGATCAAAATTCGTGATTAATAGATTTTTTTGCATGCAGACATTTGTGTATGTAGATGATTGAATCGAAAAAAAAAAGACTTGTAGAAAAAACACTAATGTACCTATAACGTTATAAAAAAATATGGATACTGAGTGTTGCTATTATTAGTAATATAATATTAAGTTCAATAAAAGAAAAATGAAAACAGGGTGAATCTAGTCAGATCGAGAACATTAATATATTATACTCTATTCTTAAGGCGTTGTTAATATATTATTATACCCATATATTTTATTAAAAATGTTAATTAGTTGTATCATATTACAGTTATGAGTTTATCTATTTATTTAGATTATTACCTAATTTCTGGAGAGAATGACAAAAAAATATGTATTCGAAATTTTTTACGCAAACACTTGTCGTGGTTGTGACCCCCCCTCTAAAATTGCGCAAAAAAATTCAAATTCGTATACATTTTTGGTCATTCTCTTCAAAGGTGCCTGTGTTCCTGTGATAAAAATAAATTTCTAGTATGAATGCAGGGGTGTTAAAAAAAAATAAAAGACCTATTTATACACAACGATTTGTTTCATTTTATTATTTAAATGTCTTACTAATGTACCAATATATTATTATATAAAAAATTGCTTCTTTGACGGTTAATATTTCTTATTAAAATATAAAATCATTATGTATAGTTATTATACTAGTGTATTTGGTTAAAAAGTACAATATTTATAAAGGAATCGTTCAAAGAAAAAAAGCTTGACAACAGATTCTAGAATGAAATGCAGTTGACTGTCCATAGACAAAAAATTACGAAGAAAATCAGAAATAATCTCATCGTCCAGCATCTTGAAATTCTTAATCATCTGATTTTTATGGTAAGATTTGTCTTTACAATGGACTGGACCATTTACTTTTTTGTTTGAAGATACCTACAAATATTGTTAAAGACCATAACATTATTTATATGTCTATAACACAAGTATAACTCAAGTTGGATGGTACCTAGCCATAACCTATAAAACAAATATTAAACCAGCTGTTTTTAACTTTAAAAATAATTGTCCTATAAAATAAAAGCCATTAATTATTTTAATTCTTGTCTATTTAAGCCAGGAATTAAAAGATTTCAGGTTAGGAAAGTACAATTAGAAATGCTATTTAAGTGTTATGTTGTGAGTTGCAAGCTGTAAGTATCATTCAAAAGGAAATGTTTGAAAAATATTTTCAGAATTTTTCATCTTCCTCGATAATATTGAATAATAAGAAAAATAATTATTTATCTAAAATCTATTGAAATGGAGACAATTTAAACAAGATATAAAACAAATCAATTGAGAATGAGAGATTTTAAATAAGATAAAGTCATAGACAAATTTTCTCAATATAATACGGCAGAAACACAATGAATTCATTGACACTCCGATACAAAATATGGATCCTCCATTTTGTGAGGAGTTTCTTTTATACATATTTCTCATAATTTAATCAAAGTTGTACTTAATAATAATTGATGATTTTTTTTTGACCAATTTCTCCTATAAATGTCTTTTATTTTAAATATTTTCTCTTCAAAATTTAGATAAGATTATATTTACTTCTATAAAAAATAATATAAATTAATAATAAGTAAAGTGAGCATAATTTTAATAAATACATAAAAAAAAATAATGTTTGTTCTGAAATATTAGTACATACAGTTTTAGATGATTTTTAGTCGGCAGAATGTTATGAACACATACAATTTTAAAAAGACTAGAAAAAAAATTGCGTCCAATGTCATACAACATAATATAGTTTTTTTTTTATTATTTCAAAATATTACAGAATAAAAATGTAGGTATCAAGATTTGATTTTGCTACAACTTTCATTAATGTTTCACCATGGAAGGTAAAATTGTCTATGATTTTGCCAATTCTTTTTTAATAAGTTTGTTATTTGCAGAAGGTTCTTATGAACACTAGAAAATTTAAGAAAACTTAGGGTACCTGCTTAGCACCTTTAAAAATGGGCATAAATGTTTCTATTTTTGAATTTTAATTGGCGTTTGAGATCTGTCATAATGTGACCTGTAAACATAGTTTAAAACAGATGCATGGGTCCGAATTATATTGGTAAAACAGGTAATTCATTTATCATTATACAAATTAGAATTTCATATTCATTTAAATCATGTCAGGGAAGCTAGTTTAATACAAAAAAAAAATACTTTTATAAATAAAAGGTATGATGAGATCAATTTGATAAATTCTTCTAATAATGCTTTCTGAATTAAATATCTTTAAAAATTGTTTAGTTGAAATACAAAAAAACATTATGTTTCATCTAAAAATATTTCATTTTTTAAATTTTAATGCTTTATACAAATCAGTACCGTGATAGAGTCTAGCTTTACGGAACTATATTCTTTACGAATTTTATTATGTGATAAAATGACGGTAAAGAAGATCAATCAGAGTTTGGAAAAGAAAGATGGGTATCAGCTAGTATTGAATATTGCACAATAAGAACAGTTCAAATTATACAATGCCTGTGTTCTTTTTCTCCTAATCTATGGTTGTGTAAATTGGCGCCCAACTTTTGTTAAAAACACACACATGTACAGCAGGATTCAAAAGCAAATTCTTCCGAAGAATGCTGGATATCTATTGGTAAGATTTCAATCTGAATACAAAAGTTAGTGATGTAATATGTCAACTGCACGTTAACCATCAATATGAGCTGTCAACTGTTCTATCTAGGGTGTGTGTTGAGAAATGAGAAAGCTCGCTAAAGATATATCCCATCTTAGGGGAAAACCCTTTCAAACAATCTAAGATATTGGTATCATATGGACTTTGGTGCTAATATGAAGAAAAATTCACTATTACGGCCACAAAATACTGAATAGTCGATAAATATAAAAAATATCAAATACATATTGATACGCAGTTAATTATATAGTAGGTAGTATTAATAAAAATAGAAAAAAGCACAATAGTTAAGTATTCTATTTTAATAGTTTAAACAAAAAATAAATATAAATATACAAAATATTTTTTTATTAATATTATTTAAATAGTACAGGGTATAAAGATGTAAACTGCTTGTAACACCTAAGTTACAATATTGTAACGCTACGTTCGGAGACGAATTTTCAGCTTAATTGAAATAGACGCTTTCAACAGTCTTGGAATAATTATTTAGACGTTCGACTAAATTCACAACACACATTAACAAATTATAAGAACAGAGCGCACTTTCTTTTATGGTTGATAATGGACACCATGGAAATAATAATAAGCAAGAACTTATGGGCGACGATAGATTGGTGTCCATATTAACGATCAAGAAAATATACTCTACCTCCAGCTCTGGCTTTACGTTCGTTTGGTTTAAATGCACCCTAACAATGAAATAGGCTTAGGCGTAAGATTTTTAGATTCATTATAAGATGTCTTGTGAGTTGTGAATTTATATTTGACGGAGTTGATCATTTCCTTAAGACAATTAAAATACTTATTATAGACGTGATGTATAACACTTATAGAATCATAATGTTGGTAGATTATATTATTACATCACAAGTAGTTATTATGGTTATTGTGTATCTATGGTGCATTAGGAACGTTCCATAATTTAGTGTTACAATCTTGTCCGACGGATACGATAGTTTCGTCGTCCACCCATTCCAGTCCTGTTATTTGACTCTGTGGGTGAGCGTCTGAAACAAGAAGAAAGAAAACATTAAAGCTTATTTAAAATAAATCATTTTTTAATTTTTAGAGTTATTTAAGGTGTGTTTATACCAAATGAACATAGAGTCAGAGCTCCATAATAAGAGTATGTTTTCTTGGTCGTTGATATGGTCACCAAGGAAATAAGGAGAAAGAATTGTTTCCATGGTGTCATGGTGTAAAATAAAATATGCTCTATTTCTAGATTTGGCTCTATGTTCGTTTGATGTAAATGCACCTTTTATAGGACTTAGATTAATAATTGAACATATTTTATTTAATGTTTACATCAAATAGTACTACATATTAAAATAAACTTAGAAAGCTCATTGTTGTTATATTTAAATTTGCCAATGAAGGCCATGGGATCATATGCAGTTTGTGCTACTGCAACCAAATCAGGTCTAACGTGACATCCTTCAATTTGTTAATGGAGCGCTGCCTCTTATTGAGCCTAGTCTCCAGAGGCCTCTAGCAGAGTCACAGTACCTCTTCCCAGCTCCTGCCCTTCACAAGAAGTCTCCTTAATCATCTTTTAGATGCCCCTCTCGTTTTGGGCATGACCCAGTGTCCCCTTTGACACTGATGTGGAGGTAAAGGGTATATTCTCCGCATCTCTTTGGAGATACTAGAATTATACCATAATTCCATATTATCCAAAGAGGTTCCAGGTGCAATGGTGCATCCTCCATTGCCAGAACTGTAGAAATAACAGTCCATTTCCACAGAACCCCGAATGTAGGGGTGAGGTTATAAGTCACCCTTGGGTTTTTTGGTATAAGAGAACGAATAGCAAATAAATCCCAATATTTGAAGAAACTACTAGATTTGAACATAAACGAACTTACTTTTGATAATGAGATGTTTATTGGGCTGCGCCAAGTACCATACTATGATGGAGGTGTCCAGAGATCCGCTGGCCACTCTCTGTGAATCATTGGACCAGGCCACGCAGTTGACACGAGCCGTGTGGAATCCCCATTCTCGGTTGTGCGCCAGCTGATAGGTTAAAAATGGAACAAAATTTAATTAAATGTTTTACCATGATTGAAAACAAATGAATGTTGCAAAAATTCTTATAAAGCGTCAATTGGCTTTATAGGGGTGATTGGAATTGTCTAAGTGCTGCCTTCCGAGTCCTGATTGGGTTCAAAATAAACAAACGCTAGTAGGTATAACAGTATTTTGGTTAATCAATTTTAATTTGAAATAAAATAGTCTTATTTTATAGAGGCCAGATTTTTTATTGAAATTTCTCTTTTATTGACACATTCATATAGAAAAGTGTCAACAGAGCAACTGAGCATTTTTTTCAAAACTCAATGACATATTAACTTTCTCCCATAATCTTTCTCAGGTACTTAACCTGAAATTATTAGCATAAAAATGTTTCTTTTGATTCATAAGAACAATGCCCTTTAATAAAAGCTGGATTAGTTTGACCATTTTAAGTCAAAAACTTTACCATTAGGTGTGCTCTTAACTTTTTTTGTTGGTGTATTTTTTAGAAAACTATTATAATGTTAATATTATCTACAATTTGTTTTAGTAAAAGGAAATATCTAAGTAGGTATCTACAAAAGTGAACCAACTTACCGACTGTTTTAAAGAGTTAGAAAACACCACGGTGAGAAGCAGGGAGATATAAAACAAAGCAACAATTGTTATAAAAATGAATTAGTCCATTTCAAACAGCTTCATCATGATCGTAGTGGTGAAAAGTCAAGCCAAAGGTGAGGTTAAATTTTTATACAAAGTGTGCAAGTAAAAAAACATGTTTTGCTGGCTTGAATAATAGTTACTGTCATCCCCATGGTTGGTGAGCATGTCTTGGGTGGGAAGTGTGTTGATCGAGCTGGATGGGACAATTTGGACCGGGACATGTTCCAAAATCTCTAAAATAGGCTTATGGCTAAGGTTTTTTCACCAGTACGGCCAGGACAATCTATCTAATTGGGATGTTTCAGTAGAAGACCGTGAGCCAATGTAACAAAATATGCGAAATGAGGAGGTTAAAAAAATTATGTTACACTGGTTGTCACAAGGTCTTCTAAGGAAATTGTTAATAAAACTAGAGAAAAAGTATCAACATTAGCAATAAAATTCTAAATAAGGGAAAGATTTTAAGTACAGTTATTTGAAGCATAGCATAAAAACAAAAATCAATTTTTGATTGTTTGTGTTTAATGTATTTTTTCATTTGAAATTTCTAATTGGGGTTGGAATCCTGTCTCAGATTGGACGGGACCGGTTGACTGGTAGAGAATGCTTCACGCATTAAGTTCCGCCGACTATACTGACACCTATGTAGAGAAGAGTGTTATTTATTTTTGTAAAATTTCAACGATAAATAAAAGGGTGTGGCTAGTTTGCCGCAAGCGGTATACTAGAAAAGCGCACTAAAAAGCCGCTAGTTTCGGAACAAAAGTTCAAATGCGTCAACAATTCAAATATGTTCGGTTTGCAGAGGGTAAAATGGATTCGGGGTACATGTGTTAAATAAATAAAAAATTAAATTAAATTATGGTACTAAATAATTATGTTCAAACCTAACCTAAGGGGGCGTTCAAGTATTACGTAACGCAATTTATGAAGATTTTTGACCCCCCCTCCCCCCCATGTAACGCGCCGTAACGTTTTTCTGTACCCCCCCCTCCCCCCCCCCTAAATGTTACGTAACACCCAAGAGACTATTTTTTTACTGAACTCTCGTAAAAAAAGGGTTTCAAAGGGTTCCTTTGCAAACTTCGGAGAAAAAAAAATACTATTTATATGTTCCATAAATTTATCTTTATTTTTTCTTTTGCTGTTTTCCAAATTTTGGCATAGCTGCGTTGGCAAGTCCAGTTGATGATGTAATCCCCCCTTTTGACCACTAACGAATGCTGACAACGAAAATAAAATAAAAATGACATAAGTATAATACAGTCGAGGGATTCCCCGTAAAAAATAAAAGATTTGCTAACTTGGGAGGGCGAAATAAAAATTACATACAATGCAGTCGAGGGACTCCCCGTAAGACTTAAACGAAAAAGGTTCCTTTTTTCGCAGAGCGAAAAATTCTTACGCTTAGGGTGAAAACACGTAGAAAACCGATTCCGACCGGCGCAAAGAATGTTGTCTATGGTTTCAATGCATTTAAATGGGCATGCCGGAAAGCAGGTTTCTGCTTTTGCTGTGCGTATCCCCATTCAACTGCACAGAAACATTCTTTGCGCCGGTCGGCGCGGGTCGGATTCGGCATTCTACGTGTTTCCACCAAAAGCTTTAACATCGGAGAACAAAATAAAAATGACGTACGGTACAATCGAGGGACTTCCCGTAAAACATTGTCGAAAAGGGTTCCTTTGCTAACTTCGGAGAAAAAAAATGATGTACAGTACAATCGAGGGACTTCCCGTAAAACATAAACGAAAAGGGTGCCCAACTTCGGAGAAAAAAAAACAAAAATGACGTACAGTACAATCGAGGGATTCCCCGTAAAACATAAACGAAAAGGATTGCCCAACTTGGAAGATTTATTTCCCAATTTTTTTTATTTAAGAAAAAAAATACCGTTACGTAACGAGTTGTTCAAACCCCCCCTCCCGCCCTCGTAACGCACAGTAACGTTTTGCAAGACCCCCCCTCCCCCCCAAATTGCGTTACGTAATACTTGAACGCCCCCTAACCTATTTTCATGACTGTTAGTCATGAAAATAGTAGAAAGCGTGCTAACGAACCTATTTTTTAATGAATTGTGCACAGCCAAAGTGAACCCAAATTCACTTTAGACATCTTTCACAGAAAAAAAAACGAAAAAAAAGATCACCCGCACCGGGATTCGAACCTACAACCATCAATATGAACAGCGGCGATGGTAGCCACTCATTCGCAGTGGACTTGCGTAACACGTCGAAAAACTATAATATCTACGCGCACTTTTTCTTTGCACTGCCACTGGCGGCTTTTTAGCGCGATTTGCTAGTATACCGCTTGCGGCAAACTAGACACTTCCTAAATAAAACTTCCTGTTGAAATCTACAAAATCCATTAGAAAACATTTTTACTTTAATTTTGTAACCATGTAGAGATTGCCATTGTTGCTAATTTGATATATTATGCGATGCTTCATTTTTGTGATATAGAAATTCTTTACTGTGAGTATTTAAAAGTAATAAATTTCAAATTGATTTGATTTAACTGAAATTTCTAATATTTATGTAAGTAGTAGAATTTTTTTATGATTTTACAGAGTGGATGGGTGGATAAAACGACATCCACCAACTTAGGAACTTATGGTTAAAAAAGTTTTTGCGCTCTTGAAAACTATTAAACCACACTAAAACATTTTAGGCTGGGATTATTTACGCAAACTATGTTGGACAGAAAAGATATGTGCAAATTCCGTGAAATTTTTATTTATTTTATAACAAGCTACTTGGTGAAAATTTGTTTTGGTGAGGTTTTGTGTTTTGGATAAAAAATTCAATAAACAAGTGTATAGTGGAAATAAAATACGCACTAAACGCCAAAAACTTCATTTTGAGATCTTCTTCTTCTTATGGTCGCTCACAATCTGACCTCCAGAGACCGAAGCCATTGGATAGCGTCACCCGTCAGTGCGTGCAAGTCCTGCAGTCCTTTTTCAAATGCGTACATGGGGCACTCGTTTATCAGATGGTCGATTGTTTGTGTAATCCCACATGCACATGCTGGTGAGTCCATCCATCCCCATTTATGTAAGTTGGAAGCGGTGCATCACGTCTTATTCGGTTAACTCTACACCATATATTTCTGGGTTGCGTTGAGCCAGGCAGTTCTTTTGTCGGGTCAGCTACGAGGTTCTGGGATAATCTAATAATTTTGAGATAATCCAATAAAACTGATTTTTCCCCCATACAGACATATGATACTATGATGATTTTTGGATCTGTTTTTTTACACCTTTAGATCATCGATATGGACTTGGTGCAATATTTAGGCTATGGACAATGGTTTATAGAACATTTCCTCATACTCGACTCATTTTTTTCATTTTTGGCGTTTAGTGCGTATTTTATTTCCACTATACAAGTGATTTTGATAAAGTCCAAATGATCCCCCCTATTTTCAGGTGTTATCTTATGATATTCTGTTTTTCATTTGAACAATGTTAAAATTCATTTTATTTAGTCAAATGAAATGGTTGATAGCCTAGCAGTTACAACACCGGCTATCGTACTGTTTTGTTCTGGAGGTCGTGGGTTCGATCCCAGGGGCCGACCATCTTCCTCTTTCACGGCACAAGCTTTAAGTAGCTTACTGTGAAAGAGTCAAGGATTGTATCTGTGTTCACTTTGAGTGAGCGCAGATTCATTTATAAAAATAACAAAAAAAATAGTTCTGCAAACTCCTTCAACATAAACAGTGTTTAAAGGTGAAAAATGGTAAATAAAAAAAACCATTATATTAATGCCCATTTTTCCATTTACATGTTCAATATTGAAAATTATTTTTATTGTCGTTAATAATGTTCATCTATATTTCAAAACCAAACCATCACACAGAAAATCTTTCAAGCATACGCACCTTGTACTCTTCGGTAGAATACAGTATGACCTTCCTGTTGGCATCGCAGGCCACCAGATACTTTCCGTCTGGACTGTACTTGCAGTCGGTCACTGGACCAAGATGCTCCAACTCTGGCCCCGCTACTAGATTTGTCCCGTCCAATGTATAAATGTGAACCTGCAGCAAAAGAAGATATTGAAGTTTATACTTCTCTTGAAACTGCAGCAAGGCTTAGAATGAATATGTTAGTTTGAGTCAACATGAGCTCTCCATTGCGCAATGTTTATGACTTCCTCCGACACCATGTCCAGATTCCTCAGCTCTGCTTCGCCTCAGGTCACCAGAGAATGGTTGCTCCCAGGTATTAAAATCTATCCACCCGGGAGACCTAATGTATTATCTAAGATCCATTATTTTCTTAGGGTCTATTCAAACCAAACGAACATAGCGCCAGAGCTGGAAGAAACAGAGCAACTTTCTTTTATGGTTGATATTGGACACCATCGAAACAACAACTAATCAGTGGTTGATGACAGTTCTTTCTCCTTTTTATTTCCTTGGTCCATACCATCGATCAAGAAAATATAAGTACTCTAATTTCATTCAGTATAAACGCACCTTTACACAATGTATTTTCTCGACACTCGATCAAACAAAATGTGCCAATATTACACAGAAATCTATCAACGAAAATGCGAAAACTTTTTGCAAAAGTTTCTTCTTTGTGTTTTACTTATTTTCTCTTCAAGCAAGTGGCCTATTTTCTTCAAATTAATCTCATTTGAAAGTCTACTTATCTAAGAAAATAAATAAAAGTAAAAATATGATAAACAAAAAAAAAACTTTCGCTAGAGATATTTAAAAAAGTTGTTTGAAAGGTGTTGTATTAGATTTAACCATACTTAAATAATTCAGAATGAATTAAAAAAATGCAAAGCTTTATTAAAAGTATTAAAAATATTACAAACCTTATTGTCAGCCATTCCTCCCACGGCCACGTGACCAGTGTGCTGATTCACAGACACCGAACTGGGTTCGTAGGAAACAGCAACTGAGGAGACTTCTCTATCATTTTGAAGAACTATCACCTGGAAAAATAACATAACATAATACACATTCAACATAAATATTGGCCTATTCTATAAGAACAGCAGAGTAATGCATGAAAAAGTCTATTTCGAAACGTTCTGAGCTATTTTCTTAAGGGGCAACATAATGCTCAAAAGACATAATCTTTCTACTGTTATTTCGAAGGCTGGCTTAGTGTGATCACTTTACGTTAACAACGTTCTCCATTAGGTGGTAATGTTTAAGTCCCCGAAACTCCTGATCATGAGAATTCTCGACACGTTCAACATGTCATCTCATGTATACAACTAGTATAAATTTAATAATTAATGAAATATAGAGATAAAAGTTGGAAATTATTGAGAACAAGAGAGCAACCAAATTTAAAGACTGCGACTGCTGTCATGTATTTGGCGCCAGGATATGAATATATCCATTTTTGTTAATGTCTCATGTATATTGCCTATTGGCTTTGTTGGTGCGCAACATTCTAATTATGTCTAGATTCTTGTGAGCATTTTTCATGTTTAGGTAAATGAGACCAATACCTACTACGCTCTTTTATTATAGTTCCACCCAAGCCATAAATTATATTTGGATTTACAAAGAATAAGATCGAGGGATTTACTATTTACAATATTATAAGATTTCACAAAGGCCTAGATGGATCTTAAAGTTATAATATAAAAAAACCTGCCCGCCTCGCGCTCGACTATTTGGTTCAAGTACATTCTAAAATAAACAGTAAATTTTCGTTTGGTATGTTAAGGACTCGCGGAGTAATTGATTTAGTAAAAGTGCCAAACCAAAAATGGGTGTAAAGTTCCTAATATTAGACCTTTTCGAAGTTTCAACTTTTTTGTGAAGAGCCCTGCTGGTCAAGGGATAATTATTTATTAGATGGCCTTAACATGTACTTAATGAATTACGATTGACTCCTTAGTATCTCCTAAGAGAAACAAGATTGTCCCACTACAAGCTAAAAAGCTAGTGCATAACACAATATTATCACCCTCAATGATGTATGGATGTGAAACATGCACATGGACAAAAAAGGAATGCATTACAAATAAAATAGTAGAGATGAGAGCTCTACAAAGGTATGTGTAAAGATTCTGTGGGATATGAAAAGGAATGAGAATATTAGGAAGGAATGTGGTATGGAAGTTATTGTTGTGACAAAGATGAAAGTTAATAAGTTCAGATGGTTGGGGTGTGTGGAAAGGATGGATGCAAATGGGATAGCAAAAAGAATTCGTAAGGCAAAAAGGAAACACAGTTTATTAAGAAAGAAGTGGATGGAGTTCCAAAGAGTTCCCTGTTCAAGGGAGTTGAAGTCTAAAGGAAATAGGAGAGGGTTATTTAAGAAATGCGATATCGTTGGCAAAAGGGAAAGGAGTATGTTTGGTTAGAAAAGTGTAGGTCCATTCTCTCTACCTACCCCTTAAGGGACATCAGGTGGGATGGGTAAAAAAATGGTTGTCAGAATAATAAAAATTCTTTCAGCAAAACAATTACCTTCTTAACAGTTGGTACAATTGCAATGGAGTCTTTACTGTAAATGTCTAAGGCGTGCGGCTGAGATCCCAGGGCAACAGTGACTGTTCCGTAGTCACCAGCCGCAGCTTCGGATCCCAAGGTTGCCTTCCTAAACGTGTCATCAATGCCGCATGAATATATGGAGTCCTCGGTGCAGCACAACCCGTTGATTTGATTGCCGTGTCCGTTGCCACTGATGCGATCATTTACACCTGTTGACAATATATCACATTAATAAAATATATCTATTCATTTACGGGCAAAAATTTAATAATCTTTGTTTTTCGCAATAAAGTTACTAAGGAGATTTATGGGTATAAGGTGGTACCGCGGCATCACAAACTGAATTGCTAAATACTCTACCACATATTCTTAAAACCCAATGGTCAGAAAAGGCAATAAAATTGAGCTTGAAAATGCCTTTTTACTATTATGACGGGTTTTATTAGCCTACCTCGGTAGCTTACTGGTATTACAGATATTAACGTCTATAAAGAAGTCCCGGGTCAGATATTTTCGCTTGAAATTTCTACCTGGGGTTGTACCTACTGTCTCAGATTGTACAGGACCAGTTGGCTGGAAAAAATTGCCTCAGGCAATAAGTTCTGCCGCCAGCTATACTGACACCTTTGTATAGAAAAGTGTTCATTTATTTGTAGATAGCTTGATATTTAAATTGAACATCTGCTAATCACTGAAAATTAAAAACTGACTCTTTTTTAACGAATATGTAACAACTAAGACTCTAACAATTCATTAGTTATGTTCTATTTTTAAATGGAACAAACCACTACAGGCTTACGACCGTCTTCTACTGTTATTTCGAAGGCTGGCTTGGTGCGATCACTTTACGTTGACAACGTTCGCCATTAGGTGGTAATGTCTAAGTCTCCGAAACTCCTAATCATGAGAATTCTCAACATGTTCAACATGTCTAAAAATCCCATATATACAACATGTAGATATTTAATAATAATTAATGAGATATAGAGAGAAAAGTTGGAAATTATTGAGAACAAGAGAGCAACCAAATTTAAAGACTGCGACAGTTGTCATGTATTTGGCACCAGAATATGAATGTATCCATTTTTGTTAATGTCTCATCTTTTTTGCCCATTGGCTTTGTTGGTGCACAACGTTCTAATTATGTCTAGATTCTTGTGATAATTTTTCAGGACTAGATCTTAACGAATATGGAACAACTAAGACTCTAACAATTCATTTCTGATGATGACTCTTTTTCCATAACGTGTACATCAAGTAATTCATGAACAATCAAATCTTTTATAAAGGCCTAGTAAGTAAATAAAAGAACCAACCGGTTTTGGCATCCCATTTGGTGACCCAGCCGTCGTGGCTTGCTGTGTAGATGAAAGCCTTGTCGACCGTCAGAGCAAGGCTCGTGATGGATTTGTTGTGGCCCTTGATGACACGCAGTGGTTTGGTGGGGTTGTTGACGTCTAAATAATTGATGAATCCACTCAAAGAGACGGAGATCAGGTGAGGACCTTGCCATAAACAGGACACCTACAACGTAACAGGTTATTTTTTAGCAGCTACAAAAGTTTGTGCACTTATCTCTATATATACAGAAACGGAGCCCTGTTGCCTGTAGTCATTGCATCATGCGTGAACGGCGGGAAAGATTTGGCTAATTATATTTTTGTTATCTTTCTATTGTCAGGAAATTATTATTTGGGGTTGAAAAGGTAGTTCGCCTCCTCGTGGTTCACCTTGGGTAATGCAAAAATTTTTTTTTTTTTTTTGTAAAAATGTACCTATCTGTGCTCACTCGAAGTGAACACAAATACACTATTGAAATCTTTCACAGTAAGCAAATGCTTGTGTCGTGAAAGCGGAAAATGGTTGACACGGCCGGGATTCCAACCCACGACCTCCGCACGAAACGGTGTGAAAGCTGGCGTCATAACCGCTGGTCTATCAACCACCTGAATGAACTAGAACTGCAGGTCACCAGACAATTAACAATATCAATCTCCTGGCACAGGTACATCACATCACATCACAGAGAAGACAAAGAAAACTATGAATAAAGAAGATATTGAATATTGTACAAGATACTCCAAGCCATTACAACTGACACTCATTATATATTTTAATATCGATAATATA
Organism: Mystacides longicornis; assembly: GCA_963576905.1. NCBI lineage: Eukaryota > Metazoa > Arthropoda > Insecta > Trichoptera > Leptoceridae > Mystacides > Mystacides longicornis. Next base: position 9,294,653 of record OY756432.1, read on the forward strand.
ATTATCTGAATTGTTTCTCCCTGTAAAGATGTGATGTACTTATATGACCATACGATAAATAATAATATTGTCAGAAGGTTCTTATGAAAGAAAAAAATTAAGAAAGTTGCGCGGATTTGAAATTAAATTGAAATTTGAGAAAAACTTTCAGTTGGTGCGATTGACAGAATATGGATGGAAAATATGTGGCTTAAAACAGATGCATTGGTCTGAATTAGATTGTTTAAAACGTAATTAATTTATCATTACATAAATTTGAATTCAATATTAATAGTTAAGGACAAAGTGTGCTGGGAAAGCTAGTCATATATAAATTTGGTCAGTTCATCTGTAACTTTGTATTTTCATTGAAACACTCCACCTACATAAAAAATATTGATCATAGATAGGATAAATCCATTATTTGTCTGCAAGTCGATGGTCTCTATAACAAAAATAACAGTGGTATAATTAGCTTTTTATACCTGCTGATCATCCACCGTACTGCCCATGACAAACTCGGCCACCATTTCATTACTATCCACATCCCACAGCTTGCAAGTTTTGTCTCCGGAACAACTCAACAACTGCTTGCCGTCAGCTGACCAAGCGATTCCGTAGACGCCACCTTTGTGGGCAGGACTGCCAATCTAAAATTTTTAATACATTCAAATAAATCATAATAATGGAAACACTTTTTTTTAAAGTCATCTATTGATAAAAAATTTACTGATATTTTGATGTCAATTAAAATAACATGTGAAATAAAAAGGTTGTTATTTAAAAATATATTGATTAACACATTCCAAAACTTTTTAATATTAAAAGAATCATTTAAACTTTATGGTATTTCTTAAAGCATTCCGCCAAGCAATTTACACACCAACATCGATGGACCGTTCTTTTTATTTTTCAGGGACATAGATAAATAATTTGCAATATGTAATTTTTGATAAAGTGAAGTATAAAATTTCAATGCTACATTTATTTCATTTTTTTTCTCAATATACTGCATGCGTAACACTTGTATCTTCCAGTACTAGATGGCTATTTTGTAAGTGGGTACTGACACTTACGTAATAAAATCCAGTATCTAATTATAAAGATGTATAATATGTACAAAAGAGTAAATAGTATCTTATCATACTTCTCCTTTCAACTCGGAGCTAGTTCCATCGTACAAGAATATTTTTCCATCAAATCCGGCAGAGGCAAAGAGATGTCCGCTCGGAGAGTATCTCACAGCTTGTACGAATCTAGTATGTTCCTGAAACATTCGATTTTTAAAACATCCATAAAATTTCAATTAAAAATGTAGCATAACAGATGAAACCTCCGAAAACATACATGTTTGGTGCATTTGAATTTGAAAGGAGGTCCCTCAAACACGGCCACAGTGTTATCCTCCGACGCGGTCACAACTCGGAAAGGTCTTGCTGGACGGAAATCAACAGAGTTTAGCGGTTTGGCCTGTCCACTGATTTCTCCGACTGAGGTGCCCGTATCAGCCATGAAAACATGGCCAAATCTACAAGTTAAAAAAACATTGTAAAAATATTATCGGTTTAAGAATAGTGGCTTTTTAAAAAATGAGACTGCAGTTCTAATAACAGGAGAAAGCAAAGCCGAGGCAAATGTTGGTCAGAGAGTGAGACAGGGATACTCAATGTCTTCAGCCTTTTTTAATTGCTATATACAACAAGCTGTCGGTGATCTGAGAGAAAAGATAAACAATAATAACAGACGATATTGTAATGCTGGCAGAAACAGGACAGAAATTGAGTGAAGCACTAAAGAAGATGGAAGGTATCTTATCAACTAGCTAAAATATGAAAGTAAACTAAGTGCACAGCTACTGAATGAGAGAAATTGTACATGATGGAAGTATGACATATTTTCAAGAGACATTAAAAAGTAGACATCAAAAGCAGAATCCATAAGGCAAGAATCCCATTCAACAAAAAAGTCAAATTGTCTAATACAGATCTCAAAATTAGGTAAATATTTTGATCTTGTTTGGAGTATAGTGCCGTATGAGTGCAGAACATGGAACATTAGCTAAAAGGAAGCGGGACATGTGTCTGCGTTTGAGATGTGGTGCTGCCGACACATGGCTGGAGGTCACTGGACAAAGTACATCACCAATGACGAGGTGCTGGGAAGGGTTGGAAGATCAAGATGGTTGGATCAAGATTCGAGATGGTTGGTAGTCCAGCGGTATCAATCGGCGGCTTTCATGCGCACAGCGTATCGGAGGTCGTAGGTTCGAATCCCGGCCGTGCCGACTATTTCCGCTTTCACAAAACAAGCCTTTGCTTAGTGTAAAAGATGTCAAAAGTGTATTTGTGTTTACTTCGAGTGAGCACAGATTCATTTTTAGAAAAAAAAAAGTAGAATAGGCCACATCATCTGACAGCTAGGCCGGCTTAGCACCATCCTCAAAGGAATGACCGAGGGCAGCAACTGCTCAGGTCAAATACATAGAACAGGTAATTGAAGACATGCAGTTATGAAGAAAATGGTTGACAACAGAGTGTCTAGGGATGGAGATTCCTTGGAACAAAAAGATTGAGACCCGAAAAAAAAATTTAAGGTTAAAAGAAGATTCCTTACTTCTCTCGTCCATCTCCGACCACACATATCCTCTGGCTATCAGCACTCCAGGCAATATCTTTAATAGGGCCTCCCAACGGTTGGAATTCATTCTTTAATATGTGTTCTTTGTTCACCGTATCCCAAATTCTAATCTTACCGGAGACATCTGAAAAAAAACAAACAGTTTTATTATAGAGTCAACTGTTGAAATTTTTGAAAACAACAATTGTTTTTTTAGAGAACCAAATTTATTGATAGCGACTGCTATCATGTATTTGGCATAGGTACATAGTTTTATGACAGTCCATATTATTGAATTTATTCAAAAATCTGAAATATGTAAGCATATCTATTACATTGTTAATGATTTGCTTATATTATAAGAACTAAATAGCTATTGTTATAGAGAAAAGTTTTTATTTCATTGTCTAATTTTCTTTGAACATAATTAACTACAGAATAACACTGTATTTGTGTTCACTTTCAACAAGTATCTTATAATATGTTATTAAAATTTGGTATCTACAAAATTGAAAGTTATTTAAAAATAGGACTTTTCAAAAATTTGGAAATTTGGTATCCGGAAAGGTATAATTTTCCAAAAAAAGAGTCATTGAGTGAAGATACGACCCAACATTTTATGTTTCATCCGGACGCACGTTGCGAAACCCAGACAAAAAAACTGCAAAAGGTATCTAGGAATATAAAATTCAATTATGATCCTTATATCATCACATCATTCATAAACCGTATTTTATTTAAATCATCGTCAAACCTTGCAATCATAATATATTTTAAAGTTATTAATAAAATCTAAAAAATGATAAGATATTCATAATAAAATTTCAGAAAATGAGATAGTCATTTTTTGTAGATGTAAATCAATGGGAATCAGGCAGTAATGGATACTAGTGGTCGACCAGTGCTCGAAATTCGACCATAACAAATTTAAATTATAAGTTTAATAATTATTAAGGTTCCATTGTCAAAGACTGACTGAGCGCTATTTTATAATTTTCATTAAAAAACAATGACATAAGTAGATACGTCAAATTTGAAATGTTGATAGGTATGTACAAAGTCTTTTCTATTATTATTAAAGACAAACAATATCAATCTATTCTTAATTTGACCACAGATAAACAAAAGAATAATATGCATCTGTGTCAATAGTAAATACATTGGAGTGTGTGAGTATCAAATACATAACATTACATGTGGGTAATGTTTTTTTTTTATTGATTTTATATACTTTTATGCATAATTTAAAAAAAATATTAGCATTCGCCACTCCTTCTCTATATAAACTATAATTATGCACAATTTCATACTCTTCCGTCTGTGCAACTTTTGTAAAATTGGTTACAAAGTTTTTTCTTCATGTATTAATATATAGATTTTGCACTCATAAAACCACACAATACAATACAGATTCATGATACACATACACATGTATCAAATCAATGCTATGTGAGTCAGAGTGTTATGCTGATATGGATGACTCCACACATCACACAGGTACACTCATACCATATATGGTCAACAATCTTACAGACAGGTGAAATTTACCTAATATCACACTTATGTGATGAGTCAATATCATAATGTGAGGTAACCAGGGAAAGGATATTATTGCGCTAACAAAATTGGGAGATACCAGAATCATTATTATTTAAAAATAATAATAAATATAAAAAAAATTATCTGAGACAAGATGTGAAAAATTGCCAGAAATATTTTAATCCTGATAACCGAGCCCTAAAACTCTAGTTAAACAATCTGCCATTTAAACAGTTAGATATATGTCGCTAGTTTTTTTTCATCTGCTGGAATCCCATATTATAATTAATTAGTAAATTCGTACATAATTTGGTATATTCATTGAAACTGCATTCACAAACAAAAATACATTCACGAATAACATGCGATTCTTGAAGTCTTAATATGAAGATCCCATAATATTAGATATTAAAAAAAAAAGAATAATTTGAATCTAACATTACTAAAATTATAACTGCAAGGACCACCGGAAATTCTAATTGAATCTTATCGAGGTGGTTGGTAGACAATTGGTATCAGTTGACGGCTTTCATACATAAAGCGTATAGCAGGTCGTGGGTGTGAATCTCGGCGTTTCCGACCATTTCCGCTTCTACGACACAAGCTTTAAGTTAGTATGAAAGATGTCAAAAGCGTATTTGTGTTCACTTCGGGTGAGCCCAGATTCATTGAAAAAAAATGTAAATAAGTACATTGCTGGATTATTTTATATAGATAATAGGTAATAAAGTGCTCGTTGAGACGTTGAACTAGGAGATATATTATAGATATAGATGGGATAACAGTTCCGCGATGTAATGTTTATATGACACTCCACGAATGATCTCGACGGCTGTGTTACTATTGAGAGCGTGGCTATTATGAGAAGAATGTGAATTTATCTATTTATAAAATCAATATTTTGGACAACCATAGTATTATGAAAATTCATGGAGAAAGTTCTGTGATTATGCTGCAACAGTCACACATTTTACCTATTTTTTGGGTTTTAATATATTTCTATTAGGGTGTCAAGTAGCTTTTGAAATGTTGTTCTATACAGGCATGCTAGGAATCTACTGATCGGATCATGCCACAAATGATGAGGTACTGAAAAAAGCAACTCCTAAAAAGAGTTCCCAAACAACATGCTAAACGGATAGACAGGTCTGTTTTTTACCATTGTTGAAGAAATGATGACAAAAACCTCAGAGGCGGCCCTAGAGAGATAGATATATAGACCAGGTGAATGGGGATATGCGCTGCAGCAGCTACTAGGAGGAACTAACAGTTCTAGGAATGTAACTATAAAAAGAGGTGTTGGTGTATTTATATACCTAGTTTGTATGATATTTATTCACCGGCAGTTGCACTTACAAAATTGTGAAAGTGCAACTCTCTTTATTAATTTACGCTTGTTTATCAGTTGACCACAGACTTTGCACAAGCTTTAAATGTTGTATTCACTGTGAAAAAAGGACGCATACTCATATTAAAAAAAAAAAACGAAGTTTTTGATAAAAATTCATGATTTTATTTAATTCTACATACCTAATAAGATGCTGAGATTTCGATAGAATCTATGATTACCACATTGTCGTTTGATTATCTATCTTTTATTTATTTTCGTTAATAGGTAGACTTCCTGGCTTTCAAATGAGATTAATTTAAAGAAAATATGCCGCTTATCAAGAGAGAAAATAAATTAAAACACAAAGTATGAATATTTCAATTTCAAAAAGTTTGAATGCCCTTAGAAAAGAAGAAGGAATTTTCCCAAAACTTTTCACATTTTCATCAATGAATTTTTGTCTATTATTCCCAATTCGTTTGATCAAGTGTCGAAACAAAACATTGTATAACTAAAATATCTCATATGCATATCTCAATGAGAAATTAATGTGAATTTTGTACGGGCTTCAGAGCTTAATGAAATATATTGTGGCAGAAAATTATACAACTTCCTACAAAAATCTGTTATTTTAAGTCAAATTTTATCTCTTAGAAATTCAAAGAACGAATATGGTTCATTTAGATTGTATTAAGAATTTTATTATTGAACACAACATAACTTTTTTATTATTTTACAAATATGCCTATTCAATTTGAAATAAATTGATAACATTAAAAATTGTTTTATTATTAACTATATTATATGACTGCTGTGGTAACATGCTCCACAAGTGGGGAATAAGAGATGACCCAGGATGTGACTGTAGACACTCGAGATCGCATTTTGCATGCTTGCCTCGGTATCATCGACAGTGGCACCAGCATGTCCCTGAATGTCTCGATTGGATGATGGCGTTGGACGTCAGAAATTCAACAACATGCCAAATGATAAACAAATAAACAAGTCTTTTTTAGAAGCCGCAATTAAGCTACCAGTTTTATTGTTTTGTGGCCATAGAGACATTGATGCTGGCTTAGCTTATTCAAATACTATTTTAATAACTATTATTTATCTTGGAGTCCAGAAAATTCCAAGATGTATAATGTAACGTATAATATAGGTGACGATGGCAAAACGCCAAGTGTGCATATTTACTACTAGTCTCCTAAATAATTAACGGCTTGGCCAATATTATTTGCAATCAAAACTTCAATCACTAGGTAATAATAAATATTTGTAGAGAATTCAATATGGCAACATTTTCCTATATTGTATTTTTATGAGACTATGTTCTAGAGCAGACCATGGAAAAAAACCATAGATTTTTTTTACATACCTAACCTATATCCCATATCTTTTCAGAGTGAAAAACGCGGAAAAACGTGAAGCCTCATTGACTGGAATTTTTGACAGATTGGTTGACAAAAAGAATGCTGTTGTAGAGTGATTTGCTAGTAAATTTAGATATTTTGTTTTTTATTTATAGAAAAAGGGGGTACATTTAGTTGTTGGTTCAAACCAAGGTGTCACCCTTTCACAAGCTTTGCTTAGTGTATTTGTATTAAGTTTGAACGAGCCCAGGTTTATTTAAAAATAAATTAAGCAGTATTAGGAATGTGAACACAAGGAGAATGGATTATATCTATACTCAACAACATCAAAAAGACAGACAAATAGCTGAATATAAAGAGAGAAAAAATTACAAAAATATTATTTCATTGGTTTTATTCAAAATAATATTAATTTAAAGTTGAATTTTTATTTGTTTTATTTCTAAGGTCATCGAACTCCCTAAGATATTATTTCTAACTAATATCTTAACAAATTTCAATATATTATTATTTTAAATATTCTTTTTTTCTGAATTAAGGATAGACACAAATATTTCAACGATGATATATTGTATATTTTTCATTTAAGGAATAAGATATTTGATTTACATAAAAGTTAGGATCTAATCCATTTATAGAACATGTATCTGATATAAAAATAGAATAGTTTGAGGTTAGATGTTTGTGTTTATTGTATATTTTATGATATTTAAAACTAGGTATAAAAGAGCAATACATACCTCCTGAGGCAATATAGAATCCACTGGGGGAGTATTTGGCAACGTTAACTTGGCAAGAGTGTTCTGTGTAAACATCAGCGATGGCGGGATCATCGATGTTTCTAATGATAACAGAATTACCATTTGTGTAAAGGAAGTTTTTTCCTTTGGGATCTCCACCCAAAACCAAAGGATTTCCACGCTGAGTACGCGGAAGGGCGGCGAATATATTCTCTGTAATAAAAACGCATTTATATAATCCTATTGCACTCTTTAAACTCACCACTAAAAGATTAGATAGATTAAAAAAGGTAAAATGAGAAAACTTTAAATTAATTTCGATTTATATATAAATGGTCGACATATGGAATATAGATCACTTGTTAAACAATAATGAACGCGAATCAAACCAAATATAAAACAAAATTACTACTTGAATCTTTAACCTATACAATTGAATCTTTCCAATTGATATTTTACTATAGGTAAGGTTAAAATAAAGCACTATTATAAACATTCATTTGAAGTTTTGCAACTTAATATTTATATATTTACGATGTGTAATAATTAAGATATTTAAAAAATTATCGGAAACTGATCAACCGTAGGACCGGCGAACCCATATAATGAAGCACTCGGAAATGGGCTTTATTATTATTTTTTTACAATAAACTCACTGTTGCTATATGGTTGGGCCATTTTAAAAAGTACAAGGCGTTTTAATGTTTATAATTTTAGCTCCAAGTTGTCGTTTATGCACAAAAATATAATTACACGATACACCGGACAACCATAGGCTTATTAAGCGCGACGATACGATGACGTACAACACCTTATTTGGCAGAAGCTATCTGTCAGCGGTTGTCGGTAAAACAGAACTCTATTTAAATATTTATTTCATCAAATAAAAATTGAGTCGAGTTTAATTTTGACTGTGCATACGAAATGTTTCAAGCGAATCACGATAGATGCTGATAGCATAGAAAAGTCTTAAAAATTGAAATTTTTTCCGACACACTGTATATATACAAATTTCAACGCGTAAAGCGCCACCTCTTGTGATTTCTTGCAAATCAAACTTTCGGGACCACGTACGGGTTTTCATAACTCAATTCGTCCTGTGGAAAGTCCCCGGACCTACGGTAGAGATTGTCGCGGCGTCGTGCCGTAAACCTCCGTGAAGTCGCTCTATGCGGGTGAGATCCGACTCGTCGGGGACTCCTGGGTGGTACTTCCGGTGAAGGTATTGGTCAAAGCAAAGGTAATGTTTGGGCGTCGGCGCCGCACACGGCGTTGAGTAACCAAATGGGGCTCAATCTGCAAGAAATTCTTCTTTTTTTTCGTTTTTTTTTTTGCCATAAACTGATTATTGAATTACTAGATTTTTTGATCCTGTCTGGATAGCGTTTAAAAGCTTTTTTTAAACTATTAATTTGTATGATTTTACATTTTGTAAAATTCAATTTTACCTTATCATATGTATTTAAGAAATCGGTTGACTTTTCACTCTTTATTAACAACAGAGATTGGCCCATATTTCGAAAAAAATCTCTCTTAAAGCAGTTTTGAAATTAGTTTTATCGGAAATAAAAAATATAGGTCAGTACTTTATTAAAGGATGATGATTTTTCATACTTCTTTATCATAGGCATATTATGTGAATTCATTTTTTTCTATTAAATTAAATATTCGACTGTTGTTAATCTTTGTATACCTATCTTTGTTTGTAAGTTTTCTTAATCATTCGAAATTTGTCGAATAAATCGAATCCTTCATCATTCCTACCAGGTTTTGGAAAATTATCTATTATTGGCATTTTATGTTTAAGTAACCAATTAGAGAGGATGTGGATTTCTGAAAATTATAGAGTAAAAACCTACCTACTTATATTGATTGTTGATTTCTGCGAGTGCCTTATAAAAACAAATTGATTGAGGAAGTGGTATTTGTAAAGGTTTAGTTAAATAAAAAAAATCGTCAAAATATTATGAGGTAGATAATATATTTATTAAACTTAGATTATTATTATTTTAATCACAGATTTTCAAAAAACTTATATAAAAAATAATTATAATATCTTTGGCTTAAGTAAAAAAAAACTAAATAGTTACCTACATACTCAAATATTTTTAAACAAAAATACATGAACAGCAATCTTCCCCAGTTCATGAATAAAATAAAATAAAAAGCTGCTAACCTAGGGTAGCCCAGAACTCATAGTATATTATAACAGCCAGAAGACAAATTATTATCTTCTCTAGAACAACATGTTCAATATTAATCGGTACAGGGGACCCACTATACTACTGAAGTTACGGACCTCCAATTTTACGTGGTTGTGTAGGAGCATAAGACCAACCCGTATACCAAATTTTATGAAAATCGAAGACTTTTTTTTCTTTTTTAGCCCTTTTTCTAGAACAAGTGAAATTTTCTTTGGATACTTTAAGAGGGTTCCCCTGAAGGTACAGATCTCAACATTTTACTGACTCATCTACATCGAGGGGCTAACCGTTCTACCAAATTTCAATCAAATCGGATAAGAATTACTATGAGTTATAGGTGCGCACACATTTTTTGTGTACGCGTACGGGTACGCGGAAATCTATCGAAAACGTCGAGAAAATTAATTTCAGCGAAATCTATTTTTTTTTTTTTGAAATCCGATCACAAGACTCATGTATATTCCATATACTATGCTATGAGTAATATTTGGTATAGAACCATGGAAGATAGTCAATTTTTCATTTCCACAGATGTAAAAATAAACGAGTCCTAACTTTGTGCCACCGACTACATTTTTTTACATCCGTGAAAATGGACTACTACCATGCACCCTCAGCCGAAATTATTATCAACTGTTTTTCATCTGTTTGAAATCGACTAACACAAAATAGGTACTCTATGTCAAAAATATCAAATAAATGATTTTCTAGATCTTTCGCTGACTCAACAAATTGTCATTGTCCTACTCTACAAGTTGAGTTGTGGAAAGAGTGTTTGACCTCCTCCAGCAAGGGAAATCCCACATCTTCTCTCCTTCCCCAAATTCCTCTCCATCTTGCAGAGTGGTTGGTAATGATCTTCCCAATGTTTCTGGCAAAAATAAACATAGTCCCGCGCAGGCGATGCATAATCCTCCAAGAAGCAAGGGCGGGATGCACAACGAGTAGTTTCCCTGAAATAATAAGGGTTACTTTATTACTGATTCAATTGATTGCTTCTTTGCATCGTGGCAGGATGCCGACTCCCAGTTTGTTGAAGTCTATCTACCTCTTTTGAGGTCTTTGCAATTGGATGAATCTCCTTCGCTATTTACTATACATATTATCATTATCCTATATAGATCTTGCTTATTTAACCATGACATGTTATATTTGAGGCAATTTATTTGATAGGTATGGAAAGTGAAAATGGAGATAGAAAAATGCGGCTGTTATGATAAACCACCATGTGAAACAACAACTTATTACACTTTACGCATAATTTATAATTTCGTTTATTCATTTTCTGTAGGACGTTCACTAATGGACGAAGAATCTCACTTGCAAAGGCTCTCCAAGAATTACTGAAAAGGCCATGATATGCAGAATGTAGGTAATTATTGGCATTACAACGCCATGCTTGACAAGTCGGCTGAGAAGGTATCATCCTTCTACATTTGATTAGCTTTAACCGCGTTCCTGGGAATGTCTCGAAATGATGAACCATTCTCTTCAGCATCAGGTTAAATTGTGTGGAATATATGTGGAAAGATTCTACTGGAATTGTTAAAGAATGTTATAGGGACGACTTGACTGAAAGTAAACATAAGATTCCGGTGTGAAGAAAGGTCAGTTCAGAATGACTGGAATTAAAAGAAGCTGCTATGCCAATTATAGAAGAAGATGCTACTTATAAGGTTAATAATTACCAAGTATAAAATGTAAGAACTGAAAAAAGTAGTGGCGTATCCGGCGACGTGAACCAAAGATACTCCTTGACCTCTGACCTCGGTGGGAATCAGTTCTGCAGCGTATTGGGCTCCAGAATTGTAGGCCACGTTAACTCCAAGTCTTCCAACGCACACCAGAACCAATGTTAAGTATCTGTCTGTAACAAATAACATTTAATTAATATAAGCTTTGTGTCTGCCTGGCAAACTTCTACTCTATATGGCTTCGTTGAATTCTCCAATTTAATGGAGAAAACTTGGGATTGAAAACATACATAAAATTTTCCAGTAAAATTATTTTAATTCAATTCTCCCTCAAAATCCCCACTCGGGAACATATAAAGGCAAGAAAATTCCTCCCCTGCCTAAGATTTTGCTCAATGTGAATGACTTCCTCTCCTTTCACAATATGGCTCCTTCAGCTCTTTTTTAAAAGAATGAGGGAGAAATAGAAGGAGGTTTTTTTTTTGATAAATATCTGTCAATTTTTATAGTGTTATGGATGTGCTTAAAGTATACTCAAATAAATAAACTGATCGTGAGGAAATTGAATAAGTAAAAATAAAGTAACTAAGGAATTCCAGAGTTTCGAAACAGGAACCTCTAATTCTCTATAATATCTATGCTTCAGATGTTGGAATACATTAAATTATAAATTCTATCTGTCAAATTCTGCCACTAATACATTCATAATTATATTACCGGAGTTTTTGGAAAAAGCCAAAATGAGTCCAACAACAGCCGTGAAGATTCCGCTGACCAGCAACGAAGAAGACGCCATGGCTTTCCTGCCTATCTTGTCCTGCAGGGCCAGCAGTATAAGGCACGATGGAAGAATAGTCACGGAGCAAATACTGAAGACGTAGAAAGGAGAAAAACCTAATCCGTTGATATTCCTGGATATGGCGTCGTAGCAGAGGGTCAGAACCATTCTGGAAATACATATAGGTACATAGAATCAACATAGAATAGAAGAGACTTAGACTTTTGACAGATTCTGGTTTGCACATGTGAGGAGAATGGACTCAACCAGACTCCCTCACATGGCGTTGCACGACGAACCCCACGGAAGACGCCTTCCGGGCAAACCACAAAAAAGGTGGAAGGATAGCTGGGAATCGACCTCGCAAGAGGCCAACCCCACCTCTTGAATTACAGGTCACAAGGCCTTAATTGAGAAGAAGAAATTAACTTAAATATGATTTTGTATATTTTAGCTCTGGGGTCGATTTTTAGTTTTCTAGGATTCTGTAAAAAAATAATTTCGCGGCTAATGTCAAGTAGTGATTTCAGTCAAAATAACATAATTGACCCGAAAATAATCACATAATGACTCTAACAATTCATTACTGATGTTAGATTTTTAAATGGAGCAAACTACTACGGGCTTACGACCGTCTTCTACTGTTATTTCGAAGGCTGGCTTTGTGCGATCACTATACGTTAACAACCCGTATAATTATAACCCAGCGGTACCAGTGAAGAAATTGGTCGATGAGAATCAATTACTTATTGATTTTAACCTAGTGTCATAATATAATTCTCGTAATAAAGCTTTTCTCATCAAGCACATTTTATCTTTCTATTGACAAAAATATTCTCACTGAAGGTAGCAAACAATAATTATGATTTTATTGTTATTTTTATCATTTTGACATGTCATTGTGTAGTTTTGACATAAAATCGGTGTCCTCTAGACTTTTTGCGGATCCTCTCGTAAGCCGCGCAGGACTTACCGCGGTGGAGGACTTTTGTTTCCTATATATGTGTGAAAACGCCGATTTCGACCGGCTCCGATCGGCGCAAAGAATGTTGTCTAAGGTTTCAATGCATTGAAATGGGCATGCCCGAAATATGGTTCATGCTTTTGCTGTGCGTATCCCCATTCATTGAAACATTCTTTGCGCCGGTCGGAATCAGCGTTCTACGCGTTTTCACCCTATAAGTTGGGTCACAAAGGGAATATTGTGTTGTATAATTTGTTGTTTTATGATTTTTTTTCTTATAATATAAACTAAAAAAGTAAATTATTTGATAAGTAAATAGGTATCTCTCTTTTTTAATTTTTTTTTGTAAATTTAACATCTGGGAGGTTCTCTTCATGAAACTCAATCCCTATCTCAATGTCGTCCGTCAACACTTTTAACCCTTATTTATACATTTTTTTTTCGTAAAGCAATACCGGATATAAAATAGACGTGGAACTATTTTTATACATACCTAACAACCAAAATCTAAGTGTGATTGATATCCTTATAAATATTGGAATTGGACTTTCTATCAAATATTGTCCTTGTTAAAAACAATTTTTGATATCACCGAAGATGTGAACATTTAATTGATCTTCCACGTAGTAACATTTGCGGTTTCAAGCGTTCATTCATACAGGACTTTTTGCAAAAAAAAAAAAAACTCAAAATACTAACGATTTAAATATAAGAATGCAGGTCTTCCTCCGCAATCTGGGCGTGTAGAAGAGTCCCAAAAGGGAGGCAGTGGGTCCCTCCTTGACGTTGGCCATATCCTGCATGTCTCTCGTGAACTGGTCCAAAGAGTTCTGACTGAAAATCTTCCCATTGCAGGCAGCTATCTTCACGAAACAAACTCTCGCTTCTTTTATTTTACCTTTGCTGACTAGCCACTGCGCGCTTTCAGGCACCTGAAAAAAAAAGAAAAACATCATCAGTTTTCCAATATTCTTCTTCATTTCCTGATGGTCACTCACAATTTGACCTCCAGAGACAGAAGTCCTGCAGTCCCTACTTCACAAATAGGTACCTACTTTCTTCACAATTTTCCGTTTTAGATCAAAAGGTGGAAAATTGAAAAAAAAAAAACTCGAAATTTAATAATGAGAAAACCACTGGCGTTAGACCCCTGGTTAATGGGAACAAAATTATTGCAAATGGGCTCTCATCAGTCACCCTGGATATACACTATATTTATATATTTTTTTATTTTATTATCTGTGCGGGTGTCTCGCTAAAACTCGAAAATGGCTGGACTGATTTGGGTAATTTTGATTTCGAAAGTTTTGCATCAACTCAGGGTAAGACTTCCTGCCTATCAGCAGGGTGATTCTCAAAATAACCGTTTTTGGTACTACTTCTTAATCGATTTTACCTACTTAATGATTCTGCAATTCCTTAGGATACTTTTTTTTAGTAAAAATCTGTTCTCACTCGAAGTGAACACAAATACACTCTTAACATCTTTCACACTAACCGAAGGGTTGTGTCGTGAAAGCGGAAATGGTCGGCACGGCCGGGATTCGAACCTACGATCTCCAATACGTTGTACGTACGGAAGTCGCCGATTGACATCACTGGACTACCAACCACCTCAAATTAACATTTTATTGTAGAATCAACTTTAACCAAATAGGTTAGTTACTTTAGTTGCGAAAAATGTGAAAATAATCTTAAAGTAATGATTGGAATTTGTTTCATTCATCTAAAAAGAGTTTTTCTTCTAAGGAAACGACACTTTAAGTAAAAATAATTAAGTTTAGATTGGACAAAACTTTACGCAAATTAGGGGGCAGATTTTATCAAAACAAAGGGTCAATTTTTTGGTTTGAGTTACTGGATGAAGGTTATACTCGATATTTACCGAATATTCTAGTCATTATATAAATTTGGCAAGAATGGAGTATTTATGCGTGATATAATACTAAGCGCAACGTCGGTAACTTGATGTAGATAGGTTATGTTGTGCTTTCTTGTTGTGGTAGGTATACCTATCAACTAGCAGCCACTCTTGCGTCAATCCTCCAGCTGGTAGTACATAATACCAGGGTATATAATATACAGTGCGGTGCGGTGTGGTGTATCGATAAGTCAAGTATGCTGCTACAAGACACGGAGAGATACGTGAATGTAGAGCAAGGTTGCCTCTCTCACATGGGCGTTGCTCATGTAATTTAAGACAATGTTATATCTACACACCTTACCTATCTACCTACTTACTCTATCTTGGACCCACCGTATACATCAGTGAGGTCACTCAAATATAATTTATAACAATTAATAATATTATTGATAAAGGTCAATAAAAATATTGTTAAAGAATTGAACGCGGAATAGTGGATATAATTATTATTTAAGTAAGTAATATAGTAAAATAAAATACACGATGCAACTCTATGGGTGCGTTTATACCATTGAACGAACATAGAGTCAGAGCTGAAAAATAGAGTATATTATTATTTTCTTGATCGTTGATGTGGTCACCAAGAAAATAACAACGAGAATGAACTGTCATCGTCCAACCTGTCAAATTTCTATAGTACGATGTGGTCCGCGGTGGTTCGTCACGAACCTAGTAGGTAGGCACCTAGTATGGAGTTTTGATACGTTGCATTGGTAATGTTACCGCGCAGATGTGTACAGGCCATTAAGGGGTAGATAGGGAGAACGGATCTCCAATCTTTTCTATCCTAGAACAATTCTTTTGTATTTTTTTGTTTTTGACCTGGCCTTCCTCGAGGACGGAACCTGCGTCGACAACGTTTTCTTACACCTTTTCTTTCAGCCTCATAATCTTTTTGTTACATATTTTATTTGGGTGCATCATTCAAGGAACGGAACACGGTTTGAGACGGATTATTATATGCCCTTAACACACCTATTTTTTTTTTATTAAAACACTTTCAGTTCCGAGAGTACAATAACAACTATTAAAGATAGGTTGTTTTGTACATAAACTCACTAATTCGATCATTTTCACCTTTTTATTTTGCAATTGGCAACATTTAATACAAAACAAAAAAATATAGTAAAAATATACAACTTATTGTTACATCACTGCTATACTGACACCACATGAGGTATGCCGTATAGCACGATAATACGCCAGACTATATCGGATTTTCCGTTGATATCTTTTATTTTGCTGGGCTGTGCCCAATTTACCGACTCATATTGGTTTCCAGTCAGATACTTAATTAATGACCAAACATGAAAGCGAAAATACTAGGACGATTTTCATTGTCTATAGACTAAGTAGAACATACCATAGTTTAAATAAATTTTATTTTCTGGCAACTTTTTGGATGAAGAGTGAAGACATTACGTTTTTTTTATTGAGTTCGATTTTTAAATGACTTTTATTTACTGAGAGTTTTTTCATAGAGACAATACCTACGCTCTTTATTGTGTTCGATTTTTAAATGACTTTTAATTACAGAGAGCTTTTTTATAAAGACAATATACCTACGCTCTTTATTGTGTTCGATTTTTAAATGACTTTTATTTACTGAGAGCTTTTTCATAGAGACAATACCTACGCTCTTTATTGTGTTCGATTTTTAAATGACTTTTATTTACTGAGAGCTTTTTCATAGAGACAATACCTACGCTCTTTATTGTGTTCGATTTTTAAATGACTTTTATTTACTGAGAGCTTTTTCATAGAGACAATACCTACGCTCTTTATTGTGTTCGATTTTTAAATGACTTTTAATTACTGAGAGCTTTTTTATAAAGACAATATACCTACGCTCTTTATTGTGTTCGATTTTTAAATGACTTTTAATTACTGAGAGCTTTTTTATAAAGACAATATACCTACGCTCTTTATTGTGTTCGATTTTTAAATGACTTTTAATTACTGAGAGCTTTTTTATAAAGACAATACCTACACTCTTTATTGTGTTCGATTTTTAAATGACTTTTATTTACTAAGAGCTTTTTTATAAAGACAATAATTAGTTCTATCATAAAACTTTGTGATAAAACTATACAAGACTCTTTCATTTTTCTTTTGTAATGGAATATCACCAAGCAACTTGTGATCAAAACATCTAAGAACTGAAGATATTCCTTATAAGGATATTCCTTAACGTTAAATAACTAATGAATATATGTTAACATAGTTTTATAATTAATGTTTCTTTTACTTTTTTTGGCTTAGGATATACGACATAAAACCACTTTCGATGAAGATATAACAATAAATATCGCAGTATCGTAATAAGATCAAATTACTTTAATAAACCAACATCATTTAATGTTAATGCATAATACCTCAGTGTGACTCAGTAAAAATGAACTGGGTTACATACCATCGCGATAAATAAATTCGACAAGAAAATAAATTAATTATATCGCAATACATTATACCTACATCGGATACTGTGTGCTGTGTGAGTGTGCAGTGAAATACAGTAATACTATTTGCCTAGATACACTACTTTACCTTCTATTCGACCAATCAATATCAATCAGTCAATTGAAGTTAATGGGTGTGTGTGAGTTTTTTTTTTGAGGTTTAAGTGAACACAAATATACTTTTGACGCTTTTATAGTAAACAATTTAAGCTTGTGTCGTGAAAGAGGAAATTCGACATCCGAGATTGAACCCATGACGTCAGCACAATACAAATACGAGAGCCGGCGTCGTAACCCCCAGACTACCAACCACTTCAAAATTGCTTGATGAATGATGAGTCCATTTTACACAAATTTTATTGTACATTGATTCTGAAATAATAAAAATTGCAAGTTATGTACAAGCATAACAGCTTGTGTCTACCAACCACTTCTGGTTTTGTTATAATATAATATACTTACAAAAAAAAAACAAAAGCTAAAGTTAAAATGAAAATTTACAATTATAAGAAAATAAAAATTAAAAGAAACTGATAAAATTAAAACCAAAGGAACTTATAAAAAATAAAAAAAGAAGAAAGGTGGATGGAGCGGGGGAGTGGGAAGGACAGACATGGTTTCAGGCTACACTGACTGTATAAGAGGATATTTTGTTTTTACGCTGGATTGAATGACTTCAAATGAAAATCAGTCCAGCAGTTCTCGAGTTTTAGCCTGATACACGCACGCACAGCTACTCATTGTTATATACAATACAAGATTTTAATATCTGCGATAATTTTTTGGCTTGCGTTGTCAATGATTTTCCTTCCCCGCGACATCGATAGATAGATTTTTTTTGTTAATATAAATTTTCATAACATTTTGTTCCAAATGTCGTACCTCTTAGAGTGCGCTTACACCAAACGAAGAGAGCTTGAGCTGAAAATAGGGTATATTTTCCTGATCGTTGATATGGATGCCAAACGAAGAGAGAGCTTGAGCTGAAAATAGGGTATATTTTCTTGATCGTTGATATGGATACCGAGAGAGAACCACAATTCTGGCGGTCGTAATCTGTCATCCAATATCAACGATAAAATGAAGTGGTTGGTAGACTAGCGGTTACAACGCCGGATTTTGCAGTGTTTCGTGCGGAGGTCATGGGTTCGATCCCAGGTGCTGACCATCTTCCTCTTTTACGGCACAAGCCTTAAGTAGCTTACTGTGAAAGAGTCAAAGAGTGTATTTGTAGGTAATCACTTTGAGTGAGTACAGATTCATTTTAGAAAAAAAAGAGAGTACTTTCTGTTCGTTTGGTGTAAACACACATTAACATTTACATTTAGTGTAGAATACACATAATATAAAATATTTAAGCAAATTAAGAGCGTCCGGAATTCTAGTTACCTAGTATATTTTATTGTCGTGTAAAAATAATAATACAACATTTTTATATTCTTATACAACAGCGTCTATTAAATCTAAGCCAGATGTAGAGATAGAATAAAAAAAAGTTTAGAGGCTGTTTGTTTTTGATCAGATTAATGGCGTGTCTATTGTCACTTGTCATAATACAACTGGACATACTTGCATTATGTAAATTCGAGAAATAATGAGTCAATCAATCCGTTATAAATCAATTCTCATCATTGGAACACAATATGGATCATTGATCATTATTATACAATAATTATAAAACGTGTTTATTACCCTAATAATGATCTACATCTACAAAGACTTAACCCAGAAATGATCTGCGAATTTTGGGTAATGGGGTCTATTTCCTAATTTCTCAACAGAATATTAAATGAAACACACTATTCATATTTCAGGGTTTCTCCATTTGCTCTGATGGTGTTCTCTAATGGTTCTGTGACATTTTTAAAGGTTTTATAAAAATATGTACGGAAAATCTGAAAAAACGACGACTCTAAAACAAGCATTGCTGGGAAGACCCTTAGAGAAAAAGTACTAACTAAGCTAGGGATATTGTAGATCGGAATTGTAAAGAAGGATATTCTGATATTCAGAGTGTTGAAACCGCCACATAAAACAGTGCAATCGACGTCATTAATTTTTATAAAACAGAATATTTACAGACAGTGATGGCACAAAAAATAATTTCAATTTCACGAATGTTATGGACAATAAAATCACCAGTAAAGTATATACGCAAATATTAACAGCGAGGAGGTAAGCAGAAAAAGACAAACAACGGGAAAACTTGGGCAACAATATATTTAATTAGTATATTAATTCTATTCTATTCATTTATGTAGGCTCGGCTGGGGTAGGTAAGGGATGAAGGCCAAGAGCGAGGGACAGAGGATGTACAAATAGTGATGCCACAAAAAATAATTATTGCACAAATTGTAGGTATGTACAACAAGAACAACATAATATGCATACGTTAACAACGAGTAGGCAAGCAGAAAAAGACAAACAACAACAAAAACTTAGGCACCAGTACATTTATTAACGTTCAGCTGGGTTAAATGGATGAGGCCAAGGGTGAGGGACAGGAATTAGGGTCATGGAAGGAGAACAGGAACAAGGAAGTTATTTCTGTGACGTCAGGCGTGACCTTACATTTTGCATAAACACCGTAAAGGTGAGTTATTAGATCAATATTATTGAAAAATGAACCATATTATGCCCGTTGAATGGTTTCAAAATGAGTGATGTACATAATTTTTCCCACAACTGGGCATCCCAAATGTGGTTTGAGATTGATTCATGGAATAATAATGTCTCCCAGGCAGATCACCCAAGAGATGGATAGACTACCAGGAGACCATGAATAAAGGTATATTATCAAGGATTATTATTAGGATCATCGATATTATGACGATAATGGATATTAACATAGCCAAAAATCAGGTTGAGCAGATAATGACGGCTATTCTGAAATGAAAAACAAACGATTGAGTTGAGTCGTATCCAATTTTTATTGAGACTTGACATTTCTGTATTCTGAAAATGTTTTATCCAATACATTAGTTACGTAACTACTGGCAACCGATAAAGTTCTAAGCAAGAGCTTCTTGTGTTGAGTTGGAACGTGAATTTGAGAATACCAGTCAATATCAACTAATGAACGTTTTCATGCAGAATTACAATAATGGATACTTCTACGTTTTTACGATTTTAATATTGATTACTCTGCCTGCTCTCTGTGAAGAAGCCAAGTTTTAGATACTCATGGATTGACTTGACCTCAAATGCCTATCTAAACCTCCTTGACATTGGTCTCCGTTCGAAACACACATATGTCAGACATTGAGTAACCATCAACCAACCTAGGTGAATAATACTGACTGACCCATGGGCCAACGTCGAAGAAGCTTTTCGCTAACTCACTCGGCAAGAACCCATCAAGTAGGTACATAATTTTAGCAACAAAATGTGTTGAAAAGAATGCAAGAGAGAGGCCATTGGACAAAAAAGAAGACTTTTACAGCTCTATAATTGGCCAAAGGTATTTTTAATAATGAAACAGTATTTCCGCTTCATTCCCAAAGTCAGCAAGATGCAGTATTCTTCAGTAGGCGGTGATTGGATGAGGCTAACATTTTTACATAATAAAAATGGGATTGCTGATGGAAATAAACGAAAATAAATCCTCCATATTATTGGGAAGTTCGTCCGTAAATCTGTATTTTCATCACACTAGGCATTTTATTTTTTTATACATTTTTTTTCATCCAAACGACCAAACCAATCGATTTACGGGATTTTTTCATACTTTTCATATTCGTCGGTAAGTGACAGTTGCCCGAGGAGAGCGCTGTTCTTCCTCCCATCAGGGTCCCGAAGGCGACAAATACCCTCTCATTCTGCTCCTTCGAAGCAAAGCTGAGGGATCTGGTGGTGTGAGAGCTCTTGTTGCCTCCTATGCTCCTAAATGGGTTGTAAAGGGAGTTTTCATTTGAACTGATTGAAGGCGATAGTTACTATGACAATTTTTAATAATAAGTATTTGCCATGATAAATATTAGGTATATCGCAGAAAAATGTGATATTTGATCACAGGTTCCTACTAGTAGTTTTCAATGTGGAAAATTAAAATAAGGACCTTTTAAGGTACGATATAACTGATTTATAGGACAATTTAATGACTCTCTTTTATGCCTGTCGTTCGACAGGTTTTGCTGCTAGTAAGTAATAAATTGGACTAGTGGTCGACCAGTACCACAACTTATTTAAATTACAAGTTTGAACATTATTAAGGTTCCATTCTCAAAGACTGGGTGAGCGCTGCTTCATAATATTCTTTCAAAAATAATGACATGGATACGTGAAATTTTAAATGTTGATATTATGTAAACAGTATTCTTTCTATAATTATTATTAAAGGCAAACAATATAATAATCTATTCTCCTTACATTTGAATATACCACCTTCAAATAGTTTTCCGCGCCGATTATGAGGCGCTTTTCATTTCACATTTGTTTCTATGAAGTTGATGATCTTTATAAGTAGTCTGTGGAAGTGTGTGTGAGTATCAAATACATAACATTACAATTACCATTGTAATGTTTTTTTATTGATTTAATCTATTTTTTATGCAAAATTTAAAGAAATATTAGCATTCGCCACCCCTCCTCTATATAAACTATAAGTGTGCGAAATTTCATACACCTCCGTCCGCGCAATTTTCGTAATATTATAGTCTCAAAGTTTTTCCTTCACGTATTAATTATATAGATAACACGCCTACTTTCATGACCAAAAACCGCGTGGATACCTACATTATTACCGGTCAAAAGAAACTGATCTAACCTGTTGCTCCATTTCTCATGATCCATATTGAGTTGCGCGCGCATGTAATGTCGAGAGGGCGACCTTGGGCCCTTATATTATTATCATTCAAAATAATATGCCATGCGTGTGAGGTGAGTGTTGATATAATATTTCGCAGTCCATCGCCCACATCACTCATTTTGGTAGGTGACAGGTAGGTACCCCACTTACTTACTTTCCTGTCACTAGGTAATTAAAGAAGTTGTGTACATAACAACTAAAAAGCCCGGGAAAAAGCCTTATACAGGGTTTTCGGTTGGAGCATGACACATTTCTGATTTATTTCTCATCAAATCTCTGCCTTTATTCAAAATGACAATTCTTGTAGTTATAAAAATAATGGATAGGTACCTATTTTCTTAGAAATTATAACTTGTTATTGCCGTATTCACCCAAATACTACATACCTACCTAGCAACCTGCCTGTAGTACAAAAATATAGACTCGCGTTAAATCCCGAATTAGGAGCTAGTCGTATATTTTAATAATGGAAGCTATGTAGGTAAATGGTCTAAAAAGTTTTACAATTATTTTTTTATTTGATGTACATTGAATTCAAATTTCATAGCGTCAATGACAGTATTCAAGATTTTATTATGATTATAATAATTATTTTATTATCTACTAGCTTTCCCGACAGACGTTGTCCTGTGGACCCTTTGGTCCTAACCATAGGCGGCCCGTTCATTATGCACTGCACCTCCAGAAGCAAAAATTAACTAACTAAATAATAACATTAAAATATTAATACTAAAACGTCCATATTTCATTCACATTCAAAACTCAGACGGGATTAACGCGAGAATATAATTATATGCGCGCAATTTGGTTGACTTTGTATGAAAAATTTCTAAAACCCCCGAAACTGTGGAGTAAGTGAAATAGGCTACTGTGAGAGTGTACAATTACGTATGCGAGAATGAGAGGGTGCAGGTGCAGAAGACAATAATTTTGTTGTTAGATAACTTTTTGAAGAGCCGAATCACTCGAAAACGAGTGCAGAGCTAAAAAAAAAAAAAAAACTTTTTGAAGTAATCTTTTTGATGGCGTCGCATCATATTCGTTCCATACAAATTTTAATGTCATATTTTATATTATTTCTTATCCATTTTTCAACTTTTTATTAGTTATTCTGTTATCCGAAGTGGAGAAGAATCCTATGAATCACACGTCGGAAGAATATGTTGAGCCGATCTCGAGCTATAAGTATTCGCACTAACCCGACTTTAATTTATATTAGAGATTACTTAATGATCGAATTAAAAAACGGAAGAAGGAAAGGAATAGGAGAGGGATCGGGAGGGAAAGGAGAGTTTGGGAAGAATAAAAGAAGGTAAGAATATGGTCTTTTTTTTTCCCTCAAATGGCGATGGGCAGGTCACTTGTCAAGAGACCAGGCAGAGAAATGGTCGAAGAGGGTTGAAACTTGGAGACCCAGAACGACCGCCAGGAGCGTCGCGAGACCACCACTACGTTGGAGAGACGACCTCGTCAAATACGCTGGAGCCAATTGGGTCCAAAAAGCCCAAAACAGAGCGGTGTGGAAGGAGATGGAGGAGGCCTTTGTCCAGCAGTGGACGGGAATAGGCTGAGAAGACGAAGAAGAAAAGAAGGAGTGGGAGGAGACATAACTGAAAGAAAAGAAAAGAAAATTGATAAAACAAGTGAACACACAACTAAAAACTCTTGCATACTTAATTTTGTTTCGAATCTAAGTCGCGTTAAATTTGGGGTCGCGTGATGTTCGGGCTGATACGGTATATTACGCTATACTTTTTATTGTCTCTTGATGAAGGTTAAGTATGCATATTTCTGCAAGCCTTTGCTACATAAAAAAGGTTTAAGCCTGCTTCATCTTCTTGTCTTTAATAATTTATAACCAGGAGGCAATGCTGGACAAAAATAACGCTAATACGGGCATTCTCTTAGAAGATGTTGGCTGAAGTTGGGCAACAACCAAGATAGAGAGCCTTTTGCAATGGTTTGCTAGAAAAGCGGATCCGTAATTTGATGGCCGTGAAGTGTCAATAAGCGTAGCATGGATACGGTTGTAAGCAAGACGTCCTCTGAAATAAAATGAATGAACTGAATAAAAAGGTTTAAATAGAGTAAGGCATAAGGTTGAAAGAAAATATGTGAGAAAACGTTGTCGATCAAAAATTAAGATCGAACACATTTATTCATTTCTCAAAGAATACCAGTTTTTGAATTAATTAAAGGAAATAAGAAAATCTGAGAACACTCTCAACATTATTGACAATTTGTAATGCTGATGTGCGCAAAAATATTTGAATCGTGGTCATGCTAACTGACACCCTGTATTACCAAGCAATTATCAATAAGAATAATTATTATTATTTGATGGAATAATAGGGTTCCAATTTTGGGGCCATTACAATCGCAATAAAATGTATTAGTAAATATTGGATTATATCTCGAGAATTTATTATAAAAGTATGTAACCTAATACTGTCAGTAAGCCGACAAGGTTTTGGCAAACTTGTCAGCATGTAACCTTGCGTGTTAAAGCTCAAGTCGGCAAATATTCTATTTAATCTAAGTAGTTAATCACTATATTATGTAAATGTAGAAACTAAATAATGTGCCTACTACCGTACTGCCATGGTTGATACTATAGGAAACTATCTATTTTCCATCCATCAGCATACCTCTCTCGAAGGTAACCCGCCGCCCGCCCAGGATTGAAGGTCACCTTCAATCAAAGGCGGATCCAGGGGGGTCAGGAGATCATCATGAACCCCCCCCCTGGGATGGGTCCAGGCCTTTATTTTCAGGTACAGTACTTACATTTATTAATAAAATACCTACTTTTCTATTATAATTTCTTGTGGTTCATGACCCCCCTGGATCAAAAGTTTAGATTCCAGATATCAAATGTAGGAAATGACCTATGAACTTTTTTTTAAGGAAAAGTGTAGTTTCTAGATACCAAATTGTGTAAATGACCTTTTTTAGGAAAAGTGAAGTTTCCAGATACCAAATTGTGAAAATGACCTTTTTTAGGAAAAGTGAAGTTTCCAGATACCAAATTGTGTAAACTGTAAATGACCCATTTTTTTTCTTAGGCCAGATACAAAATTGTGTAAATGACCTTTTTTTAGGAAAAGTGAAGTTTTCAGATACCAAATTGTGTAAACTGTAAATGACCCATTTTTTTTTCTTAGGCCAGATACAAAATTGTGTAAATGACCTTTTTTAGGAAAAGTTTAGTTTCTAGTTACCAAAATCTGGAAATTTCATTAATGAAATTTAAATTCAAGTTCATTAATGCGTCGACGACGGTATTTACAAACGAGAGCATCGATTTTGGCAAAGTTTTTCGTAACTTCTTGATGTTGAAAGGTGTGGTGAACGGGATGGGTCTCTAATTGGTTTTCTTAATTTTTCAAAATTGAAACCATTTTTTTTATTTATGACAAAATAGTTGTTTCACTAAAAAACTTCTTTTTAAGGGGGGGCAAATATGTTTTCACACTTTCTTTATTAACATTATTTGTTTATTTTCAATCTACCCATTGGGGGGGGGGGGGGTCTGGTGGTTGCTGGCGCCCATGATGCGGCCCGCGGTGAGATCTCACATTGTCTTATGTGGCCCTTGAACAGAAAAGTGTGACGACCGCTGCTCTAAAGCAATGATTTCCTTGAATAGCGGTGCCGTCATATAGCGGTCGTAGTAAGATATGCTGTGGTCCTGAATTCTTTGAAAAGTGGTGCCGTTATAAACCGGTCGTAAAACAGCAATGCATAGAGTTGTGAAAGTTGTTGTCTAAACAAATACTAATTGTTTTAAGTGATAATAATTATGGGGAAAATTGATGGAAGTCGAGGTGTGGGTAGACGGAAGATGTTCTGTCTAAGAAATATCAGACAATGAACCGGAATCCAGCGGGTGAAAGAACTTATACCGGATAGCCCAGTACAGAGAAGCCTATACGCCATCGTGCTAGCCGACGTCGGGAGGAACGGACATGGCACAGGAAGAACAAGAAGAAGAGATACGATGTGAAAGGTAAAAAAATATATTGGTATTGGGCGAATACTCAGTGTAACCATTATGTCGCAATATTCCCATCACTACGTTGTCCTCACGTGGATAATACGATATTACGAATATCTCCACAATGTCCCAACACTAGGTTGGTTTACCATTATGATCTCAGTTGCATGGGTTTTGACATTCAAATAATACCTATAGTTACACGAACCATTATTTTAGTTATTATATATATTCTGCTTGGTACCTACTTAGTATCTATGTACTTACTCTAGAATAGTATTTTGCATAAATTTCCATAGAGTAAATTACACGTCTTGACTATCTTCAAAATAAGAGGTAAAATACTGTTGCATATCGATGGACGTATTAAGAATAAAACCACGTAACCGAAAAAAATCAACACCATGTACCTACAACACAAAGACCAAACATAAATGAGAAATTATGTAAAAAAAGTGGTTGTTAATGTTTACTGATATATTCTCAAGAATTCTTCCCCTTGTTTTATTCTAGTTTTTTTTAATTTCCAAATATATTAATAATAATAATACAAAGTTATATTGGGATATACCAATACAGACTGACCCAACGATTAACGCAAATCGTCCGGACATTGTATTGGTTGATCGTAGGAACGGGATAACGTATCTCGTGGATGTCACTGTACCGTATGACGAAAATTTGAAAAAAGCCGAGCAATACAAGATAATTAAATATCTTGATCTTGCTCACGAAATCAAGGATATGTGGCATACACCAACCACACACATAATACCTATAGTGATATCGACGAGTGGAGTTATTCCTAAGTCTCTTAAAGACAATCTAGGGAAACTTGGCATCTGTTGTGATCTCAGATATGCCATCCAAAAGGCAGTTCTGTTGTCCTCATGTAGGATGTTAAGAAGGTTCCTTTCTCTGTAGTTCGAAGATCTCTCATGATTACATTACATCGTGATGTATCATGAGAGATAATACCGATATTTTTATATTTAGTATATAGCATTGTATTTAATTTTAATTTATTTTTATTTTATTTTTTTTACAATGATGTATACTTCATATGATATATTGTGATTTAATGAATAAATGATTTGAAATAATAATATAAAGCCTTTATTGATAAAATATAAAATATAAAAATAACATGCTTACAAATAATTATTAACAACTAAAATATACTTAAACAAGATACCTCCCGAAAATGAGTATATACTCGTGCTTCGGGAGGGAATATAATACATTAATGTGTACATATATAAATACAGATTAAGATAATGGAATTTATCACCCCACTAGACAAAAGCTCGTGCTGAGGTGATACTAAGTATTTATACTGCGCATTAGTTTTTTTTTCCGAGTACTAGAGTACTTTGTGTATTATAATTAATAACTTTTTTACTGTAGTCATTGTGCAAGTAGACCTAATATTGACGAGACACAAATACGAGCAAACGGTGCACAACAGAAAGAAACAAAAACAAACAAGAAAACAAAAAACAACCAGCAAAGCGCCAACAACACACTCAACCTACCTTCGTAGTCCTCTCCCATCATTCAACGTAATACATGCGTCAACGCCAACTTTTAATTGTATAGTTAGGTTCTAGCTTTGGAATGTGGATGACCAGCTATCACCGAGGATTTTTCGAGGGCAATTAAGAACATTCTGCCCCTTCGAGAAAAAAATACTAGATAAACAATATGCTTCTGCGCATGGTTCTAACAAACAGCACGTGACTACTGTTAAACTCATACAAACTGTGACGTTTATCGGTAGCGCTGTGTGACATTCGATTTTTATTTTTTAGCGTTGACACAGAGGAATTTTATGTTTTAATCATATAATTAGTTAAAGGAAGTACCAATGGGTTTTGTTGCGTTATATTGTGCTTGTGGATGAAACTAAAATGACTTATTATGAATAATTTATTTTCAGTCACGTGACTGTTGAATGAACGAACCAATCTTCAGTTCTGCGCATTCAAAAAAGTTCTCTAATAATATTTGTAGTCAGTGGCCCCTACCTTTTTTTTCAACATAATTCCTCCAATAGCGTCATCGTCTTCTACCCTATTAGACGATATAATATGAGTACTTTACTCCATTTCATGATTGTCCTTTCTGTCCATGATTAAAGTTTATTCTCTTTGTGTGTTCTTGAGAAACTTTTTCATCTTGGTGGTATCGGCTCTAGCTTTAATGACTTTTTTTTTCTTTTTCTCTATTGCTACCCTAAAGAGACACAGTTTCGCTGAGAGGGGTAAGGCTCAGTTCGACTTTACATAATTTGTAATTTAAAGCTTAATACTTATTAAAACTAAAAATAAACAAAAATTAAAACAAAGAAGAAATAAAATGAAAAACAACTTATAACTAAACTTAAACTACTTAAAACTAATAATAAGAAAAAAAATAGAAAAATATTTAGGTTTTTTATTAAATTATTGTGATTTAAAAAGGGGTTGTTTGAGATAGTGGCTTTTAAAGCAATTATGCTTCGTCAATGTATCTTCGGTATCTATGATTGAATTTTTTTTTTGAAATTTTGTATGTAACGCTTATGAGTTTTTGCAAAATGAAACTCTTTAGAACCCGCGCAGACAGGAAGTGTTCAAGCGTTCAGCGTTCATCCAACGTTCGTCCGGTCGAGTTCAACGCTAGTCTAACACGCATAGCACACGGTCAAAAATGCTGCGTTCCATATTCCCAGCCAAGCTTGTACGTGAAACATGTATTTCGATAGTTCGTCTTCAGAAGATGAAGCACTGCTTTTGTGGACTTTGGAAGAGTCTAATAAGAAAAAAAGATACTGGGTGCATACGATTAATATTGAGCGAGATGAAAAAGGAGAATTCAGTATTCCTTTTCCTAAATTACTTTAATATGAAGAACGTTTTTTTATTTATTGAAGTTGAACGAATGTCAATAAATATACCTACTTTAATGAATTGCATAAGTATATAAAAAAAGGGTTTTTTATAGTCTGTATCACTAATATCATATAAAAACCGCCTTTCCCTGTCTAAGTCACTTAATTTTCTGTGAAAGCCATCTTGCGAGTGAGGCGCCCCACGAGTTGAAAATAGAACGCAAGAAAGCAAATATTTAACTGACCGGCGCAGTTTGACCGGCGCTGTGTCTGCGAGTTGCTATTATAGTGGTCTACAACTTACAAAGAACGGGGAACGCAAATGCGTAACTCGGAACGCAAATGCGTAACTCGGAACGCTTGAACGCTTCCTGTCTGCGCGGGCCCTTATTGTGGTTATCCTCATAAGCATATCGTTCACTATATAAAACGTTTCAATATTCCGTAACAAATAAAATTGGATAAAATACCTTCGATAGAATATAATCAATGAGAGCCTGTTTTCCTCCTTAGTGAGGGCCTGTTTTGTTTTTTTAATATTATTTGATAATAAAAGACACACTTCTTGAATGCGCATATCATAGAACTAGCTGAATGCTTGCCGAGTGTTCTGTGGGCTACAATTTTTACTAAGTATATTTTAGTCTGTACATATTGTTTTGCCTGTTACTTTGTTCAAATAAATTAATAATTTCAGAAATACCCTGCTCTTAGGAAGCTAAATGAAACATTTCTACAAGGGAAAATCGCAAAG
Source organism: Mystacides longicornis (assembly GCA_963576905.1). Lineage (NCBI taxonomy): Eukaryota > Metazoa > Arthropoda > Insecta > Trichoptera > Leptoceridae > Mystacides > Mystacides longicornis. Next base: position 9,324,683 of record OY756432.1, read on the forward strand.
CGTCGGGCTTAGTTTGAATTTATTCAAACAAAAAATGTCGGATACTTGGTGCTCATCTATCACCCAACGTGTTATTAAAATAAGCCTTTGTACTATGTATTGATTTATCGACGATGCAAGAATGTTACCATGCGTCACATTTCGTTAGAATCAAAATAAAATGTGCGATTTTTCTCATAGGAATAGTTAGATCGTTTCGTAAAAGTGTCATAATTGAAATTGTTAAATTATTAGGTAGGTAGGTACCTACTAGACACACTGACAATTAATAATAATATTATGATGATGACGATTCTCACGATTGCAAATTTTATTAATTTTCGTGTAAAGATCACACGCGTCAGCGCAAAGTGATCACACCAGGTGGGCCTTCAAAATTATTGCGAAAAATGACAATCCCAGCATGTAACAGCTTTACATTAAGGGAAGAGCAAGTTTAGTATATGGAGGATGTATGGAAGAGATTGCTACGAATACCTACCACTTATAGAGTCCTTTCCTCATCATTTCCTCATTAGTATAATTATATTTTGCTAAATTCCTTTGTAACCTTTGCCATACACAAATAAATTATACTCACTCACCTCCTTGAATTTAAACATATGTATGTCATCGATCTGTAGGGCTATTCTCGTCATCAATCGCTTTTAAAAATCACTTAAAGATAAGATTAAGACACGATCGCAATCAGTCGTATTCACAAAACTATCGGAATCTAATCTTAAATCCTATCTTGAACTGGATCATTTTCATACTGCATGATATTTCAAACATAACGAATTTTTAAGATATCTACTAGATATCTTGTTTTGTGAATACCAATCCGCCATTTTATGATTATCAATCAAGATAAGAGCGTATTATGACCGCTACGAGTATAAGGGCACTGTTCGTAGCGCCATATTGAGAGAAATATCAAAATAATCTATCTTCTTGTCTTATAGATAAAAATGGAGAGCTATTTTCCGTAGTCATCGCATCACGCCTAAAAGGCTGGACCGATTTCGCTAATTCCTTTTATGTCGTGTTGGCTTTTATCAGGAGAAGGTTCTTATGAAAGAAAAAATTAAGAAAGTTACGTGTAAATTAGAAAATTAAAGAAAACTCTACGTAGTAGGCAACCTTATTAGTACATACATTTGTCCATATAATTATTATTCCTATTTTGAAATTTTGACAGAAGCTGTCAATTGTTAGATAATTGGTGCGGTTGACAGAATGCGGATGGAATATACATGGTGTAAAACAGACGCATCGTTCGGAATCACATTGGTCAAATGATAATTAATTAATCACCATACAAATTCGAATTCAATATTCATAGTTAGGAACACAGGACAACGTCTGTCGGGAAAGCTAGTACTAGGTAATAAAAATAAGTATGTATGTCAGTAATTCAAATACCTACCTAAATATATCAAAACTAGCATATTGTTGCTGAAATTATACCTAATCCCAAGATTATGTTCTGCCTTCAATAACACAGAACTTATTAAACGCATTTTAAGTTTCAAAGGGTGTAGAAAATAACATTAAGTTCATTTGAAAAAAATATTAAATGTCGCAAAAATTAAACTGAACTTTTAAAAAACTAGCTGTTTGGTTACGTAGTGAATTGTTAGTTATAAGTATAGATATTTCATACTGCAATTCACATCATAGTTCATATAGTGTTTGATTTTAAAATTAGAAAGACCAGTTTATAAAATTTTATCTCGGTTTTGTAATTGGCCGACGTTTTATTGTTGCGCATAAAAAATATATATAATATATGTGATATTTCATAGATCAACAGCTACTGATTGATTTATACAGATCAGAGATAATTAAACACATGTTTCATTATCTTTTATTTTATTCAAAATTATATATAAATAAATCAAATAAAATCATTTTAGATCAAAAATTTCAGTACGATACATAGAGTAAACTAAAACTTAATTAAAATATTGTCAATTAATTATTTTATACAGCTAGCTTTCCCGATAGGCGTTGTCCTAAAGTCCTCACTATGAATATTGTTTTCGAATAATATGTAATTTATCAAAAAATACGTTTAAAATATGTTTGAATGTTAAAAAAGTATTTTTGAAAGTTCGAAAAAATCCATCACAATCTGCGTTCCAATATTTTTCGTTCGTAAATTCTATAAGTCAGAGGTGGGGTGTGTTAAGTCTAAAATTTTCAAAAATTCAAACAAAATAAACTCATTTTGTAATGGTTGTCAGATAAACAATAATTTTGTCGCTATAGAGTATTTCATGGATGGTGTTGGCGTCGCAGGAAATCCGTTACATACTAACTTTAATATCACCTATAATTTATATTGTTTCTTATGCAATTTTCATTTTTTAATAGTAGTTATTCTGTTATCCGGAGAGGAGGAGAAGCCAATAAATAAAACATCGGTATAATCTGTTCAATCGATCTCGATTTATAAGTGTTCGCACTAAGCAGACTTTCTTTTATATTATAGATATGTAATTATTTTGAGTAAGGAACAAAAAAGATTGCAAACTACCCTAGTGTCATCACTATGCAGCAAGTAATGGTCGCCATAGGAGGTGTTTAAAAAAATGTATTAACCATAGATAATAAAAAAACAGGAATGGGGGAGACAACGAAGAAGGTTCTGGTATGCACATTGCACATGTGAGGACAATGGCCTCAACCAGACTCCCTCGGCCAACTCCATGGAAGACGGCTCCGGGGCAGACCACCAGAATGCTTTCGGAAGGACAGATGTTAATCGACCTTGCGAGAGGCCAATCTCACCCTTGAATTACTGCCACAAGGCCTAAATATAGATGAAGAAGAAAAAAGTCAGTATGTTGAGTGGTACACAAAATCTCGTCGAATTCAAACTACCTATCTTAAGAAATTTCCGTTCATTCTAAATGTTTCTGTTTGCATTGTAAGTAATCGGCACTGCTGTTAATACTAAAAAAAAAACCCTTCATGTAGGTACCTACCTACCTACGGTATTTCAAAAATAATTTGAAAATCTATTACATTACTACAGCTCCCTTATTCATGAAAACGTCTAGTTATTTACTTTAGGTGTAGTTTCTTTAAAAAAATCTTTTTAGGCGAGTAAAACAAATACCAATCATTATTAATAATTAATCTTAAGATTTTTTCACATTTTTCCGCAACATAGAGTTAATTTTCTTTTCCTTTTCCTATATGATTATAAAAGACTAGGTACTTATTCAATTCGTCTAAGATAAATAAATAAATATACGTACATTAATTTACACTTTTCTATACAAAAGTATCAGCGTAAATTATTTCTTGAGGCAATTTTTCCAGTCAACCGTCTCGTCCATTTTCAAGTAAAACCTGCACTTGAAATATTTTAAGGCAAACGTTATACTTAAACGAAACTATTTTCATCAATATTATAATTAGGTATAATTGACAAAATTCTCAATGAGAATCTCAGTTATGTGCTTGAAAAATATATTGACAGGATTTGAAGTTAACGATTCAAGTATTATTTTATATAAGGAACGATCTTAAAGAAACGCCCTGATGGACTGATTTTGCACATGGCCCAAAAACAACGCCTTCCTCGCATTTTACCGCGCCTTTGAGATCAATAACTCTATTTTCGACAGCAACGTGCAACATAACCTCAAAAAGGAAATAAACATATATTTTTTTAATTAATTAATACCTATAAGTAAATCGTTGAAATGTAGCCTTAAATGAAAAGCAGTCGTCCGTCAAGGAGTGACGTTTCTCGAGTAACAACCGAAAGCTTTGAACCTTTTTACAATGGAGCGTTACGATAGGACATGACCGTGTTAAATAATAATATTATACTACAAGGTATTACACATATTGACACTTGTTACAAAATAAAATCCATTTCGACAGTATATATAATGCGAAATTTTGTATGGGATATCATTAAGTCTCAACTTCTCAGACAACAATCATACAAAATGGTTTTCAAGGTATATTAACTGCTATAATTATTATTAATTAAATGTATCAGTGGTTTTAATAATAAATATAAAAGTCAAGTGAAAATATTGTATCGGTTTTTTTTTATCTAGTGAATCGAATTTTAAACGGGTGTAGGGACAGTGTGGTTTAGGAACGAAACGGCTCAAGAAAATCGTTTCGCAAAATATATTTTTGAATCTTATGTTTTTCGTTCCTTTTTTGAAATTGAACCGACACACCGGGCATGTTAAAGAACACAACCTGTTTTTAAGTTCATAGATTTCGTCCCTTTTGTTTGGGATCGAAACATTAGGATCGTTTCGCAACTTATTATTTGTCTTATTTCATATCGTACAAATTTGCACCTACATACATATTTAATTCATTTGTTATTCAAATTTTTGACCGTATCGAAGTGTTTTCAAGTTTAACGTCAAACGTAGTAACCTACCTACATTTTTTTTTCATACAAAAATTTTACTGTATCTATTCAATATGTCAGTGTTTGTAGGTATCATAATATTGAGTTTTTAACCTTATTTTTTGTAAATAAAATAAATTTAGTTTTGCAAGTTTGAAGATTGTTATTTATTACTCAGAATGAAATGGTTGATGAAAGTATATCGCATCTTGTGTTTGATTTTTTCTCTTTTATCGGCTCTACTTAAAACTCTTAAAAGCGCACGAAGACAACGATAGATGTCTGTCAATCGATGTCAAAATATCTCATGTCAGATTGAAAATTATATTTCGAACGCTGTTTTTCAAGACAATACAAACTGTCAGATCGCATCAGCTGTTTATAAGTCGGCCATCTTGGTTAAGTATGAATGAGCTAAAAGTATGTGTATTTCCATCTCATTTCATCTTGTAATGTATAATGAAGTTTGTATTTTAATATCTCACTGCACCATCGAATTTTACGATAGAGTTTAAGATTCTGGTTTGGAATAAAGTGCACATTATAGTAACTCGTTTTTTGGAGTAGCTAGTTGCTAGAGAATCCGGAATATAAATCGCACGCTGAGTGCGAGGGCGTGAGTTCGTTTTTTGGACTCATATTTATTTTAATAACCTTTCAACAGCTTTTATTTTTTATTAGACTGGTTAGACCCTTTGCCACAATAACAGTTTGCATATAATTTAGTAAGTTTACACTAACTGTCATATCGATAAATTATTGTATTATCGATATGTCTTACTTGACAAATTCCTTACATACATTTATCAGTATGTTCATATTGGCCTTATTAAAATTATTCGTAGGTATGTACGAGTACCTAGGTTACGATATAGAAAGTCAAATTGAATTTTTTTAAAGCAATCAATACTAATAAAATAAATATTAAACACTTAAACAGCCAATTTTATAAATATTTCTAAAATATTATATACATACTCTATTTCTAGGAATATAACAAAAAAAATACGTTTTTTTTTTAATTTTTTCGCGCTTTTGAAGGCAGGGCGGGCACTTTCGTCCAATAAATTTTTTTTTTTTTTCAGCGTTCGCTATTAGGTTGACAATATATGTTTTGTATAGTATCTGTTTTACACTAACGTATTAGTAGGTATTAGCGATAGGAATCAACTTTTCTGTGTGATATATTGGTTATAATATATTTTAATCAATGTGAATTTTATTTCTTTGCAGTTCGTAGTATTCGCCGCTGTGGTAGCTGTTGCCCGTGCTGGCATCATCGCCCAACCTGCCCTCGCCTATGCCCATGCCCCCGCATTGGCCCCAGCCTACGCCAAGGTTGCCGTAGCTGACGACTATGACCCCCATCCCCAATACAACTTCGCCTACGATGTCCAAGACGGTTTGACCGGAGACTCCAAGAGCCAACACGAAAGCCGTGACGGAGATGTCGTCCAAGGATCATACTCCCTCATCGACTCCGACGGTTACAAGAGGACCGTAGAATACACCGCTGACCCACACAACGGATTCAACGCTGTCGTCCACCGTGAACCTCTCGGTCATGCCGTCAAAGTTGCCGCTCCAGTAGCCTACGCCGCCCCAGTCGCCAAGTTGGCTTATGCCGCCCCAGTCGCTAAGATCGCCGCTCCCCTCGCCTACTCTGCCCCCCACTCCTACTACCACTAAGTCCGCACAAACCTCTTCCTACATAAAGACTGGATTTCTTCAAGACCATCTGGCTTGAACCAAATCGAGCCAGAGTGGTCTTGATCTTTTTGACGATTTTTATTTATTTTGTTTTTGGTTTGACAAAACCATTTTGTTGACCGATACTTTTTTTTACAAATTAAATTTATTTATTTTTAAAAACTTTTTATTATTTGAAAAAATGTCACCCGATTTTACAAACACTGTAAACTTTCAGTGTCTCTGAAAATTACTAATACAAATGTGATGAAACATATTATTATATTTTATACAACAAAAATGTGATGAAACATATTATTATATTTTTATGCCTTAATTTGACGTATTTGTACAGTTGATGAATTGATTTTTATTCACGAAAACAATCAGATAACAGTACCTACCTATGTTTATTTCTCTCTTTAATAATATGAGTGTTATATAAAGAATTTACGTATAAAAAATCAAGGGTTAGGTACATGTTTTGTACACATAAAAAGTTGATATCTAAAATATAAAAGAAAGTCGCGTGAGTGCGTTAGTGTGAACACTTATAACTCGAGATCGGCGAACAGATTTAATTTATTGTACCTAGTTACTTTTCTCCGCTCCGGATAACAAAATAATTATTAAAAATTCGAAAAATGAATAGCAAATATTATAATATTAAAGTTAGTATATAACGGATTTACTGACAACAACGCCATCTGTGAAAAACTCCACGACACATCATTTATTTATTGACCACCATCGAGTTTCAAAACATTGGGTACGCAGATTTTGATAGAATTTCCTTCAAGCTTTCAGAAATATTTTTCAACATTCAAACCTATTTTTAAAAGTATTTTGTATAAATTACAAATTCAAAATCAATATTCATAATAAGGACTAAAGGACAAAGACTGTCGGGAAAGCTAGTCTTATATATAAAAATGGAGAGCTATTTCGCGTTGTCATCGGATGGCGCCTAAACGGCTGGACCGATTTCGCTAATTCTTTTTTTGTCGTGTAGGCTTTTATCAGGAGAGTGTCCTTTTAGAACAAAAATTTTTTAAAATATGCATGGGAAATTAGAAAATTTAAGAAAACTATAAAAATGGAGATTTATTTCCCGATATCATCGCATCACGCCTAAACGGTTGGACAGATTTCGCTAATTCTTTTTTTGTCGTGTAGGCTTTTATCTGGAGAAGGTTGATTTAGAAGAAGAAAATTAAGAAAAATGCATGGAAAATTAGAAAATTTAAGAACAATATAAAAATGGGGTGCTATTTCCCGATGTCATCGCATCGCGCCTAAACGGCTGGACCGATTTCGCTAATTATTTTTTTGGCGTGTAGGCTCTTATCGGGAAAAGGTTGACTTAGAAGAAAAAATTAAGAAAAATTCATGGAATATCAGGAAATTTAAGAAAACTATAACAATGTTGAGCTATTTCCCGATGCCATCGCATCACGCCTAAACGGCTGGACCGATTTCGCTAATTCATTTTGTCGTGTAGGATTTCAAGCAGGACAATGTAGAAGAAAAATATAAGAAAAATGCTCGCGAAATTAGAAAATTAAAGAAAAGACAGAAAGTAGGTAATCTTTTTAGTACCTACTTTTTACAATATAATTTTCTTCTACTTTTGAATTTTTATTAATTGACATTTGAAAGAACTGTCAGTGGATTGATTGTTGTTGCAATTGATAGAATGCGAATTTTAAGAACAAGTAGAATATTTTTTTGTTTGTTTGAAAATCAATTCTTCGTTTATGGGCTGATTTTTACAGAGGATGAGACCTACATATAACGTAAATATAATATGCATCGTTAATATGTAAAAAAAGCTGGATATTATTTGCTAATAACCTAGCATTTGTTTCTTTATTGAAAATAAAAATTGCTACACATCCACCATGTTGTAATAGAAGATAGAAAAAAATCACAGATACCTACTGCATTAAATGTGCTTTTTATTTATTTCCATTGTTTTGAAAGAGAAGATTTAAGAACGCAATGTTGTGTGAAAGTGAATGTCGAGAACTTGGAAGTATGTCTATTTAGGTAATTTATTTAGAAGAGATGCAAGGTGTGAAAAAGAGATTGAAAGAAGGAAATTGGCTGGGAGAAGGGTTGGCGGTGCACTTAGACCTCTAAGAACATATCTCTGAAATCGACAGTTGATGTACAATGCAATCCTGATACTATCCATGATTTATGGGAGTAATGGGAGTGAAACTTGGACATGGACGAACAATTTGGAAGTTGGAATAAATGCTGTGGAAATGAGATCACTGCGTAGGATATGCGGAAAGAGACTTATTGATAAGGTGAGGAATGATAATATTAGAAAGGAATGTGGAGTGAATGTTAGTGTAGTGACTAGAATGAAAGTGAATAAAGAAAGAAGGTTTAGGCATGTTATGAAAAGAAACGAAGAGAGAATGACTAAAAGGATATATAAATCTGAAAGAATAGGTGCACGCAGACGAGGCCGACCTCGAATGACATCGTCCGACCATATCAGTGCCGTCTTACAGGAGGGCTAAGTCAGGAGCAAATGGAATAGAAGAGCATGTATGCGGAATGTTATGCGTTTGGAGGAAGCGAATGAGTTTGGATTGAAGAGAATGGAAGTCCATACTCTCTGCCCACCCTCTTCGGGAATCAGCATGATCGGTAAAATAAGTATTTACACCTCAATGCGTATTTTGAATCGGTACTTTGATTAATCAATCAATATTATTTTAACTGAGCAAAATAATTATTGAAATATCGAATATAATGACATACCTACCTAAATTAATTTTTTTTACATATTAACATCAAATCAATCAAAATTAAAACTCCCTTTGAACTCCACTCAGGAGCAAAGTGAGGCAATAAGAGTTCTCCATTGCACTCGATCTTGCGCAATGATAACCTCTTCCCACATCATATTAACATAGGTTATATATTTTTGATGTAAAAATAAACTCAGACCCGATGAATGCAGCGTGTTATCCAGGTTTTGCTAATGCCAGTATATAGTCATTGGGTAGGAACACGTAGAAAGCGGATTCCGACCCGCGCCGACCGGCTCATAGATTGTTGTCTATGGTTTCAATGCATTTAAATGAGCATGCCGGAAAGCGGGTTCCTGCTTTTTCTGTGGGTATCCCCATTCAAATGCATAGTAACATTCTTTGCGCTGGTCGGCGCGGGTCGGAATCGGCTTTCTACGTGTTCTTAGCCATTCATGTTAAATAACTAAAATACGAATTTGAGCTCTGTTGCATAAAACCTAGAGTACCTACCCATATTATTTATTTCGATACGAAGTTCGACGGGTCAGCTAGTTATTTATAAATATTTGTTATTCCCTTACATTTCGTATAACAAAATATTTTTCTTTTTTTTTTGTTGACAACGGGTTCCGTCCAATTTGAAGAGTGGTAGAAATTAAAAATGATAAAAGACAAATTATTAATGATCTTTTCCGCTCAAAAATTGACGCAATATCTTTCGTTGGTCGACGCGAAAAAATTAGGATATAGTTGTAGTGGAATTAAAAAACTTCTAGATTTTTTTCAATATCTGTAATTTTAACATTTTTATGGCGAACATTATTGACGTGAAAGTGATCACATAAAGGCATCAGTCTTCAGGACGATCGTGAGTCTGTATTAACTGTAATAAAAATTTCATAACACAAAATTCTATGCAAAGGCAATATTTGCATAAAAGTATTGGTATAGGGGAAAATTGGGACATCAACGCCAATTATTGCAGCTAAAATAAAACGCATAGGTAATTATGTATAATCACATGTTAACGATCTACTGTATTAAAATAACTTGAATATAATAACCATCATAAGGAGTACCTATGGATTCAAATAAAAATAAAATAACAATAAATCATGACACATTCCCTCATGAATAACTCATATGCCACATAACATAACATACCTACATGTAGAAGAGATTGGAATATGCTATGTTTTATTCAAATAAAAGTAAAAGGCGTACAAGTGCATCCATCCATCTAAGTGAGCTACCATTGGATACTCTACAATTTGGTATAACCAGTGAGAGACCAGTAGCCCTAGTATAAGTTTTCGATAATCGAATATCGAAACGATCATCGAAAATTTTCATACTAAAATGATAGAATGATTCGATCGTTTGATTTAAGAACACTAATTAAAATAAACGCTCATTTGCGTGCAAAGCTTTCGATAAAACTCGTACTAGCCCCACAGTTTCTGATATAATTATTTTTTTAACCATCACACTGTTTCAATTAAGTAGTACGCAGATATAAAGGACCCCCACACTATCTTGTGGATATGCCCACTTAGAATAATGCTTTATACTGTGAGGGTGGTGTATAATGCAATTACATATATGGTGAATGATGTACACATGTAAGGATGTGAAACGTGGGCACTGGACATGGAGAAAAAAGAAACAAAGTACACCGTATATTTTCAAATTTCAACATTCCACCAAATTTTTTATGTTCGATGACCACTACGGGCTTATGACCGTCTTCTACTACAGTTGTGAATGGTGATTTTGTGTGAACATTACCTTTGCAACGTTCGCCGTTTAGGTGATCCAACAGGGATCCCTTAAATTTCCCGTCATGGGAGTCTTCGGCATATTCCAAATTTGAAAAGTTCCCAGCCCGTGAAAGGATTCGAAACGAAATGGTACGAGCATCTAGGTCGAAATATAAATGCGATATTTATTTGTTTATTAAGCATCAAAGAGACATTGTCGCTTTTACAAACAAACAAAATAAAACATTTTACTCAAAACAATACACACATATCATGCACTTACAAAAAAAAAAAAAAATTTAACAAAAATATGAGTTCGAATGTCGAAGGAAAACCAAAATTTCTCTGGTGAGACCAGCGTCTCGTGTATAGGAGATGTACGGTTTTCGACCGAACAGTCCGGTTTTCGTTATGCTTGTCCAGTCAAGAAAATCTCGATAAACCGGACAGAAGATTGTACGGTTTCCGTGAAAAATACGAACACTTTCATAACTGACTGAAAATTGTGCAGAATGTGTGTAATATTCCCGTATCTAATACTTTTGTAGAAAGAATCTTTAGCGTCATGGGAAAGGACAGAAGAAAGAAATCGTCTCGCCGTAAATATACTGTTAAAAGTTAATTGTGCGTTTTCTTTAATATTACTGCTAGTTGTACTGAATTTAAAGAAGCCATCTCAGCCAATAAAAGCAGTAACATCAAGTACTAAATGTATGAAAAAGTTAGTCTATTTAGTACCCCCCCCCCCCCCCCCGTCATCAAATCCGGCATCCCTACTCGTGTATAGGAGACCTAGGGATGTGATCTTGAATATAGGAATTTCCTTACAGCTGGATACATTTTATTCCCTTTTGAATAAGGAAATTCCAATATCATCCTTGTTATTATTATTTTCTGATTTGTTTTAGAGAAAGCCAACTTCGAGTAGAATCTTCAAGTGAATGATTTTGAGAAGAACGTTAATCGATCCTATGATCGCTTGATATGTATTTCTGGTTTCCTCTAAAAACTAGTCTTCTTCATTATTTAGTATAAAAATATAGTGTAAATATACCCGTCATTTTGATGTACCTATACACCTACTTTTTAAACAAGTTTTGCAATGAAAAACTTAACCGGAAAAAAATACGATAAATCACACAAATATAACCTAGCTCATCGTTATACCAATTGTATCGATTGTGAGTGTATGGTTATCTTAATCTAAAAAAAAACTTCTTCTTTTAAATAACCTAGTTATTGTATCCAATTCAATGAAAAAAAAAACAATAGATCTAAATAATACACCAAATAATTCACACATTTCAAAAAACACGTATGTACGTACGTCGTACAAACAATGCGACGCCTTATTGAATTGAGAACTATAATAGACCAAGTCATTATTTAACAAACATAGACCTTTTAAAAAGGGTAAAACTGCAAAACTCTTTTAGCAAATTCAACATCATTAAAGCCCCCCCATTCGCTATCACCCCATACGTTCAAATGAGGCGATGTCACTCCAAAAAATGACAGTGCTTGAAGTGGGGAAACCCAAATGGAGTGATAGGATAATTTGGATATCCATCAGTCCGAAATTCAATCCCGTCAAGCCACTCACTCACGTCACTCCAAAAGGGTCATCCAAGGGATAAGGGATGGGGGAAATTCGAGTGGACGTGGTCCAAATTGTAGGTACGTCACTTGATTGTCAGTGTTAAAAACTTAGTCCAAAATTGACTCATTTTGTCATAATCCGTCCACCAGGGTACATAATGACTGGTATTCTCAAATTCACGTTCCAACTCAACGCAAGAAGCTCTTGCTTGGAACTTAATCGGTTGCCAGTAATTACGCAACTAATGTATTGGATAAAACATTTTCAGAATACAGAAAGGTCAAAAGTCTCAATAAAAATTGGATACGACGCAACTCAATCGTCTGTCTTTTATTTCAGAATAGTAATAGTAATAGTCTATATGTAGCTGAAGCCCTAGTATAAGTTTTCGATAATCGCTTATTTGCGTGCAATTAGCTTTCGATAAAACTCGTACTAGCCCCACTGCTTGTTAATTTCATAATAATAAAATACGTGTATTCCTTGCAAACGTTAACACATATGTTATTTTATCATTATTGGATCAAGATTACGCAAGGAATAATATTTGACGATGTGATGGCGTTTTGAAATCTATAATCGAACGGAAATTGAGAAAGATTTTAATGTCGAGACTAGAACAACTTCCATAGATAGATAGATATCAAAGGTTATGATTTATCTCTTAATGCTCTATTTGAAATTTGAAGATGTAAAATAGCGCGCTTATTCAATTTCAAAATACGTTAGGCCCAGTACTCACTAGCGCCGCGAACGTGCGACATTGCATCAATTCAATCGAAAGGTTAAGTGTATACGTGATTCGAAAAGGGAACGTAAGCGGAACACATGCATCCTTTTGATAAAATTGATGTAACTGTACACGTTCGCGGTGCAAGTGAGTACCGAACTCTGTCCGAGCATTATAAAATTTTGTTATACTTTAGGTATTGTATCATGTTTTAACTAATAAGAGTATAACTGTCTTTATATTAATGTTCAAAAAAATATAGGTAGGTGAAAAGAAAAGAGACCCTTTTTAGGACAATGAACAACTTTTTTTTATTTTAATTGCTGTTAATTTTTTTTACACACAACGCTGTATTCGCGAGGGGGTATAGGCGAGGGGGGAAGTACGGACTTTCATTCATATTCTTTTCTAATACCATGATTTCTACAGGATTTATACATATAGTTCCAGATTTTTCGTCCATGTTCAAGTTCCACGCCCGTACATTATAAATGATATCAGGATTGCATTGTGAATGATGTATGGGAGTTAAACAGTTAACGGTTAATATTTTATACATATTCCACCTGCAATCCATTTTTAGTTCCATCAATTTTATTATGACAGCTATGTAAGACTTATTAGAGATTAAAAATGTCTGGTCTGTATGTTGCAGTACATTGGTGAGACAGTCCATTCATTCACACACTATGCCTCATATACGTACTTACACATATTTCACACTTGCATACTTCACCTACAATTTTATTCAATAGATACTACATACAGTATTTAGTACAGTAGGGATTTTAAGATTAACATCGAATAATCGATTTAAGAATAGATCTTAATTTAATTTTTTTAATAATTATTACTAGTGGTCGACCAGTGCTCGAAATTCGACCATAACTGGTTTAAATATTAAATTAGGTATAAGTTTGAACGTTATTGAGGTTCCATTGTCAAAGTTTTCAAAATTATCGTTAAAAAACAATGACATGGATGGATACGTCACATTTGAAATGTTGATAATATGTACACTGTAGGGCTATTCTCGTAATCAATCGCTTTTAAAAATCACTTAACGATAATATTAAGACACGATCGCAAGCAGTCGTATTCACAAAACTATCGGAAACTAATCTTAAATCCTATCTTGAACTGGATCATTTTCATACTGATATTTCAAACATAACGAATTTTTAAGATATCTACTAGATATCTTGTTTTGTGTATACCAATCCGCCATTTTATGATTGTCAATCAAGATAAGAGCGTATTAAGACCGCTACGAGAATAAGGGCACAGTTTTTTTACTATTAAAAGACAAACAATATTGAGCTATTCTTAATTTATATCCCGTCATTTCCAGCTCCACCTTCCAGTTGAATATACCGCCTTCAAAAAGCTTTCTTTGCCCATTATGAGACGCTTTTCATTTTACATTTGTTTCTATGAATTTGATGATCTTTTTAAGTAGTCTATGGAAGAGTGTGTGAGGGTCAAATATAAATGAGACACGATGATTTACTGGGTATACAATCGTGGACGGGGTTCGATTAGTAGAGGAAGCCCACGTCAGGAATATTTTCAAATGTCAGGACTTGGAGTGCAGTTCATACATAATACTGAAGAGAACAGCGGACAACTATGAGCAGTGGAGAAGAAGATGTTCCAATCCACACACAGCATTGAAACCATATAAGAAGAATAAACGATGATTTTTTGTTGTAAAAATACAACGAATTTCTGTTTTTACACTGAATATAACTGTTTCGTACAAGGGCGTAAGGATACTTGTGATTATAAAAATCGATATACTATCTTCTTCTTCTAACTTCTTCCAAACCTTAGCGAATTATTCTCAAATTCTTCCCGCCAGAGCTTTGAATACGAATGAAATATGGATGTTTCAGAAATAGTTTAATGTTATTATTTTATTAGCTTAACTCAATCGAATTAATTTTGTATTGTTTAACGGGGGCGCAGTGCACATTATGTACATATTAACGGGCCACTTCGGGCTAGAACCACAGGACAACGTCTGTCGGGAAAGCTAGTAATAATATAATAACTTCATAAAAAATAACATTATGAGTCAAGGTTTATTTTTTATTTTATTTTATTCATACTTTAGTAGGGTAACACATACAAACTCAACATAACAAAGACATCACAGAATCAACATACAGAGGGCGAGCTTACCACAAGGTTTTGATTTGGCCCTTTGACTGCTATCGTTAAATACACTGTTAAAAACATTATAAGAAGACAACTGGGGCCGAAGTTAAATGTAATAAAATGACCGCTAACTGTTTCGGTCAATCGGTATTCCCATGTTAACAAGGTAAAAATCTGTCGTTGGGGTGGGATGGGTGGATGGTACACCGACTGTGGGATACCGTTGACAGCAATATCATTGCACTTGATTTTGATCCCAGAACCCCTAAGAGCATTAAAATCACCTGTTTAAATTCTAATATTTCAAAAAATCACGTCAGAATAGTTCTTAATATACTATAGGTATGGCTCCTCTATCGAGTAAAATATACACTTTTCATAGCTTTCAAGCTACACCATAAAGGAAAAAGATGGTTGTCACCTTCGGTACAAAATCAACAATTCATTTCAATAAAACTAGAAAATGATTATTTTTTTTTAACAAATCTGGACCCAATCAAAGTGACCTCTAAGACATTTTCAGACCATGAATAATTTTCGTCTTAAATGTACCAAATATTAAGGTGATAAAATAATAGCAATGTAGTAACGCTTAAAACAGAAAATTCGAAGACTTAAAAATAAATCTAACATCAGGGATATTGGTACTCAAAGTTCCTAAACTAAAAAGCATCGACTATTAGACACATCGAAATACAGTAGTTGGTTACCGGATTAAATCTAGACTACCAGACACATTCCTACTTATAGAGAAGTACCCACATACATAACACTTGAATAATACGGACAATAGAGTCAATAAGAGAATGTTCATTACTTCGCAGGGGTAGCCAACATTTCGATGCGTCGATTTTATATATTATTATAATGGTTATATTAATGGTGGTTTGCACGAATTTAAAATAATTGGCTGATGATGCTTATAAAAATAAGATTAGGACAAAGAACTAATGATACACTTTAGTTTCAGCAAAAACGATATCCAGGTTCATAATGTTAATAATATAGGTTATTTTTTTTTTCTAGTTTTTTTTTTTACCAGTTTTCCGTCTAAATTCAGACGATTTTGGGGCCATATTAAGGAGTTGCATAGATATTTTCAGTCAAACAATTAAAGAAACTGAATCAAACCTAAATTATTTCGCAAAAAATACAATTAGTAGGTACCTTATCGATTATTTTCTGTGAGTTGAGTCTGAGAACATTGATTGAGTAATTAAGTATTTACATCGTCTAAATAAAAAAAGAATGGAACCGAAGTTCTAATTAGGCATCACAGAAATACGTGGTCCACTTAGGTAATTGAGATTTTCTTTTTTTTGAAAATTAAAATATAAGAAAAATGTTCAAATTTAATAGGTACATAATTTGTTTTGGAAAGAAAAAAGCTTTTTTTTCGGGGCTTGACGTGGAAAGAACTGGTTTTCTGGGAAAAAAATTAGTAAGGCATTAAGTTTGCCGGTTACTCTGTATAGACACCGTTATAAACGGTTAATCTTAGCCCTCTTTCACACGAGGTCGGTTTCGTCCGGCGCTCGCGTATTTTCACAGTTCAGTTGAGGCTCAGCTGTTGAAATGTTAACATCGCGGAAGAAGAAAGTGCTAGCCATGTACTTGCTATGGAGACGGTGAAAAATAATAAGAAATAGGCAGTTTAGGATTCAGCTATTGCTTCAAAATCGACATACTTCTGGGTCCTTCAAAGTTTTCAATTCATTGCGAAACAGTAAGGAAAAATTTTTTTCGTACTTTCGCATGTCAATCAAATAATTTGATGAACTTTATGATAATCTGATCAATATCATCATCACTCATTTTTTACTCACACACTTCAACAACAAAACACAACTTTGAAATAAAAACAATACGGTAGTACACGTACGTCTTCACTCTCCAGTGGCAGATCCAAGATTGACTAAAGGTTGGGCCGTGCGGCGAGCGCCGGACCATGTGAAAACCCCAATAAGAAACAATAGCCCTTCGACGTACTTGCGGGGTGGACGCCACATGTCCGGCGTTGAGGAGTGCGACGGGAATTTGGGTACGGGCCGGATGTCGTGTGAAAAGACTTATCTACTACCATAGCCCAACGCCGCATCAGGCGCGCGCCGCGTGCTGCCCGACGGATCGTGTGAAAGAGGGCTTACTGGCAAATAATCAGTAGATAATATAATAAAGGACTAAAGTACTGACGTTACAAATTTATAAATTTTATTATTAAAAGAAATTATGCCACTTGTTGTTTACCCCTGAAAAATTACTCTGTGATAACGAAAAAAAGAAATAGTTGCGTATTGTATGTAGGTACCTAATTGTTATATCATGAATATTGCAAATTTTTGGGAATAACTTTAACGTATCTTCGTAAAAAATCAAACGACTTGAAACGGAAATGGTATAAAAGATGAAGATGAGCGGTGGGTGATAGTCACAACCGTTACATTCTTCAAACAACGAACAATGGCTTCTAAGGTTAGTTGTGTCTGAAGTGCTCTTATTTATTTATATATAAAAATATATATTATATAGTTCAGTGAAGTGTTCGAAAAAAGTGGTCTATAGGAATTAACGATGAAAAGTTGTTTACCGCGGTAATCTCTCCAGGATTTGAAAAATTCCTTTTGAAATTCTGTTCTATTTTTGAACTTGGAACAGAAAAATCTATTAAATGAATTACTCCTTTCAATACTTATTGTCGTTCGATAAGGTTTTACTGCTAGTATTATTACTATCTAAAAATTACTAAGTATGTAGAATAACAGTGTTTTTGTCAATTAAATCTTATTTATAACTTATGTACTTTGACAAACAGTTACATTATTATCTACTGTTAGAACAATTTTGTATTTGGTAATGATACGTACAACATTTTTTAACATTTCCATACATAATCAACACATTAATACAGATAGATTTCCGAAAATCATATTACCTATATCGGTTGGAATATATTTTACCGGATATATTACAAACATAATATAATTCCTGGATTTATATAAGTGTTCAGTAAAATGCCCAAAATAGTCAGGAAATGGTTGAAATAAATTTTAGTACATCACCTACATATTAATCTTCAGTCGGTAGCTGATTTAATTTCGAGTTTGAATATTTACCACACAGGAACCATCTATATTCGTGGAACCAGTAAAATATTTTGTAAATACGTACGTAGTCAAATTACGGTTCACAAATTTAATATGCCGTATTAACAATATTTCCTATGACGTGGTTCCTAATTTTTTAAATCTATAGATGTTTTTCTAACGTATAATTGCACTCAAAATCTGTCAATTTAAAATGGTTAGATAATACAGTAGGTACTTTAGATCGTTAGGTACCTACCTCGCAATTGTTCAGTATGGATGATACCTCCTCTTTTTTAGTTCTTTCTTTGATTAGCAGCTCTTTTATCTACTGTCAGCCATTATTTGTTCTTTTTTATCCTGTCCCTTTTGCCCACCATCCTTTTTTTACCCATCACGCCGTGTCCATTAAAGGGTAGGCAGAGAGAACGGACGTCCACTCCTTTCTATCCAATCACTTCTTTTGCTTCTTCCATCGACATAGCATTTCACATACAACCTCTCCTATTTCTCTTACTTCTGATCTGGCTATCCTTGAGAATCGATGTGTTCGATCCACGTTTTTCTCGGTCGGCCACGCTTTCTTACACTTTTTCTTTCTGCCTTATAAATTATTATCTTTATCATTATGTTTACATCAGTTCTTTCCACATGCCTAAACCATCTCAACTTATTGACTTTCATCTTTGCCACAACACTAACTTCCATACCACATTCCTTCCTAATATTCTCATTCCTTTCCATATCCCATAAAGCTTTTCCACATATTCTTCGTAGAGCCCTCATCTCTACTGCATTTATACCACATTCCTTCCTAATATTCTCATTCCTTTCCATATCCCATAAAGTTTTTCCACATATTCTTCGTAGAGCCCTCATCTCTACTGCATTTATACCACATTCCTTCCTAATATTCTCATTCCTTTCCATATCCCATAAAGTTTTTCCACATATTCTTCGTAGAGCCCTCATCTCTACTGCATTTATACCACATTCCTTCCTAATATTCTCATTCCTTTCCATATCCCATAAAGTTTTTCCACATATTCTTCGTAGAGCCCTCATCTCTACTGCATTTATACCACATTCCTTCCTAATATTCTCATTCCTTTCCATATCCCATAAAGTTTTTCCACATATTCTTCGTAGAGCCCTCATCTCTACTGCATTTATACCACATTCCTTCCTAATATTCTCATTCCTTTCCATATCCCATAAAGTTTTTCCACATATTCTTCGTAGAGCCCTCATCTCTACTGCATTTATACCACATTCCTTCCTAATATTCTCATTCCTTTCCATATCCCATAAAGTTTTTCCACATATTCTTCGTAGAGCCCTCATCTCTACTGCATTTATACCACATTCCTTCCTAATATTCTCATTCCTTTCCATATCCCATAAAGTTTTTCCACATATTCTTCGTAGAGCCCTCATCTCTACTGCATTTATACCACATTCCTTCCTAATATTCTCATTCCTTTCCATATCCCATAAAGTTTTTCCACATATTCTTCGTAGAGCCCTCATCTCTACTGCATTTATACCACATTCCTTCCTAATATTCTCATTCCTTTCCATATCCCATAAAGTTTTTCCACATATTCTTCGTAGAGCCCTCATCTCTACTGCATTTATACTACATTCTTCTCGTTTTGTCCATGTCCACGTTTCACATCCATACATCATCGATGCTAACAGGATTGCATTATGCACTAGTTTCTTAGCTTGCAGTGAGACGTTGTTGTTTCTCGTAATAGGTATAAGTGCATAGCTCACTCTACAACCAGAAACTTTCCTACATTCGATTTCTTTTTCATACTTTCTATCACTACTCATTCAAAAAAAAAATTGAAACTAACAAAACTAATTTTTTCCAGATATTTTTGTTCGCCGCCATGGTGGCATCAGTCCGCGCCGGAGTCCTGCCAAACCACTATGCTGGGCACGAACATCTTGATCTATCGTCTCATAACTTGGATCTAGCTGCGCACTCTCATGTAGACCTTTCAAATGCGCATCAAGAACTAACTGCGCATGCTGATCTATCAGGTTACGGAGGATCTGAGCACGACGACCATGAACACACCGACTATCATGCACATCCTCGCTACGAATTCTCCTACGATGTCAAGGATGACAAAACAGGGGATGAGAAGGCGCATCAGGAGAGCAGAGATGGAGACACTGTCCGTGGCTCATACACAGTTGTTGATCCAGATGGTCACAAGAGAATCGTGGACTATACCGCTGATAAACATAACGGTTTTCAAGCAACAGTTCGTAGGGAAAAGATTGCCAATTTTGTCGGAGATCTTCACCAATACGACCATGCTCAATACGCCCAGCATGCTCAATACGCCCAGAATGCTCAACATGCTCAAGCTTACGTAGCGCCTACTGTGACCCAAAATGCTTACGATTCTCATTCTTACGATGATTCTTATTCTCATGGATACCATTAAAAAGATTATAACCATTTATTATCACTAGTTAACGTTTTCAATAATAATTATTAATCTTTCAACTGTCATTCCTTATGATGAATTAATATTTAAGTACGGTTTAAGACTGACGGATCATGATTAAAATGTCATTTACCAAAGTGAGAATCATCGCCTGCATACAAGTAGTGCACCATTTGAACAAATTATTTTCATAATTTTGATTTTAATTTGTCTTGTGATATATAAGTAGCTTTGTATGTATATAATATGATGTTAAATTGTTTTATATTTGAATATTTTGTAAATAGCTTAATAAAATATTATTTTAATCAGAAATATACTTATTTAAGAACTCTTAAAACATTTTCACGAACCTTTAAGATTATGCATACCTAATAAAGGTGCGTTTATACCAAATGAATATAGAACCAGTAGCCTAAGTATGTAACTCGCATAGATAACTTGACATTGCGTCATGTTAAGGTAAACGTTACGTTACGTTTCAAGTAGACGCGAGAAATCACAGCGCGTACAAAAACGCATAGGTTTTCACTAAATTACGGTGACGTAGGCTTACATACTACCGATGTAATTAAAAACTGACAGTTGGCTCCGTTTTGGTACAAAACGAAGACTATAAGTACGTTTTGTGTCTTACATACTTAGGCTACAGACCTGTAAAATAAGAGTATATTTTCTTGATCGTTGATATGGTCACCAAGGAAATAACAAGAAAGAACTGCCATCGCCCATTATTTGTTGGTGTTTCTATCCATCACGATAACATAAAGTAGGTATTTCCAGCTCTAACAACTTCCAGCTCTGGCACTATATGTTCGATTGGTTTTTAAATGCACCCCAAGATTCAGTAGAATATAGAGCATAGAGGTATAGAACACTAACACTACGTTTATAGTAGGTAATCTGCAATCTATCATAGATCCATCTACGTTTAAGTAAACCTTATTCAGTCATTTTCTCTCATAGATAGAGATATTTTGCTAAAATTAGGTACCTACCTATGTAAGATTATTGGTTTGACATGAAGTTACATCCATTTGTACCGATCTAGCTAGATCTATAATAAAATTGAGTTTTTTTTTGTAAGTTTTAACAAAATTGTTGAGAATAGCACTGTATACTAAGTAGTAGGTAGTTGATTTTTTAAATATTTTTATTGTATTTATATTATATGTTTTTAAAGAACCTTCCCGAACCTCTTGATCTGAAGTCAGCGCGTTGGCCCCCAGACTAACTAAGAGGTCGGTTTTTTGTGTTTACTTTAAGTGAGCCCAGATTCATTAAAATAAGTCACATATTTTAAACATTTTATCATATTTCTACGCTAGAAGATCAATGGATAGATGCGATAATCGATATTTTTATAGACAACAATGAAATCTCGTTTATCAAAACCACAATATTATAAAAGCACATGAAATTTTTCATGATCACCAAGAGATGTCGCTAGCGTAGAAGATAGTTAAAATTGTGAAAAAATCTCCAATACTGATTTCTGTATATTTTGGCGAAAAAGAGAGGATGACTTACCAAAAAGTAGTATCCGACAACGAACGCGGTGGGGATAGTGGTCACTAGAAGAAAAGTCCTCCAGTTCTGCAGATAGATGGCTAACAGAGGACAGGTTATACAGCCAATGCAGTAGAACACCCCGATGCACAGGTTTAGTCCAAAGGTTCTCATTGAGGGTCGGACGTACTCCATCACTGAAATTTTTTTGTAGCTGAATAGCTTTTACAAATTTCCCACAGATGTCTCACTTAAATAATAACGAATTATTTAAAGGCACGTTTCATTTGCCAGAGTAAATTTGAAATAGGGAAATATTAACATGTTACTCAAAAACTTTGTGGTATTTAAAATTTATATGATATTAATTTGTTGTTAATGTAAAGTGAATTTAGAAATGATTTTGTACTGTAGGTTGTGGGTTTGATCCCAAATGCCGACCATCTTCCTCTTTCACGACCACGACACAATTTTCAAGTAGTATTTTACTGTGAGAGAGTCACTTTAAGTGACCACAAATTCCTTTAATTAATACACTAGTTTTCCCGACAGCCGTTGTCCTGTAGTCCTTACTATGAATATTGATTTCGAATTTGTAATTTATACAAAAATATTTTATAATTTAAAAAAAAAAATATGTCAATGGTTATCAGGTAAACAATAATTTTGTTGTTATAGAATTTTTCATAGATGACGTTGGCTTCGCAGGAAATTGTTACATACTAACTTTAATATCATGTTTTTATAAAATTTCTTATCCATTTTTTCAACTTTTTAATAGTATTCAATGTTATCCGGAGCGGTGATTCTATAGGGTGCTTTGACACACGTTTTCATATTAAATTTTGTGACTTCTCGCCAGCTTGAATGTCATGGAATTTGAATCTTAGAATACTGTTTATTTTTGGGAAGAACTTACCTATGATGTACATCATTGTGAAGTTGTTATCCGTTGCCAGGCCAGACATGAACCGGAACAGGGTGAATGATGTCAGATCCTTGGAGAAGACTGTGGACAAGTTGCCAATCAACGACAAGAAGTGAGCGATGCACAAGACGGGCAGTCTGCCTATGATGTCGGAGAATATGCCCAGTGTCAGAGTGCCGATGACAGAACCGACGAAGAAGAACGACTGCCCCAACACAGGCTTCCAATCTTCGTCACACACCCAATCAAACTGAAAAAAATAACGAATCAATAATGCAAAAGAAAGTCGGGTTTTTAAGCCTTCACACTTATAACTCGACGAGAACAGATTTTTATGATGCTTTGTTTATTGGATTCTTCTCCGCTCCGGATAACAGAATAATTTTTGAAAATTCGAAAAATGGATAGCAAATTATATCTACATTAATAATTCAGTTATGTATTTTTATATGTCATAGCATCAGGCCTAAAATATAAACCTAACGTAATTTTTTTTTCATCCCAGAGTCATTCAAAATCTCTCAGAGTGTTTGTAAACACAGTTTACTGCATTTACTGTAATATTTTTAAAGCAGTTTAAAAATATTATCTATTTTTTGTAGAATCTTCATAGTGACATCCCAGTTAAAACAGATAGCACGGAACCAAAGTATTCAATGAAAATGCATTAAAAAGATCAAAGATTGATTTAAAATTAAAATAAATGCAATTTAAACCATATTAAACATTTAATAAACATTTAAATGAAAATATTGAGTAGTGCATTTTTGGAGATTGACAGCTCCCTTTATCAATAATTGATTTCACATAAAGTTTGTACAATTCCACACATATGTAGAGGGTGCTAATGTAGGTAAGTCTCAAACTATGTGAGAGTAAAATAGTTCAATAAAACTTGCATATTATTTAGGTAGGTACCTACAATACCTATTATTATTTAAGTATTTTTTCCCTTTTATTGAACAGTGTAAGATGTAACATACACAGACAGTTTTTTCTATGTGAGTGGCAGACTATAATTCTTCTTTTTTCTAAACATTAAAAGTTATATTCTTCTTTTTCTTCTCTCTTTTTTATGAATTGTGAAAGTATGATTCTTCTTTTTCTGTGTGTATGACAGTTATATAGAGGTCTCTTAAGCAATGGGAAGCTAGACTAGAACCTGTTTAATTACCTAGCAATCAAGCCTGACAATCCAAATCAACAACGTTAAACAAGACGGGTATTAGCTTGTAAGATATAATATTAAAGTTAGTATGGACGGATTTACTGACAACAACGCCGTCCGTGAAAAATTTCATAACTATACAATTTTTATTTACTTGAACCATTGAGTTTCAAAACAGTAGTACCTACGCAATTTTTTGACGCTTTCAGAAATATTTTTTTAACATTAAAACATACATATTTTAAATGTTTTTTTCTTGTATATAATATTACAAATTTGAAATCAATATTCATAGTAAGGACTACGTCTGTCGGGAAAGCTAGTATAATATAAAACTTATACCAAATAACAATTATTCTAATTTCTAATAATTCACTAATGTTTGATTTTAAATGGTATGAACAAACCACTATGGCCTTACGACAGTCTTCTACTGCTTTTTCGAAGGCTGGCTTAGTGTGATCACTTTATGTTAACAACGTTCGCCATTAGGTGGTAATGTTCAAATTTTCGAAATTCCCAATCACGAAATATTTTTCACATGTTCAAGATGTAGAAAAATCTCGGCAGGATTCGAACCTGCGTCCCTAGACGTCTTTTACGGAGGCGCTAGCTGCTGACCAACTGGCCCGACGCTAATTCCTTCGTAATACGTTTATGTAACAAATACATGTATTTTTAATTATTAATAAATAATAGAGCCGAGAAATTAATGAGAGTTGATTTTTTTTTAAAACAACTAGAGCATCCAACTTTATAGATATCGACTGGTGTCATAAAATTGGGCCAGGATATGAATATATCTATAATTTTGTTGGCGGCAATTAGAATTTTGCAGAAGATTCCTAAAGTTCTATTCAAATCTGCATCTTATACTTTTTTTTTCAAAATTACCCTCCACCCCTCACCCCTCACAATGTCCTTGAGCCATTTCGAAATTTTTAATACCTATAGGTACGCTTAAATTCGACATTTTAAAGAGCAAAAATATTTAGAAGACAGTCCAATAAGTTGTAAATTTAGCTCTGTCAGTCGTTTACAAATAATGATTAAATATATCTACTATATAAATTAAAGTCGGGTTAGTGCGAACACTTATAACTCGAGATCGGCTGAACAGATTCTTCAGACGATTGCTTTATTGGATTCTTCTCCGCTCCGGATAACAGAATAACTAATAAAAAGTTGAATAAATGAATAAGAAAGATATAAAATATACATTTAAAGTTAGTATGGAAAGGATTTCAGACCGAACTGCCACCGCCATCTATTGGGGAAATAGCGAGATGTATGGTAGAAATAGTATTGATATTTTGGTAGAAAGATTCAATAGATCTATGTTTCCACAGATGGGGATGGGTCAGCTAGTTTGACATAAAACAGCTTAAAATAAAACAGGGAAGCGAAACATAATATAGAGATCGCCAGATGAAATGACTAATAGCGAGGGCTGCGGAGGACATGGAGGATTAGAGGCGTTCGTTTACTCAACCATTGTGCCGATCACGATCTTTAATGAGGAAATGATTGAAGAATGAAGAAAAATACGACACAATATTTTTCATGACGTCTATCTAAAATACCAAATAGTAAAGTAATATAATGTTGTTACCTATAAATGACGTGGCTATAAGAATACCATTATTATAATGAGATATGAATTACAGTAGGTATGATTATTGGTGTTGACTTGCACAAAAATGTGGGTATGTGTGCATGCTCATGCATGTAAAAATCACGACAATTACATGCCCATTTGAAGTAATGAGATAGCATTAGGTATACCTGTGACGCGTGCGTTATATGACGTGAAGTTGTTTTGTTTATATGTATGAAGTTGTTTTGTTTATATGCCTACGAGTTATTTTGCAGTGAGATATCGTAACATCTAGAATTATTTATTTTATGTAGATTCTTTTACTATTTTTTCAATTAAATATCAAAATATTTTAATAATAATATAATTAAAAATGTTGATGCAAACATAAATCATTTTTATCTTGACTTTTATGACGATAAAAAACCCTTTGAGAAGAAAATAATACTACAGAAATAATGTGCTACTGCGCATGGTCCCAACAAGTAGGTACCATATGACTGCTGTTATACTCTTACAAACTGTGACTTGTACAAATTGTCTATAGCGGTGTGTGTCATTCGATTTTTTATTTTTAATATTTTATCGTTAAAACATTTTATGTTTCAAAGTATTATTACTTATTTATTTAATTCTTTATACACATAAAAAAATAGTGGCAATGGCGGAATTATTGCCGAAGCAATCTCTAACATCCAACCACATTATTAGTTAAAGGAACCACTTATGGGTTTTATTGTGTTGTATTGTGCTTGTGGATGAAAGAAAAAAGAAATATTATTGACAATTATTTATCTTCAGTCATGTGACTGTTGAATAAAGGAACCAATTTTCGGTTCTGCGCATCCCAAAAAAGTTCTCTAATAATATTTGTACTCAGTGAAACAACATTGTTACAAATAAATTAATTTCTAAAAATTTAGCAGAGAGAAGAAAAAAATATGTTGAAGGAAAGTACCTTCTCACATTAGTACGGCGAAACAGTTTAAATCGAGGATTAGAAACAGCACGGTATAAAAAAATCCCTGAACTTTCACAAATATTTCCAAACCGAAATTAACCAAATCGTTCTAGCCTTTCTCGCCTTTAAGGGAGACGCACGTTGAGCTTATCATTTTGATATATAGGTAATTTGACTTTTCATTGTTCTTTTTTGTAATTTCACACATATAAAGTTAAATTTTTACGAACCAAAAGTTATTCTTGGTAAGATTCTTTGAGATGGACTTTAACTATACAGTTTTAAAACCTACTAGCTTTCCCGACAGGCTTTGTCCTGTTGTGGTCCCAATCTAACTATGAATATTGAATTCGAATTATTTGTATGGTGATGAATTTATTATCTTTTGACCAATGTAATTCCGAACGATGCGTCTGTTTTAAACCGTGTATATTCCATCCGCATTCTGTCAATCGCACCAATTGACAATTAATTTCTGTTAATATTTCAAAATTGGATTAAAAATTGTAAGGTAAAAAGTACTAATAAGGTTGTCTACGTAGAGTTTTCTTTAATTTTCTAATTTTCCATGCATATTTCTTAATTTTTTCTTCTAAAAGGACATTCTCCTGATAAAAGCCTACACGACAAAAAAAGAATTAGCGAAATCGGTCCAGCCGTTTAGGCGTGATGCGATGACATCGGGAAGTAGCTCTCCATTTTTATATATTAGACTTCAAATTAGATATTTTTCAAATCAAAATGGACATAATATTTCAACTCAAAATTTGACATTTTCAACATTTTTGAACATGTCAAAGACTCCCATACTGGTTAATTTCAGGAATTCGTATAATTTCGCCACCTAATTTGCGAACATTGCTAACGTTAAGTGATCACACTATGCCAAGGAAAACCTCTAGAGGTTCAGATTTTCATAAACTAATACTGCATTCAATTTGATTTGAAAAAAAAGTCCAATTTGAGTTGAAAATACCCCTTTCGAATTGTAAACATTCTATTTGAGTTGAAAAATACCCCTTTCGAATTGTAAACATTCTATTTGAGTTGAAAAATATCCCGTTCGAATTGTAAACATTCTATTTGAGTTGAAAAATACCCCTTTCGAATTGTAAACATTCTATTTGAGTTGAAAAATATCCCGTTCGAATTGTAAACATTCTATTTGAGTTGAAAAATATCCCGTTCGAATTGTAAACATTCTAGTTGAGTTGAAAAATACCCCTTTCGAATTGTAAACATTCTATTTGAGTTGAAAAATATCCCGTTCGAATTGTAAACATTCTATTTAATTTGAAAAACATTCTATTAGATTTGAAAAATGTCCATTTCGATTTTTGTATTCTTTCTTCATCGACGAAAATGAGTTTATGATGAGCAAAGATCAAAATAAAATTAAGACGTGACATTCAACATACCTCTGATGCTATAGTTTCGAAATCATTATCTCTTCTATAGATCCATCCGGTATCGCATTT
This sequence comes from Mystacides longicornis, assembly GCA_963576905.1. Lineage (NCBI taxonomy): Eukaryota > Metazoa > Arthropoda > Insecta > Trichoptera > Leptoceridae > Mystacides > Mystacides longicornis. Next base: position 9,352,960 of record OY756432.1, read on the forward strand.
CACATTCCCACAACCGACTTCATCTTCATCACACTTCAAACTGTGGCACTTGCTTACATTATGGTCAGACATCCAAGTGACCAGTTCTTGTCCATTCTGGAAGGTACAGTTGGTCACAAGGTCCAAAGCTCTGCTAGAGTTGCACCAATGTGGAGGCACTAAGCTGATGAACGTCTGCGAGAAGTAGTGGAAGGAGGATACGATGTTCACTACGCAGAAGAGGAGCATCAGTAAGATCTGATATCTCCCAAAATCTCCAGCCTTCTTCAGCATGTCCTCAATAGTCATTTTGGATTTTTCACAAGACATTTTAAAGTATGTTTGATACTTGGATATTTTGTTATAATCATCGATTACATCCCTTTTTATGTTTTTTTTTTATCTGAAACAAAAATACTAATTTTAATTAATAGATAATATAATTTTTCCTTTTTTAGAAGTCACCAAAGAAAGAATAAAAAAATCAATAGTATATATATTATGCTTTTTTATATTATATATAGTATATATATATTTTATGCTTTTACTATTATCGGTTCTTAATTATTTTTATCTGTCCCTAACGTTAATGATTTGAAGATTCATATAATGTTGTGGCCTGCCATGGCTTTTGTTGTTCTGTTTATATTTTGGTATTTTTTATTATTATGAATTGTTCCTTTTCTGATTTTCTCATTATGTAAGTAGATGTTTATTTTAAGTGCTATATTTTGTTATGATATATTACTGTTAAAGGCAATATGCCGTATATAATGAATAAATAAATAAATAAATAAATAAATAAATATACTTGTATTTGAAATTCCGCTAGAATAGAATCATTATTTTTACGAATTATTTATTATTTCATTTTTTAATTATTGCAATATTAGAAATATTTTTACTGATACGGGTAGACGGTGCGGAGATACGGACGGCCAGAATTTTAGAGTACCTATGTATTATCAGAAACAAAATTACAAGTCATAAGCCGTGTCCAGACAGACCGAGCACGGCTCGCGAGCCATGCTCAGACTTTCGTTTGAAACAACTTTACAGAAGTTTCAAAATGCTATGGGATTCTAAAGATGCAGATTATTTAAATAAAAATTAACGAGAAGATTGCTGGAGCCGTGCTCGATCTGTCTGGACACGGTCATTACTGGAACAATGCATGTTTTAGAAATTTAATTTTAATGTAAGATATAAAAAAAAGCTTTTGCGAATGGAAACCAGCAAATAGAGCACAATAATACCAAGTCAGGCCGTCTCTGTGCAGGCCTAAATGCAGGAACCGGGATGTGACAGAAAAAGGAGGGGTTTTAGCCTGTTCTCCGACACTTTCCAGGGTTTGTCCTGAGAATAAAGATATAAGAGCTTGATATAGTAACCCAACGTTTCGTTCATTCTGATATGTTCATCGGTATCGACCATTTTCTTCATTCAAGGTTCAATTTTGCTTAGTGTGAAAGATATCAAATCTATATTTGTGTTCACTTTGGCTGAGCCTAAAATCATTTAAAAAAATATTCGTGAATTTAGACCCGCTCTATAGACCCGTCAACTGTTATTATTTTGAAAGACGCTGTTATCTTTGTTTTGATTATTGTGAAAAAGATGACCAAATAAGTGTTCATTTTCATAAACCAAAAACAGAAGTGTCTAGTAGTTTTTTTACAGATTGTTGTAAGTAAGAAACTCGGTATTGACTGTATTAGATTTCAGAACATACTGTTACATTTATGAGAAGCCAACAATATAATTAGAAATTACTATAAAATAATTTCTTACAGTTCAATATTAATCTTTTAACGCTTTTTCTAAACTTCTTATAATCTCCTCTGTAAGAAACATTGGACGGCGCATGTCCTAAAAAGTCTATCTCTCTTCCCTATTTCCTCCAATATTTCTTCATTTATTAATTCACACACAATAATGTTCGTTTTTTTTATTGACATTTTGAATCAATATTTTTGACTCATTATATAGTAAATTTAATGTTTACACTTTCATAAAAAACCTCCGAACCACTTCCAAAACAAGAATTGTTCTAGTCATGAAAATAACTCATTTAATTTTTTTTTCGAATGACATGGACTGACCATAACGGTGCCGTCTTAGAGGAGGGCCAAGTCAGGAGCAAAAGGAATATAAGAGCATGTATGCGGAATGTTATGCGTTTGGAGGAAGCGAAAGAGGTTTGTTTAGATAGGAAAGAATGGAAGTCCGTACTCTCTGCCTACCCTCTTCGGGAAACGGCGTGATGGGTAAAAAAAATATTTTCTGATAATACCCTAACATTCCGGCCGTCCGTGTCTCTGTATCAATAAAAATATCTCTAATATTGCAATAATTAAAAAATTAAATAATAATTCGTAAAATTATAATCTATTAGTATATTATTGTTTTTTTTTATTATTTCTTTGGTGACTTATAAAAGAGGAAAAATTCTATTATCTTACCTGTGTCTGTTTATTATTATGTTTTATATATATGTATTTCGTAAATGGCTTATGAAGCCGTAGAAAGATAAATAAATACCTATGGAATTGTTAATCTCTACATACATTGAATCTGTCAGATCATGGACAGTATTTCTGAGGGCTTACAACCTTCATTTGTTTGGGTTAAAGGCCTTTGACATTACTTTAATAATATTCCCCGTATAAATACTGTCGAATGTCAATTTACAATAGTACGAATTTCGTATGCGAGTCTTACTTATAACCTTATACAGAACAGAAGATTTGAAAATATTGGTTTTCAAGGAGATTATTTCAAATAATATGAATGGTTTTACCCTATTAATTAGGAAAATATCCAGTATTCAATCTCAAAGGATAATATTATGTAACCCTAGCTCTTATTGGAGCAAATATTTACTAATCCCGCGATAACTTAACCTACTAGATAGGTATACCTGTCGTTTTACGGAAGAAACCTTGAACTTCGATTCTACTTAATTGTCTAGGAAGGCAACGTTATGAATGCTAAAATGGTTGACAGTTTGAGAAGGTGTGGGCGTACTGAATGAATCCATGCTGTCAGATAAGAAAATATATACCTACTCCAAAAAAATTAAGAAAAAATAAATAAAAAATTTCGACGTAGGAATCATATAAGATACATTGGAGAAACAAAAATTTACATTCGTTGTATACGAAGGATAAAAAAATGTCCATTCTCTCTGCCTACCTAGTCTGATAATACGATAATATTTTGGCACACGGTGTATTAAATTTCTAATCATCATTTTATGCATTGGTCAGATTGTGTTAATTCTATATTATTAAAATATATTACGTACCAATAATAATTACTCCAAAACATTTTTTTTTAATTATTTGTTCATAAAAAATATATCACTCAACACTTTTTTAAAGCGGGTAACACTTCACGCTTTTATATGAATGACAACACTGAATGAAATACAAAAAAAGAAAACATAGAAAAAATGTTTTGTATATATTTTGAAATTGGAATTGGAATAATTTAAAAATTGGAAGCATTCAAATAATAGTCGATCGTTAGACAAGAACCGAATTTCGAAACAATTGTTTTAGATTAGCAGGAAGTGCCAATAAAAATGGAGTATGACTCATCCGTTTGTGAGTGGAGACAAGATATCCAACTGTCTCCGGACGAGTCCACGGAATGGTTAACACTCAGCCAGCTAGTAGGTAGGTACAGTTTGATAATGATGAATTAACTGGAATGCTGTGTATGTTAGTACACTCTGCAAATAATATGAAACATGTGTCAAATGTAAACGGGATACACTCTTACACCGGTATGCGTGTGTATTGTGCTATGAATTCCATTATCGAAGCACATCTGCTTCTATGTTTAAAAAATATTATAAAAACAAGCTGGTTAGGGGCCGTTCAAGTATTGAGTAACGCACTTTTGTTTTAACTTTTGTCCTTCCCTTCCTCCCATGTAACGCACCGTAACACTTTTCTGTAACCAATCTCTCCCTCTCTAAACGTTACGGAACACACAAGTGAATATTTATTTTTCATAAATTGTGACTTTCATTTGCGTGAAGTATGTACTGAAAGGTCGATCCACCTTTGATCTTGTTTCAATTGTGTAAAGTGTAAACAAAAAGGGTTGAAATCTTGGAAGAATTCTAGTTTTTTTTATTTTAAAAAAAGCTACGTTCAAACCGTCCTCCGCCCCAGTAACGCACAGTAATATTTAACAAGACCCCCCTCCCTCCAAATTTCGTTAAGTAGTACTTGAACGCCTGCTTATACTGTTTCTCTCACAATTTGACCTCAAGAATCTGAAGCCAATGATTGGATCAGGTTATTCTTCAATGTGTATAAATGCTGTTTGTTCCTCTTGACAATTCAAATTCAATTCTTGCACAGAGCACATTCATTTATTTGATACCAACATTTTGCACAGATTACAATAATTATAGAATAAAAAAAAGAGATTCCTATAGAGTACAAAAAATTGGTGCATTGGCGGGATTATTGTCGGAGCAATCTCTTACAATATCTCACCTTACAACAGAACATAAAAAAATATACTAATTTACCATAAATAAGTAAAAACTATCATATTATATTTCTCACGCAGATAAAGTATACCAAATAGGATAAGATCAGGTAGAGACTGGAAATGGGGTAAGATGAGATCATAGAGTCTACAATGAACCGGAAGAGAGTTAATGGGTCTTATAGTTTTTTTAAAGGAATTTGTATTCCAGGTGCAAGTACCGCCATTTACGATCAAACTGATATGGATGGGCGGGATGCTCTACATTTTGAGAGAGCGATATCTATCGATTCAATTAGTTTTCTATAAAATAGCTGTGATTGTGAAATCGTTTCACCGCTACGACTACGATATGTTAGGATAGCAGTCGAATCGCAGACTATGTCCTGTAGTCCACACTCAATTACACAGAGTTGATATCTACTTTTGTACAATTCCATCCGTACACAATACCTCTATTACTCACATCTGATGACAGACATGTGAAGACTTAATAGTCGCGTATAACATTTTAATTTACTGCTATCGTATTTTGATCGTCAAAGTCTGTTAATGAGATGAATCTTCGTCTTTTTTATCATTTCACGTAAAAATTTATAATATCAAATTGAATACTATTGTTTCATAATGTATGTAAGGTGTAGATTAGGCGGAAAGAACGGACCTCCAATCTTTTCTATCCAAGCATACCTACTTCTTTCGCTTCTTCCACCGATTTTACATTTCTCAAACAACCTCTCGTATTTTTCTTGCTACTTACCTACCTGTAAGTTTTTTTTACAAAAATTGGGCGGTTGATCACGCCTTTTTACACATTTTTTGATCATCCAATTCTTTTGATCTCAATTGGACTTCCTCAATCTATGGAGATTGTTAGAATGATCGAGATAAAACATCTCGGACATAATATAATAAATAATTATTAATGCCAAACATCTTTCAAGTACATAATATTCGACGCATCTGTTCAAGTAATTAGTGAAGTTCCACATGAACTGATTAGTGTTGCATTGTTGAATAAATTATCGATGAAATTTTTACACTAGACCACAAAATCTTTTCTACAAAATACTCGACGATTTTATCGTACATTGATTGGTCGATAGCTCGATTTATTCCCCTTTTAATTTAATTTTATACAATATGTATAGGTTGGAAGTGGGTGGATAGTAAAATTGCAATTTATAAATACTTAGTTTATTTACACTAAAATTAAATAAAAAAAATATATCGGAAATAATGACGTCATTCAAAAAACGAAAAACAACATTCGAATCCTAGTACTGTGAGATCCCTCGTATGATTTAGTGGTGGTAGGAATGGATGGCTGGAGCAGCATACACTGATGGGGCGGCGTAGGCGACTGGAGCAGCGATTTTGGCAACTGGAGCGGCATAAGCCAATGGAGCGGCGAATTTAGCTACTGGAGCGGCGTAGGCTACTTTGGCGACTGGGGCAGCATAGGCGACTGGAGCAGCGTAGGCTACTGGAGCGGCAACTTTGACGGCATGAGCCAAAGGTTCACGGTGGACAACAGCGTTGAATCCGTTGTGTGGGTCAGCGGTGTATTCTACGGTTCTCTTAACACCGTCTGGGTCAACGAGGGAGTAAGATCCATGGACAACATCTCCGTCACGGCTTTCGTGTTGGCTCTTGGAGTCTCCGGTCAAACCGTCTTGGACATCGTAGGCGAAGTTGTATTGAGGATGGTGATCGTAGTCATCAGCAACGGCGACCTTGGCGACAGCTGGGGCGGCATAGGCAAGAGGAGCAGCGAATTTAGCGACTGGGGCGGCATAGGCGATGGGAGCGGCTACCTTGGCATATGCGGGAGCATGGGCGATTGCGGGGGCGTGGGCATAAGCGAGGGCTGGCTCAGCAATGATGCCAGCACGGGCTACGGCGACCAAGGCGGCGAAGACTACGAACTGTAACAAAAACACACAACATTATAGTGGCGGACTAACTTATGGCCTAAAACAAAAATATCGGACGGAATTTACTCCGAGGGTCTTACGGCGATATCCGAGGCCCACCTAGTAATAAAAGATAATGAAACGTATATTTCAAAGGTAAACGTAACCCAGAATATCAAAAAGTAAAATTCGATTATTAAAAGTTTCAAACTTCAATTTATTTTAGTCAAGTAATCTCACAAATTATAATATATCGAACACAAAATATCACTATTTTAAAAATAAGAAAAAATTAAAAAAACTACAAAATAAATCCTGTTCTCTTGTGTACATACATAAAAACTAATTTTATGAGTCTGCTTTAGCTAAATGATTATAAGTACTGCAAAATTATTTATAGAATAAATTACATAACACTAATATTTTAATAACATAATAACAGACTTTTATCAACGAAAAAAAAACGTTTTTTTTTCACTCGAATTGTTATTGTTGCTTGTTTATTTTCCTCGCACTTTGTATAATACACAGCAAACACAAAAAAATAAAATAAAAAAAGCACAAACAAAATTCGTAAAAATTTTGAACGGTACTATTGTAAGTTTTCAACTTCATACCTTGAATGCCATTTCGATCTTTGTGTTCTGACAGACTAAGATGAACTTACGTACGGTGTAGTCTTCGGTTTGGTTTATATACCGTCACTAGGGGCGGGTCCTTTCACCGGTATATCGGAGGGAAGGGAGAAACCCCGAGGACGAAGTTAGTAGTTAGCACCGATAAGATTAATTATATTTTTCGCACTATAGACGTGAGAAATAATTCTTTAATTTTGAACCCAAAAATACTTCACTCAAATTAATTCATTTTTAATTGTTCAACCTATTAAAAAAACATGCAAAGATAATTGTTATAATGTTGTCCTAACAGGTGAACGATAAAGATATTTATCTACGTGTAACATTTGCTTCAAATAGTCTCCTTTGCTTTAATTCTAGAACTCCGATTTGAAGCATTTATGAAAGAACCTTGACCTATTTCTGTATCGGTTCCGCTAAAATTAATAAGCGTCACGTCAAATTTTGAATTTCTCGGGGATATTTTGAAGGGATTTCACGACCGCAGGAGCATATCGTCCAACAAGAATATTCCACGTTCTGTGATTAGAGGGAGACCTATAAATTCCTGGGTGACGCAAAGGCGCGAGCAGATGCAAATATGTGGGTTGGCGGAAGTGGTGCAGCAGAGTAGAGTGTACAGCATGAGGATGAGGAGAGCTGACTCTAGTATAGTCTTTATAGACGTTAAGCTGGGAACAAGCCAAGGAGTGAGAGAGGGAGAGAGAAATTGTGAAGGGATTTCAATCAACTTGAGCGATATTGCATAAGAAATCCATCAAAGTGAATATAGCTCCAAGTGATTTCAAGCGAATGATTTCCAAATGTCAAAATTCTCATAATCGACGTAATATTTTTGCTTATTCTCAAATAAATCTTGATCAAGACATTATATTATTATTAATGTAACTTTTATGATGAAAACAAGATAACAATATTCTTGATTGTTTTTGAGAGGTATCCGAGAAAAAAAAATACATGAGTAGTTTTGACATAAAAGCGATACGGTCCTTTAAAATTTCCGTTTAAATTGATCAAATAGCGGGTCATTTTAGAGTAATTATGATAAATTATGTGGAAAAATCAGTTTAAATTTAATCGGGTTACCTATCTGTCTCTTTATTTTTGGAATTTAATTTTTTACCCATCACGCCGTGTCACGTAAAGCGTAGGCAGAGAGAACGGACCTCCACTCTTTTCTATCCAAGCATACTGCTTTCCCTTCTTCCATCGACGTACAATTTATCATAATATGACCTCTCCTACATATTTCTCTTACTTCTAGCCTGGCCAATTTTTCGAGACAAATTCTGATACATCAGGTTCCTTCTCCTTTACTTGTAGATTCTTCAGATTCTTAATTCAGATGCAAACCGATTATATTTTTTTCCCACAAGGCAATGAAATTTTTAAATTTAAAATGTCTACGAAACTAGTCAGGACATTAAACAATGTGGAAAAACAGTTATTTCTAACTAGCTAATACCCGTCTTGCTTTACGTTTTTAATTCCGAATGTCAAGCTTGATTGGTAGGTAATTAAACAGGTTCTATTGTTCTAGTCTAGCTTCCCATTGCTTAACTGACCTCTATAACTGACATAAGCACAGAAAAAGAAGAATTACACTTTCACAATTCATAAAAAGAGAGAAGAATGACAGTTTTAATGTTTATAAAAAAGAAAGAAGAAAAATTATAGTCTGCCACATACCTAGGTACATGGAAAAAACTGCATGTATCATAATATGTTACATCTTACACTTGATTCAATTCCACTGCTCAATAGAAGGGTAAAAAATTCCTTTAATAGTAATATAATACAAACCTACCTAAATAATATGAAAGTTTTACTCTCAATATGGTTTGAGTCTTGACTACATTCCCTACAACCTCTATGTGTGGAATGGTACAAATTTTATGCGATTGGCTAATGATAAAGGCAGCTGTTTTACCGACCTCAAACGTTAGTCGAAAAGTAATCTGAAAATGTACTTTCATTTTAATGTTGATAAAATGTGTTTTATATGGTTTGAATTACATTTATTTTTACTTCAAAACAACCTTGAATCTTTTAAATACATTTTTATTCTGTCAAACTTTGGTTCCATGCAACATTTACATGAGTAATTTTGTTTTCAAAAGATGGCCATCTGTGTTTACGCAGATTTTACTATGAAAATTTTGTAATTTTAGAAATTTATTAATCACATTAAATATATATGAGAAATTGTAAAAATTTGTATCTATGATTACCATAAATTTCTTTTCCATGTCTGGATACATCAAACTCAAAATAATCGCCACAAATTGTTGAAGAGTTTTGCATGTAACTTGACATCAATGGTTGATGTGTTATAACTTCAAGATGCAAGTAACAACATCTGGTAGATTATTACTGAGCGAATAAAAATCAACTTGATTATGCAAATAAACTCACCTACATAGATTAACAATACTCTCTATTTTGGTGGTTCAACTTATAAATCTGCAATCCCCAGACTCGTCACAGGAAATTGAAGAATTAATTGCCCATAGTAGGATTCGAAACCTACCGAGATGCTCACTTGACGTCAATAGATGTTGTATTATTATTATGTGAAAAATTCTATGGCAATTAGGCAAAACTATTTAATGTCATTTTGAGAAAGGCATTGGAATCAAAACAAAACTACACCACTACAATATAATTTAAAAAAATATGTGAAGTTACCTATAAGGAAATTTTCAATGAATCAATGCAGGTATATCAATATCCAATTTAGGTATTTCTTCTTCTCCTTATTGATAAATGCCATTATCTATTAAAATTAAACAAAATTTGAACCAAAATGTACATAGGAAACAAATTCAAATTTAAGTTATTGGCTTCTGAAAAATGTCAAGTTTTTCAAGGTAGAACCATTTTAGTAGTAGTATTATTTATGAGTATGAATGAATGAATGAAAGAATTTTTATTTATTTTTTGTCCAATCATTATTTAATTCATAAAACATAAAATCAACAATTGAAAAGCTATATAAAAAAAATAAAATATGTATAATCTCAAAGTTTTATTGTTAAATCAGCAGAGTAAAAAAAATATTCTCCCAAACAAATGGAAACCAGAAAAGATATTCCGACCCACCGTTATATTAGTTATTCGCTTCTTAACCCAACATTATATCATTTTTATTCCATAACCGAAATAAAAAATTTAAAGTTTAAATAAATCTGATGCTAGAACACAGAATTCTATACAATAAATAACGTAGAATCCCGATTCGCATTCAAAAATGAAGCCGAAATATTGCAACTTTTGACAGTTTGGTTCCCAAAAGAACGTGGTACGGTGTATATTTATTCAGTCGATTTTGTCGTGTTTTTTACAATAAAATATATTTTTACATTGAAATACCTAAGTGAAATTAGATCATTTTTAAGTATCTTTATAAATGTCAACATCATTTCTTACGTTCCGTTTTGACTACTGTACTGTCAAAATTGCCGGCCAAATCGGCTTCACTTATTTACTATGAAGAGCTATTGGAGTACTCCATCTCGGTAGTTATATATAAAAATCTATTTGCTAGAAACACACTAATTGTATCAGCTTGTGTTGTGTCGAGCCAGAAGCATTATTGTTTTTATATAATATGGTTTAAGATACATTTAGACTCTGTATGAAGCTGATAATATGCTTTTAGCGGGCCACAACACAAAAGAAGAAAGAGAACTTATTTATAATGATATGTAGTAAAAATTTATAAAATCACTGGCACCCGCAAGAGTCTGTTATTGATTATGGTCAATCTTCTTTACATCCCATAAGCTGCCATTGAATATTTTTTCAATACAATTATTTCCCTTCTCAACTAAATGGGAAATTTTAAGGAACTCTCTAAAATTATTCATCTGCAACATAATGTTTCTGAATTAAAATACACATAAAGAAATTCAAGAAAGATAATTAATGAAATTCTTACATAGCTTACCATTTTGTTAAATAATGTTGTCTTGCAAAAATAAAACTTTTGAGTTTGTTTAAATAGAAATGCACTTTTATCAATCAATTTGATCATTAGAAGTATGTACTTAATTGCTATGTCAAAAAGGTGGGATGAAAGCAATTAGTCTTGTTGAAAACACGTTTGCCAGAGGAACCTGAAAAAATATAAACAAAATTAATTACTTTAATTACTATTAAGATCCTGTAATTTCGGTACTTTCCGCCTTATAACATAACTATTCTGCAATTTGCAACGCATAAATGTTTGAAGTTATGGCTTAAGCTTACAAATATTTTAATCAATTAATGACTTACCAGTTTTATTTTCATTAAACTCAATTGAAAATAATTATTTTCAAAATCGAACCGTAACTTTCGTTTGACAACAAAATACGATTTATTGTGAAGTGTCCATAGATAATATAATATATACTGGAAGTGTCATCCTGTCATCGTGGTGTGATCCATGGATAACAAAAGATAATTATTATTACAATTCAACATTAGTTAGAATATAGGTATAAGTACTATAAAATTATTTTATGGTATAATAATATTTTGATTTACTTTTATAATGGCCTCTTAAAATACTTAATTCATTCAAAAAAATATTTTTTACACATAAACCACCTTAAATGTGAAAAAAAAAATATAAAACATTCAATAAATTATATTTTTTCTCAAATTACTTATATAATGGCCTCTTTAAATACTTGATTCATTTAAAAAAATATTTTTCACACAAAAACTACATTATTGTGTAAAAAAAAAATTATAAAACATTCAATAAATTATTATAAAAAATTTCTTCATTCTTTTTTGTTTTCTCGCTCACTATCTATGGCGACCGCGGACCGATTGTCATTAGATTCAGATTCTGACAGCACATACAAACAAAACGAAACAGCGATTGAATTCCAAATTCAAAAACATATTGAAATATATTTTTCTAAGTAGGTACCTAAGCTATATATAATTACTAAGATTAGGCTATTCATGAATTGTAAAGATATAGGGGCATAATATGTGATACTTTTTGAATTTGCTGTCCCTGTAACTAAAATATGACAGGTTTTGAAGATTATTTTGTATACTATGTTCTAGACATGGAGTAGCAGCTTTGAAATAATAATACCTGGTACATTATGCAGTCTAAATAGATTTTATGAAGATCTTTAAAAGGTATAAATGCTACACTTTCAAACAAATAATGAAAGATTCCAAATGAAGGTTTTATGCAGAGCATATATCAAATATGGTTCATTATGCAGTCTAAATGGATTTTATGAAGATCTTTAAAAGGTATAAATACTACACTTTAATATAATATGAAGTTCTTAAAAGTTTGATATACTTTCTAAATCCTTAATATTGATTTTAATCAAATTCTCACAATGTGTATTTTTAAAACAAATCCCTGAAAAATGCAAAATTTTCTAATCTTGTCTTATATATTTGCAACCATGTAATCACTTTATTTTGCTTTCATATATTAAATGAATTATGTTTTTTTCTAGGTCAGAACCTTGCAAGGATTTTGGATATGTCAAGAAACGCTGCCAAAAATATTACCCACCTTGTTTTGTGATGAATGTAACATTAAATAAAATAAGTAAAAGGTAAGAGAATATAAGTTTGCATTTATCTACATAAGAATTTTGAGCTCGATACAGTTTCGTGAATTCATATTCTGGTAATATTTTGAGATTTAGATGTGGGTAAGTACACACTACGCAAACTGTTTTACCATCCAATTCTTGCTATTATGGATGTTCATACAAATTTCAAATTAAATCTTCATTAATATATTTTATTACCTTAGCTTTATTATATTTTCTTTAATATTTAATACATTTTCTTTAATATTTAATATGATTTTATCTGGTACCCACATAATTACTCATCTATCTGGCTATAAATAAACGGACTAAAATATTATGTAGATATTGATTTCATTGTGATCTTATTCATTTAAATACTTCAAAAAAATCTCTGTTATAAAAAGAGTGTTGATTTTGGCTACTTATAGATGTATTATATACCTACTATAACTTTAATTAATGTACCTACATGATATTACATAATGTAAATTATGTGGAAGATGGAATGATATTATATGTCGTATCATAATAATGTTGTATTTTTTCTAGGATGAATGATTTGTTACAAACCTTGGAAGGTCGTCAAGAAAGGCTTCCAATCAAACCTCTTACTGGCCGCTGTCTTTGAAGAATACTTCTTTTAACACGATGATTAAGTATACGACACCCTATGAATATTTTTTTTAACGAATCGAAGGTAATTATGCTAAAGTGGTTTTGAGTTTATTTACATACTAATTTAGATACAATATAATACCGTTGTTGAGTGTGATTAATTGGAATACAAATATTATGTGGATAAAACAAATGTTTTATTAAACTGATTAAAATCCCGAAGACATTAATTTAAAGATTCTCAATTATTGTCAACAATTTTATTTCTTTCTCTCAACAATTCTGTCAAGTTCACTGTACCTTATGATCTAATTTATCACTGTTACCGGCCAGTTTGTCTATGGAATGTTCATACCAATTTCAACGATGATTTTAAGATTTATCTTTTTCAACAATGATTTTAAGATTTAAACATTATTTATATTTCAGGAATATAAAATGATTCAACAATTGTTGCTAAATTATTTAATACTTATCTACATTAGAATATAATTTTCTCAGGTACCTACATAATTACTTATCTATTACATTGTCTACGACAGTTTGAAAAAAAACTGTGGCCATAAATTTGCTAAAATGTGTCAGATTTCAAAATGGAGGATTATTTTGCAATTTTTTTCATTAAATCTTTGTTTATTGAGAATAATAAGATTTGAATAACATTTATATGTATAACAAATCAATCTCCAATTATTTTATTACATTTTCATACAGTAATACCAAGATTCCATTCTACGTTTACATGAGTAATTTTGTTTCCAAAAGATGGCTTACTGTCTTTTGTGAAAAATTTGTATGAAGATCTTAAAAAAATAAAGTTTTTTAAATAGCTCTAAATATATTAAAGTTAATATATCAAAGAGTATTTAAGAACGCTCTTCGGATATTTGCGCGGCTTTTCGCATATTAATATCTGACCTTAACGTCTGTTTTCTACGATTGATGCGCATTCAAAAATATAAACGGACTAAAATATTATGTAGATTGAATAGTTCTTTATCCTTTCAATTTGTTAATTCAATTTTATCCACCGAGGGGTATATTTCGTAAAAAAAAGCATAGAATATATTTTGCCTCATACTTTCTTAGAGTTCATTTAAAAGATTTTACCCGTTGTGACGGGACTAACATTTTAGTAAAGTATTTTAGATTTTATTTATATATTTATTCTTAAATTATAATAACTTGGAGACGCCCATGGGGTTATACACCACTGTTCTATAACACGTCACAGGTTTATCTCAAAATATGTCGAAACAATTTTTAATAAATAGGGGTCGCAAATACCTATTGGGATCACTCGGAGCCAACGTTTGGATCAGTTAGGACCTTCCATTAGCAAGCTGCCGAACAAAGGGGTCACTTTGGAGAACCTTCCTGGAGTACGGACGTCCTCCCAGCGTGCCGCAGACGGCGGATGGATCTCTCGGCTGATTCAGATAAATATAATTTTGTTTTACTAATTTATTTATTTTTTAGTTCAATTTGTTTATTTTCCTAGAGATTTTAATTTTTACTAATTTAAAATAAATGAATGTTTCGTTGTGAAAATAATAACGATTTGTTTAGACATTTGATAGGGAAATATTCTAGTATAATTTAAATTGGTTCCAAATTGATTTTTATTCATTGAATTATACATTGAATATTTTGTTTTCTACAGATTAAATAAAGACAATCTTTCTTTTGTGTAAATAATAGTGATTTGTTTTTAAAACATTAGATATTTCATTTTGAACATTATTTATTTTATTTTGGCCTTCAAATTTATAAATAATTATCGTAAAATATTTCGGGGTATTTTCTATTCATATTGATTTACTTTTCAGCAAACAAACAATAGTTTTGAAATATTTGTTTTCTGCAGAATTAAATAAAGACATTCTTGTTCGGGAAATTATCAAAATTTGTTTTAAACATTATTTATTTTATTCCGGTTTTAAATTCGATAAATAATTATTAATAATAACAAACTCATCATTTTGTACCTAATGTATTTATTTATTTATAATCTAAATTTAATGGTCATTTAATTAGGGACATTATTTATTTCATTTTTAAATATTGTTATATTTGTTTTACTTTCAACTTGATAAATAATACCAATTTTATGGTAGTTCAATTAGGGTCATTAGGATTATATTTTTCACTTTATTTTGTCTTTCAATTGGAGTGATAACATTAATTATTTTATATTTGCTTTCAGACATTTTCAGCTTTTATGGTTTTAATTTGTGTCGATTAGAATTATGAATTTATTGATTTATTTATGATATGAATTTAATGGTATTTTAATTAGGTCGTTATTGTGTTATTAAGTGTTGCGTAATATGTCGTTATCAGATAGGTGTTGCATAAGTGTTACATCATTAGGTGTAAGCATGGTGAAATAATGATGATACTAATCAAACCCTTCCATTTCAGATAAGGATCCTAGAGAAAGGATTCATTTCAAATTATTATTTTATAATTAACCATAAACGTCTTAATTGTTTGTGCTTCGCTTCTTTTGCATTTCAGATATTATATTAGATTTTATGTGCTTTCGCTTGCTTGTGTTTTTGTCTTGGTGGAGGGTAGTTAGAGATCATTATTTATTATTTGAAATAGTAGATTGGTGTTTTTCTTTATAATACGCTTTGAGTAGTATTCTAACAATTATTGTAGTTGCGCTAGTGTGTGGCAAATAGTAGAATATATATTATTATTTTATTTTATACTAACAATAGTCCTATCCTTTTCTTCCCTAATGCACATTGGGAATTGACTAATATTCTTATATTCGTATTTATACTTATTTTATTTAGTTGCATGGAATTTATCTTTAGTCTCTGCTGGATTTATGTAAGCATGCGTGCATATTACTATAATGTGTACTCATGTGGGTAGATGTAGCAGCGAATACTTATAAACTTAACAACCTCAGTCCAATTACCTCCGAGATTCGGTAATCGGTTCCCTTCTTCGTTATATTTCTAGGGAAGAGTCCAAGAGCTACCGTAGCGATTGCTCGTTAAGGCCCTATTATGAAATATTCTATAATAATTACTAAACTTTATTTTATGTATTGGGTGCATGCTTATTTATTTATGTATACCTTAATCTATGTGTGTTTATCCGCGAATTAGTCTAACAAGCACAGAGATTCAGCACTTGTCTAGGCCGGCTGAAATCGAAATAGGCGGGCCGTTGGGGGCCTATTTCCCCCTCCCACATTAGGGGGGGGGGGGTGTGGTGTAGATAGAATTGTAGAATTTGAAACTGTGGTTGTGGTAAATAAGTAGATTTTGAATCTTTATTTCTAATAACAGGCAAAGTTCTCTCAAGACAATGGATTCACAGCTGACCAGAATTATTGTCCTTTAAATTCGAAGGGCAATCGAGAAAGATAAATTATTTGTTAGAAAACTAATAAATTATTTGCAGAATGACTATTATCACGATGTGACGGGAGATTGTGCAATATTTATCTATTTATTTTATGTCGCTATTATTGCAAATTAAATACAAATCAAGGAAGAAATATTATTTAAGTAATCGTTATTTAAGTATAATGTTTTACCATATTTTATTTCATAACTAATTGGACTAATTTATGTTTCAGGATTATCCAGTTGAACAATAAATCTCTATTAGACTAAAACCACAACGTTTGGGTCCTTAGGTTAGTTTCTAGACGATCACGATATGGCCATTTCGTAGACGGATGTTCTAGGTTTTTTAGATAGTATTTCCAGATACTAGTAGAATAGAGCTGACAACGTCGTTTTCAGCTTAGGATTATTCTATAGCTAGATTTAGTAGCCCTAGCTTTGCAGATGGTCTGCTTTGTTCGCAGGGCTTAGGTAGTTGCATAAATATGGTGCAATTGATAGTTTAGGTATAATGGGGTTGCGTCATATAGTGTCATCGTAGGTTTAGGTATAGTAAAGCTTAGGTTTAGCTTAGATCTAGTCAGGTCAGCTTAGGTAGAAAGCCTCGCGTTAGGGGGGGCTGTGACACCGTGTAACATCATTCTGGAAAAAGCTCTGCTATAGGCTTCCCCCTGAGACTTCTACCGCTCTCGGTCCTGCGCCAGTCCCATCCACCCACTCCCGGCAATCCTTTTAATGTCGTCAGACCACCTCGCCGGAAACCTGCCCACACTTCTCCGCCCAGTTCTCGAGCGACACTCAAGAACTTTCTTGATCTATCTGGTGGATAATGATAAAATTAGCAGTTATACTAACTTGAGACACAAGTATGTGCTCACTGAATTTCATGAATCAATAAGCTATATTATTCATCCCGGTGTACCACAAGGCTCTAACTTTGGTCCTTGTCTTTACACAACTTTTAAAATTAGCATTGGAAAAATCATCATTAGAGCAAACCATTCGTTTTCATAGTTTGTGCCCAGAGAACTCTACATCGTTCAACGAAGCTTTTTCTAAATATTTAGAAATATATTCCAGAGAAAACCAAAGACGAAAAATGCCAATAAGATTTTTTGAAGAGAAATAACTGTCATGGAATCTATACAATGATGTATAGGAAAAAAATCGCTTGCTATGCATTTTTCTTCTCTTCTCAGCCTGTATCAGTTCATTCCTGAACATAGGCCTCCACTTGCCTCTTCCAAGTCTCCCAATTTTGTGCAACCTGCATCCACTGCGAGCCAATGGTTCATACGATATCGTCCCACCATCGCAATCGTGCCAGCACAGGAGGCGTTGTGTCCATTCATCGTCTAAATGAGCGACATGAACGTCCCATCTACATTTTAACGCTGCCACTCGTTCAATAATGTCCAACACTCCTGTTCTAGTTCTAACTATGGTATTTCTAATTCTACCCTAAGACTTACACCTAGCATCGCTCGTTCCATTACTCTTTGAACCATCCCTAATTTTTCAGCACTTTTGAGTTAATGTGATGGTTTCGAACCCATAATTTAAAAACTGGTGATACACAAGCATAATAGACCCTCCGTTAAAGATTGATGGGGATTTTAGGATCTTCTGATATGTGAGCCACATTTTGGAAAGTACCCCATCCCAAACCAATAGCCCTAGTACAAGTTTTCGATGATTGAATATCGAAACGATCATTGAAAGAGTTTCGAAAAATTTCCATAGAAAAATGATCGAACGATTCGATCGTTTGATTTTAGAACACTATTTTCACGCTAATAAGCGTTTATTAACGTGCAAATAGCATTCGATGAAACTTGTACTAGCCCCACAGTTCTTTAAATGCCAAAATCATGTCAAATTTCAAAACGATCCTATTTATTTAAATAATACTACTGGTCGACAAGTGCTCGAAGTTCGACCATACCTAATTTAGATTATAAGTTTGAACACTAATAATCCTTTGTCAAAGACTGAGCGAGCTAATAATCCTTTGTAAAAGACTGAGCGACCTAATTTAGATTATAACTAATACACTAATAATCCTTTGTCAAAGACTGAGCGACCTAATTTAGATTATAAGTTTGAACACTAATAATCCTTTGTCAAAGACTGAGCGAGCTAATAATCCTTTGTAAAAGACTGAGCGACCTAATTTAGATTATAACTAATACACTAATAATCCTTTGTCAAAGACTGAGCGACCTAATTTAGATTATAAGTTTGAACACTAATAATCCTTTGTCAAAGACTGAGCGAGCGCCATTTCACAATTTTCCTTCAAATATAATGACATGGATACGTCATTATTTTTTCGAAATGTGAATGAATTGAAATGTTGATATGTTAAAAGTTTTTTCTATTATTATAAATATAAATCTATTCTCAATTTAACCACAGATAAACAAAAGATCTGTATCAAAAATAACGTCAAATACATCGAAATTTGAATGAGTATGATATACATAACATTACAGTATTGTGCGTAATGTTTTTTTTTATTGATTTAATCAACTATTTGTGCATAATTTAAAAAAAAAATTGGCATTCGCCACTGTAAACCCGTCTTCTCTATATAAACTATAAGTGTGCGAAACTTCATACTCCTCCATCCGCGCAATTTTCGTAAAAATGGTTACGAAGTTTTTCCTTCACGTATTAATCTATAATATAAATGAAAGGCGGGTTAGTGCGAACACTACTTATAACTCGAGATCAGATAATATACAGATTTTTAAGATGCTTAAATAGTTCATTGCATTCTTTTCCGCTCTGGATCAAAGAGTTCTATAATATAGAGTGGCTTACTTGCCTTGTATTTTATCAGTCCTCAAAATGACACAATTAACCACTCAATTAACACTATTATAGCAACATAATAATAACATTGTTGCTTAGTGAACAGTTTGTTACTAAAGTAAACAAATATAATATACTGAAATATAAACAATGCACTAAGTAAAAAGGTTGAATTCCATAACATTTGTAATATAAGTTATTTATATGGTAAATTAAAATTTTCTAAGTTATCGCTATTAATGTTTTCGGCGCATTAATTAAAGACAATTGGAACATCACCCGAATCTCCCGCCCCCCTCACCAAAGTGGACACAAATTTAAAGTGAATTTTCTTCACATTAGCCACTCTATATTATAGAACTCTTTGCTCTGGATAACAGAATAGAATAACTAATAAAAAAAAATCAAAAATGAATAACAAATAATATAAAATATAATATTAAAGTTAGTATGGAACAGACAACCATTTAGTTTCAAAAAACCGGTACCTACGAAGATTATGGATACAATTTCTTTGAAACTTTGAGAAATGATTATTTTTACATTCAAACATAATTATCTTAAACGTATTTTTTTATAAATTAAAACGCAGAAAGTGTATAAAAGGATGTGAGCTAAGTTTGATTAATATGTTGTGAGGTTATACCGTTTGTCATCGGAAATTTCATTTTTTCGTTTGTTTGAAGTTTGATTAGCAAATTATTGTTTCCCATGATGTTTCAGAATGTAAGCAGATATTTTGGAAAGAATAATTATTAATGTACGAAGATGTTGAACGAAGTTTGACGGGTCAGCTTGTATATTACATAGACACAACTCTGAATAGATTTCCATCTTCGAGACACAACACCAAGTTTACTTGATCACTGCATTGATATTTTTAAACATACGATTAACTCGAGACAGTGCCTGCAATAATAGTTCAGCATTGTATCGTTTTCTCGTTGATATTTAGACAGTCCGTGCGTTATGCTGAAGAGCAAGGTTGATTCTTATCTCCACATTTATTGTAACAGTCTGTGGCGCTCGAATGCAAGTAGAAAAACTAGTCAATCACCCAGTCCTTCCCAGTGCAAGACAAGAAAACTAGTTTTATAAAATGTTAAACATTAGTGTCCGGTCGAAACAGGACTGAATCTTCGGTATCTGTCTCAGTTGCGGCCGAAACCGAAACTTTTTAGGTATTTTACTAAAGTTTGGCTTATTTTTACACTTATAGGTAGAGACAGTTAACACATATTAAACAATATTTTAAGTTGCCAAGTTATTTTTTTTACTAAAACAAACAAAATTTATAAAAATTAATGTTACTAATTAACTAATAAAGCAGTTTTTGTATATTTTCACCAAGCAAGCACGTTGATCCGACGATCTGCGTATATTTGTCCAGCGGTTTTCGCACCTCCCCAATTTACCCTTTAATTACATACATACTTAGTATGGCAATGAAGTTTTTTATTCATTTATATGAATTATACTTGACCATAAGATTGAATATGAAAATTAACATGATTAGCAACACAAGAGTCCTGCAAAGGAAGGGTTGAAAAAACGGGAGCTTTCGTTCAAAGCCCCCTAGTTAAGTCTAAAATATTTGACATTATCACACTTTTTCGCGAATAACCCTGCTGAAAATAGAGCTTTAATTGTGATAGACATTTCTATTTTATATAACAGCAATAAAAACATTCAGAATAATTAATGGGTTTTATCTTAATATATGGAATATTCCATGTATATCGAGATTATTTGTATTAAAATCTTAAAAAAACACTGAATTAAAAAAATGATTTAAATATTATTTAAAAAGCTACAAACTGTTTTTTTTTAAATATATCCTTAGATCATAGATAAAATCTTGATATTATATCATTCACAAAAATCTGTCGATTATAAATTTTATTACGTGTCATTAAAAAGTTTATAAATTTGCAAGCGTCATAAATATTTATTCTATCTTTAAATTTTGCATTAAATTAATTTTTTTGTAAATAGGTACCTATATTATTTATTTGACACCTACGTACAATACGTACATATACATATTGACAAGGAAGAAAAAAGTCAATAATGTACAATTTGCGCTATAGTTTTGGTTCTTTCTCGTTGTTATTTGCCCGGTGTCACCATCTATCACCCAAAAAGAATGCTCTATTTTAGCTCACAAGAAAATAAATTGAGTAAGTATACTTTCTTTTATCATCGATCTTGGGCACCATGGAAACAACAACGAGAAAGAACTAATATTAATGGGTGATACGAATTAGGCGCGCTCACCATCAATCATCAAGAAACAATGGTCTATTTCTAACTCTGAAGAAATAGAGTAGGTATATGTAGGTTAGGTACTTTCTTTAGTCGTTGATGTCGTTGATACTAGACACCATGGAAACAACAATGATCAAGAATTAATAAATTAATGGGTGATGCAGATTACGCATGCAAGATTTCTGGTTCTTTCTCGTTGTTATATCCTCGGTGTCCATATAATAATAATAATATAATAATATATTCTTTTCAAATTCAAATTCAAATTCAAATATTTTTATTAAGGAAATAAAAAACATTAAAAAAATACATTCACAATAACAAATTTATACATTTTTTTAAATATATTTTTTTTACCCCCAAAATTGAGCAGAGCTCGTGCTTTATTTCGATAAAAAAAAACACAGATACATAGAATCATGTTCATACAAATTTTAGTTTATAAATCGAAATCCCACTAGGCAAATGCCCGTAAGTGGGGATATCCATTAAAATATCAGTAACAAAGTATAATATTTTTACAAAAAGATCCTCAGGCGCTCCTGCAACTCAAAAGTACACAGATACGCAAAAGAAGAATCCCAAATCACAATTATGCTCCAGTCAATTTACAAGATATTCAATCAATTGGCAAATCAAGTTAAAATAAAGCCTTTAAATGCGCAAGAATAGTATACAGAATTTATAATAATAAATAGGTAAATAAAAAAATAAAAAAAAGTTCTCTTTCCTTAAGATTAAATAGCAACAATGAATATTAAAAAAGCAGATTAATAATGAATCCGCATAGCTATAGATAAATTGTATAAATTGTATTAAAAAAAAAAAAAAAAATACATATATAAACAAACTAAAATCATAAAATAAATATATTTAAAAAAAAAAACATACAAAAAAAAAACATACAAAACTGACCAGTCTAGTCAGCGTGGACAAGGTAATAAAAGTCACCACAATTATTAAGTAAGGAGAAAAACATACACACCATAATACTCTAACATTAAAATATACTTTACAAGGTCGAAGTCCAAATACTTTGCAATAGATTTGCTAAAACAAAATAAAACAATCCATAGATGGAAGACTTTATAAACGAGAAAATCAAAAATAAAAAAATATCATGGATCAGAATAGCCCCACACCCAGAGATATCAGCAGAGTCATAGACAAAAAACCAGCAGCCCCTGCAATGGGGTGGTGCAAGAACTGCCGAACAAATAAAATAAGAAATAATGGAGGAAAAACCAGCAAAATCATCAAATAAATAAAAAACAATCTCTAAGCAGACCAGAGCAATGGGAATATCACAGGAATTTTATAACAAAAAAGAAGATATATCAACATCAGCGAGCCAAAGCTTGACGTGTCTCTTGAAAGCTGCCATACTTCTCACGCTTCTGATATCATCGGGCACACTGTTATACAGTTTGGGTGCCACATAAGCCGGGTGTCGAAGTCTCTGTCTAGTTCTACAAGAAGGCAAAGTATACACGTTTCCCAGTCTGGCACTTGATCTGTGATTAGTTGAGCCAACAAACAATTCTGGCTTTCTTTTAATGAATTTCAAATTTTGAAGTAGATATAATTTACGCAAGTCGAAGAAACCACTCAATTCGTATAATCTGCTGGTCTCGTATCTTATGGGTTTCTTATATATCATTTTAATTGTTAACCTCTGCACGACACTCGCCATGTTCAGGTGGCTGTCAAATGCGCCTCCCCATGCCAAGATACCATATGCAAGAATCGACTGAGTCAGGCTATAGTAAACCATTCTGACCACCTCTAATCCCACAATGTCTATCAGTCTTTTGTAGATGTATTGCTGACCTCTTACCCTTCTAGTAATGCAGTCTATATGCTTGTTCCACCTTAAATGAGAGTCAATATAGACTCCCAGGTACTTTACATGTTGGGCCCTTCCAATCTCTGGACAGCTCGAACATTGTGCACTACACAGGCTGTCATGCATCCTGATGGGCATGTTTTCCCTTGGCGCTTTCCGCCTATTCAATGAGTAGGGAATATAGAGTGTCTTATCATAATTTAATGATAACAAATTACTCTCCAACCAGCCCTTGACACGCTTGAGACATTCTGTCGCATTACTATATGCTTCCTCCCAGGTTTTACCATAAACTGTAATGGAAGTGTCGTCTGCAAAAGTAACAATTTGTCCCGGGATATCCATTCCACAAAGGTCGTTTATATACAACAAAAACAAGATAGGTCCCAGGACGGTTCCCTGTGGAACTCCGTGTTCAACTTTCAAAAGTGGACTGTAATCCATACCCACTCTGGTCTTCTGTGTTCTTCCATTTAGATAATCTGTCAGTAGCGTCAAACAGCTTCCACCGATTCCCAGCCCCTCCAACTTTGCCAAAAGAATTCCATGATTCACCGTGTCAAATGCCTTACGGATGTCTAAGAACACCGACAGGACATTGTTGCCATGATCCAGGTGTTCACTCACAAAAGAGGTGAGCTTATACAAAGCATCCTCCGTTCCCATACCAGCTCTAAACCCGAACTGATTGTCTGCCAAGATGCTCCTACTATTAAGGTAGTCCATTAAACGTATCTTCATGGCCTTTTCAAATATTTTTGCCACCTGTGAAATCAGTGATATAGGCCTATAATTGTTCATCAATAGAGGAGAACCTCCTTTATGAATAGGCACCACTATTGAGTCCTTCAGGCTTGAGGGGAATATTCCGGTATTCATGGTTAAGTTTAATATGTGTGATAAGGGCTCAGCAACGAACGACCCAACAGATTTTAATGTTTCGGCATTGATTCCATCAGGACCCACCGCTGATGAGTTTTTCAGACCATTTATCAAAAGACCAACTTCAGCCGCTGTTACATTGTTCCACACACTCATGTTCGAGTCAGCCGGCGGAGCAGCTGTTGACTCCCTACAGTTTTGTGGGGTTGCAGGGCTCCTCATCCGCTCAACCAGTCTGTTCGCAATGTCGACGAAATATTTATTTAGCATAGTCGAAATCACCACTTTATCGGTAACCACTTTACCATCCTCCTCCAGTTTTTCAATATTTGAGCACTTTGGCGCCCTTCTTGAAGTAATCTGATTCACAACACTCCACAACCTCTTAGTGTTTCCACTCGATTGTCTCAGTTGGTTCTCAAAATATTCCCTCTTACATCTTCTGATTAAAGAGTTCAGCATGTTACGGTAAGTTACATAGCTGGTCCTCAGTCCATCACACACAGTCAGTCCCTCCCTCCTACATCGGCCTTCATACTTTTTCCAATTAAGATAAAGCTTATTCCGTTTATGAATTGAGACAATTATGCCATGGCTGATCCACGGTTTGATCTTCTGAAATTTTCTTCTTTGTTTACGTTTAGTAGTCTTGCATTCATTAATATGGCCATTCAAGACTTCATAAAACATCCGCATTGCTTCATTTGAGTCAGTTGAAGAGTATACACATACCCATCTCTCTTGAGACAATAGATCCCGAAGTTTTTCATGGTCAACCATGGCAATCATCTCATTTTGTCCGGCCCCGTCCCCAGAAGCAACCTGATCTGTGGAAGGATTTTTAATCTTTACATACGTTGGAAAATGGTCAGTTATCTCTGTTGTAAGAGTCACTGCTCGTACCTTCACCGAATTAATTGATTTGATCATAGTGTGATCCAAACAACTGTCCCTCCCATTTGAATTGACTCGTGTTACTCCATTTATTAGTGAAACAAACCCCTTTGAGTATAAAGTGTTCAGGTAACTATTTGCATTGAAGTCTAGTATCGATTTCTCACAAATATTAATGTTAATGTCTCCGACCAGGTAATAGAAATCTCTACGGTCCGATGCAATGCTAGAAGTAAGTATGCCCTCTATCTCGTTTATATATTCACACATGTTTAAGGAAGGGGAACGGTAATTTGCCAGCAGGAGGTGTTTTTTACCTCCGTTTGAGAATCCAAATATTATACCATTTGAATATTTTAGCCTAGGGTACTCCCAAAAAACATCAGTGATACTCTCGCTATTGTAGAAGACCGCCAAACCATCATGAGTTGTATGCTCCCCAGCCCGAGAAATAAATGTATATCCCGGAATACAAAACGGTATAGCCTCACAGCGCAGCTGTGTTTCTGTTAGTATAATTACATCACACCTAAATCTCAAGCTGCTCAACAGCATGCACAACTCATCAAAATGCTTCTCAATACTTCTAACATTAAAGTTCATAATCATGATTCCGTCCCCATCACCAGCAAAAATATTATTTAGATCGTTTATAGATGTAACTGAGAAGTCCTTTTCCTGCGCGTTGTCGTCCTCATCAAAGTCCACACCTGCAAGCGCAACTGCTACCGACACGGAATATCGTCGACATCCCTTACAACAATAGCCTTGGCACCTTCCACTTTCCTAAGATATATTCTTCCATTTCTTGTCCATACATACTTATATCCCTGTGGTTTTGTGGTCTTGGTCAGCCACAGTAGGTGCCCGTTGTATGTTGTAAGTTTCTCATTGATGAAGACCCTCTCTCCCTGACAGTTCAAGTCCTTAGCACGTATCTCTCCCACTCTCTTCTTGCTCTGCAAAACTCTATCTCTGACCGCTCTTGTTGAGAACTTTACCGTAATTTCCCGCCTCTTTGCATGCGAATTTTGAGCTATTTCCACAACCTCCCCAGTTATATCACTGCAATTAATCTTTGAAAGCAATGTGCTAATCACCGGTTGTAGTTCACTCTCGGCAGGAACACTTATTCCCTGCACCACAACAGTGGTTTCCAGAAGAGACTGTTCGATCCTGTTGAAGTCACCTCTCAGTCTCTTATTTTCCTCCCGCAATGCATTCATCTTAGACATAGTCCCCTCTCGATCATCATCCATCCCGTTGAGTCTTTCCGAGATGTGGTTGACCGTGCTCTTGAGTTCAGTCAGCTCTCGGTTCTGTTTCTCAAAAATGCTCTCAATGGAAGTTCGCATATCCGTCATTTCTTTCTTCAGGCTATTCAAGGTCTTCATAACCTCCTCAAGGGTAGGTGTACACGCCTTCTTCGTCTGAGGAGATCCATTCCTGCAGCCCACGCACTTCCATCTCATCTTATTCATCTTGAGCATATTCCTAAAATTGTTCTCTGTGAATCCTGCACACTCAAAATCAAAGCCATTTTGGCATTTTGAGCAGACAATACAATCGTCACAGGTCACCGTGCGCTTACACTTACCACAATCCATCGCAAAGAAAAACAATAAATGGAGGGAGGAAGATGAAACAACCACGGCAAACAAAAGTGAATGCAGAGTGCAGAAAAAGACAACAAAGGGGGGAAAATGGAGTTACCCTGGAATATGATTAGCAAGCACAAAAGTCTGTGAAAAATCTAAAAAATCTAAAAATGGTGAACAGTTAAAAAAAAAAATAAAAAAAATATATAAATAAAAATACAACATCCAGATGCACACCAATCAATCAATCAGTAAATAAATGCTGAATGCAAAAGTCCTTCAATGGGAATATCTCACAAGCAAAACAATAGGTTTAAAATATCAACGATCAAGATATACTATATTTTCAGCTCTGGCTCTATGTTCCTTTGATATAAACGTAGGTACACTTACAGACCAAGCCTTGTTAAACAAAATATGTAAAAAAGATTGGTGTACATTCATTAAATTTTTTTACGCGAATAAAAACATTATATAAGCCCACGAAACCACGCCCGATGTAGTTTATTCCAATTAAGGTTCCATAAGAGATGTGAACTTGCAGTAATGTGTCATGTCCTTTTTGATAAGGCCATGCGTACAGCCACATACCTCTCGCCAGTTCCCATATTAAGGAAAACATTAAATACGACACGGTTCGTCTTATAAAGGTCTCCCCAATTACGTTTTTTTTTTCAACCAAAGACATTGTAGCTAAATATGTCTACTCGGTATTAACTGACTATCTCTTTCAGTATAAAAATATCATAATAAATAAATTGCCTAAATAAATATTTTCTATACAAAAATGATAGTAGAGCCGGCGGAACTTATGGCCTGAGGCAATTTTTTATAGCCAACCTGAGATAGGCCAATCCCGGGTAGAAATTTAAACTGAAAAACATTTTAACCCGACTGGATCGAACCTGGGAACTCTTGATCAGAAGTTAGCTCCAGCACCACTCGACTACCAAGGACGGTATATTTTTAATACAATTCAGTTTTAGTTTTCTAGAAATAGAAAATATTCTGTGACCAGCAGGGGTATTCACGAAAGAGTTTAGTTCGAACTAAACTTTAAGGGTCTGTACACATCTGAACACGCGCGATAACGTAACCAATGTAACGTTGCATGCAACGTATCAAAATTCCGTAGTACGCGGCGTGTCGCTTGGTTCGTGTCGAACCACCGCGATATTTCGATACGTTGTAAACGTTAACAATTTGTTGTTATTTCCACAGAGATAACGTAAAAACTGTTGATCAACGTGCGTTAAACAATGTTGTTACAAATTCCGAGTTGAAAAAGTAATTCGGACAGTTGTTTAAAATTAACGTTAAAATTTTCCGCGAAGTCTATGGAAACATTACGACGCTGCTGTTATATCGAAGACGAAACACATTTTTTTTTGTTTGGAAACCATTTTCAATTTATTAAACGTTTACGTTTGGAACGTCACAGTTTTCACGATTAACGTTATTTATTTCGACTTAGCTCCCAGATGTGTACAGACCATAAGATTAATAATATACCCATTCTTCCGCATCTTACGTTTCAATAAATATGTTGAATTTTTGAGTTATGCATCGAGAAAAATTTAAGAAATTTTCCAGAAAAAAGAAAATTACCTACTTACTTAAAAAGCGTCCTAAACTATTTAATGAAAGTTCATTCTACAATAAAACACAATTTTTTAATATCGAGTTTTGTATACGTTAAGGACTCGTGGAATCATGATACTGGAAATAAAATACGAGTTGAGTATGAGGAAATGTTGTATAAACCATTCCCAATAGCCTAAATAATATTGTACTTAGTCCATATCCATGATCTAAAGACGTTAAAAAAAAACAGATCCAAAAATCATCATAGTATACTAAGTCTATATGGGGGGAAAATCAGTTTTATTAGATAATCTCGAAATGAATTTTTTGGTCCTTAGTGCGTATTTTTATTCCAGTATACGAGTGTTCAGGTGTAAAGCCCACCTTAAATTTGACTTGTTCTAAGCATTAACATTTTTCACAACTATATGCATACATATATTTTGGTGAGTTGGTACATAACAATCTTGTTGCCTCCCTTTACGCCTCACTTACCCCACATGACCTTACTTATATGTTACCTCTATAAATAGCAAGGAAGTATTAATAGATTCGCCTTAGAGCTAATCAAGTAGAATGTACTGTGAGAATACAAAAATCAAAACCATTGTGCCCGGGTATTAGACATGAGGTACAGTACACACTCTATACCACCGCATTATTAGACAATCGTGATTGATTATTGACATTGAACCTATGTAGAATCAAGAGGAGTGCTTTGTGGTTAGTTAGGAGGAGATTTGGTTAGTAAATTTCAAGGGCTTAACGGATCATACGGGTGACCTACAGTATGATTGACTTCCCTTCATCAATACGATCTTTGCGTGATGCTGATGCGTGAACGAAACGTTTTGGGTACTCCGTGTACTCAGGTTAGCTCTGAAAAGAGCCGTTCGTTACCTTAATGCAGAACTATCCTAAGTATCTCAAGAGTAATTTTTGACAGGAGCAGTTTAAAGTTTGACATATGTCATAATAATTAAAATATTTTTAAAATTCAACCCAACTTTTGACATGCATTAGTACATTGTACATGTTAAAGCTCACACTTATTGAAACAATTATTGTTATCTTTATTTAACATTTTTTCATTTTATATTTTCACTACATAGTGAAATTCTGCAGGAGATTAAAATTAATGCATTAACAATCACGGTGTCATATATTTAGGATCAAAATGTTTATGAGGAATTGGTAAAAAAAATAATCAATGTGAGATGGGATATTTCTGCACATAATATATTGGTCTATGCTCGACATTTCCTCATACTCAACTCATTTTGACCAAAACATGAATTTAGGATAGTTCTGCATTAAGGTAACGCGTTGGTCGCCCGACGACGTTTCGATTGAATTCCACCAATCATCATCTGGGGCAGATGGGAAGCCGCACATGTTTTACATATTTTTACATATTTTTTTTCTTAGCTGTTGGAAAACTAATGACAGCGTTGCCATATCTATGGATTTTAACTAACTAGTATTAAGGGAACTTATCTTTTTTCGGATGCCTAATCAGTAGGGCTATTCTCGTAATCAATCGCTTTTTAAAATCATTTAACGATAAGATTAAGACACGATCGCAAGCAGTCGTATTAAAAAAACTATCGAAATCTAATCTTAAATCCTATCTTGAACTGGATCATTTTCATACTGATATTTCAAACATAACGAATATTTAAGATATCTACTAGATATCTTGTTTTGTGAATACCAATCCACCATTTTATGATTGTCAATCAAGATAAGAGCGTATTAAGACCGCTACGAGAATAAGGGCACTGCTTATTTAGCGAACTTTGACCTTTACGGATACCTACGTGATTATAGGTAGCAATTCCGATACTTACCAAAAACCAGTCAACCAATTTCTGGCATTTTATCTATTTGTTTTGAAAAATTCGGCAGAATGTTTTAAGGAAATAACACTTCAACTTCATTTAAGAGGGCTCTTGGCATTCCCCGGTTAAGAAACGGCTGAGCGATAAATGGCAACAATTCATAATTTAACACACTCATGCAACTTAAATAATCTTGAATCTCGACTTATTCTGCATTAACATACAATAATAGTAAGTAGTGCAAACCCTTAGAATGTATTATCCTTGCAGTTATTATTTTAACAATGAAAAAACCTTGGTGTTGCCATACGGATGCGAAACACGGGACATTCTAATTTAGATATACCTACGTTCTTTTCACATAAGATAATTGATTGGATTAAGAACACTAATTCTTTACTGAGTCAAATGCATTAAGCATTAAGGTATTAACCTTAGATCTTCTTATTAGTGGCTTAATGCAACATGCAAGTATTAAGATTGCAATTGAATACCGTTAGTTAGAACCGATGACCACGGTACACCAGTGTGCCGCGAAAAAATGAGACCCAAATGTTTTAAGAGGCTCATTGTTGCTCATTTTTTGAGACTCAGTTCAAAATGCATTATCGGATACCATTTCTCTTACATTATAAAAAAAAACGAAGAAGAGCCTAAGCCTAAGAAGTATGGTAAGGCCAAAGCTGCGATGGTTGCATGATGTTGTTGATGCAGACTGCAGGGCTCTGGGGCAAAGGAACTGGAAGGTAGCTTTTTTACCAAACAAATCCTCCCAAATAAATTGTTTTTATTTAAATTACCGTATATTTAAATAATTCCACCAAGAATGCACGTTCAATTCGTTAATTTTATTTATTTTTTAACTGCTGCTCTCTTGTTCTCAATAATTTCCAACTTTTATCTCTATATTTAATTAATTATTATTAAATATCTACTTGTTGTATACATGGGATTTTTCGATATGTTGAACATATCGAGAATTCTCATAATTAGATGTTTCAGAAACTTAAACATTACCACATTATTAATGGCGAACGTTGTAAAGGTAAAGTGATCACACTAACCCAGCCTTCGAACAGTAGAAGACGGACGTAAGCCCGTAGTGGTTTGTTCCATTTAAAAATCGAACATCAGTAATGAATTGTTGAGTCATTACTTATTACATATTCGTATAAAATATTTGCCTTACCATACCAAAATACAATAACAAGCATACGTGTTCAATAAAAATCATCTGGTGTTTATTTATTTTTTAATTGTATATTGTATTATTTATTTATTGTAGCTTTTATTTATGTTCGGCAGATAGCCGACAAATAAACATGACAAAATGAGATAAAGACCCGCCCCTAATTTCAAGAACCTTCGCTAGCCGCGACCTTAACCCAGTATTGCCTGCCGCTACGATCTCTGAGCTCTGAGCCCACTCTTATCATTACACCATCTAATGAAAGAGATTTGGCTGACACGGGCGAGACTCGAGCTTAATCTTGGGTCGGCAACCTTTTTTATATTCGTTTGTTTTTAAAATATGATATTTTTATTTAATAATCCAACGTAATGAAAATGTGTTCGAAATTTGAAATGGGCCAGAACAGGAGTGCGGTACATTCTTCCGATGTTTGATTTATTGGATTCTTCTCCGTCCCATATAACAGAATAACTAATAAAAGTTGAAAAAAAAATGGATAAGAAATGATATCAATTATAATATTAAAGTTAGTATAGAACGGATTTTCTGCGACGCC
Source organism: Mystacides longicornis (assembly GCA_963576905.1). NCBI lineage: Eukaryota > Metazoa > Arthropoda > Insecta > Trichoptera > Leptoceridae > Mystacides > Mystacides longicornis. The sequence goes on from OY756432.1 coordinate 9,385,033, forward strand.
ACTGCCATCTATGAAAATTTTTATAACAACAAAATGATTGTTTAACTGACAACCATTGACATTGGTACGCAGATTAGTGATAGAATTTCTTTCAAGTTTTCAGAAATAAATTTTAATACTTGCTCAAACATATTTAAACGTATTTTTGTGTAAACTACAAATTTAAAATCAATATTCATAGTAACGACTGCAGGACAACGTCTGTCCGGAAAGCTAGTTTTTTATAAATTTAGTTGGTGCATCATGGTTGTAAGTCCTTGAATGATTACGAAAATGCATATTTGATGATTTATCAAATTTATTTATTTTTAATACTAATTTCGTGGTGGCTTAATTAGGGTCATTAAGACTATGATTTTCGAAGATATTTTACTTAATTTATGTTTTCCAATTGGAGTGATAAATTTAATTTTATATTTCCTTTCAGATATCTTCAGCTGGGTTATAAATTGTGTCTGATTCGAATTATTGGTTTCTTCATGATTTAAGTTTAAGGGTATTTTGACTAGGTCATTATTACGTGATTAGGCGTAATTGTTGCATCATTAGGTATAAGTATTGTGTAATAATCGTGAGACTACTCAAACCCTTCCATTTCAGATTGCGATCCTAGAGAAAGGATTTATTTCAAATTATTTTTTTTATAATTAACTATAAACTTCTTAATTGTTAGCGCTTCGCTTTTTGCATTTCAGATATTATATTAGACATTATTTTATGTGCTTTCGCTTGCTTGTGTTTGTGTCTTGGTGGAGGGTAGTTAGAGATCATTATTTATTATTTGAAATAGTAGATTGGTGTTTTTTATAATACACTTTGGGTAGTATTCTAACCATTGTAGTTGTGCTATTGTGTGACAAATAGTAAAATATATATATTTTTATTTTATTTTATACTAACAATACTCCAATCCCTTTTCTTCCCAACTCGCAATTGGGAATTTACTAATATTCTTATATTCGTATTTATACTTATTTTATTTAGTTGCATGGAATTTATTTTTAGTCTCTGCTGGATGTATGTAAGCATGCGTGCATACTATGTGTGTAGTCATGTGGGTACATGTGGTAGCGAATACTTATAAACTTAACAAATTCAGTCCTTTTACCTACGATAAGCGGTAATCGTTCCCTTTTTCGTTATATTTCTAGGGAAGAGTACAGTCAGCGACCGTAGCGATTGCTCGTTAAGGCCCTATTATGAAATATTCTATAATAATTACTAACCTTTATTTTATGTATTGGGTGCATGCTTATTTATTTATGTATACCTTAATCTATGTGTGTTTATCCGCGAATTAGTCTAACAAGCACAGAGATTCAGCACTTGTCTAGGTCGGCTGAAATCTGAAATAGGCGGGCCTTGGGGACTACGGGCTACGGTTTGTACATAGCGTTTTAGGTAGTGCGGTGAAAGTTAAGAATTGTTGGTGGAAGTGACCATTAGTCTCCTGTGATATTGAAAAAATAGTCTCCAGTTTACTTAGCCTCATAATACATAGATACATTATCAGAATATAGAATATTTAATGAAACCAATGGTTTGATACGGCTGAAACAGGTAGTAAGCAGCTTATAATTTTGTTTCGATTCCCATGTAGTACCAACGTGTAAGTATATTACGCAAATACAATAAAATAACATATACAAACATACATACATATCGATAAACGCTAATATAGTGTAAACATCTAAGTAGGTACCTATATAACTTAAACAAACATAATATAATAATTATTATATGTTATTGCATATATTCCGTAAAAACAAACTGTTATCTTCTATGAAGCGATTCGATTATATTTTGTTATTATATTGTCCAAAATCACTCGAATTCGAGTGGTTTTAATAAAAAAAATTGTTTTGTCTATGACTTATAAGCTTCTTTTCATATTAAACATTATTTTTCGTACTAGGTACATTTTTACTTGTCATGTACATATTAATTTTCATGATGGCGAATATGATGAAAGGTCACATCATGAAAAGGTCTATGTTTCTCTGGGGGGAAAAAACTTAATGACAATTTTTTTCTGTAATTCCAAAATGACAATAGTTTGGTTGGGAAGTGCTAACTTTGAAATCGATTCTAAATTTTGAAAATAAAAATCGTATTGATTCGATTCCAATTTTGAAATGATATTGAATATACTTTGCATTTATTGGACTTACATCGGTTGTCACAAATCATTGATTTTTAAATATCTGGATACCACAAAAATTCACATTAATATTTATTGCATATTTTATTGCAGCAAAAAAAAACATTTAAGTAATTAATACCATTAATTAGGCCATTTTTCACGTATATAATTGTTGAAAATATTGCGACCCTGCCCATATTAAAAATCGTGTTTGTAATATGATTTTAATTAATAACATCTGTTAGCAGTTATAATCCTTTGTATAGGACCATAATATTTTGTAATGTTTAATTTTATTATGTTCTATTATTGCTAGTCGGGCATAAACGGGTTAAGTGTTAACCTTTGACAGACCACGATCATTGTATCGCGATCATGCTAAGCTGTTTTATACATAGCTTCGATATTGTTTTCATAATTAAAATTTGATATTTACAAACCATACTATCTACCGCTGTTGTTATTGCATGCATCTACCTACCATCATTTTATCAATATCTATAAAAGACAACAATCTATTTCCGTTATAGACTTTGAAAATAAACAACCGGCGTGCCCCAAATCGGTTTCATTAGAAAAGTCTAAAACTATGAAAAAAAAAATACAAAAATGGAAGTAGCTATGTACCTAGTTCTTTCTTAACAATTGAATATCGATTGTTCAAAACCTCATACACTTTACTTACCTACTTATAATTACTTAGTAAAAACATAAACAATAAACACGAATGCGTTTGCCCATTTCACTAGAGCTTACCGACACTGCGTTGTCTGGGATATCCTGCCTAAAGGGTGTAAAACTAATATCGGATATACCTAATGTTATATTAATTATCGTATATTCTTTTATTTATTTATTTATATTTACTCATTCATCAACGGCCTAAAAAAGCCTTTTACATAAAAATATACAAATGAAAAGAATATACCTAAGAATATAGAAATAAAATTATAACAAAAAAGAAATCAAAAAATATAAAATATAAATTAAAAATATATTACTGGTTGCACGTGAAAGAGTATATTATTATATTAATATTGATATATTGATGTAGTATTGATTCGAATGTTATAAATCAACTTTTGTTCAAACTTTTTAAATGATATTTGAATATTTCATTTCTGTCAAACTAATTTCACTTATCAGTGAATGTGATAAAATGCTTTTTCTTGTGTAGGTACTTTTTCATTATATGAAAGTGAACCGCAGCGACAATGCCGCATCGGCGAGCTTAGATGAGACCTGCCCCCGTAGACAAATTCAAATTGGCGATCGACTACAAACGAAGATTTCGCCAATGTACCTATAGTGCGAAAAAATTAACTGTCCACTGGAACATATAGGTAAACAATTATTTAAACCAAACAAAGACACTTGTATAAAAATATAAAAAGTGGACAGTTAATTTTCTTCCTACTCTACATTGTCGAAGAATTCGTTTGTAGTCGATCGCCAAATGCAATTTGTCTAGGCCTACTGCTATATACCACATTTCTTTCAATATTTTTATTTTTATTTTTATTTTCTTATTTAATAGATTCCACGCAACAGCAACGTAAAGTACATAGTAAGAATGAGACACAAAAATCAATAAGCAGATTACAAAGAAAATAATACTTATATTGTATAAACGAAATCATAAAAACAATACAGAATAAATCATTCATAATATTTCGACCACATTGAGCCTATAATACAGAGAGTCAACACAAAAACAAAGATTTGTCATTCTCGTCAAGTTTTTTCTTTTCGTAGTTATCTCGTGTCATAATCTTTTTTTTAGCGTAGTAACAAAAGCCGGGTATCCGCTAGTAATGATATATTTTGAAACCGTGAATTAGATTTAAGTATTATTATTTCATTAGGAAGTCTTCTAAGAACTTCAAAGCTATCGAATCTCGTAGAATATTATTGTAGATTAACAAAATCGAAAGTGTCGATTCATTACGTTGTTGCAACAAGGTTTTGATTTTTTTGTAGGTTTAAATTGGAAGAAGGAGAACATACCCCCTATTCGGATTTTAGAACGTTCTTATTAAGAACGTTCCAAATGATTTAGAATTAAGTTCACTCGAACTAAAATTCGTATTCGGAATTATGCCGTGTTCTAAAAACCAACATTAGTTCACCATAAATATTTTTTTGAATTATATTTGTCTATGGATCGAGCATGCGCCTTATTGTTTGATGCTGACAGGCGGACAGCCAATCGGAGAAGACAAATTCAAACGAGCTCTATGTTCCAAGCAAGTTCCAAGTAACATGGTCGCCGGAAACTGCCGAACCAACCCGAAGTGTAACGAAGACGACTGTATGATTGCATTGGTGTTCAATGATAATTATTTTTGATGGTAATATTTGTATTAATTATAATAAATTCGGGGGAAATGCTTAATATTTTTAATAAAAATAAACTTGTTTTATAATTATTTGGTTAAAAAAAAACGTTTATCATAAAAATATCATCAGATATCTTTTTAGACGCATACAATTAGATGTGAACTAAGATTAGGAACGTTTTGACAGATAAACGCACTAAAATTGACTTAAATACGAAATTCGAATACCAAAATGAACTAATTTCAAACTAAAGTCTAATTATTAGGAACAAACAGGAACGTTCTAAAATTTCTCGAATACCAATCCGGCTAACTAAAATAGGAACGTTCTTATTTTAGTTTAGTGCGCACTTAATTTGAATTGGAATAGGGGGTAATATTTATTATACATACATAATATATAAAGCTTGTGTTTAAAAATAATGTATCTGATGATACCCAATATGAAAAATGAAAACCTGTTCTTTAAAAACGAAATTTCTAAAATATATATCGTTAACTTCGGTACTCACTTGCGCCGCGAACGTGTATCGTTATATCAATTTTATCAAAAGGATGCATGTGTTCCGCTTGCGTTCGCTTTTTCGAATCACAAATACACTTAACTGACTTAGGCCCAAAATTACAATACAGGCTTAAGGTCCACCTTAACGGTGAGGAGAACATTAAGCTTCGCTTAACAAAATAATGCAAATTACAATGTTTCCTTAGCACGAATTTGGGGCTTATCCTACTCATTAAGTTAAGGGATACCCTGGGGTGTCCTCAACAGCGTAAAGCTCGCTTAACTCAGTTATTTTTTTTCTCGCTAGGAGGCGCCACAAGTCACTATACGGACAAACTGACATTTAAAATGTTATTATATAGCCGCGCAATAATTACGCTTTTTGAAGATGAAATATCTAATTAATTATAATTCATTACGCTTATTTGTTCGCTGTTGCTTAGGTTGTTTCACTAGCGATTCTATTTGGATTTATTCGTGACCCTTTCTTTGATTATTTGACCACCACATTGACTTATATACACTGTTCGCTCTGTTTGATAATAATTACGAGATCGTTTTGCTTTAACCTAGTTGAATGTATGATATATGGTTATGTTTATTATTGAACACATCTTTCACTTTCCGTAGCTGTATCTTAATTAAGTTAAATAATCGAAGGAAGGGTCGTAACACGTAAATACCAAGTCAGAATCCAAGAGCGAGCATCCATTAAACCAAAACAACACAAACAATGGCGCGCGTCCCGGTGAACATGACAGATGTGGAGCGTAATGCATAGATAAAACCACGATAAAAGAAAAGTAGTACTACCAACTTAACCATATATACGGCTTAGCCAAGCCGCAGTCGAATTTTGATTGATATTCTCGTGTGAGTGGTAAGCTCCACTTAACTTTTAGGCCTCCTTAATAAAGCTACAGGATAAGCTACAGATTGTAATTTCGGCCCTTAACCTTTCGATTTAATTGATGCTATGTCACACGTTCGCGGCGCAAGTAAGTACGATGCTCAATACAAATAAATGGTCTGAAAAACATCAAAATGGTATTTTAGGGTTAGTCATTTTTCCAAAAACAAAAAACGTTTGAATTTTTCTTTATCAAACAGTCGCAGTTGCACAATGTGTGTCGTTTATTCCCAAAACTCCCAAAAACATTAATTTTGAAATATCAACTTAAAACGACCAATTTAGGGATGGGTAGGTATTTTACAGATTTAGGTAAAAAAAAATTAATCAGGAAGAATGAATCCTGAACTAAAAGACTGAATTAAAAACAGAAAACTCGATAAAAAAATAAATGGAAGCATAACCTTTGCTTAAGGGACAGCCGCTGACTTCGACCGACCTTAAATCAATAAGCATTTAAGTATTTTTATAAAAAGGCCCTTTTAAAAATATAAAAAAATTAAAGTAAGAAAAACTTCGAATTTGTAAAAGAAATCATAACATGAACGAAAATGACGATATTATATTATCGACCATAGATAATGAACTTAATTAGATACCTTCTTGATCTTATAACGTTCCAGCGATAAGAAGTCTTGAAATCTTGCGTAAGAACCTACCTTAATAGAATAATTATTGCATTTGAAATCACACTGATTTGGCATTTCCTGGGGATATTCAAACGCTGTTAGTAACATCGCTCATAATTATGCATGCAAATAATATATAAATTACAGCAATTTAGTTTGATACATCGTAATGTTAGCCCAACTAGTATTATTGTATCCATATTAAATTTGTAAACTTGGAAACTATATAAAATATTGTTTCATTTAAATGTCTGACCAATATCTACTGTGTTCTGAAATGAAAAGTCAAACATACTTATAAATGCAGTAGATATTAATATCTTTTAAGCTTTATCTTTAAAGCTTTAAAGCTCTCCATATATAGGATAATATGTGGAATGACTGTGGGATAAGATTAATAGGAAAGAATATAGAAAAGTTAGCGATGTAACAAAGATGAACGTTAGTATAAGCTGAGGTAATGTGTAATAATAATGGTCCCAAATACGATCCCTGTGGTATCTGCTCACTACCCCATTAAATCTGAAGTGCAGTCCCCAATCTTTATTTTAAGTATATTCGCCTTTGGAGGTAGCTTTATAACCTTCAGTGAAAGATTCGCTCGACACCATTAGCACGTAGTTTTACTAGTAGCCTTTAGAAAAGTCCATGTGGTGTATAGGATGGAGTGGACTTGACCTCTTTTGGACAAGGTATTAATAATTTTACTGTTGATAAGAAAGCAAATTCGAAAATGTGCACTTCTTGAGACAAAATCATATAGTTGGCTTCAAATTTTTCTTGAATTTTGTGTGTCATATAGTTGGCATATACGAGCTAATTTTCTAACTTTTAATCGATTCGAAAAGGTTGGGAACCACCGACAGTATGCATTATTATTCAGGTCTATAGTTTGGGATTTGACATTATTTATCAACATTTTTGATACTTGGACCTATAAATCCAATTCTCCAAGCTTTAGGGAAAATCACGGATGACATTGATAGGAAGAAATTTAATTCAAGATTCTACGAGGATTTTTATGGGAGTGGAAGAAGCGAAACAAACTTTGTTAATATAATATAAGAGAGTGGATTTCTGTTCTCTCTGCTAAGGAACGCGGCGTGATAGGCAAAAAAATCTTCGACATGCAGAGATTTTTTTGACATTTGACAGAACGAGGTTTAGAGACGTATAGAATTTCAACTATCCAAAGTATAACGACTAATTATTTTCACCTGTAAGTAATTAAACTTCTTGGAGTCGGTTGGCGCGCTGCCGGCTTGGCCCATCAATCAGCTGTCTTGCGGGGGTCTTCTTCGTTATACAACAACAAGAAGTTCATCGGCCTTGCGCATCATTGCATCATCTCGAGACATCGATCGTGATAATGGCCGTACGTATTATGTGAACCACAACACCAAGACAAATTACGTGAGAAACAATTCTCGAACATCGCTACTCCAATTCATGAAATGTACGAAATAATCTTCAAGAATGTAATTAAAAAACATGGTAAATTGACTTATTCACGACGTAATAGGCGAATCGCTTGATCACTTTCAAACTCAAATATGTAATAACTCTAAGAATTCGAACGTTAACAACGTTCGACATTAGGTGGTAATGTTTAAGTCTCCGAAACTCCCAATCATGAGAATTCTCAACATGTTCAACATATCTCATATGTGCAACAAGTAGATATTTAATAATTATTTGAATATAGAGATAAAAGTTGGAAATTATTGAGAACAAGAGAGCAACCAAATTTAAAGACTGCGACTGCTGTCATGTATTTGGCGCCAGGATATGACTATATCCATTTTTGTTACTGTCTCATCTTTATTGCCTATTAGCTTTGCTGGTTTGTTTGTTCCATTTAAAAAAAGAACATCAGTAATGAATTATTCTTAGAATTATTAGTTGTTACATATTCGTTAAGATCTTGTCCTGGAAAAAAAAGGTCACAAGAATCTAGACATAATTAGAACGTTGTGCACTTTCAAACTTCTTTTTTGTATATAACGAATTCGCGCTCACTCAAAGTGAACACAAATACACTTTTGGACTACATAAACACAGTAAGCTACTAAAAGCTTGTGTCGTGAAAGAGGAAGATTGTCGGCGCCTGGGATAGAACACACGACCTACACTACAAAATAGTACGAAAGCCGGGCTCGTAACCGCCAGGCTACCATAAGAAAGCGCTTTTTATATTACAACCAAGTGGTTCATAGCCAAGTGGTCCAGTTAACGAATTTGTTAAAAAATATCGGATTAGTTAAAAAAAATTGGGCTTTAAAAATTTGAACTTTTTTACTAAAACATCTGAAGCGTCCAATTTATATTATGGAACGCTTTATTTAATTTGTAATAAGTCCTACTCGCAGATGGTTCAATTTGATTTGTTAAAAGACCAATTGAGTGGGAAAAACCTATATCAACACTGAGAACAAAATGACTAAATATGACATAATTTAGCATAGTAAAATGACCACATCGCAATAACTGCCTTCTTAAATTTGAGAATATAGTCCTAAGATTAATGTAGAAAAAAAAAACTTGTGAAAACCCACTGATGCTAATCACATACAATTGGGAATCTATCATTACTAGTGGTTGACCATCAGTGCTTGAAATTCGACGATAACTAATTTAAATTATAAGTTTGAACATTATTGAGGTTCCGTTGTCAAAGACTGAGCGAGCACTATTTCACAATTTTGTTTCAAAAGATGGATACGTCATATTTGAAATGTTGATAAGTTTTTTTCTATTATGATTAAAGACAACCAATATTAATCTATTCTCAATTTGACCACTATAAACAAAATATATATGCGTCTGTGTCAATGTCAAATATATCATAGTTGTGTGAGTATCAAATGCATAACATTACAGTATAGTGTGCGTAATGGTTTTTTTATTGATTTAATGTATTTTTACGTATAATTAAAAAAAAAATATCATTCGGCGTCCTTCTCCATATAAACTAATGCCCCTACCACACGCTCCGTCTTACCTGTGGTCTTGCCTGCGCAGGCAACACGGACACTGCTACCACACGACACAGGTAAGACGGACGCAAGCCTCATTTCCTCCTCGCAACCGTGCAGCGAGGACAACACTTTCTTTTGCAAAACGTTGGCGTCGAAATAATGTTTCCAAACTATTTTTTTTCTGCTGTGTTTTTATATCTAAATATTATGTAGAACAAGGCGTAAACGAACAATGTGGAAAAAAATGGTTGTTTTATAGTACATATTTCCAAATGAAAAATGTAAATATCGATGTAAAAATATCAACATATTTTTTAAATAATTGATATAAATCGTGGATATTTTTTATTATGGAAATATCGATATTCCATATTTATTTCTGAATATCTCAATAGGTAATTGCACTTTTGGGTATAAATATAATCATATTTTTTAGTCTACGTGCATCGATGATTTGTGAAAATATCGATAGATATATTTTTTTCCTATTGATAATCCATAGGTTATTTTTATCTTTAATTCAATGACAAGATATGCGATTAAAATATATAAAACAAAAATAATAAAATATTTTCTATAATATATCTTTCCCTTTCAACTCCTTTCTCAATTTCTCATATTATGCAGTATTCTGTCAATAGTACTTAGATTTGATTATCTATAGATCATCAAATTGCTCTTGGCGCTTTGTAACTGCCGGACGCAAAAAAGCTAGGTCCTGTTTTTAAATTAATTTTAATGGTTCTAGTAGTGATAGCGGCATAATTATTCGTGACATAGTGCATCATAGTGTTTTATAGTAATTACGTTATTTATCTGTGTAAAATCTGCGTCTTAAAGTGTAATATCATTATAGTTTTGAATCAGCGAGTGAATCAGGCCCATACAAAATAAACATTCAATATTCGTGAATATCGGGAACGGTGACGAATTTCTAATACATGTGTTTTCTCTTCGCCCTTAATAATATCTTTTGTGGACGTGCGTAAGCATACTGTTCCCAGATGTGTGGCATCCGCAGTGGTAAAATCCAATATTCACACAGTTTTTTGCATCTTAATAGTGGACACAAACACACCCTTACACCCTTACTTCATAAAACACTTGTTTTCTATAACATTCTCAGAACTGGGACACAACTTAAAAAAACATACCGAGGTCGGCGTGCGGGACGACGTGTCAACCATCTGAAACTTCCAACACAATCCATATCCGATGATACTATTGTTATTCCTAACGGTACAAACAGTATTCATCAAACATCTGATAGGAAACACAGGCATCCAGTGATAACTTCAAATATTAGCATTGGAACATGGAATGCACGATCAATTAACAATAAATTAGAGGATGTTGATGATCTTTTCAAAAATAACAACTTGGACATCTTGACCCTTTCAGAAACCTGGCACGAAAACAGTGATGCCACTGTAATTAAGCAACTCAAAGCCAAGGGGTACAGAGTAAAAGAAAAAGCGCGTGATATCGTAATTGAAAACCCAAGCATAAATTTCGTCAATCATGGTGGAGTAGCTATAATCACAAAACAGAATTTCTCCCTCCATCATATAGTCTCTCACAAATTTGAAACCTTTGAAATTGTTGGTACTAAGATAAAGAACAATAGCTCTGAGTTGATACTTTTTTCCATATACCGACCGGGATCCCAACCGCTTAGCACAAAATTCTTCGATGAATTTGCAAGCCTATTACGATTTACTACATCATACAACTGTGCTATATTTCTGACTGGGGACCTAAACATTAGACTGGAGAAATTAGACGACAATCATACTACTAAATTTAATAAGATCATCAAGGAATATGGATACAATCAAGTGGTAGATCAAGCAACGCATGAAGCGGGAGGTATCCTGGATGTCGTCATAATACGGGAGAAAATTTCACCAATCTCCGTCACAGTCAAGGATGTTGGTCTATCAGATCACTACCTCATTAAAACTATCATCGATTTTTCCCCACCATCTCTAGTCTATAAGGAAATAATTAGCAGAGATTGGAAACGGTTCGAAATAGATCAATTTAGAGATTTACTGGGAAAATCCCGACTAAGCAATCATAGTTTTTTTGGATCGCTGGACATTAATCAGGCAGTAGAATGTTATAATAAAACCCTTGAGGAACTGCTGGACACAACGGCGCCGACCACCCGGAAAGTATGCAGGCAAAGACAGTCGGGTGCACACGTTTGGTTTGACGGAGAGTGCAGGAGACGAAAGAAGGAGATGCGAAAATTTGAAAGAGTATACAGGAGAACCAAAAACTACAATGATGGTCAACGATGGAAGTCTGCGCAGAAGATCTATGGAGAAGTCACCAGAAGTAAAAAATCTTCTTATTGGACCAAAAAACTGGAATCCAATAAGAATGAACCGAAGGCGCTTTGGGGTGACATCAATCGTATCTGCGGTGAAACACTCCAGGAAAGCGACTCAGTTTTAAACGCTGTAAATCTATTGCAGCAGTTTAAAACTAAAGTCGAAAACATAAGGGCAGAATCTTCAAATATATCCACTCAGAACCTCCCCAACCATACTTCTCATAACATTAGTTCCAGTACCTCAAAAACATTACAAAATTTCAAAAAAGTGAACCTAAATTTCCTGGAAAAATTGATCATGTGTCAGCCTAATAAACAGTGCATTTTGGACCCCATTCCAACGTGGCTTTTAAAATCGTGCGTCAAAGAACTCTTAAATTGTATTCTCCACATCATTAATTTATCTATAGAATTAAGTTTAGTTCCTAGCCTCCTAAAAGTGTCTATTGTTTCTCCCATTTTAAAGAAGGATAACCTGGACCCTAACGTTTCAGATAATTATCGTCCAATATCTAACATTCCATTCCTCTCAAAAGTTTTAGAAAAAGTAGTATCGCGTCAACTAACGGACTTCTTGGATTCGGATAAGTTCTTGGCTAAACATCAATCAGCTTATAGAAAGTATCATTCCACCGAAACTTCTACTACAAGAATCTTATCTGACCTCATCACTCAGGCAGAATCGGGTAAGTTGACTCTCATTTCATTCCTTGACATGAGCGCTGCATTCGATACGGTTGATCACTCCATTCTCTTCTCTAAGCTCCATTCAGAATTCGGGCTGCAGGAAAACTGCATAGCATGGTTTATTTCATATCTAACCGATCGAAAGTTTACAGTCAATTTCAATGGGGGAACAACTGAAGAGAGCACATCCTTGTACGGAGTTCCACAGGGATCTGTACTCGGACCAATTCTCTTCAGCTTGTATACAAATCAGTTGGAAAACTTAGTTCAACATCTTGGTTTCAATACTCATGCATATGCGGATGACCGAATTATCTATAAATCCTGTTTTCCCGAGACTAAACCAGAACTTATATCTGATGTATCTTCTTGTATTAACCAAATCTCAATATGGATGAGCATAAATCGATTAAAGCTAAATCCAACAAAAACTGAATTCCTCTGGCTAGCATCACCCCGTAGACAACACCTCATAAGTAAGGATCCAATTCATATTCAAGGAGCTGAAATAATTCCATCTAAGAATGTTAAATTTCTTGGTATTTATATCGATAGTGCTCTATCTATGGACACACATATCTCTTCGGTATCAAGATCTTGTTTTTACTCCCTTAGGCAACTCAAACCCATTCGGCGCTGTCTCTCTACAGATGCGGCCAAAACCTTAGTTAATGCGCTGATCGTCTCCCGAGTAGATTACTGCAATGCAATACTTGTGAATCTACCGCAATACCAACTCAATAAGTTACAGCTTATCCTGAACTCTGCTGCTCGCTTTATTCATCCAGTTCACCGCTTTTCCCACATTTCACCCACTCTTCACAATCTTCACTGGTTGAAAGGTCCAGAGCGCATTGAATTCAAAATATGTCTCCTAGTTTTTAAAGCACTCCATAATATGGCCCCAGAATACATATCAGAACTTTTCACCTTGTTTTCTCCCAATGACAGACATATTTCGCTTAGGTCTCAATCACAAGCAACTAATAAGCTCCATGAACTCAACGTAACAAATAAGCCAAATTACACGAATAGAGCTTTAAGCGTTGCTGGACCAAAATTATGGAATTCACTTCCCGTAAATATCAGAAGCTGCAAGAACTTAGACGAATTTAAGAAGGCATTAAAAACATTCTTGTTCCAAAAATCATATCCAGGTTATCCTTCATCTTGAATAATAATAATTATTGTATGTCTCATAATATGCACGATTGTCTATGAAATTAGATAATATTATTGAATCCATTAATGTTAATGTAAATTTTGTCTTTATATAGTTAGTAAGTACAGCGCCCTTGAGGTGACCTCTAGGCCACAAAACGGCGCTCTTAATATAAGTTATCTTAGTATTATTATTATTATCAGATAGATATTTTTTAAATTAAATAATTCGATAGCATATTCGCGATTATAATAACGCAGGTCTGCCATTTCCGAATGTTCAACGGCGACTGATCAATTGCGGCAGTACTGCGGCTGGCGTGGCATGTCAGGTAAGACGGAACTCCCAACCACACGCTCCGTCTTACCTGACATGCCAGGCTTGCGCAGGTAAAATTTCAAACAAGACGAAAAGCCGTCAAGCCGCGCCACCGAGTTTGTGCGGTGTACAGTTTTACCAACCACACGCTCCGTCTTACCTGACAAGCCAGGCTTGCGCAGGCAAGACCACAGGTAAGACGGAGCGTGTGGTAGGGGCATAACGTCAATCAGGATTTAGTCGAAGATTTAGCGCTTCGTCTTTAAACATCAGTGGGTTTAAGAAGTTCGCTCCTAAATTTGAATTTCTTCGCCAATTCAAAGATTTATTTTCTACGAGCTGACGCATCGAACTTCGTCCCGCCTTAAAGTCAATAAAATATTGCTGGGTAATATAACATAGCTAACAGTCAAAATAAAAAAAATATGTGGTAATAATATTACGAATCCGTTGTTTCAATAGCACCAAAACTCGCCCATTTCTATATTAGCTATCTATATTGAATATTCATCACCTGACTTTTAAAAAAAGTTCGCACAAACCCGACTTTCTTTTATATTATAGATGTTAAAAAAGCTTGAAAAAAGTAACAACAAAATTTTTCGTACGTAACAATATTTAGGGATAATTGATATTAAATTACAATCATCACCGCCATCAGTGGCAAAATAGGAAAAAAATTGATCTATCGAATCTTTCTACCAAAAATCCATCTAGCAGACATCTCCCTATTTCCCCAATAGATGACGGTGGCAGTACCGTTGCCGAAACCGTTCCATACTAACTTTAATATAATTTCTTATGCATTTATTCAACTTTTTATTAGTTATTCTGTTATCCGGAGCGGAGAAGAATCCAATAAATCAAGTATCGGAAGAATCTGTTCAGCCGATCTTGAGTTATAACTGTTCGCACTAACCCGACTTTCATTTATATTAGAGATATCGTTATGGTCATTGTATGATTTTTTTATTCACCTTGGAAGATAGGCGCGAGACATCAGAAACGAAGGACAATTTCACGGCAATCCACAATAAAATATTGTCTATAACCTTAACGATTCGCAAGCAAGTACCTATAACGAGATTATTATTAATACAATCTTTAACTGATGAATGTGCGCAGATAAAAAAAAAATGAGGCGTGTGTATATGTACTGTCAGAGTATATTTTTAATTATTGAAATGTAATGCGCGAAATATTTCTTCTTGCGTAGTAAAAATGGATTAAGTATATTATAATGTCGGTTCTATGGTTTTATCACTTGCCATGATCAAAAAAATATTAAGCCATGGATGAACATTATGATAAAAAAGATAATTTAAAATTCTCTCGTTAAATCGTCGTGTATCAATGATTTTTAACTAATGATTTTCAATACTAATAAAGTAAGAAAAATCTCAAGCTATTGGCTGCTTTGTTGCGAAGAAATAGTAGTGAATTTGAATGGTATGATTTTTTTCTTCACAAACTTGCTTCGATTAGAAAAAGTTAGAAATTATTTTTTTTTATTAAATTCAACTAACGTGAATTTCTAGAAAATTATTTGAATCAATCGAAAACTGAAAGGAAAAATCAACGAAAAAAGTGCCTCAGGCAATAACCGCCTCTTCCAACACATTTATATAGAAATGTGATTATTTATTTATTTACAGAGCAATGTCGCAATAGTGAATATCAATTCATGGACAATGAAGTACCTGAAGAAAATCATTCAGTCAAATCAGTCATTTTTTGCAGATGGAAAATAACCTGAAAGGCAGAAAAAAATATTTGAACATTTATATAGTTTGGGGACGTTCAAGTATTGCGAAACGTAATTTTTAAGATTTTTTATCCTCCCTCTATGTAACGCGCTGTAACGTTTTCATGAACACCCCCCCCCCCCTTCACTAAACGCTACGTAACACCCAAGTTATATTTTTAGTTTTTGTTAGTCCTTTTCTAAATTGTAACGTTATTCGAACCCCCCTCCCGCCCCGGTAACGCAGCGTAACGTTTTACACCCTCCCAAATCGCGTTATGTAATACATTAACGCCCCCTTTAAATCAAGTTTTTTTTTCATTATCACTATGAATGACTATACGTAAAACACCAATAATATTAAGACCGCTTAAAGGAGAGTTCAATGTATTTACGGTATGGCAACTTTTTTGTTAGTAATGAGTATTTTTGTGACATTATTCATCAAGGTGACCATTTTAAATTGCTTCGATCAACTGATGGGTATCATTTGTTTTTCCGCCAGCATGCTTTGAGTGTTAGAAAATATCTGATGGGAAAATTTTGACCAAAATCTAGCAGAGTGCCGTTATTAAACTTCTGACGAAGTTAAACTTAAAAAAAAACATTGATAAAGGGACATGGTAGTTTACAAATTTTAAAAGGGTATAAAAAGTTGACCCTTGATCAGCTGGTCCTGTTTTATCCTCCGCTGAAGGAAATATGAAAAAGGTCGAGAAACTTCTACACTAACAAGCTCGAATAAAAAAATCTGAATAAATTACTCTAAATAGAATATATTCGATTTTTCCGGGGCCGGCTTTTTGGTTTGATTGCTTCGATCGAGCTAAGAGGTCGGTTTCGTGCGGGTCGGGTTTGCTGCGGATTGGTCTCCTCCGGGCTGGCTTGCGGTGTGCGGGGGGCCTTAAAGGGAGAATGTGTGTATGTGTATATAGAATTTATACCCTTTCTTTCACATTCATATAACAATATATATTGAACTACCCTTGTACTAATACAAAATAAATGATGTAGATAGGTTTTACCGTAAAAAGAAGTACACAAAAGTTCATAGTAGATAACCTTATTCGGTATTATTAACCGTTTGTTTGTGTTTACCCATTAAATATCCGGAGGCGGCCCATTTGTTATATTTCTAATTGTTTTTTATTTGTATTTTCTCCGACAGAACAAAATGTAAGTCTTATAAAAGTATACCATGGCCACTGCGCGCGGAGTATCAATAATATTCTATTTGTAACGTATTGTTAATATCTCCTATTATTTATTACTAGCTGATACCCGTCTTGCTTTACGTTGTTGATTTGGCTAGTCAGACTTGAGCCGTAGGTTATTGAACAGGTTTTGTATGCAGCTTTCCCCTTCTCAGGACCAGTAGGCCTAGACAAAATGCATTTGGCAATAGACTACAAACTACTTCGACAATGTAGAGTAGGAAGAAAATTAACTGTCCACTTTTTATATTTTATATTATAAGGATCATTGTTTGGTTTGAATAAATGTTTATATGTTCCAGTGGACAGTTAATTTTTTCGCACTATACATTAGCGATATCTTTGTTTGTAGTCGAACGCCAATTTGAATTTGTCTACGGCGGCATTTCACGCTAAGATTTAGAATGTGTACCCAGCTAATGTTTCAAAAAAGGAAAAAATAAGAGTCACTGCTAAATATGCGAAAAGTTTGAAAAACTAATGTCACTTTCAATATTTAAGTATAAAAAAAATAGAAGATGAGGAAAAATTAATACTCACTGTTGAATACGCGAAAAAATTAAAAGAAGAATGTAGTTATACATAGGTACCTACCTACCTAGTATTATAATACGTGTAGTTGTTCCTAATGAAAACCTGTTTGTAGATATAGGTACCTACCTACCTAGTATTATATTATGTATAGTTAGTTTGACCTACTTATGACTGTAGTGATACATTTAATGAGGTACCTTAGGAGAGAGAGGGTGCAAGCGAACACTGCTTTACCGGCTTTAGTCATCTGTCATGGCGTACATATTTTATAAGAAGTTTCGGTGAAAATCTTTATAAAATAAGAATTAAAAGACTTCTACTTATATTTTTTGTATTTCAAATCAAACTTCGATTGATTTTGTACATTTTCATACCGTAATGCTACAGTTCTACACAAAATTTAGACGTATAATTTTACTTTTAAAACATGACTTTCTCATTTTTGTATGAAGATTTTAAATTTTTAGAAATTTGTAAATAATTTAAAATATATTTAATGAAATGTAAATATTTGTATCTCAGATTACCACAATTGTATTTGCGAAAAACTGCGAAGAAAAATATTCAACGCAGAACCTACGGTTTTAGCGTGATGCTCTTACATACAGTTGGAGTGAAACAAATAAATAAATAAATAAATATACATACATTACTGAATTATTATGTAGATAGGTAAGTCATTTGATTCATAGGTATTTCAATTAAATTAACCTTTGAAGTTATACGTCAGGTGGAACGTGGACATGGACGAAAAAAGAAGAGTGTAGTATTAACCCTCCAATTCCCAACGTCACCTACAGGTGCTGCGTTTTCAAAAAAATATTAAAAATATTTGGAGGTTTATTACTATATTTATTTTGATATAACATTGTTGTACAATAGTATTACAATCCGATTGTGTATAATTTTTACGATTGGCAATACTAATCTTGCATATTTTAACAGTTATTGTCAGCCCTTGGCAGGAATTTTAGTGTTATTGGTACGTAACGAAATATACATTAATAAAAAATGTATAAATAGTAAGTATTGTGAAATATTCTTTCTAAAGCAGATTTATAAAGGGTCAATTTAGTATTTACACGAATTTGTTTTCACGATTTCATTAAAATATTCGATTTATACCTATTTGAAGTTTTAATGTCACCTCCAGGTGACATTGGGCAATACAGGTAGATTATTGAACAAATTTAGGAACTATTTGTATCATTTGTATTAATTTTTGCTTTTTGTTAACTTTATAGCCTTGAAAGTCTCAAAAAAGCGAATGCGTTAAAGAACTATGTAGGTTATAATAATATAGATGAATTTGTTGTTATCTTTCCTCCTCAAGATGGAAAATTTACTTCTTGGCCTCAGATCATTAGCTTTACTATATACATAGCAGAAAACTTGCCTCAAGAACAAAGGCCATACAACTAATATTTTGTCAATTTCTTTACAAGTGTTAAATTACTCAACACCTTAACGAAAAAGGGATTTGGAAGAGCTGGCACTGTAAGAGAAAACCGACCGGAAAAATATCCACTACTACAACGTGAACGCACAACGAAAAAAGGGAGGGAGGTCCGATTTCCTTCAGTGAGCTCAAGCCTGTGTGTTTGTAAATGGCATAACAATAGTATAGTAAGAGTGGCCTCCAACTGCCACGGAGTGCCTTCTAGGAGTAAATTCGATCGAGTTGGCGTGGTGGGGAATCAAAAAAAAAATCAAGTGAACTGCTTGCTATGATCATAAAATAAAAGAAGTACATGGAAAGAGTTGACCGTTTTGACGAAAATAGCCACTTGCAAAGGATTTCACTCGTAGGCAAGAAATGGTAGTGGCCCTTGTTTGCCTTCGGAATATACACTATACAGTGCTTGTCAAAATGGTTGGCAAGTTGCCAAAGTAATCTGTCATGATGAGTATACTACTTATTGTGGTACGGGTATATTTTATGAAATATGGGTTGTGTCATGAAAGTGAAAATGGTTGGAACCGGGACTCGAACCCAAGATCAATACTCCGTATGTACGAAAGCCGCCGACTAATACTACTGGTTAACCAACCACTTCATTTATACAGCATCAATCACATCTGTGTTTAAATAATCTTTTTTTTTCAATAAAAATATAGTTTTGCCTACTAAAAATATGTATGATTATGTTTTTGCCTAATTTGGTACCTACAGTGCCCAATGTCACCCTCAGGTGACACCTCCCCCATAAAAAAACTACAAAAAAATTGAAAATTTTGTCGATGGACCATCACTTTGGATTCCATAAAGGCACCATATACAGAATTCCATATGAATATCATGATTAGGTAAGGCATGGGAATTGGAGGGTTAAAATGCAGTACGACGAATATTGTGGAAAGACTCTGTGGGATAAATAATAAATAAATAAATAAAAGCTTTATTGCTGTCTGTGTAACAATATGAGGATAAATATTTGTACGTTTCAAAGGGCGGACTTATCTTACAAGATCTCTGCCAGCCAACGCAGGATATGCAAAAGAATGAGAATATTAGGAAGGAATGTGGTAAAGAAGTTAGTGCTGAGACAAATATGAAAGAGATGGTTTGGGCGTGTGAAAAGGATGGATGCAAATAGAATGACAAAGAATATTTATAAGGCTGAAAGGAAAAATGTAAAAAAAGCGTGGCCGACTGACAATTATGTAGATCGAACACATCGATTCCGTTCTCAAGGAAGGCCAGAATTCTTCGACAATGCAGAGTAAGAAGAAAATTAACCGTCCACATTTTATATTTTTATATAAGTGTCATTGTTTGGTTTAAATAATAATTGTTTATGTTCCAGTGGACAGAGCCCCAATTCCGAATCTCCGTGACATTTACGCTGACGTAAATTAACAAAATTTTGTATGGAAATGTGTATAGCGCCACTACAGAATGCTTCGCAAACTCCGCAGCCCATACAAAATTTTGTTAATTCACGCCAGCGTAAATGTCACGGAGATTCGGAATAGGGGTACAGTTGATTTTTTCGCGTTATATCTACATTGGCGAAATCTTCGTTTGTAGTCGAACGCCAATTTAAATTTGTCTACGGGGGCTGGTAACATGTAAGAGAGATAGGAGAAGTTGTATGAGAAATTTTATGTTGGTGGAAGAAATGTGCTTGAATAGAAAAGAGTGGAGGTTCATTCTCTCTTCTTACCCCTTACGGTACACGGCGTGATGGGTTAAAAAATAGTATTTTCAATTTAAATTTAATTATATTATGATACCAAGAAAATAAGATATCAATTCGTTCGCCAATAGAAACAAAAAAGTACGAAACATGGTAGTTTATATTTCAATGTAACTATAAATTATTATTTTTTATACTTATTATAAATACACTTAAGTGTTACTTCATTGAGCAAAACAAGAATCATTATAACAATAGTTAGGTACGGTGATCTTTGGTTGTTTGATTTGTAGGTTAAACCGCCCATGGATACCTTTTTTTAAACGGTGAAATTCTAGAATGAATATTTGAATACTCACGAATTTACCGGCGAGTCTTATTGATACCTATCAGTTGGTTATAATAAGAATATTACCTACTCATTGTATTGTCGATTAAAAATAACTTTCCTTCATACCGCATTGCCTAATAAAATCTTCCTATAGTTTGATGGCGGAGGATTGATGCGTTCGAGATGTGGTGCTCCTTGTTCACTGGTCTGAACACAGGACTAATGAGTGTATACGCAGCGAACTTGGCATCCTCTCTTATTTATCCACAGAATGCGAGCGGCGCATCCTTCGCTTTTTCGGACACATCACACGAAGAGGACTAGATTACCTAGAGAGGGGGATTATGGTGGGGATAGTCGAGGCAGAAGGGAAGGAGACGACTGCCCACGAAATGGTCCGATCTTATCAAGCGGGCAACGGATACCACACTGGATTGGTCCATAATAATAGCTGAAGACGTCCGGGAGGGATGGAGGGAGTTGGTGGGAATGCATGGCGGTCGCGATTTTCGAGGGACCGACTGAAGAAGAAAAAGAATGATTTTAGGGTAATTTAAACTATGAAATGTTGGGCTATGAAATTGTGATTTGTCAAGTAAGTAGACGAAGATCTGCACTGATCTATGACTAAGCTGTATTGTAAGGTGTAGACGCTAGAACGGATATCGCCAGAAGCAAACAAATACTTGAAATGTAGACATGGATTCGTCTGTCAGCAAATAAAGGGTACAAGGAAAGAACAAGAGATGGATGAATCCAAAGAAATTGTCAGATGATATCATCATCGTCATCGTTAATCCTGATTACTGAGGATCGTGACCTGTTACTATCTCCGCCGTAAAAATAACGCGTATAATCATCCTCCACCTCTCCTGACACATCAGTTGTGCCTGTAGCTGCGCTAATTTGGTCTTTCCATCTACTTCAACACCATAAAGGACCACCAAATGGGTTGAAACATGGATGATAAAATCCCGGGAAAGACAGAGAATCGATGCCTTCGAGATGTGGTGCTGAAGATGTTTGCTTCGAATCCCCTGGACGGCCAGAAGAACCAATATGTCAATTTTGAGAGAGCATAACATGTGTTTGACCGGGGCAAGGAGAGAAAGGTAAAAAAAAACTTGTCTGCGACAGAATAAAATCTGGAAGGGCCTAGCTTATGTGTTTATGTAGGGGATTAGGAAATCTCCAGGAGGGCATGCGTCAAATAGTCTTTCGCGTACTATAATTCGCGTAAAACAAGACTAACATAATCGTGGTCTGACATATAAGGTACAGTCAACTCCGAGTTATTGATTCCCAATAATGGCAGTCCGTGCACGTACAACATGTCATGCTCGCGCCGCGTGCACTTTATACCTCGCACATCTAGCCGGATAATAATAATAGTAATAACTGCTATGCTGATTTTATATATGGAGCAAACTAGTCTTTATACCCTAAACTATCAAATAAAACCAAAAAGAAACATCATCCAGCTAAGATTTAACAAGGGCTTATAGTTATAGAACATGATGGTAGAGCTATAACTATAGATCAATATAGAGAAAATTGGACGAAGAAGAAGGTACGTATATCTTTCTTAGCGGGAAAGTAAAGTAGATCTTTTACCGTCTTATTTATAAAAAAATCGTTAATCGTAAGATTACGTATAGTCTACTGATCAGTTTTTACTTCTTTGTAAAAACATATTTGATCCGCGTCTGTTATGTATGAAGATGACATTTCACACAAAATTTTGTAAACAAACAAAATAGTAGCCGGGCAACGCGAGTGTTGCTTACAATCAATATGCGCTATGTCAGATTTGAATGATTTCGAGTTATTGATGCAGAATAGGTAGATACCTTATTTTATAATTTATTTTATATCAAAATATAGTTATGTCCTTATTAAATCATACGAAACCTTTATGTTTCAGCCAAAATGAACTAATTCATGTTTGATCACTTCAATAATTCTTTGCACCTACTTAAAAAGTATTCTTTGAATATTTGCTTCAAAACGTCATTACATTTCTTATAAATTTAGTTGATGCATAATGGTTGTAAGCACTCGAATGATTCCGAGAATACATATTTGCTTTATTTGTTAAAATTTCGTATTATAAAAATGATAAACCAAAATTCAATGGACCCAAATATAAAAGGGGCACATATTTGGAGGTGGAAAAAACTTAAATACGGTGTATTGTTACAAAAAGCGTTCTTGTGTACTCGAAAAATTTGTCAGTTGACGTTAAATCCAATATGGCGGGTCAATATCTTCTTCTTCTTCTTTTACTACAGAGATCAGCCCGATTCACGGAAAAGTTTAAGTCTAAGTTCGAACGAAGTTCGATTCAAACTTTTGTGAATAGGGCTGCTGGTAATAATAATTATTGTAGGCGGCGACTATCTACAGTCTATGTACCTATTCACGGAGGGTTTGAATCGAACTTCGTTCGAACTTCGAACTAAACTTACACTTAAACTTTTCCGTGAATCGGGCTGCAGCTCACAATCAAGCGATATGCGTTAACTATCTCAATGACAGATTGATCGTGATATTTTCTATCGCTGAACTATTTTTTTCGCTGATCTTAGTTTTTAAATAAAGCAGTTATTATCCAAGTAGATTTGTAGAGCACTTATTTTCTCCTCTATGGTAAGACACCTCTAGAGAACCTTGGATTAACCATTAGTCGTTAGTAGACTAGTGGTATCTATATAGCAGTCGAATCCCGGTGCCGACCATTTCCACTTTCACAACACAAGCTTTGCTTTATGTGAAAGATGTCGAAAGTGTATTTGTATTCACTTTGGGTGAGCCCAGAATCGTTTAAAAAAAACTAATCCAATCTTGTGGGAAATTCTTCTACCAACCAATTATTGGCGTTTGTGTTTACAAATAAATTAAGTCACCATATACGAGAAATGTTGATAACAAAAAACAAAGCTATGGGATATGAAGGATACTTATCCTGGGAAATACTTCCATCAGGATAAAGACCAAGAAAGACAAATTTCATATCAAAATAGCAAAAGTGGATTTTTTACAACTAATAGAAATAATAGATAAGAATAAGCACATGATAACGCTGAGAGAAAGGTCAAAATTTACCAGACGTGTGTTAGATCATTGAAGCTCAAGAAATCGATCGCGGTGATGGATTATTTTTGCCTCCGTATGCCCCTAAATGGAGTCACAATCTTGTTCTTGTGTTAGAACAATCATGACATACGCAGTAGAAACCAAAGATGAAAATTCCAGAACTAAAAAAAGAGCACAGAATATTAGAAACGAAGGGCGTAATGACAATCATAGGGAGAAAGCAGAGAGATAGAATAATATGCAATGTGTCGATATCAAGAAGACCCGTGAGACCGAAGACATCGTACCATGGGGCAGATAGAAAAGACCAGAATAGACGAATCTCCTAATCTTTGACGGAGAAAGCTTCTGACCACTGCCAAGAAGAAAAGCTGCATTCATTAGGCTACACCTCCTGAATTTAAGAAATTTGTCCTTCCATGATACAATCATTACCAGACAGTGCTTCAAGTAAGTGGGATATAGGGCTGAAAAATCTGAGACAGTGCATTGGAGTACTGGAATCATTGAAAGAATCATTTACTGGCATTTGAAGAAGAAGAATCTCATAATGTGCCGTTCTTTTCTGAGTCATAAAGAATCAAACTCTGAAAAACCTGTCGTTGTATGATTTAATAGTATAGATTAATATCTTGGTTGCAACCCGTTTCGACGGGAGGTGTATGCCTTTAAGCAATTTTTTCAGATAAATAATCTTTAGTATAATATGCTGGTCCACGACCTCTACGTTAGTGAGAGTAATCTCTTTATATGTGAGTGTAACCATCCAAATTTCATTGTTGAGTTTTTTATTTGTGTTGGTAGCTAAGGCGATATATAAGCAGATTCGCACTCTGCCAAAACTAAGATTTTGCAACTGTCTGTGGTTCGATTAGCAGCTCGATCGTTTCAAACGAAACATTCAGAATGGTTTTCAAGGTACCTACCTAAATAATAGTGATATCTTTAAAATTATTTATTTCGATTGTTTTTTTTGTGATGGTGTATAAAAAAAACTTATTTAAATCTAGTACAATACATAATATATTTGTTGACCGTATGGTTAAAAGCCCATTATATCCAGAAAAAGTGGTGATATTCCTTCAAGCAAAATCTCTTAAAAAATGTTCCGGAATAAAACATCAATATCAAAATCGGTAGCCTAGATTCCTAATCGAACTAGCAATTTTCTAGGCGTTTTGACTTGATAGGTCCACATTGGGGTAGACATTCGGTCTAGAATTTAACATCGTTAAGTGAAACCTTTATAGAAATGTGTTAATTTTTTATGATTCTGGGTTCACTCAAAGTGAGCACAAACACGCATTGACATCTTTTACAGAAAGTCGGAGGAAATGGTCGGCAATCGGCGACTTAACCGTTATACTACCAACAAATTGTTTATAGTTACCTATTTGTTCTTCCTTATCTTCTTATGTCGCTTTCAACGGAAGTTGATGAATCATTGCACTTAATTTTTTTCAACCTTGCATCAACCGAATGAGAAGACATTTGTAGTACTTTCTTCAAGACTGAATTTTAACACAGCTTTATTATTTCCAGTTCGTCGTTTTCGCCACTGTAGTGGCTGTTGCCCGCGCTGGAATCATCGCCGAACCAGCTTATGCCCACGCTCCAGCATTTGCTCCAGCCTACGCAAAAGTAGCTGCCGCACCAGTCGCCTATGCCGCAGCTCCAGCTTACACCAAAATCGCTGCTGCTCCAGTAGCTTATGCCGCCCCAGTCGCTAAAGTCGCCGCCCCTCTTGCCTATGCCGCCCCAGCTGTTGCCAAGGTCGCCGTTGCTGATGACTATGATCCAAACCCCCAATACAACTTCGCTTATGATGTTCAAGATGGTTTGACCGGAGATTCCAAGAGCCAACACGAAACCCGTGAAGGTGATGTTGTCAAAGGATCATATTCCGTTGTTGACCCCGATGGTGTCAAGAGGACCGTAGACTATACAGCCGACCCACACAACGGATTCAACGCTGTTGTTAGCCGTGAACCTTTGGCTCATGCCGCTCCAGTCGCCTATGCTGCTCCAGTTGCTAAAATTGCCGCTCCTGTCGCCTATGCCGCCCCAATCGCCAAAGTTGCTGCTCCAGTCGCCTACGCCGCTCCAGTTGCAAAATACGCCGCAGCCCCAGTAGCTTATGCCGCTCCGGTCGCCAAATTGGCCGCTCAACCATACTACCACTAAAATGCCAACAAGTCTGACCCGTTTCTGAATCTGAGATATGATGGATGTATTTATATTTTTTATTTATTTTTTAAGAGAATATAAGATTTTTCAAAACTATGATTGTGTATCACTTTTATATACTTTATTTCCTAGATATTTTTAGAGGCTATAAAAATATTAGATCACGCTATACAATAAATCGTAATATTTATTTTTATTATTCTTATATTATGAATCAGTTATCTATGTGATTTACGCAAGCTGGCTCAATAATTACACATAAAGTTAGAAAATATTATAATACTACCTAGTCCAAAATTTACCTATACAATTTTTTTTTTGGTGGAACTAATTTCATGCATGGAAACCAAAAACTAAAGGTTATAATAAAATCGTTATTAAGATTGAAGTTGGATTGGTGTTGTGATGGAAATACAGAGTAGCCCCCTTAAAGAGAATAATTCCTTTTTCTTGATTTTTATTGCCATATTAAAATGTAGTCCACGGCAAACCAGGATCAGAGCAACAAAGTCTAAAATGACTACCTTTCATAGGCAAAACTTGGTACATGTCTTACAATAAATAATTATTAAGAACTATGTCTATAAAACCCCCAATTAATGATAACACTATTATAACACAACTTTCTTCTTCGAGTTATTGGAGTAATAGCCAGGTGGGACTACAGCAGTCTTAAAAATAGATGACAAAAGGCAAAGTCGAGGGAAGAAGAGGGTATGGAGGTGTAACGGACTGAATTGGGGTGATGATTGGCGCACTGTCGGAAGGCTTGGAGAGGGATCATCAGCGATGCAGAAATCATATTGCTATTAGGCCACGACCTTCGAAAATTAAGAAACCGCCCAAGAAGGAGAATTTTGATACTTTCTCCAAATCCAATCTCCCTTAAGACCCCGATTAGGGGCATAGGGAGGCAACAAGAGCTCTCCATTGCGCTCGATCTTGCGCAACGTTAATGACCTCCTCCCACACCATGTCCAGATTCCTCAGCTTTGCTTCGAAGGAGCGGTACACAGTATGAGAGGGTCTTCCTCGTCCTCGGGACCCTGATGGGAGGAAGAACAGCGCTCTCCTCGGCCAACTGTCATTCGGCATCCTTAACACATGTTCCAGCCAAGTCCATCTCCTCCACATAATAGTAGAGGTTATATAGGGCGTATAGCGTCGTTCGTGATGCGGTGGTACCATCTTATACCCAAATTTCTCCTGAGGCACTTCGTTTCGAATGCAGATATTTTTTGTGCCTGGGCCAAAGTCAGGTGCCAGGACTCACCCATACAGGAGAATGGGCAACACACACGCATCAAACAGTTTACATTTCGTCTCGATACTAAACGCCGACGCCTTCCATATCTTGGTCATGTTGAAGGTACCACTTGCCATACCGATACGTATCGGGAGCTCAGCCCCGAGGTCACCAGTGGTGGTAATGGTTGCTCCCAGGTACTTAAATTTATCCACTCGGGAGACCTGGTGACCATCGATGGTTATCGGTAGCTGTTTATCGGGGCAGGCATTATTCGCCATGAGCTCCGTCTTACTGGCATTGACTCGAAGGCCGAGGCGTGCTGTTTCGTCGCAGAGTCTTGAAACACTTATACTTACTACTTACATATTATCCAAAAGTAGTCCGTCCGAAGTAGAACATAAGCCTCAACCTACCCCTTCTTCCCTCTTCCCCAAAAATCCTTCTTACTTCAAACTTGCTAACTTTGTCTGTCTTTCTGTTTTGTAGGATTATCGGGATCGACACTAGACCACTTTTTTAGTCTATCTGTGCTCTTGGTGACTACCAATTAATCCATTGCTGGAATTGAATGTAATAAACCAATATACTTATTAAAACTTTTTTGTTCTTGGACGTTGAATAGGACTTCTACCCGTTGGCAGACCTACTTACCAAGTAAAAACCCTTCCCCTGGATCTAAACACTACAGTGGAACCGCATTTAAACATTGACTAGACTACGACTGCAATTGTAATCTTTTCTGTCTCTTTCAACAGCTTTCTTCTTCCCCGTCATCATTGAGACCACTCTGTTTCAGACATTCCACGTTTCCTCGTTGACTAGCATAAGCACCGACCAGATGGTCTGGCCGCACTCGTTTTCCGATATTTGCCCACACGGCATATCTTAAATGGTCCCATTCGGGCCATTCGTGGCACTCAAATATGGAATGCCTGGAGGTGTCCCTCTTTTTCTCTCCGCAATAGACATCTGGTCGTTGGGAACCTTTTCTATTCTTTGCTTCCCATCTTCTTAAAATAGGCATACTGCATCATCCATATTGTGAGTGTGGGCAGGATGTGAGACCCTGAACAATATCCCTTTCGGGTGTCCCATTACGTCCAATCTGGATTATTATGATATTTTGGAGGGTTGTGAACGGCCGTTCATCGTTCCCCATCAGCATTATATTCATGGAAAATGTACAAACAGTTTGCACAATTTGTCAAGATTAATCAATTGAAGATTTTTTAAAAATAGTTTATCAAGACCAAAACCACTCGAGCTCGGGTGGAAGTCTATATTTAACAAAAGATAAACCAAGTATCCGTAGTCGGCGAGGACTTGCGTAAGGTGGTATCCAATTTCCCCAAATTCTCTCGATATCCAGGGTGTTTAATTTACTTTTCTCTCTCCCTAATGTCTGTTTTCCCCGGAATACGGTACTGTTGTTAACAGCGGTGAATGTGTCAGCTTAGAACATTGTCAATAGGTATTATTACCGTAGTGATAAAAAACATTGTCATAATTTGTAAAGACTTTCGTCTTGTCAAACGACGAACCGCTCTAGGATCCCAGTGCATTAGTTATACCTACTGTAAAACGTCATTTTAGTAAAAGTGTGACCGATTGGCAGCATCGTTAAACTTTATCACAATTATTAAATACTGGAAATATTATAACGATGCTGCCAATTTGCAGTAATTCTTGTCAATTTGGGAAAAAGTGGTCTCATCTTACCATAAGAATTCTGTGAAATTTGGGTTTAACGGAGTCCATTATTGCCCAATATTTACAGAATAACGTAAAATGCTTCAAATGTGATTTTTTTCCTACTACACCGCCATCTCTTGGTTTTTTTTAAACTTACGCAACCATAGAGGAATTGTTTCTATTACAAACTTATGACCCGTCGAACTTCATCCCGCATCCGAATCAACATATTTGCTAAATTTAATTCAGTTTTACGTCTTAAACTGTAATAAGTAAAAAAAAAATATATAATTCTGGTTTAGGTCCAAGTTCACGGGCGGGTCAGCTAGTATTTAAAAATATGTTAATAGAGAAGTAATATGTCAAACAATAATTACACAATCTTCAGACCAAATTCAGCCTATAGAATAATTTTCACATAGAGTGGGCATAACAACAACTTGTATTCGAACAGAAAAAAAGAATTACGAGTATTGTGATGTCACCTATATGGAAGACTTATTATTATAAGATACAATGACCTACATCTGATTATGACACATTTCTCCGTTTATATAAGGTCCTACTGGCCACATAAATCATTGTATGCTAATAGCACATTATTCTACTATTTACTATTACCATAATATGGTGATTTATTTTGCATTATGTATTACCAACACAATTTCACTGTAAGACAGTGACCTTCAAGAGTAGTATTTAGTAATAATGTTTTTGTTTTCATTTGAAATGCTTCATCAATACTTTCGTTAATCTATGTTTGGGTATTAACGAGACCGTCGTGAATGCTATCTCTCTCATTTGTATTGAGTGAATGCTATCTCTCTCATTTGTATTGAGTGAATGCTATCTCTCTCATTTGTATTGACAGGCCGGAATGCAGGATCTCTGACGTCACGTGCATAGGCGGTGTAGTCTTTTAGGAGCAGTTGTTAATAAATAACAAAGGTGTAAAGTGTATAAACTATTGTAAAATTGTTAAACATTTATTAGGCTAATGCAGAATATTTACATAAATTAAAAAAAACAACGAAAACAATTGTAATAATACCTATGTAATTATTTGAATTTTATCATGAAATATATTTATAATAAGGCATCTTTTTCCTGTCCTGTTGCTTGCCCTGAAGAATATCATTAACGTTTCTCGCTTACTATTGAAGTAAATAAAATACACAACAATATTATGAAGAAATACAATAAAAAAAATCTTAAAATAGTTATAAAAATAAACAAAAATTTGCATAAATTTTGTATACACTTTGAGTTTGATGTCTCTTTTTCGCATATACGTAATGGGGTGTTTTCTAGGAATATTCCGACTATTCCCACTAGATGGTAGCACACCTAATAAGGGTCTAACATAAAATTTCAATCACATCCCATCACACGTCATTCATTCTTTTCGAAAGCGTATAGTTCTGTTGGTGTGTTGTTGAATTTTCTGGTTTTCTCAGTTTTATTGTATAGTATATCCCATATATAAATATATTCAAAATGAATAGGGATTATGGCACGTTAACTCTAGCCGAGTTGAAAGCGGAATGCCAAAATAGGAGGCAAAAAAGCCATCCTCGTGACAAGGTTAGTTTATTTTTTATCCATTATCTATCACAAAATTCCCATACAAAAATGATCGAACGATTCGATCGTTTGATTTATGAACACTATTTGCACGCTAATAAGCGCTTATTTGCGTGCAATTACCTTTCGATAAAACTCGTACTAGCCCCACAGGACATGGTGGTGGTAGGGGTGACTCAGGACATGGTGGTGGTAGGGGTGACTCAGGACATGGTGGTGGTAGTGGTGACTCAGCACAAATATTTTCCTTTCCATTGGAATTGTTGGGTTTTAGAGTTGTATATACCCTGTTTTGTAACCTTTACCTTCTATTTAAAGCCGCCGTTGTCTCCTTTGTTGTCCAGTAAAATACTGAAGGAACTACATATTTACGCAGCTTCTGAATCAAAAAGTGTGTTCCACCTGAAAAATATTTAAAAGTTATTATTAATGTTGCGAAATTGCAACGAATGGAGATGATAAATAGATGTATAATTGGATTGATTTTTACTTACAATGCATACTTTCTCCTAAATAGTCGCCGTGTCCCGTAAGGGATAGGCATCAAGAACAGACTTCCACTTCTTTCAACCGACACCATTTCTCTTACAACCTCTCCTATTTCTCTTATTTGTAACCTAGCCTGCCATGAGGACGGAATCGATGTGTTCGATCCACGTCATTCTCGGTCGGCCACGCCATCTTACACCTTTCCTTTCAGCCTTAAAATTATCTTTGTCATTATGTTTGCATGCATTCTCACCATCTCAACTAATTAACTGTCATCTTTGTCACAACACTAACTTTCATATTAAATTAGTTGAAATGCCGATGAAAACGCCTCTTATGACCTTGTGCCCCTGAGGTAGTCACTGGCAAGGAAGCTATAGATTTAAGTTAGCGTGTTTCCACAGTAATACTTACGTGCGACGTCATAATGTACCACATGATCAAAAGCATCCAAAAGACAGCATTTTTCGTGCGCTATTAGATATTCAATCTTAAATAACATGAATAAAACAAAATAAAAATACAAATAATAATAATATAATATAAATCTACCACTCATTATTGCCACAAAACACGTGTACCTACAGTAAAAAAGGACTGTAATAGAATTAA
This sequence comes from Mystacides longicornis, assembly GCA_963576905.1. Classification (NCBI taxonomy): domain Eukaryota; kingdom Metazoa; phylum Arthropoda; class Insecta; order Trichoptera; family Leptoceridae; genus Mystacides; species Mystacides longicornis. Next base: position 9,416,917 of record OY756432.1, read on the forward strand.
TTCGTCCTTGCTGTAGGCCAACATTGAATCCAGTTATCAATTCTACATTTAATACTAATTCAAAATATATGACTATGTCTTTTATTACTACGGTAAAAATATTGATAATGTTCTAAGCTGACATACTTACCGTTGTTTATTGAAGCGCCGTATTCGTAGGAAAACAGACCATTAGTTTGATCACTTTACGTTAACAACGTTCGCCTTTGGGTGGTAATGTTTCAGTCTCCTAAACTCCTAATCATGCGAGTTCTCAACATGTTCAACATGTCAAAAAATCTCATTTATACAACAAGTAGATTTTTTATAATAATAATTATTGAGATATAGAGATAAAAGTTGGACATATGTCCAACTTCAAAGGTTGCTTTCTTGTTATGTTTGAGAGCAACCAAATTTAAAGACAGCGACTGCTGTCATGTATTTGGCACCAATAATAATAATACCTTGTTGGTAATACACTATATTCACCTCTGCTTAAACATGATTACCTTTAATTGAACTCAATGCAAAAAGATATATTATGATAATTCTATATAAGCATAGATGTGGCAGTATCATCATCTAAGCTAAAGATTTTAGGTAACAGAAGTCAAACAAGTGGGCTGTAGGAAATATAGAAAAGATATTAGGGAATAGAACATTTATTGTTAAAATTAAAATCAATGGTCAGCTTTGGAAAAGGCACATGGATCAGATTGTGGTGAAAGCTGTACATTGGGGCAAGCAGACGGATGATGATGATGACAGTCAGTCGGATAAGCAGACCTTTTTAGGGCCATTCCTAGACAATGACGACTCCAGTCCAGTCTAACGAGGTCTGAATTTCTTTTAGGTCATTGCGGGAACTCCTGGCTGGGTCTGGGCCCAGGTCTGCTTCAGGTCATTTCTGATGGATTTGATCCCATAATATGGCGTTCGAAACTTAACCGTAATATTGACTTTTAGAGATTTTTTCAAAAATCCTTTTTGGCTTTCTTTTCGATTTTTTTCGGATAAGCGAGCTTTTAGGATCCTTTTTTATGTATCTTGTTAGAGCACCTGTCCATTAATAAAAATGGTGTGGCAGTCTTGAAACACTGCGCTGTAATTCTTCCACTGCTGGCGCCACTTCTGGCGCCCCCTGGAAACGACCACTGGTCGGCTAATCCTTTCGCCACCGAAAAAGCAAGGCCAAGGCTTAGCTTTTGCACGGACTCGGAAAGTAAGTAAGTATTCTTCCACTGTCGTACTGAACAACGCTAGGTCGTCCGCGTACTCCAGATCGCACAGTTCGCCCATTTGACCATCTCTCTGTGTTATCGGTATACCTCTTGCTAATTGCACGAACTGTAAAGGACATAAATATAAGTGATTGAATTTTTTTCGCAAACAGATATCAATTAGATTTCATCATATTCTTATATATAAAAATGGAGAGCTATTTCCCGATGTCATCGCATCACGCCTAAACGGACGGACCGATTTCGCTAATTCTTTTTTTGTCGTGTAGGCTTTTATCAGTAGAATGTCCTTTTAGAAGAAAAAAATTAAGAAAAAAGGATGGAAAATAAGAAAATTAAAGAAAACTCTACGTAGACAACCTTAGTAGTACTTTTTACCTAATAATTTTTATTCCAATTTTGAAATTTTGACAGAAATTGTCAATTGGTACGATTGACAGAATGCGGATGGAATATACATGGTATAAAACAGACGAATCGTTCGGAATCACATTGGTCTAATGATAATTAATTCATCACCATACAAATTAGAATTTAATATTCATAGTTAAGAACACAGGACAACGTCTGTCGGGAAAGCTAGTAACACAATAAAATATGCTGTTTTTCTTAACAAGGAAGAAACGATTATGTGATTTATAAATTTCACAGTTCCTTATAAAAAGATAAATGATCGATGTTTGATTTATAAAGTGCGCATGCGTGATAACTATTAAGAAGTCTCATTCCAATCAGACAGGTCTGACTCCGTTAATTACTCCTAGCACGAATTCTTCGTATTCTTCAGGCGAATGTCGCTTTTTAGCGTTTTGTGGAAACATTGACAACTTCTATGCATTACTACACTTTGCATCGCGTTGAGAATGTTCATTGATAGCCCCCAGTGATCGGAGAGTTCACTATCAAATGGTGCAGTTATTTGTTAAATTGTATGTCTGTTGATAATGAATCTGTTGCTGTTGGTTTTGCAATGATTATTTTCTTCAAAGCTATATGATTCCTCTGAACCCTGATCCTTCGCCCGAGGTCGAAGGATATTATCTCCACAGTTGCGATTACTCTTTCGTTATGCTTTTGATATCTTTCCCTTTTCTTCTTCTTCTTCGCGTGCCGTATCAGGTCACCCCGACGTTGGCTATTACTTCAGCGAAAGCTTTTCTGTCTTGCGCTATTCGGAAAAACTCGTCCACGCTTCTTACTCCGGTCCAATCTCGAAAATTTCGTAGCCAAGACATCTGCCTTCTGCCAATCCCTCTGCTCCCCTCAATTTTCCACTTCTGTTTTCCTTTTCTGATGTGATTTATCATAAAAGAGCTAAAAAAAATCCTGATGGGTATCTGTAAATCCAAATTTTCTTCATTCTCTATCTCTCCAAGTTCACATTCGCATTCAAACTCCCAAAAAATCAAAACTCTTAAACCGAACATCTTCGTCATCAAAAACTAGGGTTTTGAAGACAAAAAAAATGTAACATACCGGTGTGAAGTGTAAACTATGACTGTGTAATCCGCGGAACTGATGGAAAGATTTGATATAAGAGTGTTTTGTAAGATACTGGGGGCCAATAATATTGGAGAATCTTGTATATCTGCAAATCTATCTCTCGCCAAATGCTTTTACCAACTATATTCTATATCGTATATGTAAAAGAACATAAGTAGGTACTAAAAAGAATGTCGATCTAGTATAATGCGAATCAATCAAATCGACCCCTTACTCAAATAAAATCCAGATCAGAATTTAAATAAAGTGGAAAATCTTCATGAAAAATAAAAATTTTCCGATAAAAAATGGAGGAACTGTGAATGGATATAGAAAAGTTGACGACGAACCAAAAAAGTAACGGTTTAATTTCCATTTAAAAAACCAGTAGCGGGTTTGGAAGCTAGTTTCAATTTTCAAACATGATAAACGTATGCAATGATAATGTTTTACATGTGAGCAGGCTGTGAGCAGTGACATCAGAACTGGGCCAACTTTGCATCACTGCAAAAAGTGAATTGCTCTCGCGCTTATTAATTAACTAGTGTGAACCTTTAAGGGCTGCGACATCATTAAATCCATGTGTTTGTCTTACTGGTTAGAATAAGTACTCATATTAGTATGCTCCAAGCATATTAACTCAATTCTTCCACTCCTCTCTATCACTTACCAGCCTCTTCAGTTCTTGGTAGGTGCTACATCACATGTCCCCGATCACCTGGACTGTATAATTATTATACCTATCCTCTATGATTTTTGCCTTCAATCATTTCCTTCAACGACAGTAAAGAGCAGGCCTGGGTGTATTATGATATGGGCAATTGGACAACTCGTTTAGGAGTTACCTATTTCCCGGCCCTACTCAGTGCCTCCTGATCAAAATTTCTGGTGTTTTCTTGAGGACATAAAGGAAAATTTTACGAAGAATTAGGTACTATAAAAATAATAGCTGTTATTCGAGTGGCAAAATGTATCGCATTGACTACATTTAAGGATTTGCCCTTTTCGAGATGTTTATGCCTATTTCGAGCTAACCCTTATTATCGCAATAAAATCATAGGTCAAAATAAGGAGTTCATAATAATTTTCGCAAACATTATGTCTAATAAAATTGTCACCAGCATTTTTTTTAAATCGGTTAACTATAACGTAATCGAGACAGTAGCCTATAGCTGCGTTTTTAGCCTAGTAATATTAATAAAAACGCTAATTAATCGAATACGGTCAACGAGGAAATAAAATGTCATTAGATAATTCAATATAATAAATCTGAACAGATCCGGTTGTTAGATAAATAAAGAAATGGGGCAAGGTCATTTGGTAAAATTCTGTCACCCACATTAATCGGCAATGATTAGTAAACCCTGTTTGACTAAGGATCTCTAGAGGCAATGTCAGCGAGACACGCAGACATGCAAAAATCATTTTGACCAATATGTAGGACTATATACACTCACACAGGCGCACACATGTCAAATCACACAATGTTCCGAGCCACGCTGGTCAGTATAAATACCGCCCAAGTATCAACAAACTGTATCAATTGGTATTCACCGTTGTTCCTTTAAGCACATTCACAAAATGGCATTCAAGGTACGGATTTATAATCTTTGTTTGTTAATGAATTAATGCTCTCATTAAATTTTGTAGATTTGTTTTTTATAAGGTTTTGTCTTTTTAAAAAATATATCACATATTAAAAAATATAGCTCCTATTTCTTCTTTGTTGAGCAAATTTAAGTTCACGATAAAGATTGTTGGGAGTCGAGAAAAGGGAAAGTTATCAATTACTTTAAAAGCTGGCATTAATAGATTTTTAGAATTATCAAACTGTTGAATCATTAATAGATTTTTAAAAACTACAAATTAACATAATTGATTGTTGATTTTCAGTTCTTAGTCTTCGCCGCTGTGGTTGCTGTGGCTCGCGCTGGAATCATCGCCCAGCCAGCCCTCTCCTACGCTGCTCCATCTTATGCTGCCCCAGCATATGCTGCCTCAGCATATGCTGCCTCAGCATATGCCGCTCCAGCATACGCTGCCCCTATTGCTAAAGTTGCCGCTCCATTGGCCTATGCTGCTCCAGCCTACCCCACCATTGCCAAAGTAGCCACTCCATTAGCTTATGCCGCCCCAGTAGCCAAGATTGCCGCCCCAGTACATGTTGCTAAAGTCGCCGTCGATGATTACGACCCAAACCCACAATACAGCTACGCTTATGATGTTCAAGATGGTTTGACCGGAGACTCCAAGAGCCAGCACGAAAGCAGATCCGGAGATGTCGTCCAAGGATCATACTCCCTCATCGACTCCGACGGTTACAAGAGGACCGTAGAATACACCGCTGACCCACACAATGGATTCAACGCTGTCGTCCACCGTGAACCTCTCGGTCATGCCGTCAAAGTTGCCGCTCCAGTAGCCTACGCTGCTCCAGTTGCCAAAATCGCTGCTCCAGTCGCCTATGCTGCCCCAGTCGCTAAAGTAGCCTATGCCGCTCCAGTAGCTAAGATCGCTGCTCCAGTAGCCTACGCTGCCCCTGTAGCCAAAATCGCCGCCCCATTGGCCTACTCTGCCCCAGCCTACTACCACTAAAGACTTATTAAACGACTTATCTAAGCTATATAACTCTTAAAAATACATTATTTATTTCAATCATACATTTTCTTTTATTGAACAGTGATATTATGTTAACTCAGTATAAGAAGGTTATTTTGTTCTGAAATAATTTATTCGAAACACTTCGAAAACGGCTGCCATCATACTTTGATGTACTTTGACAATTTTTTTATGATTTTTTTTTATTCTTCGACAACAAAAATAGCTTCAACAAAAACATACCTATTATTTAAAAAATCAATAGACAATCTGCGCAAATATAGGATAAAAAAAACACCAGCTCTTTTACAATAGTAAATTGAAATACCTAAACTTTTTTGCTCAGGCTACCTCAAGGATGCTTTATGCGTACCATGATAGTACATAATAAGACCACAAAGTTCAAGGGCTCATCATATTATGGTACAGACCATACTTTCACTAGACTTAAAGAACCTCTAGGACAAGATATCGGCTTCCGTGTTCTTCGTGCTATTTTTGTTTGTTCTAAAAGCTTCAATCGGGTCAAAAATTAATTACAGCATAATTCTTCTCGTCGAGATCAAGGTTCACAATCATTGCTTGATCAACTGGAACGTTCTACAAAATGAACTTCAAAAGAATTTCCTATTGTCCAATCGACTTTACATTTAAAATACCTATTGTGTCTCTCTGATTCACAAATTTAGATTAAGCAGTACCTATATTTTTTTTAATTGCAAATCATTCAAGGCTAGATGAGAAACGCCATAGGAATGAGGAAATACCATTGCTTCGAAAGAGCATGCAATAAAAGCTGTTCTGAGAATTCGGACAAATGCTTTCGTGTCTCGAGTTCGAAGAAGAAAACAACTTGATCTATTTCCTCATAGCTGGGGTAAATCGGAAACGCATCTTTGTCTGTGAATTAGACATGGACCAAGCGTGCACATGCTGAAAACTAGTGATATTCCATGAATCAAGAAAAATGTATCTTTGGATATACAGAGAGGAGTTATGGGTTTTTGTTTATTATGTAATGGCATAGCATCCCTTAAGGAAGACGTGGTCCAGACAGCTTGCAGAGTCCTTATTTTAAAGGGATCCAGTATGTGATGATTAAACCACAATTACCCCAGTTTAACTATTTCAGATCTACAGTATGTACTAATGATGCCATGGTCCTTAGCCTTCTGTAGATGATTCTTTGATATGCATTGGGACCTTATTTAAGTCGACAATTTCCTGAAAATTATATAAACATTGCAGCAAATCAATTCTAGTATCGAGATCAGGGAGACAATCAATACATTGAAAATGAAAAAGTTTGTGTAAGAAAAACATCAACGATAGGTCAAACACGGAAATTGAATCAATTTTAAGAAAATGTATCATCTGAATTCTTGGAATAACTCAGTAACCAATTTTATCAAAAAAAAAACATTTTTTTTCCACATTAAATAATAATGGTTTTATTTTGATTCATACCTTACAAGAAATTCTATTCACGATAAAGACAACTTTAAATAATATGTTTGTGTATTTATGTGAACCTACCTACATTCAATCATTTTCGATTTTGACATCGATGATAATAATAATTACACACACTGAGAGATAACTATTGTCTAGATACTTGCAATTATTGTTTTGAAACACTTTTAATACGGAATATTCTGTAAGTACATAGAAGAATAATTCCGTTGCACTACCAAAACGATTCGCCTTCATATCGATATGTGTCTACAGTCACGTAATAAGTAATATAAACAATCCAAGTATGTTTTAATAGCTTGCTCATACAAAATTTGTGTAAAGTAAAATTGCAATCTACTTACTTTTAACTCAATCCACGTTCGCTCCAAGTGTGGACCACGAAGTTCCTCCAAGCCTAGAGGCCTGTAGTATAAAACAGAACCCAAACAAAATACAGGAAAAAAAAATCACATGATAGATCTTGCGCCAATTGCACAGCTTCACCCCAGCTTAGTCCAGCATCTTGTAGAACCGCAGTGATTGTTAATTTTGGCCTGCCTCGCCTTTATGTCCCATCCGGATTGTAGAAAAGCCTTGCGTATTCGAGACTCTCGGGGGATGTACGGAGAACATGGTCAAGCCAGGTCAATCAGCGATTCTGGATTACTGAGGTGATTGGCAAAATGCAATTCAAGGGACGATAATTACACACGAGTATAATAATTTCACAAACTGTGATCTTTACACAACGGATGTGGTTACACGGTACAACCTCGTTTTAAGGCTTAACCTTGTTGATTGTCAAACTGTTAGGCTCTGCGGTGATTTAGTTCCAGTGACCCCGCCCGCTACAAGGCACAGCGACACTCCATATTATTTACGGCCTATTCAATTTGTAAGCAAGTACTTTGATGATCGTATCTTATGATTTGGGCGTTTCTAGATTACGATCTACTTTAAAGCAATTGAGATGTTGACATAAGAAGTGGCATCGTGATACACAAGACCTAGATGAATTCTCATTTTTATTTGAGAAGGACGTATTTAGATAAACATCCAAAATTCTGGATGTTTGCAGGGGAGAAAAAACAGATAATCAGGTAAATCCTTGATCTGATTTGACACTCTAAGGAAAAGAATTAAGCACATTAAGCTCTAGCACACGAAAACCATTGGAACCATACAACTCTTATATACATACTAGCTTTCCCGACAAAAGTTGTCCTGTGGGGCTAGTACGAGTTTAATCGAAAGCTATTTGCACGCTAATAAGCGCTTATTAACGTACAAATAGTGTTCGAAAATCAAACGATCGAATCGTTCGATCATTTTTGTATGGAAAATTTTCGAAACTCTTTCGATGATCGTTTCGATATTCGATCGTATACTAGGGGTACTGTAGTCCTTACTATGAATATTGATTTCAAATTTGCATTTTATATAAAACTAGCTTTTTTACCCGTCCACAAAAAAAAGTTGTAGAATAATGGGAGTTATAGAACCTGATCTATGGAAGTTAACATACAGAGCTTTATGAAAGTGTGGTGTACCTACATAATGTATATAATTAATTGTACTTATTTATTTGTAACACCTCATCAGCAAGAAGAAAGCGCTGCAAGTCATAATCATAACCTAGTGACTTATTCTCTATGCTTACCCCATAGTTAATAAGACAGAGTACTCGGTTTATATGTGGTGAGCTATGGGCTGTCACCACAATGTTGATTCTATTATTCTGCAATTAAGTACCAACAAAGCTTTTTATGTTCCTTATAATTAACAAATTGTCCAAGTGGATTCATACTCATTTGAAAATAATAAAATTTGTAGAATAAAATATAAATATCTACCTGTATTAATAAAAGTTTTGACTTTTTAATACAGATTTTCATTATTTTTTTTAAGAAAATGAATCTGGGCTTTCTTAAGTGAATACAAATACACTTTGACATCTTTCATACTAACCAAAGGGTTGTGTTGTGAAAGTGATAATGGCACCACCAGGACTTGAACCCATGGCCTTCAGTGCGCTGTGCAAACGAAAGTCATCAACTGATACCACCGGCTTTCCAACAACCTCTTTGTGCCTAAACTTTATAAAAAAATGTTCAAGTAAAGGCTCTCACTCACTATGGAATATATCTATAAAACTAACCATTATAAAACATCTATTGTTTGGAAGTGGTTCAGAAGAATAATATATTATTAGATGTTTTATAGAAAATTAAAACACAAAATGTATTTTTTTTTTCAGTTTATTTCTGGTTGTAAATAAATGAAAACTTTCTGTTTATTTAATTTCAATTACATATATTTCAATGAATATAATACACAAAAACAACTACCATTTTGTAAAATAAAATAACATTATTTGTTAGATCTAGCAGATTAAAAATAGAAAAAAAAAATAAAAACAGAATAGAAAATACTTAAAATAAAAACAGAATATAGAAAATCATATTGACACCTTCTTTACCAAAAGCATTTGTATTCCATAATCTCTAATATAAATTAAAGTCGGGTTAGTGCGAACACTTATAACTCGAGATCGGCGGAACAGATTTTTTCGATGTTTGATTTATTGGATTCTTCTCCGCTCCGGATAACAGAATAACTAATAAAAAATTGAATAAATCGATAAGAACTTATCTAAAATACAATATTAAAGTTTGTATTCAACGGGTTTGCATCAGTATCGCCACCGACATCTGTTGGGGGAAATAGGGAGATGTCTGGTAGATTGATATTTTGATAGAAACATTCAATGTTTTCCCTATTTTTCTACAGATGGTGGTATAGGTAATGATTAAAATTAAAAATATAATTTTTGATTGTACTTTTTCAAGCTTTTTTATAATTTGTTAACGTCTAAAAATGGATGGAAAATAGTATGAAATAATATAATATTAAAGTTAGTATGGAACGGGGGAGTTTTGGTGCTTTTGAAATAACTGTTTCATAATTACCACATAACTTTTGATTTTTTTACAAAGAGTAGTCATGTATGTTAGCTATGTTATGTTACCCAGCAATATTTTATTGGCTTTTGATTAAAGGCGAGACGAAGTTCGATGGGTCAGCAAGTCAAAAATAAAATTCACATTTAACAGTAGAAACAGCCCCCGTAGACAAATTCAAATTGGCGTTCGACTACAAACGAAGATTTCGCCAATGTATAGTACGAAAAAATTAACTGTCTACTGGAACATATAAACAATTATTTAAACTAAACAAAGACACTTATATAAAAAGTGGATAGTTAATTTTCTTCCTACTCTATATTGTCGAAGAATTTGTTTGTAGTCGATCGCCAAATGCATTTTGTCTAGGCCTACAGACGTGTTGTGAACAATTAATTGTGTTGTGGCACGCCAAAAGCTTATTTTTTCACAAAAAGTAACAACACAATGGTCAACGATAATGTATGAACTAAATGTATGAAACCGATGTTGCTTTTAGCGTGTCACAGCTCAACAAAACACATTTTTATACAAATTAATGAATCTGAACTCACCCAAATTGAACACATATACAGTTTTGACATCTTTCACACAAAACAATGCTTGTATTGTAAAAGTTGAAATGATGGGCACCAGAATTCAAACCAATTCACTATAATTAGGTACTGTTACCGATAGTTATTTATTTATCAAATGTCATCTAGTATTGTAACACCAGTATAATTTGATTCTTCTATCCTCATTCTAGTTAGAGTTTTGGGGGAACTATTTAACATTAATCTGTAACAAAACATTATGGAATTTAAATATAGGTATACAAAAATGAGAGAAAGTACAATTATCAAAGAATAAAACGCGATTACCGATTTTGCTTTTTCTAGTAATAAAATGCATACATTTTAGAAATTCACTGTTATTGTATTGTTGAAAATATATTGTGATCTGTCTATCCTGTAAAAAATATAGTTACACAAAATAAATTAATGTAATTGGCTAGCTGCATTGTAATTATGCGGTTATTTTGAAACAATATTTACTCAATAAACTTTGCTTACCTGTTTTATTATTCCCAAAAATTTATTTTATATCTAAAGCCGTAGAAAAATTCAATGTTTACATTTATAGTTTGACAACAAAATATGACATAATATCCATACTAATCCATAGATTTTTGATGACATTAAAAAACTCACAGAAAACGCTAAAAAATATCTGGATAAGTGTTAAATATTATAATCGTAATTCATTAAAGAATCTATCAATTAAGATAAGTATCAATAAAAAAAATATTATTCACACATCCTAAACCCGAAAATTAAAAAAGCATTCAATAAAAATAATCATTATTTAATTTTCATTCACATAAAAATACCGCGAATAATATTTTATGGTACCTGGCAGGACCACAGAATTCTATACAAATAAAAATCTATGGGCAGGACCTCTGGCTGTCATCAATATTTTGACATAACAACAAAACATTTATTCGATTTTTGAAATTAGAATATTTTTTTATTTTATTTAACTGCTGTGTGCTGTTATATTTCTAAATAGGTAGGTACCTGATAATATTTAATTATTTATATTACCCCATATACCTACCTAAGTAATATTTACTAAATTATGTAGAATATGTAATGATTTTGGTCTTTATGTAAATTCTCTCTTCTATCTGACATTACTATGATTGCATAGTTTTTATTTGATTTGATTCTGATGTTAATTATATATTTTGTATTTTATAGGCACGGGGTTCCAGACTAAAACATTCTGTACAGTGCACAACCTAATATTAATGAGTATTCGTACAACATTCAAATCTAGATGTTTTATTATGAAGCTCTTAAAAATGTAAGTATGTAACCTCTTTTAATAAGTTATATCTTTAGATTCTAAATTATGTAATAAAGTGAAATACTTAGTTTATGAAATCATATACAACGTAATCGGTTGACTATTTTATTCTTTCATTTCATTGAATTCAATGTTATTTTATTAATTTGTATGGAACTCTTTGTTTGTATGCATAAAAAATTCATGAAATGATGTTATCTGTCATTATAGGTACCTAAATCTTTTTGTTCTAGGATAAATGATTTGTCACAAACCTTGGACAGTTTTAAGAAAAGCTTCAAGTCATCATACATCTCACTGATTGCTTTCTTCAAGAATACTTCTTTTGTCATGATGAAACTCTACGCATATTGTTTTTTTAAACAAATTTTCACGGCAACAATACCATCAGTCTTTTATTTAAATGAACCTTGTATATTATTGTTTTTGCATAATATAATATATGATAAATAAGCTAACATAGTTTTGAGTTTATTTACTATTATATTTCTAAATTATTTTGTGGATAAAACAAAGGTTTTATTAAACTGATTATAATCCTGAAACCATTTAAAGATTCTCAATTATTGTCAATTTTATTTCTTTCTCTCAACAATTCAGTCAAGTTCACTGTACCTAATGATCTAATTTATCGACAACTGTTTTACTGGCCAGTTTGTCTATGGAATGTTCATACCAATTTAAATGTTTATTATTTTACTTGCAAATCTTTTTCGACGACGACGATTTTAAGATTTAAACTTTATTTATATTTCAGAAATATAAAATGATTCAACAATTATTATTGCTAAATTATTTTATACTTATCTACATTTGAATATGATTTTATCAGGTAGCTACATAATTATTACTCATCTAATGGCTACGACGGTTTTACACAAAATGTGGCCATAAATTTTTTAAAATGTGTCAAATTACAAAATGGAGGATTTTTTTTTCCAAAATTTTTCATTAAATCTTTATTTATTGAGAATAATAAGATTTGAATAACTTTTATATGTATAACGAATCAATCTCCAATTATTTTATAACATTTTCATACCGTAATACCAAGATTCTATTCAACGTTTACATGAGTAATTTTGTTTCCAAAAGATGGCTTTCTGTCTTTTTTGAAAAATTTGTATGAAGATCACAAAAAAATAAAGTTTTTTAAATAGCTCTAAATATATTAAAGTTAACGTTGCCAATTGTATCTAACAACGTTCTCGAGCAAATTTCACCGCTCTGCGCAGATTCATATCTGACGTAGCATTTGTATTTTGAGCGTGATGTTCACATATACGGTAAAGTATTGTCAAAGGCAGACAAACATTTCTGAATTATTATGTAGATTATGATTAAAATAATATGTTTGAATGTTAAAAAAATATTTCTAAAAGCTCGAAAGAAACTCTATCAAAATCTGCGTACCAATGTATTGAATTGGTTCAATGGTTTCTAGTAAATAAAAAATGTGTTGTTGTAGAATTTTTCATAGATGACGTTGGCGTCGCAGGAAATCCGTTCCATACTAACTTTAATATCATATTTTATATACACACAAGCTTAGCTTTAGTGGGAGAACAATAACGTAGATATTTAAGTGAATGTAAATTATTTTAAGAGAATATTGTATGCATAAATGTATTGTTTAAATAAATAAAAAATATATAATATCTTATGCATTTTCAACTTTTTAACAGTTATTCTGTTATCCGGGGCGGAGAAGAATCCAACGAATCAAACATCGGAAGAATCTGTTCGGCCGATCTCGAGTTATAAGTGTTCGCACTAACACGACTTTCTTTTATAGTATAAGATTTTTTAACCAGTAAAAAAGCTTCAAAGTTTGAAATAGGTATGTAGGTACATCTATCTATCATAAAACGTCATCATCTCAAAGAAAGAAATTCGTAAAAAAAGTTACATCATTCAATGACTAAATGTTCGCCAAACACGTTATTGTACATGGGCGAATATCGACCATCTGACAATAAGCATGTCAATATCAATACAATTAATTATAAATATATTTAAAAAATATGCTTAGTAACAGATTTAACTAGAGTATACCTGACTTTTATTAGTTTATTTTAATAAAATTCACAGTACTGTGTCGAATTTTTGGGGCCAAACTTTGAAATTCTTTAATAAATGCTTAGAAATATACGAAAGAGTTATCATAGTTTACAAATTCTATGACATGAAAGAAGCAAATACTTAAGTACATAACTTCAAGAAACTAATTCTTCAATAGTTTTGACATCGTTTCTGTGAAGGTTCGTTTTTATAATAATCAAAGCTCTTTTTTTTTGTAAAGAAGGTCAAAGGACCATATTCCCTTTGAGTCACCGCGATCAATAAAATCTATTGTGAAATCCTTCAATGAATTCATGGATCGCTGCCTCTTATTGTGCCACGTCTCCAGAGGCCTCTTGCAGAGTGACAGTGCCTCTTCTCGGCTCCTGCCCTCCGCAAAACGTCTCCTTAATCTTCTTTTTGAAAGATAGGTCCCAACAGGATTCCCATCTCTCGGTTGCAACAAGTACTTTTGATCGAGCTTATGTCCACTTTGACCACTGATGCGGAAGTACCTATTATATCCATCACACCAGGTCGGCTCTACAAAGGTGCCATGTACATCCTCCATAGCCAGAACTAGGGAAATAAAAGTCCGCCCCTACAGATCCCTGCATGTAGGGGTAAGGCAAAAAGTCACCCTGAGGTTGCCTGGTATCAGTGAGCCTCCGTTAGTCACGCATCCCTCGGCACGGGTCGAATGACACCTTGGATTGGGCAATCAAAGCTCTTACTTTTATTTTCATTATTATTTTATAACAATGACGGAAATATAACGAAACTTGAAGTGTATAAAGTTTTTTAATCGTCTGATTTATTAAATAATCTGTAATCATGATAATAATATCAATACTTACAAAAATGTTTATTCAATGTAAAGCAGAAAAAATGCAGAAATGATGACATTACAGACAATAACAGCCGACAAAACTGAGAGATAGTGGTATCAATCGGCGACTTTCATACGTACACATCGTACTGATGGAGCTCGTGGGTTCTATCTAAACCACACCACTGGTTCTCATAAATTGGGTATTGACTGTCCATGTATGGGTAATGTAGTATGTTATATGACAGGGTATTAGATTTGTTCTAGATCGCAAATTATAATAATGGTTGTGAGTAGGTAATGCGAGATAATTACGCAGAACCCTGACTGCTCCACCACCCAAACATCAATGACTCTTAGTTCTGCTCTTTATCATTCATAACTTTATCAGAGCATTCATCATCCGTCCGAACCGACGGAATTTTACAAATGTAAGACTAAAATGCCGCTTCAAAGATACGCATAAATATTCAATTTGGATACATAAAATTCAATACTTACTAGAAAACTTGGTTTTTCTCAAATAATTTGAATTTTTACGTGAAAGCGGATATTTCAATATTCATCTGATTAATTTGTTTTGTTTTTCTTTTGCAGTGTTCCTTATGTAGACAGAAAAACTGACATTGATTCTTTTCTTTCCAGATTTCCTTCGATTCATTAAATGACTCAGATCCAACGCATCAATGTGTAGATAAATGTTCTTGGTAGCCATCTATAAAATAAAGTTACGTAGTGGATGAAGTGATGAAAAGAATCTGACAGCCGCATCAATTGAAAACTATCCAATAGATGGTTATCTAGAAGGTAACAGTGCTAAGCTGAAATCTATTGATTTCTATGGAAATTTTTAGGGATTATTTTGACAAGTAATGCGTATTGATCAGATATTTAGGTTAGGTTAATATTGTTTTTATTTTTTTCACATACTTAATAATAACATTTTTACATGGTCATTTATGTGTTTCCCAATTTTTCACTTTTATTCTCACAATAAACTTTTAATTTATACGTATAACTTTCACTACATAAAAAGAAAAATAAATGTTGAAAATAGCTACTATTGATATTATGATATTTGAAGTAAGAAAAAAACCTAATTATTAATTAATTTTAATATTTATCCAACCTTCGTAACAGAAGCAGAAGATTGTCGTATGCCCGTTCTGGTAAACTTTCGTCACAATGTTGATATTTACGATAAAAAAAAGTATGATTTAAAAAAAATGCGAAATCCGTCAAGGAGCGTTACTCGATGAACAAAAACGCGTGTTTAATATTTGAAGGATGTAGAAATAGTTTTCATTCCAATGTCAAACTTCACTGCCCGTACCTACCTGGAATGTGTGGTCAGATTTTGCACCAAAATGAAACAAAAATTTGTATATAAATACTCCGTGAGATGGTAGAAATGGTATCAATTGGTAATCACCATTGAGCGAGTGACCACCACACAAACAAAATGGCATTCAAGGTATGTCTTTACAACGAACTAATGATTTGTAACACAAATTACTTAGTCAAAGTTAGGCCTATCGTGTTATTCAAAAATAAAAAAGTGTAACAGTGAATTCTCGTCGGTATAGCCGTTAAAAAAAAAGTGAAAAATCGTGAAGTGATTGTTTAATATGACAGCAAAGTCAAAACGAACGAAATAAAAAAATGGTTTCTTGATTGTTTAGGCTTAGAATCAGAATCATAGACAAAAATTGTAAAATTGCAAATACAGGATTCCCAACCAGGAACTTGTCTTCATGAAAAATATACATATGAAGTTACTTTATTACGTCCTGTGACCGTGCAGAACCTGTGCCTGCGAAACTATAGTCAGGGTATTACACAATTTATGGAATAACAAAGCAGTTTATTGTTTCATTTAAATTATTTTATTTAAGACTTGTCGCTCCTTTGTGGGTTTCACCGTTCGTTTAAAAAAACGGTTTTGGATAAAAATATTTTTCCATTATTTTAACCACATGGTTACTTCGCCTCAATCAATCTTATGTTTTTCAAACAGTTGTCTATAAAATTTGGTATTTTGATATAAAACGGTTTGATTAAAAAATAAACTTATGAGTTCTTTTTCATTTTTGTAAAAATTGTTGAAGTATTCTCAAAGACGCGTTGAGTGGATATTCAGAATAAATAATAAAGAAAAATTCGACAGAGAATTAAGCGCTGATATTCGAACAGACAGTTTTGTCTAGATTAAGATGCATCACTGGCTAAGCATCTTTTATTGATAAAATTTCTGACTTAAGCTTTACTTAAATTTTAATCTTGTGTTATTAATAGGACGGATGATAAGAGAAAGGGTAGCAAAAGATTAACGAGTTAAGTCACGATTAATTAAGTTAAACTTATGTATGAATTAAGCGTTTGATTATTAATAAGACAGTAAGTCATTACTGGATTACCAAATTCAATTATTGAAGGCTTTTACATTTCATTTTTTATTAAATGAATCTCTGCCCATTCGAAGTGTTCACAAATTCACTTTTTGACCGTTTCGCAGTAAGCTACTTTAAGCTTGTGTCATGAAAGAGGAAGGTGGTCGGCACCTGGGATCGAACCCACGACCTCTAATACGAAACAGTACGAAAGTCGGCGTCGTTGTCGTAACCGAGGGACTACCAACCGCTTCAAAAATATTATTACAATAAATATAAATGAAACCTACAAATCTAGTAAAATCTTAAGCGCTTATCATAAACACAAAAATGAGAATAAAAAAAATGGTAATAGTTTTAATGTTAGTGCATAGAGTCAATTTAGGTATTGTTTCTTTATTAACAAATAATAATGATGCTTAAATATTCAAAATATTATAACAAATTTGGTTCCGGGTGGAGGTCTATAATAATAATAATAAAAAAAAAAATTGGTGATATTTCTTTAATACAACAATAACTAAACATGTATTATTTTTACAGGTTTTATTCTTCGCCGCTGTCATCTCCGTGGCTCGTGCTGGACTCATTGCTGAACCAGCCCTGTCCTACGCCGCCCCTCTTTCCTATGCCGCCCCAGTAGCTAAATATGCTGCTCTTTTGTCATATGCCGCCCCCGCATACGCTCAGGTAGCCGCTCCAGCTTACGCCAAATACGCCGCCCCAGCTGTCTATGCTGCTCCAGCCTACGCTAACGTAGCTGCCCCAGCCGTCTATGCCGCCCCAGCTTACGCTAAAGTAGCTGCCCCAGCCGTCTATGCCGCCCCAGCTTACGCTAAGGTTGCTGCTCCAGCCGTCTATGCCGCCCCAGCCTACGCTAAAGTTGCTGCCCCAGCCGTCTATGCCGCCCCAGCTTATGCTTCCCCAATCGCCAAATACGCTGAAGCTTACGACCACAACCCAAAATACAGCTACGCTTATGATGTTCAAGATGGTTTGACCGGAGACTCCAAGAGCCAACACGAAAGCCGTGACGGAGATGTCGTCCAAGGATCATACTCCCTCATCGACTCCGATGGTTACAAGAGGACCGTAGAATACACCGCTGACCCACACAACGGATTCAACGCTGTCGTCCACCGTGAACCTCTCGGTCATGCCGTCAAAGTTGCCGCTCCAGTAGCCTACGCTGCCCCAGTCGCCAAGTTGGCTTATGCTGCTCCAGTCGCTAAGATCGCCGCCCCATTGGCTTACTCCGCTCCATTGTCCTATGCCGCCCCAGTTGCCAAATACGCTGCTCCCCTCGCTTACTCCGCTCCATCCTACTACCACTAATTTATTTAAACTAATTTAAGCAAAACAACTTAGAATAAAAATATACAAAATTACATAAATTACGTATTTCATTTCATAGTATTATGGCATTCAGATTTGTCGGATCTGATCCATAAGATGAGATGAGATTGAGATGAAGAAGGAGTACTGATTTCTTTTCTCGAGGTCAAAAGATATTGGGGAAAAATGGTCTTTGTCAGCAGATGAGAAACTCTCTTATGAGTTTTGGCAGGATTAAGAATATCTGGAGTACTCACCAAGTTTCACTATTCTTTATGAACTAGATTAAACAGTAAAGGAGGAACTCGACTAACTACCAAAAGGAAACTCGATTTTATATTATAGAAAACACAAACACTATATTAGAGAATTCAAATAAAGTATCACAGAAAAATATATTTTAACCTAAAAACTAATTACAATAATATGCACTGGTAGGTTCTGAAGGAAAGAGTAATAAAATTGTATACTGAAAAAGCTTTTATAGTAGGATTATTCACGCAAGCTCTTTTTTCCAAAATAGGTGGTGTGTTCTCCCTCTGGTGTGAAATATCCTAAGTTAGTTGACTTGGTACAGACGGTGATGAATCTACCTTGTTGATAAAATACGAGATGTATTCGTCGTATTCCGCTAGATGGCTCTTTATTCTGGATGGTTCTATATACACGTTGACATCAGATAGAAAAATAAAATGTTGCTGAAAGTTCACTGCCACACAGCCTCCCGCAAGAATTTATGGCATGCTATAAATTCTGATGTGGATCTGGTGATGGAGTGTGGAATGGAACTCTGCAGTCCTCTGGTTGAGCGGTTTGTAGGATGGTACGTACTGGATGTTGGCTTGACTCGACTGGGCTGGTCGTTGTAGCGACTGGAACTTAATAGAAGTTGGACAGAGTGTTCACGACGTTAGTGCGGTTGCACTGGGAAAATATGATGGCTAAAATAGGTTAAAACAGCGTTGATGTGTTTTACCATATGAAGCGGCGATGTTGATTGCGCTCGGCCATTAATGCAGCAGCGATGGTGGGTGTGCTGTAGTAACTGGTTGATCCATGAAGTCTGTTGACGAGCAAGGAAAAATGCATCAGTTGTTGTCAGTGGGGTGTAATCGTGGTGTGATGTACATCTGCCACTGGAGAGAGACAGTAGTGGGGCAAAATTCGTTGGAGAAGTTTGGCCTCCGAGCTACGAAGTCTGTGAGACAACTCGTATAGTCCGCCTTTGCTAAGTACAGCAGGTGAAGATTGCTATCGTGGGCTTCCATCAGTTGGATTTGTGTTGGTGTAGTCCAGCGTTGGTTGAGTAGTGCCGTGATGAGATAATATGCAACATATAGAATAAACAAAAAAAATTTACAATAGAATTGGTATAAGTATATTTGTTTTAGGGTGGTTCTTGAATTTAAAAGATTGTGAAGTAAATTTTAAATTTGAATTTGAAATTAAAAATTTATTTGAGTATATTATAAACAAATGTTGACTTTGAAAAAATTTACAAGTTATATTTTACTAAGATAATTGTTCTAGGAAAAATTTTTCTAAGTGTAGTGTTTCAATGTTGTTTTCTGTTTAATATTCAAAATAAAATTAGGAAAATTTATTAAAATTGGTATTGAATAGTTATGATTCACAATGGTATATGTTTAAATACTTTTTCTATAATGTTTATGAAGTGAAGTTACTATGTGAGATCCTTTATATATAATAAAATTGTTACCAATCTGGTATTAGCAATATACAGTTGGTGGTTTTGTATTGGGATCTGTAATCATTTTGTAAAAATACATATTAGAATTTTTATACAATGAAATAAGTAAAAAATAGTGGGTAGACATGGTAGTATATTTGTACATGGTATGTTTGGATTAAAATTTTTCATAATGTTTTATTTTGTCAATGTATGTGTGTCAATAATATTAAATAAATGTTACTGGCTTGGGAAAATGAATATGACACTTTTTAGAATTTTGTTTTCAATGGTCTTTTGTATGAATGTAAATACATTAATTGTCTTTTTCTTAACTCGTTGAGTTGTATATTTGATGGTAATAGATTATACGTATGACGCTGTTGTCATGTGTGTATAATATGGACAATACGTATGACATTATGGTCATGTGTGTATGTCTTGCTCTAGACTATACGTATGATGCTATGATCATGTGTGTATGTCTGTTGCTCAATCCTTACAAGAAAGCTTTTGAGATGAGTATCTCTGCTCTTGTGTGTATGTAGTTAGCCGACGAAATGGGAATTTCGGTCTGAACATGCGCGGTGCATTGTACTAGACGTGGCGTGAAATACATAGAGCTTTTTTGAGTACATGTGTATGAATACATGTGTATAAGTATTAGGCCGTATTTGCATATGTAAGTTGACCTCGAATTGAATTCGGACTGAGATTCTTGAGACGGAATTTCTCTAGTCGCGGAAAACGTTAATAGCAATTGGCTAGTAGATGGTAATATAAGATGGTAATATAATTGTTTTACATTGACAATTTAGATAGAATATTTTTATAGACCATTGAAATAATTGTATCGTTGATAAGTTGATACGTAAGTAATCGTTTATTGACCAGAATAAAATAAGAATTGGTAAAATATGACTGAAATGTTGGTAAGATATTAACTGAAGGAGTCTGAATGTCCTTTATGTATTTACTAAAGATCAATATGACAATATACAAATGTATGTGAAAAAATGCGATTTGAATTTCTTGTTTTTCTTTAAAATGCAATAATGCTCTATGAAAATCTAATAAAAATGTAGGTATTTGTTTCGCTTGTTGTTTATGTAAAATATAAAAAGGTTACCTCAAGGTTTGGTAACATAAAAACAATGTACTTGTAAATCTGCAATCAGACAATTAAAGGTTATTCTTTTGTAAAAAAAATCATTTAAATTTGCAATTCAGCATGCGATTATAAATAGCTAATGTATTAAATTAAGTTTTATCAGTATTTAAAGACATGAAAAGTTTTATGAAAAAAATCTCGATGTGACATTGTATCGTGAAAAAAATTTAACCTACAATTTTTATTGTTCACAAATTTTTAAGTTTTTTCTTTCTTTGAAGATTTTTATATCGTTTTTACAGCGTTTGTAAGGCATTATTGATTAAATATATGTAACATTAAATAGAAGGCAGAAAAACAAGAGGCTTTTAAAATAATCCGATGGGTTGAAATTGTTTGGAAAAATTATGTGCTGAATGTCGTTTTACAATGGTATTTTAAAAGATTTTACTTGCCTGTGACCCATCGGATGACTCATCCCTTCAGAACCAGTTGAATTTTGTTGTGTTGTAATTGAGTGCAATCGAGTGAAGTTTGCGTCGAATGAGAATGTGAGAGACGCGCTTAAAATTTGAATGTAATATGTGAGATGAAAATTTTAAATTGTGGGACAATATTATTTAGATGGCTTTGTGAAAGAAATAATTTGGAATGAATGTATAGAGTGTTAAATATTCGAGGTAGATTAGTGGACGAAGGGTGTACATGTGACAATTTTGTTAGAATGATTGTTGAGAAAAATTTGTTTAAGAATGTTAATGGATTGTTGGAGATTATTGGAAAATGATGGATTAAGTAGATAATTGAAGGGTATTCGAAAGTCGCGGGGTCACCAATTTATTATGGTAATTGATAGAAGGGTGTTCGAACGTCGTAGGGTCACCAATTTATGGCATTCAGATTTGTCGGATCTGATCCATAAGATGAGATGAGATTGAGATGAAGAAGGAGTACTGATTTCTTTTCTCGAGGTCAAAAGATATTGGGGAAAAATGGTCTTTGTCAGCAGATGAGAAACTCTCTTATGAGTTTTGGCAGGATTAAGAATATCTGGAGTACTCACCAAGTTTCACTATTCTTTATGAACTAGATTAAACAGTAAAGGAGGAACTCGACTAACTACCAAAAGGAAACTCGATTTTATATTATAGAAAACACAAACACTATATTAGAGAATTCAAATAAAGTATCACAGAAAAATATATTTTAACCTAAAAACTAATTACAATAATATGCACTGGTAGGTTCTGAAGGAAAGAGTAATAAAATTGTATACTGAAAAAGCTTTTATAGTAGGATTATTCACGCAAGCTCTTTTTTCCAAAATAGGTGGTGTGTTCTCCCTCTGGTGTGAAATATCCTAAGTTAGTTGACTTGGTACAGACGGTGATGAATCTACCTTGTTGATAAAATACGAGATGTATTCGTCGTATTCCGCTAGATGGCTCTTTATTCTGGATGGTTCTATATACACGTTGACATCAGATAGAAAAATAAAATGTTGCTGAAAGTTCACTGCCACAGTATTATACGATTTACTATATTTTATTTAAGTTTACGACAACAGCTTAAGTATTTCTATATTCACGACATAAGCCATTGCTTAGTTTAAAATATGTCAAAAGTGTATTTGTGTTCACTTTGATTGAGCCCAGATTAGTTATTGAAAAGTGCTTTAAACAAATAAGCAGTACATGATGAGTAATAATAATGAGGAACACCTATTGTGAAAATAAATCTCAATTTCCGTCTTCTACTTTGACACATAGTAAGTACACGCAAAAATTTTCATTGCTACCAACAATGTATCTAAAAGGAAAGCCAATTTGCACATAATAGTACTTCTGCTAAGCTATTTCAAAATAGAAATACATAACTATAAATATTATTCATAACTTTTTACCCTTTTTGTTTTGGGGGAACCAATAAGAGATCAAACCAAATTTTAAAATACTTTATAACATTTTTGGTCAGGGAAACCATAAGGCTCTGAAAAGGCATAAGCCTATTATTTATGTACTAAAAACAGACCAAAAAATAAGCGACTAACCGATAATCATAAAAAATCACAATCATTATAATATAGAGTAACAATTAGAAAAATAAGGGATTTCAAGATTGACAATATATCTGATAAGAAAGATTCCATCTCTGTATTTTCACGCACTTTTTTTTGTCTAGTTTCCAATTTTTTTGTCTAGTTTATCACTCACCCCTTGCTTGATTTCGCTATAAATTCTTTTTGCAGGGGCTCTATTCCATTAGCTAACTGCTACCACTTTTCTGAAGCCGTGATTTTCCATTGCTAACTCTCAATGCCGTCGCGTGGGTGGGGCGACCGAGGTGGTCGCCTAGGCGCCGCATTACGAGGGGCGCCGCCGCGGCCATGGGTAAAACAAATTCTGTTTTGTTTGTAGTACAGTCCAGGGATTCACATGCGAGAAAAGCCAAATGAATGCAATATTTGAAATAAAAAGTTCCTCACATGCGAGAAAAGCCAAATGAATGCAATATTTGAAATAAAAAGTTCAATCAATTTTTAAATTTAAAAAGAACACTTGAAAAAGAGGTCAATTGCGTTAAAAGAACACCAACAATTGTGGAGATTTTTGGGTAATGTTACTCAACTTCCAGGAAGAGAAGATCTAAAACAAAGTTGTTTGGACATTGACAAAACGGCCAATGTGTCCGATATAAACGGAATCGAACTGTGTCATGAACTTTTGCATGTAAATTCGATTTTGGATCATGGGAGCAACAAAGTCACACCAAAAGAAGTCTTGTGTTTGATCATAAAGACAAACAGTAAAGATTTGTTTACAAACTTGTGGGTCGCGTTAAGAATGTTATTAACAATACCCGTGACAGTCGCTAGCGCCGAACAAAACTTTAATAAGCTAAGCTTACTAAAGCGCTCTACAATGGCACAGCAATAACCTGAACTCTCTCGCCATTCTAGTATAACCTGCAAATA
Organism: Mystacides longicornis; assembly: GCA_963576905.1. Classification (NCBI taxonomy): domain Eukaryota; kingdom Metazoa; phylum Arthropoda; class Insecta; order Trichoptera; family Leptoceridae; genus Mystacides; species Mystacides longicornis. The sequence continues at coordinate 9,440,882 of OY756432.1, forward strand.
TGGGGAGGGGGCGCCTTGGCGCCTAAAAACCACGCGACGGCCCTGCTAACTATCTTATCTGCTTTTGGATATATTATATACCATCATAATATATTATTCTTAATAACAATTACCAATGTTTTGTGGACACTATCTAGTCAGACTTGCTGCTGTTGTTTCTGTCATACAGCTTCGCGTTTTCCTGGCGTGGGACTCTGTTGATCTTTTGGGTCAAAATATATCGTCATTTTAATTTTTAAGAAGGGGATGGGCAATATTTCCAGACAGGATAAACCGAGGATTGCAATCAGAGACGTTACAAATTAAAATCTCTCTCTGATTCGTATATGTAAAGCAGAAAAAAATGCAGAAATGATGACATTACGGGCAATGGTAGCCGACAAAACTCAGAGATCGAAATATAGAAACATTTGATTAAAGAGATAGTTAGTAGTCCAGTGGTATCAATCGGCGACTTTCGGACGTACAGCGTACTGACGCATCTCGTACCGTCCTACATTCGAATCCCGGTGGGGGGTATTTCCACTTAGTGAGAAAGATGTCAAAAGTGTAAATTCATTTAATAAACAAAATTTTACCTTCATAAAATTTGTTAGAAGCTTCGTAATACGCTTGCGTATTATGTAGGTACATTCTATAGGTAAAATCGCAGCTATTTATTTATTTATTCATTCCCGTCCCTAGGCCTCTTCAGGCATTTAGAGACGCCGAAGTAAACAAATTATTCAAAAGTAAAAAAAAATCAAAACGTCATATAAATTCAATAACTGTTAAGTTTCAAAGTAGGTAATGAATAAATAAAAAGGCCAAGCTGGAGAGTGTAAAGGGTCCTTTCAGCCTTTATTTTTAGCACTGTATCTTTAAAAAAAATGAACTATAGCTTCCCATTGCTTTGTAGACCTCTATAACTGACATAAGCACAGAAAAAGAAGAATGACACTTTTACTGTTTATTAAAATTTTGTATGAAGATCCTAAAAAATAGGGTTTTTTAATTAGCTCTAAATATATTAAAGTTAATGCAGCAAATTGTATTAAAGAACCTTCTCCGGCATTTTGCACGGCTCTGTGCAGATTCATATCTGACGTAGCATATTTTGTATTTTGAGCGTGATGCTATGACATACGGTAAAAAGCAAACAAAAAAAAATTCTGAATTATTATGTAAATAGAGGAGGGGCTAATGCGAGTTTTATTTAATTTCCCAATTTACCACGCAACTTTCTTAATTTTTTCTTTCATAAGAACCTAGACTAGAACCTGTTTAATTACTTACCGATCAAGCCTGACAATCGGAATCAAAAACGTAAAGGAAGACGGGTATAAGCTAGTATGCAATATGAGACATAAAACTTAAAGACACATTGTAAGATAAAGAACAAATTAAAGGGACAAGTGATATATATTAACAAAAAAAAAATAAACAATGGAAGCCCAAATTGACGAACTCATTTGGCAATGTACGCTGTCTTGGTTATAAAATACATATTTACAATGCGAGTTAAAAGGATTTCTAAAACGCCGATTTGAGGGACATCTAAAGCAAAACACTGGTTCTAATAAATAGGGTATTGACTGTCCGTTGCATGGGAAATGTAGTATGTAGTATGTTATATGACAGGGTATTAGATTTTGTTCTAGATCGCAAATTATAATAATGCTTGTGAGTAGGTAATGCGAGATAATTACGCACAACCCTGGCTGCTCCACCACCCAAACATCAATGACTGGTAGTTATTTGCTCTTTATCATTCATAACTTTATCAAAGCATTCATCATCCGTCCGAATTAACGGAATTTTATAAATGAAAGACTAAAAAGCCGCTTCAAAGATCTGCATAAAATTCAATAGGTACCTGCTTCAGAATAATAATTTGATCTTTTTACGTGAAAGCGGATATTTCAATATTCATCTGATTAATTTGTTTTGTTTTTCTTTTGCAGTGTAACTTATGTAGACAGAAAAACGGACATTGATTCTTTTCTTTCCAGATTTCCATAGATTCATTAAATGATTCAGATCCAATACATCAATGTGTAGATAAATGTTCTTGGTAGCTATCTATAAAAATAAAGTTACGTAGTGGATGAAGTGATGAAAAGAATCTGACGGCCGCATCAATTGAAAACTATCCAATAGATGGATATCTAGAAGGTAACAGTGCTAAGATGAAATCTACTGATTTCTATGGAAATTTTTAGGGATTATTTTGACAAGTAATGCGTATTGAATCAGATATTTAGGTTAGGTTAATATTGTTTTTATTTATTTCACATACTTAATAATAACATTTTTACATCGGCATTTATGTGTTTCCCAATTTTTTCACATTTATTCACACAATAATTTTTAATGTATGCGTTTCACTACATAAAAAGAAAATGTTTTTTACTTATTTATTTATTCGCAATCATACACCAACAGGCACAACACAAAAATAACAATCAACCATGAACAAATATCAATACATAGATCATGCTGCATCCCATTACAGACGTAAATATATTATGACTCAGACCATCCACCCCCGAACCTAATGCCCACCCCGGCAAACCAAAGCGCCCACCAAACCCCCAGAACCTGAAGCCCCGGAAGTCCCAAACCCGCAATAGGGAGCCAAGGCAGAAACCATAGGGAAGACGGCCCGAGTTCATCAACATACATATTAAATAGAAAAATTATCAAATTAAAATAATGTCAACTTATATACTAAGGTTAAAAAAAATAAAAATTGAAAATAGATTAATATTTGGAATTTAACAAGAACAAAGAGTTTAAAAAGTAGTGGGGAAGAAAGGAAGGGGGAGGGATACTCACTGCTCAAGTATAGATAATATTGATCCCAAAAAACGTTGAAATATTGAAAACACTATTGATATTCTGATATTTGAAGTAAGAAAACCACCCAATTACGAATTACTTTTAATATTAAATCCAAATCCAAACTCCCTTAAGACCCCACTTAGGGGCATAGGGAAGTAACAAGAGCTCTCCATTGCGCTCGATCTTGCGCAACGTTAATGACCTCCTCCCACACCATGTCCAGATTCCTCAGCTCTGCTTCGAAGGAGCGGAACACAGTATGAGAGGATCTTCCTCGTCCCCGGGACCCTGATGGGAGGAAGAACAGCGCTCTCCTCGGCCAACTGTCATTCGGCATTCTCAACACATGTCCCAGCCATGCCCATCTCCTCTCCGTAATTGTGGAAGTGAAGGGCCTGCGCTGGGTGCGCCTGCGTATAGCGTCGTTCGTGATGCGGCGGTACCATCTTAAATATTAAATAGATCACATTAATCCAAATTAATCGTAACAGGAGCAGAAGAAGGTTGAAAGCCCGTTCTGGTAAACTTTCTATCACAATGTTGATTTTACAGTAAAAAATGATAGTTTAATAAAAATTGCATAATCCGTCAAAGAGCGTTACTTAATGAACAAGAACGCGTGTTTATTATTTGAAGGATGTAGAAATAGTTTTCATTCCAATGTCAAACTTCACTGCCCGTACCTGTGATGTGTGGTCAGATTTTGCGCCAAAATGAAACAAAAATTTGTATATAAATACTCCGTGAGATGGTAGAAATGGTATCAATTGGTAATCACCATTGAGCGAGTGACCACTACACAAACAAAATGGCATTCAAGGTATGTCTTTACAACGAACTAATGATTTGTAACACAAATTACTTAGACAAAGTTAGGCCTATCGTGTTATTTAAAAATAAAAAAGTGTAACAGTGAATTCTCGTCGGTATAGCCGTTAAAAAAAAAGTGAAAAATCGTGAAGTGATTGTTTAATATGACAGCAAAGTCAAAACGAACGAAATAAAAAAATGGTTTCTTGATTGTTTAGGCTTAGAATCAGAATCATAGACAAAAATTGTAAAATTGCAAATACAGGATTCCCAACCAGGAACTTGTCTTCATGAAAAATATACATATGAAGTTACTTTATTACGTCCTGTGACCGTGCAGAACCTGTGCCTGCGAAACTATTAGTCAGGGTATTACACAATTTATGGAATAACAAAGCAGTTTATTGTTTCATTTAAATTATTTTATTTAAGACTTGTCGCTCCTTTGTGGGTTTCACCATTCGTTTAAAAAAACGGTTTTGGATAAAAATATTTTTCCATTATTTTAACCACATGGTTACTTCGCCTCAATCAATCTTATGTTTTTCAAACAGTTGTCTATAAAATTTGGTATTTTGATATAAAACGGTTTGATTAAAAAATAAACTTATGAGTTCTTTTTCATTTTTGTAAAAATTGTTGAAGTATTCTCAAAGACGCGTTGAGTGGATATTCAGAATAAATAATAAAGAAAAATTCGACAGAGAATTAAGCGCTGATATTCGAACAGACAGTTTTGTCTAGATTAAGATGCATCACTGGCTAAGCATCTTTTATTGATAAAATTTCTGACTTAAGCTTTACTTAAATTTTAATCTTGTGTTATTAATAGGACGGATGATAAGAGAAAGGGTAGCAAAAGATTAACGAGTTAAGTCACGATTAATTAAGTTAAACTTATGTATGAATTAAGCGTTTGATTATTAATAAGACAGTAAGTCATTACTGGATTACCAAATTCAATTATTGAAGGCTTTTACATTTCATTTTTTATTAAATGAATCTCTGCCCATTCGAAGTGTTCACAAATTCACTTTTTGACCGTTTCGCAGTAAGCTACTTTAAGCTTGTGTCATGAAAGAGGAAGGTGGTCGGCACCTGGGATCGAACCCACGACCTCTAATACGAAACAGTACGAAAGTCGGCGTCGTTGTCGTAACCGAGGGACTACCAACCGCTTCAAAAATATTATTACAATAAATATAAATGAAACCTACAAATCTAGTAAAATCTTAAGCGCTTATCATAAACACAAAAATGAGAATAAAAAAAATGGTAATAGTTTTAATGTTAGTGCATAGAGTCAATTTAGGTATTGTTTCTTTATTAACAAATAATAATGATGCTTAAATATTCAAAATATTATAACAAATTTGGTTCCGGGTGGAGGTCTATAATAATAATAATAAAAAAAAAAATTGGTGATATTTCTTTAATACAACAATAACTAAACATGTATTATTTTTACAGGTTTTATTCTTCGCCGCTGTCATCTCCGTGGCTCGTGCTGGACTCATTGCTGAACCAGCCCTGTCCTACGCCGCCCCTCTTTCCTATGCCGCCCCAGTAGCTAAATATGCTGCTCTTTTGTCATATGCCGCCCCCGCATACGCTCAGGTAGCCGCTCCAGCTTACGCCAAATACGCCGCCCCAGCTGTCTATGCTGCTCCAGCCTACGCTAACGTAGCTGCCCCAGCCGTCTATGCCGCCCCAGCTTACGCTAAAGTAGCTGCCCCAGCCGTCTATGCCGCCCCAGCTTACGCTAAGGTTGCTGCTCCAGCCGTCTATGCCGCCCCAGCCTACGCTAAAGTTGCTGCCCCAGCCGTCTATGCCGCCCCAGCTTATGCTTCCCCAATCGCCAAATACGCTGAAGCTTACGACCACAACCCAAAATACAGCTACGCTTATGATGTTCAAGATGGTTTGACCGGAGACTCCAAGAGCCAACACGAAAGCCGTGACGGAGATGTCGTCCAAGGATCATACTCCCTCATCGACTCCGATGGTTACAAGAGGACCGTAGAATACACCGCTGACCCACACAACGGATTCAACGCTGTCGTCCACCGTGAACCTCTCGGTCATGCCGTCAAAGTTGCCGCTCCAGTAGCCTACGCTGCCCCAGTCGCCAAGTTGGCTTATGCTGCTCCAGTCGCTAAGATCGCCGCCCCATTGGCTTACTCCGCTCCATTGTCCTATGCCGCCCCAGTTGCCAAATACGCTGCTCCCCTCGCTTACTCCGCTCCATCCTACTACCACTAATTTATTTAAACTAATTTAAGCAAAACAACTTAGAATAAAAATATACAAAATTACATAAATTACGTATTTCATTTCATAGTATTATGGCATTCAGATTTGTCGGATCTGATCCATAAGATGAGATGAGATTGAGATGAAGAAGGAGTACTGATTTCTTTTCTCGAGGTCAAAAGATATTGGGGAAAAATGGTCTTTGTCAGCAGATGAGAAACTCTCTTATGAGTTTTGGCAGGATTAAGAATATCTGGAGTACTCACCAAGTTTCACTATTCTTTATGAACTAGATTAAACAGTAAAGGAGGAACTCGACTAACTACCAAAAGGAAACTCGATTTTATATTATAGAAAACACAAACACTATATTAGAGAATTCAAATAAAGTATCACAGAAAAATATATTTTAACCTAAAAACTAATTACAATAATATGCACTGGTAGGTTCTGAAGGAAAGAGTAATAAAATTGTATACTGAAAAAGCTTTTATAGTAGGATTATTCACGCAAGCTCTTTTTTCCAAAATAGGTGGTGTGTTCTCCCTCTGGTGTGAAATATCCTAAGTTAGTTGACTTGGTACAGACGGTGATGAATCTACCTTGTTGATAAAATACGAGATGTATTCGTCGTATTCCGCTAGATGGCTCTTTATTCTGGATGGTTCTATATACACGTTGACATCAGATAGAAAAATAAAATGTTGCTGAAAGTTCACTGCCACACAGCCTCCCGCAAGAATTTATGGCATGCTATAAATTCTGATGTGGATCTGGTGATGGAGTGTGGAATGGAACTCTGCAGTCCTCTGGTTGAGCGGTTTGTAGGATGGTACGTACTGGATGTTGGCTTGACTCGACTGGGCTGGTCGTTGTAGCGACTGGAACTTAATAGAAGTTGGACAGAGTGTTCACGACGTTAGTGCGGTTGCACTGGGAAAATATGATGGCTAAAATAGGTTAAAACAGCGTTGATGTGTTTTACCATATGAAGCGGCGATGTTGATTGCGCTCGGCCATTAATGCAGCAGCGATGGTGGGTGTGCTGTAGTAACTGGTTGATCCATGAAGTCTGTTGACGAGCAAGGAAAAATGCATCAGTTGTTGTCAGTGGGGTGTAATCGTGGTGTGATGTACATCTGCCACTGGAGAGAGACAGTAGTGGGGCAAAATTCGTTGGAGAAGTTTGGCCTCCGAGCTACGAAGTCTGTGAGACAACTCGTATAGTCCGCCTTTGCTAAGTACAGCAGGTGAAGATTGCTATCGTGGGCTTCCATCAGTTGGATTTGTGTTGGTGTAGTCCAGCGTTGGTTGAGTAGTGCCGTGATGAGATAATATGCAACATATAGAATAAACAAAAAAAATTTACAATAGAATTGGTATAAGTATATTTGTTTTAGGGTGGTTCTTGAATTTAAAAGATTGTGAAGTAAATTTTAAATTTGAATTTGAAATTAAAAATTTATTTGAGTATATTATAAACAAATGTTGACTTTGAAAAAATTTACAAGTTATATTTTACTAAGATAATTGTTCTAGGAAAAATTTTTCTAAGTGTAGTGTTTCAATGTTGTTTTCTGTTTAATATTCAAAATAAAATTAGGAAAATTTATTAAAATTGGTATTGAATAGTTATGATTCACAATGGTATATGTTTAAATACTTTTTCTATAATGTTTATGAAGTGAAGTTACTATGTGAGATCCTTTATATATAATAAAATTGTTACCAATCTGGTATTAGCAATATACAGTTGGTGGTTTTGTATTGGGATCTGTAATCATTTTGTAAAAATACATATTAGAATTTTTATACAATGAAATAAGTAAAAAATAGTGGGTAGACATGGTAGTATATTTGTACATGGTATGTTTGGATTAAAATTTTTCATAATGTTTTATTTTGTCAATGTATGTGTGTCAATAATATTAAATAAATGTTACTGGCTTGGGAAAATGAATATGACACTTTTTAGAATTTTGTTTTCAATGGTCTTTTGTATGAATGTAAATACATTAATTGTCTTTTTCTTAACTCGTTGAGTTGTATATTTGATGGTAATAGATTATACGTATGACGCTGTTGTCATGTGTGTATAATATGGACAATACGTATGACATTATGGTCATGTGTGTATGTCTTGCTCTAGACTATACGTATGATGCTATGATCATGTGTGTATGTCTGTTGCTCAATCCTTACAAGAAAGCTTTTGAGATGAGTATCTCTGCTCTTGTGTGTATGTAGTTAGCCGACGAAATGGGAATTTCGGTCTGAACATGCGCGGTGCATTGTACTAGACGTGGCGTGAAATACATAGAGCTTTTTTGAGTACATGTGTATGAATACATGTGTATAAGTATTAGGCCGTATTTGCATATGTAAGTTGACCTCGAATTGAATTCGGACTGAGATTCTTGAGACGGAATTTCTCTAGTCGCGGAAAACGTTAATAGCAATTGGCTAGTAGATGGTAATATAAGATGGTAATATAATTGTTTTACATTGACAATTTAGATAGAATATTTTTATAGACCATTGAAATAATTGTATCGTTGATAAGTTGATACGTAAGTAATCGTTTATTGACCAGAATAAAATAAGAATTGGTAAAATATGACTGAAATGTTGGTAAGATATTAACTGAAGGAGTCTGAATGTCCTTTATGTATTTACTAAAGATCAATATGACAATATACAAATGTATGTGAAAAAATGCGATTTGAATTTCTTGTTTTTCTTTAAAATGCAATAATGCTCTATGAAAATCTAATAAAAATGTAGGTATTTGTTTCGCTTGTTGTTTATGTAAAATATAAAAAGGTTACCTCAAGGTTTGGTAACATAAAAACAATGTACTTGTAAATCTGCAATCAGACAATTAAAGGTTATTCTTTTGTAAAAAAAATCATTTAAATTTGCAATTCAGCATGCGATTATAAATAGCTAATGTATTAAATTAAGTTTTATCAGTATTTAAAGACATGAAAAGTTTTATGAAAAAAATCTCGATGTGACATTGTATCGTGAAAAAAATTTAACCTACAATTTTTATTGTTCACAAATTTTTAAGTTTTTTCTTTCTTTGAAGATTTTTATATCGTTTTTACAGCGTTTGTAAGGCATTATTGATTAAATATATGTAACATTAAATAGAAGGCAGAAAAACAAGAGGCTTTTAAAATAATCCGATGGGTTGAAATTGTTTGGAAAAATTATGTGCTGAATGTCGTTTTACAATGGTATTTTAAAAGATTTTACTTGCCTGTGACCCATCGGATGACTCATCCCTTCAGAACCAGTTGAATTTTGTTGTGTTGTAATTGAGTGCAATCGAGTGAAGTTTGCGTCGAATGAGAATGTGAGAGACGCGCTTAAAATTTGAATGTAATATGTGAGATGAAAATTTTAAATTGTGGGACAATATTATTTAGATGGCTTTGTGAAAGAAATAATTTGGAATGAATGTATAGAGTGTTAAATATTCGAGGTAGATTAGTGGACGAAGGGTGTACATGTGACAATTTTGTTAGAATGATTGTTGAGAAAAATTTGTTTAAGAATGTTAATGGATTGTTGGAGATTATTGGAAAATGATGGATTAAGTAGATAATTGAAGGGTATTCGAAAGTCGCGGGGTCACCAATTTATTATGGTAATTGATAGAAGGGTGTTCGAACGTCGTAGGGTCACCAATTTATGGCATTCAGATTTGTCGGATCTGATCCATAAGATGAGATGAGATTGAGATGAAGAAGGAGTACTGATTTCTTTTCTCGAGGTCAAAAGATATTGGGGAAAAATGGTCTTTGTCAGCAGATGAGAAACTCTCTTATGAGTTTTGGCAGGATTAAGAATATCTGGAGTACTCACCAAGTTTCACTATTCTTTATGAACTAGATTAAACAGTAAAGGAGGAACTCGACTAACTACCAAAAGGAAACTCGATTTTATATTATAGAAAACACAAACACTATATTAGAGAATTCAAATAAAGTATCACAGAAAAATATATTTTAACCTAAAAACTAATTACAATAATATGCACTGGTAGGTTCTGAAGGAAAGAGTAATAAAATTGTATACTGAAAAAGCTTTTATAGTAGGATTATTCACGCAAGCTCTTTTTTCCAAAATAGGTGGTGTGTTCTCCCTCTGGTGTGAAATATCCTAAGTTAGTTGACTTGGTACAGACGGTGATGAATCTACCTTGTTGATAAAATACGAGATGTATTCGTCGTATTCCGCTAGATGGCTCTTTATTCTGGATGGTTCTATATACACGTTGACATCAGATAGAAAAATAAAATGTTGCTGAAAGTTCACTGCCACAGTATTATACGATTTACTATATTTTATTTAAGTTTACGACAACAGCTTAAGTATTTCTATATTCACGACATAAGCCATTGCTTAGTTTAAAATATGTCAAAAGTGTATTTGTGTTCACTTTGATTGAGCCCAGATTAGTTATTGAAAAGTGCTTTAAACAAATAAGCAGTACATGATGAGTAATAATAATGAGGAACACCTATTGTGAAAATAAATCTCAATTTCCGTCTTCTACTTTGACACATAGTAAGTACACGCAAAAATTTTCATTGCTACCAACAATGTATCTAAAAGGAAAGCCAATTTGCACATAATAGTACTTCTGCTAAGCTATTTCAAAATAGAAATACATAACTATAAATATTATTCATAACTTTTTACCCTTTTTGTTTTGGGGGAACCAATAAGAGATCAAACCAAATTTTAAAATACTTTATAACATTTTTGGTCAGGGAAACCATAAGGCTCTGAAAAGGCATAAGCCTATTATTTATGTACTAAAAACAGACCAAAAAATAAGCGACTAACCGATAATCATAAAAAATCACAATCATTATAATATAGAGTAACAATTAGAAAAATAAGGGATTTCAAGATTGACAATATATCTGATAAGAAAGATTCCATCTCTGTATTTTCACGCACTTTTTTTTGTCTAGTTTCCAATTTTTTTGTCTAGTTTATCACTCACCCCTTGCTTGATTTCGCTATAAATTCTTTTTGCAGGGGCTCTATTCCATTAGCTAACTGCTACCACTTTTCTGAAGCCGTGATTTTCCATTGCTAACTCTCAATGCCGTCGCGTGGGTGGGGCGACCGAGGTGGTCGCCTAGGCGCCGCATTACGAGGGGCGCCGCCGCGGCCATGGGTAAAACAAATTCTGTTTTGTTTGTAGTACAGTCCAGGGATTCACATGCGAGAAAAGCCAAATGAATGCAATATTTGAAATAAAAAGTTCCTCACATGCGAGAAAAGCCAAATGAATGCAATATTTGAAATAAAAAGTTCAATCAATTTTTAAATTTAAAAAGAACACTTGAAAAAGAGGTCAATTGCGTTAAAAGAACACCAACAATTGTGGAGATTTTTGGGTAATGTTACTCAACTTCCAGGAAGAGAAGATCTAAAACAAAGTTGTTTGGACATTGACAAAACGGCCAATGTGTCCGATATAAACGGAATCGAACTGTGTCATGAACTTTTGCATGTAAATTCGATTTTGGATCATGGGAGCAACAAAGTCACACCAAAAGAAGTCTTGTGTTTGATCATAAAGACAAACAGTAAAGATTTGTTTACAAACTTGTGGGTCGCGTTAAGAATGTTATTAACAATACCCGTGACAGTCGCTAGCGCCGAACAAAACTTTAATAAGCTAAGCTTACTAAAGCGCTCTACAATGGCACAGCAATAACCTGAACTCTCTCGCCATTCTAGTATAACCTGCAAATATGGGGAGGGGGCGCCTTGGCGCCTAAAAACCACGCGACGGCCCTGCTAACTATCTTATCTGCTTTTGGATATATTATATACCATCATAATATATTATTCTTAATAACAATTACCAATGTTTTGTGGACACTATCTAGTCAGACTTGCTGCTGTTGTTTCTGTCATACAGCTTCGCGTTTTCCTGGCGTGGGACTCTGTTGATCTTTTGGGTCAAAATATATCGTCATTTTAATTTTTAAGAAGGGGATGGGCAATATTTCCAGACAGGATAAACCGAGGATTGCAATCAGAGACGTTACAAATTAAAATCTCTCTCTGATTCGTATATGTAAAGCAGAAAAAAATGCAGAAATGATGACATTACGGGCAATGGTAGCCGACAAAACTCAGAGATCGAAATATAGAAACATTTGATTAAAGAGATAGTTAGTAGTCCAGTGGTATCAATCGGCGACTTTCGGACGTACAGCGTACTGACGCATCTCGTACCGTCCTACATTCGAATCCCGGTGGGGGGTATTTCCACTTAGTGAGAAAGATGTCAAAAGTGTAAATTCATTTAATAAACAAAATTTTACCTTCATAAAATTTGTTAGAAGCTTCGTAATACGCTTGCGTATTATGTAGGTACATTCTATAGGTAAAATCGCAGCTATTTATTTATTTATTCATTCCCGTCCCTAGGCCTCTTCAGGCATTTAGAGACGCCGAAGTAAACAAATTATTCAAAAGTAAAAAAAAATCAAAACGTCATATAAATTCAATAACTGTTAAGTTTCAAAGTAGGTAATGAATAAATAAAAAGGCCAAGCTGGAGAGTGTAAAGGGTCCTTTCAGCCTTTATTTTTAGCACTGTATCTTTAAAAAAAATGAACTATAGCTTCCCATTGCTTTGTAGACCTCTATAACTGACATAAGCACAGAAAAAGAAGAATGACACTTTTACTGTTTATTAAAATTTTGTATGAAGATCCTAAAAAATAGGGTTTTTTAATTAGCTCTAAATATATTAAAGTTAATGCAGCAAATTGTATTAAAGAACCTTCTCCGGCATTTTGCACGGCTCTGTGCAGATTCATATCTGACGTAGCATATTTTGTATTTTGAGCGTGATGCTATGACATACGGTAAAAAGCAAACAAAAAAAAATTCTGAATTATTATGTAAATAGAGGAGGGGCTAATGCGAGTTTTATTTAATTTCCCAATTTACCACGCAACTTTCTTAATTTTTTCTTTCATAAGAACCTAGACTAGAACCTGTTTAATTACTTACCGATCAAGCCTGACAATCGGAATCAAAAACGTAAAGGAAGACGGGTATAAGCTAGTATGCAATATGAGACATAAAACTTAAAGACACATTGTAAGATAAAGAACAAATTAAAGGGACAAGTGATATATCTGTGGTGGCATGGTAAAAGGCATTAAGTCGCGTTTTTCAGCATTTTGAGTTATATGCGCTACATCATACATTATCACAAACAGAACAAAGTTCAAAAACATAAGTTTAAAAAAATCCACTTATAAAGGATTTAAAAGCATTTTTTCATTCCGGCATAACTCAATATTAATTTTATTTGGCAAGGTAAAACGACGCGCGTCGAATTTTGTCTACCACGAAGTAAAACGGTGTTGTCTATGATAGAGCTGCCGTGAGAAGCCGTTCTTTTAAAAGTGAATCTTTTTAAAATGTGTTTAAATACTGTATTTTGTGAACTTTGTGGCAGATATCTTCCTTATCTGTCGACCAATCTGTTAACAACTTTCGTTGTTTTTATTGTTAAGCTATAGACAATAGATCGGTAATACTATATGCATATTATTATTTTTTTTAAATATTTTTTCATTGCTATTTTAATACTATTATTTATATAATTTAAAGAAAGTCGGGCTAGTGCGAACTATTATATCAACAACTGATGACTGATTATACAGTTCGATAGATTAAAATAGTATGAACAAACCACTACGGGCTTACGACCATCTTCTAATGTTATTTCGAAGGTTGGATTAGTGCGATCACTTTACGTTAACAACGTTCGCCATTAAGTCGTAATGTTCAAATTTCTGAATATTCATCTGGTTTGCAATGGTTTGATGTTGGAACCTCCCTTGCGCATGATTTTGTGCAGCTTGTATGACCTCTTCCCAAACCGTGTATAAATTCCTCGGCTCTGCTTTGAAGGATCGGTACATTGTGAGAGAGGGTTATCTTAACAAAGGTAATAATACCTATAATTAACTAATTTTATTTTATTATTCAAAGAATATTCTTCATTTATTACTTAACAATATTACATTCTGAGCAAAAAAAATATACCTACTGATGTTCTGGGAATGCTATGCTAAAAACTAATTATAGGTAAGCTAAAAAATAACTAATATTTATGAAGAATAAAATGTAAGTGTTGAAAAATAATAAATTAGCATGTGATAAAGAGTAACTGGGTATATTTCCTTGTAAAATTTGACCTAAGTACAAAACTTTTCAACCTATGAGCCAAAATTGTCAAGGTAAAAAGACACGCATTATAAATAAAGCTTATAAACAAAGAAATATTGAAGAAATAAATATGAGTTATCGTATAGTGAACCCTTTTTAACGAAGTAAATGCATCAAAGTTGATCTATTTTATTTGTATCAAATAATATTTGACAAAAATGAAACCTCTTAAAATACTGACCAGTAAATCCGCCATACTGAGAAATGTCATCCCACTGACTTAATGCATTTTACCATGCCACCACAGATATATTAACAAAAAAAAAATAAACAATGGAAGCCCAAATTGACGAACTCATTTGGCAATGTACGCTGTCTTGGTTATAAAATACATATTTACAATGCGAGTTAAAAGGATTTCTAAAACGCCGATTTGAGGGACATCTAAAGCAAAACACTGGTTCTAATAAATAGGGTATTGACTGTCCGTTGCATGGGAAATGTAGTATGTAGTATGTTATATGACAGGGTATTAGATTTTGTTCTAGATCGCAAATTATAATAATGCTTGTGAGTAGGTAATGCGAGATAATTACGCACAACCCTGGCTGCTCCACCACCCAAACATCAATGACTGGTAGTTATTTGCTCTTTATCATTCATAACTTTATCAAAGCATTCATCATCCGTCCGAATTAACGGAATTTTATAAATGAAAGACTAAAAAGCCGCTTCAAAGATCTGCATAAAATTCAATAGGTACCTGCTTCAGAATAATAATTTGATCTTTTTACGTGAAAGCGGATATTTCAATATTCATCTGATTAATTTGTTTTGTTTTTCTTTTGCAGTGTAACTTATGTAGACAGAAAAACGGACATTGATTCTTTTCTTTCCAGATTTCCATAGATTCATTAAATGATTCAGATCCAATACATCAATGTGTAGATAAATGTTCTTGGTAGCTATCTATAAAAATAAAGTTACGTAGTGGATGAAGTGATGAAAAGAATCTGACGGCCGCATCAATTGAAAACTATCCAATAGATGGATATCTAGAAGGTAACAGTGCTAAGATGAAATCTACTGATTTCTATGGAAATTTTTAGGGATTATTTTGACAAGTAATGCGTATTGAATCAGATATTTAGGTTAGGTTAATATTGTTTTTATTTATTTCACATACTTAATAATAACATTTTTACATCGGCATTTATGTGTTTCCCAATTTTTTCACATTTATTCACACAATAATTTTTAATGTATGCGTTTCACTACATAAAAAGAAAATGTTTTTTACTTATTTATTTATTCGCAATCATACACCAACAGGCACAACACAAAAATAACAATCAACCATGAACAAATATCAATACATAGATCATGCTGCATCCCATTACAGACGTAAATATATTATGACTCAGACCATCCACCCCCGAACCTAATGCCCACCCCGGCAAACCAAAGCGCCCACCAAACCCCCAGAACCTGAAGCCCCGGAAGTCCCAAACCCGCAATAGGGAGCCAAGGCAGAAACCATAGGGAAGACGGCCCGAGTTCATCAACATACATATTAAATAGAAAAATTATCAAATTAAAATAATGTCAACTTATATACTAAGGTTAAAAAAAATAAAAATTGAAAATAGATTAATATTTGGAATTTAACAAGAACAAAGAGTTTAAAAAGTAGTGGGGAAGAAAGGAAGGGGGAGGGATACTCACTGCTCAAGTATAGATAATATTGATCCCAAAAAACGTTGAAATATTGAAAACACTATTGATATTCTGATATTTGAAGTAAGAAAACCACCCAATTACGAATTACTTTTAATATTAAATCCAAATCCAAACTCCCTTAAGACCCCACTTAGGGGCATAGGGAAGTAACAAGAGCTCTCCATTGCGCTCGATCTTGCGCAACGTTAATGACCTCCTCCCACACCATGTCCAGATTCCTCAGCTCTGCTTCGAAGGAGCGGAACACAGTATGAGAGGATCTTCCTCGTCCCCGGGACCCTGATGGGAGGAAGAACAGCGCTCTCCTCGGCCAACTGTCATTCGGCATTCTCAACACATGTCCCAGCCATGCCCATCTCCTCTCCGTAATTGTGGAAGTGAAGGGCCTGCGCTGGGTGCGCCTGCGTATAGCGTCGTTCGTGATGCGGCGGTACCATCTTAAATATTAAATAGATCACATTAATCCAAATTAATCGTAACAGGAGCAGAAGAAGGTTGAAAGCCCGTTCTGGTAAACTTTCTATCACAATGTTGATTTTACAGTAAAAAATGATAGTTTAATAAAAATTGCATAATCCGTCAAAGAGCGTTACTTAATGAACAAGAACGCGTGTTTATTATTTGAAGGATGTAGAAATAGTTTTCATTCCAATGTCAAACTTCACTGCCCGTACCTGTGATGTGTGGTCAGATTTTGCGCCAAAATGAAACAAAAATTTGTATATAAATACTCCGTGAGATGGTAGAAATGGTATCAATTGGTAATCACCATTGAGCGAGTGACCACTACACAAACAAAATGGCATTCAAGGTATGTCTTTACAACGAACTAATGATTTGTAACACAAATTACTTAGACAAAGTTAGGCCTATCGTGTTATTTAAAAATAAAAAAGTGTAACAGTGAATTCTCGTCGGTATAGCCGTTAAAAAAAAAGTGAAAAATCGTGAAGTGATTGTTTAATATGACAGCAAAGTCAAAACGAACGAAATAAAAAAATGGTTTCTTGATTGTTTAGGCTTAGAATCAGAATCATAGACAAAAATTGTAAAATTGCAAATACAGGATTCCCAACCAGGAACTTGTCTTCATGAAAAATATACATATGAAGTTACTTTATTACGTCCTGTGACCGTGCAGAACCTGTGCCTGCGAAACTATTAGTCAGGGTATTACACAATTTATGGAATAACAAAGCAGTTTATTGTTTCATTTAAATTATTTTATTTAAGACTTGTCGCTCCTTTGTGGGTTTCACCATTCGTTTAAAAAAACGGTTTTGGATAAAAATATTTTTCCATTATTTTAACCACATGGTTACTTCGCCTCAATCAATCTTATGTTTTTCAAACAGTTGTCTATAAAATTTGGTATTTTGATATAAAACGGTTTGATTAAAAAATAAACTTATGAGTTCTTTTTCATTTTTGTAAAAATTGTTGAAGTATTCTCAAAGACGCGTTGAGTGGATATTCAGAATAAATAATAAAGAAAAATTCGACAGAGAATTAAGCGCTGATATTCGAACAGACAGTTTTGTCTAGATTAAGATGCATCACTGGCTAAGCATCTTTTATTGATAAAATTTCTGACTTAAGCTTTACTTAAATTTTAATCTTGTGTTATTAATAGGACGGATGATAAGAGAAAGGGTAGCAAAAGATTAACGAGTTAAGTCACGATTAATTAAGTTAAACTTATGTATGAATTAAGCGTTTGATTATTAATAAGACAGTAAGTCATTACTGGATTACCAAATTCAATTATTGAAGGCTTTTACATTTCATTTTTTATTAAATGAATCTCTGCCCATTCGAAGTGTTCACAAATTCACTTTTTGACCGTTTCGCAGTAAGCTACTTTAAGCTTGTGTCATGAAAGAGGAAGGTGGTCGGCACCTGGGATCGAACCCACGACCTCTAATACGAAACAGTACGAAAGTCGGCGTCGTTGTCGTAACCGAGGGACTACCAACCGCTTCAAAAATATTATTACAATAAATATAAATGAAACCTACAAATCTAGTAAAATCTTAAGCGCTTATCATAAACACAAAAATGAGAATAAAAAAAATGGTAATAGTTTTAATGTTAGTGCATAGAGTCAATTTAGGTATTGTTTCTTTATTAACAAATAATAATGATGCTTAAATATTCAAAATATTATAACAAATTTGGTTCCGGGTGGAGGTCTATAATAATAATAATAAAAAAAAAAATTGGTGATATTTCTTTAATACAACAATAACTAAACATGTATTATTTTTACAGGTTTTATTCTTCGCCGCTGTCATCTCCGTGGCTCGTGCTGGACTCATTGCTGAACCAGCCCTGTCCTACGCCGCCCCTCTTTCCTATGCCGCCCCAGTAGCTAAATATGCTGCTCTTTTGTCATATGCCGCCCCCGCATACGCTCAGGTAGCCGCTCCAGCTTACGCCAAATACGCCGCCCCAGCTGTCTATGCTGCTCCAGCCTACGCTAACGTAGCTGCCCCAGCCGTCTATGCCGCCCCAGCTTACGCTAAAGTAGCTGCCCCAGCCGTCTATGCCGCCCCAGCTTACGCTAAGGTTGCTGCTCCAGCCGTCTATGCCGCCCCAGCCTACGCTAAAGTTGCTGCCCCAGCCGTCTATGCCGCCCCAGCTTATGCTTCCCCAATCGCCAAATACGCTGAAGCTTACGACCACAACCCAAAATACAGCTACGCTTATGATGTTCAAGATGGTTTGACCGGAGACTCCAAGAGCCAACACGAAAGCCGTGACGGAGATGTCGTCCAAGGATCATACTCCCTCATCGACTCCGATGGTTACAAGAGGACCGTAGAATACACCGCTGACCCACACAACGGATTCAACGCTGTCGTCCACCGTGAACCTCTCGGTCATGCCGTCAAAGTTGCCGCTCCAGTAGCCTACGCTGCCCCAGTCGCCAAGTTGGCTTATGCTGCTCCAGTCGCTAAGATCGCCGCCCCATTGGCTTACTCCGCTCCATTGTCCTATGCCGCCCCAGTTGCCAAATACGCTGCTCCCCTCGCTTACTCCGCTCCATCCTACTACCACTAATTTATTTAAACTAATTTAAGCAAAACAACTTAGAATAAAAATATACAAAATTACATAAATTACGTATTTCATTTCATAGTATTATGGCATTCAGATTTGTCGGATCTGATCCATAAGATGAGATGAGATTGAGATGAAGAAGGAGTACTGATTTCTTTTCTCGAGGTCAAAAGATATTGGGGAAAAATGGTCTTTGTCAGCAGATGAGAAACTCTCTTATGAGTTTTGGCAGGATTAAGAATATCTGGAGTACTCACCAAGTTTCACTATTCTTTATGAACTAGATTAAACAGTAAAGGAGGAACTCGACTAACT
Organism: Mystacides longicornis; assembly: GCA_963576905.1. Classification (NCBI taxonomy): domain Eukaryota; kingdom Metazoa; phylum Arthropoda; class Insecta; order Trichoptera; family Leptoceridae; genus Mystacides; species Mystacides longicornis. The sequence continues at coordinate 9,460,115 of OY756432.1, forward strand.
ACCAAAAGGAAACTCGATTTTATATTATAGAAAACACAAACACTATATTAGAGAATTCAAATAAAGTATCACAGAAAAATATATTTTAACCTAAAAACTAATTACAATAATATGCACTGGTAGGTTCTGAAGGAAAGAGTAATAAAATTGTATACTGAAAAAGCTTTTATAGTAGGATTATTCACGCAAGCTCTTTTTTCCAAAATAGGTGGTGTGTTCTCCCTCTGGTGTGAAATATCCTAAGTTAGTTGACTTGGTACAGACGGTGATGAATCTACCTTGTTGATAAAATACGAGATGTATTCGTCGTATTCCGCTAGATGGCTCTTTATTCTGGATGGTTCTATATACACGTTGACATCAGATAGAAAAATAAAATGTTGCTGAAAGTTCACTGCCACACAGCCTCCCGCAAGAATTTATGGCATGCTATAAATTCTGATGTGGATCTGGTGATGGAGTGTGGAATGGAACTCTGCAGTCCTCTGGTTGAGCGGTTTGTAGGATGGTACGTACTGGATGTTGGCTTGACTCGACTGGGCTGGTCGTTGTAGCGACTGGAACTTAATAGAAGTTGGACAGAGTGTTCACGACGTTAGTGCGGTTGCACTGGGAAAATATGATGGCTAAAATAGGTTAAAACAGCGTTGATGTGTTTTACCATATGAAGCGGCGATGTTGATTGCGCTCGGCCATTAATGCAGCAGCGATGGTGGGTGTGCTGTAGTAACTGGTTGATCCATGAAGTCTGTTGACGAGCAAGGAAAAATGCATCAGTTGTTGTCAGTGGGGTGTAATCGTGGTGTGATGTACATCTGCCACTGGAGAGAGACAGTAGTGGGGCAAAATTCGTTGGAGAAGTTTGGCCTCCGAGCTACGAAGTCTGTGAGACAACTCGTATAGTCCGCCTTTGCTAAGTACAGCAGGTGAAGATTGCTATCGTGGGCTTCCATCAGTTGGATTTGTGTTGGTGTAGTCCAGCGTTGGTTGAGTAGTGCCGTGATGAGATAATATGCAACATATAGAATAAACAAAAAAAATTTACAATAGAATTGGTATAAGTATATTTGTTTTAGGGTGGTTCTTGAATTTAAAAGATTGTGAAGTAAATTTTAAATTTGAATTTGAAATTAAAAATTTATTTGAGTATATTATAAACAAATGTTGACTTTGAAAAAATTTACAAGTTATATTTTACTAAGATAATTGTTCTAGGAAAAATTTTTCTAAGTGTAGTGTTTCAATGTTGTTTTCTGTTTAATATTCAAAATAAAATTAGGAAAATTTATTAAAATTGGTATTGAATAGTTATGATTCACAATGGTATATGTTTAAATACTTTTTCTATAATGTTTATGAAGTGAAGTTACTATGTGAGATCCTTTATATATAATAAAATTGTTACCAATCTGGTATTAGCAATATACAGTTGGTGGTTTTGTATTGGGATCTGTAATCATTTTGTAAAAATACATATTAGAATTTTTATACAATGAAATAAGTAAAAAATAGTGGGTAGACATGGTAGTATATTTGTACATGGTATGTTTGGATTAAAATTTTTCATAATGTTTTATTTTGTCAATGTATGTGTGTCAATAATATTAAATAAATGTTACTGGCTTGGGAAAATGAATATGACACTTTTTAGAATTTTGTTTTCAATGGTCTTTTGTATGAATGTAAATACATTAATTGTCTTTTTCTTAACTCGTTGAGTTGTATATTTGATGGTAATAGATTATACGTATGACGCTGTTGTCATGTGTGTATAATATGGACAATACGTATGACATTATGGTCATGTGTGTATGTCTTGCTCTAGACTATACGTATGATGCTATGATCATGTGTGTATGTCTGTTGCTCAATCCTTACAAGAAAGCTTTTGAGATGAGTATCTCTGCTCTTGTGTGTATGTAGTTAGCCGACGAAATGGGAATTTCGGTCTGAACATGCGCGGTGCATTGTACTAGACGTGGCGTGAAATACATAGAGCTTTTTTGAGTACATGTGTATGAATACATGTGTATAAGTATTAGGCCGTATTTGCATATGTAAGTTGACCTCGAATTGAATTCGGACTGAGATTCTTGAGACGGAATTTCTCTAGTCGCGGAAAACGTTAATAGCAATTGGCTAGTAGATGGTAATATAAGATGGTAATATAATTGTTTTACATTGACAATTTAGATAGAATATTTTTATAGACCATTGAAATAATTGTATCGTTGATAAGTTGATACGTAAGTAATCGTTTATTGACCAGAATAAAATAAGAATTGGTAAAATATGACTGAAATGTTGGTAAGATATTAACTGAAGGAGTCTGAATGTCCTTTATGTATTTACTAAAGATCAATATGACAATATACAAATGTATGTGAAAAAATGCGATTTGAATTTCTTGTTTTTCTTTAAAATGCAATAATGCTCTATGAAAATCTAATAAAAATGTAGGTATTTGTTTCGCTTGTTGTTTATGTAAAATATAAAAAGGTTACCTCAAGGTTTGGTAACATAAAAACAATGTACTTGTAAATCTGCAATCAGACAATTAAAGGTTATTCTTTTGTAAAAAAAATCATTTAAATTTGCAATTCAGCATGCGATTATAAATAGCTAATGTATTAAATTAAGTTTTATCAGTATTTAAAGACATGAAAAGTTTTATGAAAAAAATCTCGATGTGACATTGTATCGTGAAAAAAATTTAACCTACAATTTTTATTGTTCACAAATTTTTAAGTTTTTTCTTTCTTTGAAGATTTTTATATCGTTTTTACAGCGTTTGTAAGGCATTATTGATTAAATATATGTAACATTAAATAGAAGGCAGAAAAACAAGAGGCTTTTAAAATAATCCGATGGGTTGAAATTGTTTGGAAAAATTATGTGCTGAATGTCGTTTTACAATGGTATTTTAAAAGATTTTACTTGCCTGTGACCCATCGGATGACTCATCCCTTCAGAACCAGTTGAATTTTGTTGTGTTGTAATTGAGTGCAATCGAGTGAAGTTTGCGTCGAATGAGAATGTGAGAGACGCGCTTAAAATTTGAATGTAATATGTGAGATGAAAATTTTAAATTGTGGGACAATATTATTTAGATGGCTTTGTGAAAGAAATAATTTGGAATGAATGTATAGAGTGTTAAATATTCGAGGTAGATTAGTGGACGAAGGGTGTACATGTGACAATTTTGTTAGAATGATTGTTGAGAAAAATTTGTTTAAGAATGTTAATGGATTGTTGGAGATTATTGGAAAATGATGGATTAAGTAGATAATTGAAGGGTATTCGAAAGTCGCGGGGTCACCAATTTATTATGGTAATTGATAGAAGGGTGTTCGAACGTCGTAGGGTCACCAATTTATGGCATTCAGATTTGTCGGATCTGATCCATAAGATGAGATGAGATTGAGATGAAGAAGGAGTACTGATTTCTTTTCTCGAGGTCAAAAGATATTGGGGAAAAATGGTCTTTGTCAGCAGATGAGAAACTCTCTTATGAGTTTTGGCAGGATTAAGAATATCTGGAGTACTCACCAAGTTTCACTATTCTTTATGAACTAGATTAAACAGTAAAGGAGGAACTCGACTAACTACCAAAAGGAAACTCGATTTTATATTATAGAAAACACAAACACTATATTAGAGAATTCAAATAAAGTATCACAGAAAAATATATTTTAACCTAAAAACTAATTACAATAATATGCACTGGTAGGTTCTGAAGGAAAGAGTAATAAAATTGTATACTGAAAAAGCTTTTATAGTAGGATTATTCACGCAAGCTCTTTTTTCCAAAATAGGTGGTGTGTTCTCCCTCTGGTGTGAAATATCCTAAGTTAGTTGACTTGGTACAGACGGTGATGAATCTACCTTGTTGATAAAATACGAGATGTATTCGTCGTATTCCGCTAGATGGCTCTTTATTCTGGATGGTTCTATATACACGTTGACATCAGATAGAAAAATAAAATGTTGCTGAAAGTTCACTGCCACAGTATTATACGATTTACTATATTTTATTTAAGTTTACGACAACAGCTTAAGTATTTCTATATTCACGACATAAGCCATTGCTTAGTTTAAAATATGTCAAAAGTGTATTTGTGTTCACTTTGATTGAGCCCAGATTAGTTATTGAAAAGTGCTTTAAACAAATAAGCAGTACATGATGAGTAATAATAATGAGGAACACCTATTGTGAAAATAAATCTCAATTTCCGTCTTCTACTTTGACACATAGTAAGTACACGCAAAAATTTTCATTGCTACCAACAATGTATCTAAAAGGAAAGCCAATTTGCACATAATAGTACTTCTGCTAAGCTATTTCAAAATAGAAATACATAACTATAAATATTATTCATAACTTTTTACCCTTTTTGTTTTGGGGGAACCAATAAGAGATCAAACCAAATTTTAAAATACTTTATAACATTTTTGGTCAGGGAAACCATAAGGCTCTGAAAAGGCATAAGCCTATTATTTATGTACTAAAAACAGACCAAAAAATAAGCGACTAACCGATAATCATAAAAAATCACAATCATTATAATATAGAGTAACAATTAGAAAAATAAGGGATTTCAAGATTGACAATATATCTGATAAGAAAGATTCCATCTCTGTATTTTCACGCACTTTTTTTTGTCTAGTTTCCAATTTTTTTGTCTAGTTTATCACTCACCCCTTGCTTGATTTCGCTATAAATTCTTTTTGCAGGGGCTCTATTCCATTAGCTAACTGCTACCACTTTTCTGAAGCCGTGATTTTCCATTGCTAACTCTCAATGCCGTCGCGTGGGTGGGGCGACCGAGGTGGTCGCCTAGGCGCCGCATTACGAGGGGCGCCGCCGCGGCCATGGGTAAAACAAATTCTGTTTTGTTTGTAGTACAGTCCAGGGATTCACATGCGAGAAAAGCCAAATGAATGCAATATTTGAAATAAAAAGTTCCTCACATGCGAGAAAAGCCAAATGAATGCAATATTTGAAATAAAAAGTTCAATCAATTTTTAAATTTAAAAAGAACACTTGAAAAAGAGGTCAATTGCGTTAAAAGAACACCAACAATTGTGGAGATTTTTGGGTAATGTTACTCAACTTCCAGGAAGAGAAGATCTAAAACAAAGTTGTTTGGACATTGACAAAACGGCCAATGTGTCCGATATAAACGGAATCGAACTGTGTCATGAACTTTTGCATGTAAATTCGATTTTGGATCATGGGAGCAACAAAGTCACACCAAAAGAAGTCTTGTGTTTGATCATAAAGACAAACAGTAAAGATTTGTTTACAAACTTGTGGGTCGCGTTAAGAATGTTATTAACAATACCCGTGACAGTCGCTAGCGCCGAACAAAACTTTAATAAGCTAAGCTTACTAAAGCGCTCTACAATGGCACAGCAATAACCTGAACTCTCTCGCCATTCTAGTATAACCTGCAAATATGGGGAGGGGGCGCCTTGGCGCCTAAAAACCACGCGACGGCCCTGCTAACTATCTTATCTGCTTTTGGATATATTATATACCATCATAATATATTATTCTTAATAACAATTACCAATGTTTTGTGGACACTATCTAGTCAGACTTGCTGCTGTTGTTTCTGTCATACAGCTTCGCGTTTTCCTGGCGTGGGACTCTGTTGATCTTTTGGGTCAAAATATATCGTCATTTTAATTTTTAAGAAGGGGATGGGCAATATTTCCAGACAGGATAAACCGAGGATTGCAATCAGAGACGTTACAAATTAAAATCTCTCTCTGATTCGTATATGTAAAGCAGAAAAAAATGCAGAAATGATGACATTACGGGCAATGGTAGCCGACAAAACTCAGAGATCGAAATATAGAAACATTTGATTAAAGAGATAGTTAGTAGTCCAGTGGTATCAATCGGCGACTTTCGGACGTACAGCGTACTGACGCATCTCGTACCGTCCTACATTCGAATCCCGGTGGGGGGTATTTCCACTTAGTGAGAAAGATGTCAAAAGTGTAAATTCATTTAATAAACAAAATTTTACCTTCATAAAATTTGTTAGAAGCTTCGTAATACGCTTGCGTATTATGTAGGTACATTCTATAGGTAAAATCGCAGCTATTTATTTATTTATTCATTCCCGTCCCTAGGCCTCTTCAGGCATTTAGAGACGCCGAAGTAAACAAATTATTCAAAAGTAAAAAAAAATCAAAACGTCATATAAATTCAATAACTGTTAAGTTTCAAAGTAGGTAATGAATAAATAAAAAGGCCAAGCTGGAGAGTGTAAAGGGTCCTTTCAGCCTTTATTTTTAGCACTGTATCTTTAAAAAAAATGAACTATAGCTTCCCATTGCTTTGTAGACCTCTATAACTGACATAAGCACAGAAAAAGAAGAATGACACTTTTACTGTTTATTAAAATTTTGTATGAAGATCCTAAAAAATAGGGTTTTTTAATTAGCTCTAAATATATTAAAGTTAATGCAGCAAATTGTATTAAAGAACCTTCTCCGGCATTTTGCACGGCTCTGTGCAGATTCATATCTGACGTAGCATATTTTGTATTTTGAGCGTGATGCTATGACATACGGTAAAAAGCAAACAAAAAAAAATTCTGAATTATTATGTAAATAGAGGAGGGGCTAATGCGAGTTTTATTTAATTTCCCAATTTACCACGCAACTTTCTTAATTTTTTCTTTCATAAGAACCTAGACTAGAACCTGTTTAATTACTTACCGATCAAGCCTGACAATCGGAATCAAAAACGTAAAGGAAGACGGGTATAAGCTAGTATGCAATATGAGACATAAAACTTAAAGACACATTGTAAGATAAAGAACAAATTAAAGGGACAAGTGATATATCTGTGGTGGCATGGTAAAAGGCATTAAGTCGCGTTTTTCAGCATTTTGAGTTATATGCGCTACATCATACATTATCACAAACAGAACAAAGTTCAAAAACATAAGTTTAAAAAAATCCACTTATAAAGGATTTAAAAGCATTTTTTCATTCCGGCATAACTCAATATTAATTTTATTTGGCAAGGTAAAACGACGCGCGTCGAATTTTGTCTACCACGAAGTAAAACGGTGTTGTCTATGATAGAGCTGCCGTGAGAAGCCGTTCTTTTAAAAGTGAATCTTTTTAAAATGTGTTTAAATACTGTATTTTGTGAACTTTGTGGCAGATATCTTCCTTATCTGTCGACCAATCTGTTAACAACTTTCGTTGTTTTTATTGTTAAGCTATAGACAATAGATCGGTAATACTATATGCATATTATTATTTTTTTTAAATATTTTTTCATTGCTATTTTAATACTATTATTTATATAATTTAAAGAAAGTCGGGCTAGTGCGAACTATTATATCAACAACTGATGACTGATTATACAGTTCGATAGATTAAAATAGTATGAACAAACCACTACGGGCTTACGACCATCTTCTAATGTTATTTCGAAGGTTGGATTAGTGCGATCACTTTACGTTAACAACGTTCGCCATTAAGTCGTAATGTTCAAATTTCTGAATATTCATCTGGTTTGCAATGGTTTGATGTTGGAACCTCCCTTGCGCATGATTTTGTGCAGCTTGTATGACCTCTTCCCAAACCGTGTATAAATTCCTCGGCTCTGCTTTGAAGGATCGGTACATTGTGAGAGAGGGTTATCTTAACAAAGGTAATAATACCTATAATTAACTAATTTTATTTTATTATTCAAAGAATATTCTTCATTTATTACTTAACAATATTACATTCTGAGCAAAAAAAATATACCTACTGATGTTCTGGGAATGCTATGCTAAAAACTAATTATAGGTAAGCTAAAAAATAACTAATATTTATGAAGAATAAAATGTAAGTGTTGAAAAATAATAAATTAGCATGTGATAAAGAGTAACTGGGTATATTTCCTTGTAAAATTTGACCTAAGTACAAAACTTTTCAACCTATGAGCCAAAATTGTCAAGGTAAAAAGACACGCATTATAAATAAAGCTTATAAACAAAGAAATATTGAAGAAATAAATATGAGTTATCGTATAGTGAACCCTTTTTAACGAAGTAAATGCATCAAAGTTGATCTATTTTATTTGTATCAAATAATATTTGACAAAAATGAAACCTCTTAAAATACTGACCAGTAAATCCGCCATACTGAGAAATGTCATCCCACTGACTTAATGCATTTTACCATGCCACCACAGATATATTAACAAAAAAAAAATAAACAATGGAAGCCCAAATTGACGAACTCATTTGGCAATGTACGCTGTCTTGGTTATAAAATACATATTTACAATGCGAGTTAAAAGGATTTCTAAAACGCCGATTTGAGGGACATCTAAAGCAAAACACTGGTTCTAATAAATAGGGTATTGACTGTCCGTTGCATGGGAAATGTAGTATGTAGTATGTTATATGACAGGGTATTAGATTTTGTTCTAGATCGCAAATTATAATAATGCTTGTGAGTAGGTAATGCGAGATAATTACGCACAACCCTGGCTGCTCCACCACCCAAACATCAATGACTGGTAGTTATTTGCTCTTTATCATTCATAACTTTATCAAAGCATTCATCATCCGTCCGAATTAACGGAATTTTATAAATGAAAGACTAAAAAGCCGCTTCAAAGATCTGCATAAAATTCAATAGGTACCTGCTTCAGAATAATAATTTGATCTTTTTACGTGAAAGCGGATATTTCAATATTCATCTGATTAATTTGTTTTGTTTTTCTTTTGCAGTGTAACTTATGTAGACAGAAAAACGGACATTGATTCTTTTCTTTCCAGATTTCCATAGATTCATTAAATGATTCAGATCCAATACATCAATGTGTAGATAAATGTTCTTGGTAGCTATCTATAAAAATAAAGTTACGTAGTGGATGAAGTGATGAAAAGAATCTGACGGCCGCATCAATTGAAAACTATCCAATAGATGGATATCTAGAAGGTAACAGTGCTAAGATGAAATCTACTGATTTCTATGGAAATTTTTAGGGATTATTTTGACAAGTAATGCGTATTGAATCAGATATTTAGGTTAGGTTAATATTGTTTTTATTTATTTCACATACTTAATAATAACATTTTTACATCGGCATTTATGTGTTTCCCAATTTTTTCACATTTATTCACACAATAATTTTTAATGTATGCGTTTCACTACATAAAAAGAAAATGTTTTTTACTTATTTATTTATTCGCAATCATACACCAACAGGCACAACACAAAAATAACAATCAACCATGAACAAATATCAATACATAGATCATGCTGCATCCCATTACAGACGTAAATATATTATGACTCAGACCATCCACCCCCGAACCTAATGCCCACCCCGGCAAACCAAAGCGCCCACCAAACCCCCAGAACCTGAAGCCCCGGAAGTCCCAAACCCGCAATAGGGAGCCAAGGCAGAAACCATAGGGAAGACGGCCCGAGTTCATCAACATACATATTAAATAGAAAAATTATCAAATTAAAATAATGTCAACTTATATACTAAGGTTAAAAAAAATAAAAATTGAAAATAGATTAATATTTGGAATTTAACAAGAACAAAGAGTTTAAAAAGTAGTGGGGAAGAAAGGAAGGGGGAGGGATACTCACTGCTCAAGTATAGATAATATTGATCCCAAAAAACGTTGAAATATTGAAAACACTATTGATATTCTGATATTTGAAGTAAGAAAACCACCCAATTACGAATTACTTTTAATATTAAATCCAAATCCAAACTCCCTTAAGACCCCACTTAGGGGCATAGGGAAGTAACAAGAGCTCTCCATTGCGCTCGATCTTGCGCAACGTTAATGACCTCCTCCCACACCATGTCCAGATTCCTCAGCTCTGCTTCGAAGGAGCGGAACACAGTATGAGAGGGTCTTCCTCGTCCCCGGGACCCTGATGGGAGGAAGAACAGCGCTCTCCTCGGCCAACTGCCATTCGGCATTCTCAACACATGTCCCAGCCTTGCCCATCTCCTCTCCGTTATTGTGGAAGTGATGGGCCTGCGCTGGGTGCGCCTGCGTATAGCGTCGTTCGTGATGCGGCGGTGCCATCTTAAATATTAAATAGATCACATTAATCCAAATTAATCGTAACAGGAGCAGAAGAAGGTTGTAAGCCCGTTCTGGTAAACTTTCTATCACAATGTTGATTTTACAGTAAAAAAATGATAGTTTAATAAAAATTGCAAAATCCGTCAAAGAGCGTTACTTAATGAACAAAAACGCGTGTTTAATATTTGAAGAATGTAGAAATAGTTTTCATTCCAATGTCAAACTTCACTGCCCGTACCTGTGATGTGTGGTCAGATTTTGCGCCAAAATGAAACAAAAATTTGTATATAAATACTCCGTGAGATGGTAGAAATGGTATCAATTGGTAATCACCATTGAGCGAGTGACCACTACACAAACAAAATGGCATTCAAGGTATGTCTTTACAACGAACTAATGATTTGTAACACAAATTACTTAGACAAAGTTAGGCCTATCGTGTTATTCAAAAATAAAAAAGTGTAACAGTGAATTCTCGACGGTATAGCCGTTAAAAAAAAGTGAAAAATCGTGAAGTGATTGTTTAATATGACAGCAAAGTCAAAACGAACGAAATAAAAAAACAAGGTTTCTTGATTGTTCAGGCTTAGAATCAGAATCATAGACAAAAAAATGTAAAATTGCAAATACAAAAAAAATTACAGGATTCCCAACCAGGAACTTGTCTTCATGAAAAATATACATATTATTATGTTGTTACTTTGTTACCTGTGGCCTAAGGGACCTGTGCCTGGGAAACAGTCATGGTATTCAACAATTTATGGAATAACAGAGCAATTATTGTTTCAATAATTTAAATATTAAATTATATAATTTATATTAAAATATAATTTAAAAAGAATAAAAAAAAAAAAAAAATATGCACGTTCAATTCGTTAATTTAATTATTGTTTCATTCAATTGCGTCCCTTTGCCCCCAAGTGGGACGTAAAGGGAGTTTGGATTTGGATTGGATTTAAATTAATACTTGGTCTTTCTTTTGTGAACTTCACAATTCGTTTAAAAAAACGGTTTGGAAAAAAAATAATTATTTTAACCACTTGGTTACTTCGCCGCAAACGATCTTGTGTTTTTCAAATAGTAGGCAATAAAAATGGTTAGATTAAAAAATAAAGAGTTCTTTTTCGTTTTTTAAAAATCGCTCATTCTCAGAGACGCTTGAGTTGATATTTCAGAATAAATAATATAGAAAAATTGAAAGATAATAATTAAGCCTTGATATTCGAACTCATACAGATAAATTCTAAGCTATTGGATAACCAAATTCAATTATTGATAGTTTTTTAAATTTATTTCTTTTTTAAACAAATGATGTGCTCACTCAAAGTGAAAACAAATACACTCTTTGACTCTAACACAGTAAGCTACTTAAAGCTTGTGTCATGAAAGAGGAAGGTGGTCGGCACCTGGGAACGAACCCACGACCTCCGCACAAAACAGTAGGAAAGCCGGCGTCGTTGTCGTAACCGTGGGACTACCAACCGCTTCAAAAATATTATTACAATAAATAGAAATGAAACCTACAAATCTAGTAAAATCTTAAGCGCATATGAGAACATAAAAAGATAATAAAAGAATATTAATATTTTTAAAGTTAGTCGATGCCCACAAATTTGCTTAGAATTTAGGTATTGTTTCTTTATTAAAAAAAAATTATGATACTTTAATATTCAAACTATAATAAATTTGGAGATTTTCTTCAATAGAACAATAATTAAGTAATCATTTACAATTTTTACAGGTCTTATTCTTCGCCGCTGTCCTCTCCGTGGCTCGTGCTGGACTCATCGCTGAACCAGCCCTGTCCTACGCCGCCCCTCTGTCCTATGCCGCTCCAGTAGCTAAATATGCTGCTCCTTTGTCATATGCCGCCCCCGCATACGCTCAGGTAGCCGCTCCAGCTTACGCCAAATACGCCGCCCCAGCTGTCTATGCTGCCCCAGCCTACGCTAAAGTTGCTGCCCCAGCCGTCTATGCCGCCCCAGCTTACGCTAAGGTTGCCGCCCCAGCCGTCTATGCCGCCCCAGCTTACGCTAAAGTAGCTGCCCCAGCCGTCTATGCCGCCCCAGCTTACGCTAAGGTTGCTGCTCCAGCCGTCTATGCCGCCCCAGCCTACGCTAAAGTTGCTGCCCCAGCCGTCTATGCCGCCCCAGCTTATGCTTCCCCAATCGCCAAATACGCTGAAGCTTACGACCACAACCCAAAATACAGCTACGCTTATGATGTTCAAGATGGTTTGACCGGAGACTCCAAGAGCCAACACGAAAGCCGTGACGGAGATGTCGTCCAAGGATCATACTCCCTCATCGACTCCGACGGTTACAAGAGGACCGTAGAATACACCGCTGACCCACACAACGGATTCAACGCTGTTGTTCACCGTGAACCTCTCGGTCATGCCGTCAAAGTTGCCGCTCCAGTAGCCTACGCTGCCCCAGTCGCCAAGTTAGCTTATGCTGCTCCAGTCGCTAAGATCGCCGCCCCATTGGCTTACTCCGCACCATTGTCCTATGCTGCCCCAGTTGCCAAATACACCGCTCCCCTCGCTTACTCCGCTCCATCCTACTACCACTAATTTATTTAAACTAATTTAAGCAAAACAACTTAGAATAAATATATAAAATTACATAAATGACCGTATTTCATTTCTTAGTGTTATACTTTTTACTATGTATTTTTATTTAAGTTAAGCTGTTTTATAATAGCTTTAAATATTTCTATATTCACGACAATAGTCTTTACTTACTGTAAAATATGTCAAAAGTGTATCAGCGTTCACTTTGAGTGAGCCTAGATTCATTACGAAAAGTGCCAATAGTATGAGTTTGTATAGTCTTTTAGACCCTATAACAACACCTATTGTGAAAATAAATCCCAAATTCCATCTTCTAGTTTGTACATAATACAGTACATGCAAACCTATAATATTTTCATTGCTTCCAACAATTTATCTAAAAGGAAAGCCAATTTACACAGAATAATACTTCTGCTAAATTATTTCAAAACTTTTTACGCTTTTAGTTATAGGGAAACCTATAAGAGATCGAACCAAACTTTAAAAAGCTTATATGACGGTCACTTTTTTTATTCTATTAAATTTTACGATTAACTCTTTTTCTGTGTGATCACATCTTTTTTTTCAATATTGGCAATCCAACCAAACTAACACATCTTTACATCATAAATTAAAAAAATAATAAACGACTAACCGATAATCATAAAAAATCACAATCTCTAATAATATAGAGTAAAAATTAGAAAAATAAGGGATTTCCAGTTTTACAATATACCAGATACCTTTATGAAAGATACGTATCGAATGCCAGAATCGCATATAGACGTTTTTCATACAAAATATATCGCCTAATAGTCACTTTTTTTCAAGTGACTACCCCACACTTGCTACAGAATAGGGGTCCTGTATTTTCACGCACCTATTAGGTTTTGTGTTTGGTCTGAACTCTTTAATTTCTTTGTATGGGTTATCGCTAATCCTTGCTTGATTTCGTTTTAAATTCTTTTTTGTAGGGACTTTCTTCCATTTACTTCCTGCTAGCAGTTTTCTGACACCATGATTTCCCATTCACTCTCTTATCTTCTTGAATATCTTATCTCATCATAATATAATATATTATAGATAATATAATATAATGATATTACCATTATTTTATTACCAATGTTTTGTGGACACTATTGAGTCGGACTTGCTGCTGTTGTTGCTGTCATACAGCTTGGCGTTTTCCAACACTTAGCAAACACCACCGGAACTCTGTTGATCTTTCGGACCAAAAAATCTCGTTATTTTAATTTTTATGTAGGGGATCGTCAATATTTCCAGAAATGATAAACTGGGGATTTCAATCAGAGACGTTACAAACTTTCTCTCTATAATTCATACCTATGACCAGGGATCAATAATTACACTTTGACTCAAGACCTAATATTTAAAATGTTTACCTTTAAAATGCCGTAAATTGATCCGAGGGTCACATTACAGGAGCCTTCATTAGGTCAGTAATTACTAATGGAATGCTTGCGAGGCCTATTCTAGGCATTGTGTGGATGGAAGACTCACATAATTTGTTCTTGATGCCAGCATCATTCACCTCCATGAACAACACCAAATAGTGTTTGTATAAAGATTAGGCAACTGTGTAAATACAAAAGCATAGGTCATAGGGTAAGGTGTTCTAGAGAATATACCGACACAATGTTTCCTAGAATGCTTTGCTATACCTGTATATTGTTTAGAGATGATCTTGTATTATTTGAACAATTATCAATTATCAATTCTATATTTCTTATTCTTCAACTTGTTTTTACTGTTCGAGGATTTTCTCATATTAATTTGAGAATCATCTCCAAAATTGTGTGTCTCAAAAATGACTAACCCACACGACTGCTATAATGAGTTGAGGGAGATCAATAATAATTCATTATTGAGGTTGCTTACTGGAACTCTTAATATTTCATGGTGTTTCCATATAACAGTGGGGCTAGTACGAGTTTAATCGAAAGCTATTTGCACGATAATAAGCGCTTATTAGCGTGCAAATAGTGTTCTAAAATCAAACATTCGAATCGTTCGATCATTTTTGTATGAAAATTTTTCGAAACTCTTTCGATGATCGTTTCGATATTCGATCATCGAAAACTTATACTAGTGGTACAGCAGTGTAGACTGTAGACCATAGATGCTATCATTTATTACCTACTTTGTCTTACATGACCAAATAGATCTCATTATACTTACAGTAAAGGATAAATTTCATTTAGGATAGGGTTACTTGACAGATCCGATTTGGTATGCTAAGTAAGAAATTGCAATGAACCGATTGGAAGCGTTTGAGATGTGGGTACACCGGAGAATGCTCCGCAAACAAGGGACAGACATGGTCAGCAACACAAGAGTCCTGCAAAGGGCTAGGGTTGATAAAGAGTTGCTGACTAATGTCAAGGTCCCCAAGGTGTCCTTAGAGGGGAAAAATACTATTTGCTGCACTTAATTATTAAAAGAAAAATAGAGGATCGACGCGACGAGGGGTGAGCCGACGACAGATATCCTGGCTCCGAAATATTCGTGAGTGGACTGGTATCACGAGTGTGGAGGAACTGACACAGAAAGAAGAAGAAGTAAGAAAATCTGAATAATACCTACGTGAGTAAAGTAAAATGCAACTAGGAGTTTCATATCCATCAGAGACTTTACGAAGGTCCTCAATCGTCTCGTTTCTATATTTGTAAAAATGGTCCTGTAGATTTTTAATAACAATAACAGTAAATCTTAACATTGTTAGATTAAACTTTACTCAGTTGAAATGAAATATTACTAATAAACTACAAAATCATTTTACATATGCAAGGCCGTAGCCAGATCAAGGGGGAGTTATATTTAATTTAGTAGTGCTCATATATTATGTATATTTAGTAATCGCACATATATTATGTGGACTACCTATGTTATTTTAGTAGTCTATCAAATTTCTAGTAATAAAGACATGATAGGGCATCCTTATACACCACTTCCGTTCGATCTTTAAGAGATGGCTGTACATGACGCTTACATAAGCGTTTGCTTCCTCATCTTACCCAACGTGTGATGATCTCGGGTAGATGCTTTCACCGTCACGAACACAGCGGGGTGCTAAAACAAGAAATTAACAGAACTACTTTAAAAAAAATTAAAACCTGAACGTCAAACTCATGAATAATTTGATTCTATCGATCAACATTTAAAGATAAAGATAAATAAGATAAATCAATTAATATTAAGATTAATATTCACATTTTCTGCAACATACATTTCTATTAAAGATTGTTTTTTTGAGTTGTGGATCGAGAAAATTTGAGAGACGCTACAAAAAAAAAGAAGTAAATTACTCAGCAAGCATCCTTAACTATTGTTATGATCGGTTGAGGCGTTCAAAAATCTGTTCTGAGAAGTCTCACAGGTTGTTGTTGAAAGAGTAGGCTTAAAGGTCCGAAAGATAAGAAACAATGGATATGGTTTTTACATAGTTAACGCGGCGACAGTTTGTCCCTAACATAGTCTTTTGTTTAATTTTAAATCACAATATTCTAGTGAAACGGGTTTTTTTGGATGCTTCGAAACACCGTAGATAAGGGTACCTCTTTAGTGCATGGTATTGTTTTGGCGGATTAGAATAATGAAAAAAAAACCCTTGTAATAAAATATGTTTGTTATGATACATAGAATTGTTTAGAGGGTATTATGGTTATTATCAAACTAGGTATGTAGTTGTAACTGTAAACGAACATAAGTAGGTATGTTGTTGTTCTATAATAGACTATGGTTTAAACAAGACTTAAATACTGAATAAATAATGTGTAGAGATTATAATGTTGTTTTGAAATGATAAATTATAACACATATGCTTAAGGAGTAATATAAGATATTATAAGACTATTAGATTAATTATTGATTAAGGCACGTTAGTTTAATTACTGATAAGCATCTTAATTAAGAAGGAATATACCTATGTGTAGGTTAAGAATTACCTAAGATAGAATTGATTAATGGCCAACATTAGTAATAAGATTAATAATAATTAATATTAAGACAATTATTGAACATGTCTAGTATATAAGATTTCCATATATTCATAAGGTTGTAATTAATTTTAAGAATTAAGCTTTCAAAAGATTATTATTAAGAAATGTATTAAATTAAGGTTTATGAAAAACGTAGATCATAATACTAACCTATCAGTTAAGATGAAAAATCATGTATAAAGAAAAGATTTATTGATTACTAGGTATGAAGATTCATACGGAAAGATATGTTATAATTATATTATTTTATTATATGTTTCATGCGCGTAGACATTTTGTAGTGGTCACAAAAACAATTACCCTGTCTCCCTCGCACACTACATCACAGGCGCCTCCACCAATAAGATCATCCTTTGACTCCATTTTTCCCCCCTCCTTGTCCTGACTCCGCCTCTCGGAAGTTTTCTTAAAAATAGCTGTATTGCAAGGCGAGCTCTCATAACACGCTTACACGTAGCTGCACGCACTTAGACTTACACTGCTAACGCTTGCCTGTGTTGTTTTAGAGTTTGACGTAGTGTTTTGATTCGAAAGTCTCCGTAGATTTATTGTAAAATAATTAGTTATTCGGTGAAAGTGTAATTTCGGTTTATATTTGGAAATAAGCGTAGAGAGGTGTCGGGAATACTGTAATTGCGTAGTGACGTATTAAAATAAACAAGTAGAGATTAATAGTTACATCTAGTGATTGAGTTTATTTGCTAGTAGTGTTTAAATAAATAATAGTTGTTGTGTAGTGATACCAAATTGGATTAATTGGCTGGTTGCAGTAGAGGTTTGAGTATCTAGTTTACTAATCATAATATTTGTTCATACCCAAGTTCGTATTATATGAGGATTTAAATTTTACTTGTTTTGTGTTGCAAGTTACACGGTCGTGTAACCATTAAATTAAATTCATTAGAAGAGCCTCTGAAAGGATTACTCAGAGGGGTCAGGGAGGGCAGTCCTCACACAATACCTCCCACGGGTTTTAGTATACTAACCGAAGTAGTTTGAAATTTTTCTGTTTGTTTCGCTTATAGGTATTGCATAATATTTTCATGTTTTTGTCTCCCGAGCCCTATAGGCGTAACAACTTGGCGCCAACGTGTGTTTAGTTATATATTAAGCATTGACGAATTCACCCTGAGACGAGTCTTCAATTTTTATTATTTTTATATAATTTTTGTAGAAATTTCGAATATTTGAACACGTGGAGACCACGCGGTTTATACTAGAATCCAACTAGATTTTTCTTTCTATCCGTCAATTGCATTAGTTTAAATCCTATTTCACATCGACAAGTAAAATGATTATTTTCAATTGGTTCGAGTTATTACTACGTGTTTGTAAACTCTTTATTTTCGCGGTGGTCACGAGGAATGGGGCTGCATCGGCAGGTTCGTTAGGCGTTGACGAAACGCCACCCATTTCGTCACATGACGATGATGACCATAATGTGTCACCAGCTGACATATTAGAAACGAGAGATAGAATTGATACAAGGCCGCAGATTGTTTATGTGAGAGATGAAGTACTCAATGAGAACTTTTTTTTTAGCGGGTTACCTCAAGAATGTCCGAAGGCATTTATCGCGGATTGCCAAGAGTACTTTGCTCTTCGGAACATTAGGGAATCGGAGAAAGTCAGGTTGGCTGCTCTGAAACTTCGCGGTGACGTCAAGACCTGGTGGACCAGCCGTGGAAATGGGTTGCTGAGATGGTCGGCCTTCAGCGCTCTTTTGTTGCAAAGGTATGGGATCGACAATAACAGACTGGCACTGACTGGCCATTTACTCTCACATAAAAAGCAAGAGAATGAGTCTGGTTCTTCATTTTTAAGTAGAAAGACGAAAGTTTATGACCGGGTTTATGGCAACGATGTTATTTATTCAGCAGAGTTTGCTTTTCACCTATTAAATTTGATGCTGCCACGTTACACCAATGTTCTGCGTAGGGAATTTACGAAAGAGGACATTACGTTTGACAGTTTGGAGAACCGCGTCTCTGAAATTGATTTCCCGACAGAATTAGTATACCCTGTAATAAATAATGAGCCACAACAAGCGACACATCAGCCTCAAAGGCGTAGTAGCATTTCGTGTTATAACTGCAACGGGCAGCATGTACAGAGGAATTGTCCATTGACTAGGGATAGGAACGATAGGAGTTTTAATAATAGGAATAGCGACGGACAGTTCCATAGGCAGGGAAGTAATAATAATAGGGGAAATTTCCAGTCAGATAGGCAAAGGTTTAATAATTATCAGTCGGATAGCTCTAGAAACTCAAATAATAATTATTTCAATCAGGCGACGAATTTTGAAAATAGGGGCAATCAAAATAGAAATAACTTTAGAATGGACAATAGGAATCATGATCAGAACAGGAACAGAAATACAAGGAATAATAATAGGCAGGATAATAATAATTTTAATAATAATCAGGCAAGGAATAACTTTGATAATAGACAGGGTCAAAATAGGAATAATAATAACTGGAATAGAAATGGGCAAGGACAGGATAGAAATAATTGGAATCAAAACAGGGGTAGGCAAAACGGAAACCAGAACGCTAATTTAAACGCTCAAGGCCCTGGACGGAACGCCGGATCAAAGCCGTCTCAGGGCAATCACTAGAAAACGGATTAGAACATAGGGAGGTTGAATCAGAGTTACGACCGACTATTCAACCTGTAGCAAAGGTCCTTGATAATGATGTGAAGCTTAGGTCTAGAAACATAGTTTCTAAACCAATCTCTATAAATAATAATGAAACGTTAGATGAGGTGCTAATATGGGAAGATACGGGCGAAAGTAGTGATGGGCCAGTCGAGGTTCAAGCGTGGTTACATCGCGAAAGTAGGGGTAAAAATGTTGAGCGCGATAATTTTAGACTTTTGGGTTCAAATCCTGAAGAAGTAGAGAGTCCACAACGTAATAGAGATAGGGAAAGGTTATCGGATGTAGATTTAGATGCGATAGAATTTTTTGAAGAACCGCAGTGTGTAGCTATTGTAGATTCGGGAACGCCATTACTCCCGCGTATTAGAATGTCGTTTAATAATATAGAATGTACGGCATTGGTGGACTCTGCGTCTTCGTATAATATTGTATGTAGCCGACTAGTTAGAAATTTGCGTAAGCAACAGACCCATATTGACAGATTATATTTAGCAGAACAAGGTGCTTACATGGAGGTAACGGCTAGACTTGAGACAAATATTTTAGTTCAGGGTATAGAGGTTATTTGTGAGTTTTTAGTCGTAGATAAGCTTAGGGATGAGGTTATTCTCGGAGTGCCGTGGATGACGTCACAAAAGTGCGTTATAGATTTTCATAGGGGTTGCCTTCATTTCGGTAGAGTAGAAAGAGTGACGACGCATTTGATACCGGTACGTGGGGAAATGAAGTGTGATGTCGAATTGCCAGAGTTGCAATCCGATATACCTCGCGGACACCGAGAGAGTCTTATAGGTATTTTAAATGATTTTAAAGAGGTATTTCTTCCATATTCTGGCCCTGCTCCGCTACAACCTCACGAGATTAAGCTGAAAGATGCACGCCCGATTCGTTTACCTCCGTATAGGCTCTCTGATGAGAAAAAGAAGCATCTCTTGGCCCAGCTGGAAGGCATGCTGGCTGATGGCGTGATCGAAAGCAGTAGATCATGTTATAGTTTTCCGGTAGTTATGGTCCCCAAGCGAGGGAAGGATGAATATCGCTTTTGTGTAGATTATCGTAAACTCAACGACGTCACTGAGGACGAACCATCACATTTACCCATTATTCATGAAACGTTAAAAGATTTAGGTAACGCGAAATATTTCTCGTCATTTGATTTACAGAAAGGATATTGGCAGATCCCAATGTCTGAAGATTGTAAACATTTAACCGCTTTTTCAACCCCTGACGGAGCTTGCTATCAATTTCGAGTTATGCCCTTTGGTTTGAAAGGTTCCCCAGGAACATTTCAACGGATAATGAGTCAAGAGGTCTTGGCTGGATATCTACGCGATTTTTGCCTTGTTTATCTCGATGATGTGATCGTTTATTCTAAAGATTGGGCTTCACATATGTATCATTTGAGATTAGTTTTAGAACGGTTACAGCAATATAATTTGCGGTGCGCTTCAGATAAGTGCAGGATCGGTACCACAGAATTAGAATTTTTAGGTCACGTAGTTTCGGCTAGTGGTAACCATCCCCAGAAGTTACATGCAATCTCCATTGCAAACTTCCCAGTGCCTACTTCAAGAAAGAAGTTGAGGTCCTTCCTTGGCTTATCGAATTGGTTGCGCGAGTATCTTTATCGTTTTGCAGAGATAGCAGCTCCATTAACTGATTTGTTGAGCACGAAGAGGCCATTCAAATGGAATGCCTCAGCACAAAATGCAATGGATAGCATTAAAATTGCTATAAGTAGGCCACTCTCCCTATGCAGGCCAGATTTCGAGAGGCAATTCGTATTGCAAACAGATGCCAGCAAGTTCGGCGTTGCCGCCGTTCTATATCACGAGCGACCTGATGGCGGTCGTGATATTGTCTCTTACGCTAGTGCTCGTTTTTCTGATGCAGAAAAACGCTGGCATTCGAACGAACAGGAAGCATTCGCGGCTGTTTGGGCGATAAAGAAATATCGTCAGTATTTGGAAGGTACACATTTCATCCTACGTACAGATAACAAGGCGTTGACATGGCTAGAACGGGTTAAAGATGAAAGAGCTAAGTTAACTAGGTGGGCATTGTTATTACAGGAGTTTAATTTTACGTTAGAACACTGCCCAGGTAGGAAAAATGAGTTACCTGATTTCTTGTCAAGAAATCCGGCCGAATCTAATATCACTGAAGATATTGATTCGTTAGATAGGGGAATGTTAGCCAGGAGGGCTGGAAAGCAGATAGAGGTCTACCTCAGGTGACGCTCATTGGGAACGGTCTGGATCTTCGGGACGCTGAAGATCAGCAGTCTGGAAAACTGGCAGATCGCGTGCGTGGCGCGCAACGCACCGATCTACGGTTGTCTCGAATGATAAACCATTTGGAAAGCTTACTTTCTGCCAACAGTCCACCAACAAATGCCCGTGATAGGCATTGGTTGGAGATATATAAATTAATTGATGGTTACTTATATAGACAGGTTAGCGGACAATCAGTTCCGAAACTGATCGTACCGAAATTTATGATCCCTCACGTTTTAAATTTTTATCATAACAGTAGGCATGCTGGCCACCCTGGTGAAAGGGAAACGCTTAGAGCGACTCGGAGATATTTTATCTGGCCAGGCATAAATAGAGATGCGAAAAGGTTTGTCAAGAGATGTATGACTTGTGCTCAAGCAAGAGCGTTACCAAGTCGTCCACGCGCGCCTTTAGGATCATCGGTAGCACAAAATCCTTTTGAGATTTTAGCTATTGACTTGATGGGCCCATACCCTAGATCAGCTAAGGGGAATACGGTTTTATTAGTAGTTACTGATATGTTTACAAAATGGGTAGAAGCATTTCCTATGCGATCGGGGAGAGCACCACAGATTGTAGGTTTGTTAGAGAAAGAGATTTTTTCACGGTATGGGTATCCTAGGGCTATTCTCTCAGACAACGGACCACAGTTTAGTCACGAGTCTTGGAACTCGGCAATAGATAGGTGGCAATGCCAGCATTGGACCACAGCGATTTACCTACCCCGTGCTAACATAACAGAACGCCGAAATCAATAATTAAAAAAATTGCTCCGTGTTCACCTATTAGGGCGTGAACACAAGCGTTGGGATGAGCACTTAAGCTCAATTTTAGAGTCAATTAGGGGAAGACGTAACGACGCGTCGGGAATGACTCCAAGCCAAGCTCTATTTGGCTACGAAATTAAACGACCTGGCGAATGGTCGTCGGTAGCCCCAAATACTAAGCCGGAAAGATCAAATAGATTAGATATAAATAAAAATATTCGTCAAAACCAGGACCGGTATAGAAGTAAATACGCCCAGACCAACGGAAAGGTCCCTGGTTATGTCACTGGACAGAAGGTTATGTTGAGAGAACATCCACTCTCAAAACGCGTAGCGGGTTTTCATGCTGGGTTTGCACCAAAATACTCCGGTCCTTATACGGTTCTATTACCAGTAGGACGGGGAAACGTTTACTGGATAGATCGTAAAGGAAAACCTATTAAAGTACATTCAGACGAATTAAATTTAGCCCCTGTTCAACAGGAAGAGGTCCAGGAAACTGAACCTTAAATTAAAGTTAGAGTTTCTTATCGATCGGAATATAGGCTAAGTAGTGAAGTAAAATAAGTTATATTAGAAATATAGGACAAAGTTAGAAATTATATATTATAAAAAAAAAAAAAACAAAAAAAAAAAAAAAAAACAAAAAAATACAAAAACAAAAAAAAAGAAAAAAGGTTGTGGGTAGAACTTAGAAGTATTTAGTTGGTAGTGGTAAATACGTTTAAAACATATATAGAATTGTATTTAATGGTGGTGTGGGATGTTTTTTTATTTAAACTAGGATAACTGGCTTATACATTCACAGCTATCCTATATACTTATTACCATTGAATGTATTGGCGCCCTAGAAGGTTACATTAAGTTAGTTTACAGTTATTTAAATAACAGATTTTGAACGTTTAAGAGGGGGCGGATGTTATGATCGGTTGAGGCGTTCAAAAATCTGTTCTGAGAAGTCTCACAGGTTGTTGTTGAAAGAGTAGGCTTAAAGGTCCGAAAGATAAGAAACAATGGATATGGTTTTTACATAGTTAACGCGGCGACAGTTTGTCCCTAACATAGTCTTTTGTTTAATTTTAAATCACAATATTCTAGTGAAACGGGTTTTTTTGGATGCTTCGAAACACCGTAGATAAGGGTACCTCTTTAGTGCATGGTATTGTTTTGGCGGATTAGAATAATGAAAAAAAAACCCTTGTAATAAAATATGTTTGTTATGATACATAGAATTGTTTAGAGGGTATTATGGTTATTATCAAACTAGGTATGTAGTTGTAACTGTAAACGAACATAAGTAGGTATGTTGTTGTTCTATAATAGACTATGGTTTAAACAAGACTTAAATACTGAATAAATAATGTGTAGAGATTATAATGTTGTTTTGAAATGATACATATGCTTAAGGAGTAATATAAGATATTATAAGACTATTAGATTAATTATTGATTAAGGCACGTTAGTTTAATTACTGATAAGCATCTTAATTAAGAAGGAATATACCTATGTGTAGGCAGAGCTGGGCGGTACTCGAGTACAAGTACTCGTAGATTGTACTCTGAGTACTTTTGGTGTACTCAGTACTCAGTCCACGAGTACATTTCTAAAACCTGTACTTGTACTTGTATTCGGTACGTTTTTGAGCCTAAAATGTACTCGAGTACTTTAGAATGTACTCGAGTACATTCAAAGTACTCGAGTACATTCAAAGTACTCGAGTACATCAAAGGTACTCGAGTACATTAAAGGTACTCGAGTACATTAAAGGTAATCGAGTACATTTCAAGTTCTCGAGTATATCTTTGGATTTATTGGAATACGTTAAACCTACTATGATACGTAATTTGAATTTATATTGCAAGTAGAGACTTGTTAGGTGTCGTGGTTATTAGTAGTGGTAAAGTGTGAATGTATGGTTCTCGTTTTTAATTCGAGAGTGTTGGTGACGAAATTGTTGTTTTTAAAACCCGTGTATTATGATTGAATTGGTTATTTCAAAAACTAAATAAGTCTTTGAAAAAAAAAAGACGAAATCGTCATTTTATAGAGTATAGTCTGAAATCTTGCTCTGCTATTGCTCCTTTACGTAAAAACTGAAGTAGGTATATTATTTATATGAAAAAATTGTGATTTATGATGGGCTCTAATCTGTTGAATAGAATAGAATAGTAAAAATATATATAAAAAAAAACATAAAACAAAAAATTCAGAACTTTGATACTGCTAAATCCCATAATTTGTAGTATTTAGACACAACAAAAAGAAGACGTTCAGAATGAGATATTCAAGCAACTTGTAGCAGACGGTCTTGCGGAAATTTTTCAGGCTTTTACAAGACCAGCACTTTAGATGTTTTAAATTCTTTCGGCTGGTGGCCCGCGGCAAGGATATTCGCAGTGTATTCTTATTAGTCATTATTATGTTAATAATTGTCCTCGGTAGCCTAGTTGTACTGGCGTGGACTTCAGATCCGAAGTCATCCGGGTCAGAGTTTTCGTAAGTGTTTTTTCACTTGAAAATTCTACCTGGGGTTGGCCTGTCTCAAATTGAACGGTACCGGTTGACTGGAAAAAATTACCTCAAGTAATAAGTTCCGCCGGCAATACTGACACCTTTGTATAGAAAAGTGTTATATTATTATTATGTTAATTGTGAGATTTTTTTATCCTTGTACTAATGTGCACTACAACTCTATATTAAAATATAAATTGTAAAAGGCCGGTTGGCCGTTGAACCAAATAAAAAAGAATAATGATAAATAAGGCCCTAATGCGGTGATCAGACGAGGCGAATATCGCCAGGACACTAAAATATCGCCAGCCAATTGAACCGTGTGAACAGATTGTCGATAAATCTGAAGTGATAAAAATGGTTGAAAGCGATATCGCCTCAAGTTGAACGCCCTTCAACTTTTGTATCTGGTGGAACGATGCACGCATGCGCAGATATGCGCGGCGTCCGTATGTTCTGTTTCTTGACAGTTGACAGCACTGCTCTAAATTTATTTTTCCTTAGAATCCAATTCCGCACCTAATATCTGCGTTGTTTTGATTTTTCCTCAATTAGGAGTCTCCTTATATCGTCTAAAACAATATTATCAACTAACCCCAATTACTGCGTGACTTCTACCTCGACGTCCGCCATTTTTAAAACTGTCAGCGCACCTGACAGATTAAATGTATTATGCCGGTGGACTCGTGTGAACAAATCAGACGATCAATGGGCGTCCGAGCGATATTTTTTTTATGCAAGCGAAATCGTCTGGCCTTATATCGCCTCGTGTGAACACCGCATAATCCAGGCAACATGCAATCAGACCCAGCAGCCTTTCCGGCTGTTTTAACGTTTAAACGGCTGAAGTCACCTCTGTTTCGGTGAACGGAGCAACCAGGGTAGATCGGTTTGGACAGTCCTTTGTGCTGTGTGGAGCTGTTCCTTAACCTTAGGTTGGAATGTTTTGTCTCCGGGCGCTCTGCCGTTGTCTACTATTTTGTTTGCAACAAGGTTCGCTGAAATCTTTGCTGTGCGGTCCGGTGGTTTAATTTGCCACATTTTACGGAGTAGGGATCATGCCTTACGGATTAACTATTGTAGAGATTCTTCTCCTCATGGTATAGACTGTTTGGCGGCCTCTGAAACTGATGTTATAAATTTATGGTAGTTAGTAGGCAGTGGTAAGTACGAGAGACATCAATGTCTCATCGAAATGGGCGGCGAAGATGTCCCATTTGTCATTTTGGAAGTTTCATCGCGAGACCTTCGAGGACAAGCACAAGTCCTGGGTGTAGCCGTTCCATCTAGCTGATAAAAGGTGCCTCTGTCTTTGGCATCATAAACGAGGTGAAGATTCTCAGTCTCCATATATTCCGCGAGGTCCTCACCATTATTGTCTGTGGTTCTAAATCCCCAGTTGGTGTGATTGCTCCCATTATTAAAGTCTCGTATTATGACAGATGGATGTGGGAGGGCTGAAGGAATGACTGTGGGTGGCTACTGGAGTCTATCAGGTTTGTAAACGTTGACGACTTTTGTGTCCTATTTTGATGGTGACTGGTGACCAAGGACACATTACCTGATTTAAAACAATGTTTTCCAAATCCAAATCAGGCCGTCGCATACGTTGGTGGCCACGCCGTGGACAGCGCCAGCTAGGTTGAAACCGGGAACCGTAGGTACCTCTGGTGGTGAGCTAGTTTAAGTTTGCTGTGTGGGTTTCCTGTAGCAGTATAACATCAATACATACCTCTTTTGTCAGTTTTGTCAGATATTCGGTCTTAGAACTACATACTTATTTCTTCTATCTTCTATTTTTTCCAAGGTCTCTTGTCTTATTGTCCAGAGGAGAGCTGTTTTTGCGATTTGTATCATTTACCATACCATGTTCTATTTTCTTGTTTTTAATTCAATCATCTTTGGCTTATCTGCTTTCTCTCTTCCTTATTGATAGAATTTTGCCGTTATAACGTTGCCCGGGGGTGCACCACGTGGAGGCGTTATTTTACCCATTTTTTTAATGTAATAATATTACCTATAGTTATACACTTTTTTGTAAAAAAATTATTTCATGCAGTTTGTTGTAATGATCGATTCAATTGCTCGCGATTAAATTATGTTTTGAAACATGCGCAAAGTTGTTAGAGGTTTATAAAAGATTTGCGTTTAATTAATCACTCATGTACTCGGTACTTGTACTCGGTATTTTGTACTCGAGTACTTCGGTCTGAGTACTTGTACTTGTACTCCGAGTATATTTGTGTGCGGTACTTGTACTCAGTACTCGAGTATTTTTTTCCTGTACTCGGAACAGCTCTGTGTGTAGGTTAAGAATTACCTAAGATAGAATTGATTAATGGCCAACATTAGTAATAAGATTAATAATAATTAATATTAAGACAATTATTGAACATGTCTAGTATATAAGATTTCCATATATTCATAAGGTTGTAATTAATTTTAAGAATTAAGCTTTCAAAAGATTATTATTAAGAAATGTATTAAATTAAGGTTTATGAAAAACGTAGATCATAATACTAACCTATCAGTTAAGATGAAAAATCATGTATAAAGAAAAGATTTATTGATTACTAGGTATGAAGATTCATACGGAAAGATATGTTATAATTATATTATTTTATTATATGTTTCATGCGCGTAGACATTTTGTAGTGGTCACAAAAACAATTACCCTGTCTCCCTCGCACACTACATCACAGGCGCCTCCACCAATAAGATCATCCTTTGACTCCATTTTTCCCCCCTCCTTGTCCTGACTCCGCCTCTCGGAAGTTTTCTTAAAAATAGCTGTATTGCAAGGCGAGCTCTCATAACACGCTTACACGTAGCTGCACGCACTTAGACTTACACTGCTAACGCTTGCCTGTGTTGTTTTAGAGTTTGACGTAGTGTTTTGATTCGAAAGTCTCCGTAGATTTATTGTAAAATAATTAGTTATTCGGTGAAAGTGTAATTTCGGTTTATATTTGGAAATAAGCGTAGAGAGGTGTCGGGAATACTGTAATTGCGTAGTGACGTATTAAAATAAACAAGTAGAGATTAATAGTTACATCTAGTGATTGAGTTTATTTGCTAGTAGTGTTTAAATAAATAATAGTTGTTGTGTAGTGATACCAAATTGGATTAATTGGCTGGTTGCAGTAGAGGTTTGAGTATCTAGTTTACTAATCATAATATTTGTTCATACCCAAGTTCGTATTATATGAGGATTTAAATTTTACTTGTTTTGTGTTGCAAGTTACACGGTCGTGTAACCATTAAATTAAATTCATTAGAAGAGCCTCTGAAAGGATTACTCAGAGGGGTCAGGGAGGGCAGTCCTCACACAATACCTCCCACGGGTTTTAGTATACTAACCGAAGTAGTTTGAAATTTTTCTGTTTGTTTCGCTTATAGGTATTGCATAATATTTTCATGTTTTTGTCTCCCGAGCCCTATAGGCGTAACACTATATATAGCTAAACTTATTGATTAAATTTCATTCTATAACAGACATAAATTTCAGTAAAAACGATTATAGAAATGCAAAAAACTGGTGCTTATGTGCAGAGTACCATTATTTATTATTTTATTTATTACATCATCCACGGCATAAACGCCTTTTTGATTTATTTTACTTACAAGGAAAACAAAAATAACAACATATCAGTTAAATCGAACATAATCATACAAGACATTTAAAACTATAATAATGATAATAAATAACAAAGAAGTTAAAATTTATGATAAAAAAGGCATGATCTAATTTTAAATTAATTTAAAACAAAATCAAATTAAAAACTTGGCTACCTACGTGTACTAAAATATTCAGGACAAAATAAATATAAAAAATGGACAATTTACGAAATACCTGGGAGCAACCATTACCACCACTGGTGACCTCGGGGCTGAGCTCCCGATACGTATCGGTATGGCAAGAAGTGGCGCCTTTAACAACATTATGATTTAACAACATGACTATTATGTGGAGGAGATGGACTTGGCTGGGACATGTGTTAAGGATGCCGAATGACAGTTGGCCGAGGAGAGCGCTGTTCTTCCTCCCATCAGGGTCCCGAGGACGAGGAAGACCCTCTCATACTGTGTTCCGCTCCTTCGAAGCAGAGCTGAGGAATCTGGACATGGTGTGGGAGGAGGTCATAAACATTGCACAAGGTCGAGCGCAATGGAAAGCTCTTATTGCCTCCCTATGCCCCTTGGATTACTAAATACAAAAATCTCAATCAGTCCAAAACAACTCTGAAACGAACGTCATCAAACTCTTAAAAACAACAAAGCGGGCAATGTCACTGATTAAAAGACACAAGACGACAACATAAGAATAGCAACCAACAGACTGATCAATCATTCGAAATTCCAAGAGTTATCTTTTAAAACTATCTATCCTATTATATCTCAAATATTTGACTAGTAGGTACTAAACATTTTCGTGAATAACATTGCAGCTCTACGCTCTACGCATTTCTTCCCTCTGTTGTGAGAATATACCTACCGTTCGTAGACAGATCAAAAAACCTTATAGAAAATAACCTTAAAGACTTCCAACATCCAAATATCTAAGCTCCAAAGATGCAATGACTAATAATAGTAGGTAGTTCGATTATCAGTAGGCCAAGTGTCAGGTCTTTAACCACTCACCCAGCACCCAGCGCCCAGCCATCGCAGTACCTACGTGTGAAGTTGCCGGTGGTATTCGTAAGGACGTTGCAATGTTCCCACGCTATTATGGACAAACGCTCTTCGTTGTGTGATGTGCCAACGCTATTATAGCTGCTAGGTTTGATTGAGAATGCCGTAGTATCTACATACATGAATTTGTGCTGAGTAGAGGTACCTACCTTAAGATAAACATAGCTTTGCAATACTTGGGTTAAAAGCTTATAGAACTTTATATCCAATTTACCTAGATAATTAATCAAATCATCGTACTTTCCAATAATATAAAGTTGGCTGGAAAAAAATCATCAAGTTCCGCTGACTATAGTGACACCATTTTATGTACAAAAGTATAAATTAATTTATTTACAACAGAATTACTTTAACAGGGACCAAGATATGGGTCTAGGCTATACCGTTTTAAACGTGTATATTAAAATAAGGATGGATGGACTCATCAGCATGCGCATGTGGGATGATACAAACAATCGAACATCGGATGATTGCCCCATGTACGTATTCAAAGAAGGACTGCAGGACTTGCACGCACTGAACAACACAAACAAAAACATACAATCTCCAGTAATCCATTAGCAGGTATCTCCCGCATGGCTTCTGAGCATAGTTAGGTAGGTACAATCAACGTCTCCTGAGTTCGATCGTTGTTGATGAGCAGATGTTTTGTTGCCTTTTGAAAGTCATTGCACATCAGCTGTTTATATGTATTTACATAGTGTGTTACTTCACAAAGAAGCATGAAATTTTGGACAGGTGCTTGGGCAAACATACTTTAATTTTTTTAGAGTAATTTAAATTTTACTTAAATAGTATGTATATACGTAAAAGCTGGCGATGTTCACATTTAAAACAAATTATTTAAGGTGTCACTTGTCTTGCCGTGCTGCATTGGAAGTGCAACTAATAGTTGTGTAAGTAGGACATGGCTTGGAAATGGGTTAAGGGTGCTAAATAACAGTTGGCCATGAACCATTAGTGGGGAAAAACAAATGGATGATATGGAGTTTGGGTGAGTAGGATCTCTATCTATCTAAAATTCAAGCGCGTCAAGCCATTCATCGTTCACTCCAAATGGATCGTCAATGGGGTTACTCGACTGGACGTTGTCCAAGTCGTCACTTCGCTTGAATTTCTGTGATAAAAAACTTGGTCCAAATTTTTCATCATGGTACATGTGTTGCTGTTAAACAATAGCAAAATACGTGTATTTAAGTAGAATGGTTGAAAAAAAAACTCAAGTTCCACAGCTGTCGCAATGGATGAAATCCATTTGGAGTCATCGTGAATGGGACTATTTTTATGTCCTCCAAATGGAAGACACTTTTTTCCCTCTTGATTTAATTGACGGATCCAGTGAACTCTACATTGGTCAGGGGATAGTTCTTTGGAGCCCAGAATTTCCTCCTCAAAGCAACAATTTTTGCTTACTGTGCAAAATATTAAAAATTTATTGTGTTCGTTCTAAGTTCAGAAGCATTAAACACGAAAAAGAGTCATAGAAAATGAATGCACCGCAAGCGTTAGAGACATGGCCATTTCTGTGATTATTAAGTAGCCAGGTTTGAAACTATCACTCCGAATAGTGTTCTTCTTTGAGTATAAGCAACATTATCGGTATATTAGATGTCGTTTGTACATTTTTTTGCGACATAAATAACAAATTTTCATAAATAAACCTTGATATATTCGTACATAATATTCGAATGTGGGAACAAAGTGATGCGTATGTCAGTATCGTTAATCGTGGTAAAACCCATGCCGAGATATTTATATTAGGTTCTTCCTATTCTTCATCCTAGCACCGTTCCGATTTATCGCCTCTGTTGGCAAATTGAAGTCGGATTTTTTCAGTCTGAGGTTGTAGACTCTACTGTTCAGGGTGTCTTCTTCTGTTATACCGATTTTCTGCAGAATCTTTATACATCATCCAGTTTTTCTTCTGTCATCCTTTAAATTTAAAACAACGACAGAGGGAAGAGCTACCGATATTGCCTCTGCTTCTGTGATCTGATGTTGTTTTTTGTGCCCTTCACCATCTTACATAATTGTATGTCCGTAAATCTCAGGATGACAATGTGCGCAAAATTTTGATTCTATTCTGGGTTGAAGTCTTGAAGAGCGCTGATCAAGATGTTCAACATATTTCTTAAAGAATCTTTTGATGAGTACGGGGTTAGAATTTGATAACCTTTCGTCTATCTTTGTTAAAATTCCTCAAACTTAACAAGACTTGTAAAGACAAAATGAATACTGAAGCGTAGAATACGAAATTCTATTTTTAAACATTTAGAACAAATTTAAAATTTATAATATCTGTTTAAAAAGTGATGAATGAAGATTAAAGAGATTGCGACGGAAAACCTAAGACGAAATCCTTTGCATAATGACAGCTGGTGATCCCTACTAAGCAGTTGATAAAATCATCCATCGATAAAACCAAAATATTCATCGACAATATTTGCCCATCACTAAACGTCAACATTGACTCACGTCATTTTAATAAGGCGCGATAATTATCTCGAAGACGGTTGAACAACGAAAAAATAATTTAAACGCGTTTTGTAGAAATATTTCACCGCGTTATGTCAAGTATGCGCATAAATTTAAATGGGAAAAAAGAAAGACCACAATCGAGCTATTATTGGACAGTTTACGAAATTCTTGACAGACGTGCTCGCTACTTTTTGTTCGTTCGTTGCTGACCTTGGTTCCTATTCGATGTAATTACCTGCCTGTCCATAAATTTAAGTCATGTGTAATTTTAAGTGTACGCCAAATTAGGCTTAAGTGAATTTTTTTTTTTAAATTAAATACGATACGATACCCAAAATTTCCGCAATTATAATCGAGTGGATCATAGTTTTCTTCTTAGATGTTTTCCGTCTTTTAGGACCTCAATTAGCAGCTGTAGCTCCAGCGTTTATGTGGTGTTCTTCCCGTTCGATGCTTGTTAAGAATATCTTGGAAACAATTCAGGGGATTTTGTCACCCCTTATTATTTATACACGCATGATCCCTCCAAAAGCGCCATTGCTCACTACCCCATTAGAAGATGTTTTCGATGTTTGATTAGATAGTCGTTCTATTTCCTCATTTCAAATTCTATCAAAGACAATAACGCCTTCTATAGAGCGAAATGTTCGCGTTTCCATGATTCTGATTAAGTTCCGCATCCTGGTGATTTCGTCTCTAGCGTAGATTACAAAAGATAGGAACAGCAGATACATGCTAATTTTTGTTAAAAGTCAAAATTGGCTTGCATTCGAATTTACAAATGACTTATATTTTGTGCGCAATACTATAGATACCTTTTTATATACTGTCTTGAGAATAATTTTTGTATCAATTACGAATATAATGTTGTAAGCAGATGAAACTATTTTCAGGTTATGACAACATTTCTTCTTTCACGTTCTTGGCCTCGTGACCGATAAGGATGCATCTCAACACACCCTTTTTGTCTTCTTTAATGAAGATATATTGTTCTCGAAGACCTAAGAATGGTACTACTACCTACGTACCTACGTATAGTGTATTGAATCATGTGTGCTAAAAACGGTATTCGGAACAAAAATGTTAACGTGAAATAATGAGGCGGTGCTAAATTTAAATTCATCAACCTTTCCCAAACAGAGAGCGTTGCATACAAAGTGCAAGGGTGTCTAAGCCGGTTTCCTTTTCATATCAGCAAGAGGAGATAATAAGACGAGTTTGTTATATTATATAGTATAAACATCGATTAATAAGTTGTCTGAAAACATTGATTAGACATGTCTTATAAAGTAATCATAATATAATAATTTTACAATAAACTATAACTATACGACGTTTATAAGACAGTCTTATAAAGTAGTCGTATAAGCGGTTTTACGACTAACTATACGACTCTTTCTGAAATATCGTATAATAATTGAGAAATAGTTGATATACGTTATTTTTCCAAGCTAGAGAAAATGTCTTATAAAGTATAGTCATATACGTGTTTATATGATAGCTTTACGGACATATTTGACGGTTGATGAATTTCTATTCTATTATTCAACCTTCTCAAGTCTATATATATAAAACTGTGTGTGTGTACTCGATAGAATCAAAGAGCAGTTAACATATTATTTCAATAAAACGTTTGTAATCTTTTCTACTAATGTTCGAGGAGGTTTAATCGGAGTATGAGTTCAATACCACTCTTTGGAGGATAGTTGCAAGGACAAAAAGGTAGGATGTAACAAACATTGCGTAAACTAGGAGTATTTTTTTTCTCTGGGTTAGATCGAAGAGTTCAAAGGGGCGAGTCAGATAGTAATTATTATATTATAATATTTTTAACTTAAACGACTTTTGTAAATTAATACTGATAACATAATTTGGTAAATACTGACCTGGCCACGCAACTGCAATAACTGCGAACTAAATAATAAAATTAAAGGAATTTTCAAATTGTACCAAACTGTGTGCTAAATACTTCGTAAAATAAAATGCGACCTATCATGTGATAATAAAAACTACACGCGTAACAATCGAAAGTGACTAATGATCTGACAGATCGTATCCATTGCAAACTTCATTACGATCAAAAAGTGTTGCCAAATTGAAAAATAAAATAATATAATAATCAATCTTCATATTATTATTATCGCGCACTGTTACGTAAGAGAGAGTGAGTATGTAAAATTTAATAGACCATAATGCCAAATAAAACAAGTGCCCGCGTAATAAAATTGTTGTATTTATGTTGCACTATTTATATATACAATTTAATTAACAGCGATCATAATTTTGTTGAAAATAAGGCTAGACTTGTAGTTGCCTTGTTTCAAATTGATTCTTAATTATAGGTTTCATTTAATTCGTCCAACTGTCAAAATTTTACAAACGTTATAAGTGTTGCCAGTTAATAAATTTTACTGCCATGGTTGAAATAAAACACTAATATGTCGTGTACATACCTACCTATGAGATACTAATTAGTTGGTTCATTTTCCACATGTATTCAATAATCAAAATCAAGGTATTGAGTCGTGGACATGAACAAAAAAGAGCAATGCAGTACCAATGCATAAATGAAGTAGAGATGAGAGCTCTACGAAGAATACGTGGAAAGACTCTTTGGGATATGGAAAGAAATGAGAATATTAGGAAGGAATGTGGTATCGAAGTGAAGTGCTGAAACAAAGATGAAAATTAATACCTAAGTGGAGATTGTTTACTTTCAAAAGGCATGATGGGTAAAAAAGTATTAAGAAGTTATAATAATAGTCGTTTAATGCGTTCACTGTTCAGCCCATTTTCCTACACAACGGGCTGTTCATAATGAATAAGTATAGGCCAATGAAAAATTGCACCGGTTACTTTGAAAACAAGAGGAAAATTTGAATGCTATATGCACCACTTGCAATGCGGGAGATGCCTATTATTAGAGCACTGCAGATTGTATGTTTTTATTGTAAATAAATAAATTAAAATATTAGCCATATACATTTTTTTTTTTAATTAATTAATTTAATTTAATTCGTAAATCGTAAAATAACACCCTGTTTCTTCGAAACCGAGGCTAAGAGAATCGGATTAATTAATTAGAAAAAAACTTGTTAATCACATCTCAAAATATCATCGAAGATTTTACGGCTCGCGGTATCTCTAAAGGTGATTAGGCACAATTGAACTACAGTCATACCTCGCTTTACTTCTAGAATTCCTTTGAAATTTATCGACCAATTTTCGTAAATCGGTTAGTGATAAAATTGTCGTGCCAGTCGTTTTGACCTTTCTTCTTCGTTCGCATCTTTAAAAAAAAATTAAGAACCTAGTTAAAAAGATACACATTTATGTATATTTTTTGTTGCACAGATAGTTTTGTCTAAAAAAGGAAAATAACCGATTGCATTCCAAATAAGGCATAATGGCGTTTGGAATTGGAGAGAGATAAAGAATTTCTGACCCCTAACAAAAGAAGATAATCCACACCACACCAGAACGTCTTCCAGAATAAAAGGTTATATTCCTTTCATGATTATGACAGCTGATCATGGTGTGGGAGGAGGTCATAAAAATTGCACAGATCGAGCTCAATAGAGAGCTATTGTTGCCTCCCTATGCCCCTAAGTGGGGCGTAAAGGGAGTTTGGATTTGGGTAAATTACTGTTATTAATTAATCCGAGTTAATAAAAAAGACCGATGCAATATTTTTAAATAGTTAATAATTGAAGTCTCTTTGTATCGCAATATTTTCACCGACAATAAAATGGTGGATTAATAAACACCCAGTATTGCGAAACCAATACAGTTCTTGTCTCTCGGTCGATGTAGTAAATTCGCTTCTAATAGATGTAGGCCAAATCAAGATTTGACAGAAGCCATAGACGGCTATTCGCTTCTTATTTATTACCTTGCTTCGGAGATTAACAATAAGATACGCCGCTTATTAACTGTGGGAGGACTCAATAATAATTTTAGAAGGTTCGCACTTACCCACTTGAACTTTCTATACTATTTTACTCTATTATTTTATGGTTCATTGAATATAATAAATATCTCTTACAGCAGCGTTCTTCGTCATAAAATTTAAAATTAGAATATGGTCGATTTATTTAAACTTTACTACGTAATATATTCGATCCATAAATGGCTAACATATTATTAAATAATTCTTAAAGAAGGAGGATTTTTGTATTGTTTTGTAAGAAGTTAACGGGTTAACTAATTGAATAATTAGGTGAATTTAATTTATATTTATTGTAATGTGTTGAACTTTGGTTAATTACTTGAATTTATTTTGAATGATTGTTGAATTTATTTTAGCCCATTGAATTTATTCTAATTTATTGAATTTGTTTTTATTTGTTTAGTGTAGGTGTGTATTGGATTTTATTTGAGTTTGATTTTGTATGAATTTTACCTTTTTAAATCTTTATTTTTATCTCTACATTGTGTGAACTCATGTGATTAGTGTGTGATTATTATTTTGCTTTCTACTGTCTGTATTGTTATTATTATTATTGTTTTTATTTGTAATCTGGGTTGGCTGGAAGAGATCCTGCGGGATAAGTCCGCCCTTTGACTCAATCAATGTTTCTATGAATAATTGTTTTTATTTCACAATAAAGTTATTTATTTATTTATTTAACTACCCTTCACGAATACCATAAAATTCCGCTGACTGACCTGACTGGACCACGAACTGAGGAAGTCTACAGAAGACATTATGCGTCTGAGCCTCAACTACCAACTGGAAGGCAATAAGAGGCGCGGTAAGCACCTCCAAACACTCAGAAGAATGTACAAGGCTGTGGAGCTAGTACGAGTTTTATCGAAAGCACGCAAATAAACGCTTATTAGCGTGCAATTATTGTTCTAAAATCAAACGATCAAATCATTCGATCATTTTAGTATGAAAATTTTTCGAAACTCTTTCGATGATTGTTTCGATATTCGATCATCGAAAACTTATACTAGGGCTACTGATCTACGGAGTGCTGGAGTCGTCTGATGGGATGAGGGGTTGAGGACTGCGGGGAAAACGTGGCATGGTGAGGACTTAAGTGGAGTCCATGTGCTCCAAGTAGGGAGTGGGCATGGTTGACGTACCTATAGTTGTTTTTTAAGCAGAGAATTCAAGAGAATTAGCTCAGACCAACTTCTACCCGTATGTATGTGAGTATTTGTAAGAATTTCTTAAATAACAGCATAAACCTTTTTTTTATTATTCTAGCTAGAATATATATTAAAGTATATCATTTTATTTATTCTTCCTCTTAATTTCGATTTATTACATTTGTGATACATATTATTTTCTTTTAATAAAAATATACGCCCTACAAAAAAATATTATTGTCCTCTTGTATCTTTAAAACCAATAAATTATTTAAATTTTTATGAATCTTTAAATTTAAAATGTTGATAGATTTTATTGATTTTCTCAAGATTAAACGCAAGATAATGGCTTAATGATCCGATTCGACGCGCTACAATTCACAGTCTCCACAGTTTAGCCCCAAGCGAAAGATCAGAGCTGGTCTTCGCGGTAACCTTGTACCATATTTTAACATTTTGTTTGCATACAGAACTGCCTACGCGAACACCTTTAAGTATTACGTAGCAATTTATTCACCTACATATAATACTTTCCCGTACTTAGTCCGTCCCAGCGATATTGTCATGGTCTCTTTGTACTTAGTAGATTTAAAAAACTATGTTTGATGCGTGTATGTTGCCAATTCTTCAATACAATTGTGAGTCCTGGCACCTGACCAAAGCCCAGGCGCAAAAAGTCTTAAGTAAAGTAAAAAAAACTGTATCCATAGTACATGCGCAGTGTATTAGAATAAATTTAATTCGACAAAAAAACGTGCCATGTTAAAAATTCTATTGACAGTGATCGTGAAATAATTTTTAAATTAACAATTAAAATCAACATCAAGGTGTACAGCGTAAAAAAATATTATATAAATGAGATAAATATGTATAGTTGAAGTCATGCAGTTATTATATTATAATATTATGTTTAATAAAAACTTTCATATCTTTGATTAGGTAACTATTTCTGTGATGGAGCATGGAGCAGCCGGAGATTCCCTTGAACTTGGCAACGGATCAGCGAAAAGAAGATGGCCACCAAGAAGATGATATAGGTCGTCCACTCTCTCGAGAGATCATCGAACTAAATATATTACGAAACATATTTTACTTTGAAGAATTGGAATCACTTAAATAATAATATAATACACTAAATAACTCTGAATATCAAAGATGTCATTAAATTTTATAATTTAATTTGTTTCTAATAAAATTGCGGTAAATTCGTTCGATTTCACAGCTAGAAACATTATTGTATTCCATTATTTAAATATAACAATAATATTATTACATTATCTATGGTGTCAGCATATGTTTTATTATTGTTGAATAATTATTTGAAATTAGAATAAATAAACTGTCAATTTGATGACAGTTGAATGGTGATTAAATATACATCGTAAATGTCAAACAATACACTTCTGCAATATTGTACAACGTTATAATTTTATCGATATTTTGTTTAATAGATACCTACTAAGGTGTGAATTTTGTTGATGGCTTATACTTACTTACTTTCCGTGTGCGGAATCTAGATGGCTTATTATCTATAATTTTGTGTTAAATTTATAAAATCATAGCAAAAGAAAGAGAATGAATGGCAAATTGCCAGCTAAATAATTATAAATCCAACAATTCAATTTTTAGAACCAAACAGAGAATACCTTTACAATTCCTGATGGTAGCTACTCAATATTACACCCCGATTTCGATTATTCAAAACCATAGATAACAATAATAGATATTATTATCTACGCTATTTTATAGGATATTTCAATAGTACTGATTAACACGATTGTTTAACGACAGGTGGTTCCAAAAGAAAGAATAATCCATCTCGTATATATTTAGGATGCGTTTACACCGAACGAACATAGATCCAGAGACAGAAATAAAGCATTCCCTCCTTAATGCCGACATCAACACCAAGCAAGAATTAATTAATGGGCGATGACAGAATTGACAGATTACACACGCCAGAGTTCTGGTTCTGAACAGCCTGGAAAAATCTAAGAAGAAACTAAAGAGCTAAAGAAACTGCGTGGAAGACGATAATACTTATTATGTCAAGAAGTCGAACAAGACGTCTAAGGATATGAAATTGTCACAAATAAAATAAAATGACGACACTCAGAAATGCGAATGAAAGGTATAAAACTCTTTTTCCAACTGTTCCACTAATAAAGTGGCCATCGGACACGGAAAACGCTACAAATGTATTCACTGAGGAGGTTAAAATAAGCTTGCAAAATTATGAATACCTAACGGTAAATCCCCAGCAGAAATCATCAAAGAAGCAGCACAGCATACATCCAGACATAGCAGTGGGAATAATCACTGATATTTTTAGAGGCGGAACGTTCCCAAAACCATGGAAAAGAGCATGACTAGTTGTACGAAACACTAACCGCTAAGCTACCAACCACTTTTGTTGCCTGGTTGTTTTGAAAGTTTGTTCGAAGCGAGAAAGTTGTTATCTAGAAACTTTTGAAAAAGGTATGTAAATTTGATAGATACCCACGTTTTTTAAATAATACCTAAGACCATTGCAAGGGTGACGATGAGTCAACTTTTTTCACCACCCAATTTTATCAGGAGAAGATGCCGCTTCTAGAACATACGTAGTGCATTATAATTCCAAGTTCAAGAGACAGTCTTGCCATCTTGAATGCGTTTAAGAAATAAACAGTCTTCGTATTATAGCTGTAGGTAAAATCGTGATCGAGAATCGTTAAAGTATACAATACTTACTTTTACACCGTACTGTTATATAACACTAAAATGGACCAGATTCACTTTCTTTTGAGTTTGACTTATAGTCTGTTTTGAACTTACGAACTACATTTTAAAACCGGAATCAAGTTCTACAACTTTTATGTAGAGTAGTAAGTAAGTAGGTAGGCACTTTTGATACTTACATTATACTAGAACGTATGATTTTAAACACACTATCAGTGCAGACAATGAAAAGTATGAATTTTCTTTATGTTGTGTTATATTTTATTTTAATCTATTAAAAAAAAATTAGGGCCTAACGCAATAATGTTAGTAGATAATGATGTTGTACGGTAACGTAAAGTATAGTGAGATACAAAGAACCTACAATGTCGACGAAATCGTAAGATGGGGTAGATAGAGAAGAAGGTTCTGGAGGGACCATGTCTAAAGGATGATAAGCAACAGAATTACCAAGGTCGTGATGCAGGGGAACTCAGATAGACGCCGGCTACCAGGACGCCCCCCAAAAAGATGGAGAGAAAGCTGTACTACTTCACCATCACAAAAGCCCGATTTGAGCGTTTTTAAACAGATTTAGAGATCTCAAAAAGAGGAAGAGGGAAGTGAAATATACTCAGAGGGCTCATAACTTTAGGTAAAACCTATGATTTATGGAAAAAAAAGAAAGTCGAAAACACTTTTTCGAATGAGGATGAGTTGGATTCAATACATCAATAATTGCTGAAAGAGAAATGAGTCCCCAAAGAAGGCAAGCAGGGGTATTCACCAAGGGCGTCGACAAGGGGGGGCAGCTGCCCCCCCCCCCTAGAGATTTAAAAAATGTAGCCAATTCATATTTTTCTCATCCTTCATAATATAGGGTATACGAAGAATAGCCAATGAATTGGTCAAATTGCCCCCCCAACCTCCCCCCGTGGGCCTTGGGCTGGCGACGCCCTTGGTATTCACGTAGAATTATTTAGAATTATTTAATTTATCCGCAATTTACATTTCTATGAGTATTGTTGTAGCGTGATTCTCTCCTGAAGTCTCCTTCCTTAGCTGCTATATGAGACCCCACGTTGACTAGGCGTCATTCTATAGCGGGTTTCCCCACAATCCTGCCTGTTGGAGAAGATGAAGCTCCTTTTAGCTCAGCTCAGTCGGTATGTTGTGGAGCACTCTCTCTTTGGTTCTCAGTTGGTGTTGTGGTCCGTAATGAAGATAGGTCAATGTGATGAAGATGATTGTAGGAAGTTTTATGAAAAGATCACTTGAAGAAACAGAGTTTATTGTCTTGGTTAAAAAGGGCACACAAATTCACAATTTCTTTTACAACAAAAGTTATAATTATTTAATTATCGGCTCTAGCAGTTCGATATAACGGTTAGAATTTATCACACGAACACTTGAAAAATAGAATATAATTGAGATACCTTAACACAGAAGGCACTCTATATATAATTCTACGTTTTAAATATAATTCAAAGCAAAGTCTTTAACCGAAATTAAGTTATTATTTTATACAAGCAAGAAGCTACGTGCTTCTTGTTCAGGGTGTAAGAGCAGAGTGAGGCGGACTAACAAAAGAGGAGGGAGTTTCTTTCTTGATCCTACCAAAAGAAATTAGAAAAAGGGTGGAGTTATTTTTCTACGTAATTCCTTCAAATCACGTCAGACCCACATGACTAATAATGGTCATTGGTGTGAGAGGGATAAAGATAATGTCCTCTTTCATTCCAACTAAAGGAACTTGAATTTTTAGAAATATGGAATAGGCGGGGTCAATAATGTACTTTATTTTGCAATTTCCGGCTCCACCCGAAAACCGTTGGATAATATGGTTATACATAACTACACAAGAAGTGTGTATAGCAAAAATCTATTGCGTATTAAAATTATTAATATTAAATCTTTATGAGATCTTTTTTACATGCTACAAATCGATTCTAAGTTAATTGAAAGAAAAAAAAAGAAAAAAAAAGAAAACTCTTAAGTTATCTTTGGAGCATAACACAAGGACAGTGTCATATTTCTTCAAGGTCAAAAAAAATTGATAGATTAAAGGAAACAAACATTCTTATAAACATTAGACAATACATATCTCTAGATTAGAATATTCTAAGCAGGCTGGTATACAAAATTTATAAATAAAAAAAAACTAAAATTATCTAAGTGTTGAGACATATGATGTGTCCCTCGCATAGAAGTATGGAACCAGTCTCAGGAAATTAAAGGTAGTAAGATATTGACTTTGTTTTCCGTACACATTCTTACCAGTTCGTTCGTCCGCATTTGTGCTTCATTCACGCAACTTTTGCTCCTAAAATTCATTCTTCTACTTAATACAATCATTAGTACAAAAAAAAATTACATTGTCAAAGTCAAGATATGTCTAGAGACTGTGAACCAAACCCCGTGCGAGTAAGTCACAAAGAAAATTCACAACAACAAAAAAAAAAAAATATTATATAAAATACATCAGTCAATGGGGATAAGATATAGAACATAAAAATAAATAAATACAAGAATACCTTATATAATTTCCTAATAGTGCTTGAAATATTATTATTAAATGATTTTAAAATGCCTCTAACATTTCTTCAAAGTGAAGAGATGTCCACTTTTATTTTCACTGAACACTGTTTTTATAGTTAAAAGCACTCCTGAATCATAGCACATAGCTCAAAGAGTTATGGAGATAACTAAATTAGATGTTGCCGTTTGTTGTACATTTATTTCAAATTTAAATTCATACAGAGAATAAATCACAAACAATATTTGTAAGAAAATTTATAAGCAGGTAACTTAAACCATCCGTTTGCCCTTTGAAATACGGATACGAAGAAAAAGAAAAGGTGTTGTTATTCTGGCTAGCAATCGTACATAAGATGCTTCAATAAAAAGAAAACCCAGGCGCCACTTAGTTTGAATTATAGAGAGGGCTAAACTAAGAAATACCCTTAGAGAAAAATTAATTATCATATCTTATTTTAATAAAAGAATATACCCCCATGACAATTGTAATAATTAAGTTATAGTACACAATTGAGTAGAGCGTCCTCAGTCTCAATATGTATAGGTTAAATAGTAATAATTAGACATAAAAATTACGGCGAGTTGCAACTCTATAGGAAGAAAATTTAATTACAGTAAGAGAATTAACCTAATAATCCCTCCTAGTTTCAGAAGATTAACTAAGAACCGGCTAATTGCAGACGAAGAAGAGATATAAACTAAACTAGATACAAAAAAAAATTAAGGTATAAGGTCTCTATACAACAGTAATCATTGATATTTCAAAACCTTATTACCAAAAAAAAATATTACTGGAGCTTATTCTTAGCTAGCTGGCTGTGGCGTATAGTGTTATGTACAACACGCACTGGATCTAACAGAGTTATTTACAATCTTGGCCTGAACCAGAGATGTACCAAAAGAAACATACGGACTTATTTGACAAGTACGTTTCAACATTTACACTTCTCAAACATGAGAAGGTACCAAAAAAAAAAGAAGGCATTTGTAACGTCAAGATATCTCTTATACACCTTCTACTTGATCCAACCAAACCTTCCCTATTCAAGTTTCAAACAATAAAAAAAATTAAACAAAACACAAAAAAATTGGCCGCCACTGACGAACATTACAATACGGCGAATATTATACTCAGCTGAGACTGCTGACCTACATAATTTCACGGCCACAATGGTGTCCTTAAACTTCACAGCTGATGGTCACTAGGTCAATGGCGTAGAGTATACAACTTTCTATTTCGTTAGTTGTTCCGGTGTAGGAAAAGGGAGGTCCTCTGTGACGTGATATGGGGCGGAACTTAACATGAGAAAAAAAAGTATACGTCTGCACTCTTCTGGTGCATACCTCTATCCTGTCATCTCGCTCACCCATGGTAGCGGAGAATTTGCAATGGGTGCGGCCTTGTGCTACACCAGACTATGGGGTAAAATATTATAGGAATTTAATAAAATTTGGGGTAAAAGAGCGATGCGGATTCTGCCCACAGAGAACTCATATGTCTGTACTCTTTTTGCAAACGCAATTTATAAGTCATCTCACTTCCTCCTAGTCTAAGCGGGGCAAAATACTTTTAATAATGAACGGGTTGTTTAAACATTGGGGCCGTGGTGGACTCACACAAGGCGGGTTATTTCGTTGGCGGGACGATATCCACGCACAAAGATTGTTCTATAAGACACCGTATTCAATAAATTTTTTGTAGGAGATATTTTTAACTTATGAAAAACACTCAACAAAGCTTATTACCATAATATGTAAGGGATAATATAAGAGGGGTTTTTTAAACTTATTTTGGAATATGATCAGGTGTCCACAGATATTACACATCATGAGTTAAGATATCAATTTATTTATATTTTTATTATATCCTTGACATGGTATACTCCGAGGGAGTTGTCAGTACAATTTCTCAATTCAAAAACGGTATTAGATATTTTT
The DNA here is from genome assembly GCA_963576905.1 of Mystacides longicornis. NCBI lineage: Eukaryota > Metazoa > Arthropoda > Insecta > Trichoptera > Leptoceridae > Mystacides > Mystacides longicornis. Next base: position 9,504,432 of record OY756432.1, read on the forward strand.
CGGACTACTTGGGACTTAATGAAACGAGGAGCTAATTTTTTTGAAAATTAGAGGGCAGCATTTGAGAGTACAAATGATCGTCTCCATACGTACTGACCTACTGACAATGTTATATCTTTGCGCCGTAGATTATAACGATCCTTATTCTTGTTAAAGGCTTGTACTAACGTTTGTGAGACTTTATTATATAGATTTTCTAAGGTGGAAATGTCATTCAATCTTTGTTTTAAGGGATCAAATGTTTCAGACGGGGAATCATGATTTATCTGTAGTGGCTTATAAAAAGAGGCGTGGGGAATGTACTCTCTACCGAACATCAAAAAATGTGGAGAATATCCGGTAGCAATGTTAGTCATAGAATTTAAACAAGAACAGATTTTTGGAAGATGTTTACACCAATTGCGTTGGTCCTCCTCTACTAATATTGCCAACAAGGTTACTAGAGACTGATTATATCTTTCGGAGACATTATGTTGGGGATGAAAATATGCGTTATATCTAAGATCATTTATTCCGTGGGAGTGTAAAAATTCTTTAAACTGTCGAGAAACAAACTGTTTCCCGTTGTCCATCACCAACTGTCTGGGAATACCAAAGATTTTAAAGATTCTTTCTTCTAAGATTTGGATTATACTACTGGTATTTGCGGCTCGGAGAGGATATGCCCAAGTCATTTTACTAAAATTACAAACTACAGTGAAAATGAAACGGTTACGTTTATGACTCAACGGTAAGGGACCGATAAAATCCATAGATAAGCTTTCCATAGGACGTTCAACCTTTTTAGGGTGTTTCATGAGACCATGAGCACCTTTATTGTTATGCTTATATGCCTTGCATACTTCACATCTGCTTACAATTTGTCTAACAAGGGATTGCAGTCCCTTACTGAAGTAAGTACGGGAGATAAATTCGTAAGTTTTTTCTATTCCTGAGTGACAATTTCCGGTATGGTAATCTACTATGACTTTTTCTATTTTACACGAGGGTACAACTAATTTCCAGTGATGCGAAGGTGAATTAGACAAGGAATCTCTTTTATATTTAGAGTAACGATACAAGTGTCCTTCACTTATCATAAAATTCGTATATGATTGCGGTTTCTGTGCACAAGATTTATACATTCTATTATACCAGGGGTCTTCAACATTTTCGAAAGGTTCGGGAACGGATAAACTAGAGACAGGAATGCGGCTTAGTCCGTCGGCAAGGTTGTTTTCGCAGCCACGCTTAAATACAAAAGTGAAATCAAACTGTGAAAGTCGGCAAGCCCATCTGGCTAACCTACCAGAAGGTGAAGAAATTGAGTTTAGGTATTTTAAACATCCGTGATCACTGACTACTGTAAAGTGTACTCCGTCCAGATAGCTTTTAAAGTGTTGTATAGAATCTACTATGGCGAGAAGTTCTCTCTCCGTGGTACTATAATTTCGTTCTGGACCGGACAATTTACGTGAATGATAAGCAATTATATATTCTACTCCATTAGAGTCTTTCTGGGACAAGAAGCTGCCCAAGGAAACTCCACTTGCATCACACGTCAATGTATACGGAAGGGAATAGTCTGGTGGTTTAAGGATTGGAGCGGAAATCATTGCTTGTTTCAAGGCTTGGAAGGCAAGTTCAGCTTCATTTGACCATTCGAATTTTTTACCGTTAAATTTATTACTCGTGAGGCGAGTCAAGGGAGAAGCAATCTTAGAAAAGTCCTTAATGAAACGCCTGTAATAAGACATTAATCCCAAAAATGAGCGGATTTCCTTACTGGTGGATGGTCTAGGATAATCTTTCATAGCACTAATCTTATCTGGGTCCGTATGAATTCCCTCCCTGTGAATAATATGACCGAGGTACTTAAGCGATGATTTACAAAACACGGATTTACTGAGCCTAATTGTCAAGTTGGCTTCTTTCAAGCGCTGGAGAACAATTCGTAAGGTGGAAATATGGGAATCAAAATCTGAACTACAAATCAAAACATCATCAAGGAAACTGAATACTCTTTGTCCCAAATCGGAGAAAAGCTTATCCATAATTCTCTGCATTTCGGCGGGCACGTTTTTCAGGCCGAACGGGCAGGTAACAAACTGATACATCCCTTTGGATTCTACATAGAAGGCTGTCTTAGGTCTGCTTTCTGGACTCAAAGGAATTTGCCAGAAGCCGTAGCTCAAGTCTAAGGTGGTTAAGAACTTGGTGTCTCTCAGATTATCCAACATATGGTTGATATTAGGGAGTCTATAAGAGTCTGAGACTGTGACCTCATTCAATCTTCTAGGATCGAGAACGAATCTAGCTGTGCCATCGGATTTTGGTACACAGAAGCAGGAATTTAACCAAGGGGAACGTGAAGGTTCTATTATTTTTAAAGCTATCATTTTATCTACCTCTTGACACATCTGAACTCGTCGTACATGGGAAGCTGGATATAATTTCTGTTTAACGGGCAAACTATCACCTGTATTAATGACATGAGAAACTACATTTGTCCTACCCAAACCCATCTTCTCAAAAGAAATATTCTCGAATTCATTTTTCAGGTCATCCAAAATTTTCCTCTGCGACACTGTCAAATCGTTTATGGAGTTAAGACATTTTGGAGCTGATTCTACATTAGACGACTGTTGATCAGATATGGATGCTACCGTAACATGAGTTTTGGTGGGGAACAACCGAGGAATTATTCCTGACTTTTCCAGAAAGGGTGACCCTAAAATGAATTGGTCAGGAATGGAAGGAACAATAACAAATTTAACCTGCTGAATTTTATTGTTGTAACATAATGGCAAAACTATGGTACCTATAGATCTTATGGAATTATTGTCAACCCCACGAATATTTTGCTGACAATATTCAGGACGGAACCCTATTTCGATAAAAGACCGATATAACTGACCCCCCAGGACATTACAAGCTGATCCGGTATCAAGCAAGGCTCGGAGTTGTATTTGAGAGATAGAAAATAGCAAATAAGGGCGTCGATCTCTCTCGTTTATTACGGAAACTTTATTGACCTGCAATGTTGAAAAGAACAATTTAACACTCTGAATCCACGACAATCTTTCGCGAGCTGAGGTCTCTGGGCTCGGGAAAATTGCAGGATTCATTGTTCGTTTTTTGAATTTCTAAGTGGGGGAGGCGGTTTACTCACGTCAGGTAAGCGTTGGCGTGGCACAGGATTGAAGGGTTTCCTAAACTGAAATGAATGAACATTATTGGCACTGGGTCCTGACTTAGAGTAACAGTTTCGAGCAATGTGACCTATACGTCCGCAGTGAAAACATTTAATCATAGGAGCAGAAGGCTGTTGAGAAGAAATTGATTGAACAGGGTTTTTCCTTACTATCTTAACTTTAGAGGGAGAGCGGGTTGGAACTGTAACCGAAACACACTCCAACTCCGTGCAAACTTCATCTAGCTCAGCAATTGAGTTCGGTCGCCTGGACACTAATACACTGGCATATCTGCTATCTAATCCTTTTCTGATGGCCTTTAGGATATCTGACATACGCAATGGAGACTGTAAGGACTGATTCAAAAGGGTTATACGTGAAATGTAATCACTAGCACTCTCCAAAGGTTGCTGTGATGCAGTTAAGATTTCCAATCGTCTGTTGCCTTCAGCATCAGGCAAATCGAAGCGCTTGATAAACGATTGTTTAAGCTGTGTCCAAGTTTTAACACTGTTATAAAATGTCCGGTAGAAGGTGAGTGCTTTTCCCTCCAAAAATTCAGGCAAGGCGGGGCCTAGGTTTTCCACTGGAAAATTTCGAGCTCGGGAAATTTCCTCCAATCTCAAAAAAAAATCCCTAACATCCTCGACACCGGAATAATGTTGAACTGGCCATGAACTAAAATTGACTGAATGTATGATGTGTGATTGGTTAACTGTAGGATTGGGTCTATCTAAATTTCTACGAACCGGTGTAATAATTAAATCGTTGGAAACATTAGTATTTATCATCGTCACAGCCTGAGTGGGTGGAGAAGAAGGTACAAAACTATCACGAGGTGGATTAGTTTCCGAGAGGGTATCAGGACGTTGGATACCTAACAATTCCGAAGGGTGACTGTCACGCTGACCCACATCAGACAATAAGTTAGAATTGTAAAGTCTGCATTGCCTTCGCAGAGATTCAATACCTACATCAGGCTGGATACCTCTATTCAACAGTGCTTTAGAGAGAGTCCTGCACGTGGCCCTATCGACCCTAGGAATAACTTGATCTATCACGGAGGACATATTTAAGATTTAAAAGTATTGAGGTGACTATCGCAAACTTCGTCCGCCGTCGGCAGTCTCTGACAACCAAAAAAAATAGTCCACTCAAAAGAAATTATCAATAGATCAATCTCTCTAGCCTGCAATCTTCCGCAGTTCAAGGGAGGGAAACTCAATCCTAAAGAAATTTTATTGTGGCATATGACCGTGTCCATATGCAACAAACAACAAAAAAAAAATAATTGCAACTGAATTCAACTTTCCATTTGCCGTCGGCACCCTTTCAACAAAAAAAATAATCCCAAGATAGGTAGGTACTTTCACTACCCGTCGGCAACTTTCAACACACAAAAAAAAATTTTTTTTACGCATCCGAATTTCAAGGGACAGAGGTTTCTCCTCATACATATATAAAAATTATTGGTGTAGCAAAAACAATACGGGCAACATAAAAATCATCTTAACTTTTTGAATTTATTTTTAACTGTTAACTATTTTTAAAAAACTTTTCCTCACCCGGGGATGTAGTCCTGGTTCCTCAAAGTGACTCCTGACCAGTCTTCATTGATGCCAACACGTTGGACGACATTCTGTAGCGGTTTTCTCCCCACAAGGGAGATGTTGCTCCGTCTTCGGCTTAGCTCAATCGGTATGTTGTGGAGCAGTCTCTCTTTCACTCTCACTTAAGAAAATATTAAATTTAGAAATATGGAGTAGGAGGAGTCAAATATGCATTTTTTTCCTATTTCCTGCTCCACCCGAAAACCGTTGGATAATATGGTTATACATAACTACACAAGAAGTGTGTATAGCAAAAATCTATTGCGTATTAAAATTATTAATATTAAATCTTTATGAGATCTTTTTTACATGCTACATTGTATTTTTATCGTTATGTATCGAGAAAATTTGTGAGAGCTTCCAGAACAAATAAATTTCAGACTTGTTCTAAACTTTTTCTTTAATAACCCTGCAGAGGACAGAGGCTGAAGCCAAGTCTAACATTGCGAGTACGAAACTTTTTTTGTTATATGGATTTTATGTCTAGCGTCACTTGTTCGCATAAATGACCATATTATTATTATAGAAAAAAAGTACCGTAAATATTATATCGTTGAAGGAATCGATCGAAGTGTTTCTGATCTCTCTGCCTTTTTAACCATCATTCCTACCCCTTAGCTTAGCAGGGTTAAATGTAAAAAAAACACAGAATTGTAAACTCCCTAATCGTCATGACGTAATTTAAAACCAGGCGATTCCACCAAACCGGACCAGACTCAATAAGGCAAGGTCGTCAAGACTCAGTTAAATAAACATGATGTTATTTAATTATTATGAGGTGATTTTCACTGATCTATAAAAAACGCATCGACTCTTTAAATATCAACGATCCTGTTTACAACCTACCAAGTTATTAATAAATGTCATTTTAACAACAAATTTGTAGTAAATTAAGGTGCAATTTCCTTTTGATATAAAGTAATAATAATTTTCGCACACTTTGTTAAAATTATTTATAAAAAGTATTAAATCAATAAAAAAACATTACAAACACAACTGTAATTTTATGTATTTCATACTCAAACACGCTTCCACAGACTACTTTTAAAGATCGTCAACTTCATAAAAACAAATGTAAATTGAAATGCATCTCATAATAGTCATAATGGGCGCAGAAAGCTTTTTGAAGGCGGTATATTCAAATGGATGGTGGAGCTGGAGATGGCGGGATATAAATAATAAGAATAGATTAATATTGGTTGTCTTTAATCATAATAGAAAAAAAACTTTGTATACATATCAACATTTCAAATTTGTCGTATCCATGTCATTTTTTAAAGAAAATTGTGAAAAAGCGCTCGCTCAGTCTTTGACAATGGAACCTTAATATTGTTCAAACTTATAATTTAAATAAGTTATGGTCGAATTTCAAAGCACTGGTCGACGACTAGTTACAATAAATAATTAACTAATATTTGAAACAGAAATTATACTTATAGCAGTGTTGCATCTTAAAGTGAAAATTTCTTGATGTTCACATTCATTCGCACAAAACTGTACCTATATACCTATGCTAGATTTTTATGGTTAGTTTTCAATTTCCGTTACTGCTGTTTCAAATTTGAAAAATTTCTAAATTTTATTTCAACGATTTTCTTCGTGGCTTAGGAACATACGACCTCAAATTGGACTGTGACCGTTGACTTGAAAAATGACCTACCTCTTGGCTGAAAGGTTTACAGCATGCCATTTATCACGCTTAGTGTATGCCATAATATTAAAAATAAACTCACGACTTCCGGTAAAACCGATTCCGTGAAATTTGACATTTCGTTCGAAAATTTGAAAACTAATAAACAAAGTGTCAAATAAAAAAGCGGAGAGAAACATTTAAAAATACGAATTTCGAATGTCGCTTCAATTCTTTGATTTTTTTATAAACACCTATCTCTATGGCATAGAATCATAGATAATGCAATGTTATAACTAAACTGTTTGAAATGCGTGTGTGTTGCCCATTCTTCTGTATGGGTGTGAGTCCTGGCACCTGACTAAAGCCCAGGCACAAAAAGTATCTGCATTCGAAACGAAGTGCCCCAGGAGAATTTTGGGTATAAGATGGTACCACCGCATCACGAACGACGCTATACGTCGGTGCACCCGGCGCAGGCCCATCACTTCCACCATTACGGAGAGGAGATGGGCATGGCTGGGACATGTGTTGAGGATGCCGAATGACAGTTGGCCGAGGAGAGCGCTGTTTTTCCTCCCATCAGAGTCTCGAAGACGTGGAAGACCCTCTCATACCGTGTTCCGTTCCTTCGAGGCAGAGCTGAGGGAAATGGACTTGGTGTGGGAGGAGGTCATAAGCATTGCGCAAGATCGAGCGCAATGGAGAGCTCTTGTTGCCTCCCTATGCTCCTAAGTGGAGTTCAAAGGGAGATTTGATTGATTTGATAACTAAACTTGAAGGTGGCTATTTACGAGTAGATACCTATCCACGTTTATTAAGATTAAGATTCTTAAAATACACTACAATGTTTTCGCTTTTGTATATTATAATTATACTTTATCGAACTTCTTTGTCTGATATAATTAGAGATTGACCTTAAAGGCTAGGCCGATATAATACAAATCAATTATGCATCTGTTTTCATGTTATCATTTTCTCCTATAGGTATATCCGTTGCTAAGATATTCGCCCAGGTAGCATTATACTGACTGCAGTCCACCTTGATCTTTCGAAAACTATAAAAAAATCTGACAAGATGAATTACTATAGAGATATTGCCATAAAAATATTGCAGTTTGGCATAAATACTTCGTTATTTTTTTACAATGCTTAATTATATATTATGTTGATGATTCGATTTATTATTATTATAGAGACATAAATCGATTTTTTTAAATAAATAAACAGATTAATAGTCCATCTATATAGGTTATGGATAAGTATTTGCTTTAAAAATAATGAACAAAGTTAATAAAAAATAATATAACCAATGGTTAAAATACTTACATAGTATGAATGCCGGATGACAGTTATTGTATCTATGTGGCAGTCGCTGTTTATCCTTCCATCAAAGTTAAAAAGTCTTGTTAGTGTGTATTTACACCAAACGAACATAGAGCCGAATCTACAAACAGATCATACTTTTTTATCGTTGATATTGGACAACATGGAAACAATGCAACAACGAGAAAGAACTAATTAATGGGCAACAATGACAGATTACGCACGCCAGAGTTCTGGTTCTTTTTTGTTGTTGTTTCCTCAACGATCAAGAAAATATACTCCATTTTCAGTTCTGGCTCTATGTTCGTTTGGTATAATATAAATGCACCCTTATATAGGTTGGTAGTTTTTTTATTTTGAATTAGCTAGAGAATAGGTACTATAGAGATGAAATTGGTTTCATATAGTAACCAACCCATACAAAAATATGATGGAACAAGGTACAGAACATAGTGTTTTCAAAAATCTTCTGGAACAGGATTCAGGCAATAAAGATCTTTACGGATCACGAGATTTAAATGAAACGCGAATAGGTGTTGACATTTTTTATACACGAAGAAAAATAAATAGTTATTCTGCTTCCAAATACCTGTTTGGCCTTTTTCAAATATTTATTGTACCTACATAAAAAATAAAGTTCAATTGCTTTCTTCTTCTTTCTCTTTATATAGATCTATGATCGGTTTTAACCAATCTGGGTCTTGAGATGCGGTAGACCAGCTCTCCACATCTATATTCTTGTAGTTTGGTTGTTTTGTTACCTACCATCATAGCTCTAATGGTAGGTATTCAATAATTTCAAAATAGTAAAATATAGGTAGGTATTCTGATTTAAAATGATTTAAAACCTATCTTAAAAGTGAACAAGAAAAAAAAAACAAATTACTTACTTAAATAAATATTTATTTAAAAAAAATAATTCACTATGACAATTTTATCGTGTTTCTAACTAAGAAGTAGTATTTTATACCAATCAGCTTTTTTATTACACCTCGAAAGAGTGTTAATTATTATTATTAAATCACAATCATATTTTTTTAAAGATGGCAACATTTTTTGTCCATCAAATTGTAGTACCTACTTACGTTATGACATTTACGTAGTACTACAACTTGATCATTGAATCATTCAAAATCGAACTGTTATTTTTTTAAATTTTGATCATATATTAATATACGTTGTTGCATTTCGTAAATGTTTTAAAATATTTTCACACATTCATAAAAAAATGTGAGAAATCAAACTTTTGATTTCCTATTGATGTGTTATTATAATATTACTACAATAAAACCGTAAACAAAACACTTGTGTCAAAATAACAACTTTGATGTAAACACTGGATTTAACCTCGACCGATTTGAACCGCGATGTAACAAAACGATTTGATTCAAATTTAACACTCTTTCATGTTTGCTGATGTCTTTTAGTGATGGTAAGCTGGAAGAGTTGGAGCATATGCCTTAGGTACAGGAGCACCAAAGGTCACAGGTCCTACTGAATAAGCTGCTGGGACTTTGGCAATGACAGGTGCTGCAGTTTTGAAGAGAGGCTCTCTATGAACCACAGCGTTGAAACCGTTGTGAGGATCTGCTGTATACTCCACTGTACGTTTGACGCCGTCAGGGTCGACCAAAGAGTAAGACCCTTTGACAACATCTCCAGTTCTTGTTTCGTGTTGGCTCTTAGAGTCTCCCGTGTATCCGTCTTGTATATCGTAGGCAAAGCTGTATTCTGGATGAGGGTCGTAATGGTCCACGGGGGAGTAGGCTACTTTGGGTGCTGGTGCATACTCTATTGGATGAACCTTTTCTTCCAACGGATAAGGCAGATGGGCTGGATAAGCGTGTGCTGGACCATGAGGGAAAACGTGACCAGGGTAAACGGCAGAATTCACAACACCAAAAACAGCCAGAAACGTTAATAAAACCTATAAAGAAAATAAAAAGAGTAAATGTATTATAGATCTTTAAAAATCAGGGGTACCAAACCAAATGATTTTGCGTCCCAACGTTAAACTATTCCCACATTAGATTTTTGAATCACTATAACAATGTGCACCAGACTCAAATGAAATTGAAAGTTTGTAAATACGAAAAAAAAATTAGTGCGACATTATAATTATTAATAATTCATCTTATGACAGATCTTTTGCAAAATAATATTTTATCATAATATTATTATATTGAAGCCCCCCAAAAAACAGGGCGCGGTTTATCAACTCATGGCTTTTATTTATGGTTATGTTTTTTAAAACTATACCAATTAATTAGTCTGAAGAAGAAAAATAAATAATGAATGATCTTCGAAAACTGGTTAGCTAAATACCATCATGTAAAATTTTGAAAATACATCACATACCTGTGTCTTACATTTCGCCAAAAACGAATGAAATAAAAATTTCACCATAATATTGAAAAGCAGGTGACGAACGACACCTTTCGGGTAACGAACATTTTCATCACCAGATGTCTCTAGCGTAGAAATGCTTCAAAAAGTGAAATAATATATCTCGTTAACTATACCCAACTGATGATTATTGTTTAATTTTAGAACACTCTTTAGCAAACGAAATTTTAGCACTCGGGGCAAACTAGCATGAGTTAAGGGCAAAGTAATAGAACTAACCTTTATGGAAGCCATTCTCGTAATATGGAAGTTGTGGAAGGATTCTGGCAAAGGTGATGGTGAGTCAAAACCTTTTATACTCACCCTCCACAGAGCGTAACATTTGCCAGATTGTGACATCCGTAGTTACTCTGCTGAGAGTTGAGACAATCTAATATCGTGAGACTCTGAGGGCCCTTCTCAAAGTTTACAAGATTCTATAAAACTCAAAATAAACACACTCCTTGGTATTTTTCTTACTCCTTCAGTGAAAGAGGAATATGGTTGACACCTGGGATCGAACCCGTGACCTTCAGTACGAAAGCTAGCGATGGAACCGCCAGGCTATCAACCGTTTCGATTCGGTTGTCGTTTGGGTCAGAATAATTGTCTTATGAAGTTAAGTGTCTCAAAGAGGACCGAACCAATTCCGTCGGCTATACTGGCTGACACCTTTTTGTCGAAAACTAGAATTAATTTACTTTGAAAAAATTGACTGGTGTAAATGATGAAAGGCATCTGGAATCAGTGGAGATGCTCTACATAATTATGAAACATCATAAGCAGTAGAAGCACAAACACACACCGAAAAAAGTGACAAAAAATATCGCAGAAGACATGGACGAGTCCCCTGGAGAAATGATACGTATTGCAAGACGTGTGGGAATAGAGTAGATGCAGAAAATCCAAGATCGTCTTCCATGAAGAGGATGAAAAAAAGTTTGGCAGAGTGATCATATTGCGATATGAAGTGGCCGCAATTGCGAAATCTGTGGCCGATGTCTGTAATTCTTCACATTCAACACTGCTCATTGCTGCTAACGGAATACCGTCATACATGAGTGTTTGCTGGACTCATGTATGACGGCAGCTGAAGATATCGTCAGGTGGAACGGGACAAGAAGATTCTTCTGGCGCGACCACGTTGACAGAATGGATGGTAATAGGCTCAGCAGCCCGATTCACGGAAAAGTTTAAGTCTAAGTTTAGTTCGAAGTTCGAACGAAGTTCGATTCAAACTTTTCCGTGAATAGGTACATAGACTGTAGATAGTCGCCGCCTACAATTATTATTACCAGCAGCCCTATTCACGGAAAAGTTTGAATCGAACTTCGTTCGAACTTCGAACTAAACTTAGACTTAAACTTTTCCGTGAATCGGGCTGCTGGTCAGGTCACAATATTCCGGTGGGAAATCATCAACCGAGAAGACCCTCCAAGAAATGGCGAGACAGCTGGAGTTCGTTGTCCCAGGAACTTCTATACAATAAAACTAGGTGATCAGACCTATTTAAAGAGGAGGAAGAAAACACTGACTGCTCAGACTATATTTATTCTGATCTGATAGACAACCAAAATAATCCATCAAATACATGGAATATGTTGGAAGATTCATTAGGACATGCAAATAATGTGGTAAGTATATTAAAAAAGCGGCGAAGATACTTATTTGAACATGTTGAAATAATGAATATCTTGCGTACTAAAAGAATAACGAATAATATGAATAAACTGAAATGCAAAGTGGAAAAGGCGTGGTTGACCTAAAATGCCAAGATTCGATCACATCCTCCATAAGGAAGGGCAGGTCTGGATTTAGGAATAAAAAACAGGAGTATCCGAATGGTATAAGAAAGATTGGAGACTTTACTTACCACTCTAGGGACACGGCGTTATGTGTGAAAAAGAATACCTCAATAAAAATTATTTATAATGCTACAGATCACGTATTTCCTAGTTTAACAGTTGTGCAAACGCTGCTTTGGGGCATCTACCTTAAAAGTGCATACATATAAGGAAGGTATATTGTCTTATGCTGTTCAAAACATAACCTTTGTAACTAGTCTTATATAATATTGGACACAGGTCTCGATTTATGTATATAAAACTGCTTATTGATATTACCCACAATAAGGTTTGTCTATAATATAATAGGTTAGATCGGCGGTCGCCAACCAATGATCTAAGAACAGCCATTGAGATAATTATGTATTTGCATTTTTTATAAATATTTAACACAATAATTTAATGTATTGGGATTTTGGAGAAATTGGCATTCTGAGAAATGTTTATGTCACTACTGTAAGCGCTGAATCACAAACATAACAAAAGAAAAGTGAATAATATTTAAAAATATTTTTCTTACAGTTTAAACCGACAATTTCATTTGTAAAACTGATGACGTTTTTGGAAATTAGTGTAACATTAAAATTTCTCTTCTTTTTGTCATTCATATCAGAGGAATACGACCGTAAGTGAGTACTCCGTATAAGATTTTTCATCCGAGAATCTCTCGGATCCCTTTCCTCGATTGGCTTCAATTTTTAAGTTCTTGATTTTATTCTAAAAAATGTTGTCGATTACTGGTTTATAACGATATTTAAATTTCTTTTTCATTTCTTCTTCTTCTTAATCCACGTTCGCTCCCTAAGTGGAGCATGTGATCGCCACAAAGCCTGGCCAAGCAACTCTATATCCTGAGCTAGATCCAGGGCGTCCTCCCAATCTAAGACGGTATCCCGAAAGCCTTCAACGTAAGCTGTCTTGATGGTGAGGTTTGATCTGCCACGTCTTCTTGTAGGTACCACCCGTTATTGTATAATTCGTCCTTACTTCATCTATTTGACATTTTTAATAGAGTAAATTCGTATGAAAACAATTTTTACTGGCTATAAATATTTACTTCCTGCATAATATATTGTGTAGCATTAGAATTTGAGCCATATTGATACAGTGAAAAGGCATATATATTAATATATTACAGAAAAAATAACAACTAATGACTCTAAAAATTCATTACTAATGTTCGATTTTTAAATGGAACAAACCATTACGGGCTTACGACCGTCTTCTACTGTTATTTCGAAGGCTGGCTTAGTGTGATCACTTTACGTTAACAACGTTCGCCATTAGGTGGTAATGTTTGTCTCCGAAACTCCTAATCATGAGAATTCTCAACATGTTCAACATGTCGAAAAATCTCATGTAGGTACCTATGTAACAAGTAGAAATTTAATGATAAAATGAAAAATAGAGATAAAAGTTGGAAAATTATTGAGAACAAGAGAGCAACCAAATTTAAAGAATGCAACTGCTGGAAATATATATTACATATTTATGCTGAGTGCGATCTTTTTTATTAAAGAAAAATAAATAGATAACTATTGCCGTTTCTCGTAAACTGAACCTAGTAAAAGCGTTAATTTTCAAGTACATACATATATACGGGGATTCCCTATAATAATAATATATATATTTTCTTTTTTTTTTATATAGATAATATATAAATTTTTAAGCTATTATTTTATATCTATATAACGTACTTTTGGCTGTAACGGAAACCCAATTACTTGGTCCGAAAATAAATATTTTGTTGCACCTGATTAACTACAGAATATGTATTTTAAGCCCTTGTTCGTTAATCAAGAAGCTCGATAATAGGTACAATAATTCAACAAACTATTTCCAAGATACTGCTATTATAAGTCCGGGGTTCCCAATTTTATTTTGCTACGGAACCCTAACCGAGCATACTAATTTTCTTGGCCCAACCCTAAGCGGGAGGGGGGTTTAGTCTAAAACTCGTAGGTATGTTATTCACATAATTTCAAGCTAAGTACATAAGTTTTTTTTTTTTAAGATATTCGGTAGTAAACAAATTTATACGAGAGGAGGTTAGTTTGTATCCTTACCAAGGGCGTCGCCAGCCCAAGGCGCAGGGGGAGGGCAATTTAACCCATTCATAGGCTATTCTCCGTATACCCTATATTATGGAGGTTGAGAATATTATGAATTGGCTACATTTTTTAAATTTCTGGGGGGGGGGGGGGGCGAACGCCCTTGGTGAATACCCCTGCTGGCCTCCTTTGGAGACGCAATTATTGATGTATTGAATCCAACTCATCCTCATTCGAAAACACATTTTCGAATTTGTTTTTTCCATAAATCATAGGTTTTACCTAAAGTCATGAGCCCTCTGAGTATATTTCACTTCCTTCTTCCTCTTTTTTTTTTGCTGCCCCCTTGGCGATGCCCTTGATTGACCTTGAAAACTGATCTTGGCATTGGCGTCAATCTATATAATATTATCTGAAATATAGCTTTAAAATTAAAACACTATTGTATAGGATCTTCTGATCAAGTATCACATATTCCATCGATATAATATTTCCCGCGGACACCTAGGTAGGTATATGAATGTGTTAATTATTGTCATTGCGGCGAAAATAAACTTACAGACGAATAAGATAGGTAAGTTTGAAACATAATTGCCTCCATAGCTAGAGTGGTTTTGACTTAATTTCTATGAATTAATTCAACGAAAATAACCAAAGCACGGATGAACTTAGCCTATTATAATATAGGATAATCTTTTTGAGGTACATAATTACTGAGATAATAATTTATTTTATAGACGATGATACCATTGTTATTATTATGTTGGTACTATGGAAACGCCACTTTAAGGTTGGTATTTTAAGTAGTATTATTATACTCTATGGGTTGGTATAGCTTCATGTTGTTAATGGTATTGCACTCTTTATAGCTTTTAAAAGGTCAATAATAATAATCACCAAGTAACCAATAACTATCTAGGTATGTTTAGTGTTTACCTACTATGCCGCTTTGGCGTATAACCTACATTAAGAACATGGATATTTTAAACCTTTTGGCTAAGTGTATGACTATATTTTTTTTCTTTTTATACATTTCGTATTTGATTTAGCTACTTGCATTTAATTCATTATCATATCGCGGGCATCAAGCCAGAAGGGCGAACATGCAAAAATGCGATTTTTCGTTTTTAATGCCATTCGATGCCTGAACATCATCTCCACCTCTCCTAAAAAAATAAGAGCATTCCATTTAGTATATTTTAAGATTTTGAAAAAAATAATTATGGGCATATGCTATGGTATTGTCGATCATGTTGAGCCAGAAGGGCGTATGAACATACGCCGTGGACTTGACAGAATATGTTTGTGTAATATTGTCGAGCCAGAAAGGCGTATGAACATACGCCGTAGACTTGAGAGAATATGTTTGTGTAATATTGTCGAGCCAGAAGGGCGTATGAACATACGCCGCAGACTTAACAGAATATGTTTGTGTAATATTGTCGTGCCATAAAGGCGAACGTACATACGCCCTGTAATTTTGATGCGTGCATGTAATATTTTTCCTAAACACCGGGCGAACACCATCTCAGTACCTATACGTATCAACCTACTAACGAACGGACGTTTGTATTTTTGTTGGTTACACACTGGTTACATCCTAGCTAAATAACTAACTCTCCCTTTTACACTCACTCAGGGGCATTTATGGAGGCAACAAGAGCTCTCCATTGCGATCAATCTTGCATAATGTTTATGACCTCCTCCTACACCATGTCCAAATCCCTCAGCTCTGCTTCGAAGGAGCGAAACACAGTGTGAGAGAGTCTTCCTTGTCTTCGGGACCCTGATGGGAGGAAGAACAACGCTCTCCTAGGCCAACTGTCATTCATCATCCTGAGACATGACCCAGCCAGTTGGCGGGGTCATGTGGTCAGGATGAGAGGGACTTCCCTCTCCTCTCCACAATGGTAGAGATGATGGTTCCGCGATGGGTGTGCCAGCGTATCCAGCGTATAGCGTCGTTCGTGATGCGATGGCATCATTTTAAACCCAAAATTCTCCAAAGGCACTTCAATTGGATGCGGAGATTTTTTGAGCCAGGACTTTGGTCAAGTGCCAGGACTTTGGTCAAGTGCCAGGACCACTCACCCATCCAGAATGAGAACACACACGCATTTCGTCTTGGCACTAAACGCCGACATCCAAAATTTCCTTTTAAATTTAAAAAATCCTATGTACCAAAGGACTGACATAATGTAATCAATTTGGCACGTAAAGATATGCCTTGCTTAGATAAGCTCAAAATTATGAACCATAAAGCTTTCTATTACTAAGATATTCTGGAATATTAAAATGCCCAAATGCTTGTAATTCACACGTAAATAATATAATAATGGAACAATGTGAGGTAGCCACCTTTTAAGAAAGATGAACCAAACTCACTTTTTTCAAAAACAAATTATTGGTAGGAATTTAAGCAGGCGGTAATATCGAGCATAAAAACTCGATCTGGATCTTGCAGGAACGTCGATCAGGCTTATTTTAGAAAAATAGGTGCCTATTAAAGCTAGTATAAAGATTTCAGGAATTTGTGTCAACTGGGGACTATTCAAGGAGTCATCAGAATTATAACGAAAGCCTATCGGTTGATCTGAAAGACAATGGTAATTTAAATAGTGAAGAGTTTTATTGTCTCCAGAAGAAAATAAGAAGTTCTTTGTTTTTTTATGTAAATAAATATAAAGGTTTTTAAATCTGTTTTGTTTAATTATGATTTTTTTTTACTATTTAAGTAAAACTTTCAAAAAATTGATGTCATATCCATTTCTGTTTTTTTACCTACTTATTACAAATATTATGTACCTACTAAAATTTCTTTTAAATAAAGTTTTGAGTACTATGCGTAGCGTATTTGGTGCTTTTTTAATTGATTCCCTATTGAAATTCCCTTAATGGCCTTAGAGAAAAACACTGTAGGTAAATGAGAGTGCTTGTTTTATGTATCTACTATAAAATAATTATTTTATTCAAAATTGACACTTGTAAGTGTGATCGTGTTGGCTTTATTCTGTTTTATTTCAGGAATACTCATTGATAGAACTTGAAATTAGGAACATTAAAATGTTATTAGTCTTTTCATTTTAGGTTATGGAATAATTGTTAATCATAATATATTTTAATTTATTATCAAAATCTATTTTGTAAAAAAAAATCATTTTAAAATTACAACTATTTTGAATTGGAGAGTGATTATTACGAAGATTATAAGAAAAATTATATACGACCTCCTGTTAAAATGGCACGGTAACACTGAAATCTGTCAAGCCAGAAGGGCGAACAGACATTAAAAATCGTATAAGCTTTAGAAAAATTGGCTCAATTTCTGAATCAAGGGGCTTAAATATTAGTAATAAATAAGCTCAATAATTTTTATCTATAAAATATAGCTGTTTCCGACACTTGTTTTTACGCCCTTCAGTTTTCTTATAATTTCATGTACAAATATTGAGTCCATATTCACGTATATAAACGAACCAGAAGGGCGTATGTGCAGAATCTATGCGTAAATAATAAAAAAATTGAATTTGGGTGGCACCCTTTGATTGTGATTATTTTTTGCTTAATTTCATAAAAAATAATAACATTGATAAATTCATTCGTTACGGAAATAAATAGTTTTTTGTCTCTCCTGTAAAGTAGTCATTTCGTTCATACGCCCTTCTGGCTTGATGCCCGCGATATTATCACCAATTCTAAGCAATATGAAAGTTCGTAATAAAATCGACAGGAATATCTAAAGTCCCATAATAATACAAATTTGAATATTTTTTTAAATAAGGTACTAGTTTTTATACATAAAAAAAATTACCTTTAGTGGAACTCGAACTTTGATTAAACTTTTATAAAAATCTGTTGAACAATATTGTAATACCTATTATTCTTAAAAAAAGATGTGCTCAACGACCTCTATTCAATAAATCACGTAACATTTTCAGTTGAGTGTACCAACATAATTATAGTTTAACTTTCTTACACATTCAACAAGTTGACAGCTGAATAGGTTTGTTCCTCCGCTTAATTTCAGAATTTCGCAATGTAATGTTGGTCGCACTGTCGTATTGACAGTTCAAGCGAATTTCACTTCAGTTTTTGTCGACTGCAGTTTGGCCATGAGCAATGATTTGTTCGTAACGCGATAGTTGTGTGTGTTTATTTTGATTTCATATTATTTATAGTAATGTTGGCTGATTTTGACGCAATTTACGAGGAAGAAACAGAAAATGAGGAGAATATTGAGGATAACCATGTCATCACGATGCCTGATCCTCTCGTGGTCAGAGGAGCTGGGAACATGACAGTGTACGTTAATTTTCATAGTCTTTGTCTCATATTATGCGTTTTTTATATTTTAATATTGAAACACTAAGATCTAATCCTTCTCCATTGTTTATGCAATACAATAATTTCAAAATCTGTGTCAATTGTGAATAATAAATCACTTTTAGTACCTCCTTAGTGTAAACAGTTGAATATTGAGCAATGATTGTATTTATTTTGTTTATTAACACTGTTTTCATAAAAAAATGTGACTCCTTCGAATCGTTTTTATCCGAACAAAGCGTCTTGACACAAACTATCAAAGTAATGTCATTAAACTTAGATAAATTATCAATCCATTATTAATGGAGTTCATTGGATTATTGTTGTGTTGTGTGTTCACGAGATTTAAAAATAATTTATACACTGTAACATTTTTTTAGTATAACACAGAGGTTTCAAGGAAGTGTTTACATGTTTTACTTATAAATAACCTTCAATGTTTATTTAAAAGATGTTTATTCAAATATTTGTTATCAAGCATATTCAATATACAATTCAATTTTTGTATGTTGTGTAATCATAGTATACTTTGAGATATTCATTGAATCACTTAAGCCCTACGTGGATGCCTCCGTATTCCTGTCTGCTAATTTCTTCTGCCACTCATCCATTCCAAAACTTTTCAATTCATTGATTGCGATATGGTAAACGGCAACCAGTTTGTCCCTATCTAATGAACACATTTTTTCTAGATTTGGTGCCCCTTTTATTATTTGTATACTAGCCTGCAGCCTCCATGCAGGCCGCCGTCACTGCGTCCCATAATGGATAAATTGGTGCCCCTTTACAGGCTAAAGGGCTTGGGAATTGAAATTTGTCCACCGAAGATTGTTAGTTTAAAAGTGATCACATAGCTTTTGAAATAGCATTAGAAGTCAGTTGAGAACCTAGAGTCGCTTATATAAAAGCTTATAACTTGAATAGCTTAAGAAAATTGTTAGTTTATGACCCTGTCAAACTCAGTCTTAATAATATCGCGTAGATAGACATCGCGGATCTATATGACTAGAACGTAATATAATATCACATGTTTTAATTTCAGTGAAAATGAGCTATGTAAGCTACTTAATATTAATTTATAATACGTAAAATAAATATTTATACATGTCATCTACACAGTGGGTCATTTGAGTTATCTAAAGAATTACTTGCACTGTGTTATTGTATAAACATTTTCTTGTGTTACCAATCAGTCGTTGTCTTCAACACAAAACATGTTGAATATTGTAATAAGATTACTTTTCACTACATAATTTTATCAACACTTAATTATTCTCATATTACTATGTACACACATACATTTATTCATTTCATTTTACAGGTCTAGATCTCGTCTTACGTTTCACTTTAACTTGCAGTACTTGCATCTCTTTGGTGATCTGCTTAGGGGTCTTTTTCCATTTGGGTTAGCCTTGCAATGCAATGCAAGAGAGTCTTGATGAGTCCATTCTCCTCAGATGTGTATACCAAAATCTTCGTTGTTACCTCCCCGTTCTGACTTTATCTTCGACCTCGCATATTTCCTTATTCTATCTTGTGGGTATCCCAGCGATTCTGAGCATACATTTCGTTGTGGTAGTTATCGCCCCGAATTCTTTTCTGTATGTCATCGTGAACCGTACACGACTTTTATAAATTTTTTATTTTCGCTGCGGATTTTCGACTAGGGGTTTTCCTACATAGAATATGGCAGCAACCTTGTCGAAATCTCATATATTAAGAACTACCAATTTATAAATGCAAACATTACATTAATACGGTTCAACTTCATAATAGTCTTCTACTAACTGTTATCTCAATGCTGGCCTAGTGTGATCAATCTATGTTAACCTCAAATCCCTGACTTTAACATATTGGAAAATCTCATGCCTTTGGCGGGATACAAACGTGTTTCCTTACTCTGGGACAGTTGGAGTGCAGGCTTTTTGCAGAGAGATTTTACTTGTATACAAAAATTATCATTCTTCTTTTGAGCCTGAACCTGGTGACCTCCCTCTCACATTATATCCAGACTTTTTGAACTGCAAGTGATATAATATACGAGGGATAGTTAGCATTACTACACCACCCTTGCCATGGTTGTTTATTCGGGGTATAATATTTTGTAGAATGATTTCCTGGAGAGTCCAATGTCAAAGATATCTGGATACGTATTTGAGATCAAATCGATCCCTGTATGCACCATGAACACCTAAAATCCCCTATATGGTTATGTGACTTCGTGGTATTTAGTCAAACCATTGACAATATCTATTGTCTACCGTTGAGTGAATGAAATTTGAATACAAAATGCAATAACAATATTTACATAGGTACTCTTACATTTGTTCATAACAGTTTTTAATCAATTAATTAATATTGATAAGCTTAAAGGTCATTTTTTAACTGACAAACAAATATAAACACCACAAATTTATTTGACCCAATTTTTTCCAACGATACATCTAATGTGTTATCATATATTTTTATATGAAAAAATATTTTTGTTTTTTTTTTTCAACAATTTCACCAGTGAAATATATATATTGTCAAATGAGGATGGTAAGGAAAATAATTGTAGTATACCCCACCAAATGACCCAACAATAGCTTATGCCCACCTCCCCCAAATGATATTTTTGACAATGGCTCATTAAAGGGAAAATTTGTGGCCCGAATTCTTTTGATAATGAATAACATGCTGCCTTAGACAACACCTTTGCCACCGAGTTAATAATAAATAACACTCTTCTATACATAGGTGTCAGTATAGCCAGCGGAACTAATGCTTGAAGCATTCTCTGCCAGTCAACCTTTGGCCCCGTCCAATCTGAGACAGGATTCCAACCTCGAGTAGAAATTTTAATTTGAAAAACACGAGTTCTGCTGGTTTTTTAAATAAATTAACAGTTTTCTTTACAAAAGTTACAGTACTTAAAGCTAGTAACTTATTGCCCGAGGTAATTCTTTCTAGTCAACCGGTCCCACCCAATTTGAGAAGGACCAAACCCCGGGAAGTAGATTTTTAAGTAAAAAAAACACTTTGAAAATTGCTGCCCCAACTGGGGATCAAACCCAGGCACTCGATTAGAAGCTAATACCTATACTACTAGGCTACCAAAATCGGTCATTTTCTTTTTTTTTTTACACATGAACACAAAAACACCTTGAAAAGCTTTGAACTGACTGGGAATCGATACCAGAGCCTATTGATCAGAAGTCTTCACCTAAATGTCTAAGCTACCAAGGTCAGGAAGTTTTAATACAACACTATTTACACAGAGTTAACTTGTTTAATTTCTTTTTTCAGTTTTGGCTTGAGCAACAGATTTAGTGCGGAATTTCCTTCGGGCTTGCAGTCTCGTGTCGCCCCCGAAGAATTCCAAGCGACCATCATGAGGGTCAACTCGGTGCTGAAGAAAACCTTACCCGTCAATGTCAAGTGGCTTTTCTGTGGTTGTGTTTGTTGCTGTTGCACCCTCGGATGTTCTCTATGGCCCGTTATATGTTTAAGTAAACGGGTAAGTTGGCCATATTCATATTTACTATAAGATACTTAGCGTATCAGGTGACACACGGTGCTCTCCTGAATTGCTCTCTCACAGAGTTTATAAGTGTAACTGTGTTTCCTTAAATTCATCATATTGAACCTTCACTACACAAATTTTTAACATGCAGCGACACTTTAAATTAAGTGTGTATAATATTAACCGAGTTTTTTTTTTCATTTTTGTACATTTGAACGATTTGTTTATAGTGTTATATTAATGTTCGTTAAATAGAGGTTTTAATGTACTAAAATTATTGGTCCAGAATTTATAAGGTAGTCAATTTTTTAAAATTGGCGGTTACTTGAAAATTGTGCTTGAATTTCTAGGGGTCTGAAAAAGGTTAGGAAACACTGATAAAAGCCATTGTCTTGAGTGTTGTCACATTACTTTGTATATTATTTGTTCTGTTTATACTGTTTGAAATTGTAATGAAAAAAACTTTGCAATACGTTGCTCTGTGCTATGTTAACGAACTCTAAATACACAAATATATTAGATAGTATTATATCGTACACTTATTGTGTATCATTAATGTGAACGATTTTAATACCATAATTGCTAAATTTAGATGCACAATTTTGCGCATTCCAACATTTCTTCAATTGATGATAATAAAGACACTATTCAGTTATGTTTTGCAAATTGATTATGAATTCTGTTGTGTATTCAATAAATGAGAGAAAAAAAAGAAACAACTTGGATTTGTCAGGAATACAATTTTATCTGTTTACGATTGTGTAAGCTTTTGTATTTTATTTTATTTTTTAATCTGCGCTCACCTAAAGTGACCACAAATACACTTTCAACATCTTTCACATAAAGCAAAGCATGTGTTGTGAAAGTGGCAAAGGTCGGCACCAGGATTCAAACCCACGACTTCCAGTACGCTGTACGTACGAAAGTCGTCTAATGATACCACCGGTCTACCACCACTACCACTTCAACCTATAACATAACATAATTTTAGTGTTATATAGAGATTGTTGAGTACAATATATGTATGAAATGTATCTTTATACTTGGGTAGGCATATTTTCCAAAGTAGGTACATTTTCTTTTTTTACTTTTTACAACTTGAAGGAATAAACCTAGAAACGACAATAGATAAATAAAAATTGTGCAGCATTACTAATCTAGTGATTGTGGTATTGGTGAATACTCAAATACATTTTTACTATTTTTCTATTAGAATCAGGTTAATGGCTGGTGGTAAAATGATGTAACTTTTATTCTATATTTAGATTTGTTTATCGTTAAAAGTAACCACAAACACATGTTTAAGTTAATTGATACTGTAGCGCTGTGTCTCACCTCGCTCATTCCTGTTTTATGGATGATTCACCTTAACATTCATTTTTGGTAAACTGCAGTACCTATGCTTACTAGTTTTTTTTAGTACTATGCCCTTGAAAAGGCTGTACTTTGCCTATCACTCTAACGAATTTTCTCACTAAGATTGTTCACTTGTTCGTCAAGGTCATGAAATTGTTCCCATAACCTTTATGAAAGTGTAGCTGACACATATTTGTTGCAAGCAAGGAAAGTTATCAATCCCATTGTTGACACTTTACTTTGGGTTCTAAAACATTATATAATACAGGAAAATAAATTTTATAGAAATTCTTTAAAAATGACAAGCTGTGTGAGTGAAGCTGATCTCGAGTTTTAGCGAGATATATTAAAACAAATGAGAACTTTTTAGCACAAATGTTGCAGTTGTAATGGCTATTCACCAGTATGACGAGCTTCCAAATGAATCCTCAATATGCCTGTTTTCATCGCAAACATTGCAATTGGACGGCTTTTCATAATGTGACATTTATTCTCTATTTTTGTTTAAAAATTTTATTGCATATATTACACACAAATATAAAAATTGTCAATTTGAAAATGGAATCTTATCCTTTATTAAAAAACATTAATGAAACATTTGCAAGGTGATTATTAACTATCATAATCTCGCATAAGGCATCATTACTTCCTATACACGACAGTCATTGTCCTGTGGTCCTAACCAGAGACGGCCCGTTCATATGTGCATAATGTGCTCTGCGCCCCCAGAAACAAAAATACATAATTTGATTGAGTTAAACTAACACAATAATAACATTAAAATAAATAAATTTCTAAAACACCCGTATTTCGTTTGTATTGAAAGCTCAGGCAGGAACAGCACTAGAATATATGCGTGCGCACACCTTCTACCTCGCCTATGAAGTACCGATTCTGCATGTGCACTTTTGAAAGTGCCTGATAATTTTGTTGACTTTGTATGAAAATTTTCTAAAATGAGGAGTAGGTGGGGTGGGCTACTGTATCAGCGGCAATTATGTATGCAAGAATGAGAGGGAACTACAATCAGGTGTAGTAAACAATAATTTTGTAGTCATAGATGGCTTTGGCATCGCAGGAAATCCATTCCATGCTAACTTTAATATTATATTTTATATTATTTCTTATCCATTTTTCAACTATTAGTTATTCTGATAGAAGATTCCAAGAAATCAAACATCGGAAGAATCTTTTCAGCCAATCTCGAGTAATAAGTGTTTTAACTAACCCGACTGTCATTTATATAATAAGATTATAATCCCAATACTAGTGATGTCAGTTGGGTAGTTACCCGTTACTAAATACCCGTTACTTTTTGTTATCGGTATTCCAAACCAGTAGTGTTCAGTATCCGTAGGTACAAGTACCTACACGGTAGAAAAGTAACGACGGATACTCTGTCGGTAGAAGTAACGACAAGGTCCTCGGTAGAAAAGTAACGACGGATACTCTGTCGGCATGCCGTTACTGCAGGTAAATATCTACCGACTACCGAGCTCCGTGCAGTATCCTTATCCTTACAGAGTTGTGTTTTTGTTCTATGGAGGTGAGGTACTTCGGCCATTGAGTAGATATGTTTTACACGTGCGTTGTAGCAGAAAAATATTTAGATTCGAGTATCGCGGTTTATGGATTTTCTGCGTACATATTACATTTAAATATGATTTTTTTAACTACATATTATGTATATTCATACCTGCATAATTTATTTTATTATTTCGAGGAGTATATATTATTATATTATATAAATATTTTTTTTTTGCTTAATAACTTGTATCGTGTACTAGATAGGACACTTTTAGAGCGCGCAAGGTCTCTTGAATTATAAATATACTTTTTTTTTTAAATAGTTCAATTATTCAAATATTAAGGATTTTTTTTAGAAGATGGCTAAGTGTGAACATTTAGCTATGGAGGATTTTTTGACTAATCAGACTATATTTCAAATTATGAATGCATAATCCGCATCTAAGAATCAAAATCATTTTAAATATTAGATATTTTGTCTAAACGAAAAAGATCGCTTAAGCTAGGTATATCAAAAATTGTCATTTTCGATACAAACATTACGTATATTTTTCTTAACTTTGTTTTGGTTCTCAAAAATGTAATTTTTTGATGGCGGGAGGTGGGGGTGGGGGGGGGGGGGGTATACGAATACCGGTATAATTACCCGTTACTGAATACCGGGTAGTTTGCTGGAAATACCCTCCGGTACTCAATATGAAAAAGTACCCGTTTTTGACATCATTACCCAATACCAACAGATTATTGTATTAGCACTTCGTTCATATCTTATCTTTCAGACTACCACCGCAAATATTATTTCCATGTTTATCACATTATTACATTTTTTGTTAGATCTGTCATGCCGCCCTTATTTTTTTTATTATTATTTGTATAATGAGAAAAATAAAAGAGACCCTATTGGTTCCTATTAGAGATGGGCCGACTAAAGTAGCCGAATATTGTTAAAGTTTTTGAATTTAACCGTTTTCACAATTTCTTCTATATTTTGCGGGTTTACTATAAAGCAGTTTCTTTTTGTTGAAGCAAGGAAAATTATCAACCCTTTACTTTGGGTTGTAAAACATTATATAATATTACAGGATAAAAACAATTTCTTATGTACCTACCATGTTTTTTTTTTCATAATTTTCTGATAATCTTGTATACTTATTGAAATATTATCATAAATTCTATAAAAATTATTAGCTGTGCGTGTATCTCGCTAAACCTCGAGAACAGCTTCACTGGTTCAGCTAATTTTACTTACAAAATATTAGTATAAGCTCAGGGTATTTTAAATGATGAAAAAATAGGGAAAAATTGCGAATAATAAAAAAAAAACAAAAAAATATTTTTATAATAATGAATCTGTGCTGTTAATCAATGAACACAAATACACTCCACGACTCTTTCACAGTAAGCTACTTACAGCTTGTTTTGTGAAAAAGTATGACTTATGGGGCTTTCTGAAATACCCTATTCAAGTGTACTCCATGTAAACTGACTTTTCAAAGGCTTTTGACAAAATCTGTCACAATATACTACTATACAAGTTACATGTGTATTAAAATGTTTATCTCATGATTTTTTTTGTACACTGACTTTTCAAAGGCTTTTGACAAAATCCGTCATAATATACTACTATACAAGTTACATGTGTATTAAAATGTTTATCTCATGATTTTTTTCGTACACTGACTTTTTAAAGGCTTTTCACAAAGTCTGTCACATCACATTACTCTACAAGTTACGTGTGTATTTATCTGCTCTGTGTATTGTTTCAGGCCAAACATTCTCTGGAAAAATTATTAGAGTGGGAAAATAGTCACCTGTATAACAAATTAGGACTGAGATGGAGACTCACCAAGCAGCACTGCGACTCCTCCTCGATGATGGAGTATGTCTTGTTAATAGAGTTTATACCCAAAATACCCATCTACAGGCCAGATTGAACTGTCCCGGAGGTATCCCTGAATATGTATATTGTAATAATAAATTTATCCTAGTTTTGTAATGAATGACATGTGATATCTGACTTATTCATATTATGTAATATATATTGCGTTACGTATTGTTAAAATCCGACCTCGGTTAGAAACCAATAATACTATAGGGCCACATCGAAATGATGAATTTAAGCTATCCTTAGTATAAACGCCACTCTTTTTTTTAGTTGTTTCAAAGACAAGACTAATATATTTTGAGTTTTTTGTTTTTCCTATTGTTCAACTATCTTAGAAGTTGTGTAATATTGTTTTAATAACTAAACTTTCAGCACTTTTCGACAGATTTATTTTTTCTTGCGTTTTTGCCTGCCATTTATGTCTAGAATACTATCCAAACAAAGTAAAGAGCCTCGTGATAACCTCAAAATGAGAAATGCTTTTGTATTCAAATAAATTTTGTGGAAATGCGTAAAATAAAAGTACAACTGTAAATCAAAATTTGATATTTGGACATTTAATTGTGAAATTTTTAAACATAAAGTTGTCTAAAGTGATAGTCATTGATCACAACAGGTGTAATGTTAGCATCAAAATATTGTTAACTTATCTGAAGTCACCAGTGGTATTAAAAATATCCTATGAAAAATTTTAATACGAAATATTATATATCTGGAGAGAAGTGCTCAAAAATAAAAATTTAATATACATTAACCAAATAATTTATAAAACTAGGCATTTTGTTTGATGCTTCTTTTGATTTAAAAAAAACAAGAAAGAGTGTTGTAATTTTTGTTTTAATCATTTAGAAATTTAAATACTTAAACATATTATTATTATAATAATTAATGAATACAAAATATGTATAGCCATATGATATGCTACAAAATAGATTATATATTTTTAAATACCGATGATAGATTAATAATAACTGTACAGTGTATCTTTAATATTGTTATGATTTGTGTTATTTTTTGCTTCCTGATAGATTCATACAACACTATCTTATAGTAGATATTATAACCTAGGTAATGTTGTAGCCGAAGTTCGTAAGAGATCCAAGAAGCATATCCATCTTTTGAAATAATGACTCTTAAGGTTTTGAAATAAAAACATATGTATTAAGAAGTTCATTTTGTCACACCAAATCAGTTAGTAACAAATTGTTTGTAATGACGAACCGTCAGTATATCCCTGAAAATAGCCCTGTACAAAATGTGCTGAAGGTTTTGGTGCTATTCCCAGTTTGATTTCCGGCTAGATCAGAACTCTTCCATGTTTCATTATCTATGTAAAGATTTGTATAAGGGTGGCATTTAAACCAAATTAATACAGAGCTGGAAGTGAGTATACCTTCTTGACTGTTGATATGGACACCAAAGAGAAAGAACTGTCACCGCCCGTTAATTACAATAAAAGAAAATTTATGTACTGCATATTTTCAACCATAAAAGAATTGCTTGGTGTAACATATTGGAATGAAACAAAAGAATTACTTTTTTCCACAGTTTTTAACAGAGATAAGTGATTTTCAAAGGCAGGACATGGTCTTCATCTCGCTAAAAGATGGTTAGCATCATAAATATTTATTTATTACGAAATGTTTTTAAACAATTTTTAATTCCAACTCAATTCTTGGAAAAACATGGATAAGATAAAGTGTACTACTCTTTGTTCTGAAAATTTGTTGATTATCAATTTTACTCTTTTATGGGTTCGATTTTATTCCAAACTTAATTACTAGCTAAACACTAGATCCTAAGCATACTTTATTTCCAATACAACCAAAAAAATAATGATTCTTACTGTGACATTTTTATGATTTATCACTGTTCAAATATACACTGAACATAATATACGAATATTTCAAAACAATAGTAGCCACATTGGTCCAACTGTTCTCGAGTTTTAGATATATGAAAATTGTATATTTTATTAAAAGAAGCCCATCATTTTTAGTGACTTCGGCCTCTATTGACTTCAGCTGCAACATTAACCTTACAAGAAGATCTTTTTGCTTTTACGAAATTGATTAAGATTAATTATTTTGAATGAGGAACGTTACGTGATCTCTCTAAATTTAGATTTAAGATTATTAACTCGTGCCGAAGGTTTTCAGGAATTATTTTTGTTTCTACTATTTAAGTGTGTAATATTCTTTTCTACCCTACTTTATTTTTCAAGAAAGATTGATTTCTGATATACATTTTATGTTTTGATTTTTGTAACGCAATACAGTTTATTTTTTAGCTTATATCAACAATGTATTGTATTTAAAAAAAAATGCTGAAAATGAAATATGCTATTTGTAATCGAAAAACAATACCCTTAGTTAATTTGATTATTTTTATAGAAAAAAAATATACAAATTTGAAACCTCTTTTTGTGCAATTAAAAGCTTATCGTTGCACTTTAGTCCAATAAAAAACGCTTGTCAGTCCGATGTCAATGATGGGTGTGTGATAAGCTTCCGTGACCCGCATTTATTTGCTCAAAAAGTTTCAAATTTGTAGGTATACTTTTTGTAACTCTCTAGAAATAAAGTATAGCTGAAGGAAAACTTAATATGACATAATGCAAAATTTCAATATACTTCTCATAGTACATAGTGAATGATATTTATAACAAAGTAATTATTGCACTAACCCACTCTACACTCCACCATACACAGGTGTGCCGATCATAATCCTAATGTTTATACTATTACTAGGTTATCGCTGATGATTACCAGTTACATTAGTCATTTGTATACATTGCTAGGGAATGGGTTTACAACAAAAACGTTTTTTTTTTTTTTTTCAAGCATTTATTTATTTCAAATTTACATTTTTATAAATTGATAATAACTGAAATAAGTTGTCCAAATTTATTGTTGTCATCAACATTCAAAACAAAAAAAAAATTTTAATGTTTCTACATTTATTCTTGGTCTTATGATCTTAATTTTTATCACATTTACCTGAATGTTTGCTTGTTGTGTTTTTGTGCAGATTTCGTGTACTTATTCACACCCAACTGTTTCAAATACTGGCATCCAAAATACGTTAGAATAAATCTGGTGCATTATTTGATAAAAATGTTCATTTCTTTTTGCAATAGGGATTTTTTTAATAAGGTACTCGGACTTCCTTATCTTATGTTCTTAGTAGCTTCTAATTATTGTATTAAAAAGATCAACGAAACAAACCTTAGCTGTCGAACGACAATAAATAATGTATTATAAACAAATGCAATAATACTCCTTTGAAAAGGAAACATAATATGTAGCAGCGGGCCTGCTTAGTAAATGTATATTTTGTAGATTTTTTCTTCATGCAAATAACTCAAAGACATTACAATAATAATTTTTGTTTGTTCTGTTATAACTACAGATAAAACGGATATCTGGCCTATCCGACAGCTCAAACATTATTGCTTTATTTGATTAGTATCACATAAGAAATACATTAAGTAGTCACAAGATAAAACTTATTAAATGAATTAGTAGTCATATTGCATTAAGGGTAAGTTATAGTGAATGAATACTTACATATCTGTATTAACGGGTAGCCGGTGATTTCACTTGTCTTTAGAAATAAATAAGGCCAGTTTCTGCACACTGCTGCAAGGTGCTGAAAATTAACACTTTGCTTATCAGCGATAGACCCGAATCGGACCGAGTCCACTATGGATACACTCCGCCAGATATCCGGTATTTGGAGGCTACATTAGCTGAATATCTGGCATCACCCTAAACTGCTATCTGTTTCATCTCTAGCTATAACTCTAAGCGAACAAACACAGTTAATTTTGGACAAAAAAATCATTTTGACAGTTGAAAGTAACAATGCGATCTGATGTAATAATATGTAAATATTGTCAAAATCAGAATGATTATGAATTTTATATATGTAGTAAGATTATGTTCATTTTGACATGTATTTTATACAAATACTTTCAACATACTCGACCAGTTTTGTTCCACTGTAATTAATTTTCCTTAAAACAAAATTGGATCTGCGCATCGGCAACAAATTTCATCGCTTCCATTCATTTTGATTATAGAATGGATGCTGTGGCTTGATAGTAACGAAGCCGTTTTAGAGACAAATTATCTAAATGTTAATAACAATTTTTGCCTTTTAGCAGATCCAACATCCAAGAAATATAAATTTGAAGTTTCATCTCCGTACGGAACTCAAATGCATCATAATTTTTTCGACACTTGTAATGTGCAAATGGCGACTACCCCAAATGCTCAACATGAGATTTTTTATAAGTAAAGATGACACGCTGTGAACACATTTTTAATATCTACATTTATTTATCTACATTAATATACTGAACTCCTAATATGAACATTAATCTCTATTTCTTTTCATTTATTGTATTTAAAAGATGGCAATTTTTACTTAATAATAATAATTTAAACAAAAAAACTGTATCGTACATTTTAAGAAAACCATAATAATATTTTAAAATCCTATAATTATTACATATTTAAGAAATTGCTGCCTCACAATTTACATAATAAAGAGAATTTTATATATTTGTTAAGTTACCAAGACAATTAATTTTAAGTTTGTAAAATCTTTGGTTTTGGGTTATCGTAACTTAAATCCATTTTTTACCCTATATTTCCGCATTAGCCCCAATATAACGCAATATTTATCGACTATTGAAAAATAGACTCACCTTAAATTTAAGGCTTAGCGTAGAAATAAACATAAATTAAAAAAAAAATGAGAAATTATTGTTTTGTTTTCATCTTAACCTGTGTTTCTAGCACTTTACTTAAAGTTACCTACGTAGTAGTTGAATTTTAATTTATTATTCTTTGAATTCCTTCTTTTACTTCAGATTCGCATTATATTCAAGCTAATGCGGTAGTTACTTCATACCATTTTTTGTAACGAATTGTTTTTAAGACTGCAAAACTCTGAGGAGAAAAAAGTTAAAAATCCATATGGATCAATTTTTAGTTGAATCTTAAAATATTGGTATTTTGTTTGTAAATCTGAATTATTTTTTTTACGATAATACTCATAATATGTGCTGTTAAAACGCTATAGAATTTATTTGAGAATCAGTGCGGAGATTTCCAGGTGACTTTTTTTTGGTTATATTTTTAAAATGTGTCGTCATGAAATTAGTTCTTTATTACTCTATCTGCCTTTTTATTGAAGCTGTCAAAATTTCCAAAATACTTAATGATATGAATTTTACAAGCATTATGTAAATGAAATTAGTTTTTATTTTACTAAAATTTTATTTATTCATTTTCTAAATTATCAGAGCATATCAAACACTATTAATTATCCCAAAGCACGTTAGGCTCAAAAACAAATTAGCTACGAATTCGATAAACTTTGTAAAAACTCGACAATTTGACTGTTTATAATATTTCATCAGAATACATAATATGCTATTTTGTTTTATTCAGTTTTTGACCCTGTTGTGGCTTTTATGTTATCCACAAAAGAAAATAAGAAGAAGATAAAAATAAAGTAGATGATAGTTGTTAAGTAGATATAAAGAGTATTATTTTATATTGTATAGAATGGGGTGTCGACGTGGATACTTTATTTTAATAAATTCGGGATGTTGTATGTTTGTAAAAAAAAGCTATCAAGTTTCATTAATAAACCATTTACGCAAACTAAATTATTTGTTTCTTGATACTTACTTAACCCTTATTATTATTTTATTGATAGGTTCGCTGCCCCCTGGGGGGTTGCTGTCACTGCGTCCCATAGTGGAACTATTGTGACTAGCCTTACATTAGAGCTCATCGCTCAGTCCAGCCTCCTGGAAAAATTGGAGGATTTTGTTGGCGTTGAGTTCTTTAATTTCTTCTGGGCACATTAGGAATAGGTTTTTATGTCTGTTTTGCATCATTGGTAGGCATTCGCAGAGAAGGTGCATGGGGGTCTCTAGTGACTCCCCACACATCCTGCAAATGTCAGAGTCCATGATCCCGATGGTGCACATGTGCTTGTTAAGCCTGCAGTACCCCGTTAGGGATCTGGTGATGATGCAGAGGTTTTTTCTGTTAGACACTAGGGTCCTAACAGATTTTGCGTTTTATGCATTTACTAGTGCCTTGGAGTGTTTTTGACCCTGGGTTTCATTCCAGTTTTATTGAGCGTTCATGGTAAATGTCCGCTAAAGTTTAGTCGATCTCCTTTCAAAGAGGATTTTCAACCCCGTACCACAAATTGCCACATGAAAATGTTTGGATGTAACAAATTAAGAATGGCATGACCATTGAATGCTGCTCCATAGTCGTTTGTATTTTCTAATATACTTTTCTTCTGTGATATTTTTGTTTTGAAAAGTCTCTAGAATATATCTTTATAACATTACAAAATTCAAGGAAAGGAAGAAGGTAGGCAACTATTTTTGAATTTTTATTGGCGTTTGACATCAGTTAAATATTGATAGTTGGTGCCACAGACTTTTGATGCAATTGTCAGAATGTGCTGTGTAAACATTGTTTAAAACAGATGCATTGATCGGAAATATATTGATTAAATAGGCAATCAATTTATCATTTACAAATTGGAATTCAATATTCGTATTAAAGACAGAATAATGTCTATTGGGAAAGCTAGTTGGTTGTATAACTAAACAAAATGAACAAGAGTGTATCTCAATATCTTTGCAAGCCACTAAAACGCAGCCCCGATGCAGCAACAAATAAAAGTTAAGTATGATAGACTGATTGTCTTTTAAATTTATGCTTAAAACCACGTTGCTTTAAACTCTAAGCTACGCTAGGTAAAAAAAAAACACAGTTATTCTTAGGAAATCAATTTTATTTTAAAAATTGTATATAAAATAATATTGACATAAGAAATATTTTTACACATGACACAATATTTATTATAAATTACGGCATTTTACATCTAATGATTCTTTTAGTCACCCTCAAGTTATGATAATAATATTATTATTCAGATCACCCCTTAACTTTTACATCAATAATCAGTCAGTGGACATTAACAATTAGATCTGTACATGTCATAAAAATATACATATCGACTGTTTTTTGTTCAAAGGCCACATTTTTTCCAAAATTTGTTTTATTATTTTAAATTAATATTGCTTATAGTATCAGACACGTTCCGGTAAAAAGGTTTCAAGCTGCAAACACTTATTTCTTACATAAAAAGATAAATTATTTAAAAAAAAATGACTAATAATGCAAAACACAATCATATCAAAGGACTTAAGCCATAATCTTAGACTTAAGCAATAATCTGGTGAAATAAGCAGTTTTCCATGGCGTACACACATGTCTTTAAATAATATGGTAAAGAAAGCATATTTACACACAATAAAAAATATATTTTTTCATTATCTCTAATAATCGGTCCCGCATGTTTTTTTACTTCTTGTGTTAAATTGATAAAATCTTCATAAATATGCCGCACAGGACCGAGATGCATTCTCCAGAGTAATAGTCAACGTTGGGGCGACCTGACATGACACAGAAAGAAGAAGAAATATGGATAAAATAAAGCCTTTGACAAAACGCTGTCGATATTATTTAGTCATACCAAAAACTGTATAACCAATTTTCCTATTTGTTAGCTTTTCACATATACAAATTAATTCATTTTAATTGCTTGTTTATTACCGTTGCATCAGGTATTTTTTGACCAATTGGATAATTTAAATAACCCCCACATTATTTTCAAATAGAAATTATACATATTTTTGGTTTATGTATTTATGTAGATAAATTTTATTACTTATTCAGAGTTCAAAGAGACAAAGTTACACTCTCATAAAATTTTATGAAATCTCGAGTTCTATCGCCTAACGTCAAGCTGACAATTGTCAAAAGACAAATGTGTTCGAAATTTGATTAAATTTTGTTCAAGTGCAATTATGTGTAATCAATCTACATTTCATATTATACATAGAGCATTTCAATCCAAGAATAATCAATTACATTCTATAAAATAATACTTATTAACATAATTTAGGTGACAAATTAAAAATTAATATGGCGTTAATGACGTGATTCAAGAGTACTATACTAAATGTTATCTTTCTACCAAAAAAAAATCTCCGTAAATTTAACAATAAGTATTGATTAAAATAATATTATTAAGCAAAACCAAAAAGAAGAATTGTATAGTGGAAATAAAATACGCACTAAACGCCAAAAATGAAAAAAATGAGTTAAGTATGAGAAAATGTTCTATAAACCATTGCCAATAGCTTAAATATTGCACTAAGTCCATATCGATGATCTAAAGGCGTAAAAAAACAGATCCAAAAATCAGCATAGTACTATCTGTATCGGGGAAAAATCAGTTTTATTAGATTATTATCTCTAAATGAAGTTTTTGGCGTTTAGTGCATATTTTATTTCCACTATACAATTGATTAATTCTAGCTTCGCACCTTTGAAGGTCGATTACAAGTTATAAAACCCACATACCTGAAAAATCGATTTACCGCGGATATAAAAATAAATACATTATAATTTCATACTTCATATCAAACAAGGGCAACAAACACTTACATTTTTTGAAAACCAATCAACTGAATTACATTTTGTGAAGATAACAACTATTTATCCGAGAGCTAACATGTCATAACTTCATTATTTTGGTGAAATGACTTAAATAGATATTCGAAACATACACCATATATTCTATCAGGGGTATAAAGACAAATTAGTTCTCCGGTGTAGAACAAAATTTTGTAAATTTTCTGATAATACTAAATCAAAACTACATAAATTTCGTAAAGATAAGGAAAAACCAGTTATAATTTTGTAAGTTTCACAAATGACTGCACAACTTATTATAAAATCTCAATTCTATAAACAATAATTGGTCCGCTATATAGTATTCAGTTTTAATTTTAATTCGAGTCAAAATTTGACTAATTTCGTTGAGAATATTTCATTATTATTCTCCAGAACCAAATAACATTTACACAGGTTTTTTAATGATTATACTAAAAAGTTTTTCGTAAAAATGGATTCATGGTTTTTGAAATGTTAATGGTTTTCAGTCTTATGGATTTAGTTGTTATATGCGGAAACACAAATTCATATGTGAAAAATTAATTGTACAGAAAAAAAACTATATTTGATCTAATAAATACATAAAACATTAACAGAAAGAGAACATAACAGAACAGAAAGGAATACAAAACTTTTAGAAATATAATGATGAAAAGCTAGAATATCAACTGGGATAAACATTTTTATTGCTAAAACAATACATGAAAAATAAACAAAAATAATTACACTCCAAAAATAAATAAATTATCCCAAAAATAAATAAATTATCTAAGTAGTGATGATAATAATATGAATATTTAATCGATTGGAGAAAAATGGAAGGCGTAGTTAAGAAGGCGAGAATACTTTTGTTTGAAACTTAACCAAAAAAAAACCTAACCTAAAAAAACAGCATGTAATATAATAATTAAAAAATGACAGTAGTTATAATAATGCTATATTACAAAATATGTATTTTTGATTTACAAAATCATGTAAATTTTTTTATTTATATAATGTAAAACTATCACAGTGCAGTTTAGCAAAACACAAACATAAAAATACGATTCGATACAGCTAATTATACCGCCCTGGTTGGTAGACCAGGGGGGATAAAATCTATATAATTAGCCGGAAATTGTCCTCGATGGATGCCAATTTCCCCGTACAACCATTCGTCGTTTACCTTGGACAGAACTTTGATCTGATCTCCGACTTTGAATCCTAAATCACCCGTTTCTTGCGCTACAAAGTCGTACATGGC
Organism: Mystacides longicornis; assembly: GCA_963576905.1. NCBI lineage: Eukaryota > Metazoa > Arthropoda > Insecta > Trichoptera > Leptoceridae > Mystacides > Mystacides longicornis. The sequence continues at coordinate 9,540,857 of OY756432.1, forward strand.
CGTAACGTACACGGGTTTCTGGATTTACGACGCGGTGGTGGGAAGACTTTCGCCTTTGGGAAGGGGAACTCGTACCTCGATATAGTTAACAGGGAACATCCCTTCAACGCCGCTACGAAGTCTGCCCCACATCCATTCGTCATTGAGTTTCTTTATCAGTCTTATCTTATCGTTCACCTGAAAAAAGAATTAAAACAAGGTTATGTATGATAATCTAATTATTTATTTTTTTATTTTTAACCCAGATTATTTGGCACAATTATATGGAAATATAACAATGATATGAATCATAACATATTTTCACGTTTAACTATCAATAAAAAATAAGTAGGAACTAGATAGTAGATAAGGGGTCGTCCATTAATCATGTGAGCTCAAAGGGGGGAGGGGGGTCCGGTAAAAAAATCACGTAGAGGGAAGGGGGCTCTAGTAAGAAAATCACATATATTTATTTTTTCTAATGAATTTAAATAAACACAGTTGCACTTTCAAAATTTTTAAAAAAATTGATGGATTAAAAAGCATAACACTCTTCATTCTTTGTACTAAAAAAGTAGACATCATTTGGGGTGGGAGGAGGGTATTCTGAAACCTCCCCAAATATCACAAGGGGGGGTTTAAAAGGTTAAATAAAAACAAGTGATTAATGGACGGGGCCCCTAAAGCTTCAAAATGGTTTTAAAACATATAAGCTGTAGAGGTGGGAAGAAGAGGGTTACCCACAAAATCCTTTTATTCCCGTATTGCTGGACTTAGGTCTTCCTAGAACTAAAATAAAGGATCTTCTGGATAGAGTGTCAAAAACTAATGGTCCATGTCTTATTAAATTTGGTTGCGCAGTGGAGTAGAGTGCCAGTCAAAAATAGGTGGGTAAGTAATGAGTGTGGTTTGAAATGAAAGAACCACATACATGGTCACAAGCACATTCTGACTGATGCTCATGGGCCTGAATTTATAAAGTCAGTGAAACTCGCCACTGTTGAGTAGTCTGTTACGAACCAACAGAACAGTTAATGTAAGACAATTTCATGGACAATCTACTTTTAAATTATTTGATAAAAGTAATATACCAACCCTGAATGGCAGATCGTCCTCTTGAGTTCCCGAGAAATCGTAAAGGGCAATACCATAGGGCTCCTCCTGGAATGCCATTGCGTTTTCAAAATCTATTTGAGGAATATCGGAAGTATCCTTGGGTATGCTCTCGCTCCACTCGCTGCCAGGATCCGAAGAGTCTACCACGGGAGGAGGTGGCGGGGGTGGAATGCTGGGCATGGGGGGTGAATAGTCGCCATTCTCAAATAGTTTCGCTTCACTCGGGAAATCATCCTGAAAAAATAAAACAACAATAGACAATGAATAAGAATTTAAAAATAGAATAGCTCTTAATGCTTACAAATAAGTACTTGAGACTGACCAAAAACGCTAATAAGGCGAAGGTCAAAAAAAAAATCCTTACATATACCAGCGGTTTGTCCCAGCTTCGCATGGGTACATAGGTATTTAAAAAAAATAATTCAGTTTTCTTATGATCTTTATAGATCCCTAACTTTGTCAAAAGGCCTATAGGCTATGTTAATCTAGAATATTGTAGCATTCTAATGGTCCCCTCCCGTCCGGCTCGTACCCCAGTGACGCCTATATCTCTGCCGCATTTCAATTAAATTTTTTAAATAAATGAACACTTATTGTGGAATAATTATAATAGACGTATGCTGTCGCGACACCTTTTGTAAATAATGATGTCTTCTACAAAGTCTTAGTACATTATTTTATTCTATCATCAATAGTTTTCACAGCGCACGCGATGTAAAGAATATTTTAGGTAATTTTTTTACACCTTGGGTTACATAATTGGAGTTTTAGTAAGGATCCCAAATTTTTTTGAAAATTCAATATAGCCTATATATTCACCGGGGACAGTGTTGCTACCCAAAAGTGAAAGAATTTTTCAAATCGGTTCAGTAGTTTCGGAGCCTATTCAATGCAAACAAACATACATACAAACAAACAAACAATCAAATCTTTCCTCTTTATATATTAAGTAAGTATTTATTTATTAGCCTTCCACTCATTATTGAGTTAAGAGTGCATCACGGTAGTGAAACTTCCATAGAAACCATAGACAATATATTTGACAGATAAGTTTGACACCTCATGGTCCTTGAGCCAGAACTTTTTTTCGGAAATTATTGGAACTACAGCCGCGCAGCCGCATGACAGCTGTTATTGAGTTGCTAAGAAGTTGTTGATTGTTGCTAAGAAACTGTTGATTGGGTTACTAAGAAGTTGTTGATTGTGTTGCTAGGAAGTTGTTGATTGATTTGCCAAGAAGTTGTTGATTTAGTTGCGCGATTTTATATTTTTTTCACCATGTGTCAGTTTCTTTATATTTCGAAGCTTGATATGATAAGTTTTGTGATTTCATTTTACGTAAATATATTATTTGTATCGTTGTACGATATTTGGACGCTTTATTCCCTGTTTTCATTCATGTGTTGCGATATAGGTTGCTTTGTTTTGTTTTCATCATTGCAGCGATGTTTGAACGATCTGTCTCGTAATTTAATGCAAAATCTGTGGTTAAATATTGGAATGTCTGAGTGATGAACAAATCTCAAGAAATAGGAGGTTTAGTGATAATTTTCTTTAAGTCTTCACTGGTGATATAAATTTTATTTTTAAAAAAATATTATAAGTATAAAAAACAAATAAATGTAATTTATTTTATTGGATTGTTTTATTAATGCATTATAACATCTCAAATTTTAATTCCTTTCCATAAAATAATAAATAAGTAGGAACCGTAAAATATTCTTCAACACACTGACATAATATTCAATTTTGTCCATAACTTATGAATATTTATAGTTTCTTAAAGTGACTTATCCTATTTCTAAAATGGATGTATATTTGTTATGTTACGTTAAAATAAAAATATATTTGCTGATGAAATAGAGTAGGTCATTTTTTGAAACTATTTATATTCATAAGATAAGGATAAAATTGAATAATATTGAGGGGTATAAGATTTGAAAGCGCGCATGCGCGTTATTTTAGTACGATGAACAAAATATGGCGTTGTATTCCCAGTCTACAAAAAAACGCTCGAGTTGCCACTCTATTTTAAGTAGTATTATTATACTCTATGGAGTGCATACCAAACGAATATAGAGCTAAAAGTAAAGGATACTTTCTTTTATGGTTGATACTGGACACCATAGAAACAATAACAAATTAGTGGGCAATGACAGTTCTTTCTGGTTGTCATTTCCTTGGTGACCGTATCAACGACCAAGAAAATATACCTACTCTGTTTTCCAGCTCTGGCTATATGTTCGTTTGGTATAAACACACCCTTAGAATCGCCTAGAACACTAGCTGAATGATATCGCTGTGTCGCTGGCTACCCAAGGCAAACGATATCCGCAGGTCACACATACACATGTCTATGTAGAAGTGTATTCATTCATTCTATTTTTTGAAAATACACACACACATATATCGCCCTATACAGCTATGGTGCCAGTTAACTGTCAAATTCGTGGCTTGCAACCACTATGACAGCGAGAGAATGTTATAATAAAGCTCACAGTAAGTATGACATAGAGGGAATGATAACTCGTTTTATGTGGTTACTATGAGAACCATAGTGCCATTCAAAATTGGCAAAATTCAGATAACAATTATTGCACATCAACAAGCACAATGGGTCTGCCACAAGACCAGGCACCTTAAGTCTGACATTTTTCAATACGCATTGATTAATCAATCAATTATTCCCCCTGTCAGTTTCAATTTTCATTTCAAGAATAGTCTATGAAAAACAATTAAATATCACAGTTCATTGCTCTGAAGAGTTTTTTTCTATTGCTGATAGAATGACTAAATCAATTCAACGAACAGAACAAATATGCCATATAATTGAAATCTATCTAAACAGACATTATTTCTTTGCCTGGTAGTATAAGCCATAGACGAGAATTTGTCAAATACGTTACTGTATTGGTTGAAGGGTGACAAATATGTCTATGGAGGGGAAAAAATTGGACAAACATTCTAAATATGAAAAAAGTAAGTTAGATAAAAAAATTTCAACTGTTTATCTATGAAAAGAGAGTGGAAAATTTCCTCTCTGGTTGTCGATAATATTATCACCCTAATTGGAAGTGCAATTATTGCGTACTAAAGTTTCAATGAAACATGTAATTATTATTGATACCAAAACACCAAATGTTATAATACTTCCTAATCAACATATTGTATGTATGAATGAATGGGCGTTTTGAACCGTAGATACTACTCACACATATCAGTTTAATGGTACCACCACGTTCCAAGTGAAGCTGGGAAGATAACGGGTCATAATATCTTCATGAAACTTTACGTCATTAATTAATCACAAAACCAACCGCCTACTATATGCGTATTATCACCATAATTTATTAGAATTATTGTTTGAGGCGTAATTTGAAGAAGTTAAATTATATATTATTTTCAATGCTGATAAAAGAATTAGGTATTTATTAAAAAAGGTAAACAATTAAACAACTGACAGATAAATAAATAAGGTCAACTTACTACAGTTTATTTGACTATGCACTATTTAAATTATTTTGAATTCGGAACAAATCAAAGAAACAGTTGAAAATGACAGCAAATCAAAAAAATTCAAATATGGAAGCTGATAATTCTAGAAGTAGTTGTAGACAACTCCTTCATGGACTGATGGACAAACAGCGATGGTAGAACAATGAGTAATGATGTAGTATATACCTACTTGTAAATATATGTATGTGAAGTTGCAACATCCTCATTGGTATTGAGTCTACTACAATATGATAGTTACTGTGTATGAAGTATAATAAAGGTCATTGTGTGTATTGTAATTAAGTATGAACGGACCATAATGTTCAAAGCATTTTGTCTATGGTAAGAAAAATACAGCATAGACAAACTATTTCATAGAAATGATTATTTTTTACTATTATGCATATTATAAGAATAGACTTATCATGTCCGAAAAAAAGTGGGCCGCTATGAGGACCCACTGAATGATATGAACATAGCTGCGGAAAGGCTTCGGATTGTATTATACTAGGATACCACCATCTACCTTTTGGTGGTGGTAGTATATTATATTAACAATATCGCTCGGCTCAATACGTTTCTAAACAATGAAGTATGCGCTTATGCCTGCAAATGCATGAAATATGCTAACTTCATGCGCGTTGCCATGTCCTCGCGCGGTCCCATCGATACGAGATTGTTACATTGTAAGTTGTAAAGTGAATGCTATTTCTATCTCTTTCTTTCTCATGCGATATAGAGGAGAGAGGGTATAGAATGTGTCGCTTTATATTATTTATGCTTAGTCTCTATTTATATAGGTCTCTGATTATGCTGAAGTATTTGATTAATAATTATTAAGATAACGCTTTTCTAATATTATATTCATAATTTTAAATTGTATAAACAAGACGTTTAAAACAATCAATGTAGTACAATCCTTTGATTAGTGTGAAAGATGTAAAAAGTGTATTTGTTGCTCACTTGGAGTGAGCACAGATTCATTAAAAAATAATTTCATAATTTTGAAACTCGTTTCTAAATAATATTATACTGAATGAATACGATAGTAAAGTTTATTTGTCGTGGCAGTCCCAATAATAAAACTTTCAACCTGGCATAGGTCAGGGTTCAATTCTTACATTCATGACATTTTTAAATATATTTTTATGCAATGATAAACCTCACTACCGCTTCTTTCCTACCATAAGTGCGAAAGAGAAAGAGAGTTAGAATAGTTTTATTATTGGAACTGCCTGAGTAAGTTAAGATTACCTACTATAACGATTTAATTCAAAGTTGATGATTGCAATGAAGAAATTTCAATGTAATAACTAGTGCATCTGGTACTAGATAACCTTGACCTAGAGATATTAACAGATCATCCATTCCACATTGCTAAAGTAATGTATTCAGTGTAAATTAAGTCTTCATTATCTATATTGTGCCTTGTGAACCTGGAGTAACTAACTATTCGAAAGAGGTTTGCAAATACTATTATGCTGATTTATTTTGTAAGACAATGGCAACACAAAATAGTTCAAAGGAATATCAGTATATAAAATATCAAAATTTTCTTAATTAAAGGGTGACATCATTTGAGTAGAGGGCTTATATGTCAAAGCAGTTTGCCTACGACCACCAAATCAACGACAAAATTCAAATAAATGTACAAGTAGACACGTCCGTTAAGGACATATACGTAAACATATAAGTACACTCAAAAACTTTTGGTTGCCCACTAAGCCATTGATCTAATATTCTATGGATTGCTAGCCTGAGTTCCCCGTGTTATCAACATGTCGAAGAGGAAAAAACAACAATTTAATGATTACATCAATAATGTAACAACATTAAAACGTTTTTCCCTACAAAAATCCAACAGAATTTAGGTTGAAAGGCTTCAAACGAGTACCAGTTAGTACATTTTTACACTTCTCCAATGCCTCTTTGCCTCTTCGTCAAAGAGGAAAAATCCTTGCATATTGATAACACGAGTTGTTCCTTTGACAGTTGACGTTAGCAGTCCATAGATATAGCAGGTCTATGCACTAAGCAATGTAAAATCCACAGCTGATGTTTAACAGTATATTGATGGAGCTGTCAGATTCTTTCTATCACTTCATCCACTAGATAACTTTATCTCATGGATGGCAACAAAGATTGTAGAACAATTTTTTTTAATGAATCTGTGCTCACTCAAAGTGGACACAAATACTTTATTTAACTCTTTCACAGTAAGCTACTTAAAGCTTGTGTCGTGAAAGAGGAAGATGGTCAAAACCTGGGATCGAACCCACGACCTCCTCACGAAACAGTGCGAAAGCTGGCGTTGTAACCGCTAGTCTACCAACCACTTCTGGTTTTGTTATAAAAAGCTTCAATTGAGGAGCATTCTTCGATAAGATTACTAAGCAAGAGCCAACTAGCAGAGCTTATGGAATTGGGCATAAACTGAACGCTTTTGAGGTGTAACTTTTTCCACACAATGTCACAATGCTAGCAAATCATCCTAATAATAGTTATTGATTGATTGATTGATTGAAAAACTGTTTTTGTATCATTTGCTGTTATATCTACTGTACTTTTTTTTGTTTGAATATAATGTAACTCAGTTGCATAGAAACGAATAAATAAATATTGTATAGAGTATGTGTGTGGTATATGTAATTCAATATAATTTCCCATTTAGAATTTGCAGAGTTAAAACTACATTAAAAGTTACAAAGTATGGATTTACAATCCTAAAAGCAAATTGTTTGATAACAATTTCTTTGATAAGAAAAAAAATCCATTAATTTCCCCCTATTATCTCACATAAAATAACAATGAAACCAGGGTATAAAATTTATTACAAAAGCATGCTGTATCGAAACCAATGAATTAAAGTAAGTGAGCATAAAAGAGGCTAATAAAAAATTATTGATTCAGTAGTACATTATTGCAAAACACACTCAAGTCAAAATAAAAAATAAAAAAATAAATAAAATAAAAAAAAACTAATATAATAAATAATAAAAAAAAATAATAAAAAAAAACTAATATAATAAATAATAAAAAATAAAAATAAATAAATTAGGTATGAGTAGAATAAATGCACACGTATGAATGTCTATATGTATAAAGGAATGAATGAATGAATGTGTGTGATCTGTGTCGGGGACAGCGGGCATCGGTATCCCTTCCTCTCCTCTCCTACCCGTTCCCGTCCTTCTCTTTTCAATAGCATGTATTATAATCTATAAGATAGGATACATTAATTGGCGATGTAAAAACAAATTGTTACTACCTACGACTGTAAAAATACATATTTAGCTGTTGTATCTTTTAATAAAATAAAAAAAAAAAAGTCTGCTATGATAGAATATTATGGTCTTGTTTCTGAACTAGACATGGAAAATGAAAGAAACTTAGAAATTAGTAAACTTATTAATTGAAGTAATCAATGGATAAATGTTGCTGTTGACTGGAAAAGAATTCTGAACAACAAAACAGCGTAAGTGGCATACAGAGTGGATTACAGATGAATAGAGTATTGGAAGAAAATATACACTGCAAAAGTTAGAATAGGCCAGATCAACTATTCCCCGCGCAGGTCACATATCTGTGTTTGTTGTCAACTTAGTGGCTTGTAACCACCCTGGCGATGAGTGAAATAAAACTAAATACTAACACTCCAGGTGATAGAAAAGTGAACTAATACAGGAAATTTGAATTCAGAGTTCTTTACAATAAACTCCTATCATATTTGTGTAGATACATACATACGATCTTTAGATACCTAGAGCCATTATTTATGCCTCAAATCGAAATTAGGGTCGCATGGTGACCCCTAATATTGCAAAAATGACTAAAGTGAACAAAATGAACATCCAAGTTATGAATAAAACTTAAAATTATTAGATTCACAAGAACTCACCTGTTCTTGTATAGTTGAATAGTTGTTAGATCCCGTGATGACTTGTGAAGGTTTTATACTAATTGAAGAATTGGATAATAGAGCAGAATTCTTGGGGGTTTTTGGTCTAACTGGTTTAGCTCGTATTATTGTAGGAATCTTGTGTGTCTGTATGCTGGGTTTCACAGTCTTCCCGTTGCATAGGGGATCTAAAAAGTCTGAGTCGTAAACTGGTTTATTCACTTTGGGTTTTTGCACATTTTGCGGTGGAGAAAACGGATCGAAAGACGCCCAAGAATCCTGTATGATATCCCGATCGGCGCTGCTTTTACCATTGAATATATCGAAATCGTCTTCGAAGCCGCTTTCAGCTTGAGAAATGTTGCCGCCGTTGATTGGGGTGTTCCCGTTACCCGTAGACGACGTTATATCGGATCCAAAACTGTCCACACTCAAACCGTCACTGCTTGATCTTGTGGTTAATGTGGGAGAACTTGGCGGCGAATTGAAATCTATTAAGGACGTCAAATTATTACTTTCCACTTTGGGTGGGAGAATGACGTGTGTTTGAAAGTCTCCATTGCTGTAATTTGTTGGGACGGCGGGTTTTGGTTTCCGACTCATCAAGCTAGAAAGTATAGTCGGCTTCCTGTTGAAGTAAGTTGGTCTCTGAGGCACATCCGGTTTAGCTGGTATAGTGGGTTTAAAAGGCACGCCGGGTTTATCGGATATTTTGGGTGGTGGTGGTCTGGGCGGAGGTTTCTTCTTCTGAATGTGACTGGTGTTGTTGTTGAAGGGGTCGTTGAGGAACAGGTCTTGACTCCAGGCATTCTGCTTTTGATAAGCAGCTGCTATTGGAGGAGGCGGGGCCGCCCTTACTGGTAACTTCATGTCTGAAACAAAGAAGGAAAAATTGGTTATCTCTTTATATAAAACTAAATGTTTATGTGAATGGGTTTACTCGATAGATTCAAAGACCAGTGAACGTATTTCAATGAAACTTTGGTGATCTGTTCTACTAATGTCCGGGAAGGTTTAAGTGGAGTATGAGTTCAATACCACGCCTTGGAGAGTATTTACAAGTAGAAAAGGTTAAAATGTAACAAACATCGCATAAACCAGGAGTAAATTATTTTATTATTCTGGTTTAGGTCGAAGTTCGACGGGAGGGTCAGCTAGTTACGTAATAAAATGCAGTTTTTTCCTTTACTTTATAAAAACGTTAATATATGAACCGATCTATATCTCATTGCTTTGATATTAACAATAAGCCGATTGGCCATTTACATCAATCAGCACTTATAAATCATTACAATGAATTAAAACACTACGTAAATACACAAACCTTACAAAATATAAATCATTACTTTGATTTGTTTTTCCCATCTTGTTTGTCTTGATGAGTAATTTTGTATAGGTACTTGCTATGTCAGTTTTTAGTGCCACCCTGCTAATACATGCGATTTTATTTTGAATCCAGCAAATACCAGCAGGATAATTCATGAAAAAGTTTAAGTGTAGAACTAGTCCAATATTTTAAAATTAAGGGCCCATTCTCTCAAAATAGTCGTTTGGCCCTTTTTCTTAATCCATTATACTTAATCATTCCGAGATTCTTAACATACAAAACTGAAATTTACGTTTTATTGAAGAATGAAAAAAGTGAAAATAAATGATTGGAATTTGTTTCATTCACCTAAAAAGATTTTTTTTAAGGAAACGACACCTTAAGAAAATAATAAAGTTTAGTTTGAGCTATTGTGAATTAGGGGGCTAACATTAAAAAACATTATTTTTGTTAAATTCTGTGTTACTTCCACTTTTCCATACAAAGGAGTCAGTAACAAGTAAGAAACAAACTCGGAACCTCTTGATCATAAGTTAGCGCCTATACCACTTACAAGACTACCAAGGTCAGTTAACTTGAAGCAGTCGTTAATTGAATTTCAGTTATTCAGTATGGGAAAACCTGTTTCCAGGAATCGATTAAGGATGGATACAGAGCATTCACTGTGTTACTCTGGCGATTGGTGGATCATATAACACAGTTCACTATTCACATATGCAGAAGTTAAATGAAATAAGATAGCTTGTGTGTTGCGTAAGCTATGGTGTCAATTACAAACATATTAAATCACCAACCTGCTACATCTTGTCTTGATAGATCAGAATGCAACAATCTCTTTAAGAAACATCACGTCCAGTAAAACAATGATTCTAGAACACCTTTAGCTGACCAATATGCAATAAGAAACAAAACTGGTTGTTCTGACACAAGGCAGCAGCTACTAATCACTGTTATTACTATCTGCCGTGCAAAATGTGATCTTCACAAGGACGTTGACAGCCAGACACAAACCTGTTTTGACCACATTAAATTTAAATACATTTCGATCAACTACTGAATTAATTTGACCATAATTGCACATTCAAATGATGAATTAATTGGATATCGATAATATTGCATGAATATTTTTCCTGATTGCAGCAGGCTTTATTACAAAACAAATTTTGCAAATTGCAAACGGTAGTGTGTAAAATATTCAAATACAAAGCGCAGGGAATATTGCCAAACATAATCTTTATATATAAAAATGGAGCTCTATTTTGCGTGGTCATCGCATCATGTGTGAACAACTGAACCAATTTCACTAATTCTTTTTTTTATATAAAAATGAATCTGGTCTCACCCAAAGTGAACATAAATACACTTTCGACACCTTTCACATAAAGCAAAGCTTTTGTTGTGACAGTGGAAATGGTCGGCACCGGGATTCCAACCAATAATGATGTCCTCCAATTAGTATTAAGTTTGCGCCTGATGATGGCAGGTATACTAATTAATTAAGACTTTTTACAAAAGTTATAATAAATACATATTATTTTACTAGCTTGATGCATACCGACCTCGGTAGCCTAGTTGTATTAGCGTGGCCTTCAGATCCGAGGTCCCGGGTTCGATTCCCGGTCGGGTCAGAGTTTTTCTAAGTGTTTTTTCACTTGAAATTTCTACCCGGGGTTGGCCTGTCTCAGATTGGACGGGACCGGTTGACTGGAAAAAAATTGCCTCAGGCAATAAGTTCCGCCGGCTATACTGACACCTTTGTATAGAAAAGTGTTATATTATTATTAACATGGCAACATTATTTACAAATGGATCATTTTTTTCATAGTGAATAAACAATTTCGTGTAATCTTAGATATATTTAATATTTAAAATTGTGCAACTGTGCATAGTAAGAAGATATCATTGAATCATCATACTGTTGGGTAAATTATAATTGATTACAATAATTTTATTGATGTAATACAGAGTAATTTCATACAACCAATGATAAAAAGTTGTTGGCACACAGAATCTAAATGGAACATAGTGAAAATAATGAAATTTTATTTACCCATCACACCGTGTCCCTGATGGGGTAGGCAGAGAGAAAATACCTCCACTCTTTTCTATCCTAGCACATTATTATTATTTTTTTTTTATAAAAATGAATCTGTGCTCACTCAAAGTGAACACAAATACACTCTTTGACTCTTTCACAGTAAGCTATTTAAAGCTTATGTCGTGAAAGAGAAAGATGGTCGGCACCTGGGATTGTACCCACGATCTCCGCAAGAAACCGTACGAAAGCCGGCATTGTAACCGCTAGTCTACCAACCACTTTTGCTTTTTGCAGTGGAAGACCACTGACATTATGTTGTTCACACAACTTCTCCTATTTGTTTTTCTGAACTAGCTTTCTTTTTTCTATTCACCCTGCAATTTTTCATCTTTTCTTTTATCTTTATGAATTCTTTTGTAACTCATTTATAGAAGGTAAATAAAATCTTTATTTTTTTTTATAGAAATAATAATTTAGATAAAAATCAATAGAGAAAATAACACTTTCCATGCAACGAAAAATCCCACAAGAATTTGCATCCATTCTTTCAATGTGCCCAAACCATATCAACTAATCAATTTCCATCTTTGTCATTTCTTCCTCATATTCTCATTCATTCCACATATTCTTTGTAGAGCTCTCATCGCTACTGCATTTATAATAACTTGACAAAAGTATTCAAGCTGGTAGAAAAATTAGGAGATTTCGTCTATAATTGAGATGAAGGTCAATATAATGAGCTACAACAACTACATGATAATAGATCAAACAGCTCAAAGATTTCATTGACGTATTGAATTGGTACACTTTAATATAAATACTTTAGACAAATAAGATTTTATTTGTTACTTAACACAATGTTGTTTTCCTGACAAACTCTGCAAAGCATTAACACATTATTTTTTTCACGTACATAGTTTTGTTTTAACATACGGAGCTCTATACATAAGATTTCTAAGACGCCATTTTACAACAAAAGAAATACTATTTTGGAGACATAGACGAGTCTGACACATCCAAAGAATGAGAGATTAGGACATACCGAAAAAATGGGAGAAGAATATCCCTTGACCAATTAAGGTTGAAGACACAGAAAAGCGCAGTTAAAATTGTCCTGGCCTTTACACAGGTGCCTACTACCATGAGGTATGAGTTGATAAGGGATAGCAAATAATTTTAAAAAAATACTAAGTACCTATTCAATTTTGTTTTAATGCATTTTGATTACTTCAATATGAATATTTCAAATGTTATATATAAAGATAATTCTACTTTTCGACGATGCTTAGTCTGAGGAAAATATTGAAATGAAACAAAATTAATTTGCTTTACTGAAAGTCCTCTTCATCCTGACACTGACTAGTTATAGAAAAAAACAAAATATTCTATTTCATTTTAATACATAGGAATATAATTAGTGGATATTGTGGTTAAAATCCACATCCTTTGCAACATAAATCAAGGTCCTACCAAAAACAAATAAATGCTCTTTTTAAATTTATCTCGTTTAATATTACCTATTTATGGTTAAAAAAGGAAAAAAATTCAAATATAAGACGACGACGACACATTCGAGCAATGTACGTCATAAATTGAAGCTTCCGTTAAATTTAAATAAACAACAATTCTATTTGTGTTCTAAAAATACTACGATAATTGATTTTCATTGGCAATGTTACTTACGTACGTACACAATGCGAAGATCGGCACAAAGCAAATTATATAGCTACACCTCTACTCCCTTCACATACAAGAGACTCTGCTGTTATCTGTCTAATATGATGGTTCAGCAACGTCACATTGCACTTATTATTATGTAAGATTAATACCTACTGAAAAAAACTAACGTGATCTCAATACAACGTATGTAAGAAGACTAAACGACAGAGTATCTATCATTCTCAACGTGAGAAGATTAGTGAGTTAGATTATGGTAGAATCTTGAAGAGCGTGAAATGCAGACATTGGAGAGATGAAGAATGTTGAAGATGTTCAGTAACACCAAACATGTTTGCAGAATGGTGGAAACATGAGCTGTTAGGACAGCCCCCAATCTAACAGACACCAAGACAAAACGACCTTCGGAGATACGGAAAGACAATCGACATTCAAAGAGGCAAAAAATGTGGGAGTAAAACAGCCTAAGAAGAGAAAAATTACAACGAAAAATGAAGTACAGAATTTTTTTTATCCGTGTTTACCCAAAGAGAACACAAATACACTTTTGACAACATCTTTCATTGAAAGTAAAGCTTGTATTGTATGAGGGGGAGACGATCGGCACTGGGAGAACAAAGTGGGCGACCGAATCGTAACGACTACCACTTTAAAACTTACGATTGAAGTTGCATTTGCCACATGAAAATTATCATGAATTCAGTTTATTATTATACACACAAAACTACGACCGGACGTTGACACAAGATTCCACAGGATATGGTTCCGAGGCTGTGCAAATCACTGATAAAGTGCATTTATTTATAAAATAATAAAATTTCAACTCAACATATTTATTTTGCAACCTACTGTTTGTTGTTAGTATGAAAAATTGTATCAAAAGTATAACCTAGAGATATAACATACCAATTCTCCTTTTGTAGTTCCGGCAAATTGGTATTTGGTCTGCCTGTTTATCAATACAAAATGTAAATATGGTTTAGACGATAGTGTTGTGACAAATATGAATGGTAATTAGTTCAAATGGTTCGGTTATGTTGAAAGAATGGATGCAAACAGGATTACAAAAAGAATTTATATAACTGAAAGGAAAGGTGTAAGGAAGCGTGGTTGACCGAGAACAATGTGGATCACACATTGATTCTGTCCTCGAGGGAGGTTGTATGAGAAACACAATGGAAGAAGTGTGCTTGGATAGAAAAGAGTGGAGGTCTGTTCTCTCTGCCTACCCCTTAAAAGAGTTATTTCATCGAGAATGCAAGTTCAATCAATTTACAAATTTTATAGCAATCTGTAAAGTCAGCAGCTGTATGAAGTATTACTCTGCGATTCATCAACAAAAAAATACTGAGTATCGCCATCGGGACCTACTGTTACTATGTACCTTAATTAAAGGTATGTGGATAAAAAAGTGTGAATACACTTGTTCAAATTTACGGTGAAACAGACACGTAGACAGTACGATATTATAAGTGTGTGTCGGTGGACAAAAATTACTAACTCCACACATTGACCCGAAACACCGCGGAAAATTGGCAACATCTAACTGATTGATTGCAGGGGACACGATCGAGAAGGTTAATTCATTTAAAAAGAACTCTCTGTGTCTTGCAATTATTATTGATTGTTTAAATACTTGAAATGATTGCTTCATTTCAATATCTCCTCGTGTGAAACCACAAATTGCAAAATGTTTTTCAAGTCTTATCGTTCTTAGGTTGAGAGATTACTTTAAAAAACTATCCACAGTGTCTTCGACTGATTGCGAAGGATTTGTGGCTGAAGACTTCGCTTTAAATCATCTCAGAGAGATTTAAAGACTGACCATTACAGGGCTCTTCTCAAAATAGAAATTTTCTAGTCAACATTTTGTTGAAGAAAAAAAAAATGAAGTTGGTTATGGGGGAGGGGGTGCACCTTACACCTCTACAGAGTATATGGAAGGTAATCCTAGTATCTCCACTGACAGGACTTGATATCAAAGATATACCCAGTACCTCCACGTCGGTTGTCAAATGAGACGTTAGGTTATCTCACCAAAAGCAATTGTTGCAACCGAGAGACAGGAATTCAGCTTACTTTTCGGGGGCAGCAAAAAGACAATTAAAGAGATTTCTTGGGTAGGGAGGGCAGGAGTCGGGAATGGGCACTGTCGCTCTGCAAGAGGCCTCTGGAGACGAGGTTTGATTTAAAAACAAAATACATATTATAACATTATCTTTTACATAAGTAGTCAAACACATAGTTTGTTTTTTTGTAGGAGTTCAACAATGATGATGAAATCATAATTGTATGTTAATGGAGAGTTTATAATGTCGTTTTTAGTTATGCTAACTGCGCCACTGCACTAACTAAAAAAACTACACAATTAATCAATAACAATTAAAACCTCATCTAGACCAGATATATAATAACCTAATCATGTGTGTGAATTAGTACTCGATAAATAATACATACGACCTGATACTAGATTATGCAGTTATTGTATTGAAAATGTGAGAATTTATAAAATTTCTAAATAGCTAAGAAAAGGCGTTATTGTGAATAAGTGCAATGTTGTTTCTCGCAAAAATATTGTTATCAAATTGTGCAAATAAATTTGGACTAACCAAAGTATTAAGAACAAGCTTTCATAATAATATGTTGTTTTATCTTTTCTATGAATATTAAATTAAATTTGATATCTAGTTCCGACCGATGAATGTGTTTTACAGGTCACATTATCACTTCAACTGAAGTGGTTGGTAGACTGGCGGTTACAGCGTCGGCTTTCGTACTAGGTATTTCGTATCGGAGGCCGTGGGTTCGATCCCAGGTGCCAACCATCTTCCTCTTTCACGACACAAGCTTTAAGTAGCTTACTGTGAAAGAGTCAAAGTGTGTATTTGTGTTCACTTTGAGTGAGCAAAGATTCATTTTATAAAAAAAAAAAAAAAAAAAAAAAAGATGTCAAACGTCAATCAAAATTTAAAAAAAAGTTTATGCTGTCAAAAATACAAAGAAAGTTAAATAATGATCCGCGCAACTTTCCTAATTTTTTTTTCATAAGAACCTCCTGACAAAAGCAAATACAACATAAAAAGAATTAGCGAAATTATTGATCCAGCCAAACACGTGTAATGCAATGACTAATGCAAACAGGACTCTATTTTTATATATAGAGATTTTAGGTATTTTGAAAAACTTGATGTAGGTATCACAATTTTGTGTACACTAATATTTACACAAGACTTATATTATTTTGTGTGCATTGAAATAATGTAGGTAGGTAGGTATGTCTGGTAATAGAAATTTGAAACAGAAAGAAATTCCAATGGCTATTCAAAAATTAAAAGCTATGCATACCTACTTAGAATATATATATATTTATTATCTAGTAAATTTAGCTGCCCCACAACTAAATAATTTATAGATCAATAATAATTGAGGATTGCCACATTGGAAAGAAGAGGAACTGAATAATTATAAAATTATATTATTTTAAGGCAGTTAACAATTTAAATACTAATTACAATAATTTACAGAAAAAATTTCTTTATGAAATAAAATGGAATTGGTCCGATCTCCTATTAAATTGAATTTTTTCTCTATAAAAATAGGCACCTAAAAAATTCGTTAACTCTGAACTTGCATCCTGTCTTTGATTGGATACTAGAAAAGCTATCTTGGACAAAAAATACCACAGACTAACGGCAAAATATTTTGATAAACAAAAAAGTGTTTATATCAACAGAAAAACAAAGAATTGTTTATTCAACATATTAAATAAATCAGTGAAATTTATTTAAATAAAACATACAAAGAAAAAGTTACCGCATTTGATTACAATAAATATTAAATATTAAACAATAATTTATTTATTAAAACAAATTTATACTAACTGTCACCGTCAGCAGAACAGAACTATCAAACTATCACCACTACCGATAAAACTTCACTGTTAACAGTCAAATAACAATAATAGGGACAGTGCAGTATGACTAGATGATATTTCCTGTAAGTCTACCGCACAACTGATCCACTTCTAGCCAAACACATGTGTGAGGTAGGTAGTTCATACGCAACGGCCAGCCTTAGGATGTGACACGTACCACAATACAGGTTTTTGTAGTACCTACCGCACACATACAAGCGTTATCACACAAAGATAAGAGAGCCATATGTTGTAGAAAATTCTCAATTGAATTTCCTCCAATGATTAAAAATAATATAGATTTTTATAAATTCTAAATATTCAAACAGGATAAATTTACATTTAGGGAAGTTGCAGAGATTTTTTGTGATGTTTAATTATTTTATGAATGGATTTTACAGAAAGTTTTTTATTTTTTTTTATTTTGTTGATTTGTGACTTTTTTTTGAGTGGTATTTAATTTTATTTCGTTGTTTTTTTTGATCATCTATATTATTTGAGATATTTTTTTTGTACAAATGTAATGAATTTGTGTTTAAAGGCGAAAGCCGTTTATATTATGTAAAAAAAAAAAGTTATTGGTCTATAAATTTTTAAATCTATTTACACAGGTCGTCTCAGAAGGTATGATTAAGAGCAAGTCCAGAGATAGAACACCTTTAGGGTTACCCAAATACCTGATTATTTATAGTTTTTGAGTTATAATTTTTGGTCATATGTACCTTTACTTTCGGGATATTAATGGTCACAGAGACACCAATTTTTGAGTTACCTACAAACATATTTTTTCTGAAATAGCTGAATAGTTTACATTGCAGATACAAAAACAATTATGGGTCTATCTGATACCATTGAAATCTCAAAATAAGCCACGACTTAAAATATTAAAACACTTTGAAGTGGTTGGTAGACTAGCGGTTACAACGCCGACTTTTGTACTGTTTAGTGCGGAGGTCTTGGGTTCGATCTCAGGTGCCGACCACCTTCCTCTTTCACGAAGCAAGCTTTAAGTAGCTTACTGTGAAAGAGTCAAAGAGTGTATTTGTGTTCACTTTGAGTGAGCACAGAATCATTTTTTTTTAAAAAAACTTAGACGATTTTAAAAAAGAAACAACATAAAAAAATTTCTAACTAGGTAGGTATTATAAAAACTAGCCATTTTGTCAAATTATTTATCTTCTAATTTGATTAAGCTACCTTTACAGCATCATACTTAAAAATTGTTTCAAAGCAAAAAGGGTGGTAGCTAACAAAAAGAAATTTCAATGTACGAGAAGAAAATTTTTCCAAATTTACATTATCTATTAATAATAATAAGATGATTTGTAAAGCGCCGTGTTGTGGTGTAGCACCACCTCTACGGCGCTATTAGAAATATTATCTCTTTTATATGGAGACTCCGCAAAATTTCTACCATCATTTTTTGTAGTTCATTCTCATTCATTCATTCATTTATACTTTATTTCAGATGTTTAACAAAGAAAATTATCTGATGAAGTTTTTTTTAAAGAATTCCTTCGGGCAAGGGTGGGATGAACGAACGACATTTGCAGTAATGTGGTGGAGGATGTAGCTGATTTAATTCTTCAAAAAATCTTGTTCATTCCACCAATAATCATCTGGGGCAGATTGGATTCCACCAATCATCATCTGGGTCAGATTGGATTCCACCAATCATCATCTGGGGCAGATTGGATTCCACTAATCATCATCTGCCCCAGATGATGATTGGTGGAATCCAATCGAAACGTCGGGCGACCAACGGCTCTTTTAATAGCCAACCTGAGTACATGGAGTACCCAAAACGTTTCTTTCACGCTTCATATATATATATATATATCTATACTAATATATAAAGAGGAAAGATTTGATTTTTTGTTTGTTTGTTTGTTTGCTTCTAATAGGCTCCAAAACTGCTGAACCGATTTGAAAAATTCTTTCACTTTTGGGAAGCTACAATATCGGCGGTGAACATAGGCTATATTTAATTTCCAAAAAAAAGTGGGTTACCTACGAAAACTTCAATAATGTAACCCAAGGTGTAAAAAATTTACCTAAAATATTATTTTTATCGCGAACGCTGTGAAAACTAATGATGATAGAATAAAACAATGTTCTACAATTTTGTAGAAGACATCATTATTTACAAAAAGTATCGCGACAGCATATGTCTAACTATTATAGTTATGCCACAATAAGTGTTTTTTTATTTAAAAAAACCCAATAAAATGTCACCTCTAGAAAAGGCTCTTTATTGGTATCTTGGTATTACTCCTTATTAAAATAAATTAGTTCATATTCAAGTCTGCTTCAATATGTTTGTATAACTTTTTGAATTATTCAATTCGGACATTCCATTCGAAAGTTATCACGAGTTTAAAAATGTGAGTATTGGAAAAAAAAGCATAGTCTCTTATCATCTCAACTTATCCGATGCAGAGTGCGTATGGGAGCCGGGGAGGGCTGAGGGGAGTCGTGTCAAGTTTAGTAGAAATACCGCGCAAAGTTGTAGTCACGGTGGTAAAGTGACGTGACACGATACATTGCAATGCAATTATTCCAGATTAACATATTATGCTATAAAATATTTTGTAAAAGTTAGGGATCTGTATGAAAACTAAATTATTTTTAAGTATCTATCTACCCGTGCGAAGCTGGGGCGGACCTCTAGTATATATATATATATATGAAGCGTGCTTTGTTGCAAAGAGCTATAAATGTGATAACGCTCACCTGATACACCCATCTCCATACATTTTTTGGTGTGCATTTTTACGAACTACCTATTTTTGGGTGTACAGCTCAACATGTCAAGAGCTGTGTTTACCTTAGACAACACACAAGCACATAATATAAGGTCTCTGTTCTAGGATAGTTACAATAATGTCAATAGCATCGTATGGATTTAAGGCAAGTGTTGAGATTGGAAAACATAACTGTATAATTTTCGTATTAGGTATATTTTAACGTTATCGCAAGATTCATGAGTTAACTTTCACTACAAATACAATTTTAATCTTGGAATTCGATTTGGATAGGGAAAACACCTGTTTCAGATGCATGTGCCACTTATATTATCAATAAATACTTTGATAGGTCGTTTTGTAAAAAAAAATCATTATTAAGATATTATTTCATTAAGCGTATTATAAAGTAAACACGCAATTCGCTCTTGTGTTTATTATAATTGTGTATGGAATAGATAAGAGAAACCTTATGATCGCAGTCATAATAGATATCGGACAACTTATTATGACGACATCCACTGATCTCAAACGTCAAAATCCGTACCAGTCACTACATAGAACTACTTTCGACGGGTTTTTTCACGATCAATACCATTATCATGCGACTTCAAGGAATAAATTAAACTAAACATTTAGAAAAATAACCGTTTGTAATCACCAAATATATTCAAGTTTGATTTTATCCGAATAAAAATGCGAAATACGCAGTCCGCTACAATAAGTGAAAATCGACTGAGGAACCGAAAACAACAAATAATTGATGGTCTGAATAGCAATTGATTAATTGAAACCAAAACATGCAATAATTTATTCTGAAATAATTAAGATAACAATGTGAACGACCTAAATAATTAGTTGTACGAAATGACAAAGGAGTAAAACGCATTAACATCTTCAACTTACCATTTGGTTTCCTGGTTGCCATTTAAATACAGTATAAATTTAAAATCATTTAAATTTATTTATAATAACATCCAACGATATGACCAACTGATGGTTTACTTGTAATTTCTGTTCAAAAACGTAGTACAATTATTTTGCACTGTAACAATTATTACAAACAATTCACTGCACACGAATTAATCCAGGCGTTTGGTTGAACAGTTATAACCAATACTGCACACAACAAACTGTTTTGAATTATTAGACAGAGTATACAAGAAAATTCACTTTCTTAAACTAAAAAAAAAAACCTCAAAGCTCAGCAACTCCACCACAAAACGTTAAAAACTGCCGTGAAGTTCCGTCAATCCGTCATCCTTCTTTCATTTTCCGTAAACAGTACTACCAATATACCTAGTTAAATAAAAAAAAAAACATCTGTTAGTTGGCTACATGTTTGAGTGTTACCAAAAACAAAAATAACATCTAAAGGAAAAATCACACAGGATCCACAGTGTGGACGTGGTGTGGGTGGTCGTCACAGATGCAGTGGCGTACGGCTGGGGGGGGGGGGACCGCCCCGGGCACCTCTATTAGCAGGGCGGCAAAATTTGCTTACAATAAATAACATTTCATCTCGGGTGGAGGTCTTTAAAAAAAATAACATTTCCATGCGGTAAGTCTGCACAGGGCCGTCGCGTGGGTGGGGCGTCCGAGGCGGTCGTCTTGGGCGCCGCCGCCGTAGGCGAACTCACAGCTTAGAAAAGCGAAAGGAATGCAATATTTGCAAAAAAAAGTTTAATCAATTTTTAAATTTAAAAAAAAAACTCTTAATTTTATTTTTTTCCAATTGATCGTGTAACAAGAAATTTTGGTTAAGAGATGTTCCAATCCAGGGAACGAGCGAATTCATACGAATGCAATATTTTCTATGAAAAGTTTAATAAACACATATATATATATATATATATATATGCTAAATCATCGCGGAGAAAAGCGATTCGAATACCAAGTTTGTAATAAAAAGATTTAGTTGTTTTTTTTTAAGTTTGCAATAAAGTGTTTTTTTCCAAATCATATCTTGACTTGATTCATTTGATAAATGTCGCTCAAATCTTATAAAACTTATAAAGATTTTCATGTAATAAATGATAATACTGTACATTGTTAAGAATTAATTATGTTTTGTAAATGATTGTGTGTTTACATTGATAAATAAAATAAAATAAAAAATAATAATATTACTCCATTTTGGAAATTTGACACATTTTGCCACAAAGAAATAATCAACAGTTTTAACAGTTTCCATCGGCTCTTCCGTATGCCATTAAAATGTCTGCATATTCTTTATTCGAATAAAAAGCCATTATATCAAACTGAGGGGTCGATTTCGTGTGGATCGGGTTTGCTGCGGATTGGTCTCCTCCGGGCTGGCTTGCGCTGTGCGGGGGGCCTTAAAGGGAGTATGTATGTATGTATGTATATCAAACTAAAATACATGTAAAATTGAAAATTTAATCGACTGATGTGTTCCGCTCCTTCGAAGCAGAGCTGAGGAATCTGGACATGGTGTGGGAGGAGGTCATAAACGTTTCGCAAGATCGAGCGCAATGGAGAGCTCTTGTTGCCTCCCTATGTCCCTAAGTGGGGTCTGAAGGGAGTTGGATTGGATTTATTCATAAAATAAAATAAGTATGTAAGTAGGTACCTCGGTATTTGCCTACCTTGGATCCACCATTACAAAAGATAACGAAGACCATGTGGAAATAAAACGGAGGATCGCAACTGGAAACAGAACATTCTTTTCCCTCCTACCAATGCTCAAATCCAGAAACGTCCACAGGAAGACCAAAATAACCCTGTACAAAACGATCATAAGAACAGTGGTAACATATGGATGTGAAGCATGGACGATGACGGCAAAATCTGCCGAGATGCTGGATACATTTGAGAGGAGGGTGTTGCGTAAAATCTTGGGGCCCGTGAATGATGGAGAAACCTGGAGAATTAGATTCAATGAAGAGCTATATAACATCTACAAGGCTCCCAGGATCTCTGTACATGCCATACTGAGTAGGCTGAGATGGGCCGGGCATCTGCAGAGAATGCCATCCTCACGGGTCACTAGAAGGATCCTCGAGGGTCACCCAGGCGGAAGACGACGTGTCGGAAGACCTAGGCTCAGATGGGAAGACGAAGTTAGGAAGGATGCGGCACAACTCCTGCAGGTGACGGATTGGCGGACCGCAGCGGAGGACAGGAGGAGTTGGAGGCGTTGTCTACAGGAGGCCAAGGCTCGATTTGAGCTGTAGCGCCATCGAAGAAGAAGAAGAATAAGTAGGTACCTCTATTTTTTAAAAGGAAGGTATATGATAAAAGAATATTATGCCGCCGTATAAAATTGTACTATGGTAGAAAATGGCTTAAATGAAATAGCGACTATCGTTCAGATTTTGGTTTTTATTTTTTGTTTTCGGATAATTGTTGAACACACTTGCAATATATCATTTAAAAGAAGAGACTTCAGAGAAATTTTGATGTTATATTAAGAACTCAACCATTTTTCTAAATATTTTTAAAATTGATTTAAAAATTAACTTTATATTTTTCTCAGACCGTTTTTTGGATTTTGTCGGATCATATCTTTTTTAGCGTTGACTTTTTAATCAAGTTTCATGTTTATCTGAATAAGCATGTATTTGAGATAATAGTAAAATTTTAATGTATTTGATTGGTTGATAAATAAAAAAGTTATAGACACTAATAGGTAAAATTTTGGGATTTTTCCGATTTTTTTTTAAAAAATCCTAGAAAAAAAAGTAACACCCTGTATACATTTTGATGTATGGAAACGATGTTGGAAATAGTCCCCTCTATATACCCTACCAGTTTGGCTAACGTTCTTCATAACACCCTGTATATACTCATATTGGTTACTATATTTTTCTTCTCTCTTTTTATAAACATAGTTAAATTTTCTCTTTCCATAGGTGGTGGATAATGGAGTGGCTCTAAAGAGAACCCGTGGCTCCCGAACCAAAACTGGAATGAACAAAATTACAAGTTATATTGGGGAGGGGGGGGGGGGGGGGGCACTGATTAAAGCCTCACCTTGGGCGCCTAAAAACCACGCGTAGGCCCTGAGTCTGCATGTAGAGAAATCTGTTTATCATAAGACGGCTTTGTCCCACTCTGCCCGAAAATTGAATGTTTAAACTATTTTGATACCTTTACTGTTGTGCTGTACCTATATAGGCTTATTTTTTTACTATTTTATTTTCGGGCAATTTGTTTTTTCTATTTAATGGGGGGGGGGGGGGGCAAGCGAAAACCCACGGTACGCCTCTGCACTGGACCCCTATTCTGTAGCAAGTGTAGGGTAGTCACTTGAAAAGAGTGACTATTAGGCGATACATTTTGTATGAAAAACGTCTCTATGCGATTCTCGCATTCGATACGTATCTATAGACGTTTTTCATACAAAATGTATCGCCTAATAGTCACTTTTTTCAAGTGACTACCCTACACTTGCTACAGAATAGGGGTACTGATAACTTTAATTATGACGATTTATTGTGGGCCGTTTCCAATTTGCGAAGTAGCAAGTGTAGTATACGCGTGGGTGCCAAATTACAAGTAGTCAACACCTGTGGGCGGACAGAACCAAACTATGAGTTGCTATTGAACTTAAATGAACCATTTCCACTTTGTTAAGTTGAAAGGGTATGTGCGGATGAGGATGCAAAGTAACAACACGGGTAGACAATAGACATTGACAGTGAAAAAAGCGGGTTATATTTTTGCGAAAAGCCTCGCCCCGCCCTCTTTTCCCACATTGCGCGCAAATGATGTGCGCCCATCCTATTTGACAAAGCTCCTCCGGTGACGAAAAAAATAAACATTAAGGATTACTTTTGTGATTATGGCAGCAGGATAAGCCAAAAAGAAGAAGAAGATTTTGAAATGCAATTTTTCCCGCAACTCGCACCTACAGTACAGTTTTAACTTACAATAATTTACATACAGTACGAAAATCGGCACCGTAGCCTCTAGGCTACTAGCCACTTTTTCCTTTCCCAATTCTTATCGATCCAACCATTTTTTTAAAATTAAAACAATATAAACCCCGTTTCTAAAGCAAATAATCACTTGTGTGATTTCGACTTGTATATTTTGTGTTTATGTTATCATACGGAATAAAATTACAGCATTACATTATGCATAAAGGGATTAGTTAAAATAAGCCAAACATTATATCAAGCTAACAGTTTCAAAAGCACTCAATCTGGGTGGAGGTCTTTAAATAAAAAAAATAAGTTAAAACTTTTTTACAATATTTAAATTCATGATTTTTCAAAAATAGGCAGAGGGAAATATAATTATTTTGATAAGTGTGATGCCATCTTTATATGCTTATCAATAGTATATAAACTTAACTTGGAATTATCTATGACATTTTCGCCTCGCTTCCTTTTCCGTTTTCACGAGAGCAGTGATCATGCCGGTTGGTCTTGTTTTACGATTTTAATATATTTTCTATTGTTATTTCTAGTAATATTTGAGTTTAAAGTGTTAATACGAGTGTATTAAATATGTGTCGATAGAAATTTGTTACTTGAGCTGCTCGGCTTGTTCGCCGTTTCTCATTAAAATTTGGTTGTGGCTGTCGCCACAGTTACACATGGCAGA
Source organism: Mystacides longicornis (assembly GCA_963576905.1). Classification (NCBI taxonomy): domain Eukaryota; kingdom Metazoa; phylum Arthropoda; class Insecta; order Trichoptera; family Leptoceridae; genus Mystacides; species Mystacides longicornis. Next base: position 9,566,618 of record OY756432.1, read on the forward strand.
TTTTGACAGACCTCATGCCCATCGTATAATTATCAGAGTCTTGTGAGGTTTCAAAATGACAGAAGTGATATTATTAGTGTTCACGTACACATTTTCATCCAATTAAATTGCTAATTCTGTAAATTCCTGCCCATATTTATTTCGCCACTGTGTCATAACCTCTATTCTCTGCCATGTTTTGTTTTTGTTGAATTGGATACCATTCAATCATTTCATTCACTGAGAACTTCTGTTGATACTTTTTCAATACTCAATCACGTATTAATGCGCCTAGTAATGGCCTGTGTGATTCGATTTTGTAATTTCACAACTAATTGAATTGTTTGTTTTAGCTCGCAATTGATCTTTTGCACCCATCGCCTGCCGCCGAGAAGAGGCGTCACAAGTTAAAGAGACTTGTCCAACATCCTAATTCATATTTTATGGATGTAAAATGCCCTGGTTGTTATAAAATTACCACAGTGTTTAGCCATGCACAGAATGCCGTTATTTGTCAAGGATGTTCCACCATACTCTGCCAACCAACAGGAGGACGAGCTAGGCTTACCGAAGGTGAGAGATTATTACTTTCGTTTATTTCGTTACAATTTATTTCAATATGTTGTTTACAACTGTCTTAAAATCTATTCAGAATTTCATAAAGTTATGCAACATTAGATCCATACTTTCCTAGCGTTGTGAAATTGTACACAAGCCTTGTTCCTTAATGCGGTAAAAATGAGTTTTAGCGTCGTGAACATTTCTATTCGAATTATCCACAACTGTCATTTCTTATGACGTTTGGCGTTTCCATGGATTTTTATATAAAGGAATTTTTAATATAATATTGTATTACTTTGAATAAATTCGGGGGTAATTAGAAGAGGGGTAGGGGGGGCTCTGCCCCCCAAACCCCCCTTCCTAATTATAACCTAACCTAACCCAATTATATAAAATAATACAAAGCTTGCTAACGCTAACATAAAATTGAACACTAATACAATAAAAAATCTATGGAAACGCTAAACGTCATAAGAAATGACAGTTGTGGATAATTCGAATAGAAATGTTCACGACGCTAAAACTCAAGTTTACCCTTAATGCTAGGTTAGTTTATTAGTAGAGTAACTCCAAAAATTTTGTAGGATGTTAGTCCAGTGAATCCAATTTTTCGGGCTGGCATTCCTATCGGTCGTCGGTCACTTGCTAGATGTGTCAGAACTTATAGTTTTAGTTGAGCTTTGAGCTCCTTTTGTTAACAAAACTTTTGTATTACTGACTGATCATTTAAAAACCCAAGAGCAGAGTATTTTAGGTATTAAATAACGCCACTTAAACTTGAGTAAGAAATAGGCTCAAAAATGTGTTGTATCCTTTAAACAAACCTTGAAAAATGGCTTTTTTAACATAAATTGAAGTGTTAAAAAAATGGGTAATCATTTACTTCGTGGGCTTCTTCGATTTTTGACAAAACCCTTCTAAATGAATTTGTTTCAACCTAACAGAGTGTAGTGCTATCATTCGGGGAGGTGTCCAAAGAGGAAAGGGGGGGTTCCACCCCCCCCAAGCCCCCTTAAAAACTATGTTCCAACCTTAACCTAACCTATTCAAATCGTAGTCTTATCTTTCGAGGATGTTATCAAATCCCCCTAATCTTTCCAAATTGACTAACTAAACGACAATGAGCAAACAATATCTTCATTTTTCAAACAAAAACACCAATTTTAGAATCAAAAAATAAAATGTTACTCCATGAAAGAAACGTTTGTATGAGAAAATAGGCAACTTTTAAAATTGATTTTTACTTAAAATTGGTTGATAAAATACTTCAAATGTTATCAAATCAATCCATAACATGCTTATTTACCAATCTGCATAATATAAATTTGATATGTGTTTCATATAAAAAATCGAAGAAGCTCGCAAAGTAAATAATTACCAAAATTCGAGAATTCTCATGATTAGGAGTATTACGGACTTAAATATTACCACCTAATTGCGAACGTTGTTAACGTAAAGCGATGACACTAAGCCAGCCTTCTAAATAACAGTAGAAGACGGTCGTAAGCCCGTAGTGGTTTGTTCCATTTATAAATCGACCATCAGTAATGAATTGTTACATATTCATTAATTACCAAAAAATGTATTGTGCAATCATGAAGATCAACTCCACCAAAGCTAGAAATTCCCCAGCCCCTTTCATAACTCAGGATACAATAAAGGCTTAAGTTCCACCTTAACGGTGAAGAGCACATTAAGCTACGCTTATCAAAATTATGCAATTTACGAATTTGGGGCTTATCCTACTCGTTAAGTTAAGGGATACCCTGGGGTGTCCTCAACAGGGTAAAGCTCGCTTAACTCAGTTATTCGTAAAATCCATAAAACCAAAACAACAACACAAACAATGGCGCGCGTCCCGGTGAACATGACAGATGTGGAGCTTAATGCATAGATAAAACCACGATAAAAGAAAAGTAGGACTACCAACTTAACCATATCTACGGCTTAGCCAAGTCGCAGTTGAATTTTGATAGATATTCTCGTGTGAGCGGTAAGCTCCACTTAACTTGTAAGCTTCCTCAATAAAGCTCCAGGATAAGCTACAAATTGTAATTTTGGCCCTTGATGTTGTAAAGCAAAGTTTTTCTAACTGCAGTGTTTCATCGTCATATTATTTTGAGGAGTAAAATTATACCTACTTTATTTGATTTGTGAGGGTCAATTTTGAATTGTGTTCAGATTTTATTCTCATGAAATATTTCTTACATTTAATTGTATTAATTAGTGTACATATTCGTACATTTAATATTATCCAATGTATCACTGAAACACATTCACTGTGTAGGTGGTGTAAAAAATTTTGATAAATTCGTGCCCTCTAAGAAATATGCACCTCTATGCTCATTTTTCACCGTGAGCTCCCTCAAGATTCTCCTCCCATCTTCTGTTAACCTGTCATATTGTCATCCGTATCTCAACAAACCACATATTTTTTCTTTTTCCACGGATGAAATCTTCTTTTCTTTTCATAGACTGAAGAGTCTTTTCTGTATTGAATCTGTGAAAAACAAAATATGTTCTACAGAGTAGTTAGTTAAAGGTATATTGTATAAAAGATAAATTATCATTACAGAGTAATTTCAAATTCTGTTGCACCTTTTGACATGAATGCTCATTATTTGAGATAATCTTTGTTATCAGATTTATCTGCAAGCCCTGGTTTAGTATTTGAAATTGTTTTGCATTGATGGGGTCATTGTAATTGCCTTGAATTTCTCCTTAAGGGCAATATCCATTTGATTTTGATTAAGTCGATAAAAAATTTAAATTATCCTTTCAAATAATATGAGATATATCTCACATCTTTTTGAAAACGAGCAAAATTTCATAGCCCCACCTAAATACTGGCGCTGATAAATGTACACTCATCTCTAATGCATTGGGTTCCAAGGGAGCTATCTGACAGGACGGCCGTCTTTCAAAATTATGAAAATATGTTTTTTTATTACTAGGGTAACAATATTGACAATGTTCTAAACGGACACATTCACCGCTGTTTACAGCAGTACCGTATAGGAAAATGGACCATAAGAAAGCATTTGTTTTTGAACCCTTAAAATGTCTTTTCTGTGTGAATCTTGTTTAATGTATAATGGTTGTAGCTAGAGTGTATACTACTAGACCACATAGAACTGTGTGTAATGGGATTGTTTTTTCTATTTCCAGGATGTTCGTTCAGGAAAAAACAACACTGAATTCTTCCCATGAGTTTGCTTAGGGGAGTGTGCGGATGTGTTTACATTATAATGTTTGATTTACTTTACAATTTTATGTATAAATAAACAAGAGTTTGACACTCCATTTGTATTTCTTCTTGTATTCTCTCACACCCCTTTCTCTTTTGTCAGCTTTTTCTGAATGCAATTTAATTAAAGAAGATCTGATAAAGCAGCCTGTCATCTAACTCTGCTGAACCTGTGTGGTACTGTGACTGTTCATTTGCATTACCGCCTTTTGTATCAAAATTTTATAAAAAAGGGCATTCTTCAATATTGTACATTATACTCGATAATATATGGAAAATACTGCCACAAGGTCTGTGGTGTAAATGTGTCATTTGATACTATATTTTCAAAAAAAAAGTAGACTACCATTAATTAGTAAAAATGCCTTCTGGATTGGGAATCTGCTAACTGCATGATGAGTGCCTCCTTTAAGATGAGGCAAAACACTGACTGTCGTCTTATGTTATCCCCATACAAATAATTATGTTAAGAACTGTTGTTTTGACAGTCTAGATTTCACAGACGCCATTTTTTTGTGGCAATGATTTAAGAACATTGCTCCTTAATAGTAACTTCATCATTATTTAAAAAGTGGTTATCTGCTTATGATTTCAACCTATTTGAAGTGTAATGAATAGGCAAGTTTACCTTAGTTTTTAAACCACAATAATAAATGCAAGGAGAATGAACTCGTCTGGACTTCCTCACGTGGCATTGCACAGCAACCTTATAGAAGACCACCAAAGAGATGGCGAGACAGCTGGGAGTCAATATCACAGAAGACTAACCTTTGGATTGCAGGCAAGGCCTAAATTTAATTAGAAGTGCATTGGTATATGGCTGTATATTGACTGGTATTCTCAAATTCACTTTCCAACTCAACGCAAGAAGCTCTTGCTTAAAACTTAATCGGTTGCCAGTAGTTACGCATCTAATGTATTGGATAAAACATTTTCAGAATAGAGAAATGTCAAGTCTCAATAAAAATTGGATACGACGCAACTCAATCGTCTGTTTTTCATTTCAGAATAACAATCATAATATGTATAGTGGAAATAAAATACGCACTAAACGCCAAAAATGAAAAAAATGAGTTGAGTATGAGGAAATGTTCTATAAACCATTGTCAATAGCCTAAATATTGCACTAAGTCCATATCGATGATCTAAAGGCGTAAAAAAACAGATCCAAAAATCATCATAGTACTATGTCTGTATGGGGGAAAAATCAGTTTTATTAGATTATCTCGAAATGAAGTTTTTGGCGTTTAGTGCGTATTTTATTTCCACTATACATATATTCACACATTTGTAAGATACAGGATGTAGTTTGTTGTAGACATTGTTTAATCAACTGAACCTCTTGTTTTGTTAAATAGATAATGCTTGATAAGAGATGGTTGGTAGACCAGCGGTTACGACGCCGGTGTTCATACAGTTTCGTGCGGAGGTCGTAGGTTTGAATCCCGGCCGTGCCGACCATTTCCGTTTTCACGACACAAGCCTTTGCTTAGTGTGAAAGATGTCAGAAAGTGTATTTGTGTTCACTTCGAGTGAGCACAGATTCTTTTTTTTTTATGTTTTGTAAAAATTTTTACTATTTTTTATTTATATATTTATTTCTTTGGTTACCGGTTTCGGCTACCAGCCATCATCAGACCAAACTTAAAACATATAGAAAAAATAGTGAGCACAGATTCATTTAAAAAAAAAATAAATAATGAAACCAGTGTTTTAAGTATAGTAAAGTCAGTTAATATTTCCAGTTTTGAAGCATTTTCTTAGTGTGAGCTTAAACTTAACGAACATAGAGCCAGAGTTGGAAATAGAGTATACACTTTTTAGGTTGATATTAGACACCATGGAAACAATAACAAGTACATAATAACTCATTATTAATTTTTGTATTTGTAATGGGCGATGACAGATATTTTTTTTTTATTTATTAGCCTTCCACTCATTTTTGATTGATTTAGGGACAGATAACTTGTCCATGTCAAAGATCAAGAAAATATACTCTTATTTCCAGCTCTGGCTCTATGTTCATTTGGTGTTATCGCACCCTTAGCAGAAAGTAATAGATAAATAAAAAAATTTGCTTTTTTCCACTGAAAGTTAATGGTCGCTGAAAAATTAATTGGTGGTAAAGCGCTTTTAAGTTACATAACTATTTGAACTTCGTGTCTCTCCGAATTCATTACATTATCACCAAATTATAGTCTCACTGGCCTCGTCCAAAATGAGCACTCCTTACACTATCACAACTTGCGCATTACAGCTTGTGTCATGGAGAGTTAAGGTAGTCGACAATGGGGTTTGAGTCTACAACCTTCAAAATAGTAACAACCACGGCATAATGGATCTCTTTTATTGAAATAAAGATCCTATCAAATTATAATCTAGAAAATGGGTTTGTATCTAACATTACTAATATTCAAATTGCAAGGATCAGCAATGATTAAAAACAAACGAAAATAAGAGAAAAAAAAACTGAATTATAATGTTGATCAAAACCAGTTTTGTTAATCTGATATGATTTATACAGCAAAATTTTACATGTGAAATTTTCTTAAAATTTGAGTGTTTGCCATGCTACCTATCTCCGATTTAAATGGGAATATTTGAGATGCACACTGCTCACCATTTTATGGTATCCTGGACAAAATACTCTAAATTATTTTAGGATAATTTACAACAACACAATCTAGGATGAGTAAATAAAAACTTAACCATTTTTTTTTAACTTTTATAATATTAATCAACAAAAAACCTTTATCACAATATACAATTATTATCAACTTTTTTAAGTCAAAGTGGTTTGATTCGAGAATATTTTGATAAAGCATTAATATTACTAATTCAACAGGAAATAAACTAAAAAAAATTGTCATTTATGATAGAATGTCATATTACATAACAATATTTTTTTTTTCAATATTGGCAATCCAAACCCTCTGGGCTGATTTATGCCACATAACAATAATAATATAAAATGAAAATTTGTTGAGATATGGCCTATAAATTTTTATTAGAGAAAATTGAAAAAATCTTTAGCCAAATTTTTACTTAAAAATATCAAAAATATAAATAATAGAGTGATAAACTTTATATATATTTTAAATTTTTTATAAAAATATAATACAAAAAAGTATTATTTTGCAAATTAAAATATTTAAAATTCAATATTTTGTCACACAGCTCTTTAAAAAAGTAAATTCTGAATAATTTGTATATAGTTGAAGAATTTAACTATTTGGCAATAGGATTAAGTGAATTTGCAGGTATTTTGTTTTCTGTCTATAAAAAAAAACTCTAACAGCAAAATCACATTGGGACATTTCATAACAGAGTTTGGTTCTTAAATTCAAAGTTAGCAGAGAGCCAATTTACTACCAATGCTCCGAAATCACTTGAATAATTATTTTTAAGGTACCTAGGTAGCTTATAAGCTGAAAGAAAATTTGTCAGCTATTATCTAAAATATTTTGTGCCTATGGTCACAATAAGCTTTTAAGATTTCATGGGATGTTGTGAAATGTGAGTAAACAACAACAAAAAACGGTGTATCACAAAAATGTGCTATGATATTGTTTAAGTACTTAAAAAAAAAACAGGATCATTCTTGTTTATGTAGATAAAACAATAAAAATAAGTACAAGTCAAAATTTACAAATTCCTAATAAATTGTGTAAGTACATACTTAATTTTTTATTAGGATTAAATCTCATTATAATCTAATTTTTCATAAAAGAAAGCTATACTATTATATTTTATTGTAATTATTTTGAGAGTTAAGATATATTTCATTTTGAGATTATTTACGAAATTATATCTGCTTTTATACAAGAGATTATTCCTAACTATCAGTGGTGAAGCGTCCATACGAGGGGATTCCTTACAGATTAACCAAATGATCAGAAACAGTTATATTTTTTTTAACCAAAATTGTTATTTTGATGTAGTGATTAATTTATTTTTGCCATCAAATTTTTTTTGCCACTGCTAGCTACAACAAGTTTTGAATTTCTTCTAACTTAAATAGTTTTTTTTTTTCGATAAATTGGAAATATTAATTCAAAACTTCATCTCTCTTACATTCGTTATAAGTTTGTTCCTTGTTCTCCTCAATTTACTAATAGGGTCTAAGATCGTGATATAATTTTAGGAGTTATTAACTATTGAAAAAACTATGTTTTTTATATGTTTGATAGTTCGGATTTTCCAATTCATTATCTGCATTAAGTATGTCATTTTTTATGGCGGTTTTTAACTCCTCTAAAGAATTGAAATTCATCTCCCCTCGTAGAAATGCTAGAATACATATTTTCAATTCCGATCCATAAAAATCTTCATCAAACTTGTGCATGATGTGAGTCTCCTACAAATGAAAATAAACATTTATTAGTATTGAGACAAACCTGAAAACCTTATCTACTGTACAAAATGATCCACCAAACTAACTCTCTATTTTTCCCTAAAAAAGTTATAGGAGGGAATATTTATCGCCACAGAATATATGGGCAAAGTATGCGGCCTTATGTCTCTTGACAGTGGTCAGGAGGTTTCTTTTTTTTTGCATCATTCTCAGGATTCTCGCATTAGGGCCACTACAGACTGGCAACTTGCTTAAAGTCATTTGCTTTCAATGAAGCACACGGTATTGAATGTTGTTGTTTACTATGAACTTGTTTAAAGCAACTAAACGGTTGCTTTAAACAAGTTGCCAGTGACCCACAAAATAGCATCCTTCTATATAATTACATCTCAAATGACTCTTTTTGGTTTAACTTAGATTTTGAGAGTTCAACCTTTCACTTCATTTAACAACACCAATAGGACATATTATAATTTTACAGCTCTCCCTCGAGTCCTACTGTTCAAATTGCAATTGCATACAATTGGACCTCATGATCTCAATTCTGATTTTTATTCCGGTTTCTGTATTCTACTCATTGTTCAGCGAGCATCCCAAATTATTTTTTTGGAGCACCTAATATTGCAATTTATTTATAGGCCCAAACTCCTTTCCAGAATGCTGTAAGTACCTAATTGATAGGAAGTAGCATCAGATAAAATAATTATTTTGAACCAAATATAATTTTGTAAATTATGTAAACAAGTAAGATTGTTCATTGGTTGAAAGACAAAAAATTTAACTCTTTCCATTAAATTAAAAAAGATTTTTGTTTAAGTAAAATTACAAACATATCAGTGGTGACAGATTTTGAGTGGATAATCAATCTGATATAATTATTATGTCAAGATGGCTCTGATAAATTCCCTTATCTTAGTAGCAACAGGTGAAGTTACTAAAAGAGTTTCAAAATTTCTGATCAACGGACATGGATCAGATACTGTCTCTACATTTCATGAATAAATTTACATATATTTTACTTGTGTTAAATATTTAAGAACAACAAATGGTTCTTGAGTAACATAATAATAATAAAAATTAATGTTCAAAAAGGAATAATCCGAAACAACAATCAAAATAGTTCAACATCAGTTTCAAATATTCCTCTTTTAGATAATCATAATTACAAATATCTTGGTTTTCAACAAAATCTGGTTTTAAACAAACACAAAATTATAAAAAATATATAATTAAAACACCTAATATCATTGATAAATGTCGTGCATGTGGCCAAACGGGAGAAACACTCAGACATATTTTGTCTGGGTGTCCTCTCCTGTGTGGTTCTGAGTATCTGCACAGACATAACGATGTGGCTAAAATAGTTCATCAAAAACTTGCCTTGAAATATGGTTTACTCGATTTTGAAGTACCTTATTATAGGTACACCCCAATTTCGGTAATGCAAAACAATAATACAAAGTTATATTGGGATATACCAATACAAACTGACCGAACGATTAACGCAAATCGTCCGGACATTGTATTGGTTGATCGTAGGAACGGGATAACGTATCTCGTGGATATCACTGTACCGTATGACGAAAATTTGAAAAAAGCCGAACAAGACAAGATAATTAAATATCTTGATCTTGCTCACGAAATCAAGGATATGTGGCATACACCAACCACACACATAATACCTATAGTGATATTGACGAATGGAGTTATTCCTAAGTCTCTTAAAGACAATCTAGGGAAACTTGGCATCTGTTGTGGTCTCAGATATGCCATCCAAAAGGCAGTTCTATTGTCCTCATGTAGGATGTTAAGAAGGTTCCTTTCTCTGTAGTTTGAAGATCTCTCACGATTACATTACATCGTGATGTATCATGAGAGATAATACCGATATTTTTATATTTAGTATATAGCATTGTATTTAATTTAAATTTTTTTTTTTACAATGATGTATGCTTTATATGATATATTGTGATTTAATGAATAAATGATTTGAAATAATAATAATAAACACTTTATTGGCATGAATATACAAAAATAACAAACCAAAATTGGCGGGCTTATTGCCTGGGGAAATTTCTTCCAACCAACCTATTACAAATAACATACTCAAGAACCAATCGTTTTTCCATATATGTACTTCAGTCAGTTGAAAGTGAATTGCAGTTTTCCACACATAAAATGACTCACATCTGACGGGCGGTGCCAAGCGTTGCAGTGAGTTCGGCTGAGCAGAGAAGTTGAGAGAAAAGACCAAAGTACGATCCAGTGTTGCTGGATTGCATATAACAGCGTTCCACGTGTCCGTGGTAAACAGGAACAGTTATTTTATGGAAAACCATTATATACTAAATGTAATTCTAACAGACAATAATTAAGTAAAATATTGTACTCGCCATGCTCTTGTGTTCGTTATTGTAATAAGGGCACCAGCCAACATTCATGACCATTTTATATACAGGGCCATTGTTTAGAGAAGCCCATCCACAGTAAACTCCTGTAGGAAATTCCTTAGGCAGAGCATCAACTACACTCAAAGGGTAATTTGCTAAAAATAAAATATGTAACTCTTAATACCTATAAAAGTATAATTAATTAAGGAAATATTTAAATAATTGATAATACATAGGTACCTGTAGGACAACCAAGCTGTTTAGAGCCTCGTCCAAAGCCTGTTATTACTTCTCCTTTTGTGAAATAAGGAAGGAACTTTGAGGACATTGTAGAAAACTAAAAGTGAAAAATGATACTAAGGACTAAAGCATTGAATTATTTTACAGTGGAGTAATTATGATTCTTCAATAGAAATTATTACTCTCGATCTAAGTGCAAATCTCAAGGCCATACTCTTAAGGAAAAACTCAATTCATATTATTAATTTCAATTCCATTCCATCACCCAAGTAATGACAACTGCAAGACACTTGTAAGACTTCGACACAAGAGAGCCCAAGAGAGCCAACCAACTAGTAGCACGTATCGACAAATAATTCATTACATATTATTACTCAGCTCATCAGCTTTTGACGTACACTTCACAAACTTTGTATTTTTATCTATGTTTATAACTTCGGATTTGATAAGAATTCGAAATATAAATTATTATTCACAAAAAAAGAAACATAAAAAATATCTAATAACTAAACAAGACGTCAATTATCTAAATTTCTACTGTTTTAATAATTGATAACGTCAATGAATTATTTTAATTCCAATTTTAAGATTTCCCTGAGGCTTTTCACAATTTCTACAATAAAAATGACATATGGTAATAATGTTGCCAATGCAGAAAAATAAACAGCTGTTTGTGATGTCGACATTACTTTTTACTCATGACGTCAAACTACCGCTTCAGTGCTGCCAGGTAAAGACAAAACCCTTCCTCTTCAGGTAATTTTTTTATTGGTTAATCTTCAGAATAAACAAAATTAACTTTAAAACTTCATTATTTATGAACGTCTATAAATATGTAAAAAGCTGTTAAAATTTCAGACTGTAAAAGTTGTTGATGTTACCAGAGCCGTAGCCATCAGGAGTTCATTATGGGGGAAGGGGCGGAGTCCTTTCCCTTGTGATGAGGTTTCAGACCCCCCTACATATTATTTTAGATACAATTTAATGGTGTTTGACCATTTTCGAATTCAAACCATTATGCTCATGACTTTAGCAGTACTCATGCTTACTTTCAAGAGCATACTCGGGTGCGTTAATGTTAATTTTTCCACCGCCACCCCCTCTTTTGAGGTCATGTGATTCATACTATTCATAGAGGTCCCAATCAAAGTAGATATTATATTATAATCCTAAAATATTTTAGAAATTATATACTAACGTAAATATAACGGTGGAGTTTGAACCCTTAACCCCCTGGCTATGACCTTGATGAATGGATCTTCCTTGTTTTCGAGGGACCCTGATGGTAGGAAGAACAGCTCTCCCTTTAAAAAACAAATGTTTTTCGGTATCGTAGGCACATAATATTATGTCCCGGTGGCCATGTCCATCTTCTCTCAATAATGGTAGAAGACCGGGAATAACCGGAATAATTGGAAAATACGAACGTTTTGAAAATATTATATTTATATGTATTTTAGTACTTTTCATTGACCTAATATTTTGCTCAGTTCAGCCATTTATGTATTTTTAGCTAGCAACATCAATGATGGCGGAATAAGTTTGTCGCATAGATCTGTCCACGATCTGTCCAAGATCTGGCATAGATAACGTTGTTTGTCGTGACATGATTTTGCTTTATGGGATATTTTAGTTTCTTGTTTTACTAAGCTAAGGGAATTTGATCAATCTCAAATAGCAGAAATCCGAAATGCACGGACAATATGTGTTTTTTTGATCTAGCTTAACAGTTTATCGTGTTGAATGTGATGTGCTAAAGTGCGTTATTATTAATTTCATTATCGCTGGACAGCTCAGTGTTTATTTATTTTGGTGAATATTCTTGTAAATTTTTGTTTTAGATGGATAGTCACAACCGTCCTAGAGAAGCTGGAGCGTGGTCTTTGGATGATGGATCATCACTTGCTGATATTTTAGGTACAGCTTTTACATCCAGCGTTGATCAACCGACATTAAACAGTGGTGAGAAATTTTTACGAATTCTTTTCCGTAATCCTCTTACCAGTCATCAACCGCGTTAGTTTGTTCATGTTTTTCTTGTCTACTCAAGCATAATCTCGAGATGTACGTTGTAAAATACAAAATGAAACAAAATGCCTATTTTTAAAAGTCTAAATGTTATCACTTAGCATTAATATTTTCCTTATCTCAATGTTCTCAATGGTTTTATTTGTATTGCATGTATTGTCATAAAAACGCAGTGCAAATCCATACATTGAAAATACTTCAAACGTTTCTTGTGACTTTTTGGTAAATCAAGTAGTATTGTATCAGTTTTATATGGCTTTATTTAATTATTTTTAATGTTTTAGCAGTTTATTATATTATACTAGCTGCTAAACCTATCAGACAAGTATAAAAAAGGGTCATTGGTCATTATAAAATTTCCTGATGAGTTAGATTTTCTACTATAGAACCTACCATTGTTCAAGTCTTTAAATCTTTCATGTATTTCAAAAGAGCATTCTTAGTGCCCGATATTGTGGTCTATCAATATAGATGCTGTTTTGGACGTTTGAACTGCCTCTAAATTTTATCTTAACATTGTGTTGGAGAGATACTGTATTAGGGAAACAAGTATGAATTGCTATTGCCCAGAATCATGCACAATGAAGTGCTCTTGTTATCTGGCTATATTCCTAGTAGAGAGCCCAAAGGAGTAGTTTAGAATATGAATATTTTTTTAATATTTCCAGATGATATGGACTGTGAAACTCTCTTTGCTCGAAGTGATCAAGACATGGAAGTCTATCCTTTGTCACCCACCGATTCGGAAACCAACATAATGCCTCCCATACAGCACGTCCCTTGCAATCTAACTGCTCCCATGGAAGCCAATGCTACATATAGATATGGCATGTCCGTACATTCTATCAACGCCACCAATGCGCCTTCAGACCTTAGAGTTTCAGTACCATCTAATGGTTCCCACTATGCCATGCCTGTGAGTGACAGGAGACTTTACTATCGCAGTCACCAACCAGTTACTAGCACCTCATCAACTAATTTTGTTTTGTATCCAAGTTCTACCTACACTCAAGTAGTTCATCAGGCCCCATCGGAACCTCCACTGTACTCTACTTATAGAACCAAACCGGATTCACATTATTTTCATCCGCTGTACGACTGTGCCCCGTATGGCGGTGATGATATGGACGTGTCTCGCGGTGCTTTCACTCACGCAGACGGACCCGATAGATGGCTGGCACAATCCCCAGGGAGAAATCGTCCTCACACAGAGTATGAAGTATTTCCAGAAAGAGGGAGACGCAGAGTTCATCCATTGCCATATCATGATGAGAATATACTGAATTTGAGTAGCAATTCTAGAATAAGGGATGCCACACATGACTATGCCGGCCCTAGTAATTTCACAAACTATTTGCACAGAAACGACGAACGTGATGTGTTTGTCGTCAACAATGGAAGACCTAATAGAAATGAAACTTGCAATAACGAGACTATATCTACTATTGATGTTAGTTCTGGAGATGACGAAGAAGGAACGCATACTCCTAGGAAAAAAGTTCTTTGGGAGAATTCAACTAGAAATTCATCGAAGGACGTAAATGCAGCTCAGCCTAAGTTTCAGGAGTCCAATAATAGAGTTGAGGCAGATAACGAAGATAGAAAACCAAATGTCAGTAGTAACGAGTCCACTGCACAACGCGTCAAGCAAGAAGGATGCAGTTCATGCAAAACAAGACCTCATCAAAATTGTTGTCATAAAAAGTGTAAGCACGTGTGCTGTAGGCATTTTCATACTGGGCGGCGTAGATCCAATGATAGTCATAGTTCGGAGCACTCTTACAACTGTCAAGAAAGGCCTTGCACTTGTCAAAAGTGTTTCCCATCATTACCGACTTCTAGTCGATCAAATAGGGCATTTACTACTGTCAAAGAAGAATGTTCCTCGCGCCCCAAAACATTAACAAATTGTTTATCTAATACTTGTAAAGGAAAATGTTTACCTGTACAGAATAATCAAAAAGATACGAGGCTGCAAGAATTTTCAAATACCGAGACCAACCACTATAGTGAACAACGTCAATGTCCCCCCAATTCTTCGCATACACATAAAGAAAGCCCGCAACATTCCAACTGTGATAGAAATGATAAATCGCCTTCATTAATAGGCCGAATGCTACCACAACTCAGGGATGAGGTGCCCTCGAATAGTTGTATAGTCGTTAAAGCAGAAACAATGGAGTGCAATCCAGTTAAAGTGAAGCAGGAAAATAAAATTAAAGAAGAAGCCATAAGTTTGGATTCTCCATCAACTAGTAATGCTGGCGTATCGAAGCGAGACATAGACAAAAGTATCTCTATTAAGACTGAATCTATTGAACCTAAAGAGGTAGTTAAATCAGAAGCCTTTTCTCCTAAACCGTCCACATCCAGTCAGATAGATTCATGCGAAGTAGTCGTCGTTAAAACGGAGGTCAAAAATGAAAGTGACGCCTCAAAACCGAGTGGCAGTTTGTGTAAAAATTGTTCAGTGGCGGAAGATGGACCTTCGACTAGTCAGAAAAATATTAAAAACGAGGTTGATACTAACAGTAGTGCAGAGCCACAAGTGGAAATAGTTCCAGCGGAACCTGTTCCCGGTACTAGCGGTAATAGTGATACTTCCAGGATAGCTTCACCATTTCACGAGGTAAATCAAATAAACATATTCATTAAACTAATATTTTCTTTCCTATCGTTAAATTTGTAAAATATTATGAATTTTCAGTTTAAGCCGGATGCTTCTCTATCCGATGCACCTCTGTCGGCTCCAGATCTTCAACTTGATTGGGTTTCCGACGTATTTAGCGATGATTCTAACCAATATTCTAGCGATGACGACAATGTGGTAATGGTCTTAGATTCTTCAAAGGTTAGTTCCATAAATTTTTAATCTTTCTTGTTATTGTGATCCAAGTCAAAAGTAGTAATTTAAATGTATTACGTACAAGAAGTGGTACAGGGAACAAAGTTTGCTACATCTAAATCTATAATATAAAAGAAAGTCGGGTTAGTGCGAACACTTTACTCGAGATTGGCTGAACAGATTCTTCCGATGTTTGCTTTATTGGATTCTTCTCCACTCTGGATAACAGAATAACGTTGAAAAATAGATAAGAAATAATCGATTCTCCCTTTTGCACCCCATATGGAGGCAAGAGCTCTCCATGCGCTTGATCTTGCGCATTTTTTTATGAAATAATGCAAAATATAATATTAAAGTTATTATGGAACGGATTTTCTGCGACGCCTACGCCATCTATGAAAAAATTTAAAACAACATAATTGTTTACTTGACAACCATTGACATTAAAAATATTGATACGCAGATTTTTTATGGAAATTTTTTAAAGGTTTCAGAAATATTTTTTTATTACTAAACATTCGAACATAATATTTTAAACGTATTTTTGTATAAATAACAAATTTGAAATCAATATACATAGTAAGGACTACAGGACAACGTCTGTCGGGAAAGCTAGTTAGAAATCTAGAATAATCCGTTTTCGTTGCAAATACTTCTTCTTTTTATGGATCTTGACGATCTGTTTATGCCGTCGTTTTAGCCTCTTAAGAGGTCGACTGCCAAGTTTCTCTCCATCGCTTTGGTGGTCTTCCCGGGGACTCCTTCCTTCAGTTCCTTTGAAGGGCAGAACGTCGAGTTCTGTTGTCCGACATTCTGTTCCCGCTTTTATTCCAGTGCTGCCCTAGTTGCCCTCCCTATCATTTGACTTTATCCTTGTTCCTTAAGCGATCATGCAGTGTGTTTCCAGTAAGCATCTCAGTCTCTTCATTTCGGAGCTTCTCAGTCGGGACGTGAATACGAGTGTGTTCTGTATTTGGGTGGGACCAAAGTTGTTTGAACGGTTTCCTTATCTTTCGTCTGTCTCTTTCCATCTTATTGCTTTGAATGATTGTTCGAAGAGAGATAGCAATAAAAAAATTTAATAAGTTTTCAACTTAGTTTCATTGCCCCATTTTATGAGGAGGTGCTTCTTCTAGTACTCAGTATATTATATGTAATAGTTCAATGGACAAAAGAGAGAACGAGGTAGGTATACGAGTGACCCTAGTACCTACATACAATTCCCAAGAACAATGAAATATTATTTTTCGCTGTGAGATGCATTATTGTATTTTACATTTAAAGCGAAACATATATGACCAATGTGATTCTAGAACAATATTATTCTGAGAAATTCCACTGTACCGTTGTTATTATAATTGATTAATTTGCGCTGTCACCAAATATCCCTACTCCTGGAATTCTTTTGATGTTACTGGGCTAGTTTCGTATTATAAACTCGTGTACAAGTATTTCAAAACTTTGTTTTTGTAGAATTATTACTTGACCAATTGTTAAACATCTTGATCATAATATAACACAAACAACAAACTATTTGATGCAAACATTGATGTTTGAAATGGTATTTTTTCCAAATTTGAACCATTGTGGGCTTACAACTGTCGTCTACGCTATTTCGACGCTGGCTTAGTCTGTTCACTTAACGTTTACAATGTTCACTTTTGGTTTGGTCTAACTTGCCTACGGCATGGGATTTTTTTCATGGAATTTTAGAATGACACTATTTTAGATGGAAACTTTATATTATTATATAAAATAGGAGATTTGCATATAATATTTTACGGAACGCTACACCGTAACATAATATTAATTTTTTTTTTTTTAATTATAGTGTATAATTTTTTTAGTACTTACAGTTTTTAATTTCAAAATAAACAGTTTTGTTTGCATTACCTCGCAAATGTGTTATACGCCAATGATCCAATTGAATGCGCGATTAAGATTTAGATGCTAATCTTGCAGGAAAACTTGTATTTCAATTCTCACTTAACGATAAACTGCAAATATATTTGTTCCTACGATAAAAATATATATATTTTTTTATTGAGTTATATACACAAAGGTGAATACAACAAGTGGCTTGGTGTTGCCAATATAAATAAATGTGTAACATGTCAAAAATAAAGATAAATGTGAATGTAATAATGTGATAACCATTCGATCAATGGTGAAAAACACAAAATATACTTTCTAGAAAAAAATAAATTTACAAAATATGACAATATGTATATTGGAATGTTGACAAATTGAATATACAAGACCTGTCTGTCTTTTTTACAGCCCCCTCCGACTATAGTGGATCTCACAAATGAACCCGACGACGAGCATCCACCATGCAGCTTCAACACACAGCCACCTCAGCCGCCACCCAATGTGGAGATCAACGAGAGACCTCCGGTTGGCGCTTTTGTCAGGACAGGGGGATACTCTTTGGGCCCATCCAGATCCAGACATATGCCCCATATTCCACCTCCCAGCCAAGTTCCCAACCTTATGCGCGGCAGGTAAATGTCCTTTTGATAAAATCCAATAAACTTACAGCATAATTTTTCTGCGTAATGAAGCATTTTCGTTATTTACTAGAAACATTCACGTACACAAAATTGTGTTTGACTCATTCCAACTCTCTGTACATAGGTTTTACATACTGTCCGAATTATTTTTTATTTATATTGTTAATGTTAATTTTAGTTGATTCTATCTATTACTGGACGTCAAAGGTGATTACTAAAAAAATTTTTGATTAAACTTTCATTTTTAATTTGGAAACGGACTATGATTACTAAAAAAATTTTTGATTAAACTTTCATTTTTAATTTGGAAACGGACTATCTCCAAGCACCTTCAGCCCAAAACATCAAAGATCTTTCACTGTAAGCTACTTAAAGCTTGTGTCGTGAAAGAGGAAGATGGTCGGCACCTGGGATCGAAACCACGACCTCCAGTACTTAATGATAGGAAAGCCGGCGTTTTAACCGTCAGGCTACTAATCACTTCAATTCGATTCTATGTGGTATGTACTATCAGTTCATTTTAAGAATGTCCAAAATAAATTACCAATTTAATAGTTTTCTGCGCAATTAAGGCGGATCTTTAAAAATGTTGACCAATGAAAAAAGTTTTTCAGCTAAATTTAAAAAATGGCTGACAATCAGGCGGAGACTAAATAAAAAAATACCACCTCAAAAGGGACATGAAAATGTCATTCTCTCGATGAATAGTTAATATTATTATTATTTCAAATCATTTATTCATTAAATCACAATATATCATATGAAGTATACATCATTGTAAAAAAAAATTAATAAAAATAAATTAAAATTAAATACAATGCTATATACTAAATATAAAAATATCGGTATTATCTCTCATGATACATCACGATGTAATGTAATCATGAGAGATCTTCGAACTACAGAGAAAGGAACCTTCTTAACATCCTACATGAGGACAACAGAACTGCCTTTTGGATGGCATATCTGAGACCACAACAGATGCCAAGTTTCCCTAGATTGTCTTTAAGAGACTTAGGAATAACTCCATTCGTCGATATCACTATAGGTATTATGTACGTGGTTGGTGTATGCCACATATCCTTGATTTCGTGAGCAAGATCAAGATATTTAATTATCTTATCTTGCTCGGCTTTTTTCAAATTTTCGTCATATGGTATAGTGATATCCACGAGATACGTTATCCCGTTCCTACGATCAACCAATACAATGTCCGGACGATTTGCGTTAATCGTTCGGTCAGTTTGTATTGGTATATCCCAATACAACTTTGTATTACTGTTTTGCATTACCGAAATTGGGGTGTACCTATAATAAGGTACTTCAAGATCGAGCAAACCATATTTCAAGGCAAGTTTTTGATGAACTATTTTAGCCACATCGTTATGTCTGTGCAGATACTCAGAACCACACAGGAGAGAACACCCAGACAAAATATGTCTGAGTGTTTCTCCTGTTTGGCCACATGCACGACATTTATCAATTATATCAGGTGCTTTAATAATATATTTTTTATAATTATTAGTGACGATGACCTGGTCTTGTATTGCACAGACAAAACCTTCTGTTTCGCTAAATAGTTCACCAAACCTCAACCATCCAGTCGAATCTTCAAGACTTACATGTGATGAATTTTAAGTTTCGAAGAATCGACCGTGGAGAGACTTGCCTTTCCATATATCAACCCGATCTTGTACCCCAATTATCGGTGGTGAAACAGGATTTGATAAATTTAAGGGCGTGTACTTCAAATCACACGCAATGAGGTCTTCATAACCCAATTTATTCCTTGATGAGATAAAGTAAGATTGGAGGAGGTTTATCTCTTTGTTATTCATGTTTTTGATGTTTAACATGCCTCTACCACCAATCTTCCTTGGTATTGGTGATAGGCAGACAGTATAAATACTGATACGCCTATTAAGTGTGGTCAGTGTCAAGGTGTCCATCCAGTCTGTTCTTGAACATATTTATTGATGTTGACTCTATAACCTCCTGCGGCAGTGAATTCCATTGCTCCACCACTCTGTTTGTCAAAAAATGCTTCAGGAAGTTTGTTGAGAAGGATGTTTTTGACAGTTTCATTGTGTGTCCACGCAGGTTGGTGTTTTCATTGAAGGTGAAAAGAGACGGAATGTTTGGACAGGAGTAATGTCCATTCAAGACTTTGAATGTTTCAATTAAGTCACCACGTCTACGTCTTTCTTCCAGTGTGGGCAGCTTCAACAATCTCAGTCTCTCCTCATACTCGAGTCTTGAAAACCCAATTGGCATCTTTGTTGCTCTTCTCTGCACCTTTTCCAGCAGCTCAATATCCTTTCTGAAATATGGACTCCATATTTGGAAACCATACTCCAGCAGAGGGCGTATGTGACTCTTGTACACCTTGAGGAATAGGCCAGGCGTGATATGTGTAAATGCTTTCCGTATTAGATACATAAGTGAGTTGGCTCTTTTTGTGATATCGATAATGTGCTCTTCCCATTTTAATGTGTTGGACACCACAATTCCTAGATCCTTTTGGCTTGCTACTGTTTTTACCACAGTATTGTCCAAAGTGTACTGATATCCTGGATTGTTTTTACCAACATGAAGAACTACACATTTCTCCTTGTTCAGGCTTAGAAGCCATTCCTGTGACCAGCGATGGACAGAGTTCAGATCCCCCTGTAGTGTGTCATAGTTGATTATAGGGTTACCAAAGAACTTAGTGTCATCGGCATAAAAACTTGATGTAGACTCTATTGATTCCTCTAGATCCAGGATGTATAGACAGAACAAAACCGGCCCAAGGACAGATCCTTGGACAATTCCACTGTATATGTCTTTTTGCTCGGAGAGAGAGGATCCCACCCGCACCTGGAACTTTCTGTTGGAGACCCAATCTCGTATCCACCCCAGGAGATTACCCTTTATTCCCAAGCCCTCCAGCTTTAGCAAAAGTCTTCCAATAGGGACACGGTCGAAGGCTTTCTCGAAGTCAAGATAAAATATGTCAACTGGTTCCCTGTCGTCCATTGACTTGGTCCATTCAAACAGACAGTTGAGAAGGTTGGTGACCACTGAGCGGTGCGGTGTGAACCCATGCTGTCTGTGAGATGATATGTGGTTTTGGTCTATAAAGTCTCTGATGCCTTCCACAATGATTTTTTCCATACACTTACACATTATACATGTGAGACTCACCGGCCTGTAGTTAACAGCTTGGAGTTTGTCACCCTTTTTATATATCGGGGTCACTATGGCTCTCTTCCACTGAGTAGGCACCAAGCCACTATCAAAGCTCTTTTGCATAATTTCAGTCATAGGGTGTGCAAGCGTATCGGCGCATTTGATAATAACAATAGCTGGTATACCGTCGGGTCCCATAGCCGTGTCATCTCTAAAAGATTTTAGATATCTTTTGACAGTACCTGGGGTGAAATATATATCTGATATATGATTGCTATTTCTTGTATTGTATGCTGGCATTTCCCCACTGGGTTCTATCACAAATGTTGACTGGAACTGATCTGCGAATACGTTAGCGACATCTCGTGGATCCGTTACCTCCACACCTTCACTATTGTATAGCACTGAGGGAACGGTGACCTTGGATCCAAGCTGCTTGCGAATATAACTATAAAAGTTCTTATTTCCACTGTTGATTATGTTTATCTCAAAAGAGGATCGAGATTTTCTAGTTTCCAACACCTGCTGGTTACTACATAGTCGATACCTTTTATAGTCTTCCTCTGTTTGTGTAATCCTATAGTTGTCCCATAGTTTCTTCTTGGTCCTTGATATCGCCAATATACTTGGTGTAATCCATGGCTTATCCTGATTCTTCTTCTTTGCTTGTTTCTTACACGGTGCAAGTTTATCAATCTGTGCATTCAAAATATCTCTGAAATGGTTCCACTGATCATCCGCATTCCCCCCATCATCCCCGAACCTCAGATCAGAATTCAATAGATTTTCGTTCAACAGCTCGAAGTTGATATTGTAAAAGTTCCTTTTGCTCTGCCTGTTTCCCGAATTACCCGTTTCTGCATTTACCTGTATATTGGCAATAATTACCACATGGTCACTCTTTCCTATTGGTGGGCAGTATTTAATGTCTGTGACAATATTCTCATCATTACTCAGGATTAAGTCCAGTGTTGAAGGTGTATTGCCCTCTCGAAATCTTGTAGGCTGGCTTACAAATTGATAGAGGCCACTATTTACATACAGCTCATACAACTCTCCTTCACTTCCAGTATAGTTTAGTGTGTCAATAGGCCACTTTATATTGGGTAGATTAAAATCTCCAAAGATCAGCACATTATCAACCAAACTGGCCCGTTCAATGTTTTGAAAAAGCAATTTGTCACTTTCCAGTGACTGCTGTGGTGGTCTATAAATTCCTACGAGTAGTATTTTATAGGTGTCAACCTGCAGATCAATCCAGAGTGCTTCGTGCAAAGTGTTTTGAAAAGTTTTATTTATTTCTGCCTTAATTGGTACATTATTGTAAACGCCTGCAATATATATAGCAACCCCACCCCCTCTCATATTTAATCGGTCATGTCGATATAAGGTATATCCTGGGATATCAACCAGCGAATCATTGATGCCTTTGTTGAGCCATGTTTCCGTGACAATAATAATTGCAGGTGACACCTTGTTAACCTCTATCATGAGCAAGTCAAATTTTGCCAGGATTGATGCTAGGTTCGTGTACAAGATTGGTATGTTGAGTATATGGTGAGAGCTTAGTTTTTTTGAGACGATATGTTTACTATTCTTGGGTATCCTCGCACATATTTAATAGTTAGGTTCACCTCTCCATATTTTATATAATGGTACAAACTAACTTTTTTTTGTAGGTATAGAGTGGCACCGTGTGTGTACGTGAATCAGAACTGTCCTAGTGGTCCCTGCGGACCTCCACATCCCGCCCACTCCAACCACCAGCAGAGGATCTGGACCCACGTCTTCACTTATCCGCCTCACTACGCACAATACAGTATGGGTATAAAATATTATTATTTGGAACGTGTTTACATTTCATTCATATTTAACAATGCGGAATAGAAAAAGATAATTTACCCAACCAAAGAATCATCACTATGTATAATTCGGTAGTTCGATCGTAACTCCATATTTTTGATGAAACACAAATTTGGTCAAAGGTTTTAAGTACGCCAAGGCTCGAATCGGGTTGTAGCGCCATTGGAAGAAGAAGTAGAAGAATTATAAATTAATTTCGTGTGTCTTAGGCATATTTTATAAAAAAGATTGGAGCCACTAACATTTATTTCCTACTTAAAAATACATTTATTATTTAAAAGAAGGACTCAAAGCATATCTTTACGTAACATACTGCGTTGATCAATGAAAAAAGTCGTTGTCTATAGTGGACTAACATATCAGTAGCGATGTAAAAGGACTTACTACCTTTTGACCCCACTAAGGGGTGTAGGGAGGTAACAAGTGTCATCCACCACACTCGGTCTTGCACGGCTTCAATAACTTTCTCTTCCAAATTTTCTATTCACCTTTCTTCATTTGTTCTTTCATAAGAACATTCCGACAATAGCATCATTTTCCGACATTTATATCAACCAATGAGTTAAGCATAACCTACAGATGAATGAATAAATCCAGATATCAAATTCTATTGTTGATTGTGTGTTATGTCTTTGTTATAGATCGCAGAAGAGGTCCCTTACCTCATCCTCATTCGTCAGAACCTCCAGTCCTACCGGCTTTAATTGGGCACTCCGTGTTGGGAGCAAGCAATACCTTGGGTTCTTCATCGGGAGGATCTCAACCTCGGTCAGGGTTCAGCCCCCCACCAGCTATGCCAGTGCCTCCGTACGCCGTTCACGAAAGACTGTGGCATAGACAGCAACACGTGCAGGTAAGACACTTTATAATATATTTTAGATCCAATAAGTTTTTAAGGAAATCTTAAGGTTTGCTGCATTGGGGAACAAAATTGGCCGCCAGATACAACTTTGACGTTTATTATTAAAGTTGAAGATTATCGTTCTTAAAATTAAACTTTATCATTTTTGTTTGACATTTGTATTTATTGCAAACTTCATATTATTTTTACTCTTCATAATATTGATTTAATGGAAAAGTAACATATTTCAAAAATAACAAACTTTTACAGTACATGTATTTAATTGAAAGTTTTTCATTTTATTCAAACTTTTTTCAATACTTTGAGATAAATGTGATTATTTTATATTAAACGTGAGAAAATACATGTTTATTTATTTTAAATAAGTTTTATGATCAATATTATTTCTTGGCACAAATCACTTAGTGGTGAGTTGTCGTATGTAAAAAAAATAATCAATATATTTTGGATGATTGGGTCATTTTTCTACACAAATTAAAAACTTTAAGAAGTCGCATTAATGTAATGTTATTTCATAAATAAAGCTTACCTGAAAGAATAAAAGTCATTTATCTAAATAATATATTTTTCTATAATAATCCTACACACCTTTTCAAATTGGGAACTATTTCACAAAATGGCAGATGACCACCGAAAAAAGAAACGGCACGTGGAGTAATATTTTCGTCAATGTCAATATTTTTAGAAGTGTCTGTTTTCAGTGAAAAATAACAAGACACTCTTTAAATCGAATCAATGATATTTTTGCCAATTCAGGAAATGCTTCGACGCAGTTCGTTGAATGTGAATCCTTGTCGTGTGGAGGGCCACAGTGGGAACTCCTCATCACACGCAGCTTCTGGATTATACGGCTCAGGAACAATGGACATCCCTCCACTTATGCCGGTATTCTATTTGTCTCAATAATTTTAACCCTTTCCCACTTAAAACCGGTGAATGTACAACCGACCAATTTTTTAAAACAAACTGTTTTTATTTGATATTTTTCTAATTTGTAGTAGAGTGCAATCAAAGTCGACACAAACGCCTAAACGTGTGACGTCATAGCATTCGCTAACTAAGTAAGAGAACAATAGAGGGAACTATAACAAACTCATTATTAGTAATATGTCGCCACAAGATTGTTGACTGCGTTTGCATGATGTCATTCAAAATGCGATTTTCTGTGTACATACTTTAAATTTTTTTTTGTGGGTGTATATTTATATAGATTTTCTTTCTGTTTGTCGCGTTTGTATGATAATAGAAATTTTTGGTTGGTTGTCCATTGCCGGTATGTTTTTAAATCAGATACAAAAAATCTTGACAAGATTGTCTAAAATGGCATTGGCATTCGGCACATGCCAGAGTGCTTTAAAAAATACCACATTCTTCAAAAACCACTTGATGATGAAGGAAGAATACAATCTAATGGCCAAAGAATCATTCTGTGTTGTACCATTTTAATTTTATATCAATTTTACTTAGAGTAAGTTTCTAAAAAAAACCTTCAATTAATATTGTTTGCTTCTGTGTATAGGTTCCTGAAACGATGGACCATAATGAACACGTTGATCCAAATTTCATACCGTCCATGACACTACAATCTTAGTAAGTATAAAACTTTGTTTTAAATATGAATTAATATACTGTATACCCCTGGCGAATGAGAAGGGTTTGAAAGGTGAGGAACACTCACAAACTGTGTACCGTTTCTTCGAAACACAGCTGAGGGATTTGGATATGTTATCTAAAATGTTGGAGAAATTTGGTACCAGCAAACATGTTTGAACTTGAAGTCTTCTCATCGAAAAAACAACATAGCACCACATAACATCACATGTGGTGGTTATTGATTATAAAAAGGCATTTGACTCGGTTCAAAGATGGAACGTAGTAGAAGCATTATTAATTGTTTAAACTATAGCTATGAAAATTCAACACAATGAAAAATAAACTAATATAAAAATTTGATAGGGGTAATACTATCTCGCCAAAATTATTCACTTCCATAGTCTTAAAAGATGTTTTAATAAATCCCGGCAAAACCCGAAGAATTTTTAAAAATGTTTAGGTCAAATTCATACAAATTTGTGTTACCTTTTTCCAATTTATTTTGATGTTTTTGTATAATTTGAGCATTTTAAGATGTACCCATACGATCGCATCTCTGGTGGTATAAAATTAATTACTTCTCAATAATAATAAATGTTGTCTTTTTCAGTGAACACGTTCACCACCATTTGTACCACTACATTCCGAGGCCTCCACATTTACATATCTCAATACAACCCACGCTTATGGTAAGAATTCTTTTAACTAACTCTCCCTTTTGCATCCCCACTCGGGGGGATAGTTATTTTTTCTTTAGTATATCCACAATAAGAATTCTTCAGCATTTTTTAATTTAATTTTAAAGTTCAACAATAAAACCAAAGGGACATTTAGAATAATTTAATAGAAATTTTGACATAATGGGATATTTGCTACAAAGGAAAATGATAATATATTGACTCAAGTACCTACATGTTTTATGAACTTTTGAATGGCTACAAAATTTACCAACAGCTAACATATAACAGTATAATACCATAGGGAGCCTAGCGTTTCAGTAGCCGACTTTCATAGTGGAGGTCGTAAGTTCAATCCCCGGTTCCGACCATCTTACTCTTTCACATCACAAGCTTTGCTTCTTGTGAAAGATAATAATATTATGTAGTTACAAAAAAATAATAATAATAATGATATCTCAGTGATGATAATAATTATTGTACTGCCCAAAGTTTTGTTTAAGAAGTCCGTCTGCGGAGTCGCCAAGTATATTTGCGTTATTCTTTCAGAGCATGATGGGCAGTCCTCCTCAAAGACCGCATAATTCTGGAATGCAGCCTGGTCTCCAGCACTTCATGAGGATTTGGCAATCGCACAGGATAGGCGGGACTCAGCACGGGGCGTCCAGAGAAGTGATAGAAAGCAACACGTTCCTGCATAAATACAAGAGGAGGACGGTTGCTGAAGGGCTGAGTGAAGATGACGCTCTGGAGAAATGCACAATATGTTTGTCAGTGTTTGAAAATGACAATGATTGCAGGTACATCCATGTTTACACTTTCCAAATATCTATGGATTCTTGTGTCATTTTCTAGGACTAGATCTTACGTATAGAATCAACTATTATAACCAATTATTAAGTAAATCATGTTCAATTTTTAAGAGGTATATTGTATACAAATTTGAACCACTCCGGGCTTACAACCATCTCCTACTGCTGCCGAAGACTGGCTTAGTGTAACAGAGCTTTAGGCTACGCGTGGTACAGTTGAACTGTGTCTCCTGGTGGTCGGAGCCGAATGTAGGATGTATTGGTACTCAATGTGACATTGTCGTGTCGGCTATTTGCTGCTCACTGGTTGCTCTGGTGGGTCTTAGTAGAGTCCAAGCAGGACAGGTAGTAGAAATGAAACATAATGCACACATACAGAATGATTTATTCATAGAAATTTATTTAGTTTTGAAATACGCTTGCAATCAAAAAATGCATCGGAGCACAGGGTTAACACACTAGTGTGGCAATCCCGAAAGATACTTTAATAGGCATGTCCCTACTTCCGATGACCCTTTTCCACCTTGGGTTTCATCTAGGGATTGCAATCCCGCGGGATCCGCGTAATTTTAGGGCCTGCGGGATCCCGCAATAGCGCAAGTGCGGATCCGCAAGCATCGAATTGCGTAAATTCATTAAAAGAAATGAAAAACATTTAACATTGAGTCATAAAGAAGACTCTCAAAATGTACAACTTGTAGTTGCAGACAATGTTAATGCAGAAAACAATTTATTTACTATCAAATCAACAAGTAGTGTGGAGTCAGAAAGTGCCTTTTCGGTCGTTGGCTACATATTTGTTCCATAGGAAGTAGTTTGGGAAATAACACTGATGATGCCATTTGTTTTTTAAGATCATATTTTCAGAAGGAGAAGTAACTTTTTATTTGTTATTTTAAAATTTGATACTTTATACTTGATTGATTAATTATTAAGAAAAAAAAACTATTAGCATAGTAGGTTATATGATAAAGAAGACTGATCTGGTTATAATTGCCTTAAATAAAGATTAGAATTAATATTTTTAGTTAAATAACTAGGTGACAAAAATTAGTGTTATATGCGCTGACTTCTAACCAAGAGGTCCCAGGTTTAATTTCTGGTTGGGTGTTTGTTCTATCAAATCTTTAAAATCTTTGTGTGTTTTAAATCGTTTTTCACATGAAAAAAACCAGGGATGGTCTGTTTTAGATTGGGTGGAACCAGTTGACTAAAAAAATTACCTCAGGCAATATACCTACTCCACCAGCTATAATACTGACACTTTTGTATATACAATTTATTTCAAAGAACTCACTATCAAATATTTATCAAAGAACTTACTACCAAATGTATCCATATTGCTATTGTTTTTGGACTTTTTATTATTAAATAAGTAAACGAGAAGTCAAGTTTTAAAATAATTATTCAATTATTTACAGTGAGGTGTTTTAAAATTATTCCAACTTTTGCAATTTTTAATAAATATTCACTTATTACATACCATAGAAAAAGTTTTTTATTAATTCTGTTCAACCGTGAGGGATCCCGCGGGATTGGTGTCAATCCCGCAAAATTCCCGCGGGATTGAAAATGGTGCGGGATTGCAATCCCTAGTTTCATCCCAGATACCTGTAGCACAAACTGTCCGCATTGTAATTATCAAAAATAGTGAAATTATACAATGACAGTTTCCTTTTGTAGTGTACCTGGGAGTCACCCGAGTGTGGAATTGATCTTCTACAGATCTCATCTTATTGTTATTTTTCGTTTGCATGGCTTCAGCCTCCCTTCTTTTGTGATTTTGGTAATCCTCGACCAGTGCAGTCTTGTCCAGTTCTCTATTATAAACTTTGCATATACTGCACTGGTCTTTTTTTGAAATGTAAAATGTCAACGGAGGGTCATACTCATTAAAGATCTCTAGGTATAATGCAAGGCTAACAGGGGTTAATTCATTTTTCACACAGCGTTCTTCCTTATATAAGCGATACATAGTAGCCAAATTGAGATCGGCCGAAAGATATAATCTTTTTGAATCTTTTCTGCAATAGTATGATTCGACAGGAGGAAAACTATCAATGTGGCTCTCGACAGCCACTACTTCATTAAGTGGTGTAGCGTTAGGGGCTGGTCACCCTTTTCTGCCATCACATCCAACATAAATTATATTTATTTTACTTTTCATTGCTAGCCTAACCACGGAATAACTTATTGAGAATGTATCAATGAAAACTTAACACAAACTCTTAACTGTGTTGTGGTAAATAATAAAACCAGGAACAGGGTTTCCGTTTAAGAGGAACTTCTCTAAACCTTTTCCTTTCAACATTCTTTTCCTCTATTAAGTTGCACAGCATACCCACAGTATTATATAAACTATGGTAACATTGGTTTCTTTAATTTTCTTCAAGAACTCCTTTATTTCCAAGCCAAGTAATGGTGATACCTCCATTTTTCAGCCACTCTGATATTTCTGCTTTTCTTTTGTGGTAGCTCTCGAATTTTGTTCCGCTAATGCCGATTGATAATTTGCAATTTTCACAATGATTATTGACGGTTCATCTGACCGTTTTAGGGAATTTACAAACCACTCCGTATATTTCTTGAAATCCATTTCATCATGGTTATTAACACTGTTGTATTTGCAAGCTCTGAACACTTTGTCCCCTGGAACAAACCCTGTTTTGCAATCAATCACCCTGCCTTTCTCGTCGTTTTGTTTAGATCTCCCTCATCTCTATCATCCAGCTAAATATGTTTTCGAGAATGGTTCTGATTTACCCAGGTTTCGACCAAATAAAATTGTGGTCTGGAACCATTCGCTTTGCTAAAAGCATCCATTTTCCGCTGAAACCCATGTTTCATGAGATGCTTTTT
Organism: Mystacides longicornis; assembly: GCA_963576905.1. Classification (NCBI taxonomy): domain Eukaryota; kingdom Metazoa; phylum Arthropoda; class Insecta; order Trichoptera; family Leptoceridae; genus Mystacides; species Mystacides longicornis. The sequence goes on from OY756432.1 coordinate 9,596,612, forward strand.
TCGATGATGGCGCACACTTGAAATCAGTGATTTGTTCTCCAAACTTTTCGATAATTTTCGTTAACGTAGGATATTCTCTATTATCGTAAAATAATGATATCGTCAACTTAAAAAAACACTTATCAAAGCCATCGAGATCTGTAACGGGAGTGGGCCGATGATCCGCTCCTCTTTAGAGCGCAGTGTTCTTCATTTTGTATTCCTTCCTTTTTTATTTGGTCTAACGTGGATACACTAAGACCACAAATAATAGCAGCAATATCCCGCAGTTGATTTATTTTGATGTTACTTGATTTTCGGGCATTGTTTTTTAACATATTCATACAAATGCACGGAGCGCATTTGTGCGTTCTTTTATTTCATTTCTATATTTGTGACTTACACACCTTACCTCTGACGTACATTTATTGTAATTGAATTCAATGAAATTTCCAGTATTTAAAAATTTGCATTATGTAAAGAAAAATAAGTTTTAATAACTGTTCCAAGAAAAAAAAAATGGACAAGAATTATCCTATCAGTTATATTCCTATTTATCTTAACAGGTTCACGTAATGAACTTCCAATCAGGGCTTTGCCAATAACAAACATAGTATAAGTGTGCATCCGTTATAAATAATTCCTACCCTTCTCTATTGTATTATAGTTTGAATATTATTCAGTCTTTGGTTAGATTTCATCGAACAGACTCTAATAGTTGATTTGTGGGTTGATTCTCTGTACAAATATCACGACAATACTCAATATATTATTGTTTTTCTTTCAGACGTCTTCCATGCATGCATCTATTCCATATGGAGTGTGTGGACCAATGGCTGTCCACCAATAAGCACTGCCCTATCTGCAGAGTAGACATTGAGACGCGTCTTAGTAAGGACGCTAATCCTTCTGCCTAGCGAACAAGATTGGTGAGTTTTCGTACTAGTTCAAAATTACATACTATGGTCCACTTTTTTACTTTTATTTGGTTTTAGTTAAAGTATTCTCTTAAAAATGTTCTTGTTACAATTAAATAGTATCGGAATGGGTTTAGAGGTTATTGTGTTATGTTTGAAGTGTCAAAAATACGCATTGTACAAGCTAGAAGGGAAAAAAAAGAAATATATTTTGGGGTAACTTTTTTTGGAATGGATAATATTTACAAGTTCTATAAAGTATTGCGAATTTAGTCTTTGAATTGGATCAAGTGTTTTTTCTTTTTGATTTTCCAGGCCGAGTTTCAGAATCCTTTGTATCATCAACTTTGAGACGTTCTCCTATTTCAGCGGAACTAGTGATGGCTATCTTTTGGAGATCCAAGCTTTCAGTTTGCAAAATGTGATTCTCTTCCAATTCCTGTTTACACGCTTTTGTGGCTTGATCGATCCTTTGACACAGAGCGTCACAGGCGGCAGTGTTACCAGATAAGAAAGATATTTCCGCCACGACTCTCGCTAATCTCTCCGCGTATTCCATATAACCTAAAAAAAAAACCAATTGTATATTTGTTGAATGAGAAGAAGAGAAAATCGTTCATAGTCAAAAAATATTGTAATACTATACATTTATTTTTACTATTTTGTAATGTATTAAATAATTAGATAACTACATATTATTCTATTTTTATAAATTGTTGGAATATTAGGGTGTGCTTACACTAAACGAACATAGAGTTTATTTGGTGTAAACGCACCTTTAAAAGATAGATAGTTGTATCATATTGTTTTTCTGTTCTTTATATTGATGTGAATTATACCTAGTTACAAATAAATGAAATTTTTATTTGAATTTATTATAATATATTATGTTTCTTTTATTCATACATCAATTTCTTTAAAAAGTTATGAAATTTTGTTGTGAACAATCATGGTTTATTTTTGTCTCGTTTTTGTATATAATTTTCTTTTTATCGATCGATAAACCTTTTTTTTGCAATACTAAGTTAAGTTTTCACACGTTCATTTTTAACCCAAGATCAGTTATCCGATGAAATGAAAAGAAAAATGTCAATAGTTTAGGCGAATCTCAGAATTACAAAATTTTAGACAACAAAAATATGGATTAAGTAAATTTTTTTTAATTATATTATAATTATAAAATGATATTTAAGTTTTTAATTTTAGGTGAAATATTTAATTTATAAAAATATTTATTAATTTGGCTACTAAGATGCATTTTAATGCTATATTATAGTAAATTATTTGATAATTTTTATGTCAAGGGGTTTGCTATTTTGTAATCTTAAAATTTCCGTTATTTCTTCATCTTAATTATTTGTTCTCAAGTGCAATTTCATATTATGCATATGTATTCTTTTTTTTTAACCTTAATTTTACTTTACGTTATTCGTTTAAAGTTCCTCTTTAGAAAAGATAGTTATTAAGTAACTACAGTAATCGAAATAAAATTTTGATATAAGTTTAGCTGCGTTTTTCTCTGCCTAAATCATTATATTTTTCTATTAAAAAATATATACATATATTATTTGTCGCGATAAAGTCATAACGCAAGTATATTTTAGCGAATTTTATAACAATAATTACTATAATCTGTTTATGAATTTGGTAATGTAAATATTTTAAATGTTGAATAAAGCTAACGGCACATTAAATGATAATTTTCTAGCTTGTACAGATTCAAGTTTATAATGGAACGGGCATTCTATTTTTATGGATCATTAGTCTGAATATTATGTATCATATTAGTGTGATAAGTAAAGAAATAATTGTTTTTTATATCTACACTACTAATACAGATAAACACAATTGTTTGTTATTATTGTACATTGAATTTTATATTATTCCAATGTAAACTTATGTATGTAACGTTACAGTTTTTCAAAATAATAAAGAAGTTTTAAAAAAAAAAAAATTCTTTGAAATCGTATTTTGAACCCCTGCAGACTTTTTTTGAATCCCAATAGATTTTCACCTAATGGATTTTTGGAACAGAATCCAGAATAATAAATGAATTGTCCAAAATCATAAATCGACCCTTTCACAGATAGCCACGAATTTAACTATTCAGAGCGGTCGTTGGTGTAATAATTACCTTTGAAATTATGCAAGAATCAATAGAGGTGAGATTGAAATTATAGGTGGTTAATGTGCACAATTAAGGGAGTGCCTCCATAGCCGGCACCGGCGACCAACTTCGTAGCCAGCAAAAAGTACCGCTAAAAATTCAAATATTTTGGGTACAGAGGGTAAAATGGATTCGGGGGTAAGGCTGAAAAGGTATGGGGGGCTCCGCTCCTCAAACCCACGACCTCCGTAGGAAGCAATGCGAAAGCCGACGTCGTAACTGCTGGTCTACCAACCACTTCCATATTTTATTGGGTTTTTTTTTTGTTAAATGAGAAAAAATTAAGTTATGAAAAAAATTAAGTTACGTGTTCCTGCAATTCGACGAAGTGTGCTTCTTTCTACTACATTTTAAGTGAGGACAACTCTCTAATGGCGGAAAGGAACACTTATATATTGAAATTAAACTAGGTTCCTAGTTTAAAATAATCAATATCCAAGCTCCTCTATTTATCTAAAGACTGGTTTTATAAATTTATTTCATTATTAAATATGATCCGTGAATAGCAAAAAGTCATTATCAAAATACTTCAAATGTTAAAATTAAATATTAATGTTATAGTAAAAAATAACACAGCAAACTTCACTCGGACGAAAAGTCACGGAGGAAGTTAGTGAAAAACGAACAAGTATTTTTTTTTAGATCCCTCCAACCCGTCAAATTTTTAAAATTTTGATACCCTTTATGCGCATGCGTAATAATAATGGAATCCTATTGGTGGCCGTGGTTCTGTCTCGAGCCGCTCGTTATAACTCAACAAAGCACAGACAAAACTTTTGGCTAGAAGAAAATCATCATGAAAGTTTTACACTTTCGTCTTCTTATTTTTGTTAAATTGTCTATGATCAAATTGTTTCGAAATTGGAACATTCCTTTCAATACACATATTATTGCCACATCTCATACCGTGAGAATCACAAATTTTTTCAAGTACTGTTTGAACAGTTACTCAATATTCAGATAAAAGCAAGAGTAATATTAAAACCATCTAATAAAGACGTATACAGTAGCAAATTTGATGACGACATGCAAATAACTGTCCACATTGTGTGTGTGTGATGCGTCATTGATATTACTGAGAGGCTCCTCATAACGGGGGAGGACCCTAAGCACCAGAGCTCAGGGTCGGCCTCCGATGAGATGGAGCGGCCAGGTTAAAAGGGGCTTCACTTGGCGTTGAACCGAAAGCTTTGGGGACTGCTGATTGGAGTGTTGATGGTCATGATCGGGGAAGCGAAGAGGATGATGGTTGAGATTATAGTGATGGAAATATCAAAATATTCTTACTATTTAACATTCTTAAATTGTGCTTAAGATCAGCCAATCTTCCTCGCACGTCTATCAGTTTTTCCCAATGTTCTTCAGGAGTGCCCTGATCTCCCCATTCCAGTGCCTGACGTACTAGACATATTTCGTGTGATAGAGATTCTCTAATGCTGAAATTGAAATGTCCAATCTAGATTAAATTAAAAGAGATGAGAAACAGCAGGTTTTTGGGAGACTTTAAACAATTGCACATACTTTTTGCTAGTATCTTGTATTGCTACTAATGTTACAGTAAGTAATTGACTAGCTGAATTAACATTGACAGTGCACGCTTGTTTGATTAAAAATTCATGTTCTAAACTTTCCGTACTTAGATAAAAAGTTGCGGTTATAGGATTATCGGCATCACACTTGGCTATAGCAAACATAGATACGGGAAATACCATTCCCTTTACGAAACGTGGACTATTATCGATGCTAATTTTGGGCTTAAAAAAATATCTCGATAAATTTGACGACATTCTTCTTATTAACCTAAAAGCCATCTCTGTAAGAATAAGAAAATTTTGTATATCCGAACAAGAAAGATTTTCAGAAATGTCAATGTCAAATAATTGTCAATGAAAATGGAGGTTAAGACCACAAAGAATATAGTTTTTGTTTATGGTTATTTTAATTTTAAAATTATTTTCATTTAATACCTACATATTTTATAAAGGCCTCTTATTAATAAAAATGTTAATATTTTCTTAATACAGCCCTTGTTAAAAATAAATCATTAAAAAATATTGAACGATGACAATAACCATTTTCTTAGTGCTATGTTGAACTTATGAAAACAAAACACGTCTAAGATTTGCGCTTAAAACTTCATAGGTTTATGAATAAAAATAATAATTACGAAATATGTAGTAAAAATGTTTATTTCCCCTTGAAAAGAAGTTATCAATTTGAATTTGTTATGGTTCTAAAACAAGCCTATTAATGATGAACTACATAAACATTGGAGCTGATTTAAAAAATTTAACTTAATTATTGTTTGTTTCTATGGGCTAATTCATAAAATAATTTTAAGGAATAAACGAAAAATCTAACGAAATGCGACCGCTATTATACATGCGACGCGCTCGTCCAGCCTTATATGGCTGGGGCAAAAATAGATTTGGTAGGCAAGTGACACCGCGTCCGTTTTCCCGCGCACTGCTAAAATCTAATTCAGTTGATGAAAATATTACCACGGACTGTACGGTGATTATCATCTCGATGAGGGAATGAAATATCAATCAAAAATGTTTTATGTTTTTTAAATGTCATATTTTTGTCGACTCACTTTTTACTAAGGCATGTTTCATAGAAAATAAACAAAAGAGTTAAAGTAAATAAATGCTACGACACACAGAGTGGCTTTGGCTTATAAGCTTTTATTTATATTTTCTTCTTCCACCGTTGATAGAATTTATTTATCTGTACACAATCGGTCATCAAGATACTTGATCAAACGAAATCTCCAAATTAAAGACGAAAATCTACGACGATAATTATTTATTTTACTATGATTTCATTTAATTTCGTAACTACGCTTAGGTATCTATTATTTCTTTTTAGATACAATAAAATAACAGTTAACATAATTAGATGCCTAAAATAATGTGAGTAGGTATTGACTACAACTATTTAAACAAAATTAAAGTTTTATAGATATACTTATTACTTATATTATGTAAAGACAAATCTTGCGTTAAGAAGGAAAGTTTGGAGAAAAAGATTAGTTTGAAGAAAATAAGCCGCTTAATTGACGAGAAAATACATAAAAATACAAACTATAAAATATTTCAATTCCAAAAAATTAATTGGCCCTTATAGAACAAGAAGAACTTTCTCAAAAAAATGATAGATAAGTTTTCGCTTTTTATTCGCAGATTTCGTTTGATCAATTGTCGAGAAAACAAATTGTATATTTTCAGTATAATTTTGATGGTTTTCACCTTTTAAAAACCCTCCTTGAATTTACTTGCACTCTTCTTTTGGCCAGATCGAGGCTCCGTCGAGACCCCTATAAATTGTGGCGGTACCTACCTTCTGCTGTGTAGGTTCATAACCTTGTGAAGGTAGCCAGAAGATTTTGCCCCATGTTTATTTAAATCAACGCTTCTAATAAGTGGGTAGAAAGATTTGTATTTGATTTTTATTTCTTCAAAATATCCCGTATCATATTCCAGCCTTTATAAGAAAATTATTAAGGCGGAAAATGGTTTCTTTCGTACATACATTTTCTTTTTAACCCCCCACTTAGGGGCATAAGGCTAGACGACAAGAGCTCTTCATTTTACTAGGTAGATCGATTTTGTAATCTAAAATCTATGTATGTAAAAAATCTAATAGAGATCACATTGCCTTATGTTACAATACTCTTTCCAAGTAGAGTTTTTCATTCGAAAATCTTGATTTTAACGATGTGTCTCTAGTAGGTAAGTGCATGTTGACTGTTGAGGTATCTGAAATAGATCAGCTCTTGCATGGCTTCAAAGACATGTAAAATTATTGAATAGGCTTTCATTTCTTTTGAATGTAATGATAGTTTATTTTCCATATATTCCATATATTCTGATTTATCTTTATAATATACTCAAGTCTCCAACTTGGAGACATATAGGACGTCTTTGTTTAATCCCTGGTACACAATATGACTAGGTTCTGTTTTCTCCTGATTAAATACCCAGTTCCATATTAATAAAATTTTATATAAATGTCATACTTCGCGCTTATCCGTAAAAATCGGATGAACGTAAAATGAAAAAAAAAGCAATAATTAAATTTTCTGTTTATAATGGAAAAACTCATTAAAGTGGATAAAAATAACTGCAACGGAAATACCATAAAAATAATATTTTCATAGACTAAATACTGAAAGTTGTAAAACATAGACAACATTAATTGTTATTTATTTCGTTTCTTTTATAGATAAAAATAAAAGTGAATTTAAATAAAGAATAAAAATCCTATCAAGAAATTGGCGCCTAAAATAATAATTTTCATAGACATGTTGATATTTACTCAATACGTACATACCTAATAAAAAGATGTTGTATTCATTATTTTGTCTTCCACGTCTAAAAGATTTAAGGTCGATCTAATAATAAACCAACCGAAATAAGAAATGTGTAAATTTAGATCGTCCTTTAGAATATAAATAAAACTATAACACAACGTATGCGAGCAATCTGAAATGTAATTTATATTTGTCTAGAAAAATGAACTGAAATAAATTCGATAAATTGTTAAGAGCGGGGAAGTTTTCGACTCTGGATTTCTGGATGAAAATTTTTCCCTCGTTTTTTCTGATAAGTTTTCGATCAACTTGTAAGAGGGAGCTATTGTAGAAGTCATTTCGGTATTAATGTTTTATTTAATTATAAACATATAGGTATTATTATGTAAATATCCATTTACATAATAAGGTTTATCCAAACCTTCAACATATAAGTTTAGGTACTAAAAATAGGTAGGTATATAAAAAAGAGAATTTCACAATTATTATTGCTGGTTTCATTTTAATGAAACAAAGGAATTAGCTTTTTATAGAAAAAAAAATAAAATCAACAAAGATTATAATTATACATTTAAATGTACACGAATTTAAACAAGCAGATTTAGGAATAAGTTTATGAGTTTTAAGGGGACGTCGTGTTTATTTTTTTTTTGCGACTTTTTCGACCTCCCCTCCCTCCTAGTGATATTTGGCAATGTTTCAGAACCCCCCCCCCTTCCCGCCCGAAAATCACGTATACTTTTTAGTACAAAGAATTAACAATTTTGTGATTTTAATTTTCGTCAATTTTTTAAATTTTCACAAAAAAAAAAAATGCACGCAATTTTCTCACTAGACCCCCTCCCTCTACGTGATCTTTCGTGATTTTTTTCAGCCCCCCTCCCTCCCCTTTTGGACTCACGTGATTAATGGACGTTCCCATACTAAAAATTAGGATAAAACATAATTACTACCAAATTCAATTTTCAGTAACTCAGCTCAAATAAAATTAAATAAAATAAATATGCAGCTATGTACTTATGTCATCTAAGCATGCATAAACTTCTGACTTGAGAAGGCAGACAAAAAGCAAGACTGGTATCTGCTAGTCATATATATAAAAATGGCGACCTATTTCCCGATGTCATCGCATCACGCCTAAACGGCTGGATTGATTTCGCTAATTCTTTTTTTGTCGTGTAGGTTTTTATCAGGAGAATGTCCTTTTAGAAGAAAAAAATCGAGAAAAATGCATGGAAAATTAGAAAATTAAAGAAAACTCTACGTAGGCAACCTTATTAGTACTATTTACCTTATAATTTTTATTCCAATTTTGAAATTTTGACAGAAATTGTCAATTGGTGCGATTGACAGAATGCGGATGGAAGATGGTTTAAAACAGACGCATCGGTCGGAATTACATCGGTCATATGATAATTAATTCATCACCATACAAAATCGTATTCAATATTCATAGTTAGGAACACAGAACAACGTCTGTCGGGAAAGCTAGTATAAAATAAAAAAGAAAGAAAAATTTAGGAAAAATCAATAAATAATATTCTTATTGTCTTACTTTCTACATGAGTGTGTGATTCCAATGTCAGAAAATGCGTAAATACTCAGATTTCAGAACAAAAAATATATAACAATATCATGTAGGTATATTGTATAAATATAAAAGCAGTTTATGTATTATAGATAGCTTTAATAATATATTTACTTGAACCGACTCACCATCAACAGGGCCGAAATGAGATTTCAATCAATCCAATCCATTGTTGATAGTTTCGGCCGAGGGTGCTTGGTAGTAGTTCATTTTCACTGATGTAAAAGACTCGTTATTTATTTTTACATCAGCAATCCAATCCAAATTCCCTTTATGCCGCACTTAGGAGCATAGGGAGGCAACAAGAGCTCTCCATTGCGCTCGATCTTGCGCAATGATCATGTCCAGATTCCTCAGCTCTGCTTCGAAAGATCGGAACACAGTATGAGAGGGTATATTCCTCGTCTTCGGGACCCTGATGGGAGGAATAACAGCGCTCTCCTCGGCCAACTGTCATTAGTTACTTATTTAGGTAAAAAAGATGATATAGGATGATAAAAAAGCGAATACTTTAAAAATAGACCATCGGAACCAACACGACCTATATAAGAAGGCCCAAGCGATGGCGGTCATTTTTCCTCTAACGTCACACACGAAGCCCAGGCCGCCGGCGCTGTATGACAGATAACATAGAGTACAGGTAATAAGTTCATACAGATATAGGCAAGTGCATACTGGGCCTTACAATGTGAAGTCACAGTATCAGCGCTAAGGCCTTCTTATATAGGTGGTGTTGATCAGAACATCCACTTTAAAATGCAGTTAAGCAGTTTTAAATACAAGAAAAAATAATTTATAGCGTGGCAAGCGTGATGATAATACACAAGAAAACAATCATAATCATAACATAATAATGACGAAAGCTGACTCCAATAAAAATCACAGGAGCCAACATACACCCCTGAGGTACACCAATATGAAGAAAATGAGTAGGTAGTAGGTACACACACGGCTCAATGTTCTCTTTATATACAGTGACACAATATTATTATGTTCGATATCAGCAAGTTTTCTGAAAATTAAGAATTCAACAATGTGCTGTTATTTAGATTTTTTGCCGTTATGACATACAGAATGGAAGGCTTTTAGTAGGTCTACAAGGCTGCTCAAAAATGTCTACATGCTTCAAAAATTAGTTCTGTCGACCAGCGCATGCCTATAATAGGGGTATTTGTAATACAAGAATCTGCTTGTTCGATAGACATGACATAGCTATTAGCTACATAATAATATATTCTTGTGTACACAGGACTCTTTAAAATTACAGGTTCACAATATAATAATTAGATTAATATTTCACCATTCGCCTCTGAACAAAAACATAAAATAAAATTTATAGGTAGAAAAATTGGCACGGTTTCGTATTATTGGGCTCAAGTAAAAATATCTTAAAAATGGTTTGACATTTCGATAAGAATGCTAGTGAACACCTACACATTTTAATTATTATAAGATTAAATTCAAAAGCACTTGTTGGAGCAGAGTTCAAACGAAACTAATCTTAAAAACAAGCAATATTGTAACATCAATAATTTGTTATATTATGCTACCAAATTGGAAAGTGCAGTTCAAGGGATTCAAACTAGAGTATCGGGAAACAATCTCGAATAATGAGTCAGTCAGATTCTGACCGTGAACCTGATTCTCGCCAAAAATGAGAAAGGTAATACAAATCGATGCCAAAAACGAAAGTGTTTTTCCAGTCTTTCCATTTTTAGTTCTCTGCAACTAAACTGAGAATGGTTCAAAGAAAAATTGAGACAAGCCAGTCTTAAGTGATTGATGTGTTTGAAACAATTAATGTTGGATGACAACAGATGGACCCTCGTCCACTTCAGATTAGACTATCTCCTCAGAATTCTGGAGTGGAGATCAAAAGGATAAAAGACCATAAGGGCGGCCACCTATCAGTTCAATAGACCCCAGTAGATGGGAATCGCACAGAAATGGGCGGAGTGGAAAACCTGAAGTGAGCAAAGGTTGGCTGGCTATATTATAATCGAAATCCATTAATTATTAATGTTATATACTAGTAAAGCGCACCACCTACTCAGAACGGCAGAAATAAAAACCTAGGTAAAATCTTCAGAGAAAGGATGCCAACGTGATATCAGCAGTACTTTCAACATATAAGATATAAGATGGAGAAGAAAGTAGAAACACCAGTGGTAGGAGTTGGAAGAGTTCAGAAAGACTGCCAAAAACAGTTAGACTACTTTATTCTTTATTCTTTATTCTTTATTCTTAAAATATTTCCATAGGCCCTTACGGGCACTCGGAATAGTCAAAAACATAAAATACAGCAAAATGCAAACAATACTAACAACAATGAAATGTAACAAAGCAAAACAAGCATGTACATAGGGTCTTAGAACATAATCCATAGAAGTTAAATAAAAGTGTAAAAGAGAGAGATCAGATCATGCATGGTGTAAAGGGCCATATAGCATTCGTCAGGTAAAGATTTTATAAGGGATCCTGCGTGGTGTAAATTGCCACATTGCGTTCATCTGATGAGAGCAAAAGACAAAAACAATAGGGAGGAGAGAATTCATAAACAAAAATCATCCCGTTGGACCACTCTACTGAGGAGCGTTTGCCGTAGATTAAATCAATGCGGATTCAACAACCGAACTACTAAGAGGACGAAGACCGCCGGGAAGATCGTTAAAGAGGTGCTAGTCATCCACATCTGAAGACCCAAAATGAATCGTACTACAACCGGATCTTAAGATTCCAAGATCCAAATAAATTGGAGGAGGAAAACAAAGAAGCTAGAATAGAAAAGCCAACAAATTAGAAATATCATAAAATTTCAAACACTCTGATATTTATAATTAGGGATGCATGGAACATTGTTGCAAACAAAAAAAAAATACTTTAATCCAAATTTGTAATCCTTCAGCAAAGCTGATCAAAATCTGGCTGACTCATTATCTGTTATTTTTTAAATAATTAAGTTTGATATAAACTACTTGAATTTTTTTTCGTCATTCCACAATATATTAGTTACATTTTCCTGACTAGTTTCGCAGACAAAGTAACCCCATATAATTATGCGAAGAAAAGAATCTCATGTAAAATAATTGTCAGGTTAACTAAAATATTATTGAATTAAAATTTGGGCCATAATAATGAATAATAATTATTAAAATAATAGAAGCAAAACGCCACATTTATAATAAATAAAAATTAATTAACAAAACACAAATATTTTTTTTTAAATATTAATTATTGGAATTTTCGATAAATTATTTAAATGTCAAAACATTTTGGTGCAGTAATTAATTTGGGAGCAAGTAGTATAATAATACTGTATCGCGAGTTATTCGTATCAATGCCACAGTCAAGAAACAGAATATGCGAAACGTCTTTGAAGCCGTCGCGTTTTATCATCCCGAGCTGGTTGATTGGAAGGGATTCAAATGGGTCTTGGCTTAACGCTGGTCCAGTGTACGTCCGACCGGCGATGAACTGCTGTCTCCGGATATAAAAGTTAATAAATTTTTCACCATAATCAAAATATCGCGTCGCGTTGTTTAACTTATTATTATTATTACCATTGACAAGTTGTCTATGGCTGCCAAATAATTAATCAATAATAATATAACTTTTTTTTTTAATGAAATAAAATTTAAATTCTAAAAATAGTTTTGTTGCGTAATATTATAAAAGATGATGTAAAAATTGTTATGCACTAAAATAAGAATGCGATTTTTAAATTCTATTTTGATTATTTATTATAATAATTATTGAAATTTCGGTGGTCGCATAGTACCTACCTAGAAAGTCTATGAATTGTAACCTTTCCTCGATTTATCATCAGTCTTATTTTAATTTTTTTTATTTCAGTAAATGTTTGCCGTACGGTGTTCGAGGTGGCCGTGTGAGTGTGTGTAGTGTTGGTTGGTCGGGCGGCCAAAATTTGTTTAATTTTATTTAAATAAATAAGAATTCGTAAAAAAAAAATAAAATAAAATAAAATGGCAATGTGTACAAAAAAGTGGAATTTGTGGAGGTTTATCTTGTGTTCCATGTTTGTTGTTGGATTGTTAGCAACATTCATACAAGGTGAGAATATTAAATTAATAATTAATATTCAATTTATATTTTATTTGTTTTACTAAAAAGAACTACATTTTCATCTAATTTAATTCGAATTTAGTAAAAAAGGTGGTCTATTTTTAAATTATCCCGTAATTAAAATTATGTAAAGATCTATTTTATTTTGGTACTGGCGCTTTCGTTGTGTCTGGGAGATGAAAATGTACGGTGATGCTGTGTAGGTATACGTGAAGATACGAGACTTTTCCCGTTACGCGTGTATTTGTGTAAATAGTAATACACGCCTTTTATCGTTGTAGTGGTGAAGTTTGCTGTTAGCAGCATTAGTTTTAGTGAAAGTACAATATTATTACGATTAAGATGTTTAGAGTAGGAGCAGTCGAATCAACATTTTTTTTCTGGAACAATTAAATGGATTTTTACGCTTAATTATCTGTCATTTAGCCGGCACGGCGTAAGTAAATATAATCAATACTTCTCCAATAATAGAGCAAAAACTCTGAACTAATCGATAATCCGAACCAAAACTTCTTGCTTAGAAAGATACCAGATGCTGGAACTATTATTAATTGCTAAAACGTACGCTTTTTTATTATGAATAATGAACCAAACTTAAAATTAAATCAGTTCTATTTCATTTTCATATTATTTTATGTGATGATTCATTCATGGTGATTCAATATCTGTACCTGGGAACCATTTGTTTCAACTCAAAAGAGAAAACAACATTCTGTGTTTTATGGCTCTGATAGAATATGCGGCCTATATTCCGAATATACAAGTCATTTCGCCCAAAAATGGAGTAATGTTGACTCTCAGGTACAGATATATAGATATCAATACAAATTTCTTTCTTGGTTATTCTAAAATTACAGATAATCGAAACACAATTTAAGTGGTTGATTTAGCCGAATCACTCGAAAACGAGCGCAGAGCTAAATAAAAAACACTTAGATTTTCATATGGACGTTCGAGTGTTTGAATCATGTTGTTGAACAATATTTTCTTTCACAATACAGGCTTTTCTAAGAAAGAATCTTATTTTTTTTTAATCTTGCAAAATAATACAAGTTGATATGATGTTGATATATTCAGTTTGTCGTGATATTTTTATTTGAATCTATGCAAATACCTGTTTCAAGGAATATCCTCCTATGGAAGATCATAATTGTAGATAGTGTTCCTATTCTTAGTCATCGGACATGACACCTTTATTGTTTACCTTAGGAATACGGGAATAAGTGGCGTACTTCCTTTTCGTAGTTTTTGTACAATCAATCAATCAATCAATTCTCTCTTTTACACCCCACTCAGGGGCATAGGGAGGCAACAAGAGCTCTCCATTGCGCTCGATCTTGCGCAATGCTTATGACCTCCTCCCACACCATGTCCCTCAGCTCTGCTTCGAAGGAGCGGAACACAGTGTGAGAGGGTCTTCCTCGTTTTCGGGACCCTGATGGGAGGAAGAACAGCGCTCTCCTCGGCCAACTGTCATTCGGCATCCTTAACACATGTCCCAGCCATGTCCATCTCCTCCCCACAATGGTAGAGGTGATGGGCTCACGCTGGGTGCGCCGGCGTATCTTTGTACACCGGACATTATTCGCCGGCGTCCGTTCAAGTAAGAAAGTATTATTGTAACGTTATTGTTTGTATGCAGTAAATAGTAAACAACAGTTTTGTGTCATAGTTTATGTTTACCGTGTGATATAAAGTGAACACAAATACATTCTTTAACTCTTTCACAGTAAGTTACTTAATGCTTGTGCCGTGGAAGAGGAAGATTGTCAGCACCTACCTATTATCGAACCCACGACCTCGAGTACGAAACAGTACGAAAGTCGGTATTAGGCTACCAATCGCTTTATATGTGATACTAGCCGGGGCTGGCCCGTGTCAGTTTGAACAAAGATGAAAAAATTATTATCTACATAATAATTCAGTATGTATGTATGTATATTTATTTATTTGTTTGTTTGTTTCACTCCAATTGTATGTTGGAGCATCACGCTAAAACAGTAGGATCTGCGTTGAATTTTTTTCTTCGCAGTTTTTCGCAAATACAATTGCGGTAATCTGAGATACAAATATTTCTATTTCATCAAATATATTTTAAGTTATTGATAAATTTCTAAAATTATAAAATCTTTATAGTAAAATGTCAGACAATACAGATGGCCATCTTTTGAAAATAAAATTACTCATATAAATATTACACGGAATCGGAGTAATAAGGTATGAAAATGTATTAAAAAGAGTGAAGATTGATTTGAAATACAAAACATGTATATACAAGTCTTATAATTCTTATTTACCTACTAAAGATTTTCATAGAACAATATAAAAATAAGATGCGCCATGACAGGCGGGTAAAACAGGAATCTTTTTTGTGTAGTATTGTTGTCTATGGCTCACTTGGAGAGAACCAGAGAGAATGTAGCTTTTGATCGCGAACTCCATTTAAGTAGGTCAAACAACATGACTAAAAGTAGGTAGAAAAGTACATACATTTTACACTAGCTTATACCCGTCTTGCTTTACGTTTTTGATTCCGATTGTCAGGCTTGATCGGTAGGTAATTAGAAAGGTTCTAGTCTAGCTTCCCATTGCTTTGTAGACCTCTATAACTGACATAAGCACAGAAAAGAAGAATGACACTTTTAATGTTTATTACAATTTTGTATGAAGATCCTAAAAAATAGGGTTTTTTAAATAGCTCTAAATATATTAAAGTTAATGCAGCAAATTGTTCTAAAGAACCTTCTCCGGCATTTTGCACGGCTCTGTGCAGATTCATATCTGACGTAGCATTTGTATTTTGAGCGTGATGCTATGACATACGGTAAAAAGCAAATAAAAAAACATTTCTGAATTATTATGTAGATAGAGAAGGAGGGGCTAATGCGAGTTTTATTTAATTTCCCAATTTACCACGCAACTTTCTTAATTTTTTCTTTCATAAGAACCTTCTACTGATAAAAGCCAACACGACAAAAAAAGAATTAGTGAAATCGGTTCAGCCGTTTAGGCGTGATGCTCGGACATACCGTAAAGCAACGACAAAAGGCAAATAAAAAAACATTTCTAAAATATTATGTAGATAAGACTATTTATTGCATAGAAAAATATGAACATAAAATGAATTATTGTCGAAGCTTGATAAGTAAAAGAGGAATACGGCCAATAAAGCACACATCTTTCAAAATAAAATCTTGGCCTCAAACTCTTCATAATTGTATCATATTTTTCTTCTGCATCCTGTGTTTATTCCAGTCATTTACAAGGTTCGGTGTACACGGTCATGTTTTCTTACAACTTTCTATTTTTTATTCATCCGTGTTCGCTCTCCAGTTGGGGAATATCATGATAATTATAATTTTTCTTTAAGTAATCCTGTCTCATTCATGTCATGCTGTCAGTTCACGCTGTCTGAAGATTGGCATCACATACTCGTAATCTTCTGTTTATTTACAGAAGTCTATAAATAAACAGAAGATTAAATATTATATATTATTATATTTATCTACAGATAATTTTTATACAAATCTGTCAGAAATGAAACGTTAAGTCTACCTGTATTCTTTTATCTCAGCTAACACCGGCTCTATTAAAGGGAAAATGAACCATGAAGAACCCGACTTCCACGGGCAAAAATCCCTCATTTCACCTTTTCTAATCCATCCTCATACAGAAATTTTAATTGAAATATCGCATCCCGGAAATCTTTACCTGAAATAGCTATCATCATTCAGTCTACACAACTATGCAGACTATCGATGCTACAGAAAATATTTTTTTAAAACATTTCGTACAGTCTGAAATACTTTTTTTTTTTCACCATGTATTGTATAGAAATTTCAATTTAACTAGGTACTCCAACGTCGAAATTGTCACCTATGTAGTCTAGACAAAGACTAGCTAATTAACAATTTTTAAAACATTTAATATGGCCCTAAATTTTTTTAAATAAAATTAGCTTATGATTTTCATAAAATTAACGAATTGAACGTGCATTTTTGGTGGAATTATTTAAAATACGATAATTTAAATAAAACAATTGATTTGTTATTCCACAATTTTTATTAACCTAACTAGTTTCGCAGGAACAGGTCTAGAAACGTTTCTAAGTCACCTGTTCCTGAGAAACTAGTCAGGTTAATAAAAATTGTGGAATAACAAATCAATTGTTTTATTTAAATTATCGTACCTACTTTTGTTAGCAAAGTTCCATCCTCGTGTAGAAAATTTCATTTGAAATACTTCAACCCCAAAACTCTTAGCTAAATTATTTGTCGTCTGCTTACTTACTTCCGATGGCCCTACAACTCCGGCAGAGTTTTGGCCTCCTGAACAATGTTTTTCCAAGCCGTCCTGCATAATGGACTCCCACCGAGCTCCCACTAGGCTAGGTCCAGTGGACCCGCTGACCAACAGCAAGTGGGGCCCTCCATTCATATTGGGGGTTGGGCGTAGGACCAACGACCCTACCTCGTAAAAAATCCACTGTTACGAGACCGAACAATGTTAAAAAAGCCGGACTATTTTGTCGTCTAGAGTATATAAAATAATGGATGGCTATCGAGACTGGAGAACAAAAAATTCATGAGCAAACAGTTTTTTCACATCATTTTAGTCCGTGAAAAAACATGAAAAACGTAATGCTAATGTTTGATCACAAACATCCTGTCACACATACACACAAAGTGCGAAAGGTCTCGTCGCTACAGATTTACGATGCGTGGTGCGTGCGTCTTTCAGTTCTATAAAAATATAACCCACTAAACTTGCAACAGCACTACATAGATCCAAAGAAAGTCGGCAGGCATCTTGTGTTGTGTGCGCATCAAGAGAACGGATGTGGCTACATACATAGATCATAATACAGTACCTACGTGAGTAATATGCATTTTGTGTATAGTGAGTACTCTAGGTGTTAATTTGGCAGCCAATTCATGTTGGGAGATTGCCTATAAATTGTTAAATTAATCGATACAGAAATAATTAAAATAAGCCAAATACCTCAACTGATGCACTGTTTGATCTGAGGAATTTATATCATTGTTATAATACGTACGTATACATATAAAAATGGAACCCTATTTTCCGTGGTCTTCGCAGCACGCGCGAATGACTGGACCTATTTCGTTGATTCTTTTTTTATTGTGTTTTCCACTGACAGAAGAAGGTTCGTTTGAAAGAAAAATCAAGAAAATTGCGTGGAAAATTAGAAAATTTAAGAAAATCTTCAAGTAGATAAAATCTTCGTATAGTAGGTGTATATTATATTTTAACAATATAATTTGATTGCAATCTTGAAATTAAATTAGCGTTTGACAGAAAGTGTCAGTTGTTTGATAGTTGGAGCAATTATTGACAAAATGCGGATGAAAAATATATGGTATAAAACAGATTCATCGGTCGGAATCACATTGTTCAAAATGTAATTAATTTATCATTATACAAATTCGGATTCAATATTCATAGTTAGGATAACAGGACAACGTCTCTGGGGAAAGCTAGGTCACAATAATTAAATAGGTAGGTACTCGTACATACATTTTTTGTTCTAGAGTAGCTGATCTAATTTTATCCGTGTTTTTCTCCATATCTGTTTTAGTGAACGCAAAACAAGACTAGTTTGAAAATTTTGACAGTTTTGAGAGTAGGTACACCTGAATGTTCAGGATTTCATTCAGACGATACTCATCTTATTTTTTTTTATCAAAACAAAATTATTTGGCTTGATGTTTCTTGAGGACAGAGGAATCGTTGTGTCATTCACACTATTTACTTTGGTCATGTTGTTTTAAAGGCACTACTTGTCATACTGATACCATTTTGCTCCCGGGTAGGAACTTGAATTTCTCCACACGGAGACCTGGTCATCTATAATTTAAAAGAAAGTCGGGTTAGAGCGAACACTTATAACTCGAGATCGGCTAAACAGATTTGTGTGATGCTTGGTTTATTTGATTCTTCTCTGCTCCGGATAACAGAATAACTAATAAAAAAATAGATAGCAAATAATTGTATAATATTTAAGTTAGTATCGAATGGATTTACTGACAGCAACGCCATCTGTGAAAAATTCCATAACAATGATTTTTTATTTGCCTACTTGACAACCATAGAGTTTCAAAACATTAGTATGCAGATTTTTGATAGAATTTCTTTCGAGCTTTCAGAAATATTTTTTCTATATAAATTATAAGATTGAAATACATTTTCAACGTTTTTTTGTATAAATTATAAATTCAATATCATAGTACAAATTACAGAGGAACGTCTTTCGGGAAAGCTAGTCTATAATATAAGAGAAAGTCGGGTTAGTGCGAACACTTATAACTCGAGATCGGCTGAACAGATTCTTCCGATGTATGATTTATTAGATTTTTCTCCACTCCGGATAACAGAATATGCATAAGAACCAATATAAAATATAATATTAAAGTTAGTATGGAACGGATTTCCTGCGACGCGACAGCCATTTATGAAAATATTCTATAACAACAAAATTATTATTTACCTGACAACCATTAACATTAAAAATATTGGTAAGCAGAATTTTTTTGAGCTTTCAGAAATATTTTTTTTTTACTTTCAAACATATTTAAAACGTATATATTTTATATACTCTTTATTCATTAAAATAATAAAAACAATTCAAGTCCTGTTAAGGCTTTTACAAGCCTTTTCAACAGGTTCTTTACATAATTATTACAAAATACAAAAATAATTCGATTGTTTGATTATCTTATCATAGTCACACTAGATATATACAGACAATATTGCTGATTCTACCATGATAGATAAATTTATATAAAATAAAAGATTGATACAAACAAAATTAATCATACATGTTATTATACCATTAGGCAGATTATACACATTTACACATTGTATTGCACGTCAAACATTACCAAATAAGTACAAAGAATCTATATAGGTACTCTTCATGACTATATTTTAAATTATAAATTTGAAATCAATAAAAGTAAGACAGGACTACAAGACAACGTCTGTCGGGAAAGCTAGTTAACCATAAAATAACCGTTAAAAATGTTTATCGGGGCAAGATTTATTCGCCATAAGCTACATCTTCTGACGTAGGCTAGGCCAAGGTATGTTGGTTCGTCGCAGAGTTTTGAAATATTGATACTGATCTCTTATTTTTTCACTGATCTAGGTCGTCCGCGTACCTACGCCAGATGGCATATTTCACCCCAACACCACCTATATAAGGCTTTAGCGCTACGTCACATCGTGAGGCCCAGCATTCACTTGCCTATATCTGTATGTACTTACCTGTACGCTATGATATCTGTCTACACGCCGGCGGCGGCCTGGTGACGCGAGAGGAAAAATGGCCGCCAGCGCTAAGGCCTTCTTATATAGGTGGTGTTGATTTCACCCATTAGACCATCTTTCAGTGGTCAGTCTTTATATACCAGCTATATTCTCTATGACAATAATATATACCAGCTATACAGGGTGACTGGTAATTCGATACATTCCTTGAAAGGGGTTATACTAGAGCAGGGGTTATACTAGAGCTTTTTTGGAGTAACTCCCTTAGAAAAATCGAAATTAAATATAAAAAAAAACTGACTTTTGATTTTAAAACCTTGTATTTCGGAGGTTTTTGAAGTTTCCTTCTTGATTTATCACTTCAATCATTCCTATTGGAAAGAAATATTTCCTATTCCGATTGGATTAGCTATTGGAAAAATGTATTTTTATTATCCTAAATGGAGTACTTTGTTCACAATTTTCAATTTTAGGCCAAAAGGTGGAAAATTGAAAAAAAAAACTGGACTGACTGGCATGGGAACAAAATTGTTGCAATTTTTCTCTAGTATAACCCCTTTCAAGGAATATATCGAATTACCAAGTAAGTCACCTTGTATATGGATCAAATACACAGCTTTTGCTTTTATGCTTAAAGCTTCAGTAGGACCACCTGACGTTATCATGCAATACTCGGAGTCTTTACACAGGAAAAAACACTATTTTAATTTAGGGGTAGGTAGGTACCTATGCCTCAGCTATTTTTTTCCATACCGATGGGATATTATGTGGGCTATCAAAAATTTGAGTGATTAGATAAATGTGTTAGACAAATAAATCTCATGATTCATACGAATATATTTTTTTAAGCAGAAACCTACTTACTGCAGGGAGATAGGTAAAAATATTGTTTTTAAGATTGTAAATATTCAGAACATTTTACGAGGATAGGAATAAACAGTACCTACCTATCATTATACATACCTTCTTCTTCATTCTCAACATCTATTAGAATATATTATTTTTATAAGTATATGTACCTGTGGGCCTAGACAAAATACAGTTGGCGATCGACTACAAACGAATTCTTCGACAATGTAGAGTAGGAAGAAAATTAGCTATTCACTTTTTATATTTTTATATAAGTGTCATTGCTTGGTTTAAATAATTGTTTACGTGTTCCAGTAGACAGATAATTTTTTCGCACTATACATTGGCGAAATCTTCGTTTGTAGTCGAACGCCAGTTTGAATTTGTCTACGGGGGCTGGATAATATATCTTGTCTATTCGAGAGATTGTTATCAATGATCGCAAACAATCGGATTATTATTTTTTCTTTAATTAAAGTCATTAAGTATTAATAAAATTGTGTTTTAATTAATTAATAATTAATAAAACCGACCTCGGTAGCCTGATGGCAAAGGCTCCGAATTCAGATCAAGAGATCCCCGGTCGAGTCAGAAATTTCAATGTGTTTTTTCACTTGAAATTTCTACTCGGGGTTGGAATCCTGTCTCAGATTGGACGGGACCGGTTGACTGGTAGAAAATGCTTCAAGCATTAAGTTCCGCCGGCTATACTGACACCTATGTATAGAAGAGTGTTATTTATTTATTATTTTAATAATAATATAAGCATTGTTTTATAACACAAATATTGGCCAACATTTTCCTAAAGAAAAAAATATTTCGTTTGTTCCAAATGTTCAATTAGCTAGCTTATTTTGAAAAATATGTATTATAAATTTTATATTACATTCCGTATTTTTAAATAAAATTGCCCCCACAATCAATTTTATTCACTTTACTCTGAGCTTCGCTCTTTTTATTACGTTTGGATGAGTTTGTCTTTTTGTTCACAATAAAACTTGCTATTTTATAGATGAATAGATCTGAATGCAATGGTTATACATTCCTTCTTAATTCAGTAAATTATAAGCACAATTCAAACCTTAATTCTATTCATTTTGACATCAGAATAAATTAATGCTATTACGATTGCATAAAATAGGTAAAAGTTCGTTCGGTAAAAAATCAGACTTCCACAGAAGAAAATGTCAAAAAGCTAACACTTGGCATGACCGTGTTGTGTTAGCATTAATAATAGTTTCATATTATATCAGTAGTTGTTCGAATGCGTTGACATGTAACAAGAGTTGCAAGATAATTTTATTTCTAAATTACATCGCGGAATATTAATTGATTTTGTCATCCGTGATTTGTTACAGGTTCAAAAATATAAAATGACAGACGAGGAGCTAGGGATTAGCGTACACTTGAATAATCTATTAATTACAACAACACAACACTATTTGTTTGGGTAGGTACGCCATTGCGAAAAATGATGGTAGCCCAATAATATTGTGACATAATCAATGCATAGGGCAACACTGATATGAATTTGAAAAATTTCTTATTTTAAAAAGTTTTGATATTATGTTCACATTTTATTTGAATCGTCAGCATAAATTATGTGCATTATCCATGTAGAAAAATTAATAAAAGCTATTAAGAAATCGTGCCGTGCCGTGCGGTTGCCGGCTAAGAATGGCACCTCTGCTCTTTTTGCGGATTTTTCGAGCATCCTGTAAGAGGCAGGAAATCGAAAAATCAGCTCGGTACCGTGGGGTTGACCACCTCACGTCCTTAAACCTCAACCGGTCAGAAAAGGCACAACGAGCCTCGGACGCCTTCGAGCGCAACGGAGAGCTCTTGATGCCTCCTATAATGCTCCTGAGTGGAGCTTAGGCACGCATTGCGGGTTGGTTTGGGGGGGATCCGCGGCAGGCTTGTGTGGCCTGCTTTTAGTCTGATTGCTTCGTTCGAGCTAAGGGGTCGGTTTCGTGCGGTTCGGGTTTGCTGCGGAAAAGATAGAAGAAAATGTAAAAATGCAGGTAGCCAAATACGAATATTTTTGTGTATCATTTGAATTATTATTTTTATGTAAAAGTAAACTTAGCTTTGACTTCATGGTCAGGACCCCTAGTTTAAGTTTTCGATGACCGAATAAATCGAAGCGATCATCGAAAGAGTTTAAATAAAAATTCCATACAAAATGATGTAACGATTCGATCGTTTCATGTTAAGAACACCACTGTGATCTCGCTTCTGTTGTGTTGTTTTGTCTTCGCATCTACACTGCACTCTGTGTATAGGTGTGTAGCAATTATTGTAACTTTTTTGAATTTTGTTCTCGTCTTTTGAGATTGTTTACCAATACATTGGTATGTAAAAAAAACAAATACCTACACATTTATTAAAACTTTCATAATATGTTTTGTTAGGTATTCTTTTTTCAACATTTAATCTTCAACGCAATTTGATTACAAAATTAAAAAAAGGAATCTGTGGTCACTCAAAGTGAACACAAATTCAATCTTTGACTTTCACAGAAAGCTACTTAAAGCATGTGTCGTGAAAGAGGAAGATGGTCAGCACCTGGGATCGAATCAATAAGAACTGACAATAGAAAACAAAACACGCGTAATGCTATGACCAAAGAATATTATATATGGTGAATTTTTTTAGAAATTTGATTTAATATATTATTTATTTTGACAAAACACATTACAGAGGACAACTATACATGACAAGTAGAATCAATAGAAATTTATGGCCTTAAACTAAGTTGACCTCCATCGAGATGTGTCACATAATTAGCATTATTTTGCTAAGTCACCTTAATCTTTGATAAAATGACTAATTGCACGTTTTGATTGGTTTTATGTATCAGGTATGTCAACTTAATTCAATTGTTAATCATAACTTGGAGAATGGATGACAGGGCTGGCTGAACAGTCAACACGCTGCCAAAAAGTGAACCTTGCCAAGCTGTCTGTATCCACCACAGCTGTTTTATGTCTTCCTTCAATTTTACGCTGTCAATGATCCGCCTTTTATTGCACTTATCCACTCGAAACACTCACATTAAATAATGTCATTGAGAAGTTTCGAGTTTTTATATTATACATAATACTAGTGGTCGCCCCGAAGTCGAATTTATGTGATATTGAGATTTTATATTATTAGACTAGTGGTCTGCCCCAGCTTCACACGGGAAATAGGTACCTATTTAAAAAAATAGTTATCATGAAGATCCTTATTTTTATTTTCAAAATATTCTACAGCCTTTTAACCTGGAATAATGTTAGAATTCTAATGGTTCCCTCCCGTACGGCTCGTACCCCAGTGACGCCCTATATCGCTGCCTAGCTAGATGAGCAGAGTTAGCCACGGAGAGCGGCGACCACTCTTTTTTTTCTAATGGGTACTTACATTTTTAAACTCGTGGTATCTTTCGAATGGAATATCCGAATTGAATAATTCAAAAATTTTGTAAACGTATTGAAGCAGTCTTGAATATGAAGTAATTTATTTTGATAAGAAGTAATACTACGATACCAATAAAGAGCCTTTTCTAGAGGTGACATTTCAATTAAATTTTTAAAATAAAAGAACACTTATTGTGGCATAACTTCATAACTATAATAGTTAGACATAATCTGCTGTCGCAACACTTTTTGTAAATAATGATTCTACAAAGTTATACTACTTACATTAGTTTATTCTATCATCATAAGTTTTCACAGCGCACGCGATATAAAGAATATTTTAGGTAATTTTTTTACACCTTGGGTTACATTATTGGAGTTTTAGCAAGGATCCCAAATATTTTTGATAATTCAATATAGCCAATGTTACCCGGGGATAATGTAGCTTCCCTAAAGTGAAAGAATTTTTCAAATTGGTTCAGTATTCAATGCAAACAAACAATCAAATCTTTCCTCGAGCGAGCGCTATTTAACTAAATTTTCTTTCAAAATTAATGACATGGATACGCCAAATTTCGTCAGCGCAATTTTTCTCAAAGGTGTATAAAGATTTTAGTTCACGTATTAAAATGTATATACATATAGATACCTAGTACAGCCTTTCATTAATCTATACACTTCTATTGTGACATCTTTCACTATTAGAATCCTTGTTTTCCATAATATACATATATCAGAATCTGTATTGGTGAGGGTAGTCTAGCTTTGTTGAGTTCAGTAATGGCTCTCAGAGAGCATCATGGCCCTTCTGTGATTGAGTGCACTGTAGTTACGGAGTAGCCCTGCGCGTTATAGACTAAGGTGTCGGATAGTCCATTTGGACATATGTTTCCGCCGTCTGTAGAGTTCAAAGTTTGCTTAGTGGAAATCTCGAGCGCTTCGTCGGTGGTGACTGGTGAGTTCCTTCATATATTTCAACCCTCTACTTTTTGACAAAATTTCACAATTCTTATTTTGGACCTAACTTTGAAAATGCTACGTGGCAATAAGTGGAAAGGTTCAGGCCTTAAACTACTGATTAGGTAATTCCGCTTAATTTTTAGCAACATTCATCCACGCGAAGCTTACAAACTTTCTGATGTTTTTCTATATGATCTGGGAGACTCCACATTTCTCAATCAAATGTTAAGGCCACCTGTAGTCAAGATATCTGGCCACATGTGAAAAAACACTTATGACGATTGACTACCGGAAATAGCACCCGGGACCCTCTTGAGCAGAAGTAAGCGCTTATACCTACCACTGAGGTTGGTTTGGTAGAATCTTGTCAATTTCAAAATATTGTTTTAATGAAACTGTGCTCACTTAAAACTGTGAAAACAAAAAATACACTCATAGACTTTTTCACGGTAAGCTGCTGAAGGTTTGTTTGGTGAAAGAGGAAAATCGTCAGCACCTGGGATCGAACCCATGACCTCCAGTAAGAAACAGTATGAGAGTCGGCGACAGAACCACCTGGCTACTTACCAATCAAAAACAGTGTTGAGCCCTGTCCTAGTTGAAAAGCGTTTGAGAGTCCGATCGACACGCGAACCCTTTCCTATTAGGACATAGACTACCTAACTCTTACACATTTCAACCAGTGATTTCAGAAAATCAATAATTCATGGAATCATTGAATGGCGATATTTGAAAAATTGACCGCGAAGTAAGTATAGTGAGCGATTGATCTATGCAGTTTCTCTAGCCCAGATGACCAACCGAAAATTAGATATATTCATATTCATCCGGGAGAGTATTTTTAGTATAATATTTGTTATTTTAGATGAGTTAGAACGTCAGGTAAATATGAATTAATACATCAATAATTATTATGTTTGATAGTTCCTAGAGGGAGTAATATGTTCAACAGGTGATCGTTAACTTCCTCCACAGAATGTAAATATTATTTTGTTCACATATTATTATTACGTTTTTACGTTTGAAGAAAACTTAATAAAAAACAATTCGCCCGTGAAATTTTTAACGGATCGCTTTGTCTGTTGTATTTCTTTTGTAATCTATAAAAAAATAATTTTCTCCCAAATCAAAACCATTTTTCATTTGTCTCTGAATTACTTTCAAGTCTCATCGGTATTTTTTATTTTAATATTTTTATCAAGTTACAATTTAATCTGAAAAGTAACTTATTACGAA
This sequence comes from Mystacides longicornis, assembly GCA_963576905.1. NCBI lineage: Eukaryota > Metazoa > Arthropoda > Insecta > Trichoptera > Leptoceridae > Mystacides > Mystacides longicornis. The sequence goes on from OY756432.1 coordinate 9,623,397, forward strand.
CAATAGTAATTTTGTTACTCTATAAAACATTTTTATTATTATTTAAGCTATTGTACAAAATATATACTAACAGACTGGTTATTCACGAAACGGTCATAATACGATCTAGCTGCGATCTTAATAATTATTATTAGACCATTCTGAAAGCATTAAACATAAAAAAAATTTTTTTTGATAAAAATGACTTCAGCTAAATCGAACTATTTAAAAAAAAAAGCGCTTTTATGTGGAAAACACAACCGTCTTATTTATAAACATTTCGTTAATCGTAAGATTACGTATAACTCACTGATCAGTTTTTACTTCACTTATAAAAACAATATTTGATCCGCGTTTGTTATGTATGAAGCATTTCGCATAAAATTTTGTAAACAAACAACATAATAGCCGGGCAACGCGAGTGTTTACAACCAAGATTCACTATGTCAGATTTGAATGATTTCGAGTTATTGATGCCGAATATGTACCTTATTTTTTAATTATTTATTTTATATCAAAACATAGTTAAGTTCTTATTAAATCAAACGAAACCATTATGTTTCAGCCAAAATGAACTAATTCATGTTTGATGACTTCAATTTTAATATTTGTACCTACTTAAAAAGTATTATTTGAATATTTTCTTCAAACCGTAATTAGGTATGTTTCTTATAAACTTAGTTGGAGAATCATGGCTGTAAGCCCTCGATCAATTACGAAAATGCATAATATTTGCTTTATTTGTTTAAATTTCCTATTATTAAAATGACAAACCAAAATACAATGGACCAAAATCTGAAGGGAGCACATATTTGTACGGGGAAAAAACTTAAATAAAGTGTATTTACCTATTACAAAAAGCGTTCTTGAATACTCGAAACAACTGTCAGTTGACATCAAGCGATATGCGTTAAACTATCTCGATGACAGCTTGATCGTAATATTTTATATCGCTGAGCTATTTTACCACTGATCGTAGTTTATAAATAAAGTAGTTAGTGATTTTTTAAAATTATAATAATTATAATTTCTTTATTCATAGATTATTACAATAATTTTACAATGTTCTCCCTAATGTGATAAAGCTATGATTTACTGATGATTCTACTGTCACAGACTTACATACGCATAATTATCTTACCTTAATATTACTGCAGGAGCAGTAACACAGATAACTGCATTTTATTCAGAAGTGTGTATTCAATATTTAAAATTACAAAACAATCAACACAATAATTATATTTAAATGGGTAATTTAGTTTTTTTGATGAAAAATAAAGATAAACAAATTGTCTGTATTTATAAATGTATAAAAAAAAAGTCACGGTGCATTCTTAAGAATATTTCAATAATTACTGACCTTCACAAATTATACAGGGTGTCCCAGAAAGTATGACTAAGCGATAGAGCACCTAGGGGGCTATCCAAATAATATGACGTGATTTTATAATATAGTTTTCTAGTTATAATTATTTTCAGTATTTATCATGCCAATAAAAAGGTTTAATATCAAAATAAGGTGAAATTAAAAATTAAAAGAATCTTTGTAGTCAATTTATAAAAAAACTAGCATTCCCGACAGAGGTTGTCCTTACTATCAACATTGATTTCAAATTTGTAATTTATACAAAAATACGTACCTATAAAATATGTTTTAATTCCATAAAAAAAATCAGTGTACCGATATTTTTTTAATGTCAATGGTTGTATAATTGTGTTGCTAAAGAAGTTTTCATATGCATTTTCAACATTTTAATAGTTTTTATGTTATCCGGAGCGGAGAAGAATCCAATAAATCAAACATCGGAAGAATCTGTTCAGCCGATCTCGAGTTATAAGTGTTCGTACTAACTCGACTTTCCTTTATATAATAGATAATCACAAAAAAATCTACCTACACTTTTTTACTTTGAATAGACCATTAAAGGATGACGTCATCTGACATTAGGCTGGATGCAAAATGGCGGCCATGGCGACACACACACACACACACACCACACATGTGCATAAACCATAGTGATGAGTAACAAATTATTTTGCATAGCGACCCGAACTGCCTGAATCAATAGTAATCGGAATCAGTTGTCTGGTTCACTTTAGTCAGTTTTGTGATACTTTCCAGGAATAAAACACAATTAATATATTATTTTTCTTTTAAAATACAGACATTTTGTTCGTATTAATTATTAATATATATTTAATAATTACCTACACATTAAAATATTTTATTCCATATTAATATTATCAATGATTCTTCTCGGTCATAATAATTGTTTTTTTATAATTTTATTTATCAAACCCATATTTTTTTTGTCATCTGAAAATTGATTTTTGTGTCTAATTGTTCCATTTGATGATTATTTAATTATATCTTCTAGTTATTTACTTAGGATACTTAAATGTTTTGCAAAAGCAACGATGCTGTTGCGTAGAATTCATTAATTTATTTATGTGAATTTTTGGTTTCTTAATATGTTAAGCAATGATATTTTGTGAAATGTTAGCCAAAATAAAAAGTAAATATGGTAAATAGTATATATACCTATCATTGCTTTTTTCTCAAATTTTGACCTTTATTTATTTAAAGTATACTCTAATTGACTCGTAACATCTGTAGATTCGCTCTATCCGTGACCCGATAAACACACTCATACCAACTCTTAAACTTTTTGTTTATGTATATGCCTCCCGGCTAATGTCAAAATCCACGAGGCCGTTAATGGTCTATATATTTTTACGTATGATTCGGTAAAAAAAAGCTTAATGAAATTCACAGGGTAAAAAGTATATAACATTTTTGAAAAGCAATTTTTTGAATTGAAAGTTTTTGGAAATAGGCCCCTTAATTCTCAAATATTTGATCATAGTAGTTCTAACTTTTTCGTGACTTTTCCTAACCATGTATAGGTACAATGGACAAAATTTGCACAGTTTGAAGATTTATTTTCTCTGTGGTTTTTACGCGGTGTCGTACATTTTTTGGAGTACCTACCTACTTAACTTTATTCGAAAAGTATGGCTTCGGTTTTAAGACCACTTTTTTTTTTAGTTTCTTCATTTTATATTTAAAACGTTCCTTCATTCATCAGACACCTATTAATAAATGTATTTTTAGTTTCCAAAATGAAAAGTTTTTTTTCACAATTTTCAGTTTCAGGACAAAATACGATCTATACATGGACATTTTATGTAATCGATTATCTTTGTTACATCTACTTATTTCTTTCATACCATTAAATTTCATTATCCTAATAACCTCAAAGCTGTCATAAAAAAATTACATCTTATTATTAGGTACCTACTCAGTAATTTGTTTCCTGTTTCTAAGTTGGCAAATCGAGTTTGAAACTTGTCAAACAGATTCGTACGGAGAATGTTTCATTAACACAAAAATAGTCTCAACATGTTATATTATTTTAACAATAATTAATACCTATTAGTGTTAGGATAAGAGAAAAAAAAAGATGTCGTCAGCTTTTAAAATGAGTTCAATGTCGCGGCAAATAGAATAATTCTCATTTTTTTTTCTATTTCAACTTCATTTGATGAACAAACTGGTCGCTGACGTAAAGATGAATGTTCGGAGCTAAAAAGATTTTGATTCGGTGTTACATGTGACATAACTCTTTGAGTCAGTTGGACACCGTCCAATTCTATTTATTTACCGTCCTGCCTCTGACTATATATCACCACACCGCATCACCATCAGAATCTACAATCTTACTATCTACTATTTGATCGCTAGTTGTAGTTTAACTTGTTGCAAAGTACGACTTGTTGGTGTTGACATTAAATACGCGCGTATTTGTTTCTGCTCCCCTTACTTTCTCCTTCTTCTTTCTGTGTCCTGTCAAGTCGCCCAGATCATTCTGAAGAATGAATCCAGCGTTTAATAAAATATTTGAGACTCAAAGGTGCGTTGTACGTACCTAAACACCCGTTTTTTGCACTTTGCTCGAAATTCGACCATAACTAATTTAGATGATAAGTTTTAACATTATTAAGGTTCCATTATGGAACCTTTTTTATTGTCAAAGACTGAGCGAGCGCTATTACAAAATTTTCTTTCAAAAACAATGACATGGAAAATAATATGTCAAATTTTAAATGTTGATATGTAATTTTTTTTTATTATCATCAAAGATTAATCTATTCTCGATTGATATCCTACCATTTCCAGCTCCACCCTCCATTTGAATGTACCGCCTTCAAAAAGCTTTCTGCGCCCATTATTAGGCGCTTTTTATTTTACATTTGTTTCTATGAAGTTGATGATCTTTATAAGTACTCTGTGGGAGTGTGTGTATCAAGTGTTACAGTAGTGTTTTTCTATTGATTTCATCTATTTTTATGCATATTTTTTTGTTAAGTTTTTGTTTCACGTACCTATTAATAAAGATGTTTCCGCAAGTTCTTAGCATACGAATCTTAAATTTCGATTTTACTGTAGAATGGACTGTAATTAAATAGTTAAGCTAGTTTTGCATGATTTTGAGTATTTTTCTTTCTTCTGGAAAGTCTTTCAAATTTTTATCGATTCATAACTAAAAAAAAACGTGAAGGAAAAACTTTGTTACCATTTTTACGAAAATTGCGCGGACGGAGGAGTATGCTATTTCGAACACTTACCTATAGTTTATAAAGGGTGACTGGTAATTCGATACATTTCTTGTAAGGGGTTATACTAGAGCAAATTTGCAACAATTTTGTTCCCATTAACCAGGGGTAAAATGCCAGTGGTTTTCGAGTTATTTAACTTTTTTGAGTTTATTTCAAATTTTCACCTTTTGACAGAAAATTGAAAATTGTGAACAAAGTAGGTACCTACCTACTCCATTAAGGAAAGTAAAAATACATTTTTCTAATAGTTGAAGAATAAAGGAATGGTTGAAGTAAAAAATCAAGAAGAATATAAAAAAATCCTCAGAAATACAACGTTTTTAAATCACAAGTCAGATTTTTTCATTTTTAATTACGACTTTTTAAGGGTAATGTATAAAAAAGTATAATATACTTGGCGTACAAAACACAAGAAAAACTTCCCCCAATAAATAAGCGTTCAGAAAACGTATGGATGTTTACCATTTTACCACAGTTTCGGAAAATAAATCGATCAGATGGTGCTATGAAGGCGCAGAAAAAGACTGTTCGTGGTAAATTTTGAATGAAATGTTTATATCCAAACAAAATCAAAATGTATAGTTACCTACATAATATTGTCTTTTTATCATTAACATTTAAATATTTGAAAAATATTTTTGATATTTAAAAAGTTTTGACTTTTTTATTTTTAGTGAAAGATAAGTGACTTAACAGCCCCGAAAAGCTTTATCATACTTACAAAAATGAAAGATTAAAAAACTTAAAATGCAATACATTGCTAAACAAAACATCACTACAGAATATGGTTCACTCTACATATTATTATGTATACTTATTTACATATTTAAACAAAACAAAATGTTTATTTATTTATATACGGCAAGGCCATTTACATATTTATAATTATACAGGTATATAACATAAAATATGGCAGACACAATCATAATACATACATAAAAAATTTAATTCAATATCTATAGAATCAAAAATAAATAGCAAAAATAATTTTTAACATTCAAACATATTTTAATCGTATATTTGTATAAATTACAAATTTGAAATTCATAGCAATTCATAGTAAGGACCACAGGGCAACGTCTGTCGGGAAAGCTTGTATTTTTATAAAAAAAAACATATTTGGGCTCATCCAAAGTGAACATACCTAAATGCAGTTTTGACATCTTTCACAGTAAGCAAATAAGCTTGTGTTGTGAAAGAGGAAAGATGATGGGCACATATTGTCTCTGCATCTCCCTTCCCCCGTGACCAAATTATATCTATTTTGTTACATTTTTAAATTCCTTCATAGAGCGCTGCCTCTTATTGTGCTTCGTTTCCAGAGGCCTCTAGCAGAATGACAGTGCCTCTTCCAGACTCCTGTCCTCCGCAAAAAGTCTCTTTAATAGTCATTTTGATGACCCGAATGGTAGGTCCAACTGGATTCCAGCTCGCGTAATCAATGGACAATATCTTTATCAAATTCGGACATTCCATTCGAAAGATACCACGAGATTAAAAATATAAGAACCTATGAGAAAAAAAAGAGTGGCCTACGCTCCGTGGTTCACTCTGCTCATCTACATAGCTTTATAGGCTGCGATATAGGGCGTCACTGGTCACTGGGGTACGAGCCGTACGGGAGGAGACCATTTTTAGAATGCTACATTATTCCGTAATTCCAGATTAAAAGGCTGTATATTACTGACTTCAGGGTATCTTTGATTTCACAATATGTTTTTAAACGAGGCCGACCTCGAATGACATGGTCCGATTATGTCGGTGCCGTCTTAGAGGAGGGCCAAGTCAGGAGCAAAAGGAATAGAAGAGCATGTCGTATGCGAAGTGTTATGCGTTTGGAGGAAGCGAAAGAGGTTTGTTTAAATAGGAATGAATGGAATTCCGTATACTCTCTGCCTACCCCCTTCGGGAAACGGCGTGTAGGGTGCAATATTTTTTTTTATAATTAATCTCCGAATATTTAACAGTACCTAGAAAGGTACATATCTACAAAGGACAATCTGTTTCCCAAAGCTTTATATAACGAAATGTGCAAACAATAAACCATAATTTATCGATAAAAATGCGAAAATGAGACGATTTTTTTGGAAAAAATCTTCTTCTTCTTCTTTTTTGTGTTGGCTTGCCCATTTATTAAAAAAAAAAAAAAAAAACACCGCACGCCACTGTTTTGACCCTATAGGTGGAAGGGTCCAAACTACGAGAAGTTATCTGATAAAGAGAGTCCAATTTTATAGCTTTTTTGACGGAAGACCCCTTCTGTAAAAGCATCTTGTACCTTGAGGATATGTTTCAGTCGAAGGCTGTCCCTAACTATATACTTATGCCTTTTTTAAAACCATTTCGTACTCGTCGTCGATAAATTTGGGTTATTTATGCCTTGTAGAATATTATAATTGGCTCATCCCATCTTCAAATGCTATCTACTTTCTACAGGATTCAAGAAAATGACATTGAAGGAAGAAAAATATGGAATGAAATGAAAAACAATCCAAGATAAAATTATGTGCTAGAACTACATAATTATAGGTACATATTAGATTTCGATTTTGAAACCATCTTTTGGGAAGAAAATTGATTATGACGTGGTTTGGATACATCTTCGTTTGCCAACATTGCATTGACTTTATATTTTGGGTATTAAGTCAGGTTTGGGAGAACAGGTGCCATCTATTTGCCAATGACTTTCTTACACCAAGTTAGCTTGGTCTCTAAAGTCGGATTCAAAGTGCCGTAGATTTTTTGGTAGGGTTTGAAATGTAGTCATCTAGAACATATTTTATAAAAATCTAGCTAGACATGAAATAATACTGTTTCTATTTTTTGCAGATGTAAATGCGGATGATCAAGATGCACCTTCAGAATCACAATGTAGACCATATATTGAAAAGGCACTGAAAGACTTAGAAGCAGGAGAAACACACACAGGTAAGCAAAATATGTGGAGATATTTTGAAGAACACTTATATTGAAAGTGATGAAGTATGTTACTTAGGAAAATAAAAATTTCCAATCTGCTTTTTACCTATATTGTTAATATTTAGGTTTATTCTTTTGATGTATAGCTGCAGAAGATGCCGATAGTAGAGAACAAGGAGATAGTGGGTCACAAGAGGATAATAAGGAAGATGCGGCCGACGAAGATAGTAGTGTAGAAATACTTAATGATGATGGAGATGATAGCGGGCAAACTGAAGAACAAAACGACGAACCGTCTGTAGAAGTTGCTGATGAACCGTACGTGGATGGAGAAGCAAATGACGACAGTGAGTCTGCACCTGGTGATTCTGATGATAGCGGAGAAAAAACACCAGATAACGACGATGATTCAAATGAATCAACAGAAAAACAAGAAGCAGATGATGGAGAAAAATCCGAAGAAGGCGACAGCAAAGAAGATGGTCAACAACAAGGAGACAGCAGTGAAGCATCAGCTGAAGATAATAAGACCGATGAAGGTAATAATTGGTGTAAATTGAAATTAGATTTTGTGTGTTAAATAGGTATACCTGTGGACAGAAATCAGTTAATTTTAGTAAAATTGTTTCAGACGATGCAGATGGAACTGCATCTGTAGAAACCCAAGAAGATGATAAAGAGGATAGCGAAAATAAATCTGATGAAAGCGGTGAAAAATCTGAAGATGGAGAAGATAACAAGGAAGAACAAGAAGAAGATGTTTCGAATAAGAGAGTTAAGCGAGATTTAGGAGAACAGCCTGAGGAACAATCAAATGAAGAAGGAGATTCTAAAGAAGTGGATGATGATGATTCTAAAGAAAAATCGGAAGCCGACTCTAAAGAAGACTCCAAAGAAGATGAAAAGGCATCAAACGAAGAAGGAGAAAATTCAAAACAACAAAGTGATGATGACTCAAAAGAAACAGCTGAAGATAAGGATGACGACTCTAAGGAAGTAGATGGGGACAAGGATGACGATTCAAAAGAATCAGATAACAAAGATGATGATTCTAAAGAGAAGGTAGACAAAAAGGACGATGATTCACAAGAAAAATCAGAAGAGGCTTCAAAGGAAAAGGATGATAATTCTAAAGAAACAGCAGAAGAGAAAGATGGTGACTCTCAGGAAACCACTGAGAACAAAGACGATTCAAAAGAAACCGTAGAAGATAAAGATTCGAAAGAAACAGTAGAAGAAAAAGACTCAAAGGAAACAGTTGAAGATAAAGACTCAAAAGAGACAGATGAAGAAAAAGATTCAAAAGAAACTGATAAGTCTGATGAATCTACTGAAAAAGAACAAGGTGATTCTCCCAGTGAAGAAACAGAACATCCAGAGGAAGATCTTTTAATGGTATGTTTACATTTAAATTGAATAATAATTATGGTTATATTTTGCTCTCAATAAAATATCAGTATGATGCTCAAATTAGGCTGTTATGTACTTAAGTTATCAAGTGGACAACCTAAAGGTGTTACGTTAAAGGTTTTAGCGGTAAATTTATCCCACAACGCATTGCATATTATTTCCCATTCATTTTTCTTGCCTCTTGTATCACGTAATCTTGTTTAAGACTATCATTAGAGTGAAAGTAATAATAAAAAAATCAAATTAGTTATCCTTTTCAATGCCAAAACATATTATTATCTTGAACTAAAGTAACCTTAAAAAGAATCTTTTAGGTACATAGATTATCCATCAATCTTAAGTTCATTTGCGTAAGTACGTATATGTAAAGAATAATGATTTTTATTTTTAGGAATTAGATATTCCAGAAAATTTGCGACCAAAACAGCACATTACACAAATTTTACGATTGGGTGATGAATCAACTGAAGGCGAATTATTGATTGAGAAGTCAGCAGACATTATACTGAGAGAACTAAAGAGGCTTTATGACAATGCCATCAAACCTTTAGAAATTTTGTATAAATACCGCGACTTGAGTAATCGTCATTTTGGTGATCCAGAAATCTTCTCAAAGCCTCTAATTCTATTCATGGGACCATGGAGTGGAGGAAAATCTTCTCTTATTAACTATTTGACAGATAATGAGTTTACCGAATGGTCATTAAGGACAGGTAAAAATATTGATGTCAAAAGTCCTTGATTCAATTGTTTGGATTAATATTGATAACTATGTGTTTCTCTCTAGGTGCTGAGCCTTCTCCAGCCTATTTCAATATACTCATGCACGGAAAAGAGCCACAAGTTTTGGATGGAACCCAACTTGCCGCTGATTGGACATTTTCAGGATTACAAAAGTTTGGACAAGGTTTAGAGGAACGTCTGAGAGGATTGAAATATCCTAGTAAATTGTTGGAAAAGGTAAATCTTCGTTTCAACTTTTCGTTCGTCAACTCTCAAAAACACTATGACAAATGATGATCATGTTGTGTATGTTTAATTTACAGGTGAACATTGTAGAAATTCCAGGAATCTTGGAAGTTCGTAAACAAGTTTCCAGAGTATTTCCATTTAATGATGCGTGTCAGTGGTTTATTGACCGTGCTGACATTATCTTCTTGGTATATGACCCATCCAAATTGGACGTTGGCCCAGAGACAGAGGCCATTTTGGACCAACTTAAGGGAAGAGAATCTCAGGTAATTGTTGCACAATTTTGATGCTCTAATGAATACTTAATAGGTCTACTGTATACTTATATTTTGTACATTTCACAGACGCGTATTATTCTCAACAAAGCTGATCAAGTAAAACCTGAAGAATTGATGAGGGTTCAAAGTGCACTTATCTGGAATATTTCACCATTGATGAGCTCTGCTCAACCTCCAGTCATGTACACCACATCACTATGGTCTCTGCCTTATGAAGGAGGAGCGCCCATCAGACTTTTGCAAGCTCAAGAAAGAGTGTTCCTCAAAGATCTCAGAGAAGCCATCGATAAAAGAGTCGACAATAAAATTGCAAGTGCGAGAAGATTTGCAGTAAGTAGACTTTTGTTTTACAACATTACTTATAATGAGGATCTGACCTCTGTTCCTTTCATTATAGCTTTATTATTTTTTCCTTATGGTATTCTATTTCGAATGTCAACTATCCTAATGAAGGCTTCCATTTTCCCCATTTCTTTTCATGTTGATAACCTGGTTTTTATTTTCAGGTCAGAGTTAGGAATCATGCAAAGATGGTTGACTGTTATTTAACAACCTACTACAACCACAAAACCATCTTCGCCAATAAGAAAGTGGTAGCCGAGGCAATTATCGAACATCCACAAAATTATCACATTTACGAGGGTCTGAGCACTTTGACAAATATCTCACGCTATGATCTCCCTGATCCCGAAACGTACAGAGATTTTTTCAGATTGAATCCTCTTTACGATTTCCAGCAGTTATCTGCTACATGCACCTATTTCCGTGGCTGTCCGATCAACCGATTAGATATAGCCATAGCTTACGATTTACCGGAATTAGTAGGTAAATACAAGAAGATGGTTGAATCAGCAACTCCACAAGGCATGCCAAAGAGTTGATGTGTTAAAAGAAGAAATTAATACAATGATGTGTATGAAAATTTACAGCTGAGATGAGAATAAATAACACACATTTAATGCAAAATTATACTCGTGATAGCAGAAACTCAATGTCACAGTTCCAAAAAATCTAGTCATTTTTTTTAAATATGAAAAGAAAACTTATTTATTTTTAATGTTCTGGAACTGTTGTATTAATATTTATTTGTAATCTTCTTTTTTTTTTATTTTCAAACTGTCATCTTCTTTTAACTGTTGAGTAAGCTACGACACATTTGTGATTTAGCCAATTATAGCAACGAATGTCACACATTTCCATAGTTCTTTGCACTTATTTAACAAGCGTTATTATTTTTATTATTTTGACCTGTTATTTGCTTTTTATAAAAATAACATTTATTATCTATTCCCGAAGAGAAGCTTTTATTTATGTTTAACTTCTTGTATATTATTGTTATTTATTTTGTTCAATTTATCCAAAAACAGATGCTGAATATCTTCAATTATTTATTTACTGACTGTAGTTGTAAGATATGAACTATTATTCCTACAGGAAAATTTGACAACTTGATTTCCATTGTTGATGTATAAATTATATCAATATTATGTATTTGTTATTAAGTACCTTAAAAAAACTAGGGATTATATTGTGATCCTGTAAAATCTAAAACTGTTTCATTGTTTTCTTTCTAACCTCCAACTATTTAGTGATTACCTAATGGTTAAAAAAAAGTAGCAAATGCTTTTAAGAGAATTCAAAAACTTACTTAAGATAATGCCAACATTCATAAGATACTGTTTCCAATCTTTATCACTGGAGTTTTTCAAATCTTATGATAACATCCATTGAGAGTAAGATTTCTTTTATTCCAGAAATTAACTGTAATTATAAGAAAAAAAAACTGGTTGAGTAGCGAGTAAAAAACTGTCAAAAATCATTCACACATTATCCCAGTACAGTGTTTATTAGTAAGTTTGTTTTTAAAATGAACAGCCCACAATACAATATAGTTAAACCCTAGCAAAACAGTATTTTTGTTGCAACTAATGAACTTGACTAAGATTTTTAAGTTCACAATTATTTAGCAAGTGAGCCAGTGCAGCAGCAGACTAAATGTTGTGTGTTTAGACACATTTAGTTAAAAAAACACTTCCCACTTAACTAAAATACTTAATATTGTGAAGACGAAGTACATACCTTTATCCGTATTCCACCATTGACCTGCAAGGGCAGACTGAACATTAAAAATCTTGCAACACTAAGGAACGAAGAGTTTCATTATGTACAGCGTAACAACAGGCTGAAATTATCAAACTTTTTGCCCATAACATCCAATTCCAGTACTGTAGAGAGATACCAGTTAAGGAGAGACTTTTAGGTAGGTGCTTTATCAAGAGCAGTCCTCGGGCAACAATATCACATTTCTCAAAATAAAAACAATGTTTAAACTGAAAAATGTTTAATTCATAACTTGAAAAAACAATAACATTATTAAACTAAAAATGCTCCATGAATAAACCTAGGTACGTAGTTTAATAGCTTCTCTGTACTCCTCTTCAGTTAAAAGTTCATGCTTCCGCGCTTCACTAATCGATATCATAGATAGGACGACGGCAATATAGCCGCTGGAGTCGGGATCGGTGTGCAAAAGTTCCGGATTATTGATGAGTGCTTCATTAACTTCCATAAGTCTTCCTTTGATACAGCTGGAAACTAAAAACTGTTCTCCGTCCTCACATTTTATTTTGCAAACTGTTGAGTTCGTATCCAAAACCTGTCCCCCTTTCTTACCTTTACCCGATACTGTATTTTTCATCCTATCAGTATTGCCAACCATATAATCAATGGCAAATTCATCTTTTTTCTTTGCAAATAATGGATGAGAAGGGGCCAAAGTGATGATGCATATTTTATTTGAATGAAATAAGAGCATGTGATCGTTTCCTGTCTTATTTTTTACATCTATACAAAATCTTTTTTCAAAATATCTTTCAGTTACGGTTTTGTATGGAGCTGTTAAATCTATTGACTTAATTATATCTACACAGCTTTCAATCTTGTTTTCTGATATATCATAATCCATGTTTACTCAAAGTGCGAAGAGGAATTTCCTAAATCTTCTAAAAGTCTTTTTTTTATTGCTTGTCTCTTTACCATCGCCTCTTGGGTATTTTTGAATCTACGGTTGACTCTTTCCTTCTTTAAGCACCTGGTCATTTGAGCATCCAAATCATTGCATTTGCCAAGAAATTTAAGTACGGGATGCTGAAAATTAAGACCGATAATTATTAAAAACTATTCAGCAGTCCATGAAAACAGTGATCTCACTTTTATCTATTGTTAATAATAAACTGTAAATAATTCAGATTTAAGAACGGACTGTTGGAAGCTGAGAAGAGGCTTGGAGCTAAGTCCATACTGACGGGCATCTTGCTTAGCGCTTAGACTCTATTCATATATCACCTAGTAACTACATGTTTACTTGGATACAAAAGCGAAGACGCTTAGTGCTCCTGCCGCTGGTTATGATTATTTTAGAAGGTTAGTTTTAGTATGCTACTCGATAGGTGACTATTTAGATTCTAAGCGCTAAGCAAGCCATCCGTAAGTGCGTAATGGCCTAAGATTAATAGGAGGCACATCTGCTAAAGGATCTACATCTTGGATTTTTGAGTTTGGAATAGAATGTGATGGTGAAATGCCGTAAATAAAGTTACGGCATCCTGGGTAACCATATCTATTACGTACAACAGCATTATTATACGCATTATGGCTAGTTTTGTATTTTTATATTAATTCTTTTAAAAAAACAACTATGTACCAAAGGTGCAAAACTTGACATTGAATTAGCAATAGATTAATGTTCTATTCAAGACCATCGGGCCTAGACAAATTGCATTTGGCGATCGACTACAAATGAATTTTTCAACAATTTAGAGTAGGAAGAATAATAACTGTCCACTTTTTATATTTTTAATATAAGTGTCTTTGTTTGGTTTAAATAATTGCTTATACATTCCAGTGGACAATTAATTTTTTCCCACTCTACATTGACTAAATCTTCGTTTGTAATTTCAAATTGTCTACGGGGGCATATCTAGACTTAGTACCCAGGGGAATAAGTTAAACAAATTTCTGATTTGATTACAAAACTAGCTCTATTATTGTCTGAAATACTAATATTATTATCAAATCTACTATTACGAAGGTTTATTTAAGGTTATTTTTTGGATTTAGAGTTGTATCAGTTCCACTTTGAAATCTCTAAATAAATAGAGTAAGGAGAGCTGACCCCAAATAATGGGACAAAGGCAAGGGCGAATAAGAAGAGATAGAGTGCTGTGATAGCAATACCCAAAATGAGGATTTAAAGAGGACTTTGGGAGCGCTGGGGTAAACAATCAACACATTCTAGTATAGACCATATTGGGCTTGGTATAAACCTAGATATAAAAAGGTAGTTCATAGAGCATAAATCTCCGCCATTTTCCATCTAACTGTCACTGCGGTGTGTTCTTGTTTGTGCTGAAAATCTTGTATTTGAATTGAGTTTTCTCAATTAAATACAAAAAATTCGGTTCAAAATAACGCAAATAGTATACCAGGTCTATAATATTTGCAAGTAGGGCTGAACTGATAGACATTCTTTTGAAAACCGTTAGATAGCTCTTAATGTATGAGTCTGCCTGTATTTATACCTAGGAACCTTAAACTGGGCTGTTAATGGGAGCAGCTATTAGATGGTTCTTATCTGATATGTCTATAAAACAAATAGGTACGATTTATGAAGATATTCGTACTGATTTATACTTAAGCAGGTAAGGTGTCGTAGGTTAGGTGCATCTGTTTCCAATAAAAACATTGGTTATATTCTTAAGACAGCACATGACCTCAAGATTTTCATATCGTAGCTACTATTGACTTTGTATAATGAACGAATTTTGGAGAAAATACAATTTAGGAAGATAAATGTATTGATTTTATATATTTTTCTGTGGGCCTAAATAATAGATTAAGGATTAAGGGGATTATTATTAAATATTTTTCATATAAAAAATGATAATTTATTAGACAGCTATGAACAAAATGATTTTTATGCTATAACTGCTGAATTAGTATAAATAATGAATGCGAAGAAAACTCATGAAATACAAGACAGTAAACAAAAATAGGTTAGGAAATAATATGAATAAATATTTGATTTTTCCTTAGGTATAACTAACCAACCGTATCAAATACGTGTTTTTTAGGCGTTAAATTAAGATTTGATACAAATATAGCATGTAATGTATTGTTAAAGAATAATACCTTAGGTAATAAAAATGTGAAAAAATAGTGACTTACATCAAAGTGACACTGTTTGTAGTTTTCAATAATTTTATTGCATTCGTCAGTGTGTAAATGTGGAGATAAATCGGTATGCATCCCTAAATTATACTACTGATCAATATAGTGGTAAATAATCGTAAATTAACGAAAATTCAGCGCAGTTTACACATCAAACAACACTTGACAGCTCCTGTGTCGATCTTTACAGTATATTATATTATCTATGTGTCGATCGAAGTCGAAGAGAAATGACATAACGAGTCATAGATTACAAAATCCATGGACTAAAAGATAATAACTAGTAGGTATTCTACTTTATGGATTTGAGAATCAAATTGTTTACACTGTATCCCATGGAAACAGAATTGTATTTATTTGCCTAACAACACTTTTTATTTACAAACTACTGTCATATCTATTATCAAAAACAGCTTTCAACTAGCCGGGCGTGCTCTGCATTTCTTATTTCTAGAACGTTCTTGAAAGTAAATCAAAATGGTCATATTGGTTATCAAGAAGTGCGATGAACCTCAATTCGCATACGAGACCGAAATTACAAGATCAGTAGATGATGTAATAAAAGAAGTTGTCGAAATTTATAATGGTAGATTGAAGATCACTCGCATTTGCTATGGTAGGTCTTTTCTTAATAATTTTAATCCTCTTTTTTTAGGCCTCTTTCTTAATAATTATATTTTATGATCTGTTAAGCATACTATTAGAAAACTTGAATATTAAAATTTACAGAAATGGAAGAGTTGGCTAAGCACGGAACATTTTTGCCACCCGAGATTTTGGGCCTGACTCCTGAACAAGTCTCTGAGATGAACCTGAAGGATCCTTGGGCAGATCGTTGTGCACCTTCCGGGTGGCTTAACAATCCGGACCCTGTTGGCAGACGCTGTGGAAGACAGCCTCCTCAGCAATATCAAACTGTTATCAATACAGCTATAGCAACTGCTAGGGAGATGATTTCGAAGGTGAGAATAAATCCTTACTTCTAAAATAGGTATTTTTAACCTAAAACATTTGATGACTCGGTACGTAAATGATGTATCAGCTACAGAATAATTTGGAAACTTCAGGATATTCGACAGTTTAGTGAAAACTAGCTAATGCCCATGCCAGTCCTTGCATTCTATCTATTTCTGCTTCTTGATTCTCTCTTCCCAGCTTTATGGTATGGCCAAGCAGGTACCATACCAAGGTATGAAAGTGTATATAATAATAAGTAATATGTATCAGGTATGTCTGTTTCTTAATCAAAATTTTGATTGAACTCTTAAAAAAATGTAAATAAATAAACCCTCGATTGGTTGGTTGGAAGAAATAGCCATAAGCAATGAGCAGCCAAAGGTACATCAAGCAGGCACCTATTTATTATGGCTTATGGGAAAAGAAATACTTACCTACATAACAACTTTGCATTTTTGGTCTTGTGTTTAGAAAATTTGCATTGCCGGCAAAACCTTGACGAGAGCCGAAGTGAGGAAGGCTTTGGACGAGCTCTCAGGTGCTTGTAAGATCGTTTACCCAATGGGACTTCCACCACACGACCCGGTTAGGCAGGAGTTGGAGAATCGAGAGGAGTTGGCCGGAACTCAGGTATTATTGGCTACATCACCGTAAAATTTTGGGCAAAATACGTCTCAAGATTCTTTGTAATATCAAATTATTATTGAAATTTAGGCTTCGTTGGACGTTTTGGATCCTGCGGTGACTGTCATCTGGTACTGCGGAAAACAAATGCAATCAGGCGTACCGCTCAGCAAGCACTTGGGCCCAAATGACAAATGCAAGGTAAACAAAACTTGATCGATTAATACAAAAACTTTCAATCGCAATATAATTGCGATTGAAAGTTTTTGTTGCACCTCCATTCGATGCTGTTAGTTGCACCTCCATTCGATGCTGAGCATAGATTATACAATATAGTCTGCTTCCTGCGATTCTCTTGACAATCTGTTACCGATCTTTTGACGCCTTTTTCTTATTAGTACCTACCTACACGCATCTTACTGGTTTTTTATTTTAACATTAATATACAGACAGTGAAATTAATACAAAAATAAGACAGTATTGCTGGAGAAGGTTCTTAAATACAATTTGCTGCATTAACTCTAATATATTTAGAGCTATTTAAAAAACTATAAAATTTACGAATCATACCTACAGTTTTCAGTACAAAAGGCGATATGAGTGATTTTATCAGCATTAAATCAATTATGTATAGGTTTAGAGAGTGTTCGACTTTTAAGAGGCATTTGTTTCCAAATTCGAGCTTGTCTTCTATTGTTGAAATACATTTTGTTTCCTTTTGAACATGTACCTATTTTTGTTTATTAAATCGTGTATTATTTGATGTTTTCAAAGTGTATAAAGGACATAGACAGAACCACATTCTTGTGTTTTATATAAATATCTTCTCTGTCTTAAACCATTCGTAAACGGTTCTTTGGTAAACATTGTCTTGTCTAAGTATAATAATATGAATTATTATATTAACATATTTTTGATGGCCAAACAATCTCCCTTGTAGGTGAAATGCCAAAAGGGAGAATTTTTTTTTTGTAATCACCTCTGAGTCACCTCTTACTTGATTTGCTGAATTGGTTGAATGCAGGTGGTTGTGAAGCTGGGCAAGCGAGGAGAAGGAGCTCCAGCCAGGGAGCCGGTGATGTCAGAGGAAGACAGGAAACAGTGGATGCTGCACGCCTATCGCAGGCAGGAAGAGCTTAAGGTGAGGGTTTTTATGCCTTGACAATCTATTGATATTAAGCGAGCAAAAGCCACACACAGAACATTCTTCTTGAGCCTATTCTAGGACCTAGATAGCTTTTCCTCCGATGAAAATGTACATGACTGGTAATTTTACCAGTACTTGAAAGGTATTATACTACTTTATACTAGAGATTATTTTCAATAATTTTGTTCCCATTAACCTAGGGTTTAGTTTGGTTTCCAAAAAATGAAATACTTTATTCACAATTTTCAGTTTTAGGTCAAACGGTAGGAAATTGGAAAAATCGAAACAAATAAATAACTCGAAAACCACTGACACTAGACCCCAGGTTAATGAGAACAAAATTATTGCAAATAAGCTCTAGTATAACCACTAAACCACTTTCAATGAATTGGTCGAATTACCAGTCAACCTGTATACAGTGGGTCGAAACCGTCATACAAAGCACTTTTTGTATGGATGGCGACAGGTTTTAAGGTACCAACATTGAAAAACAAAAATAATATCATGAATTGCAAACTTGTTGTTGCGACGCGACTGTTTATGTTTGAAAAACATCAAACTAAACTGAAATCTTAACGCCATTTTTAGCGGTCTGTTGTGTTATTGTATTATTTTCGAAGATAATACAAAACCTACGGATTGAGTATTGAGGTCATTTTGTTGATATTCAAAGATAATCATAATGCGCAAAAGGTGTGTCATTTGTCATAAAAGTGATGAGAAAAATACCAATTGTGATGTTTATTTTTTTGACTTTTGTGATGATTTTTTTTATCACTTTTTTCAAAAATTTCAAATATTATGTATTAAAAATATGTGTACAACAAATATTATGTATTAAAACTTTTGTCAAAAGTGTTATAAATATCTAGTAGGTGTATATATACTCTTGTGTAAATTTTTGTAAAACTGCAATAAAGCTATCATTAAATTAAATACTTTTTTTTTAACCAATGACTTATGAGAAATTTAAAATTGCTTGGGTATTGGGTATGACCATGACTGCCCGCTGTCACCGAGCTGTCAAGTACCAGAAAGGCAACATCACCATAATAAAAATTTGTTTCAATGTTGGCTAAACAAACCAGTCAGTACATTTTTTTCATCTATGGAGTTGCGTCTCTTATCCGTAAGGTATTATATTCTCTTTGCCTGTATACAACTTTTGTTTTAAAAATAATGGTTGTGTTTTTAGGTAAGGTCCCATGGTTCAGGAAAGCTTGCGGAGAAAGGGTAAGTAACTACCTAATAGCTTCCAAATAATATCGATATTTTTTAAATGATTTATTTAAAATCACTTAGGTATTTACCTAATATTTACATTCATTAGCGCTCTTAACATTCATTAGTTCACTCGATCATAAATGGTGTCACAACAACGCCTACCTATATTTTCCACGTAGGTACCTAATCGTTGAACAGTCAGTCTCGTTTATAGTAATAGTGTAACACCACTGAAAAAAAGAGTTCGTAAATTAATGAAATCTAATAAAAAAAAACGTTAAAATACTCGTATTCGCTGTTTTTTATGTGTGCTACTTTGTCTTCATTTCTCTCTTGTCTCGTCACATACGAAAATAATGCAGTTTTTTTTTATATTTTAAAGTTATTGTCCAATCTTGTACGCCATCAAGAGTTTTTTAGGGTGCAAACCGACACAAAACAGGAACCCGCTTTCCGGCGTGCCCATTCAAATGTATTGAAACCACACACATTGTTTGAGCCGATCGGCGCCGGTCGGAATCAGCGTTTTTTTGTGTTTTTCGTTATTCAAGCATACCTAGGGGGCACAGTACCTGCTTCTATTCCGAATATTACTCACTAACGTAAGTGAGAAACTCACGGGAATTTAGTACGGGCTACGGAGCTTTCCGAAGTATTCTTTAGGGGCGCTATATAGATACGTTTCCGTACAATATATTTTTTTTAATAGAGGTACTGTTTGCTTATTCTAAAAATATCATTTTCTATGTTTAAAGAAGAAAGAGAAAATCTGATGATACTGTAACTCCAATTTTCGTTCTGCACCGCTTTAGGGATTTTCTCAGTCTACAATGTCTCTGTGGTTCCTCGAGAAATATGTACCAAAAAGGTGTTTTGGCACCCAAATAAAGATACGTCTTCTTATTTTTTTTTCTTTGACCAATACATAATTATTAACTTCCGTGTCAAATTCACATATTTGTTCATAGAAAAAACGCAGAAAATAAAAGAGTTATTTGATTTTGTTTTGTATTTATTATAAACAGGGTTCTGCAAAAAACATGTTACACAACGACAATAATTATAATATACTTAATAAAAAGTATATCAATAGGTATAAATAATTAATAAATAAATACACAATATTTTTATATTATTAAGTATGTACGTATATCAATAAAAGTTATAAATATAATAATATAATTATGTTATAAAACACGGAAAAATATTTTGAATGTTTTTCATTCATAAAAGACACAATTCTAGAATATAATAAGACTCTTTTAAATTTATACAAATATCTGGACAAAAATGTATTTAAAAAAAATGTTCACATACATAGGTATAATGCCAACGATGCTTTAATTGTTTCAGGGCCGTAGTCAGAAATTCATTTCGGGGTTCTGTACCCCCCCCCCCCCCCCCCGTTGTGATATTTGATGAAGTTTCAGAGGTTCCTCCCCTCCCCCCAAATTACGTGTATTTTTTTTATTTATTTAAGTATTTTTGGAAGTTATGATATTTATTTTCGACTGGATTTTTTTAAAAAAATATTTATACATTACATTGAGTGATTTTAGAACAATAAAAATTTCAAGTTACAAACATCTCTATCGACCTAAGACCACTAATTAAAAAAAATAGAAGTAACCCATAAATAAAAAAAAGTAAATTGAATAAGATCATCCACCCTGAGTATTACAGGAATTTGGAGATTCCTTTTTACTCGCATTAAGTATAAAGCCAATACGGGACTCTGACTCTGACATCGACTTAAGGGTCCCACATCGGAGTGAATCCCGTCCGATATTTTAGGCCTCAAAAATTTATTCAATGTCCGACATCTGGGATCTTTTTTTTGCTAGTAACTAGGATCTAAAAAAGTATAAAGCATAATTGTGTGGTTAAATTGAATTAAGTATCTACATATAGATAAAATTTCATAGTGTTTTTCGACCACGGGATTTTTGTTTCGCATGAGCCCATGCACAATATATTAAATTCCTTAAGAGCAGCAGTATGTTTTTTTCCTTCCTGTATTATTCTGTAAAAAGTCCTTTCGTCAAACAAACTCACTGGCATACGCTTGTGTAAACCTACCTATGTCTTAAATGCTGGGTTCTTGGTAAGGCATTTCGGGGGGAGTGTTTGAACCCCCAAAGCCTCACCCCCTGACTACGGCCCTTTTTTTTGTAAATATAATTATTATTCATACAATATCAATTTTTTCCTACATAAAAATGTCTAATTAAGGTATATGGTCCCATGTATCTACAATGAAGACTATACCTTTTTATCATTTACCTATAAATATGGCACAAAGTTTTCAAAATATGTAGTACTAGAGGTCCGCCCCAGCTTCGCACGGGTAGATAGACACTTAAAAATAATTTAGTTTTCATACAGATCCCTAACTTTTTCAAAATATTTTATAGCATATGTTAATCTGGAATAATTATTGCATTGCAATGTATCGTGTCACGTCACTTTACCACCGTGACTACTTTGCGCGGTATTTCTACTAAACTTGACAATATGACACCCCTCAGTCCCCTCCCCGCTCCCTTACGCACTCTGCATCGGATAAGTTGAGATGATAAGAGACTATGCTTTTTTTTCCAATACTCACATTTTTAAACTCGTGATAACTTTCGAATGGAATGTCCGAATTGAATAATTCAAGAAGTTATACAAACATATTGAAGCAGACTTGAATATGAACTAATTTATTTTAATAAGGAGTAATACCAAGATACCAATAAAGAGCCTTTTCTAGAGGTGACATTTTATTGATTTTTTTTTAAATAAAAAAAACACTTATTGTGGCATAACTATAATAGTTAGACATATGCTGTTGCGATACTTTTTGTAAATAATGATGTCTTCTACAAAATTGTAGTACATTGTTTTATTCTATCATCATTAGTTTTCACAGCGTTCGCGATAAAAAGAATATTTTAGGTAAATTTTTTACACCTTGGGTTACATTATTGAAGTTTTCGTAGGTTACCCAATTTTTTTTGGAAATTAAATATAGCCTATGTTCACCGCCGATATTGTAGCTTCCCAAAAGTGAAAGAATTTTTCAAATCGGTTCAGTAGTTTTGGAGCCTATTCGATGCAAACAAACAAACAAAAAATCAAATCTTTCCTCTTTATATATTAGTATAGATAAGGTTTGATGACCAATGTAAACCCCTTTTGCGGTATCCGTGGCCTAATCCGTACTTCTCGAGAATTATTAAAATTTTACAAAAGAATACAGTCTGGCTAAAAAGAGTAGACAATAATTGAGGGCGCTGCAGTCGTTTGTATGGCAACATTTAATAAGTACTCTACATTTATAAAGTAAAGTATCGTAACCGCCAAAATATTGAAAAAAAAAAATACTATTCAATGTGGTCTCATGAAATGCTTTGTAGAGGTTATTTAAAAGAATTTAATAACGAACTGTACCAGCCATGGCATTAAAAACGAGATGGAAAAAAATCTATGCAAAACGAGTCAAAAAAACAAGAGATAATAAGATAATATAATGGGTGCTATAATCCACAAAATGGTGCTTACAACTGCTTACTATTCTATGGCTGAATTTGCATCATATAAATGTCAAAATATTTAAACATAACCTATAATTTATTTGTAAGTGGAATATACAAAAAAAAAATATGTGGGAAAAAATATCCAAATTAGTAAAAGGTACTTAATAATTTTTAAAATGAATTGGATGTTGTATTTACCAGTTAGAATTGCTGTCCATTCGTAAACATTTGTAATGTCAGACAACAACTTATGTTCAGTGTTGCCAGAGTGATAACATTTTAGTTCATCAATAATTAATTTCTACTCTTTTTAGCCAGACTGTAAATGCGTCTGTGTCAATATCAAATACATCGAAGTGTGTGTGAGTATCAAATACCTAACATTACAGTAGTGTTTTTTATTAAATGTATTTTTATGCATAATTAAAAATAAATGTTATGCATATAAAAAATATTAGAATTCGCAACTCCTTTTCTATATCTGTAAGTGTGCGAAATTTCTTACTCTTCCGTCCGCGTGATTTTCTTAAAAATGTCTATAAAGTTTTTGATTCACCTGTTAATATGTAGATAAGTAATAATATCTAATTACTTACCTTCGTGTATATCAGATAAATAGATTTAATTATCATAGACAATGAAAGCTTAAATATTAATTATTCAGTCAGATACATTATTTATTACATTTCATAGATAATAGAATAATTAAATACATACAACATGGCAGCAATGGTCATTTGAATGGGGACAGCCGGGTTATTTACGAAAAAGTTTAAGTTTAGAACAAGTATAATATTTCATACTTAAGGGGGATTCGCACCAAAACACACGTTTATGGCGCTTTTATTTAATCGAAATTGAAGATTACGTTTTATTGTAGAATGAGCTTTAATGAAATATTTTAGCTAGTTCAGCATGATTTTTGAGCTTTTTTCTTTTTCTGAAACATCTCCAATTTTTTCACGATTCATAACTCAAAAAGAGCAGCTGCCCCCCCCCTACCCCCCCTTGGCGACGCCCTTGCAATACTTATGGATACAGAAGTTACCTATGGTATATGTGACGATTAATCTAATAATAATTGTAAATTGTCTCATTTACCTCAATATATATTTCGTTATAATGACCCCTTAAGAAAATAACTAAGACTAGTTCGAACTTGACTTTTTCGTGAATACCCCGGCAGTTCTGATTAATCGATAAAGGTAAGTAGGTAACTATCTGTCGACAGAGTGTATAAAAACACTATGTATTGTAAAGAAATAAAAAATTACCCGTTTCTGTACCCATGCATAGTAAGATGTGGTTGTAGTGGAACATCGCAATTCAATTGCTTTACGTTGAGTACGTTCGCCGTTTTATGTTAAGTTGTTAAAATTTTTGACTCATATTTAAAAATATCAAAAGATGAAAATATATTAGCGAAAACGCACATATAGAATGTTTTGGTTGAAAAAATCAAAGATACCAAATTAACAAAATGTCCTTATAGCAAATGATCAAGTTAACAATTTTTCACATAGAAAATTATCTAGTTAAAAATTTCCACATTGCAAGTAATCAAGTTAACAAAGTTCCACATTGCAAGTTATCAAGTTAACAAAGTTCCACATTGCAAGTTATCAAGTTAACAAAGTTCCACATGGAAAATCATCTAGTTAAAAAATTTCCACATAGAAAATAATCAAGTTAACAGTGTGAAATGCCAGCTTATTGAGTTAACAAAATTCGCATTTGGCAAACACTCAAGTTTACTCAACGAACTTCCCCTATAGCAAAACATCATGTTAACAAATTTCCACATGGAAAATATTTATTTATTTAATAGACAAACCAACAGAAAACACTGAATAACACAACAATAAAAAAAACATGTCATTGAAACAATCACGTAGAATCTTCAGTGCTCCAATAATAAGTATCTCCCGCATAGCTTTTGCGTATAGTTAATGAATTCCCATATAGAAAACATTTTATGTTTACAGTTTTATCAAATTAACAAAATCCTACATATGTATTATAAAATTACACATAGGTAGGTATAGCGCAAAAGAGAAGGCAATCTTGGAAACATCATAATTATTATAGTATTTGAATTTTGCTAGTAATAGATCGTTACAAAAAGGCATAGTGATTATTATTATCTAAATAAATAATTGGACTTCCAAGCAGCGAGGCAGTGTTCAAGTTTCAAGTCGTCTGATGCACCCGCGAGACGCCGGATCTTCGGTTGGAAGCCTGGAAAAGACAAAATATTGAAATTATGGTGGAATATTCCAATAATATAATATGTAGTGTAGGTATATGTAAATCTCTAGAAAAAAGATGCTGTATTTTTCTATTTTGCTATTACTATTATTTACTAGCCCCGACAATCGTTGTCCTGTAGTCTTTACTATGAATATTGATTATTGATTTCGAATTTGAAATTTATACAAAAATACGTTAAAAATAAATATGTTTGAATGTTAAAAATATATTTGTGTAGGCTCGAAAAAAATTCCATCTATGTATAATTATGTGTTGCTGTAAATCTATTATAATTATTATTTGTTAAAAGGCACATGTGTGCCGTGTACTAATTAAATAAATAAATCTAAATCTACGTACCAATATTTTTAATGTCGGGTAAACAATAACTTTGTTGTTGGAGTCGCAGGAAATCCGTTCCGTACTAACTTTAATATTATATTTTTTTTTTCATTTTCAACTTTTTAATAGTTATTAGAGAAGAATCCAATAAATTATACATCGTAAATATCTGTTCAGCCGAACTCGATTTATAAGTGTTTGCACTAACCCGACTTTCTTTTAAACCTATCATTATTTATAACAACAAAATGGTAAGAGACAGGAAATCGTTCTAATAAATAAGGCCCGGCCTTATTATATTCGATATGAAAGGGCACTCTGGCCTACCATAGCAATCTTTATAGGTAGTACCTACTTATATAAAATTATTTGATTGCAATAATATTAGTTACGTATTTCATACCTGTTATAAGTGTGCTAAGTTGGAGTGGGTTGTGTGTCTTTTGGTTTACAGCAACATGAGAGGCAGCGCAATTTGGCATCGTCACCAACCTGCAATAGTAATATAGCAATTATTGAAAGACAAAGTAAAATTTTAATTTCAATATTACTAACTAATATGGCAACCGTTTTAAAATTTAACATTTTTAATTGATTGAAAATAGTCAAATAATTTTACTTTTATTTTATGTCATTTCGTGATATCAATGTCGAAAAATTCATAGCCAACTCCGCTGGTTGGGCCATGCAGTGGCCTACCGAGGGGGAAGGGGGGCGGAGGGGTGGACCGCCCGGGCGCCTCTATTGAGAGGGCGGCAAGTAGTGTCTATTGTCTTTCCAAGAACTAACTGAGAGGTTTTTGAATGCCAAATTGAGGATGTTCACCTTGACTGATCTGTTGATGATGCAGAGTGTGGTCAGGGAGACCACAAAGAGGATGGTCGGTACCAGAACAGCAATGAGAAGCTCCTTCCACGTTTGTTCCAAGTCAAATCTAGCAAGCACCGCTGTGGAATCATTCTGAAACAAAACAAGACTAAATAAAATGATGTACTTAATCTTACCATAGTAATTCGGTAAAATTTGGGTTGATTCATCCAACAATATATACAAGAACGTATCACACTTCATATGTGACTTATTTCCTAATACACCGCCATCTCTTGGTTTTTTTTAAAGTTATGCAACTACAGACGAATTTTTTTATTACAAACTTATGACCCGTCGAACATCATCCCGCATCCGAATCAATAATAATTATTACATAATGCGATAAATTATTAGCTTAATTGAATTCAGTTTTTATGTACCTAATAAACTGTACTTAATTCATGTAATAATTCATTTTTTTTTATTCTGGGTTAGATCGAACTTCGACGGGCGGGTCGGCTAGTACAATATTATGTAAATAAAAATTGAATTTTACATGGTGTAACTTCGAAGCAGAAGGACTTCATGTACAGTATATTCTGCGATATTAGGTGGTTCAAAAGTTATCTACGTTTTTGAGAACTTTGAATAAAATCCAAATTATTAATTTAACGATCATTATTTTTTTTCTGAGAATAGTTCGATGGTGGTCCAGCATGATTAAAGTGATGCCTACGGACCTCAAGGGATTTGTGGGGATCCGAACAACGTCACGGGGTCCGTGGAAGGCTTAGAAAAAATTAACTACAATTTAACAATTATTTAAACATTCCCCAAAATGCTGCTACACACCACTTTTCGGTTAAGAAAACGGGAATTAAACGTAATATTCAAGAAACGAATAAACAAAAAAAAAATAAAAGTTATATTCAAGAAAAGAATAAACAATTAAACGTAATATTCAAGAAAAGAATAAACAATTAAACGTAATATTCAAGAAAAGAATAAACAATTAAACGTAATATTCAAGAAAAGAATAAACAATTAAACGTAATATTCAACTTGAAATGAAACACCATTAGGACGTCAGAAAAAATCCCTCATCAATGCCACAAACCAGCGTAATGTATGAGCTAGAAGGGTGTTCGTTCAACCTGTCTCCATGTTTGTTTTTCATTATAAACGTAAACAAACAATCAGCAATTGTATCCGTCTCTGTGATATCGATTTACTGGCAACACCGAACAGTGCATATTAATATTTTTATTTTATAACGTTGGTGTTTATTTATTTTTAATTTATTAGGCGTTCTATTTTATTCACTTATCTATGGAATTGTTCATAATTAAAAACGTTCTATTTTTTAAATTAACTGTCAACGGTCGATGGTTATTATTTCAAGGAAAATTTGGAGGCGAACCAACTACTAACAAACTAAGCGAATGAAAAGAAACAGGTTTTTATTATAACTAGCAGCAAAACCTGTCGGATCACAGGCATCAACTGCGTCGTTAATTTTTTGATTGTCCTATAAATCTGTTATATTATCGTCCCTTGAGAGGGCATTTAAACCAAACGGACAAAGAGCCAGAGCTGAAAAGTAGAGAAAAGTTGATTGTTGATATGGTCACCAAGAAAATAACAATGAGAAAAGATTAGCTGTCATCGCCCACAAATTATTAGTTCTTGCTTGTTATTTTTTCTATGGTATCCAGTATCAGCCATAAAAGAAAATATGCTCTGCTTCTAGATTAGGTTGTTTGTTCGTTTGATGTTAATGCACCCTTATAGGATCTCAATTATTTTACTTACCCTATTGTAAAAGCACGTATAACGACTTCTGGCCGTATGCCCTCTGCCATCAGCGCCGTAGTCTTGCACGAACTGTTTGCATTCTCCTCTCAGGGTGTTGACGCATCCATCCAGGTTGATGAAGAGTTTGCTAGGGTTTTGGAAGATCTGCAGGGAACTGGATGGTGGTAAAAGTTGTGTACCTCCGTGGAATCTGCTCATACAATAAAACAAGAAGCTTATGAAGGATAATTACAAATACCCATGTAGAATCGAAACTCTTTCGTAAAATGTGCTTGGAGACATGTCAAAATCAAAATGTTTATAAAAAGAATTCGAAATTTGAAAAGCTTTAAATATGAATTAGAATTCCGAGGAAGCTTGTACCGAAGTAGACATCTACCTATTTTAAATGTAGGTATATCAAAGACCAAATTCAAATTCAAATATTTTTATTGAGGAAATAAAAAACATTAAAAAATACATTCACAATAATAAATTTATCCTTTTTTTTTATATATACCTATTTTTTTACCCCCAAAATTGAGCAGAGCTCGTGATATCAAATTTTGAATGTCAGCATTGCAGATTTACAGTTTTTCGCATATGTATGTAGGTATGCAAAGCTGACACAATTTTTCTATATTTAAGGAAGTAGGTATTTAATTATTTGTAGGAAAAAAAAACTAATAATAATGTCTAACGGTGTTAACGCAAAGTGATCACATTAAGCCAGCCTTCGAAATAACAGTAGAAGACGACCGTAAGCCCGTAGTGGTTTGTTCCATTTAAAAATCGAACATCATATAGTAATGAATTGTTAGAGTCATCATTTATTATAATATATTCATTTCATAATAAAAATTTGCTTACTGTGAAAGATGTCGTAAGTGTATTTATTTGTGCTCAATTTGGGTGAACCCAGATTCATTAAAAAAAAAAAAAAAAAATAACCACCTGCTTATTGTAAAAATTAAATGATTGATTAGGAATAAATCATTTTCGCAAACAACTTGATCCTTTGCTTCACGTAAAAAGTTGAAATCCAAATACACATAGATATTATTCACTTTGAATTTTAATTTCGTACCTATGTATTTAATCGCGCGCCTCTACTTTGAAACGCGGACGCCATCTTGCTTACATGTTTACGAAAAGTCACGAATTTACATTTTCGCGGTGAATAACGACATTTTCATGTTAAGCGCTACATATTTTTCCACTTTATGAATTTTCCCTCTAGAAAATATTCATTCGCCTTATTAATATTGTGTATTTATTTACTTATGGGGGATGTAATGACACCGGACGTTAGATTTCTCCCACGTGACGTGCACACATAATGGGTTGCTTTTTTGTTTATTTATTTGTTTTATTATTATCATCACTAAAATAATGCTTAGAATACAAATAGAATATTTAATCAAAAGTAATAACACAGCTTTGGCTTAATAAAACACTGCGTATATAGGTATAGTTTTTTTTAACATTTCAGAATGTATAATGTAGCCCCTTGAGAGACAGATTTGAGTAATACCACAGAATCCCAAATGTAGAGTAGGTACCCACTGAATGTGGAGTACCTATTGAGTTTGGGTTCTGTGGAAATATATAGATTGTTAGGTATTTTAATTTATTGAAAAGAACATCGTTATAATTTAGTGGGTAGGTATATGTACCCGACACAAACTACGTATTAATTACAAAATTGATTGCTAAATTCATTTTGATTTGTCGGTGGCATAAATCATCCAAATGGATGCAATGCCAAAAAAAATGTAATGTAATAAATATAAGCTCAAAAAATCTTGCTATAACTTAAACTGGAGTCAGAAGAATTTCTCTTTATGACTAACTAGCTTTCCCGACAGACATTGTCCTGCAGTCATTCCTATGAATATTGATTTCGAATTTGTTATTCATACAAAAAACGTTTAAAATAATTTTGAATGTTGAAAAATTATTTCTGAAAGTTTGAAAGGAATTCTATCAAAAATCTGCGTAACAAAGTTTTAAAACTCAAAGGTTGTCAAGTATCTAAATAAAAAATGTGATATTATGGAATTTTTCACAGATGGCGTTGTTGACAGTAAATCCGTTCCATACTAACATTAATATTATATTATTTTCTATCCATTTTTCGAATTTTTAATAATTAATTATTCCGTTATCCGGAGCGGCGAAGAATCCAATAAACTAAGCATCATAAAAATGTGTTCAACCGATCTCGAGTTATAAGTGTTTGTACTAACCCGACATTCTTTTATACTATCTATATAGATGGGTATTGAATTAATGAAATTTTCGTTGTATTTCATTACTTAAATAATGAAATTCTCGTAAAGTACCTACCTATAATAACTAATTAAATAAATTCTTATATTTTAATACTGAAGTAATGAAATTCTCGTTATAACTAATACTGTATTTGGTAATGAAATTTGTATTAAAATGTCACTTCGATCATCGATTTTACTTATCTGTATTCATCTTGCTCAACAATTTTTGATTATATTATCTATGGTTTAAGGCAAAGGTTCCCACACGTTTTGGCATCCGATGTCCGAATAATATCTAGATGTCAGTATTTCTGCGGCACTCCAAATTTTATAATATGTCACCTCTCACACAAAAGGATAAAAAATCATCAAGCTTATTTTGAGGAAGACTGGTTTGAAATAAAAATAAAAACGTTACTTGAGGTTTTTCTCGTTCTTCTGTTTCTCCATGGCTGCCTCCCATATCAGTCTAAGTTGGGTGAAGTTCATGAACGGCTGAGGTATTTCTGTGGACGGGAGGACTGTGCCGTTGATGCAATCAGTGGCGCTGTGAAGAAGAAGAAACAAAATCATGTGTTACGACTCGTAAATTTGTTTACTACTGAATAGTTTTGGAACCTGGGATTTAGCGTGACATTTTATGAGACCCTCCAACACCCGAGTATTACAGGAATTTGGAGATTCCTTTTTTCTCCTTTTTTGGCATTACATCCACAATGTAATTGGTGGTTTAGTCATTCGAGATTCCTTTTTATTCGCACTAGGTATATACATCCAAGAGGGGACTCCGACATTGCCGTAAGGGTCCCACATTGGAGTTTCGAGTGGATGTTGTCCAATAAATCGATATTTTAGACCGCCAAAACTTATCAATGACCCACACCTAGGTTTTTATTTTAATTAATGTTACGTTTTTTTCACCGTGTTCCACTCCTTCGAGCCGGAGCTGAGGGATCTGGACGTGGTGGGAGGAGGTCATAAACATTGCGCAAGATCCAGAGCAATGGAGAGCTTTGTATAGAAAAGTGTTAATTTTTAAAGTATTCTCCAGAAATGAACCACCTTAGCCAAAATAGCTGGATCTCAAGAAGCATTCTGGACAAAAATGCAAGAGCAGGACACCTCCGAGATGGTGTAATCTAATAAAAAAGCAACAGAAGGATATCTTTTTTCAGCCATGGGGGCTGCGAAGGCTATAGAAGATTGGAAACATTTGCTGACAATATAAACCATGGTTCCCAATCCCCAGAAAAGAGAAAACGAAAAAAGAGAAGTTATCCACATATAATAATGAACTTAATTTTGTAATTCACCATAATTTATCACCATAACAAAATATGTTAATGATTTTATTGACGTCCATATTAGAATAGATGTGTAATCAAGGATATTGTATTGTGTGGTATGTCTGTACATTGACAACTCCACTCTTCTTTAAGTACCCTACATATGTACATTCATACATAATATTTAGGGCTAGTTCAGACACTGCCGGAACATCGCAGTTTGATAATCGCGCGGAAATCGTACGGGCTTATTTACGTACATATATTAAAGTAATCGTTCAGAGTAGACAGACAACGAAAACCGTTTGAAAATAGAATCCCACGCAATTGTATTACTATGGAGCTCTTTTTCAGCGTTCAGTATCGTTGTGTGTCCCTTTATGGGAATGATATGCACGCATCAAGACACAGTGTCAGCGAAAAGCAGTGGTATACGAGTGTCCGAGTATTAGGGATCACGCACACACTGGGATTTGAGGATATCTGGATACGGAAATTAAGTAAGTAATGCAATGATTTCCTAGGAAGCGGACAATGGAAATTGCGACAATGTTTTTTGTTGCTACTATATACCCTTTGGGTGCATTTAAACCAAACTAACATTGAACCAGAGTTGGAAGTTAAGAAAGTTCTTGCTAGTTATTGTTTCCATGGTGTCCAATATCAACCATAAAAGAAAGTATGCTCTGTTTCTAGATTCGGTTCTATGATCGCACACTTGTAGTGTCAGTCGATCTTCAAATATTGGATGAAAATAATAATATTACCTTTTTCTTAATTTTCTGCAACATCCAAAGAAACGTTAGTTCCTCTTCGATATCCACCTTAAAACTGATCATTCATTCAAATTGTTTTATCGCTAAGTAACCCCGATGTTTGAACGGTCGATTTTTTTTCGGTTTAAGCCGCACGATCTGAGAATCGTGCGGTTATCGCCGTTTCTGAACTGGCCCTTATCCTGCGTGTGATTGTTATTATTATTATATTCAATTCTAAGTTAGTAATGATCCTTGGGATATAGTTTGTTTCTGTGACACACGTGTCAAACCAATCGGTTTATTCATTATTGATTTATTTTATGGTACTAACCACCATTTATAATAATACCTCCTTCGACTTATAACCCTGAATAAATTAATAACCTTATAAGGACGAGTTTTTCTTTTGAGGTCGGATCAACAACTGTGTATACAGGTACATCAGTTGAAAAAGTATTAGATCAATATGATCTGGTTCAATTTTGGGCAATTTCATTGTGTAATGGTAGGCAAAAAATTGATCTGCATATTCTTAAGTATTTTTATAAAATAAAATGTGTATGCAAGTAGTGATTTATATGTTAAGTATCCGCTGTTTTTCGCTTAATATTTTCCCCGATCGCATATTTCATGTTAAGGTGGAACTCCTAAGCGACGATCATCTTATCATGGAGGAATAGCTAGCAGCCCGTTAGTCAGGACATCTTGGCAGGAATAGAAGACCATAGAGTCCTATGAAAGTACTTAGTCATATTAAAATGTAGTTGTTACCTGACAACATCTCCATTCTTCTCGATAGTTCTGCAGTTGACCAGCAAGACCCCGTCCACCGGTTCCCAGACGGGTGCTCTCGGCTCTATGACCCCATCGAGTAGTGGTTCACTGCTGCCTAGCCCCGCAGTGCAGTGCGCCGCGTGCACGGTATTCTCCACAGCTATCAACACGTTGGTCAGCGATGGCAGCGTGCTGATTTTTTGGCACAACCTCTCGCAGTCCAGGGGTTTCTTTATTTTCATACATCTGGTGCCTTAAACAGAAAATTACATATAAAAAATCATACGTATTATCGTCTCTTCCACAGAACATGCAATCATCTCATCAATGAGACTATAAGATTCAAGCTCATCGCCTGATTTTCTGAAGAAAGTATTACATATTTTAGTTCTTCCAATGTAAGAAAACTGAAAGAATGGCGATGCTCATAGGGTGATTTCTGGTCATTCGGTCTACCTACAAAAATATTAAAAAGTCAACAGTTCTATAGCAGTCGCAGTCTTTAAATTTGGTTGCTCTCTTGTTCTCAATAATTTCCAACTTTTATCTCATTAATTATTTAATATCTACTGTATCTAATGTTTGTTCCATTTAAAAATCGAACATCAGTAATGAGTTGTTAGAGTCATTAGTTCTTATTTTTTCTTTAAGTTCTATATTGCCTACAATTCTGTTGAAAAATTCACAAGTGAGTGCTGTATAGGGTCACTGTATGCGAGAAATGTCGTCAATTTGCGTTAGCCAATCAATGAACTCCCATTTACAAGCAAATTCATACACGTAAAGTATTCGCTTATGGTACGAGTACGTCGATTGGGTATAAAAGGTATAAAAAGAAATTCCAGTCTACCTTGGCACCAGTATTGTCCGGTCAGCTTCCCGCTGTCTTTGTCCACGTCGATCTCCGGTTTCTCCCCCTTATTGTTGCACTGCAGCAGCTGGGAATAGTTGGTGCAGTGCCCTAAGGAGCAGTTGAAGATACCGTGCATGGCTGTGCACTCTTTGAAGTTGTTGCAGTTGGCTTTGGTCAAAGCTTCGAAGTTTGGCTGAAGCAATATAATAAGCAATAATGATACTAATTACTAATTTTTACAATATCGTGACAAAAAATCGAACAATTGAAAGATCCTGAAGGATCTCTGCCATCTAACACTTGAAACGCGAAACAATCTTTTCAACGGCCTCCAAAAAGAAACTTTTTTTTCATTTTGGTTGAACCGTTGATCGTTTTCGGCCCTGGCGCCAATTATATGACGACAGTACCCGTATATAAGTTTTATCGGAAGGTAGCCACGGAAGAAAAGTGAGTAACATTTTGTATGGAAAACGTTTATACGTGTCGAATGCGAGAATCGCTATTGTTTCTAGAAATGTCCTTGTGGCGGCGCTATACACGTTTTCCATACAAAATGTATCGAGTATTACTCACTTTACTTCCATGACTACCTTTTGATAAAATTGAGAATAGGAGTACAGGAGCTGTATAAAAAGTTGTTATGGAATTTTTCACAGATCGTGTTGACGTTGCAGGAAATCGTTACATACTAACTTTAATATTATATTTTTATTATTTCTCAAGCATTTTTTAATAGTTATTCTGTTATGCGGAGCGTAGAAGAATCCAATAAATCAAACATCGGAAGAATCTGTTCAGCCGATCTCGAGTTATAAGTGTTCGCACTAACCCGACTTTCTTTTATATTATAGAGAAGATAAAAACGCTTAATTATAAAGGTAATCGTAATGGTATAAAAACAGATAGATTTCCGTAAAACCAGCCTCGTCAGGTTATTTATTTATTTTTTCAGCATGGTGTTTCCCGTGGGGAAAAATACATTTCCGGATAAGGCGAATGAATATATTGTGTGGGTAGGTGTCTTCTTTTATTTTGAATTTTTCTTACCTCCAGAGTGGTCCCCGTCGGGTAATATCGGCTGGCAGTATTATCAAGGGAGAGGTTTCTTTTATCACCTGTAGGTACATTTACATCTGAAGACGTTTCATTTTATTTTCGCTTCTCAGAACGTGAAATTAATTAATTCGGGTCTAAGCCCAGCACGGCGCGATTCAGTGGATCAAGATTATTTCAAGGGAACAGGTGTGAAACAGAAAATGTAAATTTTTTTGAGTTTTGATTTTTTTTAACAAACTATTATTTCTCGTCTACATCATAAGTGTTGCTCTTAAGGTGCATTTAAACCAAACGAACAAAGATCCAGGGCTGTAAAATAGAGTATATTATTTTCTTGATCGTTGATATGGTCACCAAGGAAATAACAATGAGAAAGAACTGCCATCGCCTACTAATTAGTTGTTGTTTCCATGTATCCAGTATCAACCATAATATAATATGCTCTGTCTCTAGATTCGTATGTTAGTTTGATGTTAATCCATCTTTAATGTGCGTTTATATCAAACTAACATAGAGCTGAATCTAGAAACATAGGATAAATTCTTTTATGGTTGATATTGGACACCATGCAAACAATAACAAGCAAGAAATAATCAATGGGCGATGACAGATTGGTGTCCATATCAACGATCAAGAAAATATTAAACTCCTTTACCAGCTCCGGATCTATGTATGTTCGTTTGGTTTAAATGCACCCTTAGGCACTTGAAGGGGCTTGATAGATGAATACTATACTATGTTTTCGAAGTTATTATCGAGAGAACTACACTTGCCAAGCAAAACTTTTGTAACTGAATAGAAATATGCTCAGCACTGGAGCCTGCAGTATAAAATTCGGAAATCGGCTGCCAAGTTACACAAATATTTACATACGTTTGGCTTACAATATGCCTCTTGAATTAGAAGTCCACGCGATCTTATTCAAGATATCAGTAATGTTGATTTCATTTACTCGGCGCACTTACATTATAGTTTTGGCAGTATTAGATCTTGTTGTTCTGTACCTATCGCGTTGTCGTCTGTTTTTGTTAATACCTATGTAATACCTATGGGGATAAATGTATCTTTTCAAACAACACATCTGTATAACGTTTTTGAAAAACAGCAATATGTTCGTATATGCATTATTTCTTATACTAAACAATGCTTGTGTCGCAGAAGAGGTAGTTTTGAACACCTATATATGAACAAAACGATGACTTTCAGTTACACAGTACAAGTTGGAAACTTGAAAAAAATTATCAGACGGACGATTTTCTGAAATCCTTACAACGGCAATACGGTAGAAACTTTTAGAAAAGGAGTAAATTTTTATGCGAATCTTATAAACCAAGGTTAAGATTTATTTTAAGATCACCGACCTCGGAAACCTAGTGGCAAAGGCTCCGACTTCAGATCAAGAGGTTTCGGTTTCTTTCCCGGTTGGGTCAAAAATTGTTTTTTGTGTATGTGTTTTTTCACTTGAATTTTCTACTCGGTGCCGGTGTTGGAATCCTGTCTCAGATTGGACGGGACCGGTTGACTGGTAGAGAATGCTTCAAGCATTAAGTTCCGCCGGCTTTACTGACACCTATGTATAGAAGAGTGTTATTTATTTATTTTTTATACGGCTTGATTAAAGTTTTTGATAGACTTTCTTTGCTTATAGTATAGTAATATATGTATTTTTAGATAATTTAGCATTAACTGGCTTAAATGCATGAAATCCGGTAATAAAAAACATATAGTTATCACATGTCACTTTGAATTTATAATCAACGTATTCTTAAAAAAGTATAAATTTGGACTTTTGTCCTTCATTCTCGGTTCTATTCATTTGGTTGTACTGAAAGTAGGATGTACAGAACTTTCAATAGGTGTGAGATAATTGATTCAATTTACACAGCCTTAAAATGACGTCATTTAGAAATAAATGAAAACGAAATAAAAGAAGCAAATTTTAGGCTATGGGACGTCTATTTCGTAAAGCATAGGTCGGGGGTTTTATCCCCGATAGATATACGTACACCATATTATTATATTCCTTTTAGTATTAGATATACGTGTTTATGGAGACAATCGAAGTGCTTGCTGAAACCAAATATTTTTATTTTAAATAATAAAAAATCGGGCATCTGATGGCGAAAGTTGTTGCAGTGAAATTGATTACTCTAAGCCAACATTCAAAATAATAGAGCAAGACGGCCTTATTAAGCCCGTAGTGGTTGAAATTCGAAAAAAATATCGTAAAAGAAACTTGCAAGTGTAAAATATCATATTAAAGACCATTATCTAAATAAGATGATCAATATGCCTAGCTTATATGCATCTGTAAAAATATGCATTTTCAAACACACATTACCTTTGCATATATTATTTCCAAAAAAATCTATAAATCATGCATATTTGAGTATTTTTTAAGTGAAGTATTTATATATTTTTACTGTATTGAGTACCTTTTTAAAGAGTAAAAAAGCTACAAGAAACGCATTGCTTACAGTTGAAATAATTACTTACATAAAATGGCGTCAGATTAAATTATACTAAAAACATTTCCTCCAAAACTCAAACAATTTTTTTATATAGAATATCTTTAGATAATCCAATCCAATGCAAACTACCTTTACACCCCGCTTAAGGGCATAGGGAGGCAACAAGAGGCTACCATATTATAATATGTATATTTTTATGTATGTAAGAGCCGCCCTAGATATATTTGATCAAATTTAATTTTTGGTACTATTTAAACTTTATTTTGCATATTTTGGCATAAAATTTACATATTTTGGTCATTTTTTTTTCATACTTAAGAGTTTCTATAGTTGCATATTATTACCATTCTAGTATCAGCCAAATAATAATTATGAAAGAGATGCATTCACGATGCCCCACACCCATCAGCGACGTACACAGTTAACTTAATTAAGAACAAAGCACTTTGGCCCTTTGTGCGCCCTCTCTACTGGGGCTTTTAAGTAATGATCTGATGTTGTGTTGATGTTGCCGTGGTTATTAAGTAATGCGGGGTTAAGTGTGTCGTTAAATCCGCTATGACGCAGATGTACTAATATATGATATGGCGTTTTGATGTGAAATTCGCTTTCCTGACAGACCTTGTTCTCTTTCTACTTAGCTATCTCGACAGACGTTGTCGAGTACTCCTATTCTATGTTTTATCGGTAGGTAGGCACGGAAGTAAAGTGAGATTCCAAATCCAAACTCCCTTAACGCGCCACTTAGGGGCACGGGGAGGCAACAAGAGCTCTCCAGAGCAATGTGAGTATTACACGATACATTTTGTATGGGAAACGTGTATAGCGCCGATGCAAGGATATTTCTAGAAACAAAAGCGATTTCTAGAAACAAAAGCGATACAAAATGTATCGTGTAATACTCACTTTACTTCCGTGACTACCTTCCGATAAAACTTGGAATACGGGTACCTACTGTATAGTCCTTTATATGAATATTGATTTCGAATTTGTAATTTATACAAAAAAAAAACGTTTAAAATAAGTTTGAATGTTAAAAATTTATTTCTGAACCAATCCAAACCAAATCCAAACTCCCTTTAGACCCCACTTAGGGGCATAGGGAGGCAACAAGAGCTCTCCATTGCGCTCGATCTTGCGCAACGGTGATGACCTCCTCCCACACCATGTCCATGTCCCTCAGCTCTGCTTCGAAGGAGCGGAACACAGTGTGAGAGGGTCTTCCTCGTCTTCGGGACCCTGATGGGAGGAAGAACAGCGCTCTCCTCGGCCAACTGTCATTCGGCATCCTTAACACATGTCCCAGCCAAGTCCATCTCCTCCCCACAATGGTGGAGGTGATGGGCTCACGCTGGGTGCGCCGGCGTATAGCGTCGTTCGTGATGCGGTGGTACCATCTTACGCCCAGAATTCTCCTTAGGCACTTCATCTCAAAGGCTGAGACTTTTTGTGCCTGGGCCTTGGTCAGGTGCCAGGACTCACACCCATAAAGGAGAATGGGCAACACACACGCATCAAACAGTTTACATTTCGTCTCGACGCTAAACGCCGACGCTTTCCATATCTTGGTCATGTTGTTGAAGGCGCCACTTGCCATACCGATACGAATCGGGAGCTCAGCCCCGAGGTCACCAGCGGTGGTAATGGTTGCTCCCAGGTACTTAAATTTATCCACCCGGGAGACCTGGTGACCATCGATGGTTATCGGTTGCTGTTTATCGGGGCAGGCATTATTCGCCATGAGCTCCGTCTTACTGGCATTGACTCGAAGGCCGAGGCGTGCTGTTTCGTTGCAGAGTCTTGAAACACTGCGCTGTAATTCCTCCACTGTCGTACTGAACAACGCTAGGTCGTCCGCGTACTCCAGATCGCACAGTTCGCCCATTAGACCATCTCTCTGTGTTATCGGTATACCTCTTGCTCCTTGCATGGACTTTCTCAACAGGAAATCCATGACTATTATAAATATAAAGGGAGCTAGTACGCAGCCCTGTCTGACTCCCGTGGTGATCCTAAAAGCTTCAGTAGGACCACCTGGCGTTTTCACGCTACACTCAGAGTCTTCATACAGGGACTGCACCATTTTAACTATTTTCGGAGGTATACCATACAGAGCAAGTATTTTCCATATTGATGGTCTATGTGGGCTGTCGAAGGCCTTTTCAAAATCTATAAAGCAACAAGCGACTGGAGAGTTAAACTCCTTGCACTGCTGAAAGATGCACCTGGCACAGAAAATTGGGTCCGTGCAGGACCTTCCAGGTACAAAGCCGCATTGTTGCTCTCTCAGGACAGCCATGACAGGCCCCCGAATGCGGTGTAGTAATATCTGAGATAATACCTTACCGGGAACACTCAGTAGAGTAATTCCACGGTAGTTTCCGCATTCAAGGGGGTCCCCCTTTTTAAATATTGCGACGATGGATCCATTCCGCCAATCTTTTGGGCACCTCTCCTCTTCCCACGCCATTTTAAATATATCTAATAGTGGTTGGCCAAGGGTGTCTATGCCTTGTTTGAGGAGCTCTGCGTGAATTCCATCGTCTCCTGGCGCTTTGTTGTTCTTAAGTCTCATCACGGCCAGCACCATCTCACTGTATGTCGGCGGTTCCTCACATATCCCAGTTGCCTGAGGTATATTCAGACCAGCCAACTCCTCCTCAAAGTTGTAAGGTGAGGAGGGCTCGGGACGGTTTAATATTGACTCAAAGTACTCCCTCCATCTCCCTTTAATCAGTTCGGGGGCAGTGACAGTGGCTCCACGAGAGTCTCGTATTGCCATCACGGCTCTTTTTTGACCCCTGCCCCCGACCTCCCGGGTGATTTCGAAAAGTGTCCTTGAGTCATTT
This sequence comes from Mystacides longicornis, assembly GCA_963576905.1. Lineage (NCBI taxonomy): Eukaryota > Metazoa > Arthropoda > Insecta > Trichoptera > Leptoceridae > Mystacides > Mystacides longicornis. The sequence continues at coordinate 9,663,799 of OY756432.1, forward strand.
CCGAGTGCAGCAGATTGCGCTCGCCGTATCTGAGAGTCCAGGTGTCTTCTTTTATCTGTTCGTACAGAGTGCTTCACCTTGCGGCTCAGCTCCCTGTACTCAGACACCAAAGCAGCCAGTTTTTGAGGGTCTTTTTCGCTGTCTCTGAGGGTCTTAGCCTTCTGGCGATCTTCGATGAGGCTCCAGGACCCATCGGACATCCATATTGGCCTCTTTTTGCTCTTATAGCCGACAGAAGAACGTGCGGATTCCATAACGGCGTCACGGAAGCTATTCCAAGCTGTCTCAATTGGAACAGCTCCGTGTGAATCCTGAAAGGGGGCAAACCTGGTGCGTAACTCAGCCTCGTACGAATGACGACACTGAGCACTCTCTAACCTGCGTATGTCCAGCGGGCGAGAGGCAGACGGTCCCTGCTGGAAATGGGTAAATCTGAATTTCAACGAACCCACAAGGAGTTCGTGATCAGTATCCATGTCTGCCCCTCGGTAGGTGCGGACATCTCGCAGGTCAGTTCGGTTGCTGGCCCTTACCAGAAGATGGTCAATCTGGTTTTTTGTTCTCCTGTCAGGCGAGGTCCAAGTATATTTATGGATATCCTTATGGGGGAACAGAGTTCCCCCTATTAAGAGTCCGTGGAGTGTGGCGAAACCAATCAGACGGCTTCCATTATCATTTATCACTCCCATGCCATGCCTACCCATGACGCCTGGTCCATACTGGGGGTCACTGCCAACCTTGGCATTAAAATCCCCCAGTACAATTAAGCGGTGGCGCCTTGGGACATGGGACACAACTGCATCCAGACTGTCATAAAAACAGTCCTTGGCAGCCGCATCCCCATCCTCAGTGGGAGCATAGCATAGGAGGACCGTCAGTGTTTCGCCTGTCATCTTGAAGGACGCACTCATCAGGCGGTCAGAAACAGGTTCCCAACCAAGAAGGCGAGAGAAGGCATATTTACTTAAAAGTAGAGCGACGCCACGCATCCGTGCAGTTCGGTGACCAGAGTGCAGCATGACATAGTTGCCAGCGTCACTCTGCCCCGTCCCTGGGATGCGTGCCTCGCTCAGCCCCAGGATATCCAGTCCATAATCTCCCGCCAACTTGGCAGCAACAAGCTCCCCGCCCGCCCTCAGAGTGCGGACATTCAGGGTCCCGATTTTCAAGCTCTTGTTCCGAGCCGTGGTCAACACAGGGGGGACACTAGCTGCCTGGACCCCCCCTGGTGGGGCCCAGGCGTCCGAGGCTTAATTTTGTTGCCTTTTCTGACCGCTGGAGTTTAAGGGTGTGAGGTGGTCAACCCCACGACCCCGATCTGATTTTTCGATTACCTGCCTCTTACAGGATGCTCGAAAAACCAGCAAAAAGAACAGAGGTGCTATTCTAAGCCGACAGCCCCACGGCAAATTTTTATTATTATTATTTCTTCTTTTTATTTATTATTATTTCTGAACATTTGAAAGAAATTCTATCAAAAATCTGCGTACCAATGTTTTGAAACTCAAAGGTTGTCAAGTGAATAAAAATTGTGTCTTTATGAAAATGTTCACAGATGGCGTGGATGTATCGAAATTCGTTCCATACTAACTTTAATATTATATTATATATTATTTGATATCTATTTTTCAATGTTTCATTAGTTATTCTGTTATCCAGAGCGGAGAAGAATCCAATTAACCAAAAATGATAAAAAAAACTGTTCAGCCGATCTCGAGTTACAAGTAGTAGTGTTCTCACTAACCCGACTTTCATTTATATTAGAGATATATTGAACTCAAATTTTTGTACAATGATTAATGAATTAGGTACCTTACTATTTAAACGATGGAATTCCTACCGATGCATCTGTTTTAAACTTTTTAAAGGGCGTACTCTGAATGTCCTGTAAACATAGTTTCTCAATCCAGCCAACTACCAATCTACTGGCGGTTTTCCAAACGCCGATAGAATTTCAAAAATAGAAAATTTTATACGATCAAAAGTACCCACGATCGAATTTTTCATTATTTTCATTCATCCATGTTCCGTTAAACTTTCTTAATTTTTTCTAACCTAAAAACTTTCTCCTGATAGTAATAATAATAATTGTTCTAGATGTTTACGAGTGATGCCATGACTAAGAGGAAACAGGGCTCCATTGTGTATAGTTTTTAGAGCACTTGCGTCTTGCTTACTACGGTGTATTCTAAGTTACGCGAAATGACACTACAGAAACGGCTTACACTGTCTCTTTCACTCTTTCATTTCACTGCTATAAAGGATGGATCTGCTCCTAGTAATTTTATGAGCTAAAAATGTTACTGAGTTTGTTTTTTTTTTTATTTCATTATGATTCGCAAACAAACGGTCGAAATAAGGCAGAAAATTTAACAAGTGATACGCATAGGTGCCTACCTCCCTCTACCCCTATACAAAGCATTCTCATCAAACATAAAAACAGCCATTGAAGCTAAGGGTACCTGCGCAGTACCCCGGTGGCACTATACATAATTTGTAATCAGCTAATAGAGCCATTATAAGATTACAACCTCCTTAATTATTCACGTGTACATAACAGATTCTTTAAAAAATCTCTGAAAAATATTTTAACAAACTTCTATGAGATGGCAGACAAGCTAAAAAAATATTGCTGTTGAATTTTTTTTTAAATACCTAGTGAAGATGGTCAACTTTTTTTATTTATTTATTTTAATATACAATAATTGCACAATTGTGTCACGCCAAGTCTCGACAGAAGACTTGTCGGCGTGTTCACTTTTATATACACACTTATAATTTTGAAATAACAATAATGAATCACTTATACAACCACTTAACATATTATGACTATTTACACATTATATACAGGAATTATATACATATTTCATCTATAAATAAATCCACACTTCTGCAACCATTCCTTGATAAGTTTCTTTAGTCCATCTTTGCTCGAGCACCTCTTAATAGATGCGGGAATCATATTAAGCAGCTTCGGCACACTATACTCTAACCTTCTTTTACCGTATTTATTATTAAATTGAGGAACACTGTATCCGTCATTCAGTTTAAATCTCGTACTATGAAAATGTCGCGGTTTATTTTTAAAATCATCCTTTAGAAACTGATCAAGGACCAACCTCTGCCAGTACAGACCCTTAGCTGTTAATACCTTCACTTTTTTAAAATATACCGAGTAATCCTTTCTTCGCATTCTATTCACGTACAATATAGTGTCCCTCTTAACAATTAACCTTAATATTGACTTTTGTGCTAACATAATTCTTTTCAAATTCGTATTTGTGCAACAACCCCAACTCGCGATCCCATATCTAATTATCGACTCAGCCAAGGATCTGTATATCACCAGAAGTGTGGATTTGGGCACATAATCTCTTATTCTAAAAATCCTACCAGCTATAGTTTTCAACCTACGACAAACGTTATCTACATGCATATCCCATTTAAATCTATCATCCACAACAACTCCCAAATACGGATTTGAACACTATAACAACTCTGTACTTATGGAGTTCAAAATAAAATCGTTTCTGTTTAACCTAACTTTTAAATATCTTGAAAGAGGTTACTCATCAGTAGAGATATAAAGAAGCGTGTCAAGATTCCTGCAATAATTGACAAGTAGTAACTAAATGCTTAAAATATGTAAGAGTTCTTAAGGATGTTTGTCTGACACTATGTCTTGATTAGACATTTCTTGGATTTTATGTAAATCGTCTTAATTACTTAGCTGCCCTCGAAGCAGGGAAATTGCGCGGTCGATACTGATATTTGAATGCAAATCATATGTAAATTTCACTTCAAAGTCAACAACTTTCCGTATCTACATAATAATGCGTAGTTACGTAAACATGATGTCTCTTTGAAGTAAAAAAACGGTCTTAGGTAGGGGAGAGAGGGGCGCGTTGTTGAAGGGGTAAGTATGTATTTACACAGATTTTTACTGGGCATTTATTTTAACTCATGACATCGCGAATTATGCAAAAATGAAATGACTAATATCCCACCGGACAGCGAGCTGATAGGTTTTGTATGCATATGCCTAGATTTCAGTCAATTATAAAATATTTGATTTCTGGCATATGTTTGTTATTTTCAAAACAATTTTATTGCTAGACTAGCTTTCCCGACAGACGTTGTCCTGTATGAATTAATATTGAATTCGAATTTGTATGGTGATGAATTAATTATCATTTGACCAATGTGATTCCAAACGATGCGTCTGTTTTAAAACATGTATATTCCATCCGCATTCTGTCAATCGCACCAATTGACAATTTCTAAATTTCAAAATTGGAATAAAAATTGTAAGGTAAAAAATACTAATAATGTTGTCTACGTAGAGTTTTCTTTAATTTTCCATCCATTTTTCTTAATTTTTTTCTTCTAAAAGGACATTCTCCTGATAAAAGCCTACACTACAAAAAAGAATGAGCGAAAACGGTCCAGCCGTTTAGGCGTGATGCGATGACATCGGGAAATAGCTCTCCATTTTTATAAATAAGATTATTTATATCTACTTTAAATTGCAATCTCAATATTTTTTCTGCTCGCGACACTCGTTTATGGTAATAACAATTTGTCTCTAAAATCGTGCAATAGGGCAAGTACTTACACATTTCGGGTAGGTTGTTCCATATAAAATCCATTAGCCCCAAATTCAACATTACAACAACATGCCCCAAAAGTGTACCTAAAAACTTGCCCTCGGTTCTGGGCCAGTTGTTACAATCGACTTGTGTAAGTAAATTATTGTCCGTAGTGAAAAAACAACGTCTATTTCAGTAATTATTTTGAAAAATTTCGATAACTGAATAGTTGTATCATCGATAAAACAGTAAAAAGTATAAATTGTGTGTTGTGTCTTATTGACAATTATCCAAAAACTGCCACAGCCTGCCCCTCGATCTTGTTATAGTACATTCCTATGAATATTTTCTTCTTCTTTTTCTCTTTTCCTAGTGACAGTCGGCGTTAGCAAGCCTCTTGCGAGGTTGATTTCTCAGCAGCTGTCAATGCGTCATTGTAATCCAATTTAATATCTTTTTATTACTAAACAAGCTTTCCCGACAGACGTTGTCATGTAGTCCTTACTATGAATATTGATTTCGATACGTAATTTATACAAAAATACGTTTAAAAAATGTTGAAAAATTATTTCCGAAAGAAATTGAATCAAAAATATACGTACCAATGTTTTGAAACTCAATGGTTGTCAAGTAAATAAAAATTGTGTTGTTATGGAATTTTCAGAGATGACGTGGTTGTATCGAAATTCGTTCCATACCAACTGTAATATAACATTTTATATTGTTTGATATCCATTTTTCGAATTTTTAATAATTATTCTGATATCCGGAGCGGAGAAGAATCCAATAAACTAAATAAATAAATCATAAAAATCTGTTCAGCCGATCTTGAGTTATAAGTGTTCGCATGCACTTACCCGACTTTCTTTTGTATAATTGATAATTATAATATAATATGGTTGATGACACATCATCATTTTATTTATAGTCAAAGTACGTAACCTAATTCACTTTATAGATATTTCATTTGTTATTGTGTAAGATCGAGCGCAATAAAGAGCTCTTGTTGCCACCCTATGCCCCTGAGTGGGGTGTAAAAGGGAGAATTGATTGATTGTGTGATTAAAAGTTAAAATATGTCTCGCAGTATCGAACTGCTAATTATTATTAGTGTGTGTTTACACCATACGAGTATAGACTTCACCCAGTATGAGTAGTGGCGTTGGAGGAAAGTGTCTTTGTGTTCACTTTGGGTGAGCCCAGTTTCATTTAAAATAAAATACGTATAAAACCTGCTAAAATACACAAGCTCATTTCTGGAAACACAAAGATTCTTGCAAATTACCTCCACAAAGGGTGGGTCCCTAGGTACTTAATTATTTTTATTACAACAAGGGAATAAGAACAGGGGAAGGGGGTGAAATTAAAATATCGGTACCGAATTACAAAAATTAAAAGTCTTTGATGCTAACGAAGAGAATTTTTTCGAAGTCAAATAATTATTATTATGCTAGATTTTTTTTCCCATGATGTTTCGGAAAGTAAGCGGATAATTTGGAATGAATTATCGTACGAAGATGTTGAACGAAGTTTGACGGGTCAGCTTGTTGTGTATAAACGACTCTCGTTCAACAACTCACCAATGATAGTCTGCAAGCGCGCCTAAATTTCTGTAGAAACATAGGCTGAAAACACCGGCGCAAAGAATTATTCTACTATGCATTTGAATGGGGATACGTATAGCAAAAGCAGAAACCGCTTTCCGGCATGGCCATTTAAATGCATTGAAACCATAGACAACATTCTTTGCGCCGGTCGGCGCGGGTCGGAATCTGCGTTCTACGTGTTTTCAGCCAAAGAAATGGTTAATTTTCTTTTATGTATGGACGCTGGTTTTGCTGGTAGACCTTAGTTCATTACTTTGAAATTATTTAACACTAGCTGACCCGCCCGTCGACCTTCGATCTAACCCAGAATAAAAAAAATAATTAAGACTTATTACATGAATAAAATGCATTAATAAAAATATTTTTTATTGCACTATGTAATAGTTATCATTGATTCGGATGCGGGACGAAGTTCGAAGGGTCATACGTTTGAAATCAAAACAATTCCTCTATAATTGATTTAGTTTTTAAAAAATCCAAGAGATGGCGGTTTAGTAGGAAATAAATCAAATGTGAAGCCTGTTAACGTATTATAATATACATTGTTGAAAGAATAGACCTCATTTTAACCAAATTTTACTGCATTATGATGCTATGATTTGATTCAATCTTTATAATTTAGGCCCCTTGTAAATTAATAATTTGGCTGGAAGAGATCCTTCGGGATAACTAATTAAATATGATGGTTTTACCGGTGGACATGTGATGGGAACGATTCTGGAGCATCCGTTGAGCTGCAGCCTGGAGCCGTTTCGTCTCACAATGACGTGCATCTGCGGACAGAAGCCTGAAGTCCTGGTCAGGCACCATTCCCCGCATGACACCCAAGAGCAGTTGTTCTCCATTGTTGTGTTGACTGTCTGAAAAATATAATTAAATATAATTATTAACTTTGCCTTTAGCACTCTTAGCAGATTATATTCGCATTCGATAGAAACTGTCAGTTGTTTGGTAGTTGATAGGTGACAGAATGCGGGTATAAAATATATTATGCTTTATAACAGATACTTCGGTTGGAATTACATTGGTTAATTTTTTTTTTTTTTTTATAAAATGAATCTTTGCTCACTCGAAGAGAACACAAATAATACACTCTTTGACTCTTTCATAATAAGCTACTTAAAGCTTGTGTCGTGAAAAAGGAAAGTAGTCGGCACTTGGGATCGAACCCACGAACTCAGCACGAAACTGTGCGAAAGCCGGCGTCGTAACCGCTAGTCTACCAATCACATAAATAATTTGCTATCATAATATTATAATAACCTATTACGTTCGAATACCATATTCATAGTTAGGACCACAGGACATCGTCTGTCTGGAAAGCTAGTCATGCAATAAATCGTAGACATTTTTAGCAATAAAGTAGTTATTTTGTGGAGAGTTTAAACGTTTTTTGATATTGAAATTCAACATTTCAATCATAAAGTTAAGGATATTTTTCTCCTTAGAAAGGTTGCATTTTTATTGAGTTTTTCTGTTATTAACACTGAATTGCGAATTTTAAAGAAACTGTCATTTGCAACAAGGAGTAACATAAATCTAAATTGGACCATGGAAGCGATAAGGAATTAGAGCGATATGAATCGATAGATATTCGGAATAAAACTATTTTTAGACTTCTCTAGAGAGACAATGAATTATTATTATGAATGATCGTTGTGAAATTGGGAATATAAACAGCCCCAGCACTTAGTATGAGGAAATAGCGGATAAAATTTCTTGACAATCTTGACATCGAGGCCCTGACTCTGACATCTTTGACGTTGTTTATTCACTCTTCTTCCAGTCAACCAAGGAAATATTGTGTATTTTTATCTTGTGGACGCAACGTGATACCCTCGTCATTCATCCCCGCGTCTTCTCCATGCGACTTTCTTACCTCGACGGTTTTTGATATTTTACTAGCGGACAACGGGCGTATGCTGCAACGCGAAAAAAAGATGCGAGTGATTACAAAAAAAATAATGCTAAAACTTTCCAATGAAAACGACGAATCGGTGGTTTTGCGTTAACAGTCTGTTATACGAACCAACTGCACACAAATATGGACATTATGTTTTTAATTTATGTGCAAGGAAATCTGTTTTCTAATATTAATGCTATTACTATATTATTATAATATTGTTTCTGCATGTTGCATATCTTTTTTAGTCTATACATAATGGGCTTTATTACCTATTGCTTTGAATTGTATAATTAACCTTCATGTATTTTGGTTCTGCATGTCTTTTTTTGTTTATTCTATACATCATGGCTTATACTTATTGCATTTGTATTTAATTTGTTATCCGTAACATTTTTTATTATCTATATATTTATATATTTTTTTGCTGTTTTGTAAAAGGCACTTGTGCCGTATGATTATGAAAAATAAAAAAATAAATAAAAATAATATTGTTTGCATTAATCCAGTGTTTAGGAAAAATACAGTCTCCAATACGAAGTGTGTATAAATCTCTTAGTGTAAAACTACGTCATTGAAATTTGTTTGGAACAGTGTAGTATATTTTCACTTAACATTGCGTGAAATTTCCAACAGATGGCAATAGTAATCAAGCAATAATCTATAATATAAATGAAAGTCGGGTTAGTGCGAACACTTACAACTCGAGATCAGCTGAACAGATTTTTATCATTTTTGGTTTATTGTATTCTTCTCCGATCCGGATAACAGAACAATTATTAAAAATTTGAAAAATTGATAGCTAATAATATAAAATATAATATCAATGTTAGTATGGAACGGATTTACTGACTACAACGCCATCTGTGAAAAATTCCATAACGACACAATTTTTATTTACGTTGTCAAAACCATTGAGTTTCAAAACATTGGTACGTAGATTTTTGATATAATTTATTTCAAGCTTTCAAAAATAATTATTTTTTAATATTCAAACACATTTTCAACGTATTTTTGTATAAATTACAAATTCGAAATCATATAATATTCGTGGTAAGGACTGTTGAACTTCAGATTGGGGAAAATTATTTGGTTTTAAATAAAAATGCGTGGAGCGATTGAGATGTTTCGAGCGGGAAAGCTTGTAATTAATGAAAACTTCTTCTTAGGGTAGGTCTTATCGGCATGTACTTTCTGATGGTTGTTCCTCTTGTGAGGTTGATCCCAGCTATCCTTCTACCTTTCGGGAGGTCTTCGACATGGGTGAGTTTCCCGAGACTGTGTATAGGTACAGTGCGATATTCGGATGTCTGATTGTGTTCATTCACTTTAAACGTGACCAAACCAATCCTTTCACTTTATACTCCATCTATCTACACAAATCCATCAAATTCTGCATCTTTATTATTCTCGATTCGACCATTATTATGCATACAAAATTGATAAGAAAAAGTCAGTTTAAGAGGAGCTCAGTCATGCACACACAGACAGAAGGAAGTTTTATATAAAGATAAATCTGACTTCACCTGTCGGCGATCTACGCAGGTTTTTTTAGAGTGAACAGATATACAACACTAGTGTAGTGTGCTAGTACGATATAATATAGCCGAAGCTATTTCCGGATCCTAAAATTTTCCATTTTTGACCTCATAAACTTTGCATTCCATCATCATCAAAGACACGAAGAAGTGGATAATAGGTATATAAGATCTGTGTTCGCCTTCCAGCAAAATTACATGTTGAATGTACACGAGAAAACAAACAATTCGGTTTAATAAGGAATATTTTTTACCCATCACGCAGTGTCCTATCGAGGTAGGCAGAGATGCCCACCATTCTTTCATTATTTCTTTCTGAATGAGTCTATTCCACTTTAATGTGCACACCAGAATCTTCTTCTTTGCCATCCCCATATTACTGATGTATCTTATTTACAGATACACGATTTCTTTTGAGAGTTATATGCCCATTGAGAAAATAATTGAGGAAAGTTCGATTATTTCGTTGAAAACTTTACAACCACTGCTGTTGGATATAAGGCACGTCGCTATAGCAACAAATTTTAGGGTGGAGCTGGAATCAGAGTATATTTTCTTGATCGTCAATATGAACACTAATCTGTCATCCCCCAATAATTAGTTCTTTCTTGTTATTGTTTCCATGGTGTCCAATAACAACCATAAAATTTCTTTCTGTTCATTTCTACTTGTTTCTTTGCTTTTTATTTTTTTTTTCTCTTTATTATATAATATGGTGATTGAGGATGAATGATTAAGGGTTTTAGTGAATGCCGAAAACTAATGTTTTACTTCCAAGGATACATTAGTATTTGGATGACAGAGTTGACTGAACATTGTTATCGTCCATGTATTGTACTATATCATAACTGTTGTCTGTTCATGCATCTACATAATATTTTAGTCCGTTTATTTATATTTTTGAATCATCATCAATCGTAGAAAACAGACCTTAAGGTCAGATATTAATATGCGAAAAGCCGCGCAAAATTCCAGAGAGCGTTCTTAAATACTCTTTGATAAATTAACTTTAATATATTTAAAGCTATTTAAAAAACTCTTATTTTTTTAGGATCTTCATACAACGTTTTCACAAAAGACAGTAAGCCATCTTTTGGAAACAAAATTACTCATGTAAACGTTGAATGGAATCTTGGTATTACGGTATGAAAATGTAATAAAATAATTGGAGATTGATTTGTTATACATATAAATGTTATTCAAATCTTATTATTCTCAATAAATAAAGATTTAAAGAAAGATTTTGGAAAAATATTTCCTCCATTTTGTTATTTGACACATTTAAAAAAATTTATGGCCACATTTTGTGTCAAACTGTCGTAGCCAGATAGATGAGTAATTATGTAGCTACCTGATAAAATCATATTAAATGTTGGTAAAAAATAATAAAGATACATTAAATTAAATTCATAATACATTTCAATCTAAAAATTGTTCTTTCATAAAGATTTTAGAGAAAAAATGATATTTGAAAATTGAAATGAGTATGAATATTCTTTAGTAGATTTGATCGGTAAAACAGAACGCTGAAAGAGAGCCAATCTGACAGGAAGTGATGACATTCCTATTTTACAAGATAATGGATTTGTCAGGTATGTGTGTATGTTTATAGTCAAAAAATATATTTGGTTTTACACACATCATAATAATTAAGTAATACTGTGTAAAATACACATCTAATCTCAATACATTACCAGAATGAATTTGACAGCAAACAAAACTTCCTGTTTATTTTGGAAAAGAATCAGATATGTAGGTATTTTGGTAATAAAATTCACTTGATTTATCCACATAAAAATTAAGCAATATAATGCAGGTACGCGTAAAACTTCTTCAAAGATAACATATATTAGATAATATTTATCACGAAACTATATCGAGCTCAAAATTCTTATGTAGATAAATGCAAACTTATGTTCTCTTACCTTTAATTTATTTTATTTAATGTTATATTCATCACAAAACAAGGTGGGTAATATAAAGTTTGGCAGCATTTCTTGATATATCAAAAATCCCTGCAAGGTTCTGAGTGTTCTGACCTAGAAAAAAAAACGATTCTATTAATATATGAAAGCAAAATACAGTGATTACATGGCCATGGTTGCAAATATATAAGACGACATTAGAAAATTTTGCTTTTTCAGGGATTTGTTTTAAAAATACATGTTATGAGAATTTGATTAGAATCAATATTAAGGATTTAGAAAGTATATCAAACTACTTATGAACTTCAAATTAGAATAAAACAATCAACTGCTAGATACATATTTGATATGATATGCTCTGCATAAAACCTTCATTTGGAATCTTTTATAGTATTATTTGTTTAAAAGTGTAGCTTTTATACCTTTTTAAGATCTTCATTAAATCCATTTAGACTGCATAATGTATCAGGTATTATTATTTCAGATAGACTGCAACTCCATGCCTAGAAAACAATATTACAAAACATCAAAATCTGTCAAAGTTTAGTTACAGGAGAGACAGCAATTTCAAAGTATCATATTTTATATACCCATATTTTTACAATTCACAACTAAAAACTTCATGATAGGTAAAAATCTTAATAATTAAATATAGCTTAGGTACCTACTTACAAAAATATTTCAATATATTAAAAAACTTACAAAATTTTTGAAAATAGAATTCCTGTTGTTTTTGTTTGGCTGTCAGAATAACAATAATTGACAGTAAGTTACCATAGACGAACTTTTTAATATGTAATTTTTTGTCTTAGCTTCATAATATGAAAACAAAATAAGAATGATTTTTTTAATAATTCTTCTTCACATTTAAAGTGGTTTTTTGTGTGTTAAATTTTTTTTAATAAGTCGAAATATTTTAAGAGACCATTATATAAGTAAATCAAAAATATACATCATAAAATAATTTAATAGTACCTAACTGTGTTGAATTATATTATTATCTTTGGTTATCCATGGATGGTTGATACTTCACTATACCAATACGTCATATTTTGTTGTCAAACAAAAGGTTCGGATCGATATCGTCGATTATGAAAAATATAATTACCTTATTTTCAATTGAGTTTAATGAAAATAAAACTGGTAAGTCATCAATTGATTAAAATATCTGTAAGCCTATGCCGTAACTTAAAACATTTATGAGTTGCTAAAACAATTGCAGAATAGTAAAGTTATGTTATAAGGCGGGAATTAGTGTCTTACCGAAATCACAAAATTAATTTATTTTGTTGATATTTTTTTCAGGTTCCTGAGGCAAACGTGTTTTCAACGAGACTAATTGCTTTCATCCCACCTTTTTGACATAGCAGTACATACTTCTAAGGATCAAATTGATTGATAAAAGTGCATTTCTAACAAAGAAACTCATTGGTTTAATTTTTGCAAGACAATATGGTAAGCTACCTATGTAAGAATTTCATTAATTATGTTTCTTGGATTTCTTTATGTGTATTTTAAATCAGAAACTTTATATTGCAGATCCATGTTAGAGAACTCATTCAAATTTCCCATTTAGTTGAGAAGGGAAACAATTATATTGAAAAAATATTCAATGGCTGCTTATGGGATGTAAAGAAGATTGACCATAATCAATAACAGTGTCTTGCGGATGCCAGCGATTTTATCAATTTTACCACATATCACTATAAATAAGTTCTCAACCCGTTAGAAGCATATCAGCTTCATATAGAGCCTAAATGTATCTTAAACCATATTATTAACCACTATTACCGCAAAGGATTACTCTGTAATGGTGAGCAATGCTTAATTTTGACAGAAAATAAATAAATAAATATAAAAACGATAATGCTTCTGGCTCGACACAATAGTGTGTTTCTAGCACATAGATTTTCATATATTCTTCGTAGTAAAAAGTGAAGCCGATTTGGCCGGCAATTTTGACAGTACATTTATAAAGAAACTTAAAAATGATCTAATTTCACTTATTTCAACGTAAAAATATGTTTTATTGTAAAAAACACGAGAAAACTACTGAATAAATATACGCTGTACCACATTCTTTTGGGAACCAAACTGTCAAAAGTTGCAATATTTAGGCTTCACTTTTGAACGCGAGTCGGGATTCTAGGTTATTGTATGGATTTCTGTGTTCTAGCATCAGATTTAAACTTTAAATTTTTTATTTCGGTTATGGAATAAAAATGATATAATACTTTTGGGTTAAGAAGTGAATAACTAATAGTTTTTTTTATAACGGTGGGTCGGAATATCTTTTCTGGTTTCCATTTGTTTAAGAGAATATTTTTTTACTCTGCTAGATCTAACAAAAAACTTTGAGATTATACATATTATGTTTCAATTGTTGATTTTATGTTTTATGAATTAAATAATGATTGGACAAAAAATAAACAAAAATTCTTTCATTCATTTATTCATACCCATAAATAATACTACTATTTAAATGGTTCTACGTTGAACAACTTGACATTTTTCAGAAGGCAATAACTTACATTTGAATTTGTTTCCTATGTACATTTTGGTTCAATTTTTTTATAATTTTAATAGATAATGGCATTTATCAATAAGGATAAGAAGAAATACCTAGATTTGATATTGATATACCTGCATTGATCCATTGAAAATTTCCTTATATGTAACTTCATATATTTTTTTAAATTATTTCAGAAGGCAATAACTTACATTTGAATTTGTTTCCTATGTACATTTTGGTTCAATTTTTTTATAATTTTAATAGATAATGGCATTTATCAATAAGGATAAGAAGAAATACCTAGATTTGATATTGATATACCTGCATTGATCCATTGAAAATTTCCTTATATGTAACTTCATATATTTTTTTAAATTATATTGTATTGGTGTAGTTTTGTTTTGATTCCAATGCCTTTCTCAAAATGACACTAAATAGTTTTGCCTAATTGCCACATGATTTTTCACCTATAAATAACATAATAATAATACAACGTCTATTCTCTCTGTAATAATCTACTAGATGTTGTTACTTGCAACTTGACGTTATAACACACCAACCATTGATGTCAAGTTAGATGCAGAACTCTTCAACAATTTGCGGCGATTATTTTGAGTTTGATATATCCAGATATGGAAATGAAATAAGTACCTGTAGTCAATATTTCATATACAGGATATTTTATTATTTCAATTATGCACCTACTTGAATAGTTTTTTTTAAATATAAGGAATCTATAGATATAGCTGGAGAGAAAGAGTGGTAAACATTGCTGCCAACTATTCCTAGGATTATGACCAGAGAAAAGACGTTGCGTTACAGTTTTTACTTTTGTCGTTGCAAAGCATAAGGGCAGCATTGTTATTATTATTATTATGTTTATGGCATCCCATCCCTAGAGGGACGATTTGTGCCAGACGCAGCATTGTATTATGAGCTTATAGTTCACTACAAGTATTTCAAGCATTCTATTAAATGTCAATTGTGGGGTAGGTGTAGAGAATATATCACCACACTACGAATTTGACTCACATGTCTTTCACAGTTATTCTATTTTTCATAGATACAAGCCGGTTTTATGAGTAACTCACCAATTAAAATTGTGATTCATGACAAACGTTACGTAGATTATCTTCTCTATATAATAATTTAGAAATGTTTTTTTTATTTGCCTTTGACAATACTTTAACCGTATATGTGAACATCACGCTCAAAATACAAATGCTAAGATAGATATTAATATGCCCAGAGCAGTATAAAATGCTGGAGAAGGTTCTTAAATATAATTTGCTGCATTAACTTTAATATATTTAGAGCTATTTAAAAAAACTGTACTTTTTAGGATCTTCATACAAATTTCTCAAAAAGACTTTTGGAAACAAAATTACTCATGTAAACGTTGAATGGGATCTTGGTATTACGGTATGAAAATGTAATAAAATAATTGTAGATTGATTTGTTATACATATAAATGTTATTAAAAGCTTATTATTCTCAATAAATAAAGATTTAATGAAAAAAATTGCAGTTTGACAGATACAAATCACCCTCTATGGGTGGGTTGCCCAATTAATATCAAAGCAGGCAATGTATGTAGCTAAGATTCAAACCACAGAGCTATCTCTCTCTGTATGAAAACTTGCAAATTATGTCGGTAGGTTCGTATAATATTTTTTTTATTATTATAGACCTCCAAAAAAAATAAAATATTATACGAACCTACCGACATAATCAGTATATTTATATTATCTGTGGACATAATTTGCAAGTTTTTATAGAGAGAGCTCTGTGGTTTGAATAGGTTCGTATAATATTATGAGGTCGGTAAAACAAAAATTGTAAAAGTGTCATTCTTCTTTTTCTGTGCTTATGTCAGTTAAAGTGGTATGTTAAGCAATGGGATGCTAGACTAGAATCTGTTTAATTACCTACCGATCAAGCCTGACAATCGGAATCAAAAACGTAAAGCAAGACGGGTATAAGCTAGTTATAAATAAATAAAAGAAAAAGAAAGTTTGCTCTGCTGGGTAATTTTAAACACTTTTTTTTAATCGATTATAGTAAAGTTCATGTTTCCGCGATTCTTTAACATAAGAAACTGAAATTTACGTTTTATTGTAGAATTAACCTAGAGTCTAAAATCCCGTTATTGGGACTTAGAGTCGACTTTAGTGTAGTTCAATCTTTTCCCAACGGAGTTCATAGAAAATTTCCTGGCGCTCTCTCTGTCACAAATGATGAACATTTTGTATACGGTGACACTGTAGACAAAAATGACTAAAATAAGCTGCAAAATATGGCAAAACGGGAAGAATATTATTGTTTACAGATTTTATGAACCATAATAATAAATTAACATAAAAACGGCACTTTGATGTTCTATTGAGAAATTAAATTGACAGATTAACAGAAATTTTCGAAAATATTAGTAAACAAACTAGGTTTTCCATAGATTTCCATGGTAACACTACCAACTGCTACCAACTTTCAAGTAATTTTTTGACATTTCAACTTTAGCGGGAGTAAGCGGGAATATTTTTTTTTATGAAACGCGTCAACTTAAAAGAGTCTTTAAATTTTAAAAGTTCCTTTAGCTTAAGTACTGTTCTTTAGCCGCTTTTTTTTAAACCGGCTGTTAGTGTTTTTAGATTCGTTTGGTGTAAACGCACATTTATAATAATCAACTAAGAATATAACTTAAAATATTACACGCGAAGATTCTGAGTTGCTCACAAAGCTAATGATAATAAGTAAGTAATTAATTATTATCAAGTTATATACATAACTTGTCTGATGTTATACTAATATTATACAAAGTACACATTCTCCATATTTTATGACGCACTTACCGATTTATGTATTTCCGCTGCTCTATGTACGTTAATGTTCATATGAGAATCATGAGATTGAGCTGATCCCGTCTTATTGGGAAGTTCCCGTCAGGTACCTACTCATCATCTTTCAGAAGTACCAACGTACGAAGCTCCCAGCTAGCACATTAATTTATAACGTTGTTCAAATACACAGCGTTAGGTTTGATTAAAAGGACCACTGGCGGTGATGATGACAGAGGTGATGAGATTTTTTTCTTTTCTGTTTTCGAAGAATTTTTTCAAGAGTCACTCTTTAAAATATCGCTCGAGATTCAAATAAATCTATATATTATTAAACTATTACGAAAATTGCGCGGACGGAGGAATATGAAATTTCGCACACTTTTAGTTTATAATATAGAGAGGGAGAGGCGAATGCTAATATTTTTTTCAATTATGCATAACAAATACACTAAACAAATAAAAAAAACATTACAGATACTACTGTAATGTTATGTCACACACACTTCGATGTATTTGACATTGACACAGACGCATGTATTCTTTTGTTTATCTGTGATCAAATTGAGAATATTGTTTGTCTTTAATAATAACGTATGTAGCGTCAAAATGCCAGGTGGTCCTACTGGAGCTTTCAGGATCACCACGGGAGTCAGACAGGGCTGCGCACTGGCTCCATTTATATTTATTATTGTTATGGACTTCCTCTTGAGAAAGTCCATGCAAGGAGCAAGAGGTATACCAATAACACAGAGAGATGGTCTAATGGGTGAACTGTGCGATCTGGAGTACGCGGACGACCTAGAGGAATTACAGCGCAGTGTTTCAAGACTCTGCGATGAAACAGCACGCCTTGGCCTTCGAGTCAATGCCAGTAAGATGGAGCTCATGGCGAATAATGCCTGCCCCGACAAACAGCTGCGATAACCATCGATGGTCACCAGGTCTCCCGGGTGGATAAGTTTAAGTACCTGGGAGCAACCATTACCGCCACTGCTGACCTCAGGGCTGAGCTCCCGATACGTATCGGTATGGCAAGTGGCGCCTTTAACAACATGACCAGAATATGGAAGGCGTCGGCGTTTAGTGTCGAGACGAAATGTAAACTGTTTGATGCGTATGTGTTGCCCATTCTTCTCTATGGGTATGAGTCCTGGCATTTGACCAAAGCCCAGGCACAAAAAGTATCTGCATTCGAAACGAAGTGCCTCAGAAGAATTTTGGGTATAATATGGTACCACCGCATCACGAACGACACTATACGCCGGCGCACCCAGCGTGAGCCCGTCACTTCTACTATTATGTGGAGGAGATGAACTTGGCTGGGACATGTGTTAAGGATGCCGAATGACAGTTGGCCGAGGAGATCGCTATTCTTCCTCCCATCAGAGTCCCGAGGACGAGGAAGACCCTCTCACATACTGTGTTCCGCTCCTTCGAAACAGAGCCGAGGAATCTGGACATGGTGTGGGAGGAGGTCATAAACGTTGCGCAAGATCGAGCGCAATGGAGAACTCTTGTTGCCCCCTATGCCCCTAAGTGGGGTCTTAAGGGAGTTTGGACTGGATTGGATTAATAATAACAGAAAAAAACTTGGTACACGAGTGACTGGAAAAAGTTCCGCCGTCTATACTGACACCTTTGTATAGAAACGTGTTAATTTAATTTATTTATAAACGGCGAAGGGTGTTTCCCCTTTCTTCGATGGTCGATAGTGGTTAAAATATTTTGACCCATACGTGTATTTTGAAAACGACCAAATAGGTCGTATTAATATCTAATACTAATGTTGTTAGAGGTTCATTCCTCTTTCACAGAATATAATAATTCCACAAAGAGATGGAACTTAGTAGTTACACGGAGTTCACAGTTCAGAGACCCAGACGTACCGATGTGATTCCACACCTGGAAGCTTTTATATACCTAATGTAACAAACTATCTATCTGCAATGCCATTGAATCTTTTCGTCAGTTCATTGCATCCACCGTCTTTGAATATTGAAATAATGAGGGATAGATTTTTTTTCGAATGGCGTGTGCTTTCAGTTTTCGGGAACGATGGTTTTCTTTCCGCAGAAAGGCAAATACTTTATAGAATAATTAAAAGAAGTAATTGCTTCGTAAGAACTGAAAATTTTCTTACCATAATAGTTCGGTGAAATTTGGTTTTAATGGAGTTCATTCATCCAACAACATATAAAATAATGTAACACGCTTCACATGCGACTTATTTCCTACTACAACGCCATCTCTTGGATTTTTTTAAAGTTATGCAACAAAAGAGGATTTGTATTTATAACAAACTTATGATCCGTCGAATTTCATCCCGAATCCGAATCAACAATAATTATAACATAATGCAATATCAATCAATCAATCAATCCATACTCCCTTTTACACCCCACTCATGGGCATAGGGAGGCAACAAGAGCTCTCCATTGCGCAATGTTTATGACCAAATCCCTAAGCTCTGCTTCGAAGCAGCGGAACACAGTGTGAGAGGGTCTTCCTCGTCTTATGCAATATATTATAAGTTAAATTTAATTCAGATAAGTCAATTTTTTTTTATTATTCTAGGTTAGGTCGAAGTTCGACGGGCGGGTAAGCTAGTTAATAATAATAGATTTTGTCTTATTTTTGGTTCATTATTAGTGCCTTCAAACTACACTTAGAGACATAGGGAGGCAACAAGAGCTTTCCATTGCGCTCGATTTTGTGTTATTTTTATGACCTTTGACCTTCTCTCAAACCATGTCCAAATCCCTCAGCTTTGCTTCGAAGGAGCGAAAAACAGTGTAAGAGAGTATTTCTCGTCTTCGAAACCCTGATGGGACGGTGGATAGCGCCCTTTTCAGCAAATTGTCATTCAGAACCCTTAACACACGTCCCAGTCATCTCCATTTTCTGTCCTCTCTTCTCAAGGGATCAATAATATGTACCAAGTTTTATGAAATAATAGATTTTAAACATCAGAACCCAAAATTAATCAACTTTGTGACCTTTCTATGGAAAAAAAATAGTATTTTTGTCATCAACATAATATACGCCTATAATAATAGTAATGTTATCCGTTTGATGGTGGTTGTATCCGTTCCGTTAATGACGTAATTGTAACGGATCCATCATGTTATTATTATCTGTGTTAATGGTCCCGTCTCCATTCTCGAGACAGTGGTAAGTACAACGCGCTGGCGGTGCCTTGTCCGACGTCGTCGTAGTGGCAGTCACGACGCTCGGGACGCCGATGGATGTAGCGGAGCGACGCGACGTCGGGGCGCCCTGCCTCCAGTTGTCCATCTCCCATGAAAGAAGCGTCTCTCCTCCGCCCGCGCACAGTGGATGACGAACGAAGCTGACGATCACATAAAAGTACAATATAACACCACCTATGTACATCTCTAATAGTATTAGTTTCCATGTTGGGATATATCTAATTAGCTTGTTCGTTTTAGCTTTTCTAGGTACTGAGTACCAGTAACATTTTTTTATCTTTGGTTTTCTGTGCTCATGTAGAACGAGTAACGACGCCAGCTTTCGCGCTATTTCGTATTGGAGGTCGTGGGTTCGATCCCAGGTGCCGACAATCTTCCTCTTCACTACACAAGCTTTAAGTAGCTTACTGTGAAAGAGTCAAAGAGGGTATTTTTGTGTTCACTTTAATTGAGCACAGATTAATTTAAAAAAAAATAAAATAAAACAGATGCATGGATTAATTAATTCAAATCAATTGTTCGTTAATTTGATTAAACAAACTACAAAATTGAAAAATTGTGTTAAACCATGGTTATTAATTAATTATGTAGTCCCATTCGTTAAGTTTACATCGAGCAGGCAATCATTTAACTTTTTTTTTTACATAAATTCTGGTTTGAGTATTTTTCCGTAAGGGCAACTTTCCGTCGTACCTCGATATAACCTGTTTGGTGACATATTTAAAAATATTAGCAGAGCGCTTTATATCTCAAATGATGTGTTATATTATATTATGTGACTTGATTATCTTTAAAAAATGTTTAGATGCGGCGACACTATAATTTCAGCATGTGTTGAGAATATAATTCACATTTAAATTTGGCGCTCGAAGTACATAATATCTTGCTTCGGGTGTTTGTTACGAGCGCGCACGAAGAAGATCGAAGCTCCGCGAATGCAGTACATTTGAAATTAATCCATAGATCGCGATAGAAACCGTCCCAGCAAGGTGTGAGCTATTTTAACCTCACTATAAAAATTTATCAAATTCAATATTGTACCTACACAGTCCATAAATCGAAATAGTATTTTTTTACTTCATAATACCAACAACCAGTTTATCCAGCAGCATGAGACTTTTTTTAAAATAGATTTTTGTCTGTTAAATAGACGAGTTTTTAATTCCTTTTTGACGACTTAAAAAGTTTCGTGACGCGCCCACGGTTGTTTTTTTCAAAGAGCATTCCATTAGCCATATTATGTTCTTTTTGTAAAATAAAAAAAAAATTAACAGCGATTGCTACTTGACATGTCTATTATTTTACACGTCAGGTTTATGGTTTCTTGGCTGTCCCATTATTGGCTATTCACTCTATGTATTGGGACAGATATCGTTATTAGCCCCATATACACACACGTGGTTGTAAACTCACCCTGGGACGGAGCACTGTGTCACTACACCCTATATAGTATTATAGTAATGTGTCACTACACTCCAGTCTACATATATATGTAGAGACTGGAAAATAGTGGTGTTATTTTTTGTGAATTTCGGTGTTATTTTTGGAGAAATTCGGTGTTATTTTTGCTACAAAACACGGAAATTCGCGTTATTTTTCAACGTTGATTAGTTCAAAATGAAGGTAGATGTTATAGCAAAACAAAGAATAATAGCAATTTTTAGAATTTATAGTATAATTAACAATATTTATAAACATACATTGCCAAAAAAATGAAAAAATCTGATCAAAAGAAATAGTATAGGTAATACAAAAAAATCAAATAAAAAAAAAATTAAAAATCAATATTCAAATACAGAAAATTATACAATAATTGAAATAACGTTCAGAAATAATATTAAAAAAATATTGTTTTTCCTTCGATTTGTTAGCACAAATCAGGGCATGTGAGCAGGAAAATTTCCCCTGCGCTCCAATCCATTTTACTGCTTTTTAAAAAATGTACTTTTCTTATCGATTGTATTATAATCTTTTGTGATGAACTGGCCATACGCTAAATAAATAAATATTATTTTTACAAAATCACATTATTTCTATAAATTAGGCATGAAATTCGCATTTTTTCTCAAATAATCACATTATTCGCGCTATTTGCGCAAAAACTTCGAAATTCGCGTTATTTGCACAAAAACCTCAAAATTCGCGAAAAAAATCGTTTTATCGCGATCGCGAAATTTTCCAGTCTCTATATATATGTAGTACTGTTTCATATACGACGTTTTAGTATCTACTCGTTGTTTGATTTTGTCCGTTGACTTTTTACGTGATACCATCATCCCTTGTTTTGTGTGTCATAAAATATAATATGGATTCGTATGAGGAGTTGGGACGCTTTTGTCTTGATAGGAATAAGATTTATTCAGTTCCCAAGATCCGATGAATTTCATTAAGACTTTTCATTAAATGAATTCACCCCCAAAACAAGCTTATTCCAGATATCAGGGTTTTTTGTGGGTTTTGCTTTCCAATATCTTCAAGCCTTAAATGATTTTTTTCAAATGAAGGGTGTGCCATAGCTCCCTTTCTGTTACCGATTTTATCGAAACTCATAATGATTTTATTATGAACAATAAAAAAATAACGCAATACATAGGGTATCTTAAAAAAATTTCATCCGAGTTTTTCATCAGCTTCATCTCTTAAATTATTAGATTCGTTCTCTTTCTAAACTTCCTCCACACTCTTAAAAGTCTTCCTAGAGATCTGATTTCTTACACAAGTTTTAGTAGCAGATAGTTTTCCTGTGTCGATGTGAGCTTCACTCACTTACTGATTAAGACACTTACGTGACGCTACAACCATACGTGGGTCTTGGCTTTCTCCAAAAGATATCTCCATGCCACCATGTCTTCCTCCATGCTCTGCCAATCGTCCACCCCCAGCAGTCCGAGGTCTCTCTCTGCTACGTCCAGCCATCTCAGTCTGGGTCTTCCAATGCTCCTCCTTCCAGCGGGTCTCCCACAGAAAACTTCCTTGAGGACGGACGGTTTGCTCGATCTTTGAACATGGCCCAGCCAGGGGAGTCGGGTAAGCTTTATGAATTTTGCGGCCTTAACGTCATCATTCAGTTCGTAAAGTCGCGGTTAAACTGAATGCGCCAGTGTTCTCCATCTCTGGTCCGTAGATTCTTCGTAATATTTTCCGTTCAAAGATGTCAAGCCTTTGCTAGTCACATTTTCTCAGCGGTCAGGTTTCCGAGGAATATGTAAGTATCACTCGGATTATGATCTTATACAGTTGCTCCTTTGACATTCTTGAGAGCTGCTTAGATCTGAAGAGCTTTTGAAGACCAAAGTAGTATCTATTGGCCGATTAAGGCATTTTGAATTGAATATACAATGAAATGAACATATTATTTAAACCAGCTAACCCTTGTCCTTTTCAATAGGGCATTTCATGGTGGTCTCCCAACTATCTTTTCATCTTTTAGGTGGTCATTCTGGAAGCTTGCCAGATTATGCCATGTCTAGCTGCCTTTACAAATCCTGTGTCCGCAATCCTTGACACATGCTCGTTCCAGAACCTTCTTCTTTCCTCCTTACCATCTGACTTTAACTTCGGATTTCCGTATTCTGTACTGTCTCGAATGGTTTTGCCAGCGATATTTCTGAGTACTTTCATTTCACTGCACTGTGTGATATTTTGCGAATTAAGATGGACAAAAATCAATTTAGCAATATGTCTTGAAATATCCTTAAATGCTATAAATTCAAAGATATCATACTACAATCTGGTAGAATCTATTCGAAAGAATAACTGGAACAACAGATCGGGAGCGCCGGCCATATGAGCCATACGAGACTAACCACGCGCTTGTTGTAATTGTTTCATTTGTCCGAGTTTGCTCGATTAATACGCCGTGTTTCTGTGTGCCAGTGGTAATTTTCTGCCATTATCGTTTTTGTGTAACCTTTGAGGTGAATTTTCATATATTAATTTCGTTGTATGTTTATAAGTTTAGTAATAATTATTAAATTAACAGAGCAAGGTTTTTATTAAATCATAAACTCTACTTCTTTAGTTTCATCTAGTCTTACTCTAGTTAGTTTTCCTTCTTTTTCCTGTGCATTATTATGTTATTTTTCTGAAAGATACATTTATATACTTTATGAAAATTGTTTATCAACAATTCCTTATTTTCAGAATGATTACACAAATTTCTCGTCGTTCATTTTTTTAAAGTTGGTTAGCTAACGCCAAAAATCAAGACATGCTGCTTTGTTACGTTATATTTTATAAACATTTTGTATCCAGTTCGTAACGGATGATATTTTGAAGAGTTTTGAAAGGAACAATCAGTGGAGTATATAAAATATTTGGTGAAAAATGGTCGAAATCTGAAGGACATCGAGAACGCTTTTTAAGAACGAATTTCTCATGGTTGGCAGCGAATAAATCATTTAAAGGTATTAACAGTGAAATTGTCGTTGATGTTTTCCAGCCTGGAACAAATTGCCGGCTAGGAAGACTATCGAAAAACTTTGAATTATCTAGTGAAAAAACAGAAGAGATAACGATGGCAAACGAAATACAGCTTCGCCAGTCATTGAAAATGGATTCAGCAGCTATTTTAATGGAGCTTTGCTCGTATTCACCTAAATGAGGTACACAAATAATAAAACAGCACGGAGTTGTTTAATGAACCCAAAGCAAGGTTCGCTTTCTTGTGACCAAGCTTTAGCATTAATGGTTGATGCAAATATGTTGACACACCAATATTGTACCATATGCGAAATGTTTCATAAACACATGCCGAAGTTACGTTGCAATCTTTAATGGATCACACTATATTAAGATTATGCAAGTTACAAGAAGAGGTATTGAAAAGGATAAACTTAAAAGAACTTAGTGCTAAATGGGGTTGTGATGTAACTGAAGAAAATCGGTAAAAAAAAATCATTTTTACTCCCTTTGTACCCTACATAGGAGCATAGATAAGCAATAAGAGATTCCACTGCGCTCAATCTTGCACAATGTTTCATCAGCTGCCTGACCCCCCCCCCTTCCCCCTGATGAGGTGCAGGCGCCCGAGGCTTATATCTTGTGCCTTTTCTGGCCTGTTGGAGTTAGGGGACGTGAAGAAGTCAACCTCACGGTCAAATAGGCAGGGGCATATAGGCAGAGGAACATAAATATCGGAGAAAATAATTTTGTCCCGCTAGATTATCATAATATCGGACTGTGCGCTGATGCGAAGGGGAATTTTGGTTCTCAGAGTGTCTCTACACTCAAATACGTATACATACACCCGATTTATGTGTCGAAGGAATATATTCAAATAAAGAATATGATTCAAAAAGTGCTAACAAATAATACTGTTAGGCACAAGGATCGTGAATTTTAGTCGGTACCTACCCACTATTGTTATTTTTCGAATGAAGCTGGTGCCTGATTTTCTGTACAAACATTCCTTAAATTCGACGTCATACATTTATTTTGAAATACGCGAGGGATCGAGGTGGATGTATGTATTTATTTTTTTCACGAATTGAGCTTTTCCATTTGAACGCCTCGCTAGGGAATATAAATTATGTAATTGGTCTCGACGTGGATTGACGCCCGTCGTCTATTCAAATTTTGACATTTCCGCGGGGAGCGCTTCCCTTCATCAAGAAGTATTTCTAATTTTGAAAATTGATTTAATTATCGAGGGTAGGTACCTACCTTATGGTATATTTTTGTATTTTTTTTAAGACTGAAATGTTGTAGATTTGTCGAGGGAGAATCTAAAATAACACGTAACCGACTATGTATAAAGGATCGGAAAATTCGTTCTTGCATAGTTAGTTAGAAACCGTGATATGCTATAGATTCAAGCAAAGTATATGTAAATTTAAAATGTTTGGAAAGCACCTACGTTTATATTTAAAAAAAAAAGGATTGAAAATATTCAATTTGACATTTTTTAATAAACACTAAGGTGAAAAATTATACAATTTGGGCGGTAGCCTGGAGACTGCGTCTCTTCCTTTCAGTCGGTTTTGGATTTGATACTGGTGCTGACCAATGGTTCTTTCGCTTTCACAACACAAGCATTGCTCCCTATGAAATATGTCGAACGTACATTTGCGTTCATTTTGGGTGAGTACCTACAGATTTTATAAAAAAAGTCTGTCACAAATAACTCCACTTTGGAATCCATAATCATAATCAATAATCCTAACAGCTGGTTTCATAAAAAAAATAAAGAAGACTTTAAGTTTCCTTTAAAAAATAACGCAACAAAATGACATTTAAAGCCGACTTTATGGTAAAGTCTCGTCATTGACACTAAAGTCGACTTTAGTGTAGTTCAATCTTTTGACACCGGAGTTCATAGAAAATTTCGTGTCGGTTTAACTGTCCAAATGATGAACATTTGTATGCGGTGACACTGTGGACAAAAATGACCAAGGTAGGGTGGAAAACATGGCAAGACGAGAAGAATATTATTGTTTACTGATTTCATTTACTAATTCATAAAACATAATAATAAATTAACAACAATAACTACGAAATTGTCAGATTGACAGAAATTCCGCGAAAATATTTGTAAACAACCTAGGTATGTTTTCCATAGATTTCCATGGTTACACTATCAACTGCTACCAACTTTCAAATATTTATTTTTATGAAACGCGTCAACTTAAAGGAGACTTTAAATTTTGAATGTTCCTTTAGCTAAAGTGTTCTTTAGCCGCTTTTTTTGAAACCGGCCGTAAGAGTATTAGATTTTTTTTTTACCCAACACGCTATGTCTTGAGGGGTAGTAAGAGAGAACGGACCTCCACTCTCTTCTATCCAAGCACACTTCTTTGGCTTCTTCCACAGACATAGCTACCATTTCTCATACAACCTCTCCTGTTTCAATACTTGTGACCTGGCTTTCCTCGAGGACGGAATCGATGTGTTCGATCCACATCCTTTTTGTCGGCCACGCATTCTTACACATTTCCTTTCAGCCGTATAAATTTTCTTTGTCATTCTGTTTGCATCCATTCTTTCCACATGTTCAAACTATTTTCACTAATCAACTTTTATCTTTGTCACAGCTTTAACTTCCGTAACACAATAATTATTCTTCCTAATATTCTCATTCCTTTCTATAGCCCACAGAAGCTTCCACATATTCTTCGTAGAGTTCTCATCATTTCTCATCATAATAGGTCTTAGTGCATCGCCCACCCTGCTACCAGCCACTTTCCTACTAGGGATTGCAATCCGGAAAACCGGATCCGGTATTCCGGCGGATCCGGCATCAAAATGCTCATATCGGATCCGGCAAAATTTTACGGATCCGGAGATCGGATCCGGTTAGTAATATTAAGAGATTTTTCGACATACTCAACACGGACCGGACTCGAATCTGTATTCCTAGCAATTCCACAGGGTCATTGTAGGTACCCATAAAGATATGAAGAGAAGAGGAGGCAAATGCGTCACACTGAGCGCAGTGTAAATGCTGCCTCCTTGTGCCTAAGGTGGTGTTAGGTAGTGTTGACTGACCGTATTGATAGTATTGACTGTCGAATGAAAAGACATCTCTTAGAAAAATATTGAGAGCGTTAAGTAATAAAATTCCAATCCAAATCCAAACTCCCTTAAGACCCCACTTTGCATCACACAGAAAGCAAAACTATTGTGATTATTATCTGGTATTCATTAGATTAGTTCGGTCAAAATGTGTGTGCAGTTATATTTAAGGATAAAATTGAAATAATTTCTAGAACCCTAAACTTATCATCTGCACATCCATCTCTTTAGTGCTCGTCCAAGGGTCTGCTGGTTGATGTGATCTCATCCTCTTATAATTACCAGAATCACCGGATCCGTTCTGTTGACGTGATCATTCCAGTAATGTCTTCTATTGCTACCCCATTGTCTGGCGTTGTGGATATCGCAGAAGCTCCGAATCCGGAGTTTCTAACTCTGCCTCGAATGGTTTATTCCAGAATGGGTTGGAGAATTTTCTAATTATCTTTCTTTTTCGTGGTGTCGGTTCTCTGAGAATCTTTCTTTTCAAATTATGATCAATCAAGCAGGTCAAGATAAATATTTTCGTTAAATTTAAATTTGACTTTTATAATCCGTAATCTAATTTGTAATTTTATTTCTTTTGAAACTACATTTTTTATAGTTTTTACCATTTAAAAGTAGCCATACCCTAATTAAATTAATTTCGTGTATGTGTTGTTTTATTTTTAGGCTTCATTATTGTTAAAAATGACAATTAATCAAGGTTGTTTCAATCCGGTCGGATCCGATCGGATCCGGCCGGATTGACGAAAATCCGGTTGGATCCGGCCGGATTCAAAATGAGACCGGATTGCAATCCCTATTTCCTACGTTCGATTTCTTTTTCACACATTCCATACCTACTAAACATATGTAGGTACTTCCTAAATACACATACTCATTAACTTGTTCAAGACATTATCAAAAATTATCAATACCTGATAATAATTTGGTGTTACAGGATTACGAATAACGCTATACGCCGAGGATCTTCGAAGGGAAGATTGAGCGTTCTTAACTGGGGTCTCAAAAAAAGGAAAAGTGAAATTGACTTACCTCACACATAACAGGCACTGGATCGTATCCCGAGTGGAACGCCTTGTGGCTGGGCGCATAGATGGCCACTGACAGGTAGACCAAGGCTACTCCGCTCAGAACGAGAGTCAGTTGGCACAGGCAAATGGCTCCGATGATTCTGCCGTCCTGCTCCGGTATCACTCTGGGTTTCGCGCTCTTCTTGCCCATATTGTTGTATCAGAATTCCCGATCTTTTTCAAAAGCACTCAAAGCACTTCGCGGTCAGTTCTATTCATTTTCAACCTCAATATTTCACTTCACTTTTGATTTATCAGCATATTATTCACTTAACTTCACTGAATGAGAAAAAAATATTTGAATTTCAAGTAAATTATTTAAAAATCGAACATCAGAAATGAATTGTTAGAGTCATTAGTTGTTACATATTCGTTAATATCTAGTCCTGAAAAATGGTCACAAGAATCTAGACACAATTAGAACGTTGTGCACCAACAAAGCCAATAAGGCAATAAAGATGAGACATTAACAAAAATGGATACATTCATATACTGGCGCCAAATACATGACAGCAGTCGCAGTCTTTAAAATTTGTTGCTCTCTTGTTCTCAATAATTTCCAACATTTATCTCTACATCTCATTAATTATTAAATGTCTACTTGTTGATTACATGAGATTTTTCGACATGTTGAACATGTCGAGAATTGTCATGATTGAGAGTTTCGGAGACTTAAACGTTACCACCTATTGGCGAACGTTGTTAACGTAAAGTGATCACACTAAGCCAGCCTTCGAAATAACAGTAGAAGACGGTCGTAAGCCCGTCGTAATTTTTCACAAACATTCGCTTAATTTTTTGCATTCAGTATGAAAATAGCTTCTAATAACAAACAACAACAACAACAACACTCCCCTTTACACCCCACTCAGGGGCATAGAGAGGCAACAAGAGCTCTCCATTGCGCTCGATCTTGCGCAATGTTTAAGACCTCCTCCTATGAGCTTCTAATATTCAGTAGATATTTTTTGCCATTATAATATTATGTAGCCTTCTAGTGTCTTCACAATAATATAAAAGACTAGCTGACCCGTCGTACTTCGTATCGAAATAAATAACAAAGGTATTTTAGGTTTTATGTCACATAGCTGAAATTCGGTTTTTAGTTATACCTGCAACACGGATGACCATTTACTGGCATTAGAAAAACCTGCATACTAAGCTGCATTCATTGTGTCTGAGGTAATTTTTACATAAAAAATCTTAACCTATGTAAAATTAAAAAAAAAAGAATTTAGGTAATTATTTTCGATATTTTAATAGTTATTCTGATCAGTTAAAATGATATTGATTGATCGAATATAGTGGAAATAATTAAAAAGCTTACTTAAAGCAGTACCTATGATTTTTTCATATATATATATATATATATATATATATATATATATATATATATATATATATATATATATATATATATATATATATATATATATTTATGTCACACGGCATATGTTGGCTCATCTGATTTTAACACACCAAAGTTGATCAACCTTTTACCTGGAATATATAATTACATGGTTGATACATAAATTTGAAAGTTACACCCCCGCGTTACGATTATGTTTAGCTTCCTATATACTCTATTCTCCACTTATATATTCAATTATTTACTGTCTATTTTTAAAGAACACTAGTTGATCAAGAGTTGTTAGCTCTTACAACGTTGCCAAATCGATCTCACTAACACACTCACGATAGCATAATACATCTCCTATTGTAGACGTAGAATTGGTAGGTAGGTTTCTATATCTGATCGTAATATTCACACATCGCTGTTTGTTGGTTTCATATTTTCCGTATTATTGTGGACCTATATGTACCTACCTACCTACTTTATTTTTGTTGTGATTTTGACTCGTATATTTTTTTACTTGGCTAGCGTTTATGACAATATTTTTTTAAAGTATTTTAGAGTAGGTATTTAGATTTTTTCTATCGAGAAGTTTATGAGAATAGCGTTTATTATAAATTGATGAGAAGAAATAAATCATAAAGGCTTTAACTTGGAATCTATTTGGTCTACAGAGACAAATCTAGTTATCATATTGTAGCAAATTTACTCTTCTTTAAAAACGCGCTAAAATGTTTTTTTCAAAAAATAGTGCTTTACGGTTATATTCGCCAAATAATAAAAACATAGCGATTTTTTCGCGGTTTTTCGATTTTTGACAAAGGTGCATTCGGCGCTCGAGGTCAAAAACTTGGATTATTCATCAGACCAACATCATCCCGAAGACGACTAAGACCCTCCTACACCGTGTTTCTTTCCTTCGAAGCAGAGCTGAGGGATTTGGACATGACGTGGGTGGAGGTCTTGTCCAAATGCCTCCCTATGCCCCCAAGTGGGGTCACAAATGGAGTATTGATTGATTGATTATAGTTCATCCAACACCAGAGTCGAGATATTTAGAAATTTGATATTACAAGTTTGCAAAAAAACATAACTACCTTATTTGACGCATTCTGTAATGTATAAAGTTACTGTACTATAATGGGTTTAATTATCAAAGCTGCTTAGTATCTTTTTGGTTGGTTTCGTGCAGGTTGGGTTTGCTGCGGATTTGTCTGCTCCGGGCTGGTCTCAGGTGTGTGGGGGGCCTCAAAGGGAGAATGTGTGTGTGTGTGTGTGCTTAGTATCTTATTAAATCTTATTTATCGGACATAATACTCTAAAAGTTACACTTTTCAATTTACAATTTCATTCATGAATAAAATATATATTTTTTTTTAAATTTTGCGTGATGTTCATCCAACACCAAAGTTGAGATTTTTTTAAATTGATATTGCATTTGATACAACGCTGTTAGGCGTCCCTAATGTATTTTTTATTATTTTTAGCAAAGAGATAAGCCTTTAATACTATAATTCATAGTAAATAACCGCAATATAGGTACAAACGCGAATTAAATATACCTACCAGCTAATTTGTGTTTCATTGATAATAGGATGAGCTGATTCGGGACCTTGGCGGTTTGTGTCTGATGGGGACCTTGGCGGTTTGTGTCTGATGATCACTTGATCAATCAATCAATACTCCCTTTGTGACCCCACTTGGGGGCATAGGGAGGCAACAAGTGCCCTCCACTGCGCTCTATCTCTAGCAGTTTCAATGACCTCCTCCCACGTCATGTCCAAATCCCTCAGCTCTGCTTCGAAGGAACGAAACACGGTGTGGGAGGGTCTTCCTCGTCTTCGGGACCCTGATGGGAGGAAGAAAGTTCGTGATGCGGTGGTACCATCTAATATTCATGATTCTTCTGAGGCACATTGTCTCAAAGGCAGATACCTTTTGTGCCTGGGCTTTGGTCAGGTGCCATGACACACACCCATATAAAAGAATAGGCAACACACACGCATTAAACAGTTTACATTTCGTCTCAACGCTAAACGCCGACGCCTTCCATATCTTGGTCATGTTGTTGAAGGCACCACTTGCCATATCGATAGGTACTTATCGGGAGCTCAGCCCCGAGGTCACCAGTGGTGGTAATGGTTGCTCCCAGGTATTTAAATTTATCCACCCGGGAGACCTGGCGACCATAAATGGTTATCGGTAGCTGTTTATCGGGGCAGGCTTTATTTGCCATGAGCTTCGTCTTACTGGCATTGACTCGAAGGCCAAGACGTGCTGTTTAATTGCAGAGTCTCGAAACACTGCGCTGTAGTTCCTCCACTGTCGTATTGAACAACGCTAGGTCGTCCGCGTACTCCAGATCGCACATTTCGCCCACGGGACCATCTGTAGGATTCCTCTGTGTTATTGGTATACCTCTTGCTCCTCGCATGGACTTTCTCAAGAGGAAGTCAAGCTATCAAGCGGTGGCGCCTTGAGACATGAGACACAACTGCACCAGACTGTCGTAAAAACAGTCCTTAGCTGCAGCATCCGTATCCTCAGTGGGGGCATAATCACTTGATAGTCAATGTTATATCTATATTTGGAAGAATTTCGCGTGTAACAATAATTATTCAGAACCCCGTATCGTAACTATTCAATGGTTAAAAGGGAGTGCGACAGGCATTATATTATATTCTCACCCGACCTCTTCAACCTCTACATACATACACTTCACGAGAAGAGCCCAGGATGGCTGGCATAGATGGGCCACAATAGAAAATAAAATACCTACAATCTACGATTTGCTGATGACACCTCCTTGGTCGCGTCAAGTGTACGAATGCTGGCAGGGCTGTTCCACCAAGAAAAGATGGAATGTTGAGATTGCTCAGAGAAGGACCGAGCAAAGGACTAAGTCAATCCTCATATAGTTAAACATCTTCATGCGGCTCTCAGTATTGTGCTGGCGGCGTGTTTTCGATATTTCGGTCACATCGAAAAAAAAGGAGTCTGTGAACTTGAAAAAATCGATAATCACCGGGTCAATGGAGAAGAAATGCGGAAGGGATTAGCGCCTTTAAGATGGAGGATTTCGCTGCATGGGGCTATGCACATGGCGGAGGACCACACAGAGCGTAGGTAGACGGATGGTCAATGGAATGAGGCATGGCAGTCACGATCCTTAAAACTGAAGGGTAAGATAAGAGACAAACTTAAATATGTTATATTATAAATTCACAATATAGCTTATAATTAATTGTTTTTTTTTAAGTAGATAGGGATCTATAGGTATGTGAGAAGATAATATTTTGATATACCTAAATTTACAATAAAAAATGATTTAGTCTAAAAATAAACTCATATAATCAATTTAAACAATGTCGATTCCTTTGAAAATAAAAGAATAAAATAATAAGTAAGTATAAAAATCTTTTTTAATAAACCACGTTATTCATTTGGAATAAAAAATTGAAAATCTTCTTTATGGTCGAGAGTGGATTGCCGCATTGGAAAGAGAAGAAGAGTATTGTAGATGTTAAAATATCAAACTGTCATCCAAAGCAAGCAAGTATACAAAATGTCAGTAAAATAAGATGATAAAAAGTGATTTAAAAATCGATTTCTGTAATCTGTGCATAAAGAATTAAATCTGTACCTTAGAGCATAAAGTGTGGGAGTCACATTTTAGTAATTTTGCAGGAGAGAGGATTTAGTGAAACTTGAAATTACAAAACGCGAACTTTTTTTTCTATATGAAAAATATTAAATCTGAAAATATTTTTTTTTCACCAATTAGATCATGTTTTATGTTTAATTAATACAATTTTCAATATTCTTTATAATAAGAAATATAATGGACTAGCTGGTACCCGTGGCTTCGCTCGCATGTTATTTGGTTTCTCTTCCTAAACTGGCTGAACGCTAACACCTGTATATAATAAAACCTTAACAGAACCCCTTTAGAGGTATTCAAATACCTAAGTGTATGTTAAACGACTTTTTATAGTTACGAGTTATATTTTTTTTTGTCGACTTAACCGATGGGCTACCGACCACTTCAAATAAATTTGTTTTGCTACGCAGGGAGCATTTAATCAATCGCGCCAACTATCTACTATCGACATAACTGTATCTACTAACTTACAGTTATGTCAAACGCAAATTCAAATTTAAAGGTAGAATATTTTTTGTCAAAAGCACTAAGAATGTTCTAAGGGATATAAGGCTCCATGTTATATAAAGAGATATATCATTTGAAATTATCGTCTATCTCCAGCAAAAAGTCACCAAATACCAAAAACACACTATGGAGATATTGTCAATTAAGTAAAAAATTTCATGAAATTGAAACATTCGTATCTTTATAACCAAAGGTGATAGAAAGAAGATTTCTTTTACGTTTTCAAGCTAATTGGTGTAGTATTTTCGCCAATAACTAACCAAATACGTTGGTGATTTTTTGCTGGCAAACATTAATTCAGAAACGTATTATTTGGTGATTTTAATAAATCATATTTTTAACGAAAACTACTTATAGTTAAGATTTGTCGATTTTTTCCCTAATAGAAGACGATACGACGAATAAAATTATGTATGCAACTCATTTTTGACCAAAACTCAATTTGGTGAGTTTTTGCTGGAGATAGACGTTATATATCTCTTCATTTGAACTGTCTTAACAGTTTTTTTTAATTTAACATGTGGAAGTCGTAAGCAATGAATATAGTATCCAGCATCTCTTTCATATCAACAATGCAGAATCGTATCAATAATAATTATAATAAGAAACAACTTGAGAATATGACAGAAGTGTGTGGTTCCTTTAATTGTTTCTTTATATGTGCAATTTTAAGCCCCTAAATAATATTGCATAATTTTAAACCCCTATGGCAAATAACACTTTCTTCAGAAGGTGAAAGCCGTGAAAAACAATGTCCCATTATTTGGGGTAGGCAATCCTATTCCTATTTCGCCAAGACTGTCTGAGAAGTCTGAATATTTCTTTTTTTTTATTTACATTTAATATCCTAATTACCTATTATATTTTTATAATATTTTTGTCACTATCAATCTATATTTGAAATAAAAATACAAAAATATGTGCTTCATATACAAATAGGATCAGCCCGCGAACTTTTACCATATTTTTCTGACTTGACAAACATTGTCCTGTTAAAATCCCATAACTCTAATAACTTTTATTCCACCAAATGACGTCATTTGAAAGCAATTGTTATATTGCTGGATATGAATAAAAATGAAATAAGTGATAGGTATTTTGTACTTTTTTAAAAATACTCACTTCTATCTGCTTTGGGCATTTTTCAAGCTACAAACGTTTTTAAATCATTTCAATTGATATCTTTAATTTGCTGTTGTTGATCTGGATTCTGGATGTAAGTTTGGTTGTCTAGTGTAGTTATCTATTATATTACTAAGAAGGTTATCTACTTTCGTTAATTTTATAATTTTACGGGAAACTTTCTTATTTTTTCATAAATACCTTCTCCTGACAAAAGAAAACAATACAAAAAAGAATTAGCGAAATCGGTCTAGCCGTTCAATAGCCGTAGTCATGTTTGCTTTTGTCAGAAGGTTCTTATGAATGAAAAGAGTTGAGCGGAATAAAAATAAAAGTTAAAGTAGGTAACTTTCTTAAAGTACATTCATAAGACATTTTTTACAATTTTGAAATAAAATCAGGCGTTTGACAGAATGCGGATACAAAATATAATAATGGTTTCAAACAGATGCATCGGTTGGAATAACCTAATATAGTTAATAGGTATTTAATTTATCATTATACAAATAAAAATTCAATATTCATAGTATGGACCACGTCTGGTAGGTTACTTTTTGGTATCTACGGCCCATTTTGGTATTGTCTATACTAATATATAAAGAGGAAAGATTTGA
This sequence comes from Mystacides longicornis, assembly GCA_963576905.1. Classification (NCBI taxonomy): domain Eukaryota; kingdom Metazoa; phylum Arthropoda; class Insecta; order Trichoptera; family Leptoceridae; genus Mystacides; species Mystacides longicornis. The sequence goes on from OY756432.1 coordinate 9,699,765, forward strand.
TATTTTGTTTGTTTGCATCGAAAGGCTCCAAAACTACTGAACCGATTTGAAAAATTCTTTCATTTTTGGGAAGCTACAATATCGCAGTGAACATAGGCTATATTTAATTTTAAAAAAAAATTGGGTAACCTACGAAAACTTCAATAATGTAACCCAAGGTGTAAAAAATTTACCTAAAATATTCTTTTTATCGCGAACGCTGTGAAAACTAATGATGATAGAATAAAACAATGTACTACAATTTTGTAGAAGACATCATTATTTACAAAAAGTATCGCGACAGCATATGTCTAACTATTATAGTTATGCCACAATAAGTGTTTTTTTATTTAAAAAAAAATCAATAAAATTTCACTTATAGAAAAGGCTCTTTATTGGTATCTTGGTATTACTCCTTATTAAAATAAATTAGTTCATATTCAAGTCTGCTTCAATATGTTTGTATAACTTTTTGAATTATTCAATTCGGACATTCCATTCGAAAGTTATCACGAGTTTAAAAATGTGAGTATTGGAAAAAAGCATAGTCTCTTATCATCTCAACTTAGGAGCGAAGTAGATTTGGTAGGTAGAAGACTACCTACCTATATTTTTCTAACCCCGCGGTGCGAAGTATGACCTCGATAAATATGATGTTTAATCATAATATTTATCTTCGCGTATCTCCTCTTAAAATATATCTTTCAATCTTGAAATTCGTATTTTATTTTTATGTTAAAATTAGAATCTATATATTAATTTACAGCTTTCTAAATTCATTAATCTAAGAGATATGGTTGTTCAATAAAAAGCGCTCCCCACCCCTTTCCCATTTTTTAATATTATATTTTGAAAACGAAATAGTATAATTTGACTCTTTCTGAAGAAATCATTTTTTTTGAAATTTCGATAAAACCAGTTTTAAACTTATTAGGAGGCACTTAAAAATCATCCCTTTTTATATGTGCCCTTTTTCGTCCCTTTTAGTTAAATTTTGGAAGAATTGCCGAATATGCTAACACTTATTTCTATAGAAGAATTCATATGCCAAATCTCAAGCTGGTACCATGTCTAGTTTCCGAGATATTCGCATACTTTGAAAAACATTCAACCCTATTTTTCACCCCCTTAGGGATGGAATTTCCAAAAATCCTTTCTTAGTGGAAGGTTTTGTATTGAGACCTACCTGATTTCCAAATTTCACTTCTCTACGATTAGCCGTTTGGGCTGTGCGTTGATGAGTCAGTCAGTCAGGCACTTTCCTTTATTATTATAGATTATGCTCTAACAAAAATTGGACTTAAACATATTTTAATTTCAAAAGTCACCTTTTTTAACAAGTGGTGACTTCAATATTTTGACCACTTATAGAACCTTCAATTGCGAATAAAACTGTATCATTAAGTCAAAATCGCAAAAAAGTGGACTCCCACACTTTATGCTCTAAGGTACAGAAATAAATTAAAGGGAGATGTACCTACTCGTATGTGTAGATTTTCTCGCTTTAAGTGAAGAAGCTTGTGCTCAACGTAATTTTTATACCATCTAAGTATAATGTATGGTAATGAGACATGGACGTAGACCAAGAAGGAAGAAAGTAGTATGAATGCGATAGAAATGAGAATGTTGCGTAGGATGTGCCCTATTAATGCTGAAAATGAGATCGGAAACGGAATGATAGATGAGGAAATAACGAGAGATAAAAAAATAGTGTAGTAACAAGAATGAATGTAAACAAAATGTGGTGTTTGGAGAGTTTGGACATATAGAGAGGATGAATGAAAATAGAGTGACTTTTTACCTGCCTGAAAGGATAGGTGGAAGATCGACATGGGTAGAATATATCGATATGTGATCTTAAAGAAATGCAACGTCTAGAATAAAAGAAATAGGATACATGCATGCGGAATAGTATGGTAGTGAAAAAAAGTATGTGGATAGGAAATCAAATATTGGTCACAAAACGATATCACATAATATTGATCAACCTTCTCGTATCCCATTCAAAACAATAATAATCAAGTGCGTAAATACGATTCATTCATAAAATCGTAATATTGAAAAAATAAGTTGTAAGAATGTAAATCATGCGTATTTATTAAAATGTTCAATCATTTGTACGACTCTCATACGTGTTTTTAATTGTTTATATTCGCATTTTGATAAAATTCCCCCAAGCCTAGCGATGTTTAAGTGTAATAGTATTGGTAATGTCTTCGTTACGCAACTAAGCCAAACAAAATATGCGCATTCAACAAAAGGTTCGCGCGTTCGTATAGGCGTTGTTTCTGATCTTAATACAAATGTTATCACATTTTTACAAATGTGGGGACTTGCTACATTAATTTATTTACTTTCGTGGATGGCATTGATACAGTAATATGATTTGGCAACGTTGCAATTTTTGATCGATTATTGTTGTTTAATAAATTGTCAAAATGATTTCCTAAGTGAGAATGTATATTTCAGATAAAAAGGTATATCGGAGTGTATATATGGTCACACAAAATGTCAAATATTGGCTCAAAATGAGTTATAGGCAGGAATCGGCTCAGGATCACGTGGTGATACCGAAAATGTAAAAATCTCATTTTGACTCTGATCAAGTATGTGACAAAAGAGCCAACAAGTAGAAATGAGCCAACATCCCCGGTAATTAACAGACGGTTTGAGCCACGAAGTGCTAGTTGACAAACATATATATATATATATATATATATATATATATATATATATATATATATATATATATATATATATATATATATATATATATATATATATATATATATATATATATATATATATATATATATATATATATATATATATATTTATGTCAGACGGCATATGTTGGCTCATCTGATTTTAACACACCAAAGTTGATCAACCTTTTACCTGGAATATATAATTACCTGGTTGATACATAAATTTGAAAGTTACACCCCCGCGTTACGATTATGTTTAGCTTCCTATATACTCTATTCTCCACTTATATATTCAATTATTTACTGTCTATTTTTAAAGAACACTAGTTGATCAAGAGTTGTTAGCTCTTACAACGTTGCCAAATCGATCTCACTAACACACTCACGATAGCATAATACATCTCCTATTGTAGACGTAGAATTGGTAGGTAGGTTTCTATATCTGATCGTAATATTCACACATCGCTGTTGGTTTCATATTTTCCGTATTATTGAGGACCTATATGTACCTACCTACCTACTTTATTTTTGTTGTGATTTAGACTCGTATATTTTTTTACTTGGCTAGCGTTTATGACAATATTTTTTTAAAGTATTTTAGAGTAGGTATTTAGATTTTTTCTATCGAGAAGTTTATGAGAATAGCGTTTATTATAAATTGATGAGAAGAAATAAATCATAAAGGCTTTAACTTGGAATCTATTTGGTCTACAGAGACAAATCTAGTTATCATATTGTAGCAAATTTACTCTTCTTTAAAAACGCGCTAAAATGTTTTTTTTTTTCAAAAAAATAGTGCTTTACGGTTATATTCGCCAAATAATAAAAACATAGCGATTTTTTCGCGGTTGTTCGATTTTTGACAAAGGTGCATTCGGCGCTCGAGGTCAAAAACTTGGATTATTCATCAGACCAACATCATCCCGAAGACGACTAAGACCCTCTGTTTCTTTCCTTCGAAGCAGAGCTGAGGGATTTGGACATGACGTGGGTGGAGGTCTTGTCCAAATGCCTCCCTATGCCCCCAAGTGGGGTCACAAATGGAGTATTGATTGATTGATTATAGTTCATCCAACACCAGAGTCGAGATATTTAGAAATTTGATATTACAAGTTTGCAAAAAAACATAACTACCTTATTTGACGCATTCTGTAATGTATAGAGTTACTGTACTATAATGGGTTTAATTATCAAAGCTGCTTAGTATCTTATTAAATCTTATTTATCGGACATAATACTCTAAAAGTTACACTTTTCAATTTACAATTTCATTCATGAATAAAATATATATATTTTTTTAAATTTTGCGTGATGTTCATCCAACACCAAAGTTGAGATTTTTTTAAATTGATATTGCATTTAAAACAACGCTGTTAGGCGTCCCTAATGTATTTTTTATTATTTTTAGCAAAGAGATAAGCCTTTAATACTATAATTCATAGTAAATAACCGCAATATAGGTACAAACGCGAATTAAATATACCTACCAGCTAATTTGTGTTTCATTGATAATAGGATGAGCTGATTCGGGACCTTGGCGGTTTGTGTCTGATAATCACTTGATGAATCAATCAATACTCCCTTTGTGACCCCACTTGGGGGCATAGGGAGGCAACAAGTGCCCTCCACTGCGCTCTATCTCTAGCAGTTTCAATGACCTCCTCCCACGTCATGTCCAAATCCCTCAGCTCTGCTTCGAAGGAACGAAACACGGTGTGGGAGGGTCTTCCTCGTCTTCGGGACCCTGATGGGAGGAAGAAAGTTCGTGATGCGGTGGTACCATCTAATATTCATGATTCTTCTGAGGCACATTGTCTCAAAGGCAGATACCTTTTGTGCCTGGGCTTTGGTCAGGTGCCATGACACACACCCATATAAAAGAATAGGCAACACACACGCATTAAACAGTTTACATTTCGTCTCAACACTAAACGCCGACGCCTTCCATATCTTGGTCATGTTGTTGAAGGCACCACTTGCCATATCGATAGGTACTTATCGGGAGCTCAGCCCCGAGGTCACCAGTGGTGGTAATGGTTGCTCCCAGGTATTTAAATTTATCCACCCGGGAGACCTGGCGACCATAAATGGTTATCGGTAGCTGTTTATCGGGGCAGGCTTTATTTGCCATGAGCTTCGTCTTACTGGCATTGACTCGAAGGCCAAGGCGTGCTGTTTAATTGCAGAGTCTCGTTGAATTGTTTTTTTTTTAAGTAGATAGGGATCTATAGGTATGTGAGTAGATAATATTTTGATATACCTAAATCTTATATATAAAAATGGAGAGCTATTTCGCGTTGTCATCGGATGGCGCCTAAACGGGTGGACCGATTTCGCTAATTCTTTTTTTGTCGTGTAGGCTTTTATCAGGAGAGTGTCCTTTTAGAACAAAAAATTTTTAAAAAATGCATGGGAAATTAGAAAATTTAAGAAAACTATAAAAATGGAGATTTATTTCCCGATATCATCGCATCACGCCTAAACGGTTGGACAGATTTCGCTAATTCTTTTTTTGTCGTGTAGGCTTTTATCGGGAGAAGGTTGATTTAGAAGAAGAAAATTAAGAAAAATGCATGGAAAATTAGAAAATTTAAGAACAATATAAAAATGGGGTGCTATTTCCCGATGTCATCGCATCGCGCCTAAACGGCTGGACCGATTTCGCTAATTATTTTTTTGGCGTGTAGGCTCTTATCGGGAGAAGGTTGATTTAGAACAAAAAATTAAGAAAAATTCATGGAATATCAGGAAATTTAAGAAAACTATAACAATGTTGAGCTATTTCCCGATGCCATCGCATCACGCCTAAACGGCTGGACCGATTTCGCTAATTCATTTTGTCGTGTAGGATTTCAATCAGGACAATGTAGAAGAAAAATATAAGAAAAATGCTCGCGAAATTAGAAAATTAAAGAAAAGACAGAAAGTAGGTAATCTTTTTAATACCTACTTTTTACAATATAATTTTCTTCTACTTTTGAATTTTTATTAATTGACATTTGAAAGAACTGTCAGTGGATTGATTGTTGTTGCATTTGATAGAATGCGAATTTTAAGAACAAGTAGAATATTTTTTTGTTTGTTTGAAAATCAATTCTTCGTTTATGGGCTGATTTTTACAGAGGATGAGACCTACATATAACGTAAATATAATATGCATCGTTAATATGTAAAAAAAGCTGGATATTATTTGCTAATAACCTAGCATTTGTTTCTTTATTGAAAATAAAAATTGCTACACATCCACCATGTTGTAATAGAAGATAGAAAAAAATCACAGAGACCTACTGCATTAAATGTGCTTTTTATTTATTTCCATTGTTTTGAAAGAGAAGATTTAAGAACGCAATGTTGTGTGAAAGTGAATGTCGAGAACTTGGAAGTATGTCTATTTAGGTAATTTATTTAGAAGAGATGCAAGGTGTGAAAAAGAGATTGAAAGAAGGAAATTGGCTGGGAGAAGGGTTGGCGGTGCACTTAGACCTCTAAGAACATATCTCTGAAATCGACAGTTGATGTACAATGCAATCCTGATACTATCCATGATTTATGGGAGTAATGGGAGTGAAACTTGGACATGGACGAACAATTTGGAAGTTGGAATAAATGCTGTGGAAATGAGATCACTGCGTAGGATATGCGGAAAGAGACTTATTGATAAGGTGAGGAATGATAATATTAGAAAGGAATGTGGAGTGAATGTTAGTGTAGTGACTAGAATGAAAGTGAATAAAGAAAGAAGGTTTAGGCATGTTATGAAAAGAAACGAAGAGAGAATGACTAAAAGGATATATAAATCTGAAAGAATAGGTGCACGCAGACGAGGCCGACCTCGAATGACATCGTCCGACCATATCAGTGCCGTCTTACAGGAGGGCTAAGTCAGGAGCAAAAGGAATAGAAGAGCATGTATGCGGAATGTTATGCGTTTGGAGGAAGCGAATGAGTTTGGATTGAAGAGAATGGAAGTCCATACTCTCTGCCCACGCTCTTCGGGAATCAGCATGATCGGTAAAATAAGTATTTACACCTCAATGCGTATTTTGAATCGGTACTTTGATTAATCAATCAAGATTATTTTAACTGAGCAAAATAATTATTGAAATATCGAATATAATGACATACCTACCTAAATTAATTTTTTTTACATATTAACATCAAATCAATCAAAATTAAAACTCCCTTTGAACTCCACTCAGGAGCAAAGTGAGGCAATAAGAGTTCTCCATTGCACTCGATCTTGCGCAATGATAACCTCTTCCCACATCATATTAACATAGGTTATATATTTTTGATGTAAAAATAAACTCAGACCCGATGAATGCAGCGTGTTATCCAGGTTTTGCTAATGCCAGTATATAGTCATTGGGTAGGAACACGTAGAAAGCGGATTCCGACCCGCGCCGACCGGCTCATAGATTGTTGTCTATGGTTTCAATGCATTTAAATGAGCATGCCGGAAAGCGGGTTCCTGCTTTTTCTGTGGGTATCCCCATTCAAATGCATAGTAACATTCTTTGCGCTGGTCGGCGCGGGTCGGAATCGGCTTTCTACGTGTTCTTAGCCATTCATGTTAAATAACTAAAATACGAATTTGAGCTCTGTTGCATAAAACCTAGAGTACCTACCCATATTATTTATTTCGATACGAAGTTCGACGGGTCAGCTAGTTTACAATAAAAAATGATTTAGTCTAAAAATAAACTCATATAATCAATTTAAACAATGTCGATTCCTTTGAAAATAAAAGAATAAAATAATACATAAGTATAAAAATCTTTTTTAATAAACCACGTTATTCATTTGGACTAAAAAATTGAAAATCTTCTTTATGGTCGAGAGTGGAAAGAGAAGAAGAGTATTGTAGATGTTAAAATATCAAACTGTCATCCAAAGCAAGCAAGTATACAAAATGTCAGTAAAATAAGATGATAAAAAGTGATTTAAAAATCGATTTCTGTAATCTGTGCATAAAGAATTAAATAAATTAAAGGGAGATGTACCTACTCGTATGTGTAGATTTTCTCGCTTTAAGTGAAGAAGCTTGTGCTCAACGCAATTTTTATACCTATGGTAATGAGACACGGACGTAGACCAAGAAGGAAGAAAGTAGTATGAATGCGGTAGAAATGAGAATGTTGCGTAGGATGTGCGCTATTAATGCTGAAGATGAAATCGGAAACGGAATGATAGATGAGGAAATAATGAGAGATAAAAAAATAGTGTAGTAACAAGAATGAATGTAAACAAAGTGTGGTGTTTGGAGAGTTTGGACATATAGAGAGGATGAATGAAAATAGAGTGACTTTTTACCTGACTGAAAGGATAGGTGGAAGATCGACATGGGTAGAATATATCGATATGGATCTTAAAGAAATGCAACGTCTAGAATAAAAGAAATAGGATACATGCATGCGGAATAGTATGATAGTGAAAAAAAGTATGTGGATAGGAAATCAAATATTGGTCACAAAACGATATCACATAATATTGATCAACCTTCTCGTATCCCATTCAAAACAATTATAATCAAGTGCGTAAATACGATTCATTCATAAAATCGTAATATTGAAAAAATAAGTTGTAAGAATGTAAATCATGCGTATTTATTAAAATGTTCAATCATTTGTACGACTCTCATACGTGTTTTTAATTGTTTATATTCGCATTTTGATAAAATTCCCCCAAGCCTAGCGATGTTTAAGTGTAATAGTATTGGTAATGTCTTCGTTACGCAACTGAGCCAAACAAAATATGCGCATTCAACAAAAGGTTCGCGCGTTCGTATAGGCGTTGTTTCTGATCTTAATACAAATGTTATCACATTTTTACAAATGTGGGGACTTGCTACATTAATTTATTTACTTTCGTGGATGGCATTGATACAGTAATATGATTTGGCAACGTTGCAATTTTTGATCGATTATTGTTGTTTAATAAATTGTCAAAATGATTTCCTAAGTGAGAATGTATATTTCAGATAAAAAGGTATATCGGAGTGTATATATGGTCACACAAAATGTCAAATATTGGCTCAAAATGAGTTATAGGCAGGAATCGGCTCAATATCACGTGGTGATACCGAAAATGTAAAAATCTCATTTTGACTCTGATCAAGTATGTGACAAAAGAGCCAACAAGTAGAAATGAGCCAACATCCCCGGTAATTAACAGACGGTTTGAGCCACGAAGTGCTAGTTGACAAACATATATATATATATATATATATATATATATATATGACTGAAAGTGATGACCTAGGATTTGTCACGAACTGCATGTGTAAAACATGCACCTCGATAGACAAAAAAGGTCATCAGCTTTTCACAGGAAGAAATATTAAGATGTAAGTTTTACTCCATTTCACTGTGATCAGTAAGGCAGAGACTATGCTACTGCACTTGCATATGGGACGAGACTGTGCCCATCACCAGAATATGCGTTGGATTCGTCAAAAAGGTGTAGTGTTTCGACATTGTGCGCATGTGTCTCGTCAGGACCATCTCACAAAATGGCCGACACACATCGTGGAATCCGATGAAAGCGGGGAGCGCCGCATAACATGACTGAAAGTGATGACCTAGGATTTGTCACGAACTGCATGTGTAAAACATGCACCTCGATAGACAAAAAAGGTCATCAGCTTTTCACAGGAAGAAATATTAAGATGTAAGTTTTACTCCATTTCACTGTGATCAGTAAGGCAGAGACTATGCTACTGCACTTGCATATGGGACGAGACTGTGCCCATCACCAGAATATGCGTTGGATTCGTCAAAAAGGTGTAGTGTTTCGACATTGTGCGCATGTGTCTCGTCAGGACCATCTCACAAAATGGCCGACACACATCGTGGAATCCGATGAAAGCGGGGAGCGCCGCATAACATGACTGAAAGTGATGACCTAGGATTTGTCACGAACTGCATGTGTAAAACATGCACCTCGATAGACAAAAAAGGTCATCAGCTTTTCACAGGAAGAAATATTAAGATGTAAGTTTTACTCCATTTCACTGTGATCAGTAAGGCAGAGACTATGCTACTGCACTTGCATATGGGACGAGACTGTGCCCATCACCAGAATATGCGTTGGATTCGTCAAAAAGGTGTAGTGTTTCGACATTGTGCGCATGTGTCTCGTCAGGACCATCTCACAAAATGGCCGACACACATCGTGGAATCCGATGAAAGCGGGGAGCGCCGCATAACATGACTGAAAGTGATGACCTAGGATTTGTCACGAACTGCATGTGTAAAACATGCACCTCGATAGACAAAAAAGGTCATCAGCTTTTCACAGGAAGAAATATTAAGATGTAAGTTTTACTCCATTTCACTGTGATCAGTAAGGCAGAGACTATGCTACTGCACTTGCATATGGGACGAGACTGTGCCCATCACCAGAATATGCGTTGGATTCGTCAAAAAGGTGTAGTGTTTCGACATTGTGCGCATGTGTCTCGTCAGGACCATCTCACAAAATGGCCGACACACATCGTGGAATCCGATGAAAGCGGGGAGCGCCGCATAACATGACTGAAAGTGATGACCTAGGATTTGTCACGAACTGCATGTGTAAAACATGCACCTCGATAGACAAAAAAGGTCATCAGCTTTTCACAGGAAGAAATATTAAGATGTAAGTTTTACTCCATTTCACTGTGATCAGTAAGGCAGAGACTATGCTACTGCACTTGCATATGGGACGAGACTGTGCCCATCACCAGAATATGCGTTGGATTCGTCAAAAAGGTGTAGTGTTTCGACATTGTGCGCATGTGTCTCGTCAGGACCATCTCACAAAATGGCCGACACACATCGTGGAATCCGATGAAAGCGGGGAGCGCCGCATAACATGACTGAAAGTGATGACCTAGGATTTGTCACGAACTGCATGTGTAAAACATGCACCTCGATAGACAAAAAAGGTCATCAGCTTTTCACAGGAAGAAATATTAAGATGTAAGTTTTACTCCATTTCACTGTGATCAGTAAGGCAGAGACTATGCTACTGCACTTGCATATGGGACGAGACTGTGCCCATCACCAGAATATGCGTTGGATTCGTCAAAAAGGTGTAGTGTTTCGACATTGTGCGCATGTGTCTCGTCAGGACCATCTCACAAAATGGCCGACACACATCGTGGAATCCGATGAAAGCGGGGAGCGCCGCATAACATGACTGAAAGTGATGACCTAGGATTTGTCACGAACTGCATGTGTAAAACATGCACCTCGATAGACAAAAAAGGTCATCAGCTTTTCACAGGAAGAAATATTAAGATGTAAGTTTTACTCCATTTCACTGTGATCAGTAAGGCAGAGACTATGCTACTGCACTTGCATATGGGACGAGACTGTGCCCATCACCAGAATATGCGTTGGATTCGTCAAAAAGGTGTAGTGTTTCGACATTGTGCGCATGTGTCTCGTCAGGACCATCTCACAAAATGGCCGACACACATCGTGGAATCCGATGAAAGCGGGGAGCGCCGCATAACATGACTGAAAGTGATGACCTAGGATTTGTCACGAACTGCATGTGTAAAACATGCACCTCGATAGACAAAAAAGGTCATCAGCTTTTCACAGGAAGAAATATTAAGATGTAAGTTTTACTCCATTTCACTGTGATCAGTAAGGCAGAGACTATGCTACTGCACTTGCATATGGGACGAGACTGTGCCCGAGACTGTGCCCATCACCAGAATATGCGTTGGATTCGTCAAAAAGGTGTAGTGTTTCGACATTGTGCGCATGTGTCTCGTCAGGACCATCTCACAAAATGGCCGACACACATCGTGGAATCCGATGAAAGCGGGGAGCGCCGCATAACATGACTGAAAGTGATGACCTAGGATTTGTCACGAACTGTTATGCGGCGTATATTAACATATATATATATATATATATATATATATATATATATATATATATGTTAATATAAAGCTTTTCGCGACGCGGAATATGTAAATTGTTATTTCGGATACAGTCGCGTTGTGAGTTGTTCCCGATGTTGTTTGGAACATGATTAAAGGTGTTAGTTTGTTGGTTTGATGGTATATATTTCGGAGCCATCAGAGACTCCATCTTCAGCCTTTCGTCGTATTACAGAAGTAATAACGCCGAAAATTAATCTACAGTCACAAGACAAGATATATATATATATATATATATATATATATATCTTCAATTTTAACCTTGTCAGACGTGTTTCAATTTGTTTTTTTTTTTTTCAATGAAGTAAATAATGGTAGATCATAAATAAATTATATCCAGCTTCATTAACGTACAACGATGCACATGATAAATACGTTAGAATGAAATTATGTAAGCAATAGCGTAGGTATCTACATTTTGAAATCAATCTTTGTTAACATGTTACTAAGTAAATTAAGTTCTTATCTAACGCCAATTTGAAAAATTCACATTTGGAATAAAAATTATATTTTGAAGTAGTAAAAATGTTACCTACTTAGAATTATCTTTAATTTTCTTATATTACACGCAATAATTTTCCAACTATCAATTATTTTTTTTCACACAACAACGTCTAGACGTTGAAAATAAAACTTTATTCATTGTTAGGTGTCTATTTGAGCTCCATGTTTTAATTTAATTTAATTTAATGATTATTATTATACGACAGTGCTACGTATTGCAATGACTAAACTTGGTGTTGATAATAAATTAATATTTCAACAATTTTGTAGATAATTATTGAGGGTTGCGTGCTAAGAGCCAGTCAACGATCTGAAAAAAATAATTTTATAATAATCCACTTTTTGTTGTTTCGTAGATGAGGTGACCATTAACCGAAAGGATTTTAAACATTTTGACCGTTTTTTGCGGCATTTGTATTTTTTACGAATATGTAACAACTAATGACTCTAACAGTTCATAAAAATGATGTTCGATTTTTAAATGGAACAAACCACTACGGACTTACGACCGTCTTCTACTGTTATTTTTAAGGCTGGCTTAGTGTGATCACTTTACGTTAACAACGGTCGCCATTAGGTGGTAATGTTTAAGTCTCCGAAATCATGAGAATTTTCAACATGACGAAAAATCTCATGTATGCAACAAGTAGATATTTGATAATTAATGAAATATAGACCAATATAACTAAATTTAAAGACTGTGACTGCTGTAATGTATTTGGCGCCAGGATATTACTATATCCATTTTTGTTAATGTCTCATATTTATTGCCTATTGGCTTTGTTGGTTCACAACGTTCTAATTATGTCTAGATTATTGTGACCATTGTTCAGGACTAGATCTTAACGAATGTGTAACAACTATAATGACTCTTTTCCCGATGAATAAGTAATCAAATCACGTATTTTTTTCAACAGATTTTTTCTTATATGACTGGCATTAATCACAGACGTCCTGTAGTCTTTAATATGAATGTTGATTTCAAAATTGTAATCTATACGAAAATAGGTACCTACGTTTAAAATATGTTTAAAAAAAATTCTGAGCTCGAAAAAAAATACATCGAAAATCTGCGTACCAATATTTTTAATGTCAATGGTTGTCAGGTAAATAATAATTTTGTTGTACCTTATGGAATTTTTCATACATGGAGTTGGCGTCGCAGGAAATCCGCTTCATATTATGTACTTTAATATTATATTTTATATTATTTGCTATAAATTTTTCAAATTTTCAATAATTATTCTGTTATCCGGAGCGGAGAAGAATCCAATCACCAAAAATGATAAAAATCTGTTCAGCCGAGCTCGAGTTATAAGTGTTCGCACTAACCCGACTTTCTTTTATACCTATTATAGGTAGATGAGGAGAATTTATTTATTTATCTTATGGTCACAATAGTACATTACAACAAAAAGGCAACTGGCACAATTATTATTATGTTTGTCAAAAATAATAAAAAATCAAAATTATTGATTGTTCAGATATTCAGTTGTCGCCTCACTCAGGGTCATGAAGTCGGCAGGATCACCCTCATACGCTCTAAGGGCACATTCAGACACAATATGGACGAGGAGAAATCCTTTATGGATACCTAGATAGGTAGTGCCAGAGTTCCACTGGCTGAAGTGCCAGAGTTCTTCTCTGCAGACTCGGTCCCTACTTTGCGGTCTACCCGAGAATGCAAGTGGTCTTCCTATCTCTGGTCCTCTTCTTTAGCTGAAGGTGTTCCACGAGCTTGTAGTCTGCCATAATACATATTGTCCACATTCAAGTCAGAATCGAGGCGAGCGGTGAGTTCGTCGAATTTGTTTTTGTGTTTTTTTTTTGATCGGAAATTGTCGTTTCCTGTTTCTCTCTTCGTTACCTTCTAATCTTAAATGAGATCATACTTTGTTATATGTTTTTATATAAAAGAATCGTCACCCTTTTTTCATTATGACGGTTGGTATTAATGTATCTTTCCTGGTACTAACAAACGTGTTCATTGCGGGGTGTATTGATATTTCCCGTGGGATTGTGATATTACGCTGCCTACACACACAAAACCATGAACCAACAGGTTAGTCATTTATGGTGCACCATAAGCGACGTACCGGATCACCGCAGAGCGCCCGCAAAAATGTCATAATTTTATATCACATTTTCGTTTGCAAGGTTAGTGGTAGTGACTGTGAAAAATGACCACAGAAACAATGACATAGTCTTGTTTACTTTTAATCACTATACTAGCAATACCCCTTTTGTCGCGAATATATTTTATTCTAGGAGAATCTAGTTAATCACTATGCTAGCAATACCCCTTTTGTCGCGAATATATTTTATTCTAGGAGAATCTAGTTAATCACTATGCTAGCAATACCCCTTTTGTCGCGAATATATTTTATTCTAGGAGAATCTAGTTTATCACTATGCTAGCAATACCCCTTTTGTCGCGAATATTTTTTATTCTAGGAGAATCTAGTTAATCACTATGCTAGCAATACCCCTTTTGTCGCGAATATATTTTATTCTAGGAGAATCTAGTTAATCACTATGCTAGCAATACCCCTTTTGTCGCGAATATATTTTATTCTAGGAGAATCTAGTTTATCACTATGCTAGCAATACCCCTTTTGTCGCGAATATATTTTATTCTAGGAGAATCTAGTTAATCACTATGCTAGCAATACCCCTTTTGTCGCGAATATATTTTATTCTAGGAGAATCTAGTTAATCACTATACTAGCAATACCCCTTTTGTCGCGAATATATTTTATTCTAGGAGAATCTAGTTAATCACTATGCTAGCAATACCCCTTTTGTCGCGAATATATTTTATTCTAGGAGAATCTAGTTTATCACTATGCTAGCAATACCCCTTTTGTCGCGAATATTTTTTATTCTAGGAGAATCTAGTTAATCACTATGCTAGCAATACCCCTTTTGTCGCGAATATATTTTATTCTAGGAGAATCTAGTTAATCACTATGCTAGCAATACCCCTTTTGTCGCGAATATTTTTTATTCTAGGAGAATCTAGTTAATCACTATGCTAGCAATACCCCTTTTGTCGCGAATATTTTTTATTCTAGGAGAATCTAGTTAATCACTATGCTAGCAATACCCCTTTTGTCGCGAATATATTTTATTCTAGGAGAATCTAGTTAATCACTATGCTAGCAATACCCCTTTTGTCGCGAATATTTTTTATTCTAGGAGAATCTAGTTAATCACTATGCTAGCAATACCCCTTTTGTCGCTAAAATATTTTATTCTAGGAGAATCTAGTTAATAACTATGCTAGCAATACCCCTTTTGTCGCGAATATATTTAATTCTAGGAGAATCTAGTTAATTTATTCTAACGGTTTGTTTCAGAGATATTTGAAAAGAGTGTCTAAATAATTATACCAATTACCTTAGAAAATTAGACGATTTCTTATCGAACACTGCATGAACATTCTAAAGGTGACCGCTGGTCTTTCTACTCACAGACACATTTCAGTTGGACATTTCATTTCGCTTCTAGAACGTAGTAAAACATAATATTTAATGATCGTAAAACAGTTATCGCCTATATAATCCAATCCAAATTTCAAATAGTGATATCCAATTTGATTGGATTTTTTTTTCATTCTTTTTTTATCATTATTTTTTTTTAAAACATACTTAAACAATTATTATTATTGTTGTGTGAAAGCTGGAGAATTTTTATGACTACTCGTAAAAAAGGCCCTTAGGACCGAAAGGGATGTATGAAGTCATACGAAAGGGTTGTTTTATTTTTTTTATGATTATTAGAACATGTTTTTTTAATGTAGGTAGGTATAATGGTATAAACGAAAGTTTTTAGTATGAAATAAAAAAAATGGAACACTTTTCTGTTCAAAACCATAAGTAAGCAAGTACAGCTGACTGTAAGTAGGTAATTGATACTTAAGTAAGGCTATTTCTTCCAAATAATCGATCCGTCGTTTCTCAAATAGGATAAATATGCCTGCTAATATTTGTACTTGTTAATGGTGCTAAAAATATGAAATTTCCTATGGATATGACTCAATTATGTCCCCAGAGAGTGGTCGCCCCTTTGTTAGATGTGTTTCACGAAAATTAAATGTTGAATTTCTGTGTATCAATTTCAAAACAAATAAAGGCGAGTTTGTGTTAAAAGATGTATCAATGTGTAGGTGTAATAAATTAACAAAGCGTTTGAAGTATATGTTTTGATCAGGGATCTGTCACCAATAACCCGCTGATCCCTAAATTTTGATTCCATCAAATTAATCAACATCCTTGGGACTCTGTTTGAACTTGGAAAATCGAGAAATGGGATTTTTCTACAATGTTGAACATGATGGAAATTTTAGATGTGTTTAAGTGCTCAAACAAATCCAGCTTTGGAAGTGAGTTTTGTAAAGCTTTGATTTCCTAGGAAACCAGTGCCGTCATATATACATGACATAATAGAGCGGGTTAAAATGTTACTTTGAACGTTATCTATGTAAACCATGTGATTTCATGGAGAGCGGTATTGAGCCCGTTATGCAACGGTTTTCTAGAAAGGCGTACCTACTCTCAATTTAACGGCCGCAATCCGCAATACATTCAGGTTTTTCAGTGGGCGTCTTGGTTATTACGGTATCAAAACTACGCTTAGTGACAGAAAACTTCAAGCTTACACTGTCTCTCTCTCGCTTTCTTTATTCAACTGCCGGCAGTGAAAGAGATAAACATAGAATGCTTTATTCTTGTCTCAAACAATACTGCGTTCGTTATGCTACAGCCGCAATAAGAGCTTTACTGTTCAAATAGAAGGTGTTACTTCCTTTAGAATTGTGACATTGTATGTAACCAAAGTTACTTTTTGAGTTTTTTTGTAATTATATAATTTTTTCCTAAATATATTGCGCATTCCTTGTTTAAAAACGCATTTTTAAGGTGCCATAAATTCGTGGATATATTCTTTGACATTTGAAAATTTTACGAATCTGGGGAATTATTTTGACCATATTTCGAGTGAAGAAAAAGTGTGCTGCAATATTTAAGCAGAATAAGTTCTAGCTAAAAGAAAGGTTAAGGTAAGGCGGATAGATTCCGGCCTTTTCAGAGACGAGTTAGAGGAAATCGGAAACGTTTTAGCGGACGATTTAACGTAAGGGGTTCGAGAGACGTGGATCACTGACCGTATAAGAAAATCGCCCTTAGTACAATAAAACCTCTATAACCGTCAGTGTTTATTTTTATTTTACTAAACAATTATACAAACAGTGATTTTATAACAAACAATTACACAAATAGTATGGACAATAAGAACACCAGTAAAGTATATACGTAGACATTAACAGCGAGCGGGTTAAAAGTAAGACAAACAACAGAAAATAGGAAAAAGAAAAACTAATGTAACAATATGTGCAGGCTCATCTGGGAATAATGGGAAGAAGGAAAAGAGTGAGGGTTCAAAGTTTGATATATATATTTTGTCTCTGATAATATATCGCATTAATTAGTCGTCACTCTAAGCAGTCTAAGCGATGCGCGACTTGTCGAGGTTACGACTGAATCAAATTGCATATTAAACAAATGAAATAAAGTAAAAATACAAAAATTTCCCATTGTCATTGATTATAATCAACGATTTGCTATAATTTACTTCGTTTATTGTAGAGTTTTCAATATATCATGCTACAGAAGGAGTTCAGAATAAAGTCTACAATAGTGTTTAAAAAAAAAAAAAAAGATTTTTTCATAATAGAAAACAGGAAAACTTTGAACAGACTCAGAGTGAGGGTAACCAGCGGATATGGGACTTTGTGAATGTGGGGCGCTGTAAGATGACTTGCACCTGTTGACGTGTATGTCGATACGCGTGACTTTTGAAATGGAGGACCTCAAAATGGCAATTGACAAGGCGGTATCCGTCTCTGCGCATTGGCATGGCGTGGCAAATCTGAAGTCCGGACTCAATAAGTAACTACGAAAATAGAAATACCTATTTATTTATTAATTATCGTATGGTTCTTACATAACATCATAATTAATTACAAACAAAAAATTGAGATATATTGTATACTAGCTTTCCCGACAGGCGTTGTCCTGTGTTCCTAACTATGAATATTGAATTCGAATTTGTATGGTGATGAATTAATTATCGTTTAACCAATGTAATTCCGACCGATGCGTCTGTTTTAAACCACGTATACTCCATCCGCATTCTATCAATCGCACCAATTGAAAATTTCGGTCAAAATTTCAAAATTGGAATATAAAATTATAAGGTAAAAAGTACTAATAAGGTTGTCTACGTAGAGTTTTCTTTAATTTTTATTTTCCATACTTTTTTCTTCTAAAAGAACATTCTCCTGATAAAAGCCTACACTAAAAAAAAGAATTAGCGAAATCGGTCTAGCCGTTTAGGCGTGATGCGATGACATCGGGAAATAGCTCCCCATTTGTATATATATGTAAGACAAGATAAGTGTCAATTAAAATTGTCAGTATTTAAAAATAGAAATACCAAAATAGGCGTTCACACGAAAGTATGTATAGATTAATTAAATTAACCCTACTTTTCAACACCATTAAAATCTTTCTATTATTTTTTTTTCATATGCAGTTTGATTGAACTTTTTTTGCATATGAAAGAAAAACAAAATAAAAGAAATGAAAAGAAAAAACTGTCTTAAAAAGTTTGCGGACTAAAGGAGTTATTAGCATTAACAATGTAGAACTATGAAGACTGTACTTCAATTTTACTCAAATGGACTGACGCCAAGCATCATCTCTCTCTAAAGAGTCTAAAGCTTCAAATCTTAAAATTTAATCATGTGCCTATTTTTTTTTATTCTTTATACACTATGTAACTGCTGGTGACGAATGTAGAGGTAAAACTGTACGTCCATTGGCTTATTTATAACTAGTGGCCCGGAAGCGCGCAATTGTGCACACGTTGAAAAGATTTTTTTCGGAAACCGATTAGGTATAATAATATGAGAGTGTGAAAGTAGCTACTAGTATATAGAGCCAGAGTTTATAATGATAATGTACCACAAAAATAATGTAACGGGATATGTGTAAGTTTGGCATAACTAAATGACTCACATAATACTACTTGATTAACTATGACTACCATGAGGGCTTTGCTGTGCATTCGAAGGGATTTTTACTATTCAAAATGTAGCATTTTTTACACTGATAAAAGAAACAGCAATCAAGCTTTTGTTCGTCGCAAAAGAATGAAAATTTCTTTATTTTAGAATCTTCTTACTGATCACACGAAAACATCGCGGTCTTTCGCTTCCGACACAGTTCTTCTACTTCTTTTCTGAAACAGTTTCGAGCGTTGTCAGTTTGATATCAGCTCCCTGACATCCGTCTTTTTTTTTCCATCATTATTAACCGCAGCGGGGGTTGGGTAGGTACTTTTGCCACGAATTGCATGATTATGATTTCTAACAAACCTATTTGCCGAGAGTTTTCCATTTCATCTTGCTGTTTACTATATATTTTTTATTTATTAAAACAATACAGACCCCGTTTCTGAGCGAATAATCGCTTGTGTGAAACGGGGAACTTAGGACTTTTCCGTTTGTTACCACATAGGTCCAGAAAACGAAAAACATTTTACAGTAAAGCCACGTTTTAAACGCGGGTCACCTCGGTAACATAACTGTCAAGGTTAAGAAATTTGAAGTTGTTGGAAGCATATCAATTCAGCCGCTGATTTTCGAAGTCCCTGGTGCCGACCATCTTATTATTTCACAACACAAGCTTTGCTTTCTAGGAAACGTGTCAAAAGTTTATTTGTATTTATGCGCATTTCGGGTCATTTCAGAATCATTTTATTTAAGAAGTGGGGTTAACATATTACCTACTTTATGACAAAAACGATTCGCTGAAAAATTGCGCCGCTGTCTCTACCTGCCGAGTGAAATAATTTTATGTAAATTTGAATTTCGTCATGTTGTTATTTACTGTGTGTCCCTTAGAGACCCCCCCCCCCCCCCTCCATCCTATAAACGCATGCATATTTTATGTCCGCTTTTATTATACACAGAACGAGTCGTCGAGGTATTTATGAATAAATAAATAATATGCTTACTGTCAAACATAACATAGCGTGCATACAACAATCAAATGAAAAAAAAGTATTATTTATGTCGATGAGACATTTTCTGTAGGTACCTATTAGGTATATATTGTAATGTATTTGATGAAGAATCTATTTAAACTCCACATTTGTACAAATTTATCTACCTATTTTAGGATGAGTATTTCATACCATGATTGATTTTAGTGACATAAGAACATATCTTAGTGACATTAGAACAAATCCTAGTGACGTAAGAACAAATTTATGTGATATTAAAACAATTTTTAGCATCGTTAGAACATATTTTTATATAATAAGTACTAGCCTTCCCCACAAACGTTGTTTTATCTTTAACTATTAATATATTATATTTTGAATTTGTAATTTATACAAGCTTCAAGATATTCGATAAACAAAAAACTGTGTACCTAACAATGTTTTGAAACTCTATGGTTGGTCGGTCAAATAAGTAAACGAATTTGTAACAACTAATGACTCTAACAATTATTCATCAATGATGTTAGATTTTTAAATATAAAAACCACAACGGGCTTATGACCGTCTTCTACTGTTATTTCGAAGGCTGGCTTAGTGTGATCACTTTACGTTAACAACGTTCGCCATTAGGTGGTAGTAAAACTGCTAATTATGTATTACGACACGTTCAACGTGTCAAAGAATCTCATGTACACAACAAGTAGAGATATAGGTGAAAGCTTGCTGATGGTGTTAAATTGTAATTTGGTAAAATAAAATAAAATAGAGATAAAAGTTGGAAATTATTGAGAACAAGAGAGCAACCAAATTTATAGACTGCGACTGCTGTCATGTATTTGGCACCAGGGTATGAATATATCCATTGTGATACTGTCAGTAAAACCGTTCCATACTAATTATTTTAATATTAAATTTTATACTAGCTGACCCGCCCGTCGAACTTCGACCAAACCCAGAATAAAAAAATCATTTTGACTTATTACATGAATTCAATACAGTTTTCGACATAAAAACTGAATTAAATTTAGCTAATAATTTATTGCATTACGTAATAATAATTATTGTTGATTCGGATGCGGGATCTATTTCGATGGAACATGTCATAAGTTTGTAACAATAATAATTCCTCCATAGTTGCGTAAGTTAAAAAAAATCCAAGAGATGGCGGTGTATTAGAAAGTAAATTACATGTGAAACACGTTACATTATTCTACATGTTGTTGAAAGAGAAGGCCTCATTTAAACCAATTTTTTTCTGTATTATTATGGCAAGATTATTTGCTACAGTGACAGCTGAAAAATTACGAAATACCAGATGAGGTGATTTTGGTTATATTTAAACCGTAAGTGTTATTTGATGTCGAAAAGGAACGGTGTGTAGTGGTGGGGTGGGTGAAACACGAAGAGGATGGAACTCATGCAATCCTTCCGCAATATGCGGGACCGGATTACTAGAAAAATTGCCTCAGAATACCCTCTTCTGATTACAGAAGGGTAAGCTTTTTTATTCTTATTTAGAGCCTCTAATACCTTATTAAAATACATTTGACCCATTGAAATAAGTCTAAGGTTGTGAATAGTTTTTATTACAATATTTTGGTCTTCATTTTTCATGTAGGTATCAAATACTCAATACGTAGTACTCCAATCGAAGTATACCCAATATTGATTATTCCATTGTTCTCTTTTTATTTGTGTACACCAAAGGTACTTGGCTTGAAGCAAAGTCCTTCATTGTGACAATATTGAATATTCTAGAATTTTAAATAATGGGGATTATGTCAGCTGCCAAAAGCGCTCTGATTTTTCTAATAGTCTAAGTTCAATCCCGGATATTACGGAGCCAGGAAATCTGTCTTCGACCCTCTGTTTTGCCCTTCAAAATCATGTGCAGTAGCGCGTAATTCTCTCCTCCGAGCACATGTCCAAGATAGGACACCTTCCGGTGTCAGAAACTGCCTGTTAACTCTTGACCACATTACTACTGACGTAACTTCAATTCAAAGCGCATTTTTTTATAACTAAAAACACGAAAAGTAAATAAATGTAATTTTGAAATCAAATTGTCGTTTGACACTATCTGTCAGTTGTTTTATAGTTGGTTCGATTGCCAGAATTCGGATGGAAAATATGTGATTTAAAACAGATGCATCGGTCTGAATGACATTTTTTAAAAGTCATTTTTATCTTTCTTTTAAATTCGAATTCAATATTCATAGTTAGATCACAGGACACCGTTTGTCGGGAAAGCTAGTAAAATATAATGCCTATATTAAATATCAAAATTTCCAGTTTTTTTACTTCCACTCATTGTGTTCATTTTAAAAAGAATATAAATTATTTAGGTAGGTACCTAAACTAATAATTCAATTATATGTTTCTACACATCTGGTAAATTACATCTGATATTTACACTTTACCTATTTGTTTTCAAGCCTTACGAATTATATGAATACCTAGTATTTTGGACAACTATTTGCAAAGCCTGTGCCGAGGCAGGCAACATTTCCATTATAAAAATACTAGTAGATTTTATTTGCGTTGTATCGATGCGCGAGATATCTGTATTTGGAACACTTGAAATGAAATGTTAAGTGTTATGTTTTGTAAGTATTATGCGTGCCATTCTTTTAACATATTATTATTAAATAAATAAAGTATTTCCTTCAAAAAAGAAGGTTAACTTTCTATAAAATTTATAGCCGGAAAATAAAAATAAGCAAGTTTATAAATGTGGAAATTTATTTATAATATATTATCTACCTACTTTAACTCTGTTTATTTAAAAAAAAATATACGTTTTTATTATTTATGTTATATTACATTATGTAATCAAAATATTCTCGAATTCAGAATATGATATATTAAACATTAGGCGGCGCGTTTGACCGAGACTATTCTTTTGTGATCGGATATAGAAACGGGATGAGGGATGATACGAGAGGGTAGGGATTAATAGAAGATGAAAAAAATACTTCGCATTCCAACACCTCGAATTACACCGTACAAATATTATTAACTTGGTCGATAAATTTTATTAAACATTGAATTAGGATTCCCTTTCGTTTCGATATTGTCTGACCAGGGGGGTTCCTCTTGAAATTCTATTCCGATTTCAATGTCGACCGATCGTGTTTAAAATTGTCGAGCTTTCAGAATAATCAATCGACAACTTATAAACATTATCGTATTATTAACGTTACCGTTTGTAGAAAAAAAAATGATTCCAAAGATATCTGAGTATTCTCAAACACAGCTTCCGGTAACCTAACAACACGGTACTATTTATGTAGGCATCATATATTTTTATCCTTAGTGTTGAGAATTATTTTTGCGACAGATTTTGGGGATAAGATGGTACCACTATGTCTCAAATGAGACCCTACGCGCCAGAACAGCTCAACAGCCAATCACCTCAGTAATCCAGAATCGCAGATTGAGTTGGCTTGGCCATGTTCTCCGCATGTCCCCCGAGAGACTTGAATAATATGCAAGTCTTTTCTACAATCCAGATGGTACAAGAAGGCGAGGCAGGCCGAAAGCGGGCATTCACTGCGGTTCTACAAGATGCTGGGATGAAGCTGTGCAACTGGCGCAAGATAGAGAGGAACTTCGTGGCGTCCACATGCTCCACACTGGGAGCGAACGTGGATTAAGTAACATATTTTTAGATAATAATAATAATAACTAGTGATCGACCACTCCAGTGCTCGAAATTTACAAAGTAAAATTTTAAATACAAAGTTTTTTTTATTATTATTAAATTGATCGATTTGACACCATGAGTTTGATATCCCGCTATTTCCATCTCCACCTTCCATTTAAATATACCGCCTTCAAAAAGCTTCCTGCGCCAATTATGAGGCGCTTTTTATGTTACATTTACGCTTTACATTTAAAAATAGTCACAAAGTTTTTCCTTCATGTATCAATATATAGATAAAGTATGAAGATTATGGGTCGAAGCTTAGCGGTTACGCCTACCGACTTTCGTATTGGTTCGTGTGTAGGTCGTGGGTTCGATTCCAGGTGCCGACCATCCTCGTCTTTCTTTCCAAAGAGTCAAAGAGCGTATTTGTGTTTACTTTGAGTGAGATTGTATTACTGGTCTCTACTACAACTGGTGACATCCAAGATAAGCAATTTCACTGGTTGTTGATGATATTCAATGACAGGTTCTTTGTCAATACATTTTGATATTCTTGGTCAAACCTTTCTGCGTAGACGCGAACTTCAGACGCATAGAGTAGGTTTATCCAAATTTACCTATGTATATAATTTACCAGTATTTTGAATAACCAATAAGTTCCGCCGGCTATTTTGACACCTATGTGTAGAAGTGTGTTATTTATTTATTATTAACGCATAGTTATGATTGTGCAAACGTTAAAGAGCGCGACTAATTCCGTCACCGGGTGACCCCTAGTGCTGTAGGTATATTCGTCAAAAAACAGCTTTTAATTCCTCAAAAAGAAAAATGTCGAAAGTGTATTTGTGTTCACTTTGAGTGAGCCTATATACATCTTTGTATTAAAAAAAAAGTCACAGTTTTTTTTAAACCTTTTGCTTTAAGTATTTTTTCCGGTATATTTTACTATCTCGTCTGAGAAAAATGCCGGGTCAGATTAAAAATTTTCAAACGGAATCAAAACGCTGATTTCGAAAAAAAATCTTATTCGAGCAGGATTCGAACTCCGGTTCCTCGGACAGAAGTCCGCAAAAGTCATCACTTCGAATGGGGGGTTGAATATTTTTTCAATTTTTAAATAAAAAAAATTAATAAATAAGTAGGTAGGTTTTTACTCAAGGTTTACTCACCCAAAATATCATTTTTATTGACAATTCGAAACTTTTTGTTAATGTAGGTACAACAACAAATTTTCTACGGCGTTATCTGTTTTTTTTATATGAATTTATTACGAGCAAGCTTTTGAAGGCCTTTTCCAGCGATAACATTCAACAGTTGGATCCTACACACTGCACGAATGGAAAACACCTTCTAACGAATTGTATGTATATATTCAACTGTTTTCCAAAACAGAAACGCTTCAGGTGGCCGATTGTCTACGTGAAAAAACAACACGAGATATTTATCGAATTGTTAACAAAACCTTCTCATGTTTAATTAATTTAAAAAAAAAAATACAATACCGTAAAAAACAATAACAAAAAGCCGCTACAAAATTGTTTTGTTTTCGAGGTTATTTATTTACATTATTTTTCGTGCGGCAAACGTACTTATACAGCTTTTGTTTCATAAAAATTCTTTGTTCGATTCGAATTTTGACACTTATATTCATTTGTTTCAATTTTGAAATTCGAATTAATAAAAACACGATCCTTACGCGACGGACGACCGAGCTTCGTCGAAGCCGAACGGTGACTGAATATTGAAATGCCTTTTTTTCCACCGCTATAAAGGAGGTCCCTCACATTTCCGTCTGAATGCAAGGATGATTCCTGAAGCACACACACGCGCAGAAATGTCTTTCAATGAGAGCCCCCGCCCAGAATTTTTGAGGGCATTGTTTGAAACGGGCACTTGTTACGTCGGACGCGAATTTATCTTTGTCAGATTTTAGCGTTTCTTAGGACAGTGTACGAACGTTGGGAGTGGAAAGTTTTTTGTGAAATTCAATGAGGCTGACATGATTCATTGTAGAATCCCATAACCGAAGATATTTCAGTAGCCTAGTTTTGATCTAGGGTCTCGGGTGCGATTCCCGTTTGAGCTCGGGTATATTCTCGTTTGTTTCCATTTGAAATTTCTTTCTATTGTTTTTACCCTGTCTGAGATTCGACTTAACACTTGCAAAATAAAGCCGGGTATACATAGATACCCGGTTACCGTGGGGTTGTCGGCTAAGAGTAGCACCTCTGCTCTTTTTGCTGGTTTTTCGAGCATCCTGTAAGAGCCAGGAAATCGAAAAATCAGATCGGGACCGTGAAACTGACCATCTCACGTCCTTAAACCCCAACAGGTCAGCAAAGGCACAAGCTATAAGCTTCGTTCGCATCAGGGGGAGTTCAGGCAAATGGTATCCCCTGTAAAGGTGCATGATCCAGCGCAATGGAGAGCTCTTGTGCCTCCCTATGCTCCTTAGTGGGGCTTAGGTCCCCCGTATTGTGGGTTGGTTTGGGGGGGGGGGGGGGCCGCGGCGGGCTTGATTTGTGTGGGGCCGAATTTTTGGTTTGGTTGCTTCGACCAGACTAGGGGGTTGGTTTCGTGCGGGTCGGGTTTGCTGCGGATTGGTCTCCTCCAGGCTGGCTTGCGGCGTGAGGGGTGCCTCAAGGGAGAATGTATGTATGTGTATGTATACATAGATAATACTGACACAATTTTGAAGAAAAATATTAAATTACAAGAATCAATCGTTACCATCTATCGCAATTAAAATTTTGATTCGACGCGTATCCGCCCATTTCAAACGACAGTACTCACTATACAAGATAGATGTGTGTGTGGCCTACGGGGAAAGATTCGGGTAGGCGGCGTTAGTCGAGGATCGGTCGGTGTTTGGGGCTATTCTAATATAATATATAGATTGTAAAACAGTAAACCTACAGAAAACGCTTTTTCATTTATATAAGAAGTTTTTGCTAGCCTATATAAAACACTGTGCATTTTGCATACAGAAATAATGGGAGGTTTTCTGGGGAGCTTCCGACAAGACACACTAGGTGGCAGCGCTTCTAATCAGGTCTATTGTCAAATTATGACAGCTGTCAAACATACCATCTAGCATTGACTGATGAAAATTATGCTAATATATCCCCTTTTTTTTGTTTTCTCAATTTAACGTTTTAATTATTGATGATTGCAAAAGTGGCTTTTTCTAGGAGGTAAATCATTGTGTGTCCTTTTACACTACACACAAACACAAGCACTAGGTATGTATTTGTCTTCAAGGGTAGATTTGCAGTACTGTTCTTTCAGAATAAGTCTCAGTGGTGCTGTTCTGTATCTTCTTGTTTTATTGTTTTCTGTTACGGTATTTTTTCATTTGTATTTAGGTAGGTATATAAAAAATAAAATAAGATAAATAATTATTTTATTTGTAATAGTATGTAAAAAGAAATGTACAATGATTATTCTAAACATATGGTTGAGGTTATAAACGTTAATTTGACCAGTGTTGTCAACGCCGTTTTTCAAACGCAAAGTAGCCCAACTGAAAATTTGGTATGCGGTCATTCCGAAAATTTTAGTATCCGAAGGGAGGTGGGAGTTCACTAAAAATAGGTAATTTAGTATCCGAAAGGTGAAAATTCGATGAAAGGGAAAGAGCCCGAGTGGCTACCTATCGCCTTTTAGAGTTTTTCGTCGCATATTCTCGTTCCAAATAGCCCAAATGGCAGTAAATCGCCCCCTTTGGCAACACTGAATTTGACAATAGACCGGATTAGCAAGGGCGCCTCTAGTGGCACAAAATGGAAAAAACATCCCATTGACATCTATATAACGAACTTATTTTCTTAAGGCACTGATACACTGTAATTTTTTTTAAATTAAATAATTAATAACAATCACGATACTTCAAAACAGTCACCATTTGAAATGGGTCTCATTTAGCAATTTCTACACCGGATCGGCATCTAAGCCCAGACGTCGGATCATTAAGTTTCGGGTTCGCTTTTATCAAACTGTTTTTTGATAGAAAATTTCAACTCGGTGTTGAAACTCTGTCTCATATTAGACGGGACTGTTTGACTGGTAGAGGTTTCTTTAAGAACTTCGCCGGCTTTAGTGAGAGATTTGATTAAAGATTTTCATAAGGGCAAAATAATCAATCATGTCGTAACTATTAGTTATGAAGTCGGTGTTTTCGTTGAAACACTAACCACACCCGAAATCTTATAATATTATAATAGTTTCTGTCACCGAATCACTGACTGACTGATGTCATTAACGCTTTTAGTTCCTGCGTTTACCAGAAGATGGCGCTATTCGTAACTAAAGAGAAAATGTTGTTCTACTAATATGGCTAACAGTAAGATATGACTGGTGGCTGAGTACTTTTTTTAAATGTTTTGATGTGTAGAAAAACAATTTTTCATACCTACTCGTGTTATTCAATAAAGACATGCGAATTAATGTCTGAGAAAAGCTAAACGAATGCAATATTTGTAAAAAAAAGATAACTAATCAAATAATTCAACACCCACATGCCAAAAGAAGCCATTGTAGTGCTAAGTTTGTAATAAAAAGTTTAAATTGTTTTTTATGTTTGCATGAAGAGTTCAATCAACGTGTGCTTTTAAGACTCGCATGCGAATTCAGCGATACGAAAGCAAAGTCTACAAAAAAAAACATACCATAAGTGGGCGCCACGGGCGCCTTTCAAAAACTAGTATTTTATATACCTTCTTATTATTTTCGTCGGTAAGTCAATAGTTTCTATGACAATTCATAATGATAGATCCGAGATAAATATAAGATACGTCGAAGAAAAACGATAATTTTAATCATAGTTGACGTATCGCAAGGAAAAACGTTAACATGACGTAGGTACTGTTAGGATGCATAATATTGTCCACAGTTCTCAAGGCGGTAAAGTAAAATTGGGGCACTTTAAGAGATGATAACTGATTATAAACCTATAAGGACAATCAAACAATTAATGACCCTTTAATATGCCTGTAGTCCAACATGTATTACTTCTAGTCTATTTGAAAAAAAGTGTACAGAAATTCGTCCACTTTTGATTTTCGTACGACTTTCAAGAAAATTTTCCCCTATTGACTATACGAGATTTGATGCAGCATATAAAACCATTGTTGGAGGCATTGCCGCGATGTATTGTTGTACTCCACCCACCCCCTTGGGAATGAAGATGGATTCCAGATAGAGGAGAGATAGGGCTGGAAGTAGATACCTACCCGCTGCCTGAAATAGAACGGCTTCCATGCCTCGGGGCGATTCAGAATGCTTTCTGGAAGAAAACGGAATTAACATTTCCCTAAATGTGATTTTAGATACATTCTAAGTTGATTATATTCTAGGTTTGTTTTAAAGGTAATGAGGTTGAAAATTATTATTGCGTAGTTTTAAATTTTAAAATCTCCTTTAGGTAGACGCGTTTCATAAAAATAAATATTTGAAAGTTGGTAGCAGTTGATAGTATAACCATGGAAATCTATGGAAAACATATGTTGTTTACTAATATTTTCGCTATTGTCGGTATTGTTGTTATTTTTTTATTATGGTTTATGACTTGGCAAATTTAATTAGTAAACAATAATATTCTTCCCGTTTTGGCATGTTTTCCATCCTAATTTGGTCATTTTTGTCCACAGTATCACCGTATACGAATTAATATTCATCATTTGTGACAGTTAAAGCGCCACGATATTTTCTATGAACTCCGGTGTCAAAGGATTGAACTACACTAATGTCAACTTTAGTGTCAATAACGAGACTTTACCATAAAGTCGGCTTTAAATGTCATTTTTTTGTTATGAAACCGGCTGTCAGACATTCACATTGGATGGGAAATTTAAATTTTTAGTCTAGTTAACGGCATGATTAGTAGCGTTAAGCCGACCAAGTCGTAAGCCCGTCCTGGTGCATAATTAAATTGACCATTTACATTCTCATGTCTGAAATTCGGTTTTGAACACCTCTTTCGACTACAATGTGCTTTTTTTCTATCATTGATGTTTGTCCATCATGTAACAGTTACTGTCAAGCAAACTGTTTTAAATTTATAAAATTAAACTATTGAATATAAAAAAAGCAATAATTCTTACCGAAATTAATTTTAAAATTTTCGTACCTGTAAATGTCGATTAGATTTGTATGAGATTTAAAAATAACTTTCTTATTAGCAGATGTGGATATTTGTATTAGAGTTTATTCGTTGAATTAAGCCTACCTGTTATCTGTAAAAGTACCAATGAAAATTCTATCATCAATTTTATGTTTACTTATTTTTTTATTTACTTACTTTAGCCTTCTTCTTGTGTCCAGTATTGAACAAAGGCCTCCTTCTTGGACTTCCATACATCTCTGTCGGACGCTACCCTCTTCCAGTGCAGGCCAGCAACTCTTTTAAAACGTCGTCGGACCATTTTGTCTGGGGCCTACCCACGCTTGTGCGTCCTGTTCTAGGCCTCCAGTCCATTTTATATTTTGTTTGTTGTTTTTTTTTTCCGCCTTTTTGGCATTTCATCTACAAAGGCGATACATAGTTTAAGTTTTGTTGCAAATTTGATAATTCTCATAATGTTATGGATTTTACTTTGTTCAAAATTGTTATTAAAAGTATCATTTTTCCTTTAAGGAGGCTAGCGTTTGCAAGGGTAGTATTTTGCGGAAGATGCCAAAAGTTTTTACTGTAATAAGTCAAAATTTATTATCAAGTAAATTAATTTTTCAATAAATCTCATACTGAATACTGAAGTATCTACTGAAATTTCGTCAAGTCATTGAAAAGGAGTAGGTACACTTTTGATAAATTACTTAAGCAAAACGATCAAGAAATGTGAAAATAAGTATTCGATGAGCGATAAGCGTTAATAATAACAAAAAAATATAAAATCAATTTAAAGGATTCACCTATCTACTTAGCTCATCTTTTGAACAGTTAGTAACGTTTTCGTGTAAAAACCTCTTCTTCTTATTCTTCCATTCCATTAAGGCCACCCCTGTATTCACCAAGACCTGCAGTCCCTGGGAGTGAGGAACTGGCGTCGCAGGACGGCTGACAGGGCGGAGTGGCGACGACTACTTGAGGAGGCCAAGACCCACAATGGGTTGTAGCGCCGTGGATGTATGTATGTATGTATTCACCAAGAAAAACTGACCGTAAGATCAGCTAAGCGAAAGATAAGCCTAATGTCACCCTCAGCCTCCCTCAACGCTTATAGCTATTCATCAACGAAAACTTACAAAACTTAGCTGAGCCTAGACTGATCGTGTGTATCCATAGATAAAGCGATAATGTTTTGAAAAAAAAAACCATAATTTATTTACGGAAGCAGTCAATAAAGTAACTAAAATGTATATTTTAGATTATTTAAATAAATATGAATATTTTTTAATCTATTAAAAAAATTATATAATATAATGTGAATGAAAAAACACTTGTCTTATACTACACAAATTATTTTTGCAAAGACGCGTTTCGTTCTGTTAGAACATTTTCGATCCAGAACGAAACGCGTCTCTGCAATAATTGTAAAAGGCCGGTTGGCCGTTGAACTGAATAAAATAAAAAAAAAAAAAAAAAAAATAAAATAAAATATGGACAGCACGCCGCACTGTGTAGGAAAAAAGCTCTAAATAATTTGTGTAATATAAGACAAGTGTTTTTTTATTCACATTATGAATTACTACACGGTAAACACCAAAAATATTAATTATATAATATAATTATGATTTCTTATTTAGTTTAATTCAATGATAACAATCACTTTTATTAACAAAACCCAAACGCATTCTTTTCAGTCGCCATTAGCTGTCAGTCTTGATCAACGCCATCTATCGATAATAGACCAAAGCTAAATAAAGTGCTACTTTCTTACATTTATATATTGTTAAAATACTTATATGTACATAAGCATTGTAACATGGAGAAAAAAAAGGCAACAGAACTTTTCGGTTATTGATAATTATTGTCGATTTGTCGAGCCGATTAATTTACATATAAAATTATTACATGCCTGCTTACAAATATTGAATAAATTACGAAAAAAACGGACGCTATAGAATAATTCTGACAGATGGACGCTTAGCGTAACGTAAGCCAGCTCTATAGCCGATCAAAATTTGAGGGAAAGGTTCACTCAAATCACGCTGAGGAGTGTATAATATTTTGGTGAATGAATACCAATTTTGACGTTGATCGCAATTATTTGAGCTGATAGTACGCTCAGTTTTTCTTGGTGAATACAGGCGGTGGCCTGTTAAATAGAGTTCCTCTTCTATTGATGATGCTGTCCCAATCTGATTTTTTGGATTATTTATTATATTTACCTACTGATTTTATAATGTTATACCTATAAGCCATAAGTTTTTTATAGATTTAAATTACATTTCGCATTACCATAATATAAAATTATTTATTTATTCCGGAGTACTTACGTTCGGCAGTTATTATAAGATAAGAAAGCGAACACGTAACTGTGGTATTTATAGGCGTATTGTGGCTATCCACTGTGTTGTAAAGTTTTTTTTTTACTTCTAGGAATCCGTGGGTTTTCTTACGTCTCGACTTGACGCCTCGCCATCCCTCCAAATTCCGCCCCTTCGACATACCGTAATATCTATTATTATTATTAGATGCCATGATACGGAGCTACCCCCCGTGGTGGGATCTATAAATATAGCGGACAATTTGGCGAATATATATTATTTTATATAATTTAGTTTCTCCATCTACGTAACAAAAATTGATTTTGCATTTCAAAATACAATAAACATTTTATAAGTAAGTATAAAGAAAACATTATCTTGTTTTATATATAAAAATGGAGAGCGATGTCCCGATGTCATCGCATCACGCCTAAACGGCTGGACCGATTTCGATAATTCTTTTTTGTCGTGTAGGCTTTTATCAGGAGAATGTCCTTTTAGACGAAAAAAGTTAAGAAAAGTGCATGGGAAATTAGAAAATCAAAGAAAACTTCGTAGACAGCCTTATTAGTAGTCTTTACCTTATAATTTTTATTCCAATTTTGAAATTTTGTCAGAAATTGTTAATTAATTCATCACCATACAAATTCGAATTCAATATTCATAGTTAGGAACACAGGACAACGCCTGTCGGGAAAGCTAGTTATATTATAATATAAATAAAAGTGTTAAGCAATGAAAAAGCTGCACAAAAATAAAAGAAGCATTCTAAATACACTTTAGAGGGCTAAAGTAAACACCCTCTGTCAGCACAACGTTCTAAGTTTGTCTAGATTCTTGTGTCCATTTTTCAGGACTAGATCTTAACGATATATCAACCACAACTGATGACAGAATAATATACCGTTCGATTATATAAATGGTATGAACAAACCTCTACGGGCTAACGGCCGTCTTCTACTGTTATTTCGAAGGCTGGCTTAGTGTGATCACTTTACGTTAACAACGTTCGCCATTAGCACGGGAATTCGGACATTACCACCCAATGGTGAACGTAAGCCCATAGTGGTTTGTTCATAACATTTAAAAATCGAACAGTATTAGTCAGTCATCAGTTGTTGATATACCCTCTATCAAGGCTACTTTAGCACTGTGTATATACTCTCTACCAAGGCTACTTTAGAACTTTGTAAGCACTCTCTACCTAGGCTACTTTAGAACTGTGTATACACTCTCTGTGTATATACTTCCGTGGGGTTGCCGGCTAAGAATAGCACCTCTGCTCTTTTTGCTGGTTTTTCGAGCATCCTGTAAGAGGCAGGTAATCAAAAAATCAGATCAGGACCGTGAGGTTGACCACCTCACGTCCTTACACTTCAACCGGTCAGAAAAGGCACAATGAGCCTCGAACGCCATTAAGCGCAATGGAGAGCTCTTGATGCCTCCCTATGCTCCTGAGTGGGGCTTAGGCCTCCCGCATTATTGGTTTGGAGGGGATCCGCTTTGGGCTTGATTTGTGTGGGGCCGGCTTTTCGGTTTGATTTCTTCGATCGAGCTAGGAGGTCGGTTTCATGCGGGTCGGGTTTGCTGCGGATTGGTCTCCTCCGGGCTGGCTTTCGTTGTGCGGGGGGCCATAAAGGGAGTATGTATGTATGTATGTATACACTCTCTACAAAGACCACTTTAGCATTGTGTATACACTCTGTACAAAGGCAACTTTAGCACTGGGTATACACTCTCTACAAAGACTAATTTAGCATTGTGTATACACTCTGTACAAAGAAAACTTTAGCATTGTGTATACACTCTCTACAAATACTAATTTAGCATCGTGTATACACTCTGCACAAAGAAAACTTTAGCATTGTGTATACACTCTCTATAAATGCTAATTTAGACCACCCTTGCCCCTAAGAGAGGTCTCAAAGGTCGTATTGATGGATTGATTGGTGTTATTGGAATTATGACACATCCATTAATTCATGGTGGACATAAGTTTATGTACAAAACTAGCTTACAAAAATTCTATTAGGTGGATACAAAAAATTAAATTCAAGGATAAATCGTATTTTTTAAAGTCGGCGACCTCCGTACGCGATTAACCTTTTCGACGGAACGTTTCCGCTCTGATATCTTGGCCGCATATCTCACGACGCCTAATATATAACGATGCCGTCTGACATCTCGACGCCTCCAATAATTCTAATCAACAACACGTCGAATTTTTTTTTTTTTGTTAAAATCATCCTTCTTTGATGGACAAAGATGTCTCACGTTATTCTGACAATATTGATCATGTAAACAGGGTTATTCGTCTTTAAATCAAAAGTCTGGGTTAGCCTCTTTCGAGGACGACTCCCAGCTGTCCCTCCCACTCTTTGTTGGTCTATCTGGGAGCCATCTTCCATAGGGATTGGGCGTTCAATACCATGTGAGAAAGTCTGAATGACCATTCTCCTCCCATGTGCATTCCAGACCTTCCTCGCTGCCTCCTCATCTCACTATATCTTCGACCTCATCTTATCTCCAGGATTCGTCGTAAGGAATTTATTTTCAAAGTTTGTTTTTGTGTGTTTTTGTTAAGTGCCACGACTCACATCCATATAACAGCACTGGTATTACACAAGCATTGAAAAGACGACACTGCTTTTTACTGAGAAGTTGGTCGATCTCCATATATTCCTCATGTTGTTAAAAGTGCATCCCGCCAAAGCGATTCTCACTGATAACTCCTTCTCTATTCCGCCATCAGGTGTCACATGTAATTTGTAAAAATTCCAATTTTTGGTACTAGCTTCTAGACAAAACGCTTTTCCATCAACCACCTTTACCGATTTTGGGATGTTCGTTTCTAAAACAAGATTGCAAAGATATTATTATCTACATAAAATAATTCATTCTTTATGACTTTAATAAAGTGAACGATGTGTGGAGTGTGATATTATGTAGATACATACATGCGTACAACCCTTATGGTATGTATATTCAAGCCAGCTCGCGTGCATCTCAAGGTGACTTTGAGAGCATTCATAGGTGGGTCGGTCGGTACTTACCTACCTACAGTGGGTGTGGTATGGGATGGAAATAAACTCGTAGATAATTATTACAAATATACACCCTTTTCAGCCCTTCAGAGGTGAAAGGAAGGGAGGAGGGATTCAGAACGTGTCGCTAGGGGTCTCTTGGGGGCAATGCGAACCAAGGGCAAATTTCCTCTGTGCATTTTATTGCAAATTGCATGTTTTTTTTTGCTTCAAGAGTTGTTTGAACATAATTTTTATTCATAAAAATAATCTTCAAGCAAGCAAAGCAAGTTAGTGTAATATGCGCCTTTGTAGGTAAGTTTAATAATAAAGATAAACTAGCAGCGAAACCTGTCGGACGATAGACATACGAAAGGGTCATGAACTGTTTGATTGTCCTATAAATCGTCCCTTAAAGGGATCCAATTTCACTCTACCGCGTCGAGGACTGCGGAAAATTTGTCATTTATTCCCGTAGCAACAGTTGCATGTAGAAAAAATATTTCCTGCGGGCGACTGTCGATTTATTGTCACAGAAACCATCGACATACTAACCAAAACTATTAATGATAAACATTTTCTGTAAGTGGTTGGATTAACTTTGTCTTTTTTATAAAAAAAATATAATATATAAAAAATCGCATGGGCTTATAGTGTTTCAACGAAAGTGCCGAATTTCTATATTTAATTATATTATTTTAAACAATATACTACGTAGTTTGTCACATTTTATGAAGTAACATCAATATTTATTTCCAATATCTTATCTAAACTTTTTCAATTCGAAAACTTTTACATTATTTGATGAGGTTTTATATTTCCCTTTTTATATTTACTTAAGTAACTATAACTGCATTAATTTATTGAGTGTATTTGGTACTCTTTTCCTACTACTTACATAATTCATACTCATTTTGATCAATTCGAGAAGTATTTATTATTTCGAGGAAAAAAGAATAAAAATAAAGTAGGTATATCTTGTATATATCCTCGCGGATTGAACAGACTGAATTTACTTAGTAACATAAGTAATCAAACCAATTTATTAGAAAATTCAAGTGAAAAAATACTTTAAAAACTCTGACCCAATCATCTGAAATCGAACACGGGACCTCTTGATCTGAAGTCCGATCACTGGGCTACCGAGGTCGGTTTTTTTAACATATTTTTTTGCAAATATTAATAAAAAATAAAGTGAAAAAGAAAGAAAGTAGATTGCAAGAATTAAAGGAAGATTATAGAATCGGTGATTCATATTTCGAGATGAAGGAACTAAAAATTTAAAAAAAAACCATGATGAATTCAATCCATAAAAGTTGTTAAAAATTTTAAAACTTAAATTAAGTAAAATAATTTGTATGAAATTTTTCGAAACTCTTTCGATGATCGTTTTGATATTCGATCTAGGGCTACTGCTTTTTAAACTTACTACACAAACATATTTATGGATCTAGCAAGCTAAAAAATCTACAGTGTATTGATACCTTTAGAGTGCGCAGATTCTAGTCTCCACGGATCCCATCCCAAGGACATTATTCACAGCGGCTATCTCATTGGTTTTCTATAAGTAAGTAAAATTATCATTTCGTTTAGAAAAAAAAAATTATATTTTAGTTTCGTTGTAAATAAGGAAAACACAAGCAGCAGAATCTCGAAGCGAAACTTCATCCGAGCGAGAAAATTGAATCTTCTCCAAGTTTTGATGGGATTTTCCACGCAGCTTAACTTTGTCGTTTGTCTTGCGTTACGCCTAATAAAATTTGTAAACATTTACTTGTCTTTTAATGTGGCTGATATTGTAATTTACAAATTTAGCGAGTTTTACTAAGTGGAATCTAAAAAAAATCGTCATTTTATATCATCATTTTATTTAGGAATATGTAACAACTAATGACTCTAACAATTCATTACTGATGTTCGATTTTTAAATGCAACAAACCACTACGGGCTTACGACCGTCTTCTACTGTTGTTTCGAAGGCTGACTGATGCAGTGAGTTCCTAGGGAACGGTGCGTCATCTGACAAGACGGCATCTTTCAAAATTATATGACAATGTTTTTTGTTACTACGGCAACAATATTGGAAATGTTCTCAACTGACATATCCACCACTGTTTATAGTAGCGGCGTATCCGTAGGAAAATTTGATGGTAATGTTTAAGTCTCCGAAACTCCTAATCATGAGAATACTCGACATGTTCAACATGTCGAAAATCCCATGTATACAACAAATACTTAGATATTCAATAATTAAATATAGACTGGTATTCTCAAATTCACGTTCCAACTCAACGCAAGAAGCTCTTGCTTAGAACTTAATCGGTTGCCAGTAAGTAGTTACGCATCTAATGTATTGGATAAAACATTTTCAGAATACAGAAATTTCAAAAGTCTCAATAAAAATTGGATACGATGCAACTCAATCGTCTGTTTTTCATTTCAGAATATCAGTCATAGATATAAATGTTGGAAATTATTGAGAACATGAGAGCGACCAAATGTAAAGACTGCGACTGCTGTCAAGTATTTGCTATCTGACTGCTATCATTTTATTTGTTTTTAACCAGTTTGGGTGATTTTGGCGTGATAAAAAAATGTATGCAAATAGAACAACAAAATAACGAAAAATCGTCACGTTGCGATTTTAATACCCAACACTATAAATACTACCTCTGCGCGAAAAAAGGATTTTTTTTGGTTTACAAAATGAAGAAATTCCCCAATTTTAAGATGTATTTTTTTCAATATTTGAAGATTGTCTAGTTGGGTACACACACATCGTAGGAAGTACGTTGGTTCAAATCATGCCTCCGACAGCGCTGGAGAAGTAGTAATCTGGATCAATGGGGCCTAATGGTGAATAGTTTTTCGAGTGTAAAATGATCATTCTAAACCAGTCGCTAATGCGAGGGTCATAAGCCTCAATGGTTCCAAATCCAACTAGTTAATCTTCAATATTGGCTTCAAATATTGAAAAAAATACATCTTAAATAAGAACCATCTATGATTATGTAGATAGTTATCAAAAAAAAATTACGCATATTCCCCAATTTTATTGAAATAAAAAAACTTTCACTAGCTCGCCACCACTATAAAAATACGGATACATTATATATAAAATTAATCTACGTATTTTTTTTCATGTGTTGAAATCTTGATGATAAGTTTTAATTTGTTTTAGTTGAGCCTCATATTAGAACCTAAATTGCATGAACTTAAAAAAAATGTAAGTAACTATTCAAAAATATGTTAGGTTATTATTATTTATGAGCTCGCGGTTACTTGGAGCGGGGGCCTCTTAGGTCGGGGGCTTGTGTAGCTCATTTTGACAGCCCTGTCACCATGTAGTGACGCCACTGCCTGGATCTCTCCATTATTAGCCATTTTCCTTTAATTACTATACTGGACAATGAGATCCTTCAACTTAGTATTTATATTTATTTTATCCCTCTCAACTCTGCTTTAAAATAATGGTAGTACACTTTTGAAAGTTCAGGGTGGATATGTGGGAGAAAAAACGAATTTGATATTCGTAGATCCTTTAGGAATCCCAGCACATGTCCAGCATTTATTACACCTCATATTCCTTTAAAATACCTTGAAAGCCGTGCGTGAATACAAGAAATTATGTTATGATTTTTTTTTAAACCAATAGTTATGGGTATTTCATAAAACGAAAACATATATTTTTGTACTAAAAATTTAATATTGAAACGTGTGTGTTGCCCATTCTTCTGTATGGGTGTGAGTCCTGGCACCTGACTAAAGCCCAGGCACAAAAAGTATCTGCATTCGAAACGAAGTGCCTCAGGAGAATTTTGGGTATAAGATGGTACCACCGCATCATGAACGACGCTCGGCGCACCCAGCGTGAGCCCATCACTTCTACCATTATGTGGAGGAGATGGACTTGGCTGGGACATGTGTGGGACAAGGATGCTGAATGACAGTTGGCCGAGGAGAGCGCTGTTCTTCCTCCCATCAGGGTCCCGAAGACGAGGAAGACCCTCTCATACTGTGTTCCGTTCATTCGAAGCAGAGCTGAGGAATCTGGACATGGTGTGGGAGGAGGTCATAAGCATTGCGCAAGATCGAGCGCAATGGAGAGCTCTTGTTTTGCCTCCCTATGCTCCTAAGTGGAGTTCAAAGGGAGATTTGATTGATTTGATTGATGTGAAGTCATCTGTCGGCCACCGGAAAAGCTTTTGATATTTTCGTAGGAAGGCTTCAGACATAATATCATACGAGAGGAAAGTTCACTAGATGGCTCTAAATAATGGCGTCGTCTGGGCTCACTGCAAGGTGAACACAAATACATTTTCGACGTCTTTATGTCATGAAATTAATTTTTTTGAGAATCAGATATTTCTGTTTTTTTTTTTTTATTTTTACTTCTCTAAATGTTATTTTTTTGCATTCCTTGACATTTTTAGTGAAAAATATCGCTATATAGTATGTACGAAATCCTCATAAGAAGTCAATTTTGGTTTTGATTGTGGTCATACATACAATCCGAGCTAATCGAGCGAGGTGGAGGGCGTATGAAAGAATCTCTTGTTTCATAAAATGACATTCTTTAAATTACTAAAGTGCTAGTTATTA
This sequence comes from Mystacides longicornis, assembly GCA_963576905.1. Taxonomy (NCBI): domain Eukaryota; kingdom Metazoa; phylum Arthropoda; class Insecta; order Trichoptera; family Leptoceridae; genus Mystacides; species Mystacides longicornis. The sequence continues at coordinate 9,739,662 of OY756432.1, forward strand.
TTCGTCTTTCTTATTAGGTGCACTGCCTGAGATACCTGGCCGTGATTTAGGGTGTAGGGAATTTGGATGTTTTCATTTTCCTTATATATCTAGATCCGTCTTTTTTTTTTAAATACTGCAGCCATGAATCTATTTCATAAACATAAATGTAATAAAATTTTTAATTTACACCGACTAACTTTTTGTTTAGTCTCGCATATTTTGTTTTTCACATCAGCCAAAGATAGACTAAAAGTCTAAAAAATCAAAACACAAAAAAAATTGACTGAGAAGATTTCAGAAACAGAGTCACGATAAGAAATAAGAGGGACAGATAAATGGGGGGTTTTAGAAAATGTGTGAGATAGGGTAGCAAAGAGATTTTTTTATGATTGAGAGGAGGTTGGATGATTCATCTCGATTCCCTCCCATTGAATGTCAGACATTATGAATGAGGACCAACAGTTTTTGGAAATTTTTTGAAATTAAACTTTTATTAAATAAATAAATATACACAAGCAAACAGAAAGATACAATAAGAAACTTATTTACACAATATTTTACACAGAAACAGAGCAACAAATGAGCGGAACCCGTTAAGTCATTTAAATGACTTGTCAACAGGTACCGCTCACTTCCACCCTCAGTAAAAAATAGATAGGCAAACACGCAAGAGGACATCCTCTTTTTTGAAATAATAAAAAGATTTGCCTTTTAATTTTGTTATTTTTTTAACTTTCGATTACAATATTCGGGGTATTCCTAACATTTCCTTCAGAACATTATTATCTGAAATTTTTAGAAGATGATTATTAACGTCCTGTTGAAACATCAGGCGTACCTATGGCTGTTTTTATTTTTCCACATCTTTGCCTCTTTCAGTGCGACGATAATATTTTAATAGAATAAGTATGTATTTTAGTGATGCTGATGAAGTTGCGCATCGTTTTCTGCAAGTTTATGAATTCCTATTTGGTACTTACATAAGAAAGAAAAGTAAAAACATTGGGAATAATTATTCCAGATCAAGGGCGGATCCTGACCCCCCTGACCCCCCCCCCCCTTGGGCTGGGTCCAGGCCTTTAATGTGAACTACATTACTTACATTTATTAATAAAATACCTACTTTTCTATTATAGGTTCATGACCCCCCCCCCCTGGATCATGGAAATGACCTTTTTTTAGTAAAAGTGTAGTTTCCAGATACCAAATTTTGGAAATGACCTTTTTTACTATGTCGTGACCCCCCCCCCCCCTGGCGCCAGTGCTGGATCCGCCCTTGTTCCAGATAGACCATTAAATGATACGTAGACTTTGTAATTTGGTTGATGGGTTTTCGATCATGTTTATCGGATCGAGGGTTCGGGTCTTTCTGAACTGTCTAGTAAATCTGTAGATTTTATGCTTTGTTTCCTAGAAAAGAAAAGCGACCGTAACACTGACAACGCAGGATTCTTTGAGACGAGTACTAAGCATTATTCATTTATCTATAGTAGCAGTAAAGTAATGATCTATCATGGGCAAAACACAGTGTAATCTTGACGTTGAGTGTCACTAAGCGTATCTTGGGTACCGCATCGAACACGATGCTCACTGAAATAAATTTTATGAACATGGTAAATAGGTTGAATTCAAAAACTTGTGCAATATTAGTTCGTAATATTGAAAATAAGATTTTTCTTTCTATAACGGCCGTTGTATTGGTGGTTAGCTTTTCTAGTAAACCGTAGCATTTGAGGTCAATAACGTCAAAAGACGTCACCCTTTGACGGTTTTTTGGTACCTCATAGCTTAATGGCTGGTTTACACGGGCTTCGAAGCTTCGTGCTTAGTACTTGTCACTAATAAGCCTCATTGTGTAAACTGTGAGATTATTGCTAAGTATTGGTGTTTGTGCGTAGTGCAAGTGAATGGAAATCGATCCTATTTACTAAGCGACAAGTCGATACCTGACCCACGTGTTGTCGCTTGTTGACCTTGTGTAAACAACTCGACAAGCTAGTTAAAGACAAGTTGTACACGGTCGTTCCATTTCGAATGTCTGGTCACTAATAATTTCTACTGGCTTCAACATGTAAACGGTTACTTCTAACTTATCATAATGAGGCTTAGTAATAGTGACAAGTACTAAGCACTCAGCTACGAAGCCCGTGTAAACCAGCCATTACTAGTGGATATACTTGAGTAAAAACATGAATTTATTTGGGAGCATAATCAAATAAAAAAAAAAACGTTTATTTTACTATAAATATCTTTTATTAGCCTTTATATCACTTTATAAATATAATTATCATTTTGAGAATGTTGAAAATGAAACTAAAAAATAAAATTAAATAGTTCAAAATAATTAGATAATTGTTTTCATTGCATTTTGGACATTTTGGTGTGAACATTAAATTTGATAAGTATATTATTTTTTAAAACGCGTGTAGTAAATTTTGGTGGTTTTAAGTTTTGCAATTATAGATAATGAAAGTCTAGCTACATAATATTGTTCAAACCGTTTTTAATAAAATGCAAATTATAAGCTGCAACGTGGTATACGTTTGAAAAAAGTTACAGACATATTTAAGTGAGTACACAAGTTTTGTATTTACAAAATAGACAAACGAATTGAAGTGTTTTTGTTTATCTTTAAAAAAAATAATTAACAATATAACAATTATATATGGTTTCAATTTTAAACATTGGTCTTATATTCTATGGATTGCTAGCCTGAGTTCCCCGTGTTATCAACATTTCGAAGAGGAATAATAACAATCATGACAATTTAATGATGTAACTTTGAAATGTTTTTCCCTAGAAAAAATCCAGCAGAATTTAGGTTGAAAGACTTCAAACAAGTACCAGTTAGTACATTTTTACACTTCTCCAATGCCTCTTTGCCTCTTCGTCAGAGAGGAAAAATCCTTGCACGTCGATAACACAAGTTGTTCCTTTGACAGTTTACGTTAGCGGTCCATAGATGTAGTAGGTCTATGATTTTTAAACAATATAAGTAATGCCTTTTGGAGTCAAATTTTTTTACTCTTAAACTTTTTACCACACACGTTGTATTTTAAAATTCAAGGTTCGAATCGTTTACTGAATCGAGCCAACCAGTCCTGTCCAATCTTAGACTGGGATCCAAACTGGGTGAAGAAATTCAAAGTGAATGTAATTCAATAAAAATTTGACCCGATATGTTTTTTTTCAATTAAAAGACCTTTCTGTTGGTTCTATGAATTCTAATAGACACAATATCGGACTAACATTTTTAGCCTGTCCATTGATGATTGGTTGGTATGTTTAATATATAAAAATTAAACAAACTAAAAGTTTCTACATTTTATCAAATCTACAGTAATAATAATATTTTTTGATATTCTTCAGCAAATTATCTAAAACAACGACAAATCGCAATAATAACTACATATTTATTTAAAAAAATATTTAATCATATTGATATTTATTTTACTTAAATTGACTTGTATGTTTCTCACTCGATTTAAACAAATTAACATACATACAAAGGTGGTAGAATATATTTTTTTCTATATTATAAAATATACGAAATAAAATTTAACATCGAAAACTTAACTGAGTTAATCGTATATTATAATGATTTTTTTTTGTCAACTATTTTGTTGGTTAACTAATGGTTAATCATACGGAAAAAAAACACTTTTTTTTTTAATTTTAGATAATTTAACTATACATTATGCTGGGATCTATGTTTTTTTTTTTTGTACAACAATAATGTTTGTACACGTTCTTGATATTAATCATTATTGTCCACGAGTTAATCTAATGTTATGTACAAACAAAATAATTTTTCATAATGGTTAACATTCTGTTTAAAAAAGTTAATAGGTAGGTATGTAGATATATATTGTTTTAATAATTATGAATTCAATTTAATAATATAGAAAGTTGCGCGTGAATATACTTCTAAAATAATTATTTGTTAAATAATAATACAGAACACAAAGCCGTATCTATTACATAATATACAAATTTTACATGTTATTATTTCATTTTAATATTGCATAAAATATAATGTAATATATTATATGCTATTTAAATTTAAATTTTTTATAATAATATAAGCCACATCTTTCATACATAATACGTAATAATTTTGTTAATTCGCTATCTACTTTTTATTATACGGAATGACCATTCGTATAAAAAATTTAAAACTCGATTAACTTGAGTAGGTTAAGTTATGTTATATTTAATTATTAAAAGTCACATTGGTTAACGTGTGGTTAACTACTTTTCTTATACATAATGAGAATGGTCACACCGAAGTTGAATTATTATGTTTAATCAGTACAATAAATATACGATTAAATTTTATATATTCTATACTCACAAACTTATAAAGCAATTTTTATTCAAAGGACATTATAAGTTTCATCACATATAATATTTTAGAAATTTGGAGAATTGAAAATGCATCAATATATCAACAGCTAGTTTATCAATATTGGTCTTACGCATATATTATCATAGTGCACTTTTATATTGCATGTATTTGTTGAAGTTTGTTGCCATCTTTGTTAATCCTGGGTTAAAAGTTAGTCAAAGATAATTAATCGAAAATCTATGCAAACAGTCCAATATTATATCGTTGGAAAGAAAGTTATGCAATAACCAATATTTTTAAAGTAATTATATTTAATTCGTTAAACCAATGTTAATATAAAACATGTATTAAAATTAGATAGTTAAAGTAGAATATCAAATTCTTCTAGCCGATGTTTTGTTTTAGTATCAAAATGGCTTAAATAATACAGTTGGTTAATAAGCATTTAACCATAATATCAATATTAATGATATGACAATGGTATAAGCGTGCAAATTGGTTGGTTTACTTAAAGTTATATAAGTAATAGGTAAGGGTAATTTTTTTTAAATTCATCTACTAGAAGACAAGGCATATAGATTTTTATCGCGTAGATTCATAAAAATATATTATTTAAGCCACGATATTTTATATAATTTGTTCCATTCAATTTCAAAAGTGATGGTAAGTTTGTAATTTATTAATTTTTTTTTTTGAATTATTACAACAAGATTTTATATTTTTTAAACTTTTCGTAATACTGTTAACATAATACTGTGGTTTTAAGATTTTTCTTTCGACAGTTGTTGGTCTTACGATAATCAAAAAACTTATCCATCCCTTTTCAATTTGGTCAGGATAAATTTGTTTGACAAAAATTTATCGATCGGTTTATTTTTCAAGACCGATCTTCATCGTTGAATAGTTTCGACACTCTGTAGGGCTATTCACGAAAAAGTCTATTTCGAACTGTTCTTAATTATTTTCTTAAGGGGTATTATAACGCTGAAAAGAAAGCATATTTAGATAAATGAGAAAAATTCCAAGTACCTACGCCTTTTTTGTAACTCCACCCAAGTCGGAATACATTCATGGTAAAATTAAAATATAAAGAACTTGCCCGCCTGTCAAGCTAAACTATTTTATTATTCATTCTACGATAAAACGTAAATTTAATTTTCTAACCGACCTCGGTAGCCTAGTGGCAAAGGCTCCGACTTCAGATCAAGAGGTCCCGGGTTCGATTCCCGGTCGGGTCAGAAATTTTCAATGTGTTTTTTACTTGAAATTTCTACTCGGGGATGGAATCCTGTCTCAGATTGGACGGGACCGGTTGACTGGTAGACAATGCTTCAAGCATTAAGTTCCGCCGGCTATACTGACACCTATGTATAGAAGAGTGTTATTTATTTATTTATTTAAATTTCAGTTTTGTGTTTTAAGGACTCGCTTTATGATCAATGTAAGAAGTAAACGTGTCAAAAACGGGTGTTTTTCTGCGAATCTCCCTTAAGTCTAAAATATTTGACTTGTTGAAAGTGAAGGATAATTTGCACCAAAATGAGTGTAGAATGAATTTTAATTAAATTGTTTAGCTGGAATAGGTTCCTTTTGAGTTATTTTTTTTCAGAAACGTCTCTCAAATTTTTCACGATCCATAAAATAAAAAAAATATTTATAGAAACGTAAGATGCAGAAAAATGTGAAGATTTATGTTAAAAATAATTTAAATTCGTCTAAAAAAAAAATATTTTTTTCAGCGTTATAATGACCCTTAAGTTAAGTGCAAACTAAACTTATTCGTAAATACCCATGCTGCTATAGAATTTTGGATACAAATTACTAAAGACAATATTATATTATCACATTTTTTTTGTATATGGATTTAAGAATAGGATAAATCGTCCACATAATACACGTAGTTGCTGTCGTTCGAATAAGGCATGATTGTGTTCTCTGGTTTCGGCTTGTGCCTCTTAACCGAGAGCTATCCTTTCCAGAGAGCGTCCGTGTCCCGGCTGCCGACTCTATCCCTGATGTACAGCGACTCTTCGGGATCATCCAGGTCCAGTTCTTCGCACAGCAGTTTACTGGGGATAGATTACGCACGTTGAAATACAATATTCTTATGAGCATTCATTTCTAGATAATTATTAAACACACTACTTTTTTGTGTACAAAATTTTGATGCATATCATACTACCACCGCTCTTTAATTATTCTCATCAATTCTGAAAGTTAAAAGGAGATTGAAAATTTTGAGTATATTTTTCTGCTTGTATAAAAAAAATCTTCAATCAATGAGAAAAAAGGTGCATTTTGTTTGCAAGCTGGTGGTGGTTTTTAATCTGTTCAATTTAATCAGAAAGCCGATGTAAAAAGGCTGCAGAAAGTTTGGTGTTATTTACAGTAAAATCAAAACATTTAGTTGTAAATCGACGTATTGTGCTTTGCATTTTAAATTTTGATACATTTTGATGAAATAAATTATTATAATAATGGTATATTGTAAATAATTTTAAACTGCATATCATTTTCGTTATTGCGTATATGACTCGTGTGTTAATTTTTAAATGAAAAGATGGACTTTAGTTCCAATTCAAAGAAAATATATACAATGAAAGAGTTGGTTTATTATCTACTATGAACAAATTGGGCGATATTGAATACTTTTTGACTAAAATATCAGACTGATATCTCTCCTATATGGACCCTAAGGCCTCGTTTGTACGAGAGTTTTATCAACATATTACGTCCAATGAAATATTTTTTAGTGCTCATTTAAAGTGAACACAAATATCACTCTTTGACTCTTTCACAGCTACTTAAAGCTTGTGTCGTGGTCGGCACCTGGGATCGAACCCACGGCCTCCGCGGTATTCAGTACGAAAGCCGGTGTCGTAACCGCTAGTCTACCGACCACTTCTTTTATATCTGTGTTTATAGGATATTATTACATTTTATGAACAGGTTTACCAAAGACGCTTTTAATGCTAGGTTTTAACACAGCGCTTTCTCTCGTGCGAACGCGGCTTTAAAGGAACGTTGCAGTTCCATCGGCTAAGCTTGATATAGCAAGTAAAAAGAAATTTTACTTGCTATATCAAGTAAAAACAATTCCTATAATATTCGAGTGGCAGAGGGTTTGATTCAATCTTAGCCCAATTTTTCGGGTAGTTATTGTTATTAACACAAGAGTCATATTATTTTAAATTTTGGATTTGTTTGAAACAAAAAAAAAACAACAGACAAAATGATAAGCATGTATGTATGTAATTACCTATGCACGTGATTCGATGAGCTAACTGAAGAAGAAGAAGGCGCTCCTGCTGATTTCAAAAGAATACAGCACTTGCAATACGGGAATTGGGGCGCGGAATGAGTGGTTAAGAGATCGGATGATTCCAGTCCACCATACTCTCCCAAAGGAACGTACGAAAAAAGGATGTCGGGGATGAACCAAAATAATCATAAGATGGCGATCAATAATATTACTTGAAAAATAATAGAATTTTTCCGATGTTGATGGCAATTGTTTGGAACTTACTCCTCTTTGTTGGGTGGGAACCTCTCCATGGATCCTCTGTCAGAGCCGCACGAGCAATGCCAGTAGGCCAGGATGCCGACGGTCACCACGAAGATGACGGGTGGTGCGATCAAAGCCACGGCCAAGTGCTGTAATGTCGTTGGCCAGTTGTATCTCTCCACTACCCGTTCAGGGTGTACCTGCAAGAGAAAAATCTTTATTTTACTCACGGAATTGGAGGACCGAGGCAGAGGACAGGGTTGGTTGGTGGCGACGAGTATTGGAGGCTAAGGCTCGAATAAGGCTGTAGCGCCATCGGAAAAATATGTCATCAATGAGTGTTTTTCTGACGAAATTACATAACGTTTTTTAAATTTATATTTTGGTACATACTATATCTTTAAGGGCATCAAATGTCGTTTTCAAATAAACAATGTTGTGGACAGTTGTTTATGTATTAACATCATATTTTTTTGCTTTTTAAGAATTAATATATTTTAATAATTTTGACTGTATAATTTTCTACCGAGATGACAGGTGCATGTTATTGGAGAACTGAGGGTTTATCATGTGTTTTAAATAAAAATGTTGATCGATACGTCTTTTCAATGTTCGGTTAATCATTTATTACAAATAAATAAGAATGCCTGTTGAATTTTAATACCGCATCCCATTTTTTTTTTCTAATAATTTTAAGGTAAGTGTACTCTAGTTGTTTTGTTTCATTTAGTTATTGCACGCCATTTAAGGATCAGGTGATTGAAGCGTCCAACGGTGATCTTGGGGTCACCATCCTTGGTGTTTTTTTTTTCCCAAAAAAATATATCATCCGCAATACTATGTCCTTAATCACGTGATTTGATATGTCCTTGGAACAACTCAATGATTATAATACTTATTTAGTTTGTATAATAAAGATGAAAGAATCAAGTCTCAAAGTCATGCTATAGATGGAGCATAATATCAGGCGCAACATTACCTTGCTGTAGTAGCATGGGAAGGCTGTGGATGTGTCGAATAGATCTCTCATATCCCTCGCGAAGTTCGTGCAGTTGACTCTCGGTGGATATCCGCAGCCTTCCGTATTGATGAGGTAGTGCGTGTCGGTGACATCCCAATCTATGGTGTTGACGGTCAGGCCGCTCTGCTGGAACTCGGAGAAGGGGATCCTGGAATAGTTCACCAGAATCTGGAAGCAAACAAAAATGCTCGTTACAAACCTTTTCGATCGTCTTCAACTACTGTTTAGAATGATGTCTTAGTGTGATCATATTACGTTCTTAGCAAAGTTCGGCATTAGGTGGTCCAGTCTCATGCATATAGATAGAGAGATATGAAACTTTAAGTGGTTGCTCAAAAACCATATAATGCCGTTCGAGTAAGGTGGATTTATATCAAGCAAATAAAGACACAGGGCTTGAATATATGGTATATTTTGCTAATCGTTGATACTGGACACCATGGAAACGAAAACTTATTTGTAGGCGATGACAGTTCTTTCTGGTTATTATTTCCTTGCTGACCATATCAACGATTAGCAAAATATACTCAATTTACAAGCTCTGGGTCTATGTTCGTTTGGTATAAATACACCTTAACTTGCGATGTTAGCAAGGTGACTACTAGTAGACCAAAATGTCTATAGGTGCATTTATGCCCCTCCTCATAAAACATTATTACACTCTTGCAACCATACACTCGACAAACAAATAGCGTCCACGACATTTTGACAAAAAATGTAACTATAGAATACTTCTTTTAAGCTATCAAAATAATTCATTAATTTTTTTTAAATATTCTGACGTATTATATAACTTATTGATGCTTACTTTACTTTTAAACTAAACGGGTTTCTTTATTACTTTTACTGCTGCTGTTTATAGTGTTTACCCGTAGTGGTCTAAATTTACCTCATAAAACATTATTACACTCTTGCAACCATACACTCGACAAACAAATAGCGTCCACGACATTTTGACAAAAAATGTAACTATAGAATACTTCTTTTAAGCTATCAAAATAATTCATTAATTTTTTTTAAATATTCTGACGTATTATATAACTTATTGATGCTTACTTTACTTTTAAACTAAACGGGTTTCTTTATTACTTTTACTGCTGCTGTTTATAGTGTTTACCCGTAGTGGTCTAAATTTACCTTAAAAATGCGAACACCACAAGCATCAATAAATTGGTAAATTGCATTTTGTTGGATATGATAGATCATGAGTTTTCGATTTGATCCCGAATTCTTTGTTGTCCCATGTCTAGATTCTTTTGATATAAATTTTAATACCTATAAGGCAGGTACTATTCGCAAAATTTGAAAGGGAAAGTCTATCAGACAATTGTCAGACCCGCACTCCTGTATGGCTCCGAATGTTGGACAATGTACAAGACCTATAATAGACAATTAGAGACAGCAGAAATGCGTATGCTGAGATGGTCCACTGGTGTGTCCCTAAGAGATAGGATCAAAAGTGCTCACATTCGTGGAAGCCTAGGAGTGACAGACATCAATAGTAAACTAGAGGAAAGGCAGTTGAGATGGTATGGACACATAGAACGACGACCACAGGAGCATATTGTACAACAGGCAATAAACCTGAATGTTCCACGTTCTGTGGCTAGAGGGAGGCCAAAGAATTCCTGGGTGATGCAAAGGCGCGAGCAGATGCAAAGATGTGGGGTGGGGGAAGTAGTGCAGCAGAGGAGAGTCTACAGCCTGAGGACGAGGAGAGCTGACCCTAGCAGTCTTCATAGACGTTAAGCTGGGAGCAAGCCAGGGAGAGAGAGAGAGAGAAGGCAGGTACTATTCGCTTGAAATAAAATATAGACTGATATCTATGTGGAATTGTGAGAACAAAAGTTATAAATCTATTCTTACTTGATAGCATCTCGTATGCGCTGTGGTGCACCCTTCTCTGCAAGACGCCCACGAACAGTTCTTCATGCCCTCCACGTACATGTGGTCGCTGACGGCGCAGGTCACGGCTTCCGATTCGAAATCCGCCAGAATCGTGGTGATCGCCGGCTCCACAACGAAGGGTATTAGAAAAAGGAATGCGAAGACCGCCAATATTGCGGTGGTTCCCAGGCAGAGAGACGTGTAGAATTTGGCCTTTTCGAGCAACGCGGCTAACTTTTCGGCGGCTGTCGGTGGAAGCGGAATCGCAGGCGGCGATGGGCTGTCCTCTCTGTTACTTGTCTCTTCGGCTCCCATGATGACGGTCGATTCGTCCGAATCCATCGTCGAATTCAGAGAACCCTTCATTTTGGTCAACTGTTTGTTCAAAGTCTCCGTTGATATATGATGCATTTTTGAGATTATTATTGTTTATCAACAAAAATGAATTAAAACGATTGTGAGCAGAATAATATTACAATAATTAAAAAGCTAAACACTCTATCTATCGGTCGGATAATAATTATAACAACATTTGTTGGTTTGTTTTTTTTTTTCTTCTTTTTCAAACGATCACTAAATCCCTAATTATTAATAATTATTTATTGCTTATTTTTACACAATGAATTTTTATTATTAGGTAATATTGCACAAAAAAAAACAATCGGCTAGTGATTTCAAACTCAAAACACTACGAAATGAAAATAAACTAAAGTTGAGCGCTCTTCAGTGATGCTTATTTCTTCAACAATTTAAAAACACTAAGTTACGAAGGTTTTATACGAAAAGGGGAAACAAATCGCTAAGCGGACTCATCTAAAAAACGTACGACTGCGTTCTTATTCTAAACATATAAAAAATGTTTTTTGTTTAACAACATTATTTTTTTATAAAAAAGAGTTTCGTTGTTCACGCGCTCTCCCCTCCGCACGGTAATCGATTTGTACAACAGGAACTGACCGCTCTTTCGCACAATATATTATTATTTTGGAGGTTCTGTCCTATTAATTATTTATCAAGTTCTGTTATGATGTAGGGAAAACGCTAATGCCAATGATCATACCCCTTGTCTTGTCTCGTCTTCGCCTTGATGTGTCATCCGTCACCCGCAACAGTCAGTTGATGGTCGATTTTTTTTATCGGAGATCGTGGTACACGAATATCGGTTAAGAACAACGCAGTCAAAAAAATAAAACAATCAAACGCGTGTCTCGTTTTTTAAAAATGGATTCGAATGCGAGGTTTAAAAAAGGGTGCCTGGTGTAGTGTGATAGGTCACAAAGAAGGATTTTAGAAAAAAGGGTTACACTTAGCGTTTTTTTTTTTGCAATGCGATTTGCAGCTAAACAACGGTGCACAAATATTATTATGAGTAGTATGTAACTAGATGTGAATTATTATATTATTAATTTTGATATTATTTGAAAATTTTAATATGTATACGCAACGTTGCAAGATGTTTTTTTTTATTTATGTATAATTTCACGATGTGGGAATGTTGTGTCTTCTTTTTTTATCGATGTTTTTATTTTCTGCGATGGACGATGGTCGATTGTGTCAGCAAGCGCTCCCTTGTGTGTCTGCGGTGGTGGTGGTGGTGGTGTGCGATTCAAAAGACAGAGTCTTCCTCTTCCTGGTCTCCGGGTTCGGAGTGTTGGTCCGGCAGAGGGTTGGTCAGTTGTTCGGAGCGGGAATGCTAGAATCCGCCCATCTCGCCGTGTACGGGACTATCGTGTAGGAGGGGAACGCCTGGAAGAAAAGGCACACCTTTTAGTTCTACATATTTATTGTAATCGCTTAAAAAGCACAGTTTTATTAATTAGTATTAACAGGAGCTTAGTTTTATAATTTGGTATCAACAAAAAGCACAGTTTTATTACTAAGAATCAAAAACCAAGCTTAGATTTATTTCTTAGTTTTAACAAAGTGGTCAGTTTTATTATAAACAACAAACACCGTTTTTTTTTCTTATTATCAACAAACCAGTGGGGTTATTTACCATTATTTAGTATATGTAAATTAGGGTGCTTTGCACCAAAATAACCATTTTTACATTTTTAATTAATCGATTTTACTTAATGTTTCCGTAGCATACGATGTTGAAATTTTCGTTTTATTGTAGAATGAACTTTAATTAAATAATTGAGCTTGTTTTTAGTAAGATTTTTAAGTATTTTTCTTTTTTCTGGAACGTCTTTCAAATTTTTCCCGATCGTAGCTCAACAAATACAATATTTATAGATAGGTAGGTACGTAAGTTGCGGAAAAATGTGAAGATTAATCTTAGTTCTAATTGAATTTTGTCTCATTTACCTAAAAATGATTCTTTCTAAGCGTAAAAGCGCACAGTTTTATTACTAGATGTCAACAACAAGCATAGTGATATTTTTCACTCGTATAATTTAAGTAAGTATAGGTATCTTATTTGCGGACAAAAATGACTATTAACTTTAACGGACGTTAGGATTTTTCAACAACTTAATCGTACATTCTCCTGAAATCTCGGTCTACTCTCCAAGGGCCTCGTGTGATTGCGTGACGCCCGCTTCCATTGCCGTGATATTTTGAACACGGCAAGCTATCACATGGAATCATTATAGAACAAAACAGAGCTACACAGTTGTGGAACTAGTTAATAATACATAGTACATATATTATGGTACACTCTGCGGTAGTTAGATAGGCTACTTGTTCAGGTGTTCTCTGCCCTATTTTTCAAACAATACCCTTTGCTAGACATTTTAACGATTTACTGTAATCGCAATGTTACTATTGGCTTTATACTTAGTACCTACCTACATATGATGCGGCATTTATGGGGCAGTTACATATTATTATTAAACAATAACGTTCTAATTATGACTAGATTCTTGTGTCCATTTTTCAGGACTAGATCTAAACGATATAATATCAACAACAACTGATGACAGAATAATACTGTTCGATTTTTAAATGGTTGAACAAACCACTTAGGTGGTAACGTTCAAATTACCGAATATTATGAGAATTTTCAACATGTTCAACATGTGGAAAAATCCCATGCGTCGGTCAAGATCCTGCAAAATGTATCGGGTTACTCACTTTACTTCCTTGACTACCTTCCGATAAAAAACTTGGAATACGGGAATCTATGTATATTATAGTACTATTAGGTCGGCGAAAAAGTTTTCTCGTATATTTTATGAAAACCAAAAGCATTATTTTTCCCTTTTTTTTTTAAATAGAACTTAAGTGTTATATGTAATTTCATTCGGTGACTTTTTGGCTACCTTTTAAGCGTAACGGAATTCCGTTACTGTAGAAGTTTTGGAATCTCTGATCTTTTTACCACTGCATTATGTTTGTTAACATTGAGTAAAAATCTATGCGGTTCTTATTGCATGTCTTCCATATTTGTAAGTAAATTTAAAAATGTATAAAATTTCGTCAAAAGATTCATTCATTTTGACAGAAAGAAAAACAAATGAAAAATAACCGAAATTTTTTTTACAAATAAGATTATTTCTTCAAATTTCCAGCTTTTTAATGCCATCAAAATCAGCTGCATACAACCAATGAAATTTTAATTCATGTTTATACATACAAAATACGAAAAGACTTTTTCCACGACCAAATAATACAACACATCACTGATATACAATTTTTTTAGATGCACTCACAACATTGAAATTAAGTCAACATTATTTTGATTTTTTATTGTCGTATCCTAAATTATTATGTATTCTACTACGGGCTTACAGCCTTTGTGAAATGATTATTAATACATAATACATTATTCACATCCTACTTAAGAAATTGTCATAGTAGCACATAAAATATGACTCGTCATGATTTCAGTACACGCTAAATTAGGCTTAAGAACAATAATAAGTTTTAAAATTATTGGATTTGATAAAACCACATTGTTTAGAATTTCATTCACAAACATCTATGGTACAATTAAGCTTAATTTTCGGTGTACTAACAATATTTTATTTCATACGTAAAATAACGATGTTATTTATTACAATGTTGGTCATGAGAACAGCAAAAAATCCTAATAGGCAACATTGTTCTCAAATAATGTTTGTACTTTTCCTTGAATAACTAAAAACTGTTTTTATGTACATAAAGTAATGAAAAATGAGTGATGCCATACGTGACGGATCTCAGAGGGCCATGACGTTGTCTCCGTCCTGCTGCGCAGCCTCCTCCGTGGGCAGCTCACTGCCCGCGCAGCCCTTGAACCTCATCTTGGCATCGTCCCCGACCACCACAGTCTTCTGACACAGCAGTAATGTCAAACAAGAAACAACAAACAACACAGACGGCAGCACCGACGCGAACAAGAACTGCTTGTACGTCTTGTTCAGGTCGAATCTGGCCACAACCATATCCGAACCTTCCGCGTAGAAGCAAGGGAACCTGGCCCTGGCGTTATGGTCGGTTCCGTCCTTGCCGTAATCCTTGAGGAAATCCTTGCACTCATCCTGCAGTGTGTTGACGCAACCCTCCAAGTTGATCATGAGCTTACTTTCGTTAGCCACAATCAACTCTTGTTCGGGAGGTGCGATTGTTCTTATAGGTTTGGATATGAAATTGTGAAGGTAGAGCAAATAAGTGAAGTTGGTCAGATCACTCAAGTGCTGCTTCTCCAGCACTGAACCGTTGATGCAGTCATGCGCTATGATGCCCTCGCTGGTGTTCAGAATAGTGTGGCACGAGGACATCATAACGTTGTCCTGCTCCTCTGTCCATATCTCTTTACTAGTCTCTTTCTCGAACGCTTTTTCACACTGAGACAAATACACTTTATCACCGTTTAACAGAATCATGTTTTTGTTCCTGGTCGGAATGTCGACACACCGCCGGTCGCAGTTGTACGGAGTTCTGATTCTCTCGCAAGTCCCTTTGGTGCAACTGAACAGACCGTCTATGTCGATGCAAGTGATCTTGCCGCGCCGCCCCGAACACTTGAGCGGTGGATCCGTATTATGGAAAACGCACTCGAACGCGTCGGTAATGTTGATGCACATGCCGGTGGTGCAGTTGAACGTCCCTGTTAAATTCTTACAATCGTCCGCGATACACCGATACTTCCTGGCGTTCTCCTGGTCTATACCGTAACAAGTCTTATTGGCCGAGTTCGTACAGTTCGCGAATAACAGCGACGAACCGTTTCGTCTGAGGTTGACGTAGATTTGCATACAAGCACCGGATGTTTTGCTGAGACACCACTCGCCACAGGAGCCCCACTCGCAGTTGTCCTTGAAGACAGCCCTGGTGGTGGTGCACATGATGGGGTACTCCCCTATGCCCGAAGCGAAGGCCCTAGATGAGGGCATATAGATGGCCACGGTGAGGTATACGAGCGCCACACAACTGAGCACGCACGTCATCTGACAAATGCAAATGGTCCCGCATATCTTGCCATCCTGCGGCGGGATGATGGGCTCCTCTTCCACTTTCTTCTTCGGCATCCCTGCCTCTTTCTCACAACCACTCTATTATATTACAATATATAACTTATTGGTGCCTAAACACAATCGATACAACACTCATCTGTCGGACGATCTCATGGCGCGGGACGGGCTGACTGTTAGCGAATGTTTTCGCAGTCTGAGAGGACGGACCGTCACAGCTGTGCCGCCGCTGTGTGGCTTGTGCTGGCGAGGCGGGGGCGGAGGCGGGCTGTGTTGGGGGGGCTGCGCGAACCCAGGGCCGCGCACCATCCGCAGAGCGCCACTCGGGGATCGATGAGGCCCACCGCCCACCCACTACACTAATAACCAACTTAACTCTTTCCAATTTTCTTCTTGTTGTATCGGGGCCTGAAGGACGGCAGCGGGCTTTTGATTCCGCTACAAGATGAAAAAAAGCCATTAGGCGCAAGATAGAGATCGCTGCCCAATAATTCCCCTTGTGATATGGACTGACGCCGACCACGCCACTGACCATTAGTTCTGTTTATGCCACAATATCGAATCAAATAAAGCTACGATCACTTCTGGATAGTGTAAATTATTTACACTTTTCTATACATATGTATGTATCGGTACAGGCAGCGGAACTTACGTAATTAATATTATTGGTGGAACTTATGTAGACAATCAGGGCCGGCCATGTACGTTGGTTCTCAAATATCACATGTTTTGTTATACCTACTTAAATGATTATTCTAACTATGCACCTAAATGTTTATTTTTCAGTCGTTCGGAAGTATGATTTTTTTAAAAAAAACATTAAATTCGATTCGAGTCTGCAAATATACAAAACATTACATAGATGTCTCTTTATCATTACGTTTAAAAATAATTAGTTGTTTGTCGCATATCTGTTCCATTCATCATAAAAATTCTCGGACACCACGCTATCGTAGGTATTAATCGAAGCAAATTGGTCTAGTCATGAACATGGGAATTTCAGTATGTTTGTGATTGGATGTCTCATCTAAATTATTGTGGTGAGTAAAATGGTTAAGTATTGTTAATCTTCAGCTAAATAAGAGAGCTTCTAGACCATGTTGGTTAGGTATTCAGGCAGGCTGAAAACTGGCATGATATTATTTCTTCTATAATACCTGTACACAGAACCGTAGTCCTGGATAGGGGAAAGGTGGTTGAAAAAAGCTTATATGCTTTGAAAAACGTCATTGGGGCATTTCAAAATTTTGTCAATCCTTAAATTTGGCATGTAAATAGTAAACATATTAAAAAGCCGGATCGATTAGATAAGTTCTGCGAGGCGATCAAAAAACCATTAGGTATGGAAACAAATATTTGACGCGCTCTGTAATTTTTATGAATAGCTTTCCCGACAGAATAGTGAATTCGAACTGTCCAGTGTCCATTCCTATTTATGAATATTGAATTCGAATTTATATGATGATAAATTGATTATTACTAATTAAACCAGTATGATTCCGATTGATGAATCTGTTTTAAGCAGGGTAAGCTGGGTAAATTATGTCAATTGTGCTAACTATCAAATATTTGAAAATAATGTCAATTGTCAATTAAAATAATAAAGAAAAAAGGGTAACATTGTCAAATCCACTAAGAAAAACCTATATCAAGGACGTTTTACTGACAATAGCAAATATAACAAAAAGGAAATAGCAAAGTTTGTCCAACCGTTCATGTGTGATGGCGTGACCAAGGGTAAAAGGGGCTCAATTATATACATATATGTACCTATTGGCTTAAAAAGATTAAGAAAGTTTTGGGTTGTATATTTTTCTATAGAAATTTCTTCGAGTATCAGATTAGAGGGGACCGATTGATTAGAAAAAAATCCTCAGCCAATACCTAATAATAAATTCCTATCCTTACATAGTTGTGTAGGAAATGCGTTTACGCAGATTCTTGTTTAATAAGATTTATGTATTTGTCAACTGTTTGGATGTCTGAGAGATAACGGATGCAACGTGTGTCGAAATTCATAACCTTGAACTCGTTGTCTGTTGTTCCTACTACAGACGATTGTTTGGAGAGATTAGGAAGGTGACGGAAGTCAATAAGATAATGCGGGAAAAAAGAAGAATTGATTACCTTCCAAATGCATGTTTAATATGATGCAAGTTGTTTTTATGAAATGAGGCTAAACTTTTTGTTAAATCAGATAAAGTTCATTACTTTTCTACAAAAGATTACAAATCTACATAATAATTCAGAAATGTTTGTATGTTTGCTTTTTATCGTATGTCGGAGCATCACGCTCAAAATATAAATGCTACGTCAGATATGAATCTGCGCAAAGCCGTGCAAAATGCCGGAGAAGGTTCTTAAATACAATTTGCTGCAATAACTTTAATATATTTAGAGCTATTTAAAAAACTTTATTTTTAGGATCTTATTCATACAAATTTTTCAAAAAAGACAGTAAGCCATCTTTTGGAAACAAAATTACTCATGTAAACGTTGAATGGAATCTTGGTATTACCGTATGAAAATGTAATTAAATAATTGGAGATTGATTTGTTATAATATTACTGATCAAGCCTGACAATCGGAATCAAAAATGTTAAGCAAGACGGGTATAAGCTAGTTTTAAAATATTATTTGGAGAGAAGGAAAATAAAGGTGTTTGTTTTTAAGAAGATAATAATTAAGAACGCATTTTTATGTGAAAGTTTAAAAGATGATAATTTAGAAAAACTGGATTAGTAGTTGTAGGTATTGAGGTGGTTTATTTAGTAGAGATGGAGGGTGTGAAAAGAAGAATGAAAGAAGGAAAGTGGCTGGTAGCAGGGTTTGCAGTGCACTAATGAGATATAAGAACATATTTCTAAAATATTAACAATTGGTCCACTGTAAAATCCTGATACCATCCATGATGTATGGGAGTGAAAGTTGGACATGGACGAAAATCTGGAAGTTGGATCAAATGCTGTAGAAATGAGATCGCTGCGTAGGATATGCGGAAAGAGACTGATTGATAAGGTGAGGAATGATAAAATAAAAAAGGAAATGAATGTAAATAATTTGAGGCTTTAAAGGTGTGTTGTGAAAATTAATGAAGAAAGAAGGATAAAAATGATCTGTAAACCTGAAAGAATGGATGTACGGAGACGTGGCTGAGCTTGATTGATAGGTGCCGGCTCGAAGGAGGATCAAGGCAGGAGTACAAGAAACAGGAAACAGTGTATGTGAAACTTTATGCTGTTGGATGATGGAAAAGAGGGTTTTCTGGATAGGGAGGAATGGAAGTCCATACCCTCTTCCAAACCCCTCCTGGGCGTAGGCATGCGGAGAAATTACAGTTTAAAAATATCCTGCTTTCTTCTTGATTAAAGAGTCTGTATTTCCAAAACAATTATCAGGAAAGTATGTGTAAATAACCTCAAGTTTTCAAAAAATATTATCCGAACAGGGACATACGTATTGAGAGACGTTATGGCGAATTTAAGGATTTCACAAATGCCTTTTGGACCTCTGCTCCATGTATTGAAGCATGAATTCTATTGTTTGAAACGGACGGATACACACGAATACCACATACAGGTAACGCATCACAAGGTACTGTTGTCAATTAAGCGTAGATAAAAATTTCATGTACACTACAGTAATCATTTACGAGAAATTATATCTACGCCACATGTTTAATGATACCTACCCACAGTAAGTTGCCGTGGGGTTGCCGGCTAAGAATAGCACCTCAGCTATTTTTGCAGATTTTTCGAGCATCCTGTAAGAGGCAGGAAATCGAAAAATCAGATCGGGACCGTGAGGTTGACCACCTCACGTCCTTAAACCTCAATCGGTCGGAAAAGGCACAATGAGCCACGGACGCCTTCGAGCGAAATGGAGAGCTCTTGATGCCTCCCTATACCCCTAAATGTGGTTTAGGCCCCTCGCATTGCAGGTTCGTTTGGGGGGGATCCGCGGTGGGCTTGATTTGTGTGGGGCCGGCTTTCTGGTTTGATTGTTTCGATCGAGCTAGGGGGTTGGTTTCGTGCGGGTCGGATTTGCTTCGGATTTGTCTCCTCCGGGCTGGCTTGCGGTGTGCGGGGGGCCTTAAAGAGAGAATGTATGTATGTACCCACAGCAAGAACTATAAGAGTTGTTGTATCTGCATACTACAAGAATTACCTGCTAGAAGTTTCGAAAAATGCATATCTTAAATGGCTTCGTGGTACAGAAATGGGCTCCTGTTTTAGTCACCAATGGGTCTGACACATCAGTGGTTAATGAAAGATCAACAGGTAATTAAAACAAATACGGGACAATGTCATGCTGACGTGTGTCAAACGCATCGCGGGGAAGTCCAGAAAAAATTCAAGGCAAGCTTTCGCATAAATTTACACTATCAATAAAAGCAAAACAATATTGTTGACTGCGATAATTATTATGGTTACATTCGTTTTTGTTTTTACTTTTGTTTTTTTACAACGAATGTTATGCTGAATTGACGGATATTTATTTAAACGACGCATAGAATCATTTGAATGACAAATAAATAAAAATCAATTAACACGAATTTAAAGTTTTAATAGTATAGCCGTATTTAATATATTTAGTATACCGATACCGGCTAATTAAAAAATGCCTGAAAACTTCTGGTAGAAATTTAAAGAAAAATAAAATTAAGTTCTAAGTAAGAGCTTCTTGCGTTGAGTTGGAACGTGAATTTGAGAATACCATCAGTCATAGAGTGGCTTACTTGCCTCGTATTTTATCAGTCCTCAATACGGTCAATTAACCAATCTGTATTTTTTATGAATTCAGTCTGTCACAGACGTTGTTAGGTATCGCATCGTGTTGACTAGGTACATAGTAATTGCTTGAAATGCCCTAGTGTTTGATAAGAAACTGCACCAATTGTAGAATAAAAATTAACAAAAGTGAAAAAAAAAAAGTGAAGTGAAGTAAAATTGGGCCGAGAATCGAATTCAGGACGTGTAGTTTAGAAGTCTGCAGCCAACAAACTCTAGCTGTAGATTCTGTTAAAAGTACCTACATTTTTTTCTACCTTCATAGATATTTTAAAGTGTCCCGTATTAGTTCTCTGCTCTCATACATGTAAGATAATGTGTTGGATGAGTCAATTTTCTGTGCAATGCCTTTTTCATCACCTTTTGCGGATTACCCTACTATTTATTTGTAAATATTTTGTTATAAATTCAGTCTTCTGATCATGTGTACCTACTTAACCATACAAATCTTAAAATAATAAATGTGAGAAAATAACAAACTTTGAAAATAAAACATAAAAATGTGTATAACTCAGTGAGGTATTTTAAACTATAAAGAACTGGAACATTGATGTTAACATCACAATCTTTAAAAAAAACTATGTAGCTATTACAGTTTTAATTCAAATAAAAAAATGTAAATTAAATCATTTTATTCAAAATCACAATAATATCTTTGCAACGGCCTTAATATTTATTTATTTACATTTTGTACGGCGTTTACCTATGCCTTTTACAGATAAGGTTGAATACAAAAGTTAAAAAAAAAAAACGATAACATTAAAATAATAATAATTACAGAAGTCATAAAAAAAAGCACTCACCACAAACATTACAACAAAATAGGTACAAGAATGACTCGAAAAATACAGAAAAAACGCATTAAGTGTCTGAATTATACAGAAGTATATCGAATTATCCTGACTTATATCTTGATGAAAGAAATATTTGTGTCAAAAAAGCATACGTTAGCTTTTAAAATCTTGACCCAAAACATTCTAGCTAGATATTCACTTGTATCTGAACTATGCACTGGTATTGATTTGATGTTTGGTTACGATATCGCATTATAAAACACCACAATAATTGTACTTTCACATAATAATATAGTTATAATTTATATTATTTAACTTCGAAATAAGTGCATAAATACACAAAAACTATATTAAAACACAAATGGCATTTAATTTGACATTTCAGTCTTAGGTACTAGCTAGCACTGTGTTCCATGTACTGAGATTTCAGCTGTTTCTCTGGTTTTGTTGATATCATTACAATAAACATAATATTCGAATGTTTTTAAAATTGGAACGCGTCGTTAAATTAAAAACTTAACAATATAATATTAGTCTATGGTTTCTTACCTTGATTCGAAAAATTATTCAAATCCCTGTCAATAATAATATTTACGTTGTGACGACTAGGTATTGGCGGGCAAAACCCGTACATGCAATGGAGCTTTCTAGATTTTTCCTGGTTGCGGTTTATAATTTCCCGTTTGCACGAACCTATCCGTTTATTCCTTTGTCCATTATAATTACATATTTTTGAAAAAACCTTTTCGTTTCACATGGCGTGTTTGTGACGAGTGTCGCCAGTCTGACCGAGTACTATGTACTTGGGAAATCGCGGAATTTTCGCTTATCAACTGACGCGGAGGCTTCGCTTACCGGCGGTCTAATGTCAAAACATCTGCCATCTAATCACAACAACGGACCGCAATGGAAAATGAGAAAAACAACACCTTACACCCACACGAATGGCATCCTCAGGTAAAAAGTAACACACCTAAGCTATCACCCTACTATTTTGAAGTATTCATTATTTCATCCCTTTTTAGAAGAAGCGGCGTTAGCTTTACTCGATATTTGTGTGCACGAAGTCGTTGTATAAAACCTCCTTTGCGCTTATGCCGAGATTCTCATTACTGCTTGGTTGGCGCATGCGCCATGTTTGCCCGCATGAAGCTATTTTGACCTTAGAACAATCGATAAGCTGAAACGGAAGGCGGGAAAACTTCGAACACGTTTGAAAATTTCACATTCCGTTTTTAAACTTTTATCTTGGTCTGAGTAGATACCACAGATCAAATTATTATTGCGCATAACTTACATTGCTTTAAATTTTTTTTTTTTTATCTATGTAAAAACGTTTTTGATATTGGTACACAATTTTAATTTTTTTTATATAAAACCTACTACAACAGGTGTTTCTATTAGTTTTCCGTTAGACGTGTTTAAAGGACTAACGCGTTTTAAGGATTATTTTCATAAGAAGCTTTACATACGTACTTTATGAGGCCAGATGATGATGCCTTTACGTGTTGTCAGTCACGTCGTCAACAATCGAAAGGTTTTTAAGTAGTACTCAGTACTCACCATTATCATTCGTCTTCCTTCATTTGAAGATGACAAAGAACTCTTTTTTCTTAGCACATTACAAACTTCACTAAATGATGAACAAGCATTTCTTGGTGGTGTTTATTTGAAAATAAAGCTTAAATAAAATATTGTTTAACTTTTCCATAAATTTTTATTATCCTGACTAGTTTCGTAGGCACACGTCCTACATGGTCACAGGAGACTAAGTTTCTTAGTCTCCTGTGACCATGTAGGACGTGTGCCTACGAAACTAGTCAGGATAATGAAAAAAAATGTGGAAAAGTTATAAAATCTTTTATTTGAACTTTACATGAGAAACTTTTTACTATTTCTATATGCGCCAATACATATTTCAGGATTAAAATCCCCGCTTAAAAAGCCGCCAGGTTTTTTATCTTTTACCAGGGTTACCAAATTCTTCTCTTTGAGTGCCAGTAGTTGAAGAAGATGCCTATGAACTTTAGATGTGATTATGGAATTCCTAGTAAATATTCGAGACGATTTTATAATATTTTCCTATTAAAGCCCGAATATAACGCGATATTTTTTGACTTTTTTTCTGACTCGTTTCCCTTAAAAATTGACTCGCGTTAAATTCGGGGTTTATCGCGTTGGATGTGTTTCTGTGTGTTTTTAACATCTCAAGCGCATTTTTATTCATTTTTTATAAGCTTGTATTGGAATGAATGTAACTTGTTTTTTTTTTTATTTGAAATCACCTTTCAAATGGCTTATCTGGTAGAATTTATATTCTTTGAATTCTTTTATTTTTTTTTTCATTTCTTTTTTATTGTAATTTCAGAATTGCGTTAAATTCGGGGTTACGTTATATTCTTTCTCATATGGTTTGCAGAGTAATTTAAATAATTTCACTACGAATGCACGTTAAACTTCTTAAATATACAAGTGCTTTAGCTTATACTCAAGTAGGTAATTCTGTCGATTTTTTGTTTAGTTTTATTTCATCCACAACGTATGGAATAACCAAGAATACATTGAAGACGTTTTCAAGCTATTATGATAATCAATTCATTATTAATTTGCGCCTAGGGTGGATAGTGTTGAATAAAAAAAATCGAGAAAGGATTATCGATTTAGCGATTCAATTGTTTCTTTAATTTTTGTTATGCAAAAAATGTTGTGGCTCACACCAGCTCGCTCCTAAGCTTCAATCACCGACTTTCGCATTGATGCCTTGAAAGTCGCGGGCTCGATCTTTGGTACCGACCATCTACCACGACAAAATTTTGCTTTGTGAAAAAAGTGTGAAATTTATTTTCTACCGATATCCGGGAAGGCAGTAAGTACTTTTTTATCAACGAAAAAAAAACTGAAGTTTTTGCCTCAGATCTCTAGTAATGTGTCTTAAGGGATTGGTGTTAGTACATATTATTATTTAGTATAGTGAGATACTCAACCAAAAGAGATCGGCCCTCTAATATGCATATTTCGG
This sequence comes from Mystacides longicornis, assembly GCA_963576905.1. NCBI lineage: Eukaryota > Metazoa > Arthropoda > Insecta > Trichoptera > Leptoceridae > Mystacides > Mystacides longicornis. Next base: position 9,764,407 of record OY756432.1, read on the forward strand.
AAAACAATGATCAATAATTGACAACTGAATACTTTTCAAATTATGCATTCGAAATTTGAATGTTCTTTTGGATTCTTTTGTTTGCTTTGTTCGTTTGAACTCTACCCTGTTGTATAACATTACAAGTGCCGTGATTGGCCCTATCGTTACTTACTCCTTAATATTATCGTGTAGGTTTCGAATCGCGTGGGTTCTGGTGGAGACTCGACAGCAAAAAAAAAGGCACCCCGTTGACGTGAAAGACGAGCTTCGGCTTGGATTGTCGGTTCGTTTCGGGGTTCTCCGTCGCCCGGTGTTTGAGCAATCGCCGTGATGCGCGCGCTGTATCGACCAAAGACGGATTCTTGTCTTTCAGACTGTTGGTACGGCTCCGCTCAGCTTGCGACGTGCGAGCTCATAGCTTGAAAACCTCGTTACGCGAACGAACGAACGAACGAACTGGCTTTATCAAATAAAAACATTTGAATAATCAAAAAAATAATCGCCAACAAAACCGAAAGCTATTTTTTTCGATTGATATAGAGTTCAATTGAAATCTGACGATAATTATCGAAAATTATTGTTTTTGATTCAAGTCACAAGCGAGTGAAAACAATAGCCCATAATTTCGGAAAAATATTTTAGAGCTTTTTTTTTTAAGTTGTGTGTAAAAAAAAGATTTGTATTTTTTTCGTGATTCAATCGTAGTCGAAACAAAGACGATAAAACCGAAGAATAAATCGTCCACTGACAGACGTCAAAAAAAAAGTATCGGAATTTGTTGTATAACTTGACTCTGAAGGATACTCGAAAGAGGATCGAAATTTTTGACAGGTGTGTATGATTTTTTTTTTAAATTTCCTCCTAAAAAAATTTTTAATTCATTTTTATTAAACAACGATTTCCTTTGAATTCACTGTTAAAAACCTACAACTATTTATATCTTACAAAAGGTATTCTGTTTTTTTTTTTTAAGTATTGATAATTATTTTAAGTTTAATAATGAAAACTAGTCTTCAAGCTTTCTCAATTAAACGATTCTGTTTTACAGTTCGAAGCTTATTGCTTTCTAGGTTTTTCTATCGACTTTCTAAGGTATCAAATTCGCCGTTACGTAAACAATGTTATTTTTAAAGTAATGAGCACGTACCTATATCTTTGTACCTACTTCAAGGTGATTGTCGTATCTATCTAACCATTTTTATTTTCATTACGAAACTATTAAAGTATTCACGACAGGATGAACCCATGACGTTTTTCTATGTTTTGTTGATGATAAAACAATATTAAGACATTGAATTATTGCCGTTATAGTAGGTATTGTGTAAACCTTAAACAAAGCAAATTTAGTCTATTAGTCGTAGTGATTTCTTTAAATTCTGATACCTTTGCAGTTTTTTACACCCAGCTGATAACTTAGAGATTATCCCCTATATTTAAGTTCGAATCCGAACGAGTAATGGTTTTTTTTTTCCAACATATTTTATAACGGTGTGACGGGTCGAAGAAATGAAATTTGATCACAACAATAAAACCGATTGTAAGCCCGATATGGTCTCAAATACCAACCTCGGTAGCATAGTGGCAAAGGCTCCGACTTCAGCCGGTCTAGACAAATTCGAAATTGGCGTTACAAGCGAAGATTTTGCCAATGTATATACCTAGTGCGAAAAAATGAACAGTCCACAATTATTTAAATCAATCAAAGACAATTTTCTTCCTACTCTATATTGTCGAAGAATTCGTTTGTAGTCGATCGCCAAAGTCAATTTGTCTAGGCCTATAGATCAAGAGGTCCCGGGTTCGGTTCCCGCGATCGGTTCAGAAATTTTCAATGTGTTCACTTGAAATTTCTACTCGGGATTGGAATCCTGTATCAGATTGGACGGAATCGGTTGACTAGTAGCTATACAATGCCTTAAACATTAAGTTCCGTCGGCTCTACTGACACCTATTTATAGAAGAGTGTTATTTATTTATTTATATAATGTTAGGGTGCGTTTACACAAAACGAGAATAGAGCAGCCCCCGTAGACAAACTCAAATTGGCGTTCGACTACAAACTAAGATTTCGCCAATGTGTAGTGCGAAAAAATTAACTGGCCAATGGAACATATAAACAATTATTTAAAACAAACAATGACACTTATATAAAAGTATAAAAAGTGGACGGTTAATTTTTTTCCTACTCTACATTGTCGAAGAATTCGTTTGTAGTCGATCGCCAATTTGAATTTGTCTAGGCCTACTGATTCATTCTTTATCGTTAATATTGACCAGGGGGAAACAATAGCGAGCAAGAACTACATAGAACTCTAGGGCGCGTTATTTGTCATAGCCTATTAATTAGCTTTGAAGTGCTTCTTAGTGGCCACGACACCGGCTTTCGTACTCTAGGTCGTGGGTTCCATCCCAAGTTCCGAACATTTTGATTTTTCACGACACAAGCTTTAAGTATAGGTACGTGAGGACAACACAACTTCCCTTTGAATGGAATATCCGAGAGATGTTTAGAAAGGCCCAGTTCCCCAAGATTGTCTTCAATAAATTTCATATTATAACCTTTTCTTATTGCTCTATCCTTTTCAAATGTTCATCATCATCATCACCGAGATATGCTATTCCGTTCGATCTCGATCAACCAATAAAATGTCCGGATAAAATCTTTCATTGCTCGGTCAGTCTGTATTGGAATATCCAGTGTAAAAGAGTTGAACCTCGAAGTAGTCGGGGCATCCTGTGGGGCTTGTACGAGTTTCATCGAAAGCTTATTGCACGCTAATAAGCGCTTATTAGCGTGCAAATAGTGTTCTGAAATCAAAAGATCGAATTGTTCGATCATTTTTGTATGGAAAATTTTCGAAACTCTTTCGATGATCGTTTCGTTATTCGTTCATTGTTCATTACATTTCTAAAGATCTAACACATTAGGTAATATCTATGACTAGCGGTCTGCCCCAGCTTCGCACGGGTAGATAGGTATTACCTAGCCAAATACATGACAGCGGTCGCAGTCTTTAAATTTGGTTGCTCTCTTGTTCTCAATAATTTCCAACTTTTATCTCTATATTTCATTAATTATTATTCAATATCTATTTGTTGCATACATGAGATTTTTCGACATGTGGAACATGTTTATTTGATTCACTTTAGAGATTCATAATTATATTTAAAACAAAATCCTTTGAAAAAATGTTTGATTATAATATTGTGAATTGCCCAACTCTCACGGTGTTCGTCAAAATTTATCAATAGTATTAAGTTAACAGTCTTTTATAAGGTGGGTATCTACATCCAGTACACAGTGTGACAAATTATTCAAATTCTATTTGCCGGGCTCGTTAAACTAGTATAGAATATTCCCCATGGGCCAGATGCCATAATGTTGCGTCATATCTACTGAATATTTCACAAATGTAATCCACCTGTACGATATTATACAATGTCCTACTAAAGAGAATTTATGCCATCAATGTTGATTATAAAAGTTCGTTTTTTTCCACTAGCACAATTTTGATTATTTTTCTTCTTTACGTGCCCTGTCGGGTTTCCCCCAACGTTGGTGAAAACTTCGGCGAACTTGTATCTGCTCTGCGTTGCCCGGAACAGCTCCTGTCAGTTGTTTAATAGTTTGCGTGATTGACAGAATTCAGATGGAAAATATGTGGTATCAAACAGATGCATCAATATTCATGTTTAGACCAAGGGTTAACGTCTGTCGAGAAAGCTAGTATATTATAAAAATAAGACGGGTTAGTGCGAACACTTTTAACTGGAGATCGGCTAAACTGTTTTTTATCACTTTTAGTTTATTGGATTCTTCTCCGCTCCGGATAACAGAATAACTAATAAAAACCAAAATAATATAAAATACCTTTACCTAATATTAAAGTAAATATGAAACGAATTTCGATACAACAGCGTCATTGTGAAAAAATCTAAAGAAACACAATTTTTATTTACCTCATGCACAATCATTGACATTAAAAATTAAATCATAAAGATATTTTTTCAAGCTTTTTTCTAAATTGTTAACATTGAAATCAAATTGTCGTTTGACACAAACTGTCAGATGTTTAATAGTTGGTGCGAATGACAGAATTCAGACGGAAAATATGTGGTTTAAAACAAATGTGTCGGTCGGAATGACATTGGTTAAAATTAATTTTTTTCATTCTTTTAATTTTTTATTCAATACTAGCTTTCCCGACAGACGTTGTCCTGTGGTTCTAGCCCGTTAATATGTACATAATGTGCACTGCGCCCCCATGAAACAATACAAAATTAATTCGATTGAGTTACATAAGCTAATAAAATAATAACATTAAAATATTTCTGAAACCATTAATATTTCATTCGTATTCAAAGCTCTGGCGGGAACAACGTAAGAATAATGCGCTCGCGCACACACCCTACCTCGCCTATGAAGTAGGTACCAACACAAATGTGCTCGATAATATTGTTGACTTTGTATGAAAATTTTCTAAAAAATCATTTAAAAATAAATTATTACCGCCATCTGTCGAAACCTAGATCTATTGAATCTTTCTACCAAAATATCACTACTATTTCTACCAGACATCTCGCTTATTTCCCCAATAGATGGCGGTGGCAGTTCGGTCTGAATATCCTTTCCATACTAATTTTAAATGTATATTTTATATCTTTCTTATTCATTTATTCAACTTTTTATTAGTTATTCTGTTATCCGTAGCGGAGAAGAATCCAATACCTAAATCAAACGTCGGTAGAATCTGTTCGGCCGATCTCGAGTTATAAGTGTTCGCACTAACCCGACTTTCTTTTATATTAGAGATTAATAGTTAACACAAGACAACGTCTGTCGTGAAAGCTAGTAGCGAATATAATAAGGCGGAGCCAAACTTAATTATTCGAACGATTTCCTGTCTCTTTCCATCTTCTTTTGTTAAAAGGTTGTGTTAAGCAAAATATCAAAAATCTATATAATACTTGTCTTTGTCACTGACTCACTGACTGACTGATGTGATTAACGCTGTTAGTTTCTGCGTTTACCAGAAGATGGCGCTACTCGCAACTGAAGAGAAATTTTGTTCTACTAATGTGGCTGACAGTAACATAATATGACTGGTGGCTGAGCACTTTATTTAAAGGTTTTGATGGGCAGAAAAACAATATTACATACTCGGGATATTTAATTAAGGACTCGGATGCGAATCGGCTGAGAAAAACCAAACGAATGCAATATTTGTAATAAAAAGTTTAATCAATCAAATAGTTTAAACCACAATGACATAGATACTTAAAGCCATTGAAATACTAAGTTTGTAATAAAAAGTTTTAGTTGTTTTTTAGGTTTGCATAAAGAGTTCAATCAACCGTGTGCTTTTAAGACTCGCATACGAATCCAGCGATACGAAAGCAAAAAAAAAAAAAACATAAGCGGGCGCCATGGGCGACTTTCAAAAACTAGTACATCATGTTTGTTTCTAGTGGCTTTTGAAGAAGATATTCAAGCAAAAAACACACTGATTTGTAAAAAAAAAATACCACAACCTTTTATCGAAGCCAAATTTTAGGAGGAGTTTCTGCTTTTACCTTAATTGTTTAGTGGAAATAAAATACGCACTAAACGCCAGAAACTTCATTTTGAGATAATCTAATAAAACTGATTTTTCTCCCATACAGACATAGTACTATGATGATTTTTGGATCTGTTTTTTACGCCTTTAGATTATCGATATGGACTTAGTGCAATATTTAGGCTATTGACAATGGTTTATAGAACATTTCCTCATACTCAACTCATTTTTTTTTTCATTTTTGGCGTTTAGTGCGTATTTTATTTCCACTATACAATTAATCTTTGCTTGATATTTTTTCTATCCGTGGTCGCCATTGCGCCCCCATAGATTTGACGGTTCCGGTTGATGAGAAAAAGTGAGCACGTTTAGACAAAGTTCCAAAGATTTCACTGTCTTCTTTTTCTTTGTTATTTTTTTACATAACTGAGCTCATCGAAATTGTACATACTTACACAAACACAGTCACTTCAGTGAGCTAAGCAAGGTTTGCATGGTGAAAGAGAAAGATGGGGTGCAACGGGGTTCGATTCCACAACCTCCAGGAGATACGCTTTTCGATAGCCGGCTAGTAGATATTTATTTATCCCTTATTTTATCGTATGGTCTCATAATGTGTTTACCACTTTTTCATTTAAGTAAAATACATAAATAATTATTTCAAATAAGTAACGATACATAAAAACTGCAATTGAAATATTCACCTATTGGATTGTGAAATCAGTAAAATGAATGTAAATAATTTAAAAAGCTAAAATCTACTATATAAATTAAAGTCGGGTTAGTGCGAACACTTATAACTCGAGAACGGCTGAACAGATTCTTCCGACGATTGATTTATTGGATTCTTCTCCGCTCCGGATAACAGAATAACTAATAAAAAGTTGAATAAATTAATATGAAAGATATAAGATAGTATCAAAAGGATTTTCAGACCGAACTGCCACAGCCATCTATTGGGGAAATAGCGAGATGTATGGTAGAAATTGTATTGATATTTTGGTAGAAAGATTCAATAGATCTATATTTCCACAGATGGATGGTAATGATTTATTTTTTAACCGACATTGTATGCATAGTATGGTGAAGTATTTTAACTTTTATTTTAAAGAATTAAAATATTGACATCCAACGTTGTCATACGTGTTTCTTACACACACACCATAATTATTGTACTTACAAGCTAATGAGCTTTAAAACATCGAAAATAGTATGAAATGAAGTAGTAGTGGTCAAAGATAATTTTGTCATTATATTTTATTTTTATTAATGCATTTTTTTTCTGATGTAATTTGTAGTATGAAGTGCGGCCCTGAACACTTTGTGTTGTTATATTGATATTGTCATAGTATATATATAAGTAAGACACCGCGCGCAGTCATTATTAATATTATGTTATTGGTAGGTACCTATGTTTATTTTATTTGTTGAGGACTTTCACCCAAATTCGAGTGATTTTGGACCTATGTACCTATGCCTTTGTATCTAGCGCGTAGCTATGTATCTTGATGTGCAACGACGTTTTTTGAATTTATTTATAACATGTCTCTGATTGTTACCTATAATTTTGTATGTACTCATTGTATTTTTATTTTTGTATTCTTTTTTATTTTATGTTGATACTATTGTGCACTACTACTCTATTTTAAGTATTTTTTATTTTTTGTTTTTTTGTAAAAGGCCGGTTGGCCGTTGAACTGAATAAAATAAAATAAAATAATGTATTAAAGTAAGTATTTAACGGGTGAGTTTTGGTTTTTTTGAAATAACTGATTCATAACAACCACATAGCTTTTTACAAAGAGTAGTCGTGTATGTTATGTTACCCAGCATTATTTTATTGACTTTAGGGCGAGACGAAGTTCGATGGGTCAGCTAGTAAGTTATAAATAATTATGGTTAATCAAAAAATTAAAAAAAAAAAAAAACCACAAAATATAGGTATATTGTAGGTAATTGTGTCTTCTTGTCAAAATTTTAATTGCTGTGGTGTAAGTATTCAATCGCCCTTTCGTTGGGATGAATGAAGTCGAGAAAGTTGCCATCATAGGCTCTGACACTGCATTCGGACACTTATGTATGTGGCGTACCGTCTGTCTTTCCGCTCCACAGTCGCACTCAGCGGAATCTAGCCATCCGCATTTTTGAAGAAGAAGTCGGCACATCTGCCGTGACCAGTGCGGATTCTAGGCAGGTTGAAACCGGGTGATGTTTTAGTTAGTTATAAATGGTTAATCGCCAGTGTCTTGGTCCGAGGTCTCTTCGCATCCTAGGACCAGGCTTTCCATCGTCGGCTAGTGAACATATAGGTTACCATCTACGCTACGGCATGTATTTAATGTCATTTAACTTCTTTGCAAGTCAAATTTGTTGTATACCTAACTCACATTTTAATGCGTTTAATGCGGTGTTCACACGGGGCGATGTAAGGCCAGACGATTTCGCTTGCATAAAAAAAAATATCGCTCGGTCGCCCATTGATCGTCTGATGTGTTCACACGAGTCCACCGACATACATTCAATCTGTCAGGTGCGCTGATTGTTTTAAAAATGGCGGACGTCGAGGTAGAAGTCGCGGAGTAATTGGAGTGAGTTGAAAATATTGTTTTAGACGATATAAAAAGACTCCTAATTGAGGAAAAATAAAAAAAAACGTAGATATTGGGTGCGGAATTGGATTCTGAGGAGAAATAAATTTAGAGCAGTGCTGTCAACTGTCAAGAAACAGAACATACGGACGCCGCGCATATCTGCGCATGCGTGAATCGTTCCACCAGATACAAAAGTTGAAAGTCGTTCAACTTGAGACGATATCGCTTTCAACCATTTTTATCGCTTCAGATTTATCGACACTCTGTTTACACGGTTCAATTGGCTGGCGATATTTTAGTGTCCTGGCGATATTCGCCTCGTCTGAACACCGCATAAGGCTACAGGGTTGATGTCACGGATACTTTTCTACACGGAAAACATTAGATTTCGTGATACCTATTATAAGATTATAAGTTTATAACCATAGCCTATGGGTTATAATATTAATTGTACTTTTCTGTAGTAGGTTATTCTATAAGTTGAGTTGCAATATTATGTTCGTCACCTTTAGAAACAAGGGTGCATAAATAATTATTATTATATTATAAGGTCTCGCAGTTATCCCGAAAGTTCCGGTAACATTTAAATTTATTGACAGCAGTCGCAGTCTTTAAATTTGGTTGCTCTGTTCTTATCAATAATTTACAACTTTTATCTCTATTTTTCATTAATAATTATTGAATATCTACTTACTTGTTGTGTATATGAGATTTTTCGACATGTTGAACATGTTAAAAAATCTCAGTCTATTGTTTGATTAGGAGTTTCAGAGACTTAAACATTACCACCTAATGGCGAAAGTTGTTAAGGTAAAGTGATCAAACTAAGCCAGCCTTTGAAATAACAGTAGAAGACGGTCGTAAGTCCGTAGTGGTTTGTTCCATTTAAAAATCGAACATCAGTAATGAATTTTTAGAGTCTTGGTTGTTACATATTCGTGAATTTAATGTGCCCATTAGTTGGACCTTCTCTATGTGTTTCCCATCATCCTCGTCATTCGCTTTGTCTTTTCTTGCTTGAAAAATTTTCCTCCCTTCCAGATTCTGTGGTATTTATTTACTTATTTTTTAATAATAATATTTACAATATAAATAACAATGTATATTTATATATTTGCAATATTTAAGGGCTATTTTGCTCATGTCCACATTTTTATTTTTTTTTAATAAGAATTGTCTTGTTTCTCCATAATCCGTCGCATTTAACATCTTAAGTTTTCTAGTAGACTTCGTTTCAAAGACTTACAAGTTCTTTTGATATTTGTTTGCCTTTCATAGCGACGCATGCCATGATCAGTACGATTCGGTACAATAAATTAGTTTTCTAACTCATGGTGTTATTTTATATTTTGTCTCAAATACAGATAACCAATTTGGATGGTCATTATCTCAAATACCGTCAATATATTAATAATTGAATCTCAATAAAATATCGTGAAAGTGCAACTGTGTTTGTTTTAATTCATAATAATGCACTTTCACTGCGTAAATACACAAACATTGCGTACCTGCTAAATTTTCCAACTGAGATATGTTCTCCAAATAGTCCTTCTTCAACGATCCAACTGATTTCACCCCTCTCAGTCTGTTGCTATTATTAAGAATAAAAATATATTAAGGTGCATTAATAACAAACGAAAAAAGTCTTAGAACCATGGAAACAATAACTTATTAGTAGGTAATGGCAGTTATGTCTGGTTATTATTTTCTTGGTGACCATAACGACGATTAGGGAAATATAATCTATTTTTAAGTTCTGGGTTTTTGTTCGTTTGGTATAAATTTACCTAAATATACTTACATGAACTTTCTGGTTGTCCACGAAAAGTTTTTCATGTAGGAGCACTTAATACGTAACAAGTACGTAGTATGTAGGTATCTGGAGTGATTATACAATTTGCGGAATGGCGTGGCTGCCGTTACATGCATTCGAATGCGGCAGAGCTGACGGCGCGCGAGCCGCCACTGCGTCGCTTTCCAGGAATGTGCGACACGCCATGTTTCAAGCCAATCTGACAGCTTTCAAACCCAATCGATTATTTCCGCTTACACGGCTTATAAGCGTAATTAGGGTTGCTCATAACAACCTATAATAATTGATTGATGCTGTCAGTAAATTAAAATTAATAGTGTTCGATTTTTAAAATTAGGTACCTATCTTTTTTTTATGAATACGAACTATACGAAAGCTGGCTTATCTGGGAAAGCGTACACAAAATTCATCGGCCATTATTCAAAAAAATATCTAATCTTCAATATTACTAACAGAACATTGCAAAAGTGGTTGAATTTTTATCAACCTTTTTACTTAGTTACTACATACATTTTATTGCGGTGGGCTTTTTGTTTACTGCGGTATCCAAGCTTCGCTTATTTACACGAAACGTCAAGAGTAGAATGTCTCATTCTCGCTGTCGTTAATTTACTGCCGGTTGTGAAAGAGATAAACATAAAATGCTTTGTACCTACTTGTCTCAAAGAATACCGCGTTCGTAATGTTAGGGCCGCTTTTCTTTTCTCGGAAAACAGAGCGCCAATATGGTTTCCATAGTAACGAAAAACATTGTCATATAATTTTGAAAGACGCCGTCTTGTCAGATGACGGCCGCTCCCTAGGAACCCAACGCATTAGGGAGCGGTTCGTCATCTGACGAGACGGCAGTGTTTCAAAATATATGACGATTTTTTTTTGTTACTACGGTAACAACATTGACATTGTTCTGAACTGATACATTCACCAGTGTTTAAAGTAGCGCCGTATTCGTAGGAAAACGGACCTTTAATATGATCACTTTACATTAACAAAAATGTCAAATTCGTCGAAATCTCTTAAGTTTCAAATCATGATATTTTTCAACGTATTGAAAAATATCATGCCCCGGTAGGTCTCGAACCGGCATCTATTTCCTTTCAAAGCAGATAAGTTACCCATTTGGTCAACTTACTCGACGCTAAAACCTTCATAATAAATGAAGGTACATAAATTTTTAAGCAAAATACAAAATTACAAATCACAAAATGTAATTTCTTTCTAAAAACATAGAAATTATATTTTGTGATTAACTTAATGATGGTTAATTTATTGACGATGTATCTATGGAAAGTAGTGACGACTTTAAAAGCAAATTATACTAGCAACTGCCAACATTAGATGGCGCCAGAATATTAACAATTTGCATTTCAGGCTATCCATATTGTTAATTTGCTATGTTTGGACGCCAAGTTCCAAATATTTATGGATTTTTAGTATTGTTATTCTATAATCCATATTCTAACGGCACCACATGTGTTGGAAATAAATATTTTTCCCACAATAGCGTTGTTTGTATTTCTATGATGGGATCTATTAAAAGCATATTTCTAGGATATTAATTACAGTCTGGCTAATAATGAAATATTATGGGAAACACATTCCCTGCCACGATTACAAGCGCACTCGAACACATAATTTTGACTGTTTTTTAAATTTGAGTTCGAAAATCGAAACCAACGCAAGTTAAAGAATTTCTCCCATCATGAATTGCAAAACTTCAAAATATTTAACTTCTTCTTCTTCTTTGCCATGGCCTATTTCAAATAGGCGGTGTCCATTTCTGTAACCTCGATGCTATGAACAAAATGTCACTCAGAGTTCTGGTTGTCTCGTTGGACTCGTTCGACGACCATCAAGATTTTTTTTGTCGTTTTCCATTCTATCTAGGTACTTGATCTCTCAAAAAGTGTCTTCGCTGTCTAAATTGTTCTCTCATTTCCTCGTTCGATTTTTATAATGACAGTTCTAAGTTCACTAAAGCGCAGTGTTCGCATTTCTATGGTTTGAAGTAGTTTATCGTCCTGGAGGTATGAGCTCTTTCTATGGCCTATATATCATGATGGGTCTAATGAGGTAGGTACTTATTGATATTACTATAGTATTTCTATCAACTGTAAACACGGTTTTGTTTTGTTGATACCGACTATAACGGCTGCTTTGTCGGTTAACCTTGTCTTAAAGTTAATGTCACTTGTTTCAACCAATAGATATTTGAACGTTGTAAACACTGAACAGTGCGATATGTTCACCTTTTTTTACTTGAAGGGGAAATCATCATGGACACCCATAGTCAGTCTAGACTGGGTTATGCCTGACTTAACCTCTCTTCCTGTCACATCCCGGTTCTTGCCTTTCGGTCTACCCAGGGACGTGACTTGGCCCTATAGTGCTCTCCTTTGCTGTCTTTCGTCCGCTTCCTACTTCCTATGTTCACCTGCTATCGCTTGTTTGTACCATAACTAAAATGTTGTTTTACTATGGACATTGATTTGTTTCATTTCCGAAAAAAAATTGAAATTGATAAAATAGGAAATTTAAAATTTTCATTCCAACTTCTAAGGGACTGAACATTTTGTTGGAACTCTCCTTTCTTAAGAGGAATCACAAAGCTCCAATAAAATCATGTTTAAATAAAATGAGACAAATTCCGAAGCTGCGCAGACCTTCTATGCATCGATGGGGCTTTTCCCAGAGTCCCGACTGTGAGTGTGGCTACCGCCAGACGATGGGCCATATAGTTGAGTGTCCAATTTTTGGGTTTGAGCGCGGTCTCAATGAGATTCATGGGGTCACTACAGACGCTGCCAACTGGCCAAGAAACATGCAACTGAATTTGTAACCGCCAGGCCAAACATGCCACGTGCATTAAAAAATTAAAGATAAATTCCAAATAGTATTACCGTTAATCTTCACATGATTCTGCAACTTACGCCATCTATAAATTAGTAGTAATTGTAGTTATCTATAAATGTTGTTACGACAAAATATGAAGCGAATGACGAGGCTATTGCTGCTGCTACATATTGGATGGCAAAGGCTTAGCTTTAACACAGACTCGAAAAGTAAGTATGTAAGTAATGTTGTAGTTATAGATCGAGCCAAATTGAGAGACGTTCCAAAGAAAGAAAATTATTATAAAGGATGCTTTATAGCTAAACTTTTTAATTGAATTTCATTCTAGAATAAAAAGCAAATTTCATTTTTGTATATAAAGGACTCGCGGAGTCATTAAGTAAAAGTGACAAAAACGGCTATTTTGATGTAAAGTCTTCTTAAGTCTCAAATATTTGACAAGTTCTTCACTTAAACTCTTTCGTGGAAAACCTTGTTTGTTGTATTAAGCAAGTGGGCGAATATTGCTGGCAGGGCTTGTCGGGCGATGGAATATAGGTTCGGGCGGTATAAACGGTTTATCTAATAGAATCGGTGACAGATTGTCTCGAAGAGTAATAGCGCTCCCCCGTCCCACACGCTGACCTATCATTCCGCCGTCACCATCACTATCTATCTATTAGCGCTCAGCGGAGAGAGAAGGGCCCACCGACCTATTATTCTGAAATTGATACCGAGCTAAGCCTTGAATTACACCGCTAGTACATTGCCATTCTCGTACAGTAGATTATTATACCTAATCCTAATATGTACGCGTACTGGACGTTTTATTTTTTCTCCTAGCATTCACATATTTTTAACATCAAATTATTATTGAATTTTCACAAATCTATATAGCAAACTGGAATCTGAATTCTTCAAACACATTATTTGTAATACTTAGACATTATACACTTTACAGTATTATGAAACACCCTTTACAGTATTATTATTATTTAATGATTCTGATGGGCTCACCTAAAGTGAACACAAATAGATACACTTTCGACATCTTTCACATAAAGAGCAAAGCTTGGGTTGTGAAAGTGGAAATGGTCGGCACCGGATTCGAACCCACGACCTCCAATACGCTGTGCGTACGAAAGTCACCGACTGATACCACTAGTCTACCAACCACTTCGTACTACTATATCTATAGTAATACTATTTTGTTTAATTGTCCTCTTTTTGATAACAAATTTTTAGTAAATGGTCTCCATAGTTTAAACCGTTTACTTCCGGTAAGTCGAAAGTTCTTATCTGCCCAGTGCCCAGCAATCTTTCAAAATAAATATAGGCACTTATCGCTAAGACTCTCCAATGAATAATAAAAAAAAAATGACTACCTCAAAGCTTCTTCGCGTGAACTCGATATTCTTAATAGGTACATAACCAAATCACTCGAAAACGAGTGCAGAGCTAAAAGAAAAAATAGTAATACTGCAAAGTTTGTTTTATTTTTATAAATTGGGAATCTTAATTGTACTTTGAAATAAACTAGATTAAACAAAAATGAATCAAATGATAAACTCTCATATAATTTGTAAAAAAGTCTGCCCGCACCCTGCAAATTAGGTTGCAGGAGATTAATAGGCAACAAACTTGATTTGTATGAAGGGCAGTACGTTCACTCAAACGATCGGATTAAAAAGTTTGACGAGACCAACAAACCATTAAACATTATATAAATAAATAATTATTATATTCGGAATTGGTAAACTTGCCCCTATAAGATTGTTTTAAAATCTTTGATACTTAAATTAGTTTAGTGATACCTAAATTAGAGTAGTTATGAGCTCTTTATTTGGACATTCTTCTGTAATGAGAATATACATACATACCTACATTGAGAAATTTTGATGGTTCAATAAAAGCTGGCTCAAGTTACAAAAAAAAAAACTATCTTAACAAAAGAATTTTTATCGCCCTGTTTTATCCGAAGTTATTAGTATCTGTATACACAGAAACAAAAAAATGCTAACCTACATTTAGCTGTCTAGAATTTTCCGATGCAAAATATTATATTGACTCGACTATAATGTGAATGATATACATATAGAGCCTTTTCAGTGGAAAACTTGCAAATACCCATTTGGGAAGTTGGAACGCCGCCATGCGCTGGATTCAGCTTGGAAGGAAGCCAACTTTACTTTGCCCCGCTGCTCGAATGGTAAGAAGCTTCATTCATCCAGTGACACGCTTCAAATAAGGTTTCTACGTATTAAGCCATACTAGCTTGTCTCATTCTATTGTTTGCTCCAAGATGATGAATTACGACAATGAAGAGTTCAGCTAAGTTTGTTCTAACAAGTTTTTTACGAGAATATTACACTAATTATGTTTTAATGACTAAACTCCAATTTGAACCACTCCATTCTCGTTTTATTTCAAATTTTATAGAAAAAATAGCTGAACAATCGAACATAGACCCGCCCCAGAAGCCAATGGGAAGTTTTTCTTCCCTTGTGTGCCGCTAGGGGCGCCCTAGCTAATCCGGTCTATTGTCAAATTCAGTGTGGCCAACGGGGCCGATTTACTGCCATTTGGTAGGTAGCAGCATAGATAATATAATAATATACTGGGTAGCAGCGCTTCTCATCTAAATATTATAATAATATGACAGCTGGTTAAAAACATAAATACGTTCGGAGATTTGTCAGTTTGAGACTGTATTTTTGTTATTTTTACCATTGCGTTTATAAATAATTTTAAAATGAATAGAAATTACGGAGAATGGTCTATAAATCAGTTAAAAAAAGAATTAAAAAGACGTAATGCGAAGGTTTGTGGGAAAAAGGCCGAATTAGTAGGAAGGTTAGTATGATTTTTATAATAAGATTTTTCTAAATATTCATAATACACAGTATACTTACATTTCAAAGTTTCCTTGAAAAAGTCATTTGATTGAAAATGATCCTTGCAAACAACTGAGCTAAGTGACGGTTTCCAATTTTCACGTTTAATAGCATGTAACCACTTTGACATCAAGGTTTTATCCTTTGGAAAAAGATGTGTTCCCTTGTTTTTGCAAAACGGCACGCAACAGTATGTTGAAGGCATATTTAAAATTTTTTTTTTTTTTTTTCAAACTTTTTCCTTCACGTATTAATATTATATATGTATTGAGATTATAAACGTTAATATGACATTTACCATAGACCGGGTTAGCGAGGGCGCCTCTAGTGGCAGAAAAAGGAATAAAAACATCTCTACGTTGGCAGCACTGAATTTGACAATAGACCTGATTAGAAGTTCTGCCACCTGGTGTGTATTATCGGAAGCTCCCCAGAAAACTTCCCATTTATCGTTGTAGTAGCTTATAACCTGAATTAATTTCCATTTCATATATAAGTTAACAATGAATCTACTGGGATAACATAAAACAGCTTAGATCTTCATATTCACATTAGAAATTGGTAGAGTTGGGTAGGAGGAAAAATTTGGGGTTCAAGATATTTTTTGATGACAAATGAGAAAAAAATGTAACACAAAATTTTTATTCAGCGAAAAATGGAAAAAATCTGGGTAGCGACAACCTATAATAATAGCTGTATGAACTCTACTTTTTATACGACCTATTACATATCCTCACATCTATCAAATATATCAATCAATCAAAACTCACTTTAAAAACCACTAGGGGCATAGAGATGCAACAAGAGGTCTCCATTGCGCATTGGTCTCTTGTGCAATGTTTATGACATCCTCCCACTCAATGATCAAATCCCTTAACTCTGCTTTGAAAGAGCGCAACGCGATATGAGAGGGTCTTCCTCGTCCCTGGCGAAAGAAAGAACAGCGCTCTCCTCTGCCAATCCAGCCAAGTCCATCTCCTCTCCATAATGGTAAAAGTAATGGGCCTCCGCCGGGACCAAATGAGTATACTTAATGAAAATCGGTCGAGCCGCTTCGCAGGAGTACGGTAATAATACCGTCTCACAAAAATTTCATATGTCGGAAAAATTTAAAGTTTATACTCTCTGCAGTATAAGTGTTTTATTCACAAGTAGTGATTCAAACATTGAGTAACCTAATACAAATGCCACTGAATACTGGGCGATTTCAACGACAAAGCATCCCCCAGTAAGGACCAGGAACCTGAAAAGAATAATGCGAATGAAGTAAAAACGAATGTTAGCTAAGGGAAATGACTAAGGTAACAGAATTGGAACTGGGCAGTGGGCAGATCACGTGGCGCGTATGGCTCATGGCAGGTGGACGAAGACGGTGCTGGACTGCAGGCCTGGAACAGGCCGCAGAAGGGTAGGCCCGAGACAAGATGGTTCGACGATATTAAAGCATTTAGTAGTCAAATATAACAACTTATGATTCTAACAATTCATTAGTGATGTTCAATTTTAAAAGGTACAAACCACTACGGGCTTACGACTCTCTTCTACTGTTATTACGAAGGCTGGTTTAATGTTATCACTTTACGTAATCAATGTTCGCATTTAGGTGGTAATGTCTCATTTTTACTGCATATTGGCTTTATTGGTAGATTCACAATATTAATTATGTCTAGATTTATGTGCCTATTTTTCAGGACTAAATCTTAACGAATTAACATATTATAACAACTAATGCATGACTCTAAACATTTATTAGCTGACCTGCACTGGAAGAGTGTTGCATCCGACGACAGCTTTTTACGTTGTTACCATGGGAACGCCGATCGACCGATACCGTTGGCGGCCACTTTATTACACTTGGCTTAGGCCCCAGGAGGGAGGCCTTTACCTAATACAGTGCACACAAAGAAAGTATCTTTAATTTATTATTGTGACCAAAATAATGAATGAATAAATAAAAATACCTAAAATTAATTATAATTATCGATTACAATTATTATTATTGAAGTCAGCTGTTTGATAGACGTTCGGTAGGTTGGGACATTATTCGCCCATCAAGGTGACTCGGTCTGTTACAAAAATAAATGAAAAAAAAAATCAATTGTATCGATTGGTATCGTGCAAAGTGAATTATTTCGGGTACCTACGCACGCATGGGGGTCGTACGTAGTTTAAGGCGGACGGTGGTTGTGGTGAATAGATTATTATTGATGAGCTCTTTGGGGGTTGCTTTTTGGCTTTGACTTCGAATGTAGGTTGTCCCAGGATATGAGGACTAGATATGGGCATTATAACGATAGCTGCTGATAAAAATATTAGAATAAGTTCTATTCTCATTTATTTACATTTACATGACGGCTAATATTAGTTGAATTCAAATAATATTAGGCGTTTAAAATTGTAACTTCTTTCCAGATTCCAAATTTTAGAAATGACCAAATTTTCTGAATAATCTTCATTATTCAGGTTTGTGAAATAAAAAAATCTATCAGCTTTTAGAA
Organism: Mystacides longicornis; assembly: GCA_963576905.1. NCBI lineage: Eukaryota > Metazoa > Arthropoda > Insecta > Trichoptera > Leptoceridae > Mystacides > Mystacides longicornis. The sequence goes on from OY756432.1 coordinate 9,782,575, forward strand.
ATAACGTTATTAACGATTAATGAAACTGCCATAACGTTTTTGAATTTAAGCCGTTATTCCCACCTCGAATGAGATCATTCAGTAGTAAATTGATTCTGGGCTCACCCAAAGTAAACACAGTACCGAAATGTTTCACACTAAGCAAAGGTTACTAAAATTTGGTTCTAGATTCATTTAGTTACGAGTTTCCCTAATCTTCTGTGCCCCCTTTCGGTCATTATATACCATCCAGCAATCGAGAAGCTTAACCGAACATGTTCGATTTCAGAATGGCTTTGACCTGTTTTTATATTATTCAATGTTGAATATTTGATTGGACTTCGTCTGTAGCTTTAATATTCCTTTATAGAACTGTCACTACGGGAAGAAAATGTCATATTTACGAATATCCAACAACTAATAATTCTAACAATTCATTACCTACTGATGTTCGATTTTTAACCACTACGGGCTTACGGCCGTCTTCTACTGTTATTTCGAAGGCTGGCTTAGTGTGATCACTTTACGTTAACAACGTCCGCGATTAGGTGGTAATGTTTATGTCTCAGAAACTCCTAATCATGAGAATTCTCGACATGTTCGACATGTCAAAAAATCTCATGTATACAACAAGTAGATATTTAATAGTTAATGAGATAAAAATTGGAAATTTTTTAAAGACTGCGACTCCCGTCATATATTTTGCGCCAGGATATGACTATATCCTTTTTTGTTAATGTCTCATCTTTATTGCCTGTGGACAACATTATGTCTAGATTCTTGTCACCATTTTTCATGACTAAAAATGTCGCATTTTTCGGCACTTTTTGGCGTTGTAAAGTAAAATCTGGAATATTTGAGGGACGATAAAACTGAATCATAGGACAATGAAATAATCAATGAAACTTTACAATGCCTGTCACCTTAGATTCAACTAAAAAATTGTATTTTTATGTTCATTTTCTGTAATGTTTCAATTCATCTAATTGTTTCCCAGTGTCAAGAAGATGACAGAATACACCAGCGTGTCGATTATTTACAAAAAATCGAGGTACATTATGGCGTATCGATGTGGACTGTATGAATATTGTATGGGACGTGCGGTCATACGGTGTGAGGCGGGGAGGCGATGAACTCCATTCGGTAAAACGGGTCATTGATTTATTTTAAGGAAGTTAGAGGTAATGTTAAGGCAGTTAGAGGTAATGTTAAGGAAGTTAGAGGTAATGTTAAGGAAGTTAGAGGTAATGTTAAGGAAGTTAGAGGTAATGTTAAGGAAGTTAGAGGTAATGTTAAGGAAGTTAGAGGTAATGTTAAGGAAGTTAGAGGTAATGTTAAGGAAGTTAGAGGTAATGTTAAGGAAGTTAGAGGTAATGTTAAGGAAGTTAGAGGTAATGTTAAGGAAGTTAGAGGTAATGTTAAGGAAGTTAGAGGTAATGATAAGGAAGTTAGAGGTAATGTTAAGGAAGTTAGAGGTAATGTTAAGGAAGTTAGAGGTAATGTTAAGGAAGTTAGAGGTCGCAGACGTTGTGTACCTAATGTAAATATTAAAAATTACCTTTTTATATTTTAGAAAGCATTCAAAGAGAAAATAAATAAAGCAACAAAAGGTTTTGTAATGGTGCTCATAAATGGGCCATAACATAGCTAAAACATTTTGACACTACTTTTGACATGTTTAAAAATATATCAAAGCTGGTCGGTACGAACTTCAGTACGCTGTACGTACAAAAGCCCTCGACTCTCCATGTTCTACCAACCATCCCGTTTATTCGTATTTAACTGGAAAAAAAAACATCACAATTCAAAAGAGCACAACGAGATTTTCACATCGACACACCGCAATTTCAATATATTCTTTCGTCTGTATTTAACATCTTGTTTGAACGATTTAAAGAAGCGAGAAAGGGTTAAAACATTTGTGTAAAAGGAATAATAATAATTTGTATATATGAGAGAGAGAGTAGGTGCATTGTTCAATATCACTACCTTTTATCGAACGGGTGTAACGGTGACAGCTAGTCTACTCTATATTATTGCCTCATTTCATGAGGAGATGTTGCTTCCAGTTCTTTGTAGGTAGATAATTATTCAATGAATAAAATATTAAAAAGTATAGGATACTACTTAATGGTGTCCCAGAAAGTACGACTAAGCGTAAGTCTAGACATAGAACACCTTAAGGGCTATCCAAATACCTCAATATACATCCATACATACATTCTCCCTTTAAGGCCCCCCCGCACACTGCAAGCCAGCCCGGAGGAGACAAATCCGCAACAAACCCGACCCGCACGAAATCAACCCCCCAGCTCGATCGAAGCAATCAAACCAGAAAGCCGGCCCCACACAAATCAAGCTCGCCGCGAATCACCCCCAATCCAACCAGCAATGCGGCGGACTTAAGCCCCACTTGGGAGCATAGGGAGACATCAAGAGCTCTCCATTGCGCTCGAAGGTGTCCCAGGCTCTGGTGCCTTTTCTGACCAGTTGAGATTTAAGGACGTGAAGTGGTCAACCTCACGGTCCCGATCCGATTTTTCGATTTCTTGTCTCTTACAGGATGCTCGAAAAACCACTAAAAAGAGCAGAGGTGCTATTCTTAGCCGGCAACCCCACGGCAGTATCTCAATATACATAATTATGTTAAACGATTTTTATAGCTTTCTAGTTATAATTATTATTTTAGTACTTTTTTTGTCAAACTCTGACTTACAGAATTTAAATGGTTACAGAGACACCAATTTTTGAGGAACATGAATGGTAGGTATACTTAGTTGATAAAAAAAAACAATTATGTGTTTATCTGATACCATCGTCCCAACTAAAAATTTTGAAATTCCAAATACCTAGAGTAAATTTAAAATTTTACAAAAACTTTGAAGATGATTTAAAAAAAGTATTCACATAATTTATTTCTTATAAATAACTTCAAAAACTTTCCAATTTATCAAAACATGTACCCTGTAAATTTCACTTAGACTTGCCGTGCACTGGCAACTTGTTGACAGCAACTATTTAGTTGCTTCCAATAAAACACAAGGTATTGAATGCAGCCCGCACACGGGCAAAATTTTTAGTTGAGGTTGTTTTCTACGAACTTCTTAAAAGCAACTGAATAGTTCTTTAAACAAGTTGCACGTGCGCGGCAGGCCTTAGCTATTTTTACGGCATCACACCTAAAAAAACTTTTATGGCGAAAATGGCGTTGGAAAATTTTTATGATTCTCCATACGAAATGTATGGGGACAATTTTTCTAGGAGATAACGTTAGCTTTGTGAAAATTTCTCCTCGTACAATTTGTATGAATGTTATTTTTGCTAGCTACGATTTTTTTTGCTTTGGACATCCTGCATATGAATGCATATTAAAATTTCCCAATAAAACTAATTTCTTGAAATACGTTGGATCATCGACTGAAAACGGGTGATTTTCGTAATATTATGTGAGCTGTCAAAAACACGTTCATCGTCTCTAGAAACTCAATACAACTCGAATCGAGATTCGATCATCGACATCATGCGCTCTCAAGCATTAAGTACTATCGTCGATATAAAACAATAGTTCCAATTATATGTAAGAGTTATTGAAAGAACTTATCATTCAAACGCTTATGAATATTAAGTTTTCTTCCGTAGAAAATGATTACATTGAGTTGCATACAATAAATAACTTTTTTATATTGTACTGGCGACACTTGATATGTTATGATTAATACCAAATAGGTACTCAGACACCTATCTCGAGCGTCCGCCAATTATGTAATTGAAATGGGCGATCCTTAAAAAAAAAAACAATTCGTGCTAAAAAAACAACAACGCCAGACGCTCTTCCTCATTAACTAAATTTTAGCACGCTCAACAATTTAGCCATAAAACGATTTTAATTATTAGTGTCCTGTTTTGGCGCCATGCCAAAAACGTTTTTATTGTTATATATCCCATACGTCATATCCCCGCGAGAATCCGGCAGTATGGTATAAAAACAAAGACAATGTCCGGTTGGATGGACGAAAGCTTACAAGAACCTCTTTGTGATAGTCAAATCAGCTGGTAATTGTTTCAGCTGAAGAAAGCTAGATTCATGCGATGCCAGTTGGCCAGCAACATACAACAAACAATGAAGAAGCGTATTGTGGATTTTCAGAATTGTTTCGGAGCCCATCGCTGATGGATAGATAAATTGAAAGGGTTTTTCTGGATATCAAATTCAACCTAAATGCCGTTAGATTCGTTTACCCAATATACCATATAAAGTATTAAAACTAGAGCTGACACTGCCGGTCGATCCAAGAACCTCAAAATATAATCCACGATACAATCTAAAATATGGATATTCGAAGGATGGAAAAGAAATCTTCAAAAGAGAAGAACGAACACCTAAAAATTGAAGAGAAATTATTTGAAAGTCGCGTTCATGGGTAGTAGCCGCAGTCTATAAATTTGGTTGCTCTACTTATCCTCAAAACTTTTTTACAGTTGGTTCTATGTCTCATTAGTTATTAAATATCTACTTGATGTAAACGCGGGATTTTTCGACATGTTGATAATAATTCTCATGATTAGGAGTTTCGGGTATTTAAACATTACCACCTAATGGCGAACGTTGTTAGCGTAAAGTGATCACACTAAGCCAACCTTCAAAATAACAGTAGAAGACGATCGAAAGCTCATAGTGGTTTGTTCATCCCGTTTAAAAATCTAACAGTAGTCAGTCATTAGTGTTGTTGATATATATATTCGGTAAAAGTCTGGCATATAGACCACTAGTGAGGCCGTTCGATACTATTCCTCGCTCTCCGGTTACATTTTCGAGGCGATAATATTAATTTTGGCTTTATATTTCTTAGAACTGTAGACCGAAGAATAATTTGAGAAACATGTTCGAGAAGCACGCCATCTAAACATCATAATAATAATATATGAAATTCAGCCAGCGGTGAATATTGTGAAAGTTCGTACGTACGTTTTTACATATTATATCTCTGTACAATAATATCGAATTTAAATGCAAGCAGCTAGTTTCTTTGTTCTCATTCTTCTTTTACATAGTATATCTGTATTATTATCTGAGACGAGTTGATCGATACACAGCAACGTTGTCTTGCACGCCACTTAAGCCCCCCATTCACGATCACTCCAAATGTATATCATACATTGATTTATTTATTTATTTGTTGCCACCATAATAGGCCCAATCTGGGCACTTAGGGCCGTCAGATAGGTTTTACATTATATTTTGAACATGTATCTAGATTTTATAGATCACATATAAAAATAAACAAGAGAAAACAAAATTTATAACAATATTTACAAATTACAAACACAAGAATGTTTTGAGTCATGGCGGGTGTAAAGGGCCCAACCATGCTCTTGTCAGTCACAACAGATACATGATATTTGGTGTTAAAAGTACAGTCTTAGTCATGTCTAGTTAGTAGTTATACATATATTATTATCTTGATCAATGCTTAATGGTACAAATCGTCTCATTGAGCATATCGTCAACTGAGTAAAATGACTTATCCACATCCACGAGATACGTCTTCACCCTCCTCTCAAACGCTTCAGCCTCCAACAGTCTCACGTCGGCTGGTAGTTGGTTGTATGTTGATTGATGAGATTTTTTCAAACATTATAACAAATTCACTGCTATGATACACGTATTTTGCTATTATTAAATTTAAAACAGCAACACGTGTACTCTGGTTGAAGGATGGTGACAAAATGAGAGAAATTTGGACCAACTTAAAAACTTTGAAGATCAATTGACGTGACGACTTGGACCTCGTCTTCTCGAGTTTTACCGTTGAAGAATCCTTTTGGAGTGACAGACGAATGGCTTGACGCGTTTGAATTTTGGCCTGATGGATATCCGACTCACCCTGCCACTCCGCATCATCCATTTGGTTTTTCCCACTCGCGGTCATTTTTGGAGTGACATCGTTCCATTTGGACGGATGGAGTGATCGTTGGTGGCGAGCTTTAGACGTGTGACGTTGTCTGACCACTATATCATTATGGACATCGAGTCATATTATTGTACCTACTATAGCAAATATCGTACAAATATATAAAATATCCTTCGAGAAACTAGCAATCTGAGAATAAATTAGTTTAGCTAGTTTAGTTGCGGACAATTCTGGTTGTCTGGATTGATCAACGCATTTTAACAGGTTCATTTTCTAACATATCGACTTTGTGAGAGTGAAAACGGATAAGAATCTCGCAAAAAGCAGAGAGTGAAAACGGATAAGAATCTCGCAAAAAGCAGCAAATAGCATGCTCTGTATCACTATGGCCTGTTTGTGTGTTCGTTGTCAATTGTTTAAAACGAAACAGGCTTGGACAGTGCGTTCTCGAAAAATTTCCTCGATCTGAATTCCCTTAACAAATGAGTTTGAGAGTACAAATTGTTTTCCCTCAATTGCTCAAGTTAGATTAAGCGATTATGATTTTGCATAAAATGAGGAGTTAAAGAGCCTATTGTTGCCTGTAAATAGGAGTAATAGCCTTCGAAATAATAGGAGAAGATGGTCGTAAACCCGTAGTGGTTTGTTCCATTTAAAAATCGAACATCAGTAATGAATTATTAGAGTCAATAGTTGTTATATTATATTCTTTAAGATCTGGTCCTGAAGATCTGGTCACAAATATCTAGACATAATTAGAACGTTGTGCACCAACAAAGCCAATAGGCAATAAAGATGAGACATTAACAAAAATGGATATAGTCATATCCTGGCGCCAAATACATGACAACAGTCGCTGCCTTTAAAGTTGGTTGCTCTCTTGGTCTCATTAATTTCCAACTTTTATCAGTATATTTCTTTAATTATTAAATTTCTACTTGTTGCATACATGAGATTTTTCGACATGTTGAACATTTTGAGAATTCTCATGATTAGGAGTTTCGGAGACTTAAGCATTACCAACTAATGGCGAACGTTGTTAACGTAAAGTGATCACACTAAGCCAGCCTTCGAAATAACAGTAGAAGACGGTCGTCAGCCCGTAGTGGTTTGTTCCATTTAAAAATCAAACATCAGTAAATTATTGTTAGTCATTAATTGTTACATTCTATAAAAAATAGGAGTAAAATGTAATTTTTTGCCAATAACGTCCTTAGTATATGGTAATTGGTTAGTTCGTCAGAAGTTCCGCCGGCTATACTGACACCTTTGTATAGAAAAGTGTTATATTCTATTTAATTTTTTTTTTAACAAAAACAATCCTACTACCATTTTTATACTTACATTATTCGTTTCTAAGTAGATATTATTTGCTACGACAGTATATAACAACCAACGGTGTCGACGGTAATATATATTCTATCGATGAAATACGCCACACTTGATCAGAGGTTCTTGCATAAAAATATTGCTACGGAAAGAAATGTCAAAACGTGGAAAGGTAAAATTGGGACCCATTAGGGAGTTTTAGGGACCATATAACTGATGTATCAAACAATTAACGCCCTTTTTTATGCGTTCATCCACAGGTTTTGCTGCTGGTTCAAAATAATCCGAGATTGTTGACCTCTAAGGAACAACGAACTTCACTTACTGTGTTTATTTCTATAGATATTCCCGTACACTTTTAAATGTAGTGTTCCTAATGGATATTGCTCGCGAAGATGTCCGCTTGCTTTAACCGGATAATTAAATACGCCACCTAGTAAGCTCATGGGTAGAGGTGGGCATTATAACGAAAGCTGATAAAAATAATCGATAAAAAAAAATAACCACTCTAACGTTATTCATATTAAACCTTTATCGTTATTCGTAAGCTGTGAAAAAAAGTCTTAACAAAAATAATATCTCAAAAAAAATTTATTTACACCATCAAAATAATCGTCTAAAATATCACAATATTAGTTTCCGCCCTTAAGTAACTGACTGTTTAATATTCCACTATTATTTTGCACCTCTAGATATCCGCCTGTTAAAAGTAATCACTATTATTTTCCGCCTTTACGTTATTCGTCTGATTTCTAACGTGGCCGTTTAAAATATTCAAACTATTATTTTGCACCTCTAGATATCCGCCTGTTAAAAATAATCCACTATTATTTTCCGCCTTTACGTTATTCGTCTGATTTCTAACGTGGCCGTTTAAAATATTCAAACTATTATTTTGCGCCTTAACGTTATTCCTCTATCGTGGCGTATACTATCGCCGCCACTCTGTCGTGGCCTTGCCAACTGCACGACGTGTACAAAAGAAAGTGAGTGGGTAGTTAGGTAGCTACCTATGTGTGTGTTCCTTGATTTACGTAGGTAATATAGTATTGCCTCGGCCTAACAGTTTTGTAATGTAACCCTCCTAAGTCCATTTTTTACACAAGGTTAAAACGGTTTATTTTCAATATAAAGTACAATTTTGATGATTGAACCAACATTAACATATTATAAAAATATTTATTTTATTAATCGTATTGAATTCTTCATTCTTAGTTGTGCGGTACTGAACCAGGATTTATGAACTTTGTCCATACAACAATAATATTACAAAGTAATAAAAAATCAAAATGGAAAAATTGTACGGTAGAAAATTTTATGTAAATTAATATTGTTCATATTACATAATATAAATTATTGTTATTATTCTTTAATACTTTTTGTGCTGTGTAGATCGCGTGATTGTTTATCTTCAGGGGGTAAGTCATTATTTTTTATAACTAGGTATACCTACCTATTGTATATACGCTACGAAATAAATAAGCCTTTTAGTTTTAAGCTTTTAAAAATAACGTTTTTTGAAATTAACGAAACAGCTATAACGTTTTTGAATTTAAGCCGTTATTCCCACCTCTACTCATGGGATGCCGTGCGCTTGACTTTATCTTTATGCACGAAGCGGGAGGAGCCGTTGGGGTGTTACGACAACTCTTGCAAGAATACACCCCGTGTTTCGCATGTCGGGGTTGTTCTAGGAGCTTTCAGGCTTTTACCGGAACTCTGTGTAGTAGTTTTTTTTTTTTTCAAATTGATACAATCGATGCTTTCGAAATGCTTTATCAGGCTTTTAAGCAAAACGTCTTTTACGCTTTCCGAGTATAAAATGCATCAGGAACAATATTACTCTTAAAATGTTCTATTGTATACACAAGCTTTAAGTAGCTTACTGTGAAAGAGTCAATGAATGTATTTGTGTTCACTTTGAGTGAGCGCAGATTCATTTATAAAAAAAATCGTCTTTTGTCCAATTAGTGATGAATGAAATACTCAAAAATACCAATTTTCCCCATATTCTACCTGTTACCATTTTTTTCTCCATTGGTTTAGCGTTTTTTTTTAAATTAAACGAGAGATATTTTAAATTTGACGTACGCTAGGAGTGGAGCAAATTCGAGTTTTACTAAAAAGTTGTCAAAAATGGTGTTTAAAGTCGTTAGTATTCTATCTCAGTTTGTTTATTTTATACTTTTCTGTACAAAGGTGTCAGTATAGCCGGCGGAATTCATTTCCTGAGACAATCTCTTCCAGTCAACCTGTCCGTCTAATCTGAGACACGCCTATACCTTAGGTAGAAATTCTAAGTGAAAAAACAAAAACTCTGACCCGACCGGGAATCGAACCCGGGATTTCTTGATCTGAAGTTCAAGCCTCTACTACTAGGCTATGGAGGTCGGTACTTTGACTTTGTAAAAAAAAAACAAAGTAAGATGTTGCTACACTACCGCCCATTGATTTCATGGAAATCTCACTACGACCAAAAATGTAATATTTTTTGTATCTAATGTATGACAATTTTGGTGTTATTTGGTTACTGAATTGAGCTAAATTATAAACATACACAACGATATACGTTCTTGTTTCTTGGGTTTATTCAGTCAAATTGAGATAATAATCTCGTGACACGTCTGTCCAATATCGTCTAGACAATGTTTCCCAAACTGTGCACTTCATTTTATTTATTTTTTATCGTGGCGTTCTGAAAATTTTCGTAAGTACCTACATATATAAACTTTAGTGTTACTCAGATCATCGCAAACTTAACCAACATTGCGTCTAGATGAAGATATCTCAATCTGCACCGATGCACTGAATACTGTTCCTATATTCTAATATTTCCTTAAATATTCTTTACTTTCTACAGTTATATAAGTGTGTAGCTTTTTTGTTGTTTTTTTTTCAAATTGATATGCCGATGATAAATTGAGAGTGATGAGAGCCGAAAATATTTGGGAAACCCTGGAGTATCTTGATTTCGGAAAAAGAACAGAACAAGAGAATCAAATTAGATCTTGATTATGTACTTATAGAATATAATATCTTAATATGCATACCTTCCTATATAAAAATACATTTTTTTGTATTTTATGCGCTATCCGGGCGTTTTGGTAATCAAAAAAGCGCTATCGCTTTTTTGATTACCAAAACGAAGCTTATTTAGCCTAATAATATAAATAAAAGCTTATTTAGAAAAATATGCATGGCATCATAAAGTCCACGGTTTAAGTAACTATTTTTATTTATTAGATACACCAACAGAAAACTGAGTAACAAAAAAAAAACAAGTCATGAAGGAAAAACACAGAATTTCAGTGCCGCAATAACAGTGGGGCTAGTACGAGATTAATCGAAAGATTAATCTCGTACTAGCCCCACTGTTAATTAGCTTTCGAAAATCAAACGATCGAATCATTCGATCAACTTTGTATGGATTTGTTTTTCGATATTCGATCATCGAAAACTTATACTAGTGGTATAGGTTTCTCCCGCATTCTATTATAAGTAGGTACATAGTAAGTAAGGTGGGTACAATCAATATCATTCTACTGAGCAATAAAATAAAAATAATAAACTGCGTACTTACATAAAACACAACTTCAGTAACCTGAAAATAAATTCTGCCAAGTTTCTTTTTATCTTCATCTCAACAGTTTTATCGCATCTATATTTTTGGACTATTTTGTGCTGACCAAAATTTAGCAATGTCCATTTGAATTTAAATAATGGACTCTATATTTTTGTAATGGACTTCGTGTGAAATAATTGGGTCGAATATAATCGTTGTAAAGATAACTGTAATCTTTGTATTTTTCCAGTTTTCAGCTAAACAAGTACATAAATGTAAATAAAGTATTAACAGTGAATTCACGAGGAAATCGTCCTAGTTTTGTATTAATTAAAATATGAATTTTAATTTTAGTAGTCATTGTACAATTTTGGCGTATAATTACTATGAGATGATTTCTTTGCTCTAGTTGGTGCATCTATCATCCGGGAAGTATGCGGTAGGCGGAGGCGCGCGGCTGCCGCGGGCCATGGCCGTTGATGGTCGCGCGCCACAATGGCTGACGAGGATATCCCCAAGACTTTCCTCGAGAAGCTCCTCTTTTACACTACGGCCACCTTCATCCTGCTGGCGACCTTCAGTCTGTTCGCCTTCCTCTTTCTGGTACCGTTTGTGATAGATCCAGCCTTCACCACCATTTTTATGCAATTCGACACGAACCCGGCCACATGCGTGACAGCCGAGGCTCTTCAACGAGAAGGAGCTTCCAACTGCAGCTGGGCCTCGTGTCGGGAAGGATGCACCAAGGATATTTACGAATGTCTGCAGATCCGAGTCCACTACAAGAGAGCGCCGGGAAGTGGACCGTTGCCTCCGCCCTTGGTGAGGAACACGAGGGCCATCAGGGAGTACGACTACGGAGAGGCATCCCCGGAATCAGAATCCATGACCTACGAAGATAACGAGATCATGCACCCCATCTCGGACACTTTCGACGCTCCTCTTACCCCCGGATTGCAAGGGAACGATTCGGAATGGTTCTTCGTAAACGCCAAACTGTTCCCGAACGTGAAGGGCTGTGGCTATCCACCATTCCTCAACTGCACAATATTTTTAGGGAAATACAAGGCGATCGGAACCAACTTCTCGTGCTACTACAGCAAAGTGGATCCTGGTCTGGTCATATCCGATCTGGATATGTGGCAGAACACTCTGAACTTGGTTTACGCCACAGCTATACCCATCCCCTCATTCATCGTCTCTATAATTTACTTAACTATAGCATATTTCAAAATTTACAATGAGGACGAAGAAGCGGCGCCTTTGGAGAGGAACGCCGAAGGAATGGCCGGTGGAGGCGAGGAAGAAGGTGATACGGTGGGTGTGAACGGGATTGTGGGCAATACGGGAGGGAACACTCCTGGCAGTGATACGTTTAGAGAGGACCTGGCCTCGTTTGGCCACCAGGTGAAGGGGGACGTTGGGAGTATGGGCGGGGGTGATGTAGTTAAGCAATTGAGCAGGATGTGTAGCAGAAGTGCCTCTCAGGGGGATGATTTGGGAGACGTTGATGGCACCGCCAGTAGGTGTAGCTTGGATGTCGGCAATGTCTCCAACTCGGGTTCAATTCCAGGGTAAGTAGTCTCATTTCTGCTTTTTATAAACCATTGGCTGGGAATCTAATCCAGCGATGTTTTTGATGACGTCGTTGCACTTTACCAAAATTTGACTAGTGAATAAATTTAAGTGCACTCCAGTCTAATTTTTCTTGTACTAAAATTTACACATTAGTCAAACTTTGGATTGCGACTACTTGGGTATGTGAGAGCATAAAAATGGCAATAAAACAAACACGGCAAGCCATAAAATATGGAGGGATGTCTCTTTTTCTCCCTCGCAAGTTTATGTTTGTTCACGTTTTATTACAAAACCCCCAACCGGTGCGGTGGCGCATTTCGTTCCATTCCTCGACAGAATATGTTATTATTTGAACCAGTGTCATTGTTTGATTAATGTGACTTTATAGAAACAATGGAAAAATTATATTCTTTTAAAAATATCTTTTCTAGTCGACGAACATTTTTTGATACGCTATCGAATAATAATTATCCTAACTAAAATGTAATTTTCTCTTTCTTAAGCGTTGTTAGTGGGTCTATTGTTGTGTCGATTTTAAATGCCGTTCGTTTTGAAGATCTGATTTCTACATATCTGTAGAGTTCCTGACGGAGTCGGCTCTTAGACAAAGTCAACGATTTGATTAGGCTGTAAATTTGTTGACCACTGTTCTTCTGATGGTTTTCTTTTTAGTTACTTAGTCTAAAGCCACGGCTAGACTATGGGCCATGCTGGCCAAATAGAGGCTCTGGCCCATCATGGGCAAATAGTGTGGCCGCTCCACCAATGACCAATATCGCCAAATATTTGACATTGGCCGTTACTTGTTTACTTGTCGATCGAGTTCGCAAGTATTCACCAATATTGGAACAATGTGACAGCTGTCATGTCTTCCATGTTGTTATTTTCATAGTGTTTTGTAATTTTTTTTTTAAATTCAGATAAAATAATGAATGTTGACAATGATTTGGCATTAATTTCAGCATCCTATACATTCGGCATCTGCTTTTCTGTTATTAAATATTGGAAAACGCAAACGACAAAGACGGTGGTGGATGCTTTCTTTAAACCACTCGAGAACTAAGTATGTACACATGATTCTTGTTTTTTTTTTATCAATATCTTTAATTTTCATTTATGTTATAGTCCAAATCAACCTGTAAGAGCTAGGTAAATATATACCTATTGCAAAACAATGCACATCAGAATTGAAGATTAGAATTAGAATTGAAGGTTAGGTTTAATAAAAATATGAATGTTTTTATTATGTATATTTGTGAATTGGAAATTATATTAAAATTTTCCTTTTTGCCCATGGGGGATAAACTCTATTGAAATTCCCCACTCAGATAGGAGTATACAGTGAATAATTGGAGAGTGGAATGTAAAATTATGAATAAAAGCAAGAATTAACTAACGGATCGGTGATAGAAACATTGTATGTCAGTTTAGTCTCGTGCCACGTACTATGTAGCTGTCAGTGTTGGGCCAATAATGTAGCCAGGTGTACAAGTATATTTGCCAAATGTTGCTACTTGTCAATGTTTGGCCAGAGCCCCTATTTGGCCAGCCTGGACCAGCATGGGCCATAGTGTAGCCGTAGCTTTAACAGTGGCTAAGTTAGATTTGCGATACAACGAAGTGAACAAGTAGTACACAAAAAAATCCGATAAGAAAAGTTCGGTGTTGTATGTATCGGGAAACGAACTTAGCAGAGTTTAAAGAGATTGTAAATTTATTTATTCGAAATCACATAATAATCATGTCTGCCTACATAAGTTTTACTAATTAACATATACAATATAAATTAACATATACAAATAAATAACAAGGAAAATACTACCTCACTAGGTAAACCTGTGTCGAGGATGGCTAATATAATACAATACATAATAGAAAAAAGAATCAAAATAAAAAAAGAAGCACCCCAACATCCATATTTCAAAGGGATGTTTAAATCTTATAATTATAAGAGATAAAACAATAGAGTAGAATTGTAATATCATTTCAAAAATTCTTCAAAGAAGGTCAAGGCTTTTTGTGTCACTGCGAGCAAAATAGGTCTATTGTGACATCCTTCAATTCATTGATGGAGCGCTGCCGCTTATTGTGCCTCGTCTCCAGAGGCCTCTTGCAGAGTGACAGTGCCTCTTTCCGGCCCCTGCCCTCCAAAAGAAGTATCTTTAATCATATTTTTGATGCCCTTAAAGATACCTAACAGTATTCCCATCTCCCGGTTGCAACTTTGTTTTTGGTCATGTGACCGTATGTCCCTTTTGATGGACTGAGTATATCCACCACACCAGGTCGTCTCCAGCTACGGAAATAAAAGTGCGCCCCTACAGAGTCCCGGGTGTAGAGGTAATGCAATAAGTCACCCTCAGGTTGTCTAGTATCATGGAGCCTACGTTAGTTACTAACCCATCCGTTAGTCACGCATCCTTCGGCACGGTCCGAATGAGTCCTTGGAGTAGGGATTTTCGGGCAAAAAGGTTTACTCTTTCTGTAATTATGTGTATGGGTTGGGAGGGCTCATTCTTTTCCGTTACTTCACCTATTTGTCTTAATCTAAAAGACTTCTTGTCTTGAGTTCGATTCCAAGTCGGGTCAAATTTTTCTACGTGTTTTTCATTTATATATAACTCTACTCGGGGTTGGAATTCTGTCCCGGAATTGATCTGACCGCAGTTGGATACAAAGATATGTTCCCCGGTTTCTTCTCTTACGGGAGGTTAGTACGAGACCTTCATGTTTTATTGCGTATTCATTTGCGAAGGGATTTTGGGGTGATTCCTTCCATCTTTTTAATACAACATTGATTACCCGATAATTTAGAAAACGACGCCAGCTTAATCCTAAATAATGATATTGGTTTTCACATAACGTCCCTAGGAGGCGAATGCGACCACGGCTCGATACTGTAACAAACCAACAAAACTAACTCACATTTTAATAATTCACACCCACAGTCGACAGCGGTCACTCGTGTAACCGGCGCGGCGCGGCGTCCTTGCCGGAGGTCGATACTATCCTCGTTAACTATTCACCTGTTTTGCAAATGCCGTACAGCTGTGTGTAAGTACGGCCGAATCTCTATTATCACGGTGCCTGTAATAAGGATTTTGTGGATCTGCATAGAATAAAAAAAACAAGCTAGCAAATAAATCAACATGAAGCTCGTAAAAAGAAAATTAATTTGTTGAAGCACCTGAGTACCTACTCTGAACTGTCAAATGAATCAGCATGTCGCCAATCTTTG
Source organism: Mystacides longicornis (assembly GCA_963576905.1). NCBI lineage: Eukaryota > Metazoa > Arthropoda > Insecta > Trichoptera > Leptoceridae > Mystacides > Mystacides longicornis. The sequence goes on from OY756432.1 coordinate 9,798,173, forward strand.
CTTGATATTAAAATAATCTGTACGAATTTCGTATACCTTTTTACTACATGCTATCCATCCATTCTTGCAGAAATCATTTCTGAATTCAGCGATGCTTAGGTACCTTTTCAGAATCTGTGGTCATCAAGCTCGTTATAAAACTGGTAGTATCTTGTTACCCCGATTCCCTATCAGATCCGCTGAAATTAAGAGTCCGCCAAAAAAGTGTATGAAAAAGTAAATTTTAACTGACTGGTTCCACTTAAATAATCACAATTCCTCTTAAATATCCCGCTATTCGATAGGAGTGTGTGTCTGTTACTCCTGTTGCTGCATTATTCCTGCCGAAAACAATAATTGTAAGAGTTGAATATTTTTCCAATTAACAATATAACATGTGTTATGCTTTTGAACTATATCTAGGCTGTTGCACTTTTGCTGAAGTCCGTGGTTTTGAATCCAGGCGTTCCACTTTTTATGTCACGCTATTTCATCCTTCTCTTTTTGTAAAAAAAAAATGAAGTTTCAACTTAGATTACTTTGTTCTTAAAAAAAATAACTCTCCAGGGAGGCTTTAGCTAGTTGCTACGACAAAAAAATACTTTTCAGCAGGTAATACAACCTAGCGAAATGTTAAAAACTCTGAAATTTTGATTCGCGTGAGAACTCGTATGTGGAACTCATGTGAAATAAACAAAGGCGAGTTGTTATTAAATAGCCATTAAGCCCAACACTACCAAAGAATCCAGCCACGCGGTTAATCATTATTTCTGGCAACGATATAAACATAACAATATTAACGCTATACGATTTTTTTTTTCATTTTTCCTACCTGTCACCTTTGAATGTTAGAAAGAAAGATTGGGATTACAGTCAAACTTTTAAGGATAGGCAGTGGATCGAAAATAGTTGTTAAATATTCGATCGTTTGGGCCGAAGGTGCTTGGTGGTATTTATTCATTGTATTAGAAATGAAAAAAACGAGTCTAAATTTTGTAATACCTACCACGTTTTATTTTAATTACTAAACTAACTCCATCTGAGGAAGAAAGCAGTCGCTCTCGAAAACCGGTTAATGGTAATTCAAATAAAACGAGGCATTACAAAATTTAGACTCGTTTTTACATCTCTAACACATTGGTTGTTAACTTGAGATAGCGACCATCTTTGGGTTTTTTGGTTTTTTTTTTGGTATGTGTATTTAGGCATAGCGTTGTTCAGTACGACAGTGGAGGAATTACAGCGCAGTGTTTCAAGACTCTGCGACGAAACAGCACGCCTCGGCCTTCGAGTCAATGCCAGTAAGACGGAGCTCATGGCGAATAATGCCTGCCCCGATAAACAGCTACCGATAACCATCGATGGTCACCAGGTCTCCCGGGTGGATAAATTTAAGTACCTGGGAGCAACCATTACCACCTCTGGTGACCTCGGGGCTGAGCTCCCGATACGTATCGGTATGGCGAGTGGCGCCTTTAACAACATGACCAAGATTTGGAAAGCGTCGGCGTTTAGTGTCGAGACGAAATGTAAACTGTTTGATGCGTGTGTGTTGCCCATTCTCTTGTATGGGTGTGAGTCCTGGCACCTGACTAAGGCCCAGGCACAAAAAGTCTCAGCCTTTGAGATAAAGTGCCTAAGGAGAATTCTGGGCGTAAGATGGTACCACCGCATCACGAACGACGCTATACGCCGGCGCACCCAGCGTGAGCCCATCACCTCCACCATTGTGGGGAGGAGATGGACTTGGCTGGGACATGTGTTAAGGATGCCGAATGACAGTTGGCCGAGGAGAGCGCTGTTCTTCCTCCCATCAGGGTCCCGAAGACGAGGAAGACCCTCTCACACTGTGTTCCGCTCCTTCGAAGCAGAGCTGAGGGACATGGACATGGTGTGGGAGGAGGTCATAAACATTGCGCAAGATCGAGCGCAATGGAGAGCTCTTGTTGCCTAAAATAAAAAAAATAAAAAATAAAAAAAATACGCTCTTATCTTGATTGACAATCATAAAATGGCGGATTGGTATTCACAAAACAAGATATCTAGTAGATATCTTAAAAATTCGTTATGTTTGAAATATCAGTATGAAATTGATCCAGTTCAAGATAGGATTAAGATTAGATTCCGATAGTTTTGTGAATACGACTGCTTGCGATCGTGTCTTAATCTTATCGTTAAGTGATTTTTAAAAGCGATTTATTACGAGAATACCCCTACTGAACATTACTTTGAACTTTGATGGGTACTTACTTTATTTCACATCATTTTCTGAATTATTTTTTTCTGGGTATACATACACGTAAGAAGCTAAACAATAAAATATGGTTGGATGTGATTGATTGCTAATTTAAAAAAAAAAGCTATAGAGGGAAACAGGTAAAATTTTGGGAGTACCCAAAAAACGTTTTAAAAAACTTGAATACTTAAAAAGAAAGCAGCTTATATAAATTTTGAGTAGCCACAATATGTTCGAAATGGTCTCTTCTATATAACATACTAGTTTGTCTAACTTTTTACTAAACACCCCGAATATTATTTTCCATCACTAAGGTATTGAGTTTGAATCTACGGCAAATACTCCTCAGTAGAGTGGTCCAACGGGATAAATTTTGTTTTTGTATTCTCTCTTCTCTCTATTGTTTTGTATTTTACTCTCATCACATGAACGCAATGTGGTAATTCACATCACGCAGGATCCTTTATAAAATCTTTACTTGACGAATGCTATATGGCCCTTTACACCATGCATGATCTGATTTCTCTCTTTTACACTTTTATATAACTTCTATGGATTATGTTCTGAGACCCTATGTAGGTACGTGCTTGTTTTGCTTTGTTACATTTCATTATTGTTATTGTTGTTTGCATTTTGCTATATTTTTGTGTTGTTGACTATTCCGAGTGCCCGTAAGGGCCTATGGAAATATTTTAATAAAATTAAAAATATTTGAATAAAAAAAAAAGAATACCTATTATTAAGGTTTCAGAAATATTATGATAGTGTTCACATTCGAATCATTTCGTTCCTTATATCCATTTCAGGCATAGCCTTTTAATCTATTTTGGAAGCTTACATAAGTGTATGAATTATGGCGGTTAGACAAGTATGGAAATTATACCACACAAACTAATTTTCTATCTGATGACAACGAGTGTATGGAACCATCCAGGATAAAGAGCCATCTAGCGGAATACGACGAATACATCTCGTATTTTATCAACAATGTAGATTCATCACCGTCTGTACCAAGTCAACTAACTTAGGATATTTCACACCAGAGGGAGAACACATCACCTATTTGGAAAAGATTATCTTGCGTGAATAACCCAACTATAAAAGCTTTTTAATATACAATTTTATCACTCTTTCCTTCAGAACCCACTACCAGTGCATAACATTGTAATTAGTTTTAAGTTAAAATATATTTTTTTTCTGTGATACTTTATTTGAATTCACTAATATAGTGCTTGTGTTTTTTGTAATATAAAATCGAGTTTCATTTCGGTAGTTAGTGGAATTCCTTATTAACTGTTTAATCTAGTTCATAAAGAAATAGTGAAAGTAAGTTGGTGAGTACTCCAGATATTCTTAATCTTGCCAAAACTCATAAGAGAGTTTCTCATCTTCTGATAAAGACCATTTTTCCCCAATATCATTTGACCTTGAGAAAAGAAATCAGTACTCCTTCTTCATCTCAGCCCCATCTCATCTTATGGATCAGATTCAACAAATCTGAATGCCATAAATTGGTGACCCTACGACGTTCGAACACCCTTCTATCAATTACCATAATAAATTGCTTCAATTATCTACTTAATCCATCATTTTCTAATAATCTCCAACAATCCATTAACATTCTCAAACAAAATTTTCTCAACAATCTTAACAAAATTGTCACATGTACACTTTCGTCCACTAATCCATCTCGAATATTTAACACCCTATACATTCATTCCAAATTATCTCTTTCACAAAGCCATCTAAATAACATTGTCCCACAATTCAAGATTTTCATATCACATACTACATTCAAAATTAAGCGCGTCTCTCACAATTTTCGATTCGGCGCAACTTCACTACACTGCGAGTACAAATGTCAAAATAGCATCACAAACCGCTTTGTTCGCGTTAAATAGTTTCAAATTTTCGACAAAATATATGAATTTATAGTGTAAAATCAATGTGCAACGGGTTCTGAAGGGAAGAGGCATCCGATAACGATTTCAGGCAAGTAGATTCTTGCGCAAATACCATTGTAAACGGTATTTAGTGCAATTTTTATATCAGTAACAAAGAAACTTGTCGGATTATTTTTTTTGAGAGCCTTTCTTTAATTTTTTACTTTTTAATTGTAATAAGATTTAATTTAAACAACTTAATAATTCCTAAAAAGGAATAGGGATAGACGTTCGAGTAATCGAAATTAATTTAAGAAAAAATTATTGGTAACATTTGCCGACAACATATTGTAGGTTAGAAAATTTTCACTGTGTAATGTCACATATGTTTTCATGAAACTTCTTTACTTTTTGAAAAACATTACAACTTATTTTCATATTGGTTTGTAATATTACAACAGCAATCAAAGAACAATTTAATATTTTTCATAATTTATGCCCGATTGTAAAACAAGCTGAACTTAAAATTTTTTTGAGAAATCTTGAACAAAACTTAACTTTACATTGTCTGATTGCAGATATATTTTAATTTGAATTGTATAACGAGCTCGTGGAAGCACAAGGTAACCCTTTAAATATTTATGTAAACCAAGAGCGAAGTGAATACACTGCAGATCCCAATCGATTTTCATTATTTTTTAACATTTCACTTGAACATCGAATATACCCATATCTCACAAATTTTCATACTTTAACACAATGGCTACATCCAAAGACTCCACAAAGGAAATACCACTCCAAGACATTTCCGAATCATCCCCCTCATACAACACCGATGCTAATAACATAAACGTTACTTTTACAGAACGAGTCTCAGTGAAAATACCACCGATTTCAAATACAAAGATCGAATCATGGTTCAGACAAGTCGAAAGACAGTTCAAACTGGCGGGTATAAAAACGGACGAGTCCAAATGCAATTACATAGTGGCAAACATAGACTCAGATACATTTGACAGACTTCCCGACGCCGCAATAGAAGGTAACAACTATGATTTCCTTAAACAAACAATGATAGCCAGATTAGGTATACCACCTGAGGAACGTAGAGCTAGACTATTCAAAGGTATAGAGCTAGGAGATAAGACACCCAGTAGATTGCTACACGAAATTGAAAGATTAGCTGCAGGGTTAGAGCTGTCAGATAGCAACATCAAACACTTGTGGGTCCAACAGCTTCCACCACAAGTGCAGGGACACATAATAAAGAATGATAGCGACTTAGAAACTTTAGCCAACATAGCAGATTGCCTAATAGGGGTGTATCAACGAAACGAGGTAGCCGGAATCGAACAAAATCAGTCAGCTCCCAGTACCATAGATGCAACAATTTCGAAAATCCTAGACGAAAAATTACATGTAATTATAAACTCAATAGATAACAGAAAACAACACTCAAGTAAATTCAACAGCAAACCCAAATACTACTCCAATACCAAACGATTCGAACATCGAAATGATTATACGAAAAACACTCCCAACACCCACAATCAGCCGAATTCTAGCCATAATCATTTTTCAAACTACAATCGAAACAATTACCGCGAAAATCAAAACCATTTTAAGGCAGATAGACACACTAACCCACATAGACAAGAGAACAACCTACAACGATCCGATTACTGTTTTTATCACAATAGCTTCGGCGGCAAAGCACGCAAGTGTATCGCACCATGCTCCTACAAACCTATCCAATACCAAAAAAACTAGGTTGTCGACTCGTCACAGAGACACACGAGTCGACCAACCACAAACGTCTCTTTGTAACTGACCGAGACCACTGTAAATCATTCCTTATTGATTCAGGGTCGGAGATTAGCATAATCCCCAGGTCATTCCACAAACGCGCAGCCAGTAAGAACAATCTTAAACTGTATGCAGCGAATGAGACCGAGATACGAACTTTCGGTATAACCAACTTAACCCTAAATTTAGGATTTTCACAAAAATTAAACTTTAACTTCATTAGTTTGTGTGGTATAATTTCCATACTTGTCTAACCGCCATAGAATCTTCTTCTTCTTCTTTATGATTGAACATTTTGAGAAATCGAACGCTCCGGTAGGGAACAAACCAGCGTCAACAGCTGATCTTGACAAAAAGCAATCGAATAAAGCGGTAAAATAATGAATTAATTAGGTTCACCCCCGCATAAACCTCGGCTCAACTTACGAAGCATTGGCAATAAAGTTACCCAGCAACCGTGTGGCTTTGGTTCAAATAATTGAAATGTTGTATAAATTTTAGATAGGGGTAGTCGGAGGTTTGTCTGTTTCCGGTTCTCCATCCTTCATCGTTTCAAAAAGCAACCCCTTGCAAATAATTTAAGCTTCGTCATTTCCTGTCTCTTCTACTAGAAGTCAGTGCGGGTTTGTTGGTTTGCGGGCATAAGCTCGAAACTCTCATTTCCAACAAATGTTTCGCAAATCATCGTCAAGTCATTACCATCGTAGTTGAGCTTAAAAAGCTCTTCATTGTTTCTGAAATTAACAGAAAATGTCCCGCAACTCTGCTTTCACTATGGCTTTTCGGAAGAGTTTTTTATTCGTTGGATTTCGGTCCATTTTCTAAAAGTTTTGAGCCAGAACCTCTGCAGTGAATCCACAACTTACATCAATTTTGATCCTCATGAGGCGAAGATTACTTATTTGGTATAACGAAAGATGTACTTCAACGAAGATTGTCTCATTTTAGATAATGCTGGATAATAATTTCCTATTTATTCCAGACTTTTGCAATTAGTCAGGGTATGCAGAAATGGTGAAGCCATATTACGAATATTCTTTTGCTCTTTTAGATAAAAATGTGCTTTGTCTCAAGTTGGTATTGTTGTTACTCGATTAGTTTTTTAAGCATTATCTTCTCTATGATGTTGAGAATCACCTCCACAAAAATATCACGGAACTTTTCTTCCTTGTATAGGTTATTAATTCGATAATTAATTTATAACAAAATTAAGTGATATTAGCAAAGTTTGTTTTATTAAAATATACATTCTAAAAATATTAATTCTTCTTATTTATTTGGTATTCTTCTGTATTTTTTCTATCCTTTTCATTTGCTTTATTTTTTTTTCCTGAGATTCTGTTATACTCGGGGCATCTTCTTGAGATGATGAGATCCAGATCTCTTTCCTTTATTTTGGGGTCATCCTGGTCGGCGATGCCTATTTGGATGCTAATTCTGATATGGTACCTTTACGTTATTGTGTTCATCCATTCCACATGCTAGTGTCAACATCTTTGATCTAACCGTATCTTTATGTTTCTTATTCGATCACGCAGAGTTTTACCAGCACGGTGTGTTCGAATTTCCATTGTGGATAACAGGCTAATAGCCTGCTCTTTGTTTTGATAGTGTCAGTCCTCGATTCAATGTCATACTTGAAGTTGTGCATGAAAAATTTACGTTTCTCTCAGTAACTTCTTTACTTCACAATTTCTTGAAATCAACAACTCTCCGTTTTTTCTAATCTCGTATCTAACCGTCAATTTTAAGTGTGAAAAAAATAAGCCCTAAAACATGTTCACGGATTATGTTAATCCAATTTTTTGAAAACGATTCCGTAATAATTCTTCATGGTGTCAAAAGTCCTTGGATTTAGCTGCCGAAAATCTTGGCCCGATGCCAACTACGTGACCTCACGTTTCCACGGCTGTGTCAAATAAATATATGAGACTTAATGAGAGATTTAAGTGTAGAAGTTAGATGATGTAAGCAGTTTAACTAACACTGTATTTGAATGTGTTTGTTGAAATCGTCACCAATTTATGGAGGAGTAAATCTTTCAGTTAAATACATACTCCATTTACGACTTTCTTTGAAGCATTCGTACGGTACAATCTCGACACAATCAAATCAAAATCGAGGCAAGGCAAAATTTTGGGTGCGAGAGTCTAAAAATTGGCAAAAAAACTTCACAAGATTAGATTTGGGCTACCCAAAGCAAAGAGTGTACATTAAATATGCAAGCTTTAATGAGCTTCTTCTAATATTTTCTTTGTCAGCCGTCTTTCGACTGCAGGATGTAAGACTTTTTTTTGTTGTACTCAAACAGTTTCTTCCCGCGACCGGGATCACGTCGTCGGCTCATCTTTTTGGGTTCTCCCTATTGGGGTCTAGTTCTCATAGGTTGGTTGCCATTTAACAATTCTGGGTGCCCATCACACATTTCACTGTTTCCCCACATGTCAAATCCATTGCCATTCTTGTTTTGCGATTCCGTTTATTATAACTGCAAGTCTCGTTCGGCGTATGATCTCTCCATTCCTTACTATGTATATATCTTTTGCCTAAAATTTGTCACTCCATAGACCTTTTTGTGCATTTGGTTTGTGTACCGAATTGGCTGTTAGTGACACTAGTATTAACTCACTCAGCCACTGGGGATAACAACAACTGCTTTGCGGTTGAAAATATTTTGGCAAATTAAAATATAAAATAAGTCATATTGCAAAGTTATTTTTATTTCAAACTCATTATAATGGAAAAATATCACAAAGTTGAACAAAAAACATTTAGTGTGTTGTAATTTTTCACAGATGGCGTTGTGTTCAGTAAATCCGTTCCATACTAACTTTAATATTTATCCATTTATCGAATTTTTATTTGTTATTCTGTTATCCGGAGCGGAGAAGAATCCAATAATTCAAGCCTCATTATAGATTTACATTTGTAAATATCTTCAAACAAATACAATTTAATGAGAATTTTTCAATCTAACAAGTGTGATATTGCAACAGTTTGAAAGGTAGGTATTAATTAAAATTTACTGTTCCATATGTGCTAAAGGTTGTTCGTTGATATAATATGTATTCGTGATATGGGGGAACATGTGTGGAATGTTTTGGACTTATTTCGAGTTTTATTTGACACGAGAGGTTGAAAAAGGCTATTAATATACCGGCGACCTTCCTCGCAAAACAAATGCTATCGACTCTGAAAAACAAATGAGAATAATAATTATTATTATCGCTCTGGCGGGAATGGTTTTTTGCGGGTCAGACTTTATTTTATTTTTTTATCGCTTCCATAGAAGTCGTAATATCAAAAACGAATTATTAAATTATGCTTAGGTAGGTAGGTACCCGTTCCATATTTAATTGAAATTCTTTTTTAATCATTGTGGAAGCGGTCGATATGCTGAAATCTTACGGCGGGTTTGACAGTCAAATTCAGATTCCTTGTCACTTATATTAAGCTAGAGCATGTCCTCGTAAATTTTGTACGAGTTTTTTTTACCGTTGCGCTTTCAATTTGAATCATAGAATTGAAAATTATGGGGTGCATTTCTGTATCTCCCTCTAAACTTGTTTGACTTAACGTTAACTGTCTTAACGTTGAGATAAGCTTTGAAGTTTATTTTATGAGATGAATTTTGTGAATTGTTGGTTAGGTAGGCGGTATAAGAAACATTCCGCAGAGTTGGGGCTCAAAAAAATACCTATTTTGTTAGCCGGCGTATTTTCCCATCCCAACCAATAGTACCTACCCTTCTAAATTGATTTTTTCTATCTACTTATATTATTTTAGGAAAGGTTTGAATGAACATAAAAGAGTTACATAATTGAGGAAATTTTGAGACAATTTACCAAAACACCAATTTGTTACAAAAAAAAACACTCCGCACTTTTTGTCATCAAAAATACAGCGGCAAATAGGTACTTATGTTTAAAAAATATATTATAATGTCAGTAAAAGTTTAGTTACAATATTAAATATCCTCGTAGTGGTAAAATTACCTCTTTGTGACTAGAGATGCGCATTATAACGCTGGCTGATAAATATTTATATTAGATACATAATAATAACGCCTCTAACGTTATTATTAGAGGCGTTATTTTATTCATATTAAACGATATTTATTTGTAAATATTAGTTTTAACAAAAATAATAGTTACGCGAACATTAAGCAAAAATTATAGCGTATACCCCTTATTTACATGACAGTTAATATTAAGCTCGCCATGATTTTACTCAATGACCATACCTTTCCGGATACCCAATTTTGGATATTACCTTTTTAGGATAATAATTGTAACTTTCCAGATCTTTAATTTGGGTTTGTGAAATAAAAAAGCTTACAGCTTTTAAAAATAACGTTATTTACGATTAATGAAACCGCTATAACGTTTTTGAATTTAAGCTATTATTCCCATCTCTAGTTGTAACCAATCCTAGAACTGGTTTGCAGCAAAGTTCTCCCATATGCTCCTTATCCAAAGCAATAATTATTGATTTCATCGTTAGGTGAGGTTTATACCTTCAGAGTTTAACGTTTTTTATATTGAAAAAAACCTTTACAAATCCGCTTCTTTGTTGTTACATTAGACTGCTTAACTTAGCTAATAATTTCCAGGTGAAAGTAAACACGGTCCACCATCCCCTGAAATGATGATGGTGTTGATGGTTATATACCTTAGGTAGCTACCTGGACAAAGGTCCGTGAGCTGTCGTCTGTAAACAGGGGGGACGGAAAAGGGTTAAAATGGCGAGACGATGCGGTTAACATGTCGTGAGGTATATATTATTACGTACCTGTCTGTTTTCTCGTATGTTTATACGGTGGTATGTTATACTTAGGTTAAACCTTTGATAAATTATACGATGATTATTGGTTTTTACGCTTGAAAAATAAAAGCGATACTATGAAAAAAATATGTTAGACTAAATATAACACGGTTGAAAATTCAACTCCCTTAATTTGCCATCTTGAGGTATAGAGAGGCAAAAAGACCTTGCCGTCGCGTTCAACACGTTCTTTCGAAAAATATTTGTAACTAGCTGACCTGCGCGTCGAACTTTGACCTAAGCCAGAATCAAAAAATTATTTTGACTAATTATGTATTAATTAGATATTGTTGAGTCGGAAACGGAATGAAGTTCGACGGTTCATTAGTTTGTAATAAAAATTATTTCTTTGCGTGACTTTTTAAAAAAATCCAAGAGATGGCGGTGCAGTAGGAAATAAGTCGCTTGTGATACATGGTACGTTATTGTACATATTGTTGAAAGAACAGGTTCCATTCAAATCAAATTTTACCTAATTATTATGGTAAGATATAAAAAAGCCTGACATTACACAATATGAAATATTACGTTGTTTTAGTGTTCAAAATGTTGCTTTTAATCAGGAATGATATGTAGTTTCGGTTTACTCTTGCACGTTCCTATACAGATAATATGTCGACATAGGCATACGGATAGGCTAGTTCGTCTATGGCCGGCGTTAATAAAGTATTCTTAAGAAAGCTTTCAAATCAGAGGTTCAGTTCAATTTGAAAGAGAATACGGAATTCGAATGCACAATTTATGTGAAAAATATTTTAAATTTCTGACCCGACCCGGAATATTCGCTATGTCACCGTCCAGATATTAGACAAAAGCACCAACTAACCAACAACTCGATTTTGACATTTTACTTGAATTTGATTTGTAAATGATAACGATATGTTCAAAATTGCGTAAGCAAATTTAGCAACCAAATAAAATTAATCTTGACGCACCCAAATGGAGCACAAATGGATTTTTGACAAAAAACAAAGCTCGTGTTGTCGTGTGGTGAAAGAAGAAGATGGTCGGCACCACGGAGAACGAATCGACAACCTCCATAACGACAGTCGGAGATTTAAATTTCCTTACATTAGACAACTATCTAGGCCACCATGTATCTGAAGACTTTATTATTACATGACTTTTTGAGATTTTAGATTAACATTCATAACTTTATTCCGTACATACGAAGGCAATTGAACGGAAGGTTCCATTATAATTCGGAATGATGGGAAGGCATCAGACCGTCTGAAAGGGGTTGTAGGCTGTATTTTCTGAAATAATTTCGCAGTCTACACGAACTTAATCGATCGTCTCGGCAATAATGGGTATTTTTATGTAACAACTTCTCATACGATACGTAGGTAGACAATCAAGCCAATTTATACGTTTTCTCTGTTTGCTTTTTCTGATAGAGTCAAGGTCCTTGAGTATTTTTCTCTTACCTACATAAAATACAGTCCATCGTTTATTTCCACCTGCTAACAATAATAATAGAATGTTGATAAACTTCAGAAGTCTGAGTGAATTTTCAGATAACTCCTGGATACTATATATATAAAAGTTTTTATTTTTACCATCAAACGTGTCCGGTGAAGAGTAGGCAGAGAGAACCTCCACACTTTTGTATCCATTTTCTATCCACTCTTCTTTGGTTTCTCATGCAACCTCTCTTATTTCTCTTACTTCTGACCTGGCCTTCCTCGAGGACGGAATCGATGTGTTTGATCTACGTCATTCTGGGTTGGCCACGCTTTCTTACAACTTTCCTGAAAGGTGTAAGAAACTTTAAGCTGAAAGCTTTATGGATTGTTTTTGTCATTCTGTTTGCATCCATTTTTTTTCCACAAACCCAAACCATCTCAACTTATTGATTGATTATATTTATTCTTTTTCGCAACACAAACTTTCATACCATATTCCTTCCTACTATTCTCATTACTTTCCTTAATCCTACAGAGTTTTTCCACATTTCCACAACTATCCAATAAGACCACGTTTACAATTCATATCCAGGTGCCATCTATCTTCTATTGTATTATATCGTTTTCGCAAATCGTGTGTACCTATTATAAAATTTATTTTGTTGCAATGAGAGCATTAGAGCACAAGAACAAAGTCAGGGTTAGACTAGTCAAATTTATGTTAGTATTCTATTAGAATATTAGGGAGTTATTGAGCTGAATCCTCGGTAAACATTTCGTCAATGGAATAGAAGCCATTGCAAACAAGATACTTTTTTTACCTCTCTCTTAAAGCATATAAATTCAAGTGATTTGAGGTAGAGCGGAAGGTTGTTGAAAAGTCTCACACTCATGCAGACAAAGCTTTTAGATATTTTTGTCAATCTGTGGCCAGGAGGACGAATCAGTTCTTTTGCTCTGATTCGTGCTATTAGCATAAAGAAGGGTTAAAAGAAATTGCCCCCCTTCGTTGCCTTCCACATCTCACCTTCTCTTGGACCTCGCATTATTTCTCTTACTCTCGAATATCTTGGTCTATCTTTGAGAGTCTCAAAACTTTACTATACTCTTGAATATTTTAATTTCTGAAATTCTCAGATCTATACCCGATCCCGTACGTCATGATGGATCTGAAACAAGTTTTGTAGACTTTCGTTTCGATACTAGTTCTCATATCAAAGGTTCCTTCAAAAAGAGTTTTGGAAACACCCTGAGACTTCAGCAGCCTTGTAAATTTGACCCAATATCTTACAGCCTATTTCATAAAAAGCTTCAAAAGAACACTTTGGTTAAAGTTCCTTTGAAAATTTAAAGACTCCTTTAAGCTGACGCGTTTCATAAAAAAAATATTCCAACTAAAATTTGAAATGTCAAAAAAATATTTTAAAGTTGCTAGCAGTTGGTAGTGTTACCATGGAAATCTATGGAAAACATAGGTTGTTTACTAATATTTTCGCGAAATTTCAATTGATCTGTCAATTTCATTTCTCAATAGAGCATCAAAGTGCCGTTTTTTTGTGTTAATTTATTATTATGGTTTATGAATTAGTAAATTAAATCTGTTAATAATATTCCTCTAGTTTTCCCATGTTTTCCACTATACTTTAATCATTTTTGTCTACAGTGTCACCGCATACAAATGTTCATCTTTCTGACAGAGAAAGCGCCACGAAATTTTCTATGAACTCCGGTGGTAAAAATTTGAACTACCTAAAGTCGACTTTAACTAAAAATAATAATCAATAACGGTACTTTAGCTAAACTTTATCGGTACTTTTAAATGTCGTTTTGTTGTTATGAAACCCGTTATTTTTTAAAAGGAGTTTAAAGTCTCCTTTATTTTTTATGAAACCGGCCGTTAGTCGGCAGATTGGTACAGACACGACTTCATTCCAGGGTATTTAAATTTGGTGACCTGTCCCACAGACATGGGACTGAGAAAACACCATCCTTTTCTTCATAATATAAATAGGTACACATAAAATAAAAAGCTCGATTATTTTTATTGAAGAACCCAGACATGACCCACCTACGTATATAATAAAGTGCCATTACGTTTTGACAGTTACAAGTGTTGCCATGTAAGATAAATATAAAAATAGCTGAGTCGGAGGATGCGTGAATGGAAAATAAAACAAGTAACGTTGCGAGGTCCTCTGGGAGTCCGTCTACGCATAAAGATGAGTCTGGGGTGTTTTATGTCTTGCCCGGGAAGATTGCTAGCGGTGGAAGATGAACTGAATGAATGAGAATTTTACATTACGGACGTATTGGGGAATATAAAAACGGCACTCGAGAAGGTGGAAAAAATCGTATAAAGGTCCAATCTCATTAAAACGAATACTGAATTTAGAAAATTCCCAAAATAACGAGTTTTCAAATATTTTTCCTATGAAAAAAATTACCGTTGAATCTGATGGATCGAGTTTTATGTTTTTTCTCACTTTTTCTATATTTTTTAAATTTTGTTATCCTTTTTTTTAAGCCTTCATTCGTTTGCGAGTTTTATAGCTATGTATCTACTATAACTTTATGCGTTTTTTTTGGGTTTAAATTGAATACTCGGCATACAGCATTTTTTTTAAAACATTCTTTGACATTCAGTACCCTTTTTCTCTTCCACATCGCCCCCCCCCCTCCCCACCTCCCCACTGCTGAGTGAGACCATGTTTTATTTTCTATTTTTTTTGCTTGTCATATGAAAATACACACTTCTTAAAAAATGTGCATGGCATTAAATTGGCTCAATAGGTACTTGCTTAGTGTCTTGTCTTCGTTTTTTTGACTATTTTATAATATCTATTTAAAAAAGCATTTTATGCCTGTTAATTGATTTAATAAAATAATCATACCTCGACCTCGGTAGCCTAATTGTCCTGGCGTGGACTTCATGTCCCGGATTCGATTCCCAGTCGGGTCAGAGTTTTTCTATGGGTTTTTTTCACTTGAAATTTCTGTCTCAGATTGGACGGGGCCGGTTAACTGGAAAAAATTGCCTGACACCTTTGTATAGAAAAGTGTTATATTATTATAATACCTACTAAATTCTTATTTATGTATAATAATCTGTTAATTTTTTTTTGATGACTCACTAGATCCACATGGTTCCCACATAGTCCAGATTTACGATAATTTTTTTAGCTAGGTAAATGTTGTGGATGACATCACTAGGTTTACTTAGGACAATACAATAATAATTAATGTCCTGTCTAATTATCTATTGAGATTTTTTATGTTTAATTTATTTATTCGGTATAATGTAATTTATTTATTCGGTATAATGTAATAATAAAATTAATTCCAATTATAATATTATTAATATCATTTTATCAAAGAATATAACGTACACATTCGTTTATTTCATACACACACCTGTTCACCACCTGCGTCCAGCGCTTCGCTATGATTCACCAATTAATTATTTACAATGATGATTTTATATGTATGAACTATCTCTATATTATGTTGGTTATATGAATACATTAATAATTCCGATTGTCATTATTACAAAACAGTAGATCCTCGAATAACGTACTTTCGTAATTAGTTTCAGCATCTTGTACTTTATAAGCCGGACAACCATTTTTCCTCGCATGATTTTAATTACTTTACTTTATCGTTGTAGTGTTGTGAATGTGACACCACAAAGCCCCGTTAAGCATCTCATCCTGGGCTAGATCCTGGACGTCATTCCTATCCCAGCCGAAGTCCTGAAGGTCTCCATTATACCCTTCTTGTTGGTGAGACTCGGTCTGCCACGGTCTTCTTGTACCTCCTGGTGTGTAAATACTAGGCTTCCATAGTCTATGGACTCGGAGATTTTTCTACATTCTACGGGAGATTGTTCCAGCAACGAGAACCTTGAAATGCGAAAGAGTTCGCCGGGGAAAGGATGCACTGGTTGTAAGATCTCAGAGACAAACCGTATTACGTAACCAGGTATAAAAAACACGCTTTTTTATATATCAAGAGAAAGATGGTAAGTAAAGATCTCTGTAAACATCAGTTAGTAAATGGATTTCACGCCTTTCTTGTAGCCTTGGTAATTTACCATTCGTAAAAATATATAACATTATTTAAATTTGATTGAATACATAATTATTGTTTGAAAATAGATATACCTATTTGGAACGATTTGCTCTTTATGATTGCCAGTGAAATTGTACAAACTCGTTTCGACTTTAAAAAGTTTCGACTCACAAGTGAATGTCGTGAAAATGAAACTTGTCCTTTTTGCGAGATTTCACTTAAATATATTTTTCGCTATCCTAATTGCTGGTTATGAGTGGTCGCACTGTAGTCCGTACAAACAAGGATATAAAACACAGGAATCTTGATGTTCCTGTCATAGGTGCATCTATCTTGTAAAGAAACTTTATTTTATGCAGTGATTGATTGTTATTGAGTTTCTGCATACCTTTACTTAATAATATTTTGTCTGTGTGATCCGTCGTCATAATACATAGGTATTTACCCACGACCCACACTGACATCACACACTGTAATAAGCAACAAAAAGTCATCACGTTCTAACTAACTCTTTCAGTAAAGATGAATTTTTGATGTGACATAGTTCTAAGTTAGCTATACTATGTTCTTAGAAGAGAATAATCATTTAATCAAATATACGAATTTGAATTTTCAGTGGGCATCTTGTTTACTGCGGTATCCAAGCTACGATAATTGACACTAAACGTCAAGATTACCCCGTTTCTTTTCCGCTTTCATTATTTTACTGCCGGCAGTAAAAGAGAAAATATAGAACGCATTATTTGTCTAAAAGAATACTGCGTTCGTAGTGTTACAGACACTTTTCTTTTGTAGGAAAACAAGGTATTCCATTAATACTGCAGCAAAACCGGAGAGTTGTCAAAATATTACATTTATTTTATTTATTTTACAGAATAGTAATTGCCCATTCCCACTTATCGTGTGTTTTGTCTGATTAATTTCCGGGTCCTCCGGCAGCAGAATTTTTTTATGGCCCGGGAAAGTGTGAACAGCTCCATACAAAATGTTCCTCCACCAGAGCACCCGATTAATAATCGGACGCGACGCTTACTAAGCCTTAGGGCTTGTGGTGTGTTGTGGCGCGTCAGAAGCATATTATAATATATTACAACACACCACAAAACAGTGGTGTGTTTCTACCATTAGAATATTACACAATAAGCTTCACAATTATCGCCTTCGCGTTGATGATGTAGGTACAAAATATATTATCATTTATTTCATAATTTTATACGCTTAAAACGTTAATTCGCGCTTTTATTCTAACCAATTCGAGCATACGTAACACTGATTTAACCGTGAAATTTCCTATATGACCTTCCGAAAACGGTATTATTGTATTTCCTTTGTGTAAGGCGTAATTTACCGGTACTAAATTTACCAGTTAAACAATTATGGAAACATTGCAAACTAGCTGATACCCGTCTTGCTTTACGTTGTTGATTAGGAGTCAAGTCACAGATTATAGAATTTTGTTTGCAGAATCCGGACTTATGTATCATTTTTTTTGTTTGCTCAACATTTTTCATTACATTTAAGTTTGGGTTATTGATTAAATATTAAAAAAATCTTTTTACAAATATTTATTTAAAATATTTGCATTCGATTACATAATACATCAGCAAATTTCTTGAAAACGACTTTTGTATAATTTATCACTTTATCGTAATTTCAAATCACTTTCAAAAGTTAATGTCAATATGAAAAATAACACTTGAATGTCACCTATTTCACTTGCTCAGTGGTTGAACTGTTGAATGTTTTGGTTGAATGCACCGAAGGTTGATTTTCTTCCAGAAATTTGGTGAAACGTCGAGGAGTTTTGCTGCGTGACCTTCTCTTCCTTGTATTGGTGAACATAGGATCCTTGCCCCACGTTTTGTTGTTTGTTGGCAAACTGACCGTTGTCCCCCGCGAAGCCTGCAGATGATATCCCGTGTCCAGAAATTTGATGCTGGACCGATGTTTTGTGTTGGGTAAAATTTTGCTGAACGTATTGGTGGACAAAAGCTTGCGCTGCGTTCTGATAGAAGTTGCTGTTATAATTGTTGATGGACGGTAGTGTTGGAGAGACGTTGCTATTGGCATTGAAGCTATTGCCAACATTGCTACTTCCACTGTTACTGTTGCCAATATTACTACTTCCACTGTTGCTATAGCCAAAATTGCTAGTATCGGTGTTGCTATTACCAAAATTGCTAGTACCGATGTTGCTATTACCAAAATTGCTAGTACCGATGTTGCTAGTTCCAATGTTGCCACTTCCAGTATTACTATTGAAGCTATTAGTATTCTCGTTTATGTTGCTCGGGGTTGAAATTTGATTAAGATCACCAATCGCTCCTCCTATAAATCTGTTGAAAGTGTGCCTCAGTTTAATCGTGATGATCATAGGTCCTGTAATGCTTCTTCCTCTGCAAATCGTATTTCCGTTCAGTTCGATAGCTGTTATTGTCGGAACCTCGTCTACCTGAGGGAACAGAAGCTTGTAGTTCAAAACTCCCGTCTGCATAAACGAGGATACGTCTTCCATTTTGATTTCACCGACGTAATTCGAAGGCAGCTGTTTCGAAACCTCCATGCAGACTGTCAGGTTTATAGTCGAAAGGCTATTGTCGTTCGGCAGCGTCCATGTGATGGTGCCGTGGTAGTTGTTTCTGCCGTCGGATTGGTAGCTGAAGACCCTCGGGCAGGGAGATGACGGTGGACCTTGAGACAAAACTGATTGCAGACATGATAATATTACAACTATTATTAACAGTAAACTAATTTCCTTTTGCGGCATTTTTATATTTAAACTAATTTATCAGTCTAGGATCTCACAAAGCAAACAGCAGAACTTTGATTATAGCTTATATCACAAAACATTACCACTCCAATTTCAACAATAAAATAATAACCGTCACTTTAAGTCAATAATTGAATATTTTCATTTTATAGTCGAGATTTTGCGAACCGTCAATACAAGAACATGACCGCACCAGAAGACGAGCTTGAATAGATAATGTCCATTTTCATACTGAGTTTGTATTATCATAATAAACAGCCTTATAAGATATGATAATACGTGTAATTGGACGAGTTTGTAGAATACTAGTGGATGTCCTGTAGGCTTTCCGCGTATACAACGCTTTTTAAAAGTATTTTTCAACGCAATAATTCCTTTACCCTTGCAACTTTCGCTTCAATATTCATTGTCGTTTAATTCAAATTTCCATTTTTTTTTTCTGAAACTGACTTTGTTTCAAGTTTGGATGATGTGACGAGAGATTTCGAAATGTTTGCACTCATAAAGACATAAGATGTTTCTCTATTTTTTTTACCCATGACGCCGTATCCGTAATGTGATAGACAAAGAGAACTAATCTCCACACTTTTCATTACAGTCATACACACTTCCTTTGTTTCTTTAAGCGACATATCGTTTCTCATTATATATTCTCAACTTTTTTCTACAACAGTTTTTGACGACTTTTCTCGCAGTTAATCTATTCGTTCTCATCCATTCAAAATGGCCAAGATTACAACGTTTTGACAGTAGTCAGCATTTTTCTCTCAATTGTCTCATTGAGCACGCGATCCCTCTGCGAGATACGGGTCATGCTACGGTACAGTCAAGAGTTCAAAAGCCTTAAATTTTGGTTCTCGGTTAACACTTAAGTCCGCCATTCACAATCACTCAAATTGATCCCATTCACTATCACTCCAAATGGAAGTCATCAATAGTGACAGATGTGGACCTTGAATATTTTTTTCAATCATTATAACGAAATTTCACTACGTCAATACATTATTTTGCTTATATTTATTACATTTTAAACAGCAACATGTGTAGGTATCCCTGATTGATAAGGTGATGAATAAGAATATTAGAAAGGAATGTGGAGTGAATGTTAGCGTAGTGACTAGAATGAATGTTAATAAATTAAGGTGGTTTGGGTATGTAGAGAGAATGAACGAGGAGAGATCTGAAAAATGGGTGCACGCAGACGAGGCCGACCTCGATTGACATGGTCCGACTATATCGGTTCAGTCTTAGAGGAGGGCCAAGTCAGGAGCAAAAGGAATAGAAGATGATGTATGCGGAATGTTATGCGTTTGGAAGAAGCGAAAGAGGCGTGTTTGGATAGGAAAGAATGGAAATCCGTACTCTCTGCCTACCCCCTTCGGGAAACGGCGTGATGGATAAAAAAAAATGTGTACCCTGATGGAAGGATGATGATAAAATGAGACGAAGTTTTTAACACTGACAATCAAGTGGCGTGACGAGTTTGTCCACTCGAGTTTCCCCATTGAAGATCCGTTTGGAATGATGGACGAATGTTTTAACCTAATTTAATTTCGCACCTTATCACTCCACATCATCCATTTGGTTTTCCCCACTCGCGGTCATTTTTTGGAGTGACATCGCTCCATTTGGACGGATGGAGTGATCATGAATTATTTTTAGGCCTTTGAGGGTCCAACCCTCCATTCTATATAGCAGCACGGGCAGAACATAAACTTTAACTTTTCCCCTTCTGTTTACAAGTTCAATAAATAGGATTATACGAAATACACAACTCTTGGATTATATAACAGAATGGTCAAGCTATGAGGAGTTTCTCAGAAAATGTCTCGGTCTGAATAATTGGTTTTCCGCATTGTGGTTTAGATAAAGCCCATTATTCAAGTATACATTAAGGAGTCATCGAGCACCAGCAGTCCTCCTTGCTAGACGATGTTATGCCCGGCTTATGGCCGTCCTCGAAACGCTAATGCATGGGCACAATGCAAAGAGATCCTCTCTAAGAGCTAATCTCGATAAAATTGCCAATAATAATTGAATATATTATTATACGCGCTCAGTAAAAATAATTATGCTGATTTCGTTTTTTTTTTAATTCTTGATCTCATTATGGATATTGCGTCTTCGTCGAAGTAGAAAAATTAAAATTAAATAAGTATCACGCAGTCAAAATCTTTTTATATTTTTCAGTAAAATTTCGAGCGGAAATGATCTAAATGGCAATCTTTTCATAACGCTTAAGGTGTTTATGTGAATGTGACATGAGTTTCTGTGCATGATTTAAGTACCTAACATCGGTTAACTTATTTTAACTAAAACATTAATTGCTTTGTAAATTCGTATGACTTTGCGATGCAATTAACGTGAATTCTGAAATTCATTGAAACTCGACAAACAACAGACCGATTCAATATCAAAACCTCGCACAACGAAACAAAATAATTATTGCTCAAGAGTTTGTTGTTAACACAGGGAAACATCAGTTACCCAGCCATACCACTCGGACTACAAGCCCCGAATTCAACGCGAATCGATTTTGTACTGGAAACTACATAAATTATTGAAAAATATTTATGTTTGTGTATAATAAATAAATAAAAAAATAAATAAAATTATCGCGTTATATTCGGGCCAATACGGAAATATTTTCTTTGAAATTTGTGATATTTTCTTTTTCTGGTCAGTAAATTATCTGTTCTCTGGTCAGAAAAAGTTATTCGAGGTCGAATTTTCATAGAAGTATGTATTTATTTCATTCAATTTTATTTAACTTTGAGTAGAAGGGGAGGGGGGGGGGGGCAAAGGTGAATTATTATTGCAACACCCATTGATGTAAACGTGCGATAAACCCTCATTTCGTTGGATATAAGTAAAATCACGAGAGAATTAAGATGGTGTTGCAGAAAACCAGTGTGTGTAACAGGTTGAGCCGCTGATGACAGAGGCGACAGCGGGATCCTTGACATTAACTCCACCTGAACGGGCCGGTCGCAGATCAAACACGTTTTCTAGGACATCTGGCTCAAACATCGTCACTCACACACAAGATATTTATTAGGTATCATATTGTACTTGCGCATGTAGAATGATTATTTGCAGAACGAGTTGATTGTAGATTTCATTATGCTAAGAAAATAAATATAATATAGGTAGGTACGTTATGGCAGAAACTGGGAATCATTAAAAAAAAACTTCTTTACATTATCAAAATAACATAGTATAATATTTTGGAATTTTAAAAAAAAACATAAAAAATGAAGAGAGCTCATAAAGAACGACGGGTTGGACATTACTCTACTTTGAGGTTTTACGACATAGACTTGAGTTCTAAAAAATCAATGGGATTTTTTTTAGCATTATTGCCCGCATACATGACGTAAATATTTCCGTGAAATATAAAACGGTTTGTAACGTATGCTCATACCAAATCACGATATTTTTAACCACGAAAATTTCGGAAATTATTGTCCGTAATGTTTCCTTGAAAATATTTATAGAAAAAAAGTTTAGATGGAATAAAAATTACGTTTATTCTTTGGTATTTTATATTTTGAAAAAATAATTCGTTTGTCATTCAAATTTTCACTACAAGTTTTCGTAAACAGACATTTATGTACCTAATGCTAGAAACACACTATAGTATCGGGTTGGCAAGCATTAGGTATCGGTTTCAGGTATTTACATTATTGTGGAGCGTCCTGTTGTGGATCTTTACTATAAAACTGGTTTTTTTCTGGCGCGCCACAACACAATAGTGTGTTTCTAACCTGACATGGTAACAGTTTATATCTTCTTATTCTAATAATTACCTACACGGTTTTCGGTTGCGTTTAATCGTGAAGTCTTAATAAATATCTCTTGTCGCTACTAACTTTGTTCGGAGCGCACTGAAGTAACGAAATGTACTCGTAATTACTCAAAAAGCGTTTTGACAAAAGCCGCGTTCGCTGTTCTCGTTCTGAATGGGTTTCCTGTAAAACGTTAAGTTTCTTTGACGAATTCGCTCTTTGTCCCTTTTCGTACATGCATACATACAATAAGGTTCCTGTTTTACCGCCTCTGAGAGTGAACTTTGCACAGTGCACTACACGCCGGAAGGCACCGAGTAGCTGCGCCTCCCGCCAACCCACACTCCCGGAGCCTTCAGGGGAGGTGGGTTCCTCATTGTTTGCTTTGAAATAATAATTTAATAGCTTTTAGTTTGTATGCATACAAAATTATTGAATGCACAATATAGTTCCACTATTACCCATTCTTGGACGGACACCCTTTGTGGCGTATTTCAATATTACTAGTGGTCGACCAGTGCTCGAAATTCGACCATAACTAATTTAGATTATAAGTTTGAAGATTATTAAGATTAAACTGAGCGAGCGCTTTTTCACAATTTTCTTTCAAAAATAATGACATGGATAGGTCAAATTTGAAATGTTTATATGTTGAAAGTTTTTTCTATGGTATTTGATATGTACAAAAAATTGTTAAAAATAAAATAAAATCTATTCTCAATTTGACCACAGATCTGTGTCAAATAAATCGAAGTGTGTACGAGTATAAAATACATAACATTACACTAGTGTGGTACTGTTTTATTTTTTTATTGATTTAATCTATTTTGTATGCATAATTTAAAAAAATATATTAGCATTCGCCACTCCTTCTCTATATAAACCATAAGTGTGCGAAATTCATACTCCTCCGTCCGCTCAATTTCCGTAAAAATAGTCACAAAATTTTTTCCTTCGCACATGTTATTTACAAGGCACAATTTATAGATTTCTGAATATTTTCATAACTAAGAGGTTTAAAGATTTAATATTATATATTCAGAAAGAAAAAGGAATCGTTTTTAGTACATAACAACTACCTGCATCAAACATGAGTTCCAGTGCTGTAACATGTGTTGAAAATCAATTTCTGAATTAAAATATTTTATTTTTAAGTAAATTTGACCAATCATGAAAAAATCGATAGGTTCTTATGAGCTAGCGTTAGCAAAGTAACGGTACTTAGGTTTTCTATAATATTTATAAGTTTCCTTTAATAATATTTCACATGGTTAATGACATTGACATCAATGGAAAATATCTAAAAGTAGAAATTTGAACTCTACGACGAATGTGTGGAGGAATCTCTAGTACTCTGAAAGGAATGGGAATAATAGGAAGGTATATGGTATGGACGTTAAGTGTTGTTACAAATATGAAAGTTGATAAGTTGAGATGGTCTGGGTGTGTGGAATACTGCAAATACTGCAAATTCAAATACTGCAAATAGTATAACCAAGAGAATTTATAAGGCTGAAAGGAAATGGACGAATGGAGAATGCCGTGGATCGAACACATCGATTCCGTCCTCAAGGAAGTGCAGGTCAAAAGTAAGATAAATATGAGAGGTTATAATTATGTCGGCGAAAGAAACGAATAACGTATGCTTGGATAAAATATAGTGGAGGTCCGTTCTCTCTGCCTGCCAAGCAATACAAAAATCTAGCCTCCAAGATTGTGCCGCATTCTATCTTCTATCTTATTATTTTGTCATGTTTGACGAGAGATTACTGTTATTATTATATATGCTGGTCGATAGTGAGACGATATCCTGTACCACAGTCACCATGGTTTGAAGCAAACAGCGATTAAAGCAAAAGCAGACTGGGTTAATATTATAATTATTGGTTCAACGTCAAGTTATGGTTTGTCCCTTTTAACCGGTAAACCGGCTGGTTCTCTATAACCTGTTTACGATCAACGACTTTTTCAAGTTTTACTCAACAACACAATTTCTATTTACCTTACAACCAGAGTTTCAAAACACTGGCACGCAGATTATTGATAGAATTTCTTGCAAGCTTTCAGAAATAATTTTTCAACATTCTGTTTTCTTCTACTTCTTCAAGTGCCCTGTCGGGTCTCCCCAACGTTGGCGATCACTTCGGCGAACCTTTCTCTATCCTGCGCCGTCTGGAACAGCTCCTCCACACTTCGGATGCCGGTCCAGTCTCTAATGTTGCGCAGCCATGATGTCTGTCTCCGGCCAGGTCCTCGGCGTCCCTCAGTTTTGCCCTTTAATATCAGGTGCAGAAGATGATATTTTTCCCCTCGCAGTACATGGCCCAAGTATGAGATCTTGCGAACCTTGATAGTTGTCAGCAACTCTCTGTCTACTCCAGCTCGCCTTAGGACTTCGGCATTTGTTATCATGTCTGTCCAGGGTATTTTGAACATCCTGCGATAGATCCACATTTCGAATGCCTCCAGTCTGTTCATGGCATTGACATTTAACGTCCATGTTTCCCACCCGTACAATAGAACAGACCACACATAGCACTTGACCATTCTTTGTCGGAGTTTCAGGTTTATATTATGATTGCAGAATAGGGTTCTCATTTTGTTAAATGCAGCTCTTGCTGCCTCTATTCTACACCTAATTTCCACCTCCGGATCAAGGCTCTGTGTAAGCATACTGCCGAGGTACCTGAACTGTTCTACTCTCTCGACATTTCGTCCCCTCAGTTGTATCACCGTGCCAGCATAATCCTGTCGCCCGAACGTCATCCACTTAGTTTTGCTGACATTGATTGTAAGGCCCAACTCCTCACCGGACTCATCAACAAGGTTTAGAAGGTCTTGAAATCGCTAACACTGTCGGCCAGCAGGACAGTATCGTCCGCATACCTTATGTTTTATTCAAACATAATATCTTGAACGTATTTTTTGTAAATTTGAAATCAATATTCATAGTAAGGACTACAGGAAGACGTCTGTCGGGAAAGCTTGTATATAAATAAAAATACTTTAATGTATGTAAATCTCGTAAATAGCTGGAATCGTGATATACCTACAAATTGACAGGAAAAAACTTTCATTTAAAAATTACCGACGAATCCGAGGCAGCTTCGAATAATGTTACAAAATTTTTTAAAAATTATTATTTTATAGTTTTGTAACGTAATAATCGAGCTATTTTTAACATAACATCTCTTGAAAAAAAATAAAGTTATACAATCGTAGCTAACTTCGTTCTGCCTCAGAAACCGAAATTATTGTTGTGTTAACTTTTTATAAATCATAATCTACTGCGATAATCGAAAACAGTATACAACGCCGTATTCATATTATTATTATCAGAGATTAGTGTAGTATGTAAATCTTTAGAAATATTTTTAATTGCCTTCAACAGATGTCGGTAAACGGAACGGAACTTAACACAACAATTTTTTACTCTACGATGGGTGGAAGTTCGCGGATCAGCTAGATATTCTTGAGAAAACAATATCGTCTCAATCTCTTTGTCGGTATTTCTTGTATCTACACTGACTTGTATTTGTATATACATATCCATGAACTTGTTTGGAATATCTCGGTATCTTTAGATTTTCTCGGCATGTTTAGTTCTCTAGACAGTCGAGTTAGCTTAGCGCAAAGCCACCAAACCGACACGAAATGCCAATAATGCATCACCGCTTATCCTTTGCTACAACGTTGAGGACGAGTATTATTGCATTTCTCTTGCGTTTAGTCTTTAGTATATTTTATTTATTTATTTATTGTCTACGCAACCAGCGGTTGCTTTTACAAACAATTTTGACATTAAAAAAAGATACATTAATAGGTGATGCCAAGATGCAAACACCAAAAGAAAATAAACTAAACACAAACAAGAGACACAAAACAAACAGTTACAAATTCATAAACATATGGAAATTAAATGAATACAGTATTGTAACATGGGGCCAAAGAAAACATCACAACTTCATAGAAAACACAAAGTGCCTAGTTGCTCTGATCTTTTAACATTTTTTTGAAATGGTACAAACTTGTAGCAAATATAATATCTATTTCGCCGAGGTCGTTGCCCCCCCTAAGAATCCTCTGCATGGGCGCAAAGAAGGAATAGTTGGTGGTATGATTCGCAAGTCTGAACGTCTGCACATTGCGGGTATCCCTATATAGTGGGCACCCGAAGCTCCACCATTGATAAGAGTCGAGACGAGTCAATTTGGCCGCCGATCAGTTTATGCAAAAAAAAATAAATCGGTTTTTTACGCCTCTCAGATAACAACATGAGACCATATTCCTCGCGAAGTTGATTATAATCAATGTCAACAATTGGTATACCCATATATTATTGTAATGAAACACATTTAAGCAATAGCAAAATTCAAACAGAATGATTTTTTTATTGCAACTTGTGTCATATGCTAGTGCACATTTGCATATTTTACAAATATGCGAATTGCATATTTCGATGAGGTAGTTAGTAGTCCAGTGGTATTGATCGGCGGCATTCGTACGCATAGCGTATTGGAGGTCGTGGTTCGAATCCCTGCAGAGCCAACCATTTTCACGACACAGCCCTTTGGTTAGTGTGAAAGATGTCAAAAGTGTATTTGTGTTCACTTCGAGTGAGCAAAGATTCATTAAAAAAAATTCGAAGTGGTTGCTAGACTAGCGGTTAAGCTGGCTTTCGTACTGTTTCGTATCGGAGTTCGTGGGTTCGATCCCAGGTGCCGATGATCTGCCTCTTTCACGACACAAGCTTTAAGTAGCTTACTGCGAAAGAGTCAAAGAGTGTATTTGTGTTCACTTTGAGTGAGCACAGATTCATTTTATTAAAAAAAAATCTTCGAATATGCATATTTTGATATAGGTACTTTTAAGAATTAAAACTGTGTATGTAGGTGTCAAGTACCTACTTAGTTAATAATTATCGAAAGCAGCTAATATATACCTAGCATTAATAAACATATATGTAACTACTCTTCAGATATTTCTGTAGCTTAGTGGTAAAGGCTCCGACTTCAGATCAAGAGGTCCCGGGTTCGATTCCCGGTCGGGTCAGAAATTTTCAATGTGTTTTTTCACTTGAAATTTCTACTCGGGGTTGGAATCCTGTCTCAGATTGGACGGGACCGGTTGACTGGTAGAGAATGCTTCAAGCATAAAGTTCCGGCGCCTATACTGACACATATGTATAGATGAGTGTTATTTATTATTTTTGAATGCATAGAGAACCCTGGAGCTTACTACCGATGAAAATACAAAAAAAAAACATCAAGTTAGTGTTGATGCCAAAAAATATTGGCAAAACTCAATGACCATGAATCGTTATTTGAATTGTAATCGCCAATTTGTCTTTCAAATTTGTGGTACTTTTTATAAATTTTATGTTCCATATTTTGGCGCTTTATGAGCTTTTTATTGCATAGTATAAGCTTTAATAATGCATATTTGCATGCGTATTTCAACCACTTCAAGCCGGAAACAATTCGAGCATAAATTCATAAATTATGTAAAATATAAAGTTTACTGACAAATTTATTTAATTTTATCTACGAAACTAAAAATTTATGAGAAATCATACATTATTTAGTTTAGATTATATTCCATCCGAAAAAATACACATTCATCAACTTTTAAATTCTACTCTCAATGAAATATATTATGTAGGTAAGTTGAAATATTGAACATGTCGAGAATTCTCATGATTCGGAGTTTCAGAGACTAAAATATTACCACCTAATGGCGAACGTAAAGTGATCACACTAATGGGTTGTTTTCCTAAGAATGCGACGTATCAGAGAACGGCGTCAGTAGAACGTTGTTTATTTCGTTACCGTAGTTACAAAAAACTGTCGTTATTTTCAAAAACGGCCGCCGTCTTGTCAGTGTCAGATGATTCGTGAACGCTTTCATTGATATTCATTTTATTTTCATTGTTGGGCTGCACAAATGGGCTCCAACTGCATCTGGAGAAGTGAAGTTGACGAAATTTTAATAGATTTCGTAGAAGTACGTAATCATGAAGCTATTTATAATGTTAAAAATAAAGATTACAGAAAAACGCAAATGTAGAACGGTTGGTGGCGTCAATCAGGGGAAATGATAAATAAAACAGGTTAGTATACAAATCTTAATTATAAGTTTTTATTGTCATCTAATGTCATGTTAAAAATATGATATAACCAAACTTAAATAGATAGGTGGAAGTGGGGCAGATCAATACACATTCTTTTAAGTACCTGAAGGTTTCTAAAAGCTCTACCTATTGCATCTTATATCTTCTATGTCATCTTGTCCTGTTCTATTCACTGGATTTATTTCATTACAATACCTACACACTGCCTGATTTAGTAAAGAATATAATAGAAAAATATATATTTCTAAAAAAAAATACAAGCAATGGAATATTTATACAAAAAATCAGGTTTAGGCATAACTTAACAAGAAAAAAAATTTAAATAGATATTATAAAATTAATAAAAAATGTGTGTTTCAGGTATGTTGGGCCTATTAATAAATCTATGGAGCTCAAACCTCAGAAAAAAATATCAGACATTTTACACCTGTAAAAACTGAGAAACAACAATAATTATTAATATTTAGGCACTTAATTATTTTTTATTATATTGATTATTAAATTATAATACATATTTTTCTAATGAATTGTTTTACTTTCCAATGTTCTCTCAATCAATGGCATCAATGCCATCTAACGAAAAACAAATATAAGCTTCTCAACTAAGGAATGAAGCGAGGTACTTTCGTAAAAATGTATTAGTTGGTAATTCCTTATTATTCAGCTCGCCCACCATGAAAGTTGGAGATTTTAAATTTTATTATTTCGTATGGCTTCTGCCACCAACGGGTGGCAACGTCAGAAGATGGAGAAGTATGATATCTGCTACATACAGGAGACACGCACCCTACAGAGCAACATCTATGCTTTCAAGCCATTCAAGAGCATCGGGGGTGGCATTGTGGATATCTGCGTATGGTCCAGGGAATGCTCTCAAAGGGCAATGCTTAAAGGATTGCACCGGTTCTTCGCAATCACAGGCTGGGGAGTCCCGCATGTGCCATCTGTGGAGCATTTGGACACATCGTCCGTGTTCTAATGCTCCACAGATGGGACAAGTGATGTTTTATATGGCCAAGCACATAGTCGAACAGCATAGGAGTGAGGCGAAAGTACTGCCTAAATTTTTCTTCATTACATTGAAGGTGGCGGCGGATTAAAATTTCAAAAGCACCTTCTGTGCTTCTTAGGAAAACAACCCATAATGGGTTGTTTTCCTAAGAATGCGACGTATCAGAGAACGGCGTCAGTAGAACGTTGTTTATTTCGTTGCCGTAGTTACAAAAAACTGTCGTTATTTTCAAAAACGGCCGCCGTCTTGTCAATGTCAGATGATTCGTGAACGCTTTCATTGATATTCATTTTATTTTCATTGTTGGGCTGCACAAATGGGCTCCAACTGCATCTGGAGAAGTGAAGTTGACGAAATTTTAATAGATTTCGTAGAAGTACGTAATCATGAAGCTATTTATAATGTTAAAAATAAAGATTACAGAAAAACGCAAATGTAGAACGGTTGGTGGCGTCAATCAGGGGAAATGATAAATAAAACAGGTTAGTATACAAATCTTAATTATAAGTTTTTATTGTCATCTAATGTCATGTTAAAAATATGATATAACCAAACTTAAATAGATAGGTGGAAGTGGGGCAGATCAATACACATTCTTTTAAGTACCTGAAGGTTTCTAAAAGCTCTACCTATTGCATCTTATATCTTCTATGTCATCTTGTCCTGTTCTATTCACTGGATTTATTTCATTACAATACCTACACACTGCCTGATTTAGTAAAGAATATAATAGAAAAATATATATTTCTAAAAAAAAATACAAGCAATGGAATATTTATACAAAAAATCAGGTTTAGGCATAACTTAACAAGCAATAATAAAAAATAAAATAAAAATATGAAGCATTCAGGAAAAAAAATTTAAAAAGATATTATAAAATTAATAAAAAATGTGTGTTTCAGGTATGTTGGGCCTATTAATAAATCTATGGAGCTCAAACCTCAGAAAAAAATATCGGACATTTTACACCTGTAAAACCTGAGAAACAACAATAATTATTAATATTTAGGCACTTAAATATTTTTTATTATATTGATTATAAAATTATAATACATATTTTTCTAATGAATTGTTTTACTTTCCAATGTTCTCTCAATCAATGCCATCTAACGAAAAACAAATATAAGCTTCTCAACTAAGGAATGAAGCGAGGTACTTTCTTAAAAATGTATTAGTTGGTAATTCCTTATTATTTAGCTCGCCCACCATGAAATTTGGAGATTTTAAATTTTATTATTTCGTATGGCTTCTGCCACCAACGGGTGGCAACGTCAGAAGATGGAGAAGTATGATATCTGCTATATACCTACAGGAGACACGCACCCTACAGAGCAACATCTACGCTTTCGAGCCATTCAAGAGCATCGGGGGTGGCATTGTGGATATCTGTGTATGGTCCAGGGAATGCTCTCAAAGGGAATGCTTAAAGGATTGCACCGGTTCTTCGCTATCACAGGCTGGGGAGTCCCGCATGTGCCATCTGTGGAGCATTTGGACACATCGTCCGTGTTCTAATGCTCCACAGATGGGACAAGTGATGTTTTATATGGTCAAGAACATAGTCGAACAGCATAGGAGTGAGGCGAAAGTACTGCCTAAATTTTTCTTCATTACATTGAAGGTGGCGGCGGACTAAAATTTCAAAAGCACCTTCTGTGCTTCTAGATTTATACAACTTGTCTTCTCCCATACGATATTCACCCTCCTCTGATGCCTGGTCATCCTCCAAACAAATAACTAACGCCAAATCAATATCGTTCATTTTCACAATCTGACTTTCTGACACAACACTCAAATTGACGTTTGTTATTAAAAAAAAACGGAGAGAACAATACGGTCGCACATTACGGTGACTTTCCAAATGTCACCGTAATGTGTGCCCGTAGAAAGCTGCCGTATTGTACGGCCGCTCCCTAGGAACCCAACGCATAAGCCAGCCTTCGAAATAACTATAGAAGACGGTCGTAAGTCCGTCGTGGTTTGTTCCATTTAAAAATCGAACTATCAGTAATGCATTGTTGGAGTCATTAGTTGTTAAAAATTGTAGTTTTCTTTGAAATAAGCTTTTCTTAAGCCCTTTTCATAAGTCAGTAACTGAAATATGTTTCGTTCCTCTAAAGTAGAGTTGAGGATTCGTAAATGGTGTGGGAGGAGGTCATTCGTTTACGTAAGATCAGTCGCAGTGGAGAACTACTGTTGCTTCCATCCATATGGCATATATGAGGTTACAAGAGAGTTATTGATTTGATTAAACCGGTGACAATTATTGCATCCATTGGAAATATGAAGAATTGGGAGGCAAGGGGACTCTTCTCAAATATGTCAGTGCTGTACCTATATTCTAAGTTTTACCGGAAGGTAGAAACGGAAGTAATGTGAGTATTACACGATACATTTTGTATGGAATAGGTACGTTTACAGCGCCTCCACAAGGATATTTTTAGAAACAAAAGCGATTCTCGCATTCGATGCGTAGGTATTCACGTTCTCCATACAAAATGTATTGTGTTACTCACTTTACATATTACTTCCGTGAATACCTTCCGATAAAACTTAGAATACGGGCACTGTTCAATCCATAAGACTTGTATACTACCTACTACTTGCAACGTTAAGAATAATTTACGTTATAATAAAAAATAAAATAATACAAAACGAAAATCCTCATAACTATTTTCGTAATCTAGAAACTGCGTTTATTTTTATTTAAATTTTATTAAAATAGCTCTGTGTTTATTTACTTTTCTTTTTTTTGTATTGGACTGGATTACATACGCTTACATAATAATAATGTATATCATAATAATGTTCGCGATACATAGCAATGCCGCATATCTGGAACAAGCATAATATTCGATATTAGCAAGATTCTTGGCGCCGATAAATTCGGTTACGCATTTCGTCGGCATGTTTCTGTCGTGCTTTGGCCTGATAACTACATATTTGCCGGAAAAAATGACTATTTTTCTACTACTTACTTCCATACATAATGTATGGAGAACTCCAACATTTTATCTGAAATGGTTTCATGCGAATACAACATTTTCTGGCTGAAATTCTTAACCTCATTACGCCTGACAATTATTTATATTTTTTTTCGTCTCTATATTTTTAGTGGTGGTAAATAAAAAAATGCGTTTTGCAGGAAAGGTTCTTATGAAAGAAGAGAAATGTTACGCGGTATGGCCGTGAATACGAGAAGCAAAAACTTTGTGACCATTTTACGAAAATTGCGCGGACGGATGAGTATGAAATTTCGCACACTTATCCTATACTAATATGTAAAGAGGAAAGATTTGATTGTTTGTTTGTTTGCATTGAATAGGCTCCGAAACTACTGAACCGATTGGAAAAATTCTTTCACTTTTGGGAAGCTACTCTATCCCCGGATAACATAGGCTATATATTATTATATTTTTAAAAAAATCAAGGATCCTTGCTATAAACTCCAATAAACTGACCCAAGGTGTAATTAAAAATATCTATTATATTCTTTACGACATTGCGTGCGCTGCTAAAAATATTAATGATGAATAAAATAATGTACTACGATTTTTCATAACACATAATTTTTTATAAAAAATGTCGCGACAGCATATGTCTAACTATTATAGTTATGCCACAATAAGTGGTGTCACTGGGGTACGAGCCGGACGGATGGGGACCATTAGAATGCTACATTATTCCAGATTAACATAGCCTATAGAATATTTGATAAAGTTGGGGATCTATAAAGATCATAAGAAAACTGAATAATTTTTATTTTTAAATACCTATCTACCCGTGCGAAGCTGGGGCAGACCGCTAGTAATATAGACAGGGAGTGGCGAATGCTAAATTAGACATTCAACATTTGTAGCATGTATTTTTGTTATGAAGCTTCACCCGTCTCATAGTACGGAATATTATTTTTAAATTTCAGATATTGCTATGCATACCTA
Organism: Mystacides longicornis; assembly: GCA_963576905.1. NCBI lineage: Eukaryota > Metazoa > Arthropoda > Insecta > Trichoptera > Leptoceridae > Mystacides > Mystacides longicornis. Next base: position 9,832,016 of record OY756432.1, read on the forward strand.
CCCCTATACTAACAGCAGTGGCGTGCGGTGGTTTTATTTTTTCAAAAAATTGGGCAAGCCGACACAAAAAAAAAGAAGAAGAAGAATTTCACCGAAAAAAAAACGTCACTTGTTCCGCATTTTTATCCATGAATCATCAATGGAGGTACAATGTAGGTAGCTATCTACTGTTAAATTTTATTTTTTATTTAATAAAAAAAAAAATTTTTTTTTTTTTTAGAAAATACCTAAATAAAATTTAACAGTAGATAACTACCTACAAACATTGATGATTCATGAATAAAAAAGCGGGACAAGCGAAAAAATTTTTTGGAAAAATTCTTCTTCTTCTTTTTTATTACTGTTATATCTATTTGTCTAATATTTATCTTGAACACTGCCTCACTGACTGATGTCATTAACGCTGTAGTTCCTGCGTTTCCCAGAAGATCGCAACTAAAGACAAATTTTGTTCTAGTAATATGGCTGACAGTAACATATTATTATGACTGGTGGCTGAGCACTTTTTTAAAGGTCTTGATGTGGAGAAAAATAATTTTTCGGGTCATTTAAAGACTCATATGCGAAGTCAGCCATAAGAAAGCATAGTTTACCAAATCAGGAAACTTTTACGCACAGCGCGACTTCTAGCGAAGAAAAGCCTTACTAATGCAATGTGTGCAATAAAAAGTTTGCGGACTCGAGTAATTTAAAGAGTCACATGCGAACTCATAGCTGAGAAAAGCCATACGAATGCTATGATTGCAATAAAAAGTTTAATCAATCAAGTAATTAATCACTCTCATGATAAAAGCCATTTGAATGCACACTTTGTTATAAAAAGTTAAAGATTTTGTTGAATTTTCATAAAAAGTTCTATTATCAAGTGCTTTAAAGTCTCACATATGAATTCGGCCATAAGAAAGCAAATGTTTGCATGAAAAAGTTTACCAAATCCGGAATCTTTTACGCACAGCCGGACTTCAAAGCGAAGAAAAGCCTTACTAATGCAATGTGTGGAATAAAAAGTTTGCGGACTCAAGTAATTTAAATTATCACATGCGAACTCATAGCGGGGAAAAGCCATTCGAATGCAATACTTGCAATAAAAAGTTTAATCAATTAAATAATAACTCATGATAAAAGCCATTTGAATGCACACTTTGTTATGAAAAGTTAAAGATGTTTTTTGAGTTTTCATGAAGAGTTCAATTATGAATCAAGTGATTTAAAGTCTCACATATGAATTCAGCTATAAGAAAGCAAAATTTGCAAGAAAAGGCCATGGGCGCACTTAAAAAACTAGTATTCTGAGATTAATTAAAGGTTTACTGTTAAACATTCTGAGATTATTCATATAAAAACATATTGCGAAATCAAACATACCTTGACGTCAGTAATATTCTTGATAATGACTGGACACAGAAAACATGATTAAATCATGATCAGGTTAAACAGAAACTGTATTATTTTATTAAAAACACAACTTTTGATGTTTTTTTTTAACCTTTCATTGATAAACTTTCTAAGGCCGGCTGCCTTAAAAGGCCAACAGGTTTTGAATCGTCGAGACACTAAATTACCTAAGTATAAAGTTCACATTAAATGACAAAAAAACTATATTATAAATTTAAAACCGATATAATAAACAATGACCCTTTACCTTCAGTTTAAAAACACCGTGTTAAAATACATTTTGACAGTTTATATTACCGATTAAATTGCCATAATACAAAAATAAAATAAATCGAAATAATGTGAATATACTGTTGTTATAGTAACCGATAAAATATGTATGTGTTAATCTGCTCCGTGATACATTCATTGTTTATTATTAAAAAAGCAAATAACAGGATATTTTGTATGCAATCCTCATTAATTTCTAAATTATATAAAGTAATTCCATTTCGTGATTTTGTTGTAGAGTTGGCAACTCTTAATAATCCCGGATTAAATTTCCTTTGGAAAAGATGAACCCGTGGTGGGCCTATTGAAATTGACGGCGGTGTCGACAAAATCAAAGGGAAGGGATCGGCCTGCAAAATGCTAGTGCGAAAGAGACGCACTGAGCCTTGACCAAGGAGTGCTTCAGGAACGTCAGAGGAGATGAAAGCAGTACTTTCTCGTTATTTTTGGTCCATAGAATATAAAAATACTGTTATACCATGGCAACCAGGGGTCATGTGAGAATATTTTTTTGACGTCCATCAAAAGTTTTTTTGATTTTTCGTCAGAGTTATAGTAATCTTTGAAATGTTTTTATTTTTATATTCCTCTCGAAAATTCTAGGGTAAGCCAGGATTATTGGCTTGTACCAGCCGCTCGCCACTGACTAACAGGTATGCATCTATATATAATTTGGTTTCTGTTGAACGCGAGTGTAAGCACGTAGTCCACAGGTGCTGTTGCCAAATGTTAATATTATTGCAAGAGTGCAAGTGGAATGGATGCCTATGCATTTCACTCACTCACTTTCTCTCCACCCCTTTTTTTAATTATTTGCGACGCAGATTATATTCCGAGGTTGTCAGACGTTCGCTACTGAGTATGGTGAATGTGAGAGGCAGATATCTTCCATCTCTCTCACCCATGGTCACATGATCAAGGACCTGTTGACTCAAGTAGAAACGACCGTTAAGTATTTTTCCTTTGTTTCAAAATTGCATTCTATAAACTCACTTGGTGGGAATCAGACGTATAAATTTTGGAGTACTCCCTGATAGTTGGAGAAACTCAAACAATTTTACCGCGATTTCCTTAGAATCCAACCAATTATATTCATAGATACGAAAAGTGATTATTATTGTTGTTTTAAAAGAATAAGCAAACTTTTATAATTGATTGTAAATTTGATACAATTACTGTTGTGAATTACGTGAAAAATCTGAACTTTTGTATATTTTCCAATTTCCTGTTAAACGCAATAAACAAGTGTTTCTTAAATTATCTAACAACATCTTTGATTAAAAATCATCATCTCCTCCTGGATCGAACTTCCAAAGACCAGAGAGTCGGAGTCCGCTCTACCAACACTAGCCGAGGCAAATATTCATGGTTAAAAGAAGAAGAGAAACTGAAGCAGATTCCACTCCGATAAGAAAACACGTAACAATTATGGCGCTTTCCAACGTGTGAGCATCAAATCCAGAACGAGCTGATGGCAATGCGAGCAGCGTCAAGATTCGAAGACATCCAGAGGAACCTTGTCTGCGTCTCCCTTGACTCACATAAATGCCGGACAGGAAGTTGGTGAGCGAAACGTAATTAATAATCCAATTCTTTTGAAAATCACTAAATAATGCAATAACACAGTGTTCTGGTGTTTAAAGTTTTTTTTTTGATAATGGTGTATTAAGTTGCCTTTTTTTTCCTTTTCTTCTCTCTTGAGTATTAGCAAGTTCTATTATCTCAATTTAAATTTCTGCAATTGCTAAAATTTTGTTGTGGGCCAAGAGCCGTAAAGTTTTGCAATACCTACAGATAAATTCAGCCGACGGCAACTAGAAAAGTTTTTTTTTGTTTTGTTGCAATTTTTCTTAAAAAATTTTTTAATTTTTTTTTGCATTTGGGTACTCTGTTCTGCCACAATAATTCAATAACTTTCCTTGAGAAAGGGTCTTTCTCCCTTGAATGTTGGATAAGTGAGTGAAGTCGAGATAAAACTTCGATAATTTTAATTTTTTTTGACTTTCTTGTGATCGAATATTCCCGACGGTAGTCAAAGTTTGAGATAGTCACACTCCGGTAGTTTTATTTGTTAATAATGTCATCCCTGGTCGATCAAGTTATTCCGCGTGTGGAGAGGGCGACATGCAAGACACTTTCTAAAGCACTGTTGAATAGAGGTATCCAGCCAGATGTAGGTATTGAATCTCTGCGAAGGCAATGCAGACTTTTCAATTCTAACTTATTGTCTGATGTAGGTCAGCGTGACAATCACCCTTCGGAATTGTTAGGTATCCAACGCCCTGATAGCCTCTCGGAAATTAATCCACCTCGTGATAGTTTTGTACCTTCTTCTCCGCCCACTCAAGCCGTGACAATGATAAATACTAATGTTTCCAATGATTTAATTATTACACCGGTTCGTAGAAATTTAGATAGACCCAATCCTACAGTTAGCCAATCACACATCATACATTCAGTAAATTTTAGTTCATGGCCAGTTCAACATTATTCCGGTGTCGAGGATGTTAGGGATTTCTTTTTGAGATTGGAGGAAATTTCCCGAGCTCGAAATTTTCCAGTGGAAAACCTAGGCCCCGCCTTGCCTGAATTTTTGGAGGGAAAAGCACTCACCTTCTACCGGACATTTTATAACAGTGTTAAAACTTGGACACAGCTTAAACAATCGTTTATCAAGCGCTTCGATTTGCCTGATGCTGAAGGCAACAGACGATTGGAAATCTTAACTGCATCACAGCAACCTTTGGAGAGTGCTAGTGATTACATTTCACGTATAACCCTTTTGAATCAGTCCTTACAGTCTCCATTGCGTATGTCAGATATCCTAAAGGCCATCAGAAAAGGATTAGATAGCAGATATGCCAGTGTATTAGTGTCCAGGCGACCGAACTCAATTGCTGAGCTGGATGAAGTTTGCACGGAATTGGAGTGTGTTTCGGTGGCAGTTCCAACCCGTTCTCCCTCTAAAGTTAAGATAGTAAGGAAACACCCTGTTCAATCAATTTCTTCTCAACAGCCTTCTGCTCCTATGATTAAATGTTTTCACTGCGGACGTATAGGTCACATTGCTCGAAACTGCTACTCTAAGTCAGGGCCCAGTGCCAATAATGTTCATTCATTTCAGTTTAGGAAACCCTTCAATCCTGTGCCACGCCAACGCTTACCTGACGTGAGTAAACCGCCTCCCCCACTTAGAAATTCAAAAAACGAATAATGAATCCTGCAATTTTCCCGAGCCCAGAGACCTCAGCTCGCGAAAGATTGTCGTGGATTCAGAGTGTTAAATTGTTCTTTTCAACATTGCAGGTCAATAAAGTTTCCGTAATAAACGAGAGAGATCGACGCCCTTATTTGCTATTTTCTATCTCTCAAATACAACTCCGAGCCTTGCTTGATACCGGATCAGCTTGTAATGTCCTAGGGGGTCAGTTATATCGGTCTTTTGTCGAAATAGGGTTCCGTCCTGAATATTGTCAGCAAAATATTCGTGGGGTTGACAATAATTCCATAAGATCTATAGGTACCATAGTTTTGCCACTATGTTACAACAATAAAATTCAGCATGTTAAATTTGTTATTGTTCCTTCCATTCCTGACCAATTCATTTTGGGTTCACCCTTTCTGGAAAAGTCAGGAATAATTCCTCGTTTGTTCCCCACTAAAACCCATGTTACTGTAGCATCCATATCTGATCAACAGTCGTCTAATGTAGAATCACCTCCAAAATGTCTTAACTCCATAAACGATTTGACAGTGTCGCAGAGGAAAATTTTGGATGACCTTAAGAGTGAATTCGAGAATATTTCTTTTGAGAAGATGGGTTTGGGTAGGACGAATGTAGTTTCTCATGTCATTAATACAGGTGATAGTTTGCCCGTTAAACAGAAATTATATCCAGCGTCCCATGTACGACGAATTCAGATGTGTCAAGAGGTAGATAAAATGATAGCTTTAAAAATAATAGAACCCTCACGTTCCCCTTGGTTAAATTCCTGCTTCTGTGTACCAAAATCCGATGGCACAGCTAGATTCGTTCTCGATCCTAGAAGATTGAATGAGGTCACAGTCTCAGACTCTTATAGACTCCCTAATATCAACCATATGTTGGATAATCTGAGAGACACCAAGTTCTTAACCACCTTAGACTTGAGCTACGGCTTCTGGCAAATTCCTTTGAGTCCAGAAAGCAGACCTAAGACAGCCTTCTATGTAGAATCCAAAGGGATGTACCAGTTTGTTACCTGCCCGTTCGGCCTTAAAAACGTGCCCGCCGAAATGCAGAGAATTATGGATAAGCTTTTCTCCGATTTGGGACAACGAGTATTTAGTTTCCTTGATGATGTTCTGGTTTGTAGTTCAGATTTTGATTCCCATATTTCCACCTTACGAATTGTTCTCCAGCGCTTGAAAGAAGCCAACTTGACAATTAGGCTCAGTAAATCCGTGTTTTGTAAATCATCGCTTAAGTACCTCGGTCATATTATTGACAGGGAGGGAATTCATACGGACCCAGATAAGATTAGTGCTATGAAGAATTACCCAAGACCATCCACCAGTAAAGAAATCCGCTCATTTTTGGGATTAATGTCTTATTACAGGCGTTTCATTAAGGACTTTTCCAAGATTGCTTCTCCCTTGACTCGCCTCACGAGTAATAAATTTAACGGTAAAAAAATTCGAATGGTCAAATGAAGCTGAACTTGCCTTCCAAGCCTTGAAACAAGCAATGATTTCCGCTCCAATCCTTAAACCACCAGACTATTCCCTTCCGTATACATTGACGTGTGATGCAAGTGGAGTTTCCTTGGGCAGCTTCTTGTCCCAGAAAGACTCAAATGGAGTAGAATATATAATTGCTTATCATTCACGTAAATTGTCCGGTCCAGAACGAAATTATAGTACCACGGAGAGAGAACTTCTCGCCATAGTAGATTCTATACAACACTTTAAAAGCTATTTAGACGGAGTACACTTTACAGTAGTCAGTGATCACGGATGTTTAAAATACCTAAACTCAATTTCTTCACCTTCTGGTAGGTTAGCCAGATGGGCTTGCCGACTTTCACAGTTTGATTTCACTTTTGTATTTAAGCGTGGCTGCGAAAATAACCTTGCCGACGGATTGAGCCGTATTCCTGTTTCTAGTCTATCTGTTCCAGAACCGTTTGAAAATATTATAGACCCCTGGTACAAAAAAGTGTACAATTCTTGTCTTCAAAAACCCCAATCGTTCACTAATTTTATGATAAATGATGGACACTTGTATCGTTATTCTAGGTATAAAAAAGATTCCTTGTCTAACTCTCCCACTCACCTTTGGAAATTGGTTGTCCCTGCGTGTAAGATAGAAAGTCTCATATTGGACTACCATAAGGGAAACTGTCATTCTGGAATGGAAAAAACCTACGAATTTATTTCCCGTACATACTTCTGTAAACGATTATTACCTCTTGTTAGACAGGTTGTGAATGAGTGTGAAATATGCAAGGCCTACAAGTATAATAACCAAATGCCCCATGGTCTTATGAAATACCCTAAAAAAATTGAACGTCCCATGGAAAGTATATCTATGGATTTCATAGGTCCCTTACCGCTGAGTCATAAGCGAAACCGTTACATTTTCACTGTAGTTTGTAATTTTAGTAAAATAACTTGGGCATTTCCTCTCCGAGCCGCTAATACCAGTAGTATAATTCAAATCTTAGACGAAATAATCTTTAAAGTCTTTGGAATCCCTCGACAGATTGTTTTAGACAACGGAAAACAGTTTGTTTCTCGACAGTTTAAAGAATTCTTAGATATAACGCATATTTTCATCCCCAGCATAATGTCTCCGAAAGATATAATCAGTCTCTAGTAACCTTGTTGGCAATATTAGTAGAGGAGGACCAACGCAATTGGTGTAAACATCTTCCAAAAATCTGTTCTTGTTTAAATTCTATGACTAACATTGCTACCGGATATTCTCCACATTTCTTGATGTTCGGTAGAGAGTACATTCCCCACGCCTCTTTTTATAAGCCACTACAGATAAATCATGATTCCCCGTCTGAAACATTTGATCCCTTAAAACAAAGATTGAATGACATTTCCACCTTAGAAAATCTATATAATAAAGTCTCACAAACGTTAGTACAAGCTTTTAATAAAAATAAGGACCGTTATAATTTGCGTCGTAAAGACATATTCTTGTCAATTGGTCAGCTGGTATGGAGAAGATCTCATTTTCTCTCAAATGCTTCCCAATATTTTTCAAAAAAATTAGCTCCTCGCTTCATTAAGTCTCAGGTAGTACGTAAAATATCAAGAACAATTTTTGAACTAAAGGATTGTGATAGTGGATCCATCGGTAGGTTCCATACGAAGGATATAATAAAGTTGTAGTTTAAGTTCTATCATATCTTGATTTAATTATGTGAATTCCATTAACATGTCTTCTATACCACCCACACCCCTGTAGGTTGTCGAGTGATTTTTATAATTAAAATTATCTCAAATAATTTGTAGAAGAATTACGTTCTAAGTTCCTTTTGTGACTGTAGTAAATGAAATGCTTCCCAGAATATCTTAATAAATGAATGTTACGACAGTGCGTTACCCCGCTCCGCTTTTCATATTGCAACTTCACATCACTAACAAAAATGTGTGTTCCCCCCTTCATTAATTATTGGTTTTTCACTCACTAATCGTGTTGCGCTCTCGACACACAGCCCCCACAGACCATCGAGTAAGCGAGATGTCATGATTAAAACCTGCGCGAGAGTGAAACAGACGTATGTTTCCTTCAATGTTTCTTCATGCGGCGCTGTGTGTTAGACTGCACTGCGCTCCGCCCGGACCGCGCTCCGCTCTGATGTTACTGACCTACGACAATAATCGTGCTCCCTCCACCACCGAGTTATGACCGTCCCGTTAGCTCCCCCACTAATATTTTTCTTTCTTTGTCGAATACGTTTTGTTTACTAGGTCAGTGTGTTTCTAGGTGTCCTATATAATTTCTGGTTTGGTATTGAACACGGATACTATTCTGTGTTGTTGTCTTTCGCTTCTGCGATTGTTAATTTTTTTTTGGAACGTTAATTGTAGTCACGATTTATCCACATGGAACTATTCCTTCTTCATGATATTACCATAATCGTAGTATTACCTTCTATATTGTTTTGTCACATACAGGGTCAAAATTAGTTATTCTCTTCTTATTTTTTTTTGGAATGCTCTATTCAGTTCACCTAGATCTAATCGCACCCGTTAAGAAAATTTGTGCGAATCATAAACTTGGTACACTCTCAACCTTCCTATTTTTTTTTTGAGAGCTGTAAATGAGCGAAGCACACTTGTGAGAATGTGTGTTGAAGGATTTTTTTTTTTTGTACATTTCTGGTTATGCCAGGCTTGTAAATCTGTGCTATGATGAGCGCAATAATAAACTTTGGTACACTCTCAACCTTCCTAATTTTTTTTTGAGAGCTGTAAATGAGCAATGCACCCTTATGATAATGTGTGTTGAATGAAATTTTTTTTTGGTACATTTCTGGTTATGCCAGGCTTGTAAATCTGTGCAATAATAAGCGCTATCTGATGTATAAATAACATCTTTCGTCACAGCATTGTTGGCTTAGAGCAAACATCAATTTTAATGAATCTTTTTGTGTTTCTCATTAAGGCCACAAATCTTCTTAATTATTAGTTAATATTTTAGTCGACTCATAACGTTAGTCTACTGATAATTTGTAGTTACTACTTCTCTAATAATCTTAGACAATTTTTTTGAGTTGCAACTCGTTTTTTTTTTTATTTAAGTATATTCTTAACTTTTCTATTCGATTGAGATGAGGACGCTCGGATCAGTCTTATACAACTTTGGCATACTCAAATCTTTCTCTCTTGTCAAGAGGTAAGATAATATTTTTTTTTTGCTGTTTTGGTTTATTATTGGAATTTTCCTAGTTTATTCCACGTATTTTTCCCAAACTAGGTGGCGCTCCAAAACTTAGTATTGTGTCCTAATTACCAGGACAACAGCTAGCATGAAGTTTAACATCTCTTCTTACTTGTCGATCCGTAATCTTTGGGCAACGGATACCTTTCTTTTATATATAATTTTTTTTTTTTTTTGAAGTGAATTTCTTTCTTTGCAGGATACTCTTATGCAATTGTAAATGATATAATAATTTTTTTTTGTACAAACACCAGAACATTTAAATTAGTTCTCTCCAAATCTTTGAGCTACAAGCTAACCTTAGGAGTGCTCTTAAACTAATCAGTGAACAGTGAAACTAAATCAGTGGACATTTCTCACTTTGAGAAATGTTATGGGCATTTTAAAATCAAAATTAATAATAATCTAAGTGAGCACTATCAGATATTCTTAAGAGATGTCCTTGATGAAGGAAAAATTTTGTACAATATATTTTTTTATGTTTATGTTTACTATTCTGTCACCTTCTACTTCTTGACAGTTGGATTGTTAATTGTATTAATTAATTTTAATAATTTTTTTTGTGGAATTATTGGATTGCAGTCTCTGCTTTGAACCATTATTTAATAAATTTTTTTGTGTTGTTTGTCTAACCGTGTGATAGTAATTATTGATGAATAAATCTAGGAGTGAGAGGTTATGAATGAAGGCCGTTAGGGATGGATGAATAGGTAAGAAAGGGTGACAAACAATTTACCAATCTAGGTTCTACTCTTCATGAGGGTTGTCCCATACTTCCACAATCAAATTTTCTTCTCATGCCATCTTTAACTCCTTATCTATATGTATGAGAATATAAATTTTTTTTATTTTTTGTTTTATACCTAATTACTAAACTAGGGTATCTATCTTTGGTATACCCCTTACAACTTTGGAACTCTTGAAGTTAAATGTTCAAGGATTATTCTAAATTCCTTGATCCTACCTTATTGGATCAGTTACTCCTTAAGAGATTTTTATGTACTCGAAATCTTCTTTTTTTTCTTTTAATAACTAAAAATCGATTTGTAGCATGTATTTTTGTTATGAAGCTTCACCCGTCTCATAGTACGGAATATTATTTTTAAATTTCAGATATTGCTATGCATACCTACCCCTATACTAACAGGTATGCATCTATATATAATTTGGTTTCTGTTGAACGCGAGTGTAAGCACGTAGTCCACAGGTGCTGTTGCCAAATGTTAATATTATTGCAAGAGTGCAAGTGGAATGGATGCCTATGCATTTCACTCACTCACTTTCTCTCCACCCCTTTTTTTAATTATTTGCGACGCAGATTATATTCCGAGGTTGTCAGACGTTCGCTACTGAGTATGGTGAATGTGAGAGGCAGATATCTTCCATCTCTCTCACCCATGGTCACATGATCAAGGACCTGTTGACTCAAGTAGAAACGACCGTTAAGTATTTTTCCTTTGTTTCAAAATTGCATTCTATAAACTCACTTGGTGGGAATCAGACGTATAAATTTTGGAGTACTCCCTGATAGTTGGAGAAACTCAAACAATTTTACCGCGATTTCCTTAGAATCCAACCAATTATATTCATAGATACGAAAAGTGATTATTATTGTTGTTTTAAAAGAATAAGCAAACTTTTATAATTGATTGTAAATTTGATACAATTACTGTTGTGAATTACGTGAAAAATCTGAACTTTTGTATATTTTCCAATTTCCTGTTAAACGCAATAAACAAGTGTTTCTTAAATTATCTAACAACATCTTTGATTAAAAATCATCATCTCCTCCTGGATCGAACTTCCAAAGACCAGAGAGTCGGAGTCCGCTCTACCAACACTAGCCGAGGCAAATATTCATGGTTAAAAGAAGAAGAGAAACTGAAGCAGATTCCACTCCGATAAGAAAACACGTAACACATTAAATGTTGTTTTTAAATTATTAAGCACACTACTGTAATGTTATGTATTTGATACTCGCACACACTCCGATGTATTTGATATTTACCTACCTACTCAGATGCATAATATAATATTATTATGTAAGTATATTATTTTGTTTATCTGTGGTCAAATTGAGAAAAGATTTTTATTGTTTGTCTTTAATAATAATACAAAAAAATTGAACATATCAATATTTCAAATTTGGCGTATCCATGTCATTGTTTTTGAAAGAAAAAACATATAGAATCGTTGGATTTATCCCGAACTTGATAAAACTAACAACTTCATCCGCGAGTTATCATTAATAATTATAAATCATCTAAGAAGCGATCTATATGTAAATCATGTCCGGATTCAAAATACTCATTAATCATAAACGATTCTCGGTAAGGAAAACTCTACCTTATCATGTACGTATGTCGTATATTACAGAGAATATTATCCAAAATCTATTATAGCGCTCCCTTCCTTGATTGCCCGGATTACCCCCACCCACGTATATCTATTTGTGTACACTCTGCGGCCGTTAATTTTTAATACCCACAATGCTCTTTCCATTTTGTGTTTAGTTGCTTAGAAGTTAATGGAAAAGTCTTTTATTATTGAACCCAAGTAGACAAGTGATACTTTGATTCACCCTTTCCATTTATATTATCACTTTTTTATTTAAAAATAATTTGACATATACCTACCTACTTAATCAGTTTTTAATTACACCCCAAATAGAATGAGACTTACCTACTCTCAACCATAATTAAAAATGTTTTAAAAAATGTGAACATAAAAACACAGTTCATAATACTATAATTACTTATATACATGTACAACACTTATTAATTAAAAATATCCTTAGTTATTTTTTTTATAATTTTGCAATTAAAACAATATTAAAATGACAATAATTTGTTTTTAATGTCAAATTAACAGAACCTCCACTAAAACTTGATGTTTTGGATACCGACTTCAGAAGCCTTGTTGTCTACAGGTGCAAGATTTATTATTAAAGACGCCCCGACCTCTCTCAAAATGGATGGTATCGATTGACTGGAAAAATGATTAGTTATAAAGCTACGCAATGAAGAAATTCTAATGACTTTTCAGAAAATTTTGGAGAGAAACGTGTTAAATTTATTTAATTAAATTATGATTAGTTTTAAAATAACACTGGTAGAAAAAGAGTAAACTAACCTCAAAATTTACATCGTTAAAACCTGCACAAACCACTTTCGTATTCATTGTAGTGTTTTAAAAAAAATCCTCTCTAAGAGACCCTTTGAGAATATAGGAAACGTTTTCGATTCGGTTTATTTTTAATGTTGGCTAAACTGTTTTTTTTTCACCATTACTGGATGCTTAGCGTCTTTTGTGTTGTATTTTTATCTCTGGTTTTGAATAATTAACGATTTTAAAGATTTGACTCCGTGTAAAATATACAGTACCTATACCTACTTATACCGGTTACATACCATGCTGTTCGAATTTTGAATATTCAAATCCATTCGATTATTTTTTTTTCGTGATCAATCCAAATCATCTCGATTGAACTCACACTTTTAACATATTTTAACTTAACACCTTTCCAATCGCTATTTCATAATGTATTTATGTATCGAAAAAAATTAATTAGTTATTAAATTATACTAATAATAACTCATTTTTCAATATTCTCAAACCATCTAAATTTTAAATACCTTAATCTTCCACCAACTAACAATCAACAGCTGACAGTTTGTCAAACTCAAATACAAATTAAAAAAAAATGTAAATATGCCAAAACGCCTGTAAAAAAAGGTTACCTTCGTTGAGTTTTCTTAAATGTTCTAATGCTCTTTGTCATTTTTTTTCTTTCATAAGAACCTCCGCCTGACAATATCAAACACAAAAAAGGATTAGCGAAATTAGTCCTGTTCACGAGTGATGATGTTTACATATACCTAAAGATATACCGATATTCTCAGAACAGCATATTGAAGTGTATTTTTAGTGTCCTAAATATTGATATTTTTCAATAGAATTTGATGCATTTTGTAGTCCCAGAATTCTTACCAATGAAAGACTCTTTACAGCATTTACGACCTTGGTTTTATTTTCAAGTAAGTACCTATAGGTATACCTACGTCCATTTCTAAAAGTTTTCATCCATCTGAATTCTTGATGCGCTGTTTTAATGCATTCTCTAGAAGACTCTACGACGTTCGTTCGTTTCTATGCACGTCATTAAAACGAGAGGTAGGTACTCTTAGAACAGTTTGAAGGTTTCTCTATTATGCACGAAGCGTTTCGTTCGTAATAAAACTATGTACAATACAATGTTTTACGTAGAACGCTTTTCAAAATATTATTTTGTCAAAAGTTAATAAGAGCTTGATATGATCTTTTGTCTTATGTTTGAAAGAGTCTCAAATAAGAATTCTTTGCTTTTTAGAAGAAATGACATAAACAGCTCAATATTGAGTTGTTTTAATAATATTAAGGTTGCCGGTTAATAAAAGCACCTCTGCTTTTTTCGCTAGTTTTTCGAGCATCCTGTAAGAGGCAGAATATCAATAATCAATCGGGATCGTGAGGTTGATCGTCAAAAGGCAATAAAAATGAGCCTCGGACACCTCATCAGTCGGCTGTTCAGGCTGCTGGTGTCAGAATTTTTTTTACTTTAGTTTTTTTTTTTTTAATTTTGACTTGCATTATGTCTCAGATTAAACGGGACTGGCTGTCTGTTTAAAATTGCCCAAGGTTCTTTTGATTATTGTAGAAAAGTAACTACTGTAGGGTTATTCTCGTAGCGGTCTTAATACGCTCCTATCTTGATTGACAATATTAAAATGGCGGATTGGTATTCACAAAACAAGATATCTAGCAGATATCTTAAAAATTCGTTATGTTTGAAATATTAGTATGAAATTCTATGTAATCGGCATTCCCGTAACTATCTTACAAACGTCAAATTCAAGGGCGACCTGATTGCGATCATGTCTTAATCTTATCGTTAAGTCATTTTTAAATGCGATTGATTACGGGAATAAGGCTCCTGTTTAATAAGAATTTGGCCATGTTGATCGTATATCTCAAAACTAAAGTGACAAAATGCAGGATACAAAACAATCCTCATAATATTGACTCCTATAATTTGAAGATGAAATGATGATGAAGACCCTGGGAGAGTAAGAAAGCTATTGAAATCTAAAAGATGGTCTGACGACAAAGCTGCTGTGAGAAAAAAGACTATAGAATGAAGAAAAATCGCATGCTGTCCAAAAAAAAAGAAAAAAAATCTAATTTCAAATGCAATAAGAGACAGACAGAAAATGAACAAAGATGAAAGGAGAACGCAAAAAGGCTAAGGGAAAAAAATCAAGCCAGTTCAAACTAGGTATCTGTGTTGATTTTTTGACGCAACTTATTCGTTTTACTTTCATACCTCATAAACCAAAATATGACATAAAATATTGACATGTTTGTTTTGATTGCCGCTTCTAGTACGTATAAGTATACGATTCAATGGTAATAAGCACCTAAATACCTTAAAAAAATATTCGTTGCAGTTTTGAATTGATTCGTAGTGCCGCAGTGCATTGTCGCGAGGGCGGTTCATGAAAGAACCCCGACAACACAAAACACGCTGGTGGTTGTTATGCGACAGACTACGAGGCGCCACTACTACGGTCGTACTCTTATTTATTACTATTTATACTACTATTATTATTATTAATACTTATACTACCCGCTGTAATAAACCACCCGAATACATGGTGTTTCAAAGCAAAAGTTTTTTAATTTAACCTTGTTACTTAATTCATGCATTTCATTTTAGTGTGGGCGTCTTGTTTACTGCGGTATCCAAGCTACGTGCAATGACACTACACATATAGTTTACACTGTCTCTTTCGTTATGTCATATAAAAATACAATGCTTTGTACCTACTTTTGTCTCAAAGAAAATGTACTGCCTTCGTAATGTTACAGCGACTTTTCTATTTTTAGAAAACAGCCTTTTCTTGTGCGCTGCATGGGTTCGTCGTCTGACAAAACTGCCGTTTTGTTTTGAAAGACTGCCGTCTTTCAAAATATATGACAATGTTTTGTTGACAATATTGACAACGTTCTAAACTGATATATTCCCCGCTGTTTATAGTAGCGCCGTATTCATAGGAAAACAGACCATTAGTGTCCCCGCTTAAGAGACAAAAAGAGCTCTACACTGTGCTCGACCTTGCGCTGTTTCAATCGTAAATGTCAAACGACCGATATAACTTAACGATAAATTGTACCAATTTATCGGCCAAGGGCGGATCCAGCCTTGGCACCAGGGGGGGGGTCACAAAGTAAAAAATTTGGTATCTGGAAATTACACTTTTCCTAAAAAAAAAAAAAAAAAGGTCATTTCCGAAATTTGTTATATGGTACTTTTGCTCCAGGGGGGGGTCATGGCCCACGGAAATTATAATTATGCTAGCAAAATAAAGATTTTATTAATAAATATCACTGCCCTACTTCAGATTACATAGCCTAGGGGGGGGTCATGTCCCCCGTGACCCCCCCCCCTGGATCCGCCGTTGTTATCGGCCGATAATTTGGAACGATTATAGTTAATATTTATCTTTAGATACGTGTGAGTCCAGCTACCGATCAATCTTCTCGTATGTGTTGCACCGCAGAAAAATTGGACCAATTTATCGGTGAACGATTTGACCAATTTATCGTTGATCTTTCAGACACCACTAACGTGCAAATTTATCGCTAAAATTTTGGAAAATGAGCGATTATCGTTCAAATCGCAAAGATAAATCGCTACATGTGTATGCAGCTAATGACCTCCTTCCTCAGCATGCCCAATCAATTGCCCGAACCCCTCAGCTCTGTATAAGAGAGTTTTGATCGTCTTCGCATAATCGTTCGAAATAACAGCGTTCTCCTCGGCCCACATTGAAATTCAAAATCCTTGGCATATGTCACATCCACCTAATTTTTCCTCTCCATTATGGTTAATGTGATTGTCTTGCACTGGGTGCGTCGAAAGATAGATAAACTCCCGGGGACTACCAAGTCGAGAGCACCGATAAGACCTGCATCTGGACATGGGCTGTTCCTCCTATCCTATGAGGATCTTAAAATGACTGTTATGGATAGGGCGGAATCGCAAAAAAGATAGGCTTACATTTTCTGCTAACCCATATTAGGATTGTGACCAGAGAAGAAGAAATATACACACTAGTTGTTGATACCCATCTTACACACATACATACCTACATCTGCGGCGCTACAACCCTAAGTGCCTCCCTCATACCCATCTTACTCAACATTTTTTAAATAGGATTATTTTCTCTTTTCTGAAATCTTACTACAAAGATCCTGTAATTTAAAAAAAAATATAAAAAGCCTATCTAAAATTACTACAATCATACTATCTGCAAGGATCAACGACGATTAAAATCTAACGCAAATAAGTACACAACTGAATTAGGTAAGTATTATACGTATAAAATTACCGTATCTTGTAAAACATCCTGTGTATATTGTGACCATTATTATCATTTTTGTTATTATGATTGTCGATTTAGTTTGATCCGTCCGAGTGAACTTTTGTTTTGGAGAGAAGTAAGGGATGAGGGTTTAAGCATTGAGCACAATGTTTACCAACTCAGGGTTGTTTTTGTCTTAAAAGTTGGGCAATTTACGTACCTACCTACTACCTATTTCGCGATGAACGAGCTTAAAAACTAATAAATGAACTTTCAAACTGGTTATTTTATTTTACACTTTGGATACCTACCAATAAATAAGAAATATCGCATTGAGATCGGCAGGGTTACTCACGAAAATCAAATTATTTTCTTAAAGGGCAATACACATTCTTAAAAAAAAACATGTTTTGGTAATTGACTACACGACACAAGCTTTAACTGCTTTATTTAAAAACTACGATAATTGGAAAAAATAGCTCAGCGATGGAAATATTACGATCAAGCTGTCATCGAGAGAGTTTAACGCATATCGCTTGATTGTGAGCTGATCTCTGTAGATTTTGACCCGCCATATTGGATTTAACGTCAACTGACAGTTGTTTCGAGTCTACAAGAACGCTTTTTGTAATAAATACACTGTATTTAAGTTTTTTCCCCGTCCAAATATCTGCTCCCTTCATAATTTGGTCCATTGTATTTTTATTTATCATTTTAATAATGGGAAATTTAAAGAAATAAAGCAAATATGCATTCTCGTAATCATTCGAGGGCTTACAACCATGATGTACCAATTAAATCTATAAGAAATACTAGAGGTCCGCCCCAGCTTCGCACGGGTAGATAGATACTTAAAAATAATTTATTTTTCATACAGATCCCTAACTTTTTCAAAATATTTTATAGCATATTATAGCGTCAACAACACGTGGTAATTATGCTGTTAAAATGTAGCTTATATGACACGTTCGTAGATTTACCATAGCAGCGCCATCTATTGATTACTTACTCAACCCAGTCGAAAGGTATCGACATCTGTTAGAATCATTTGGAGTTAACAGATAATTGTGACTGTCAAATAATAACAGACAAATAATTAGCAATAAATTAAAATTGCGACTATAATTTGAGATTTAAACTATCCTATCTCTCAAGTTGGATCGAACTGCACATGGTGTGCGAATTTTATTATAATCGGTTAAGTGGTTTAGGAGTCCATTGAGGACAAACATTGTGACACGAGATTTATATATATTAAGATAATGACGTTTTGAAGAAAATATTCAAAGAATACTTTTTAAGTAGGTACAAATTTTAAAATTGAAGTGATCAAACATAAATTAGTTCATTTTGGCTGAAACATAAAGGTTTCGTATGGTTTAATAAGGACATAACTATATTTTGGTATAAAATAAATAATTAAAAAATAAGGTACATATTCTGCATCAATAACTCGAAATCATTCAAATCTGAGATAACACATCTTGGTTGTAAGCATTCGCGTTGCCCGGCTTCTATTTTGATTGTTTACAAAATTTTGTATGAAATGTCATCTTCATACATAACAAACGCGGATTAAATATTGTTTTTAAAAAATTAAGTAAAAACTGATCAGTGAGTTATACGTAATCTTACGATTAACGATTTTTTTATAGATACAACGGTAAGGGTCTAGGGAAATTCATCGCGAACATCAATCTATATTGTAAACTGTCAAATTGTTAATGACTTAAAAATAAGGTAATGCTTCGATTTAGTCACTCCTATAAATTAAAGATGGTGGCGATTTTGACATACGCTGGAGTATTACCGTGTTAACACACGGGGAGATGTCCAAAATGGTATGGTGGCTTCCACCCCTTAAAAAACTACGTTCCAACCATAACCTAACCTATTCAAATCGTATATAAAATAACCTCGAAATCATTAGGAGTGACTAATTAAACTGAAGTTTTACCAAAAATAGTTACAGAGTTTTATAAAAAAAACCCAGAATCTAATTGCTAATAAAAGTACTCGCGATGAATTTACCGGCTCCAAGCTTTAAGTAGGTATCTTACCGTGAAAGAGTCAAAGAGTGTCTTTGTGTTCACTTTGAGTGAGCACAGATTCATTTTACAATTAAGCATCTCACGTGATTTTTTTTAATTTTAGGAATGTTCAGAAAAAAGCAGATTCCTCAAAAAGCATTCCCAATTAATTATTAAACTAAAAATGCAAAAAGGGGTTTTTAGGTACAAAGCACCCTTAAGTCTCAAATATTCGGGGGAGTGTCATGATCGTTCCACGATTGGCTACATCGTATTGCAGACACTCCCTCTTTCTCTCTGATTGGTCCAATCCTTATCCGAGCCGCCCTTTAAGATATCTTTTCAATAAGATTGCAATAAGACCGCTAGGTGCGAGAATAACCCTGGATGGGATAAGTTTTTACTTAGGTAGGTACTATGCATGCACAGGGACGTCGACTTCTAGTCGAATATTCTTCTTCTTTATTCCGTCCTTTGCTAGGTCTCCTCAGGGGCCTAACTCTGCATTTACATCGCGTTTCCGGTCCAATTGCAATCACAACGGAAAAAATATAATTAATAGCTATTCTAAAATCTGTTTACCATAGGGTAACTCAGTAAGAGTACCTACCTACACTTTTAAATGTATGTGCAATTTTTTCGTGCACTGAAATTTGACAGTTTTCACCTATGTTTATTCCGCTTGTTGCATTTTATGAAAGAAAAAAAAAAAAAAAAAAAAAAAAAAAAAACAGCTCGTCACAGCGTCAGGATTAAGGTTTCCGAAGTAAAATCGATATTCCTTCTTGAGAACTATATATGTAGCCACTATTCTACTAGGTTGTTTTTGGATTGTTTTTAAGAATAACACAAAATATTCAAATCAAATTTCAGTTGACAATATTTTGTTCAAACTTTTGTTTGAGAAAGCTGGAGCGTGTACCGAGCGCTTTACATAGCCTATTACAATATTACATTTATACTAGTTGTAAAGTTTAAGATAAGTTAGTTATTTACTTTCAACTTAGGACGTACGTAAATAAATATTGAAAGGTAAAGTTTGTAATTAAATGTACATTCGCCATGTTAAAAGCCAACAAGAACAATAGCCAGCTAACAACACAACTCTTTACTCTCTACGTTGTACACTGGCACCTCGGTTTACGTCATTACTTCGTTTTTAGCAGTGTGTGGGGTTAGTTGTTAGAGACCGCAACTTCGTTGTGGTAAGCTCGCCCTATGTACGTTGACTCTGTGATGTCTTTGTTATGTGAAATTTTATGTGTTCATTCTACCAATGTACAGAAAAGTATTAATCTTATATATAAAGAATATAGCACTATATATTGTAAAGTAGAACGAATAGCAGAACTTCTTCTTCGGCCTCGCCTTTGTCTCATTCACTTGGGCTCTCCTAGTTCTTATCCTCTGTTCTTCTTGTCCTTTTATCTCGCAAGTATCTTGTGGTTGTGCATGGGTACCCAAATAGTTAGGGTAAAAAATGTAAATATTAGGTACCTACCTGTGATTTTTTATTAACTGCAAAGAATGTCGTTGTGGCAATGGACAATTATTAAAAAAAAAAAAAAAAAACTTTTTTATTATCGTTATTTTATTGTACATTGGAATATTGTTTATATGGCGACGCGAATGTATATTATTGTTTCCCATAAAAGAGCAGACAATTTTTTAATATGTTAAGGATATACATATATTATTATCTAGGCTAGAATGTACCATAAATTTCGACGCGTCGGGAGATGTCGGTAAAAGTGAAAACCTTCGACAAACTTATAGAAGTATTTTATTTTATAATTTTACAGTATTATTAAGAAAATCTTACAATAAATTGAATACCAAAATTTATCATGCCTAAAATTATTTATCTATATAAATTAAAGTTTCCAAAAATATGTAACACATACCATTAGGTAATTGTTAGCAATAAGTAAGATATTTGAATTTGAAATGTAACAAAATAAACTACTTGTTAAGTTGTGATTATATAAGTAAAGTATCTTTGATTCATTATATTATATACATATAATTTTTTTTTTAATAAAATGAATCTGTGCTCACTCAAAGTGAACACAAATACACTCCTTGACTCTTTCACAGTAAGGTACTGAAAGCTTGTGTCGTGAAAGAGGAAGATGGTCGGCACCTGGGATCGAACCACGACGTCCGCAGTACAAAAGCCGGCGTTGTAACCGCTGGGTCACCAACCACTTCAATAAATGTTAAAAATGTTGAAAATTGTTATCATTATAATGGTTAACATTTAATTTATCGAATGCAATTAAAAATTTATGAAAAATGTGAATATAATAAAACTAATAAATGTTTGGGAATGTTCTGCCATATTCCACAGTGCACTGGTCTAAACTAGAGATTATATAGATGACGTCAGTATATTTATTTTTTATTTATTTATATACATAATACACGGCGTTAATGCGTTTTGCATGAGGTTTAAATATAAAAGTTAAAATAACAACTCCAATGGTCATCATGTCAAAACAAAACAAAAACATTACAAACATCACCACAAATACAAGAGAACACACCAACAATATCCAGCAAAACAAGAAACAACATCCAACAATCAGTCAATTATTATTCACTAGCTGGTCCGCCCGTCTAGCTTCGACCTAACCCAGAATAAATAAATAATTTTGACTTATTGCATGAATTAAATACAGTTTATGACTTAAAAACTGAATTTAATTTGGCTAATAATTTTTTTCATTATGTATGTAATAATTATTGTTTATTCGGATGCGGGATAAAGTTCGACGGGTCGTATATAAGATTGTAATAAAAACTAATTCCTCTATAGATGTGTAACTTTAAAAAAAAATCAAAAGATGGCGGTGTAGTAGTTTATATATCACATGTGTTACGAGTTACGATATTCTATACATATATTGTTGAAAGAATAGACGTCCATCAAACCCAAATTTTACCGAATTATTATGGCAGGATTAATCAAGAGGGGGGCTGCTAGATAGGTTTAAAAAAAAGTGGTTCAGCAGTTTAGACCTGATAATTCTGTCTGTTTTATAAGTAGTAGTGTAACCATTGGAAGGGAAACGGTATTCATCAAAATATGCATAAAATGACGAATATCGAATCAACGAACTTCGAAGTTCCACTGTTGAGCCCGGGAACAAAAATTGTTTCACGTTGTTCGTTTACCTTTAATTAACCTTTTGTAATTAATTATTTTTGGGAAAGTTACAGCCGAATTCTTCACTGGAAAAAATTCGTGGTATTATCATGTCGAAGTATAGGTATGGTTCAGTACCAATCCCTATTCTTAATATATGAGAAAAATTAACGAGCAGGTTCAGAATAGGGGAAGCACAGGTCATTTGTATAAAAAAAAACGCGAAGGTATTGTCTATTGCGCGAACATACATAACTTTCACACGTCAAGTCGTCAATACCAACTCCAGTCAAGGGCGGATCCAGCCTTGGCACCAGGGGGGGGTCACAAAGTAAAAAAATGTCATCTTAAAAATTTGGTATCTGGAAATTACACTTTTCCTAAAAAAAGGTCATTTTCAAAATTTGGTATCTGGAAACTACACTTTTCCTAAAAAAAAAAAAAGGTCATTTCCTAAATTTGTTATATGGTACTTTTGCTCCAGGGGGGGGGGTCATGACCCACTTGAAATTATAATTATGCTAGCAAAATAAAGATTTTATTAATAGACAATATGCATTTGGCGATCGACTACAAACGAATTCTTCGACAATGTGGAGTTGGAAGAAAATTAACTGCCAACTTTTATATTTTTATATACCTAACCGTCATTGTTTGGTTTAAATAATTGTTTACGCACTATACATTGGCGATATCTTCGTTTGTAGTCGAACGCCAATTTGAATTTGTCTACGGGGGCAGGTCACAATAATTGCAAGCTGACATGTTAAACACGTGTAGAATTCTCATGATTTGGATTTTCGGAGACTTAAATATTACCATACCCGGGAAATAATAAATGCACTTAACGATGCTAGAATAGACTCAAGATATTCAAAATTAATAAAATACATATATGAGCATGCTACTCTGGACGTAAGGATAGATGAAGACACAAAAACAAACAAAATAAGAGTGGAAAGAGGGGTCAGACAGGGTGACACGATATCACCCAAGTTGTTCACACTTGTACTGGAAAACGTATTTAAAACATTAAACTGGGAACAGAAAGGAGTAAAAATCAATGGAATTTACCTAAATAACTTGCGCTTCGCCGACGACATAGTATTGTTCAGCGAAGACTTAGAAGAACTTATCTCTATGATAAAAGAACTCCATGACGCTTCCCTAAAGATCGGTCTAGAGATGAACATCAGTAAGACTAAAATCATGAGCCCATCCAACAGCAACATCATCATGGATAATAAAACAATAGAAGCTGTTGAGGAATATATTTATCTCGGACATAAAATCAAATTAGGGAAAGAAAACCAAATAGCAGAAATCCCCAGGAGAATAGGACTAGGATGGGCAGCCTTCGGAAAAATGAAGGATATATTAAAAAATAAAGATATACCAATGAATCTGAAAAGAAGGGTATATGAACAATGCATCCTCCCCGTAATCACCTATGGCCTGGAAACCATTACGCTCACTGCCAATACTGTACATAAATTAAAATGCACACAAAGGTCCATGGAAAGACAGATGTTAGGCGTGAGTCTAAAAGACAAAATAAGAAACGAAGAAATAAGACGCAGAACTAAAGTCATGGACATCATGGACCTTGTTGCTAAACAGAAATGGCAGTGGGCGGGACATGTCGCCAGACAGGGAACGGAGCGATGGGCACCCAGAATCCTGAAATGGAGACCATGGGATAAAAGAAGAGGAGTGGGCCGACCCCAAAAAAGATGGGCCGATGATATTATCCCAGTCGCGGGCAGAGGGTGGATAAGAAAAGCCCAGGATAGAGGAGAGTGGAAAGGAATGGAAGAGGCCTATATCCAGCAGTGGAGAGATGGCTGAGGAAGAAGAAGAAGAAGAAATATTACCACCGAATGGCGAACGTTGTTAAAGTTATCACACTAAGCCAACCTTCGAAATAACAGTAGAAGGCTGTAAGCCCGTAGTGGTTTGTTCCATTCAAAAATCGAACATCAGTAATGAATTGTCAGTCATTAGTTGCAGTGGCGTACCGAGGGGGGGGGGGCGGAGGGGCGGACCGCCCCGGGCGCCTCTATTAGCAGGGCGGCAAAATATGCTCGCGCTATACTATACGTCCGGTTTTCGAAATACGCATGTACCAAATAGAAATGACCTTTTTTTTAGGAAATGTCATGTTTCCAGATACCAAATTTTAGAAATGACCTTTTTTTTAAGGAAAAGTTATGTGGGGGCGCCAAAGGGTGTGGTTCCCGCCCCGGGCGCCAATAACCCACGGAACGCCACTGATTAGTTGTTACATATACGATAATTGCAAGCGAAGAATTTCAAATTCAGGAACTGGGCTCTCTTTTAAATCTTCGAAGTGGTTGGCAGCCTGGTGATTAAGTCAACTACTTTTGTTCTAAAGGTCATTAGTTCGATCCCCGATGCCGCCATCTGTGAAAGATGCAAAAAAAAAAAAATTTCCCTTTGGTTGAACCAAAATTTTGGTTTGGTTGGAATACTCTAGTATTCTGAAAAAACATTGATAAAATAAAGCTTTGTAACAATTTGAAAGCATTAAACGATATACATTATAATACGTTGTACATGTACAGGCATTCAACATTGTTATTTTTATTAAAACGACATGTCATACAGAATAAATAAACAAAAATATTTTCATCTTGAAACTTTGTGAATATTATCTCTTTCCCCTGCCCCTCCTTTTGTTTCTCCATTGTGTCTATGGTTTTGATACTGCGGGCGTGGAAAACACCAAAGAGTAAAACAAACAAGTGCGATCTGTCAAAAGATTTTTGTTTATTCTCTTTATTATTGACATTATTGTTATTAGTTCTGTTCATATCGTTGTTATGAAACTCACAGTGATGTTAAAAACCATAAAAAAACTCTTTCGATTTATGGTTGAAAAGACGAAAAAAAAACTCCTTTGATGGAATATAATTATTTGTTTGTAAGTACAATAAGTCACTTATTTTTGTGATATAATTGTAACTTTATAAAATAAATGATTAAATAAAATTATTGCCATAAAGAAATTGACGTGCGAATATTTTATTAAATACTAGCTTTCCCGACAGACGTTGTCCTGGGTCCTAATAAGAGGCGGCCCGTTCATAATATGTGCATAATGTGCACTGCGCCCCCAGAAACAAAAATACATAATTAATCCGATGAAGTTACTAATAAAATAATAGTGTTGAAATATTTCTAAAACATCCATATTTCATTCGTATTCAAAGCTCAGGCGGGAACAACGTGAGAATATATGCGCGCGCACATATTCTGCCTCACCTATGAAGTACCGAAACGAATGATACCGATAATTTTGTAGACTTCGTATGAAAATTTTCTTAGACGCTCGAAACGGTGCGGTGGAGAAAGTGGGATGGGCTACTGTAAGAGCGGTAATCACGTATGCGAGAATGAGAGGGAACTACCTGCGATGGCGTTGGCGCGTCGCAGGTGATCCGTTCCATACTAACTTAAATATTATATTTTATAGGTATCATTTATTACCCATCTTTTCAACTTTTTATTAGTTCTGTTATTTTGTTATCCGGAGCGGAGAAGAATCCAATAAATCAAACATCGTAAGAATCTGTTCAACCGATCTCGAGTTATGTTATAAGTGTTCGCACTAACACGACTTTTATTTATATTATGTATAAGGTTTTCCAAGATTTAAGTTTTATTAACTTACTTGACTTGATCTTGAAAAATAACTTGCATCGGATGTTTTCGAAGTACCTATTCTCTATATCTGGAGAGAATGAACAAAAAAACTATAAGAATTTGTAGCTTATTTGTGCAATCAAAGGCTTGTCGTTGCACTTTCGTCCAATGAAAACGCTTGTCAGACAGATGTCAACGATGGATTTTAGGTAGGTATCAGGTGTACCTAACCCACCTTTATTTGCTCAAAAAGGTTCAGATTCGTAGGCGTAGGCATACATATTCTTTTTGTCATTCTCCCCAGAAATCTATATACCTATTAGGTACCCGTCATGCTTTACGTTTTTGATGATTCCGATTGTCAGGCTTGATCGGTAGGTAATTAAACAGGTTCTAGTCTAGCTTCCCATTGCTTAACAGACCACTATAACTGACATAAGCACAGAAAAAGAAGAATGACACTTTTACAATTTTTGTTTTACCGACCTCATAATATTATACGAACCTATCGACATAATTTGCAAGTTTTCATAGAGAGAGCTCTATGGTTTGAATCTTAGCTACATTTCGTACACCCTCTAATATTGTGTGATAATTAATTAGGCATTCCACCCATAGAGGGTGATTTGTGCTATGTTTTTGAGAAATTTGTATGAAGATCCTAAAAAAATAGAGTTTTTTTTAAATCGCTGTAAATATATTAAAGTAAATGCAGCAAATTGTATTTAAAAACCTTCTACAGCATTTTGTACGGCTCTGGGCATATTAATATCTGACCTTAACGTCTGTTTTCTACGATTGATGCGCCTTCAAAAATATAAACGGACTAAAATATTATGTAGATTACGTGAATGAAAAATTTTGTGACCAATTTTACGAAAATTGCGCGGACAAAGGAATTTGAAATTGCGCACACTTATAGTTCATTTAGAGAAGGAGTGGCGAATTCTAATATGTTATTTAAAACTACGCATTAAAAATAAATTAAATAAATTAAAATACATTACAAACACTACTGTTATGTTATGTACTAGACTACTTATAAAGATCATCAACTTCATAGAAACAAATGTAAAATGAAAAGCGCCTCATAATGGGCGCAGAAAGCTTTATATTCACTTTGAACGAGCCCAGATTCATTTTGTGAAAAAAAATATGTAGGTCTAGGTATTATGAGTTTACACACCATAGATAAAAATAAATGTAGACCGTAATCCGCAGATGAATATTATTAATCTGTGTATACCATAGATGGCGCCAAGATATGAGTATATCCTTTTTTCATTAATTATTATTTTCTTTAAATTTTTGTAAATTATTGTTTTTGTCAATCTATATGCTCCGAAGGTCCAATGTTGAGTTTGCATCTTACCTTGTATCCATGCATGTGTATAGCCATTTTCAGGGGTTCTCGACAGATTTTTCCCATATAATATTACTATTTTTCCATACTATTTGTGTAATAATTGTTTGTAATATTATCACTGTCCTAAAATAATTAAAATATGCTATCCCGTATGTATGCACATCCAAGAGTTTTGGAGTGGGTAATACTACTCAATTACGATAAACCATGATAGATGAAGTGCCGAATCATGAACTCACTGATTAACATAGATTATATTATTAAACTGCATAATTTATTATTAATCATTTTACCTACCTCTAAACAGAAATTGTTTGTTTAATTCACTTTTGGTTGATTTAAATTAACTTTATGCACCAAAATATATATTATGTGCATATTAAATCGTTCAGACTAATGAAATATTTGTGTATAATAATTCATAAACTTGTCTGAAAACACAAACAAGGTAAAATTCAGAAAAGCTTTTGATTCTGTTTCGCGTGAACTTATTGTACCTACTTTTCCATAGAATCAAATAGTTAGAGAGCAAAATAATAATACCTTAAAAATGCAACCATCCAAACTCTACTTTTGGTCTAAAATTATTAGACGGGATTGCCAACGTGTAGTCTTATAATCAAGGGCGGATCCAGCCTTGGCACCAGGGGGGGTCACAAAGTAAAAAAAAAAGGTCATCTTAAAAATTTGGTATCTGGAAATTACACTTTTCCTAAAAAAAGGTCATTTTCAAAATTTGGTATCTGGAAACTACACTTTTCCTACAAAAAAAAAAAGGTCATTTCCTAAATTTGTTATATGGTACTTTTGCTCCAGGGGGGGTCATGGCCCACATGAAATTATAATAATTATGCTAGCAAAATAAAGATTTTATTAATAAATATCACTGCCCTACTTGAGATTACATAGCCTAGGGGGGGGGTCATGACCCCCCTAACCCCCCCCCCTGGATCCGCCCTTGCTTATAATACTAGTGGATGACCAGTGCTCGAAATTCGACCATAACTTATTTAAATTATAAGTTGAATTTGTCAAAAACTAAGCGAGCGCTATTTCAAAAAAAAATCTTTCAAAAACAATGACATGGATATTGGATACGTCAAATTTGAAATGTTGATATGTACAAAGTTTTTTATTATTATTATTACATATTATTATAAAGACAAACAATATTAATTTATATCCCGCCATTTCCAGCTCCATCTTCCATTTGAATAAACCGCCTACAAAAAGCTTTCTGTGCGTAATGTTTTTTTATTGATTTAACTTATTTTTTATGCTTTTTTAAAAAATGTCGCCACTCCTTCTATATAAACGAGTGTGCGAATCTTCATACTCCTCCGTCCGCGCAATTTCCGTTAAGTCTTTCGCGTATTACTATATCATAGATTTCAAAGATAAAGCTTAATGCGTCGACATGGTCATTGTTCAACTCATTTTCCTCATTCCTCCAGTTATAGCTGGAATGCAGTTAGCATATTATTTAAGTATAATTTGTAATAGATGTATGATTGTAGTTATCTTACCATAATAATTCGGAAAAATTTGGATTAAATGGAGTCTATTCACTCAAAAGCATATATACATTGGTTAACATGTTTCACATATTGTGACTTATTTCCTACTGCACTGCCATCTCTTGGATTATTTTTAAAGTTGCGCAACTATAGACGAATTGTTTTTATTACAAACTTAGGACCCGTCGAACTTCATACCGCATCCGAATCAACAATAATTATTAAATAATGTAATAAAATACTAGCCAATTTTAATTCAGTTTTTATTTTAATTCACGTAATGTGTCAAGATTTTTTTATCAAAGTTGATGGGCAGGTCAGCTAGTTATTACATAATGAAAAAATTATAAACAATGTAAAGTAAGATTCCCCATATCCTGGTTGCAACCATTGGTTTTGGTCATGTGACGTAATAAATGACTACTGATTTGGTGGTACGAATTCCCTCCACATCCATATTTTCTATCCTATTGTTTTCACAGCATCTAGGGATTCTGCCATCCCTAAAGAGTCCCGCATGTAGGAGTAAAGCTATTAGTCCCTTTAAGGTTGCCTGGCATCAGGGACCTATAGCGTGGCTTCCCCTGCTTGCTCATGGTGTCTCCCAATTAGAGCTTCCTCACTAATCACAGACGCTGTAGGAAGTTCAGCATTAGGAGGAGTTGCTCCTGTGTTTTCTAAAACTTCTTGCTCTTACGCAAACTACCTACTGCATCGCAGTCTGCAAGGAGGTGGTGAGGCGATTTATACTTTTGCACAGAATTTACAAGTTCCATAATAATCGAGCCCCACTTCCTCAGGTGTACGAGTACTCATTAAGATTCCTGTTAGGGTTTTAAGACCTATTTTACTTAGGTTCAAGCGTGTTTGGTTCTTCTGGAGTAAAACAACCAAGGAGTTCCTTGAATTGTCAAAGTCTAGGAAGGTTGTTCCATTAGGTTAGAAATATTTTGCCAAATATTACAACGGTTGTCTTTTTGTTGATTTCAGAAACTTGAGCAAGACGATGACGACGAGTATCTCAACGCCACCTGGTCCGATAGCGGCAGTCTGAGCCGCCAGTGCCAAGGACTGGCCAACATCTCATGGAAGCCCAAGTGAGCCCAAGAGGGAGAGGAGCATTATCTTTACTTTGTACTGCCAGAACCGCCGCTCTTTTTGCCGCATGTCCACTAAAATAAATCATAATTTTAAGATTGTTTCTACCGCAATAATCTAACAGTTTGTATCCATCATTCGGTTCAAAATTGGAAGCACAAAGGTAATATTTCAACCATTTTTATACCCATCACGTTGTTTCCAAGGGATTAGGGAGAGAGTACAGATTTCCATTATCGTGGCCAGAGCCAGACTATAACCTCTATCACTTCATCCAGGAATTAATATATCTTACATTATTATAGAACCAACTGTTTGATGAATTCATTATTAGAATTCGTTTTTCAAAAGGTAAGACTTTACAAATTTGAGCATCTACGGGCTTACAACCGTCTTCTACTGCTGTTTCGAAGGCTGGCTTATGCACTGGGTTCCTAGGGAGCGATCCGTTGTCAAACAAGACGGCAGACTTTAATTATTATGACGATGTTTTTTGTTACTACAGTAACAATATTGACGAATATTGTTACCATAGTTACTGAACTGACACATTCACCGCTCTTTAATAGTTGTCACTGTCAGTGTAGAATATTGTCTACGTGGTTACCATAGCAAAAAAAACACTGTCGGTAATTTCAAAAAATAATATAAGAATATACTGTGAGACGACGCACCGCTTCCTTGCGCATTAGTGAGATAGCTTTACATTAACAACGCTCGCCATTTGGGTTAAACCTAACCAATAATATGCAATAAATAGACAGCTTAAAATGGATATAGTTAATAACCTGGCGCCATCTACCGATTAGTGATTACTAATAAAATTTGGTAGCTAAAAATGTTTTCACCACTTTCCAAGAGATGTCTCTGTATTAAATTAATAATGAATATAATTTGTTTACTCCTTGAGTTACAATGAATCTTCCCACTAAGTCAGGCTTGTCTTGGGGAGCTTTATGTATATAATAGAAATAATATTAACGTAAAGTGATGACACTAATGTTCGGTTTTTCTAGGACTATGGTACTGCTATAGCGGTAGCGGTGAAAGTGAACTTTGAACATTGTTAATATTGCTACCGTAGTAACAATAAACATTGACAAGACGACTGACTGCTCGATAAGAACCCAGTGCATAAGCCAGCCTTAAACAACAAGAGAAGACAGTCGAAATCCCGTTATGGTTCGAATTTATGAAAATTTAGCCCTTAAAAACGGACTCTCATTGATTTAATGACTGCATCAAATTTTTGGTTCCATAAGCATACGTTGTCTCCTTTTCATTATACTTCCGACTTGGCCCTCCTTTAAGACGGTACCATCAGCCATGTCTGTGCACCCATTCT
Source organism: Mystacides longicornis (assembly GCA_963576905.1). NCBI lineage: Eukaryota > Metazoa > Arthropoda > Insecta > Trichoptera > Leptoceridae > Mystacides > Mystacides longicornis. Next base: position 9,863,193 of record OY756432.1, read on the forward strand.
TTCTTCTTGCCCAAACCACCTCAATATATTCACTCAAGTCACTAGTTACACGAATATTTACTACACATTCCTTTCTGATACCATAATTCCTCACCTTATCAATCAGTCTTTTCCGCATATTATGCGTAGTGATCTCATTTCTACAGCGTTTACATCAACCAAATCTTAAAATGTCAATTGATTTATCTTACGGTACTTACCCAGATCATCCCACAGAATATAGCAGCAACATAATCCTCAATGATAATAATTTTATATTAATTTATCTACATAATAAAAATATTCTTTATTTACTTAAGCTACCTTAAAGCTGACGACTGACCTCACTAACGAAACCTTTGTGCTACTATTGTGAACGGTACAATACATTACGCGCTGAATTCAGAATATGTTTAGATAAAAAATATCAAAGTGCGAATTTGTACATAGTCTGGCCACACTTCATTGAAACTATTAATAATTATTGCAGAATAATTCACCTGTTTGTAACGCGTGCATAATATTTACTATTGATTATTAATGTAAAATTCCTTGCCATTTTAGAAATTACATACTTAATTTTTTATTTAATATTATAGACTATCATACATTAATAATTTTAATCATACGGAATACTCAATTTTATACTGAAGATTTTATTCATTCAACATTACACGTTTTATTGTATACACACAATAATTTTCAGTTAAAATGAAACTGGAAAAGTTATGCAATCCTTTATTAGAACTTTATTTTTAAAAAGAAACTCTACTTTATACTCAGTTAAAGAATAAAAGATAATTAGTTGAAATTTCGATAAAACTAATCCTGATGGAAAGACATTTTTGTAATAACAAATCCTGATATAACAAATTTCTGTAATAACAAAATCCCGATATAACGAATTTCTGTTATAACAAATCATGATGTAACAATATTCTTGGTATTAAAAACCTTGATGTAACCATACTCTCAGTATAACAAATCCTTATGTAACGTTATATAAATTTCTCATATTAAATAACAAGATTCCGATTTACACAGAAGATGAAGCACAATTTCTATTCTCATGGTGGATTGGTTGGTTGAAAGAAATTTCTTTTGACAATACACCCATTCACTTTCTGAAACTATAAGAATCTTCAGTTGAATTTTATGCACGCATGTCAATGTTTTTTGTTTAATAATGCGAATCATTTTTATACTTACACAACATGTTTTTGTGAACTTTAAAGAGAACCAGATGTGAAAATAGCGAAGAGTTACTTCTTCTTATAATTTTATTTTAATTTAATAAAAATGATCGCATTCAGCATAACAGCATAATATGCCTTTTCGCTGAGTGCGACTAGGAGAAGGATATCAAAAAGAGAGAAAAAAACAATTTGTACTATTTAATTTATCACAATTTAGCTTCTAACTCGACGTTAAGATTGTATAACACTATTCTGTGTTTTTTACTAAATTTTTATTATATTTATATAATTATTGTCAATTTCTCATTTCTAAATAATATACCTACATATATATTATAAAATTTGTGTGAAATATAGATAAAAAAAAATAATAGTATTTTGCTTACCTAATATTGAGATTGAATAATTAAATTAATAAAAAAAAACTTAAGCATTAATATGACAGTTTTGATTTTAAAACAACAACAATAATTTTAATTTTTTAATAATGTAAGAAAGAATGAAAAATTAAAATAAACAAAAATCCTAAGAATGTAATTTTATTGATATATTATTATTAATATTCATTATTATGTATGTATATATCACGGTTGTGACCAGCTCTAATGTATTTCAAAATTTAAATACAGATAATTTATATAGAAATGTTACAATTTAAACACATTATTGTATATTTATTTTTTTTTGTTTGGTTCAAGTACAAAATGTCATGTTTCACTACTTGCTGTGTGCTCATAATAATTGTGTAAAAATGGTTTAAGATGCACTACTAGTTTTTGCACATTTGAGTTTGCAAAGTTGTGTAAAGTAAATATAATACATAACCAGTATATTAATTGCCATAGATGTAATAAAGACTAGTAAATATACCTACTGCTTTTTTTTAAATGATAAATGATATAATGTCATAACTCATTAAAAACACAATGATCATATTTATTAATTTCACCCATGAACATTTAAGCATTCTGCCACAGGTTAATTGAGATGTTACCTTAGTACCTACACAAGTTACATAATCGCAGTATGCGTGATTTTGATTGGACTAGAAAAAAAATACTGAACATTTTCTGTTATAATATTTAAGCCACCTCTGAATCATATCAGTGAAAGAAATTTGTTTTAAAAGTGCTAAAAAAAATTTTTTTTATATATATAATGCTACGTTCCATTAAGAAGAAAATAATAATTCATGGATATCATGTTTTTTGAGAATTATAAAGATATCTTTACAAATATACAAAATCTATTTTGTAACAAGTAAAAATAAACCAGAAATAAATAAATAACAATATATAACAGAATAAAAGCTAGAAACTAGAATTTGTGTAATTCAGATATTTTTATATAAAATATTCATAGGGATTCCATAGCTTTCAATATTACAAGCTGACACAACTATTTTATATTTTTTCTCAGAAAAAAATAGGTAGGTAATTAAAATTTTCTTTAATAACATTTAAATCAAAAATTTGACCCACTGATGAAACATATAACAACAGGTGAGACTTCAATTTGTACTTACTTTAATTGTTTTATCTTAATTAAGTGTACCGAATATAGTACTCATATCGGTTATTGACCATCTGTACCAATTGAAGACTCGTTTCTCACATGGCTACAGGTAGGGAACCTAGATATAACTCAGGCAGTCTCATAGAACCACATCAGCACCAATCTCCGCCATTTCCATCCTTCCTTCTGTCACTGTGTAATTGTTTGTACTGAAAATCTTTTTTGTGCTGTAGGTAATTGAATTATGTTTTCTCAATTAAATACGTATGGTTGATTGTACGGCCCCAAATCGTTCCAACACTTCCAACTTGTTCATACACTTACTTGATTACGAATAACGACTAAAAATGGCAGTCATCCCTTTTTCAAGCGTTTGATAGCTCCGCATGAGCCTGCCGGATTTATAACTAGGTATCTTAGTTACAGACGTTCTGAAAATTTCAATAAATTTTATTCAAATGATAACATTATTTTTCAACAACTATACTTGAAATTATTAAAATAATATGATCTTGGTTATTTTTCAACAGATTGATTAAATACATACTTTAATACACAGTATTTGATATGGTTTACATAATTACGTTTAGGTACTACATCGGTATATGATACGGGTTAAGAACTCTGATAGAATTAGGATTTTTTTATATGAAATAATGTAATATTTTATGATTAGAGCTTTGATTGGAGTTCGGAAGTAAAAAAGCTTTTGGCCTGAACGCATAAGTGCTACTGTATTAGATTATTATATCGTTCCGTTAAGCTTCATATGATGCATGATAAATGTCTGTACTTTTAACATGAATAAATTGAAAAAAATTATACATACTTACTACATTCTCACAGAAAAATCTGCTTATTAAGTATTATCATTATTATTAAATGTTTTTTTTTTTTTAGCAATTACATATAACCTCATCCTTCATACATAAAAATCATTTTGAGTATTTAATTAGTAACATTTCACAATCTATTTTGTAAAATGCAAATGTTTACTTAATATTATTTTTTTTGCAATGGTTTTTTTTGTTTAAATAGAAACACCGATGATTAGAAATTCAGTACTCATTGAAAATGTTATAGTAATTTTTCACCCTATTCATTTAACATAAAATGTACACGTTTTTGCACTTTTAATTATTAAATATGAAGTTGTCTGGATTAAGCAGTATAATTGTAGATTATACTTAAGTAAATAAAACATCAATTATAATGAAACATGGCATCAACAAAAAGAGATTTATGCATCACATTCTAGCTAGATACATCGGAAACATAATTACTACAAAACTGAAATTGATTCCATTTTTTATAAGTGTGAATAAAAATTATTAAAGTCATGAAAACTAAGTATCCGAGCCATTTGTTTGTATTACTACTATATTGTTGTGTTTTTGAGATTACGCAAATATTAATTTATATTTTTAATGTAAAAGATAATATAATTAAATAAATATGTAAAAGAAAGACAAAATAATATATTATGATAATAATAATATGATACATACACAAAATAGTAATATTAAATTTATTGAAAAATTATATAACTTTAGTTCATGGATGTGAATATACAATATTCATTACATTTGTAATACTTAATTACTCCTGTAAATAATATAATCAAATCTTTATATATAATTATTAAAAAAGATGAAAATATTATAAAAAAAAACTTTTATAAAAATCTTTTAGGGAACAGAATTCTATAAAAACTACACACCTACATTTGTTTTCGTTGTGAGAATATTCTATAAAACAAAATGATTTTTAATTATATCTAAATTAAAATGAAAAAAAAACACAGATTTTTGAACTTAAAATGTATGATCATGTTAATTTACATTATTTGAGATATTTAATGTACCTACCTACCCATTAATGAATTGTAGAAAAATGTAATTTAATGCAGAAATTTTTAGTTATAGAAAATAATTCATCAGTAATGGAACTAAAATAGGAAATCGAAAACATTATCGTAGATGGCTTGACAAATAATTACATTCTATCCAACCAACATAAAACATATTTTGATTGTTGATATTATATACAGTTAAAACTGTTTTGAAAAGTTTAGTCCATTCGAAGTATTTTAATGAAACCGGTTTGAAACTAAATCATCGTACAAAAATAAAGAAATTTTAATAAATCTTTTACTATTGTTACTATGTTTAAATCATTTATGAGCGGATTTCTATTCAGAAGAAAATTTAACAAATACATACAAACATTTTGGAAAGATTTACTATTAACTATTGTAATGATATATTTCTGTATTATATTTTGATTTATTGAAATATACTTAAATGAAAAATTGGCCAAGTTTTAAGTTTAGCTACATCCGAAAACAAAATGGCCACCGGATATAAATTATGACGTTTATCTATGGAAATTAAATACCTTATATATTTTGCCGTATTAGTATTAATTGCGGTGTTACCTTTACGAAAAAAAAAAATAGTGTGGGAGAAAGTTTTTGAAATAGTCCCCGAAAATAACCATAAAAATACACTACAAATAAAAGTGGTTTTTTTTTATGTTTAATAATATTACAAAAATTAGGCAAGATTTCACAAGATCATCAATAATACATCTTCTAACTACACTACCATGTTTCCTTCTTTACTTATGTATTTCTAGGAGAGATCAAGAAAATGAAAAAGATTATGTGAACAGAATGAGATTTTGATTCATGATTTTCTGGCTAAATGTCAAATCTATATCTGGCGGCCATATTTTGTTTTTCCGAATGTAGCTTAATTTAAAGATTGCTGAAAAATGAATGTAGCTGATACAAAACATTTGTTTTATATGTACAGACACATTACAACCTGAAGCTTTCTCAATGCTACAATGTCCTATTATTGTCCTTACATAAAAATTTTAAAGGTTAACAAGCTTAACAATTGGTGTTTTATTTGTTTACCTTTTTCTCTATGTGAACCTTTTTAAACTGTCTATGAAACGTAATTAAATGAATGACATGACTATACTTACAGCAACTGGGCTACTGAACAAAAGATTTTAGAGATATGCAAAGGGACAGATTGGAATGGACTTGCTCTATATCTATGCACAACATCACTAAATCAGTTTTTTTTTGAACACTTGTGTACACAAAATACAGCAGTCAGGCGTAGTGTCTGTGAATTCTCGATTTTTTTTATCATTACTTTTATTCAACATTTTCATTTTACAGCATTCAAGTGTTTTATTCCAATTAATAGCTAAATAGCTTATAGGTAAAATCTACAAATCTAAATGCTCAAATTGTAAGTAAAAACTTTATTATCGCACTGATACACACTTTCTTATGTGGCGGACGTTTTTTTTGTCATACTAAAAATTGTTTGCCTCAGATTATTTTTTGCAATTTTTAATTATGTTGGATGCTAAGGGATGTAATAAAAATGAGACAATAGGGTTCCGAGCCCCCCTTATATTCAATCATGGATGCACCAACCAGCAGCAGCACCATATGGATGGATTTCCGGATATTCAGTATCCAACTAAACTGGTATCTGTTTCATCTCTAATGCATACTTTTATATTGGAATTAACTGCCCCACTATACAAAGTAGGTTCTTGAGCAGTCTACTAATTATATTTTGAAATATGCAACCAACCAATTCAAAGCAGACTAATTAAAATCGGGCATGAAATAAAAACAAAGGCACACTCTAGCGCAGGTTGTAAGCGCTGTTTCGCACTCCTTTCTTCCTCTTCCCAAAAACCAACCTGTCATAAGTATGATATTATATATCCTAGGTCTCAGAAAGAGAAAGTGTTTGCATCATCCGTTGATTTCTCACATTTGGAGTGTTAATTATAATAATAAAAAAAGCAAAACAACATACAAATTACTTTTGTTCAAGTTTTATCTGTTTATAATAACAAAAAATAAACTGCGGCGAAGGTTGTCGTAAGAAGAGTTTTGCAGATAGCAAAGGATGGAACAGAGTTAAGTAGACTCCCATGCTATGGTGATAACACCATATTTCTATGCTACATAGATATTGTAATATGACAAGAGTACATTTATATGGTGCCATCGATGACTGCCAGTGCAACATAGCCTAGTCACATTCTATGATCATAGAAAATTGACAAATGTATGGCGATATTGCCATAGCGTGGGAGTCTACCTTTATGAATGAAGCCAGGGAGATTCGGCATATGGTATTTTAAGATGCAGTCAACAAAAATATCTTATTCTTTGTTCAAAACAATTTATATTATTTCAAGATATACATACAAATTAATATCCGTTACCAATCAATTATGTTTCTGGATCATCTTCAGAATCTTCTTCATCGTGGTCAGACTCGCTACAATCAGAATCAACAAAATCACTATCAAAGTCTTCTATGTCTTTATCTTGTTTAGCCTCTAATTTCAATTTATTTATCTTTTCTTCTAAATCCATTCTCTTTTCTTCTTCCTTTTCGTCATCCTGATCATCTTTGTTTTTCTTTTTGCCAGTTTCCGCTTGCTTTCTGATATATCTGAAATAAATAAAATAACACTGATACCCACATATTTAGGTTTAAAATAAGCATATTTTCCCCTTTTGATATAAATTGCAATAATTAAGATAAATTTTTCCATCACTTCTTCCATTTTGCAAAGGAGGGGGACATGGCTGGGACATGTCCCTCTCCTTTCTGATGCTTTCAAGGGCTGTTCTTGCTCCCATCAGGGTTCCGAACATGAGAATAACCCTCTGACACCATTTTTCCACTACGCAAACACTTAGCAGTGGATAAAAAGTAAAAAATACTTTCTTAAATTATGTAATGAGGTTGTATGAAAAGTTAACTAGTTAACATGGAGTCTAAAAGTATTTATACTCAAATTGGACACGGTGTGGAAGGATATCATTGAAGCCGTGCTAGATCGAGCATGGTGGAGGGATTTTGTTGCATCCTTGTGCTCCTAAGCGGGGTCACAAAGGGGGTAATGTAGGTGAAAACACGTAGAACACTGATTCCGATTGACGCAAAGAATGTTTCTATGCATTTGAATGGGGATACCCACAGCAAAAGCAGGAACCTGCTTTTCAGCATGCCTATTTAAATGCATTGAAACCATAGACAACATTCTTTGCGGTGATCGGAATCTGCGTTCGTTGTATTCACACTTATGTAACATAAGGGTCCTCTTGATGTAGGGCCAGTCACAAAGGTTCCATTATGAGACGCAGTGACAGCGACCTCCCTGGAGGGTCAAAAAAAATTTTTACTCAGATGTTTGGGTCAAAAATTTTCCAAAGATGGCAACACTCCCAATCACCTGTAAGGGTCTATGGCGAAAGAGATATTATTATGTGAACATACCTTAAGAATGTCCTTCTCTTTCTCTCTGGAAGGGCTTTGATGATACTTTGTATTTCTTCCTCTTCTGCTTGGGATGTCTGTTTCATTTCTACGACCTAAATCATTTACGACAAAAATTATAGCAAGTTCACAAACATGTGGTAGGGATTCACATGATTTGTTAAAAAAAAAACTAACCTCTTCATTTTTCAAACATTTGGCGCATATCCCATTTGATCTTGCACAAGGCTGACAAATAACATGGTAAGCGTGTTTAACCGTTTTTTGGTCACATTTTACACACTTTTTAGGTGCGGTTAACGGTTTGTATTTTTTATATTTTATTTTCCAATCTATGATATCCTTACACCTAACACAAATGCCATACGATTGTATAGAATTTATAAACTTTGTTTTGACAGATTTGTCGTGTAAATCGTTTTTGAAAGCGGATCTATTTTGATGTTTTTGCGGTCTCGTCCTTTTGATGTTCCCTTTACTACAACTCATGTTCGGTTAAAATATATTTCAAAACCCTCCAACTATTTATTGTTGTTGAATTGGAAATACCGCGTGAGCAAAATGAAACGTCAGTGTCATAATATGTCAAAAACATCAAATTTCAAATTAATGTTGCCTCAATGTCGCAAATGTTGCCACCACAGATAAATACTTGACAGTATTTTTTAGTGAACGAACTTCAAACAAAGTGAAAATAAACTGTTGACATTTTTCACAGAAAACACAGCTTGTGAATTGACCTTAGAGGAAAAAATGTTTTTTCACCTGGTCTTGAGAAAGACATAATATGTCACAAAATCTTGGAAACCACTTTTATAATAAAAATATAGTCTTACTTAATAATACGTTATTGACTATGCTTAATAGTCACTTTCTTATTAATATTAAAGAATGAATAAAAAAAGGAATAAAAAATCTTTTCTCAATGATAACACTTCATTGTAACAAACAAGTCACAAAGTAAAACATAAGGGGAGAAAACTATGAAAAAGAATTTCCTTCATTAAAATTTTCGCGCATAGGTTGCATTTTGTTTAACAGCTAGCTGTTTCGTGTTATTTCATTGGATGGTACGCCCTGACGTACCGTCGAATCAGAGAGCTCAAGTCAGCTTGTGTTTCAGGATCATAATATTTAAAAAATGAGGAACATCTAAAAAAAATAATAAGATAATACCCATAATAAATCTTTGTCGAGTGATTCGGATTCATACTTCTCAGTTCATAAATATTTAAAACTAGCTGACTCATCAAACTTCGTCTCGCCTTAAAGTAAATAAAATATTGCTAGGGATAGCTAACATACATGACTACTACAAACACGATAAAATCTGTTCAACCGATCTCGAGTTATAACGTTATAAGTGTTCGCACTAACTCTATTTTCTTTTATTTTATAGCTAGATGTTAACAAATTGTAAAAAAGCTTGAAAAAAGTACCATCAAAAAATAAATGTTCATAAGTATCAATATATTTTATTTCAATGGTGGTCACATTACCGCAATCTGTGGAAAGAGGGAAAACATTGATCTATAGAATCTTTCTACCAAAATATCAATTTACCAGACATCTCCCTATTTCCCCAATAGATGGAGGTAATGTCCGCAACAGAAAAGACGTTCCATACTAACTTTAATATTATATTTTATATCATTTTTAGTCATTCGTTCTACTTTTTATTAGTTATTTTGTTATCCGCAGCGGAGAAGAATCTAATAAATCAAACATCGGAAGAATCTGTTCAGCCGAACTCGAGTTATACTACTACATGTTATATGTAATATTGCAAAAATAGTTATATTTCAAATGGATTCTTGCTCCTGTGCATACAATAATTACTAAAATCATTAAGTCTTTGTAAATTATACTAGAGTATTATTATTATTTATTTATAAGCTCTTTTTATTATTTTTTTAATTATCAATCAACAAGAAGTTTGTTCGAAATGGGTCGTGGCAGTAAAAGAGCGTGGTGCGAAGTAACAATAACAAGAAGTAAACACGTGTAAACAGAAATGCGAGTGAATGAAAGTTGTCAACTATAAACTTAACAGTGACAGGGTGAACAAACGACATGGAACGCTCGTTTTCGCTATCTTATTGCCTGCGACCGGTACCTGCTTCAGTAAGCGCTGAAGACCCGGTCAAAGTAAACGCTGGCAAAGGGTGGTTTACAGCTGTGAAGGTTTTAAATTTAAATAATACTCTTTTGTTGTAGTATTTATCAAAATATCCTTTTTTTTCAAATTAATCAATAAATACCATTGATATTTTTAATTAAGAAATAAGGAGACTTTGGAGACATTTTTTTATTACACTAAATATATATTTTCCAGCGAAGTGAACAGTATTATTTATTTATTGTATGGTCATAAGTACATCACATCGTTACAGGTAAAAATAATTCAGATAATTGTAGGTATTATCGATATTCAAATATTTTATGAGCGTCAGCTTTAATCACTTGTACCAATATTGAATATCTTCTTTACTCATTACTTTCTTTTGCTTCTCTGTGATGTGAAGGATGAACAGAACTGCTTTTTTCCCTCATTTTTGTGATTTATTTCTATATATAACATAATATTATCCCTTTTAAGGCCCCCTGCACACCGCGAGCCAGCCCGGAGGACACCAATCCGCACCAAACCCGATTCGCACAATGTCAAAAAGCCAGCCACACACAAATCAAGCCCGCCGCGGATCCCCCCCAAACCAACTCAGAATGCGGGAGGTCTATGCCCCACTCAGGAGCATAGGGAGGCATCAAGATCTCCCCATTGCGCTCGAAGGCGTCCGAGGCTCATTATGCCTTTTCTGACCGGTTGAGGTTTAAGGACGTGAGGTGGCCAACCGCAAGGTCCCGATCTGATTTTTCGATTTCCTACCTCTTACAGGATACTCGAAAAACCTGCAAAAAATTTTTGAAATTTTTGCAAAAAATTCTGTTTTAATAATATTATGCTATACTAAGTAATTAACCCCTTCATACCAGCTGTACATGCTGTCTGGGTATTATTGTGTGTGAATATGTACATGTGTTTGTTAGTAATGTTAGTGTAATGTTTTATTTAATTTTGTACTTAATATTTATGGAATAAATTGAATTGAATGGAATATTAATAGAATATTGATGAATGAAGACATAATGTATGTAATTGAATCAACAACCAATTAAAATCTCCGTATCCATAAGTTAATTTTTCATCTCAGAAAAATATCGATTTTGATATTCGGAAATAAATATCGATATTTCCCAATTAAAAATATAAAAGAAATAAAATATCGATTATTATAATATTTTCAAACATCGATATTTTTTGCCCATCCCTAGATGGGGTGCGCGCGCGCCCAACGATGACAAATAATTACATTTGGTGACAAACATGTCAATGTTTCTCCGGTGCATGTATAGATAATAATTATTATAATATACTGTAATATGTGTGCACGGCGAAAAACAAGTTGAACTGAACGTAGCAATTTTGGACATGCTTTACAGGAAGTGCACACTCGGTTTACCTGCTACTTACTTAACAAAGTGGAATCGGCCCTTTACAGAATCCACAGTAGGTCCTTACTCCTTGGTCCTGCGCACTATCGAAGCAAAGATAATATAAATATACTGTAATATATTATCGAAGTTTCCTAGCCCTGGACGCCTGGAGCTGGGATATTGACATTTGATTGAACCGATCACAGAGCAATAATACCCTATTATGGAACAGATTGTCCAGTTCGGTCCAGTTATTGAGATATTAGAATTAGGTCAATGATGAAAAGTTAAAATTTATTAGGTTGCGGTCTGGCTCGGTTGTTCCCGGTGATAAAATGTAATACTGGTAGATATTTTTAATGAAACAAAACTGTAGTTTCCAAATATTTCCTGGAAAAGTGTCAAACTGATTGATTGTAACGTTTTGTGCAAATACCTACCTGTTTGATTTATAAAACGTTCTTTTCTGCCATTTTTATGATGTCGTGTGTTTAAGGACTGTTGTGCTACATACTTAATTATTTCAAGATGATTCTGGGCAATCAAAGTTACAATAGATCTTACCTCATTGTGGGTCTGGTGATCATGCTTGCATTGTTGTTTTTTCATGCCTTCTTTCATACCGTCTTTATTTACGCGTTCTTAGATCCGGGCCATCAAGATAATATTGTAATTGAGAAACATAACAAACCTGTCGATATGACTTCTCCATACTTTATAAGCGTTGGCTTGGATTCCAGCTTGATCTATGATGGTCTCGAGAAATTGAATTTGGAATCTCCGAAATTGATTGAGTTGACTTCAAAACTGGCCCCTGGATATTTAAGAGTTGGTGGTACCATGGCAGACAGATTAATATTCGCTGAAACCCCTCAAAACTCTAGCGAATATGTCGACAAATTTCTACCATTTTTTACAATGAGTGAATCGGATATTCTTCGTCTTAAGGATTTTTGTACTAAGACTGGACTAAAAATGCTGTTTGATTTGAATGTGTTACTACGAAATGGAAATGCGTGGAATCCTTCAAACGCCATCAAGATTATGAAAGTTTTCAAGAAACACAAAATCCCAGTAGTGTGGCAATTGGGGAATGAACCCAACTCCTTCCAGCATGTGTTTAACACCTCAGTTTCCCCGCAGCAACTGGCTGAAGATTATGGAACTCTAAAAAAATTGGTTGGTAAATTTTCTTCTTCCCGCTTGATAGTGGGCCCCGACACCACTCGGCCCCAGCCCAACAGACCTGAATGTGTGGAGTATATGAGAGAGTTTCTGAAATCTGGACACGAAAACATAAACGCCATTGCTTGGCACCAATATTATTTGAACGGACGAACATCGACTTTGGACGATTTCTGGGATCCCAACGTTATGAACTTGTTACAAACTCAAATCGAAACCATGTTGGACAACATTCAACCCTTTCAAGGCAATCTGCAGATGTGGCTGACGGAAACTAGCAGCGCTTATGGCGGAGGAGCTCCCAACTTATCCAATTCTTACTCGGCCATCCCACTGTGGTTGGACAAATTGGGAGTGGCATCAAAGAACGGAATTAAGATAGTCGCACGACAGAGTTTACTTGGGGGAAATTACAGTTTAATAGACGAGAATCACAATCCTCTGCCTGATTATTGGATAAGCGCTTTGTACAAAAGGATCGTCGGCCCTGTAGTTGTTCAGTGTTCTCTACACTTATCGGAAAAACAAAGATTCTACTGTCATTGCTCCAAAGAAGATAAAAACAGATTGGTTATCTATGGTATGAATTTGGACAATAGCACAGTAACTATACGTTTGGGAGGCAGTGCTTTATTAGACATCACAAGGATTGACGAATACATGTTCACAGCCCCTGCTAATAACCTGTTATCCAAGAATATTCTCCTTAATAATAAGATGTTGAGATACGTGGACAGTTTCCCTAACTTTAAGCCGAACATCAAAAACAAAAATGAGAAATTGGTGATGCCGCCACGTTCTTTTGTCTTTTGGTATCTCTACAATGTTGATATTCCTCATTGCATTCATGTTTAACTGCTTTACTTAAGTTGACTAAGTTATATGCTTAGATCAGAATCTCTGGATAGACGATGTTTCTCCCATTACTAGTCATAAAACCCAAAAAAAAAATAACTCCCATACTCACACCATAATGTATAAGAAAAAAAAATAGGACATAGGAAACCATTTAGATTGGTAGAAAAAACTACACAGTTTAATTATTCATATTTTTTTTTATTAAGTTAATAGAATAAATTGAATAATAAATTTGAAAGAAAAGATGTAAAATTGACAAAGAAAGACTGTAATTGAATTTATTTATTAATTATAAAAACTTATCTCAATATGAATATAGTATTTTACGAGTGATTGAAGTTTAACTTCTCGGAAGTTATACGGTAAGATTGTGATAAATTTTGAAAAAAAGTCCCTTTCTGAGAATATAAAAAAGGACTGTTTAAAAAAAAGAAGACTTTAAGTTGCGCACAGAGTCGAACTCGTGTGTAAAATTTGTATGCAGTAACAATTTAAAATATTATCAATTAAATATTGTTCTTTATTTTTTTATTGAAGATATTTTTAATAAGTAATCAATATTCTCCAAAAAAAAACTCGTCATATGTTACTTTAAGTCTGATATTGTTTAGGAATTAATATATTTTTTTACTCATTTCTTTTTCTATATTATTATACAATTAAGATAAATGTTTAGTAAATGTTGTGCTCAATATTAAAGTAAACCCAGCATATTATATTCTGTTTCATTTCTTTGATAACCTTAAAAATATTAAGATATTCTATTTAAATATTAAAATAAATACCATAACTTAAAAACACTTATGAAATTACTAAATTAGTCTATTGAGGTAAAACCCAATTCTGGCAAATGTAAAAATTATCTAAACACCATTCACAGGCAAGAGGCAATTTGATTAACCAAGATTTTTACGAAGCAAAACAAGATATTGTTACGTAAATTCTTGAGTGATTAAAAAAAATGACATTGGAATCTTTGCCAAAATTATATTGCTTGCATTTTTAAGCTAGAAACTCACTATTGCTAAGATTTGTTTGAAAAAAGCTGTTCTCTGGACAAATATATGGAAATGTTTCAAGAAACTTTACATACAGTATTGTAATGAACACATTTTTTTAAAGAAAACTTTCTTTTATTATTAGATGCCAATCTTGGAAGACTAGTTAGTTGCTTAGGCACCGACTTCTGAACAAAGGATCTGAGATTCGATTCCGAGTTGGATCAGAATTTTCTAAAAACATCGGGGAGAACTTGACTGGGATAAAGCATATTGAAATTTCCGTGTTTTATTACTCACAAGATTACTCGGAGAGACAAAAAAACGCTGGCTTCAATGTGTGTTAAGTTGTTTTTGAAGTGGTTGGTAGACTGGTGGTGGACACTGGCTTTCGTGCTGTTTTGTTAGGAGGTCATGGATTCGATTCCAGGTGCCGACCATCTTCCTCCTTTACGATACAAGCTTTAAGTAGCTTAATGTGAAAGAGTCAAAGAGTGTATTTGTGTTCAATTTGAGTGAGCACAGATTCATTTTAGAAAAAAAAGAACCAAGACAAATATATGTATGAAAATTGGTGAATCATGAAGATAGATCTTTATTTTAGAATGATCAAAGTACCTACAATTGGATGATCAATGATACAAACAGATAACCTATATTAAAAATACAAAGCGAGTTTCTAAGCTTTATAAATTTTGGAAAAATAAACAAATCCATATTAAGATTCAATCAAATTAAGAAAAAAAAAACAGTTTTTTCTTTTTTTTTCTACAATGCGGAAATACACTCTCTCAAGAGAGAGATCTTTTAAATAACTGTATTAAGGAGTTCAAATACACAATTTTCATTTTGTTTTATTCCTAAGCAAAGTAAAGATAAAACTAAAAAGAACACAATCTTAGCACCTTGTTGCTATTATAGGTAGAAATGTGTAGCAATTATTAAAACTAAACGATTCATACTAACTATTGTGCACTTACAGATTTTAAGAAAAGTATAGAACCATCGAATTAATATACAAAATGAACACAAAATTATTGAACTTTTTTAGGTTAGTCTATAACTATCAAAAAAAAAACCGATGATTAAGTAAATGACGTATCGCATGAGAGAACGTTAAGATATGCATACTAATAGTTTCCAGATATAAGCCTTCAAAAAAACAAAACAAAATTTTAGAGATTTCTTTGGGGTCCATTCAAAATTCTACGAAATATCTTATAAAAATATCCAGGTATATACCTTAATAGCCAAGTGCTCAAACTGTGGGGAATTCTCCGTTATTATTGTTCTCAGTCTTAGTGGTTATTTCACACAAATTTATTCTGTGTTCTTGTTTCTCAAAATGTCATCATGAACAGAGCTATTCCGAGTACAGGCAAAAAATACTCGAGTACTGAGTACAAGTATTACGCACAAAATATACTCAAGTACAAGTACTCAGTGAGAAGTACTCGAGTACAAAGTACCGAGTACATGAGTGATTAATTAAACGCAAATCTTTTTGCACTCGAGTACCGCACAGCTCTGATCATGAATAATCCACACTTATGTATGAATAATAATACAGTTTTTAAAAGTGATGAAGTATTTTATTGTTAGTACAAAATGTCAATAAGATAGGCACTTATTGTTGACTCTCTTTGTTATATTATATTGTTAGAAATTTGTGTCTTTTGGCAAAAGGAGTTTAATAAAGTAAACAGACAATTACTATTGTTTATTTTTATAACAAAAGAAATTATTTACAAAACAAACATGAGGGTGCATTAAATAATAAAATAATAATTTGCTGCACCTATAAAGTGTTAATAAAAGTACACACTGGTCGTCTATTATCTAAATAACAACTAATCTGATCACCCACATATTCCACGAAATATAATAAAACCTTACAAAAACTCCACGACACAACGTTTAACATTAGCAGGTGCGCTGAGAAAAGATAAGGCCGGGTACTTGTGGCTTAAACAACAGAACCTATACCAACTAAATTGAATGTATTTTTATGAAATTTTTGAGGAATTGATCGATTAAAATTAGAATTTTTGAAAATGCCAGTAGATAGAGAAAAGTCTACTCTATCGAATGATAAAAAAAAACGAAAATCAACCTAATGTATAATATTCAACGTTATTCCAGGCGATATATCAAATCTTAAAGGGTCTATAACAATGGCTGATGACTGGGAAGGGGTTGGTGAGGATGGTTGAGGGGTCTACTGTAGAAGAAGAAAGGTAACAAAGACAAAACGTTGTTTTGTTTTCAAACAAAACACTGTATTACATATTATTTTAATGGGCAAAAAAGGCTTTTGGTCTTACAACCATCTTCAGTGCCACAAATACTTCAGAAAGACCTTTGCCAATTAAAATAATATGTGATATTTACATTACATTACATTCTCCCTTTAAGACCCCCCGCACACCGCAAGCCAGCTAGGAGGAGACAAATCCGAAGCAAACCCGACCCGCACGAAACCGACCCCCTAGCATGATCGAAGCAATCAAACCAAAAAGCCGGCCCCAAAAAATCAAGTCCGCCGCGAATTAACAGGGTTATACAGGGTCTGGCAAAAAGATCTGACGGGTTTTGCCGCTGTACTGTTGATCGAGTAGGCGGTGGGGGGTGGGGGGGATAGGCGCGATCCAGAGCACACACGAGGATATTTTTTGTAGCCATGAAGCAGTGGTCGACTAAAAACCGTGCGTTTTTATAGAGGCCTTTTTTTAAAAGTGGTCAATCCTGTGTTTCTGTACAGCGGCAGTTCCGTAGACGCTTCAATGTGGGGCTAAAAGGAAGAGTTCCAACTCGGAACATAATTTTGTTGTGGGTGAGGAATTTTAGAGCTACTGGTTCAGCATTAAAACAGAAGTCGACAGGCCGTCCAAGGTCAGTCTGGACGCTAGAGAATATTGATTGTGTAAGAGAAGCTATGGAAACCAGTCCTTAGCGGCCGGCGTGTAAATTGCTGCTGCTTTGCACATGTCTGACCGCTCGGTAAGACCAATATCGCGCAACGATCTGCATTTCCACCCATACAAATGGCAATTGTACAGCAGTTAAGCCTAATGTGATGTACTTTTTGAGAAGCAAATTTCGTGGCCGAGTCATCTCGCGTTTCGGGGACATTGCATGGCCAGTTCGCTCCCCAGACCTTTATCACAAATCCCCAGATTTGTGATTTCTTCTTGTGGGGGTTCCTGAAAGCCAGAATTTACACAAACAAACCCCGCACACTGGGCGAACTAAAAGAAGCCCTAAGCCAAGAAATCGCCAACCTGTCTCGTGCAATGTTAAATAAGTTGTTCAACAGTGCAAGATTGAAGGAATGCATTGTCAAAGAAGGACATCATTTAGAGGACGTCATTTTCAGATCTTAAACGCAAGAAATCGGTTGTTTTGATGGTTTTATCATTAATTTACATGTACTCACTTCTGTACTAATCAATAAAAACATTTGTATCACTTTAAATTTTGATGTTATATTTATTTTAAAACCGTCAGATCTTTTTGCCGGACCCTGTATTTAAAAATAAAATAATACACTAACATTAAGATGCAATTTCATAAAGTCACCACCAAAAACAATAAGTAAAACAAAATACAGAAATAATAGCTAAGAATTTTAGAATATTGTTTTATCATAGTAAAAAAGTTACAGTAGAATAAAAAATCACAATATATTTTAGACCAAGGTAAGAATAATAAAAACAGTTATTCGAACAGAACAGTATCATCAGTCACTTAAATATTGTGGGAAATCTTAAATCTTATTCATGACTTTGGCCACAATATTATCTAAGTTCTCTAAAATTAATAAAGATTTTTTTTTAAATACAAAACACTAATGGACAAATAAACTTTGGGTACATTTAACAAGGATAATAATTTTTATTTGAATGAAAAAAATATAAGTATTATTATGTTATAATATACAACAATTTGCTTACAAATGTAGGTCTACACATTATGAAATTTACATTCTAGTAGAAACATTTTTTGTGCTAAAAAGCACCGTGGATCAATAAATATTTTTGTGACTACATTTAATTAATGTTTTGATGGTCTGTTTCCGTTTTTTATGGTTGATTATTATAAAATAGATATAATTATTGTGTGATGTAAAACAATATTTAAATAACGAAAAAAAATATTTATGTATCTACATAAAATGTGCCAACAATATTGATAATTTTGTGAAACACGATTTATAAAATGGGTTCCAGCACAACTACATACAAACTAGAAGCGTGTTGTTATAGAAGAGTGACTTGAGCTATTTTGATATTTGATTAAATTTTAACATTGAAGGTTTCATGTATTTTTCATCTGCGTGATTTTTGTATTTTATGTTTGCTTAGTTTTTGTAAATCACCAATTCACATGATTTGTATGTGTGCAATTAATTACAAAATCAAAAGTTTACAAATACACTTATTTTCCCGTCCGTTAACCAAAAATGTATTTTGGCTATCTTTTGGTAAATGTCTTAAGTCATATCTCAGTTAATAATTGTGTTGTTAATAATAAAATATTTACTGTTTTTTATTGCAACATAAATTAAAATTATCTGGTGGGTATTCATATAAATCTACTAGGAATAAATAAGGTATTTGAAAAGAAAAGAAATAACAAATGAGAATGCATGTATGGCTGCATGTGACACGGAGAATAAATAAAGAATAGATTGATGCTAAATAAGTGGACTAGATAAATATAATATTGTGATTATGTAGGGTGATTTACAATGAGAAAAATAACAATCTATTTTCTGAGACATGGCCTTATAAGAGATATAGATAACGATTCCCAAATATAATAAATACTTAAAATCTAAATTGTAATAATATACAGATCAAATCTCAATTTAATAATTTGTTTACTTATACATAATATATATTTTATAGGCTGTTAACTTTTTGATGGTAACATTACATTTTTATCTTGATCGAATTTGAATCGTTTATGAATTCCATATAAGATTTGATCTGCATTCATAATCTATCTTAAAACTAAAATAATTAATTGTTCTATTTTTATACGTTTAGTCAAACAATGACAACTTTAAAGATTTAATAACGTTATGTACCTAATATAGAAAATTTAATTTTGCTTAACCCACAATTTTTATGAAATAAGAAAAAAAGCATATACACCCAAACCTTCAACTTACAAAAAATATGTTTTAATACATCAATAGGTTTAAAGGAAACACCAAAATTAATAAATTTCCATTCTAAAATTATCTGACAGCTTTCATTTCTTGCTTCACACAATTCTTGAACGCTTCCCATCCTTCGTTCTTCGGATTTGACTGAAAACATAAACCAATAAATTAACAAAAAACCAGACCAATTGTCTATAAAAATGATTATTAATTTATTATTGAAAGCTATTACCAACTTAAAAAAGTTGGTTGAAAGCCAAAAATTAGGCGCCTTTTATGACATTTGAACCATAGAAAATTTCTATGGTTGTGTCAACAACTTTGAGAAGAAATAATACTAGAGATATTAAAGTTTATGTTACTAAAACATACAACAGCGGGACAAAGAATTAAACGCAGATGGAAACTGATAATACTTTTTATTAAAGCAAAAGGAAAACACACAAGAATATAACGAGCTTCACTTTGACATGGGAAACACAGGAAGTGAAAAAGTACCATAGAGAGCAGAACAATAAAACAGGAATACTGCCCATAGATAATAAAATTAAAACATTGAATTTTCAATTCCAATACTCCCTCTAAAATTCAATGTACTCTCTTCATCTTATTACTACTTATATATAATATAACATAACATAAAGAATGATTACATCATGAGTTGATTCCTAAGGTATTCAAATCTAGCTGGTGACAATGATTTGGTAAGTATGTCAGCCAACTGACATTCAGAAGGAACATACTCAATTATAATCTCTCCACTCTCCACTTTTTCTCTAATGAATTTGTATCTGATATCAATGTGCTTAGACCTATTGTGAAATACTGGGTTTTGAATCAACTTAATGGCACTTTGATTGTCTATAAGTAATTTTATAAAATTTAAAGGTTCACCAATATCTACTAAAAATTGTTTAATCCACAGAGCTTCTTTACTTGCCTCGCAGGCTGCCATATATTCGGCTTCTGTGGTCGATAATGCCACAGTTTTCTGTCTGCGGCTTGCCCAAGTTATAGGTCCACCATTAATAGTAAACATATAACCAGTTGTTGATCTACGGGAATCAACATCACCCGCATAATCAGAATCAGAGTAACCATTAATAGAAAATTTTGACTTTTTGTATACTATGCCATGACTCTTTGTATTTATTAAATATCTCATTATACGTTTGACTGCATTTACATGTTCAAGATTAAAATTATTAATAAATCTGCTGACAACATTAACAGCATAAGATATATCAGGTCTGCTTACAGAAGATAAAAATAGTAGAGAACCAACAGCTTCCCTATATGGGAACTTACATATATCATCTTTGGATTGGTTTTCCTTTAAAATTACATTCATATCAGATGGTGTACTAATGAATTTAGCATCTGACATACAAAATTTTTTCAGTATTCGATTTATATAATTTGTTTGACTTATAAAAATATGATCATCTGTATTTTCTATCTGCATACCAACAAAACAATCAAGTTTACATATTTTTATATCAAAATCTTGTTTCAAAGCATTCAATATAGCTTGCAAAGTAGTTTTACACTTAGACATTATAAGGCCATCATCAACATATAAAATCAATAACACTTTAACATTTTTATACTGTGTAACAAAGACACACTTATCACTGTAACACTGAACAAAACCATAATTTTTCAGGAACTCTGTAAAAGTTTTGTTCCAAACTCGAGCAGCTTGCTTGAGTCCATAGAGCGATTTATTCAGTTTACACACTTTATTTTCAGAAAAATGTATTCCTTCAGGGATCTCCATATATATGTCCTCTTCTAATTCACCGTAGAGAAAGGCCGTCTTAATATCAAATTGCAAGATCTCATAATTTCTATGAGCAGCTACACTTAATAATATTCTTATCGAATCGTATCTTGTCGTGGGTGCAAAGGTTTCAAAATAGTCAACATTCTCCACTTGAGAAAATCCTCTGGCACATAATCTGGCCTTGTATTTATCATTTTCACCATTTGAGGAATTTTTCATCTTGAAAACCCACTTTGAGTCAATCGGTTTCTTATTTACAGGTAAGTTTATAATGGACCATGTATTATTTTTCTCATGAGCTTTAAGCTCCTCCTGTATGGCAATCTTCCAATTATTTGCATCAGGCCCATTCACAGCTTCTTGGTAGGATGATGGAACGTTGAATTCTACCATGTTTAATTCATATCTTTTGGGAACCCTAATGTCATCTCTTTTTCTCAAATTATAATTTGTTGATAAATTGTCGTTATTAATTATTGGTTCAACTTCACAATTTTCATCTGCACTTTCATGTTGTTCTTGACATGGTTCATTAGATATAATATCAGAGTTTTCCTCATCAACTTCAATATCCATTCGTATTTGAGCAAAATTTTTCCGAACAGTTGGAATAATATTTTCATCAAATATTACATTTCTAGAAATTGTAATTTTTCTTGTTTGAGGATTATACATTCTATAATTATTTGAAGTTCCTTGGTATCCCACTAGAATAAGTTTCTCACTTTTCTTATTGAACTTAGTACGAAGTTGATCTGGGATGTGAACATAGCCTGTACAACCAAAAGTTTTTACATGTTTTAAATCAGGCTTTTCTTCAGTCCAAATTTCATAAGGTGATTTATTTGGAGTTTGACTCGACGTAGTTCTATTCAGTAAGTATACTGCACAATTAACAGCTTCTGCCCATAAGTAAATTGGGATATCATTCCCATAGAGCATGGATCTGGCGCTTTCCACAATAGTTCTTAGTTCGCGCTCTGCCCGTCCATTTTGTTCCGGTGTATAAGGAGCTGTACATTCATGTTCTATTCCATATTTTTCCAAATATTCTTTAAACTCTTTATTGACATATTCTCTTCCATTGTCAGTATGTAAGATTCGCGTATGATGTCCAAATTTATTATTCAATATAGAATCGAACTGCTTGAAATAGTAAAATACATCATTTTTATATTTAAGAAAATATGCATACCTGAATGATGATGCTGCGTCTTTGAATAAGACAAAATACTTTGCTCCTTGCACTGAGGGATGTGACATTGGTCCACATACGTCACTGTATATTAGATCTCCAGGTTTTAGTGTTTCTTTTCTATGTGAATTTTTAAATGGTAGACGACATTGCTTGCCATATAAGCATGCTTCACATACAAAATCCTTTTCTGTGGAATTTATTCCAAAAACAGGATTGATACTTTCCATCTTCATAATCTCTCTTACATTTAAATGTCCAAGACGTTCATGCCATATTTGAAGTTTACTTTTATTTTGTATAATATTGCATTCTGATATTTTTACTTTGGTTTTCATCAAGACTTCATATAAATTGTTCATAGTACGAATTGCTTTTAGAACCACTTGTTTATTCTTGTATATTAATGCAATAGAATTTTGTTTAACTATCTTAAAACCCTTTTTAGTTATAACTCCCTCTGAAAATAAGTTTTTCTTTAACTCTGGCACGTACAACACGTCTTCCATAATATGTTCTTCCCATTCTCCATGACTGTTTATTTTACTTATAAATATATTTCCTTTACCTTTTACTATAAGACATTTGTGGTTTCCGAGTTGAACAGTTCTCTCGTCACATTTATTGAATTCTGTAAAATCAGTAAAGAATTCTCGACGAAATGACATGTGAGCCGAAGCTCCTGAATCAAGTATCCAAATATCTTCATCAGAAGAAGCACATGCAAATTCTTCAGTATTAAAAGCTACTGTGTTATGTGACTTTTCCATCTTTTTGAAATTTGAGAATTTATTTTGTGAATTGTTCTTCTTATAATAACACTCTTTGGCGTAATGCCCTCTTTTATGACATGAATAGCAAATAATACGATTTTTCTTATTACCTGTCTGTATTTGGGGTTTTCTACCGCCAGTGAATAAAGCATTGCTGTCTTTTACATCGTCATCAGCCATCAAGCTAGCTTCTTCGTCTAGAAGACGCGCCGTTAGGTTGGGTATTGTTTGTTTAGAAGAATCAAGAGACATCCAAGCTTGTCTAACTATTCTATACTTTGCCGGTAATGAACTCAAAATCTTCGTCATTAATGCCGTATCACCAATGTTTTCTCCGATTTCTTTTAGTTGTTTCCCCAAGCTTTCTACTTTTGAAATGTGTTGCGCAATTGAGTCATTCGGAGACATTTTATATTCATAAAAACGTTCATGTAACATCATTTTGTTCAATTCAGATTTTTGTTCATAAATTGATTCCAATTTTTCCAGCATTGCAGCTGCCGTCTCGCAGTTTTCAACTAGGGATATTTGTTTTAAGTCCATGGAGGAACTTATGATGAACATCGCCATGCTATCTTCTTTTAGCCATGCGGCATAACCTTCATCTTTTTTTTCTGGTTTCTTTTTCGTTATATCTAGTCCTTTTGCTTTCATTGCACACTTAATCTGGAACTTCCATTGACGAAAGTTATCACCGTTGAATCTCTCAACTGAAAATATATCTTTTCTTCCATCCATTTCGTATTGCGGACACACCGAACAACGAAATATACAACTCGCGTTTTTATATGAAAACGAAGCACTATTTAATTCTTTTGTTTCCCGCTGGGCCCATAACCTATTAAAGTTTATGTTACTAAAACATACAACAGCGGGACAAAGAATTAAACGCAGATGGAAACTGATAATACTTTTTATTAAAGCAAAAGGAAAACACACAAGAATATAACGAGCTTCACTTTGACATGGGAAACACAGGAAGTGAAAAAGTACCATAGAGAGCAGAACAATAAAACAGGAATACTGCCCATAGATAATAAAATTAAAACATTGAATTTTCAATTCCAATAAGAGATAATGTGCTACTGTGCATGGTCCCGACAATTATCATGTGATTGTTGTTTAGCCCGTATAAACTGTGATGTATGTCGGTATAGTGGTTAGAGATTCATTTTTTTATATTTTAGATTTACAATAGACATTTTATTTGTTAATCTTAGAATTAATTAAATGAATTATGGGCATTTATCATTGTGCTTTTGATTAATATTCATAATTTATCTCCAGTCACGTGAATACAGATAAAGGAATCAATTTTCGGATCTGCTCATCCACAAAAGCTCTCTAATAATATCTGTACTCAATGGTCAACACAATATTAAAGTCCGTAAATTAAAAACATGAATATATGTACCTTAAAACCTCTATGAAGACGATCTTTCATAATTGCTATAAACTCCTTGTAACTCAGCAAGCCATCTCCGTCATCGTCAAATATTGCAAAAACTGTCGACACCAGATGATTAGATTGACTTACACCAGTACATATTTTGACGGCTCGTTGAAATTCATCTAAAAATTATTGCACAATTAACATGTTAAAAATTCAATCATTATATGAGACGAAATAACAAAACGAATCTCCAAATAGCATTAGGTCTTATTTTGACTTTCAAAGATATCATGGTTAAAATTATATGGATGTTATGGATATGTAGTTTTGTTTTCAAATAGGGGTGCGGATATAAAATTATTTCAGATTATCCGTTAGTTTTAATTAGGCCCCTCACACATTGCAAAATAGTTTGGAGGAGATTAATCCTCAGTGTTATTCATTATTTTTATTTGTTCATTTCTGAGCAAAGGTAACGTAACACAAAATAATTTTGCAGCTTTGTCAACCAAGACTTGTTTTCTATCTGAAATTATTTTAACTTTCATATCGGATTGGGTTTCAAAGGTTTATGTTAATTTCCGATGTCCTATAGTTTCAGTTATGGTTATAGAGCTCCATAACATCCCTATTATAAATTTATCTAGATCTAGAAAAGTTAAGTGTTAATAACCTCAAAATACAAGAATAAGTTTTTTCCAATGAAAATAAGATATGTAGATTTTAAATAAATTATACCTTTAGATATAGGATGATCAGCAAGGGTGTACATTTTCATAGCAATGGAGAAGTCTTCGAGGTTGTTGAGGAACTGACAGAAAACTTTGAAATCTTCAAATGAAATTCCCTTTTCGTCCTTCACACGGTCTAATAGACGATCCAAATACATGTCGTAGGCGTCTGTGTCCAAGTAGGTGTAACGCAACAGAATCTTGGCAAAATCCACTTCTGTGATGGTGTCATGTCCTAAAGATTGAATAAAGGTAAGTCCAAATACTCCATTCAATTCACTATGAATGTTTTATTGTTATTTTTATTTTAGAATGAAATGTAAGCAATAAATAAATAAACATTTAAATTTCAGTTGTAGGATTAAAGCAAATGCAATACAAATATTTTAATAAAACATTCAATATTTCTACTAAATACTGTCAAATACAATCAGCTGTTAACATGGCAGCCATCTTAGTTTGAATGAATGAAAGTGTCATTTAAAATGCATTTCCGCAATGTGAAATTACAATAAAACTTTGTTTTTTTTAAATAAATTATAAAAAATGACTCTGTAAGTTAAGGCAAATGCTATTCAAATATATTAACAAAACATTACTGCTAGGTATATGAGCTATCAAATAAAAACAACTATTGATGTGTCGGCCATCTTGCTTTATATGAAAGTGTCATTTTTAAATGTAGCAAACAATACTTTGCAAGTTATGAATTTCTTGAATTATTTTATAAAAATAAATGATTCTTACCCTTAGAGAACTCATTAAATTCAAGTTCTAAAACCTCAGTCTGAAGATTCTCCATGAATTTCCTGAAGCCTTCGTACTTGAGTTCGTCTTTACCCTTCTTACCAAAGAAATGAACTTGCAGGAAAGTGTCCACGTTATGACGGCGTTGGAGACCTTGCTCATCGTCCACGTACGTGTCGGTCATTCCTTTAGAATTAGCACCCTGCTGCGGAGGGGGTGTTTCATTCTTTTTACTATCCTTTCCTTCTTTATTCTCGATCGTTTCTTCTTGTATTCCTCTTTTCCCCTTCCACGCAAAACTAAAGATCTTTTCCATCTGGAATATTTGTAAAAGAATAATAATCAGCAACTACATATCTTCATTTTATTTTTTTGATTAAATAATTAATCAATAATTTATTTAAAAGCAGATAGAACTAGAAAAATACAACATCTAACATGTCAAATTTATTTCACATCGAAAAAACGACAGACAAATCAAGTCAGACAACGAAGAAAATTAATCATTGCAAAAAAGAGAAATATAAAATTAAGTGAATTAAAAAAGAATTCTTATAGACAAAATTACAGGCACTTTTTTTTAGTAAATAATTGCATTTTGGTCGTAATAATGATGAAAAGTTATCAAAAATTAGTAAGTAGGTAGGTATGTTATAATTTTGAAAATTAGGAACAATAAATGAATCAGAATATCGAAAGTGTACAATTAAAATGATGTCAGCCAATCCTGTAAAAGGAAATAAAATATGGAATAAAAATATTATTAAGTTATACCAACAACAACTTTCTAAACTAATACGTCTTAAAAGTAAAACATAGTCACCAATTGAGAAATTATGTATTGTATATAGTATGGTCACATTTTAATTTTGTTTGTTTGTTTTTTTAGAACAGCCTGAAAGCACAGAAACACAATATGATAGGCAACATACAACATCGCTGAAAAAGAAAGACAGATAGAAGAAAGACAAAGAAAGAGACAGTTGAAGAATCCTTCACCGACATATCCATATTCAAAAGCTGTAAATTAAAATCGTTAACAACTTAATGATAACAAAATGAATAATAATGTTCTAGTCATATAATATTATAAACAAAATACATACAATATAATATAGTGTAAAAAAATTTTACAATATTTTTTAATGTAAGTAGGTATACTTCTTGTGGTCTAAATAAAAACTTATGTACTTAATACACATTTGCAAATAAATTAAAAAAAAAATATTTGTTTGAGGTCTGAAAATGTCAAATAGGGAATTGAACGTCTAAGATAAAGCTATCTCATTCGAACATTGTTCAAAACAAAAAAAAAATAGAAGTATGGAATTCCGTATCTACAAAAATTACTATGCGGTATCACATCTTAGATGAACTTTGATGTTTTTAGGTTATTCTACGGTCTTTATAATATTGATATATTTTTGGTAACCATTATTCAAAACCACCATGCCCTAATGGTGGTGAAAATCTGGAATATTAATGAAGGTATAGCAAATTTTTAATGTAAATAATCAGTTGAATAATCGAATTATCATTTTAACACTATCAAAATGTGCCCAAAACTGTGATATATCATAAAATTTGCGTTAGAACATTTAGTCCAGATTTGGATAATAATTTATCACTATTGATTAGCTGAACCTGATTGGAAATTCATTAGTCACTTACAACTATTATAGAGTGTTTAAGAAGCAACCATTTTGCAGTAAAGATCAAATGCAGTAAAAAGCTGTTGTTGCCTCCCTATGCCCCTAATTGGGATTACAAGGGTTGTATAGATGTATCATGTTATAACGTAGCACTTTGTGCAGATTCACTATGGGATAACCAGTGAAAAGTATAATAATCAAAGACTAAGAAAGGAGAAAGATTATCTATATATATATAAATATTCACATTAAAACTCGATAACGGACAGATTTGGTTTCTAATTATTTGCAAAAGTCCTAGGCAGGTTTAAACGGTCACAATAAATTGCAAGGAAAATAGAAAAAAACCAACAGTTCACATACAAAGTCTTCCTGCCTGTCAAATGCAAAACAGCAAAAGATCTACAGTTTTTTTGTTGTTGTTGTGAGTAACCAACCTTAGGTAATAAGACATTTATCAGGTCACCATACTTATTCGGGTCATTATACTTACATTTACGAAATTTTGCTTATGAAGGTTGACATTGTATTCTAGATAGAGCCTTTTTAGTAAGTTTGCATTATTCCTAGTAAAAAATGAACAGTGCAATGCAGAAAAAATCTCTAAAATTTAAGACATTTGTTGTTATTAAGTATTATTATTGATTTTATGAATTTTGTTATTGACTCATAAGTAAAAATGTGTGACATTTTGAAAAAAAGTGCATGAAAAACACTCAATAATTGGTTTGGTGAATTTGAATTTTTCTACGTTATACTTAGTTAGAATGGTACAATCGATGAAGTTAAAACGATTTCGAATGATTTTTGTCAAAACAAACAAAAGAAAAAACAAAAAAGTAAAGAGGAAAAAATAAAAATTATGATATTAAAAAAAATATATAAATGATAATGTTTGGCAGACGTGTGTGTGTGTGTAAGTGATTAAAAAGCGGCGGGAAAGATACAACAATGAAACCAATCCAAAAATTCTGTAAACTTTACAACATGAAAGGTGTAACCAGAGAGATATTTATATTAATAAAGACACACAACAAAACCTATTGCAGCTAGCTAGTCGAAACACAAACAATCACATTAAATATATTAAGTTTGACGAGTCTAGGTACAAATCACAACACCACCACTGTTCGGTTGATCTGTGTGTTTTTTTTTGTTAAACGACTTACGAATGGGTTCGTTTTCTCCACTTTCTTTGGTTCCAACGCCATGAGTTCCCTAGCTCGTATCTTGGCTTGAGCGCTACTACACACAAGCTTCAGTAGCTGGTGAAAGAGAAACAAACATGATTGATATAAATTTTAATAACAAATAATTATTATATTAACAATTTCAAGCTATACCTAATATAATATGAATTTTGTTTAAATAGATAATATATAATATCGGGTTTTAAGCCCGTGACTTTTTAAAGTAAAGTGATGATGAATAATTATATATTTCTTAAAACATAATTTTTTAACATGGCAACATAAAATAATTGTGATAATTAATTCTCTATGCATTTCGGTAAAATTAAAAAGTTCTTATTTTAAATAATCTTTTGAAATAATTACCCATTTTTTCGACAAAATTATTCAAGACCTTTATATTTCCAACTAAATTCAAAGTTTAAGAGGATTTTAAAAATTAGCAAAAATGTAAAAGAGAATGTCTTCCATATTTCTGACAAAGATTTCAGAAAGAATTGGAAAACCTATTGCTTTTACTTGATTCTCATTATTATTAAATTTATAGTTAGGGTATTTTCGAAGGAAATAACAAAATAATTCATTTTTGTGTCTTTCTAAAAACACAAAATTATTGTTAACTAATAGTTTTTTTTTTTTTAAAGAGACAATAAACATAAGTATTGAAAATATCTGATATTGAAGCTTGATTAATATTTAGAAACAACATCAAACACGAAAAAAAAAGCGATTACTTTTTTAGCATAAAAATTTTGTTGTTTTTCAAGTTATCAATATGATGTTGAAAAATATTGTTATAAAAGGAATTCAAATTCAAGACAAAACATTACAAAAATACCTATGACTTTTCAAGATGGTCTGAAGGACTCTACAAAATATTATTTCATAAGCATTTCTATACGAAAAAAATAATTATTTCATGAAAAATGTAGGTAATTTGTTGAAACATGATGATGATATTCTTGCAGTTAGTCAAAACTGTTAAGAAAAAAAATAAAAAACAAAAATAATTAAGTAACTATACCTATCTATTATAAAACACTTTTTTTTAATAACTAAAAATTAAATATCACAAAAATAAATATATTATCAGCTTTAACACAACATCGAAAAACGCTTTATATTAAAAATCTGAAAAGCTCAAAAAAGTAATGAAGCTGTACATTGTAACGTAATATTATATGAATGTGGTTGTACAAAATTTTTTAATAATGAAACCTATATTATTTTACTAAGTATAAAAAATTTATACTGTATGTTAATACGAGACAGGGAAAGGATTAATTTTTTTAATTGAATGAAACAATTATCAACAGATTGAATGAAATGGTTGGCCAGGAGAAATTGCATAAATAGGGTTAACTTATCAAAAATCACTCGAAAAAAAATCCAGACATTATTGTAAATGCGTAGTAAGGTACCTAGGTACTATAAAACAATGGTGTTTTTTAGGACCTTGGCACCCACAATAACATGACAAAGTAAATGCATTTTCTAAAGGTAATGGAAGAAACTACTAATAATGTACTTTTTATTGATTTTGTAAGAAAATATATATGTAGGTTATTTTGATTGATTGATTGATTACTATTAGCTACAAAAATGTGAGAATTCCATATGGCATAGAATTGGCTCCACATTCCAGACAAGGACTTAAAATTACGGGAATGCTCTGCAAATTCCGGACTTGTAACAAACCTACATAAATAGTACCCTTAGTTACCAACCTCTCATTAAAATAAGAATCAGATTGTTTCGTAAAAAATATATAGATACAAGTATGTAAGTATACTCTATTTCTGAACAGAATGGCTGAAAAAGTATACAAATTCGAAACTTTTTGAGCAAATAAAAATGGGTGACACCAGCTTATCTCACAACCAATATTGACCAATATGGACGAAAGTGGAATGCATGCTTTTAATTGCAGAAAACAGTTTCAAATTTGTATATGTTTATGGTCAAACTTTCTATAAATAGGGAATAAGATGGGTGTCATTGAAGGCCAGAGACAAAATACAGATCACTTAATTTAAAAGTGGTCATATTAAACCAGCCTTCGAATTTGTTGCAAGCCCATAGTGGATCAAAGTAATGTTTGAATCAATTAGAGAGAAAATGGTTGGTAGACTGGATGACATTCAATAGCTGGTATTATTGCAGGAGCATGCCGAAGAAAGCCTTAGATGATTTGGGCTGAAGAACAAGATTTAAGTCATGGCAGTTATAGCACCATTAAATCAAAGCACAGAATCAAAACACTATCACAAAATAAGCTCATTAGAAGCAAAATAAGAGTAAAAAAAAAAGTAACCATGCATTCAGTTGAGCTTTTTTTAAAAAAACTATAAAAATTGATTCAGTTTATTTAGATTTTGTACAACCACATGAATCGGAATGACCGCATACAACAATGATGCAAAGTTAAAATGCAGCAATGTGCAAAATACATTAATTTACAATCATAATAATTATTATTATTTTTTTTTAATTAAACACAACAAATGGTTTAGATGAAAGAATGGCAGGATTTTGTCATTCCATTTTGTCCATTCACTCACGGTCTCCGCACTTTCGCTGTCCAGATCTTCCCGTGTCTTCACCGATCCACCCATCAGTCTGCTAATCTATTTACACATATCACGTCAATTTTTCAATGACAAAAAAAATATATAAAACCTTTAAATTTTTTGAAAGAAAACATTTGATAAAGATAATACCATGATATCACAAACCTAAAATACACTAAATATTATATACTTTTTAAAAATAAAATGAATCTGTGCTCACCCAAAGTGAACACAAATAGGTACACTTTATACGCTTCTCACAAAATGCAAAAAGTTGTGCTGTGAGGAAAATGGTCGGAATCAAGGATATAGAGAAGGAGGAAAGAAACCCACGACCTTCAGACAAGTCAGCGAATGAAACACTAGGCTATCAGCCATTTATTATTTAAACAACACAAAATTCAAGGTTTTTTAATATGTGTAGTTTTAGGGTGCATTTATACCAAACAAACATTGAGTCAGATCTAGGAATGGAAAATACTTTTTTGATAGTTGATATTACATAACAATGATCAAGAATTAACACCAAGATCTAATTAATAGGCTATGGCAGATTACTTGCATCAGAGTTTTAGTTCTTGATAGTTGTGGTTTGCTTAATGTCAATATCGCCAATCAACAAAGAATGCTCTCTCTGACACTATGTTCGTTTAGTGTAGGCCCACCTGTACACGACTATATCGTAAATGATTATTGTTTTTAATATTTTAATGGGTTGAAAATTACCATTATAAAATCTATTAGAATTTGGGTAGTAATTATGGCATCAAATGATGCATCGCATGGAAAAACTTTGAATATTGTACACTATTAGTATGCATATTCAAAGTATTCGAAGCATCAAATAAATAAATAAATGATAAATAAATAAAGCACCTAGTTTATTTGGTATAATTTTTTTTATTGTTAAGAGTTTAGTTTAAGATTACTAGAAATTATATAGAATCTATGATAACATAAGATCTAGGTTTACTAATATAAACAAATTTTGCTTTTTTTCAAGTCCAATCAACTACAAGCTGTGTAAGAAAGAGAAATGGTTGTCAAGGAAATCGAACCTACAACCTTTGCCGCAAAAGTAAAGCCACCTATCAACTAAGCTACTTATCAGTCTTATCACTTTTCTAGCTTACTAAAGCGTTGAAATTTTTTAAATTTAAAAATTTTGAATTGTCTTGGTTTTAAAAATGTAGTATTTTGAATACACATAAAAATAATAAAAAAAAAATTGTTCCTATGAAATCATGCAAAGTGAATATAAGTAATAAAAATTGAAGGAAATAAAGTGCTAAAAATCTAGAAAAATGTAGGTATAACAGTGACAATTATTATAGGTATTTGAAATAAATAGAATTTGAAGAAAACAACAGTGAAAGGTTGAAATAATTTGTGAAACATCACTACGCTTGTGCCCGATAAAGGATTCAAATTGAAATTAAAATGTTAAGTGGAAATAAACATTTGTTAAACTTACAACGAGAAACTCATTCTTGTCAACTCTCTGATTACCATCGGTGTCAAACATATTGAAAGCAATGTGGAATCCAGATTGTGGTTCTGAAATCATAAAATAAAAATGAATTAACAATTTCCTAAACAAAACTAAAAGAACTTATAGTTCGAGGAAGTCACGAAATTTACCGTGATTCGAACCCAGAACCTCAGGCATGGAAGCAAATTTGATTGAGCAAACGCAAATGTTGCCATCACCAGAAACAAAAGAAGAAAAATGTGTGCAAGAAATTTTTTGATTCCGTTTTAGGTTTTTTCTTAGGTGGATTTAGTTGGTCTAAAGAAGGAAAAGCTCATTCTATATGATTCTACTACATTCTTTTTATATTAAACAGAGACAAATCATTCTTTTATTGTTCTAAGTTTAAGAATTTTCCAAGAATGCTTGCTCGTTGGGTATGAATGGCACATTCTCGAAGCAAACACTTGACATCTTTTTAAATAATTTACTTCTTCTTGTAGGCCTGTTTTTAAGAGGTGGGGTTTGCCTATTGCGAGGTCGATTCCCAGATGTCTATCCATCTCTTTGGTAGTCTGCCTGGGAGTCGTCTTTCATAGGGTCGGCCGTTACTGATGATTATAAATGCATAATTTGCAATTATAATAAATTTGCATTTATAATACCAGTCTTAGAATCACTTGTGATCTGAACATGTGCCTCAGAATTCTAGTTTTTGTTTTCATTCTTGCTCTCGATGATACTAAGACATCAATAAAGAATGTTCCATTCTAGCTTTTGCTCTTTGTATATTTAGTAGAAACCAATCTTTAAAATGATTCAAATATTATGTAATCGCTTACTTGTTAGAATCGACAGCAGGAAAAGGTATTCTGTGTATGAGATGATTCCTGAAAAACAAATTAAAGAGTTAGATAAAGAAAATTGGCTTATTCGATAAAAGGGCTAATAGACCTATGATGGTCGTATTGACACAATAGGCATAGGCATCTTGACTTTCTTCCAAAAAAGGGGCTTATTAAGTAGGAAAGGAACACATTTTGTAGAACTGCCAGCTAAGAAAGTTTGCAGGGAGCATCCAAAACATCCATGATGCAACTTCTGAAACAGAGGGCTGACAATCAAGATGTAGATGAAAATATACTGGAGTGATACGAAAGTAAGTTGTAGAAAATGTGTAGTAATAAAATTAGATTGAACAATAAATTAATGATACCTTTGTCCCTCATATTTCTGAACATCTGTGAAGACCCCTTCTTCAATGACGGAGTGTAATCTTTCAGCTTCTCAATTTCCTTCAGAGTCAAGATTTTTCGTTTCAAACGAGCTGTAAAAATAACCAAAATTCACACTTACTTTAATTATGTACATATTTAAATTGTTAATTATTGATAAAATCAAAGTAAAAAAAAATATCTTGGATCAATTGATGTAACCATTGGCATAAGTCTATATTATAAAAGTTGAGACCTATTTTGCGTGGTCATTGCATCATGCCTAAACGGCTGGACCAATTTAACTAATTCTTTTTTTGGCGTGTCATAAACATTGCGCAAGATCGAGCGCAATGGAGAGCTCTTGTTGCCTCCCTATGCCCCTGAGTGGGGTGTAAAAGGGAGAATTGTTGTTGTTTGTTGTTGTTGCCAAAGATTATTATAAAAGGAAAAAAAATTAGAAAGTTACGCGGATAGTTAGAAAATCAAAGAAAAATCTAAGAAGGTAACCTTCTTATTACTTTTATCAATATAGATTTTATTCCATATTTGAAAAATTAAGTTTGACAGGAACTGTCAGTTGTTTAATAGTTGGTGCGATTGACAGAATTTAGATGGAAAACATATGGTTTGAAACAGATGCATCTATCTAAATAACATTGGTTAAAAAGGTAAAAAGCTTATCCTTATACAAATCCGAATTCAATATTCATAGTTAGGAACACAGGACAACGTCTGTCAGGAAAGCTAGTACATATTTAATTAAATTAACAAATTGAATGTGCATTCTTGGTGAAATTATTTAATAAAGGTAATATAAATGAAATAATTAATTTGTTATTCCACAAATTATTTAATACCTTGACTAGTTTCGCAGGCACAGGTCCCCTATGATCACAGGTGACCAGGGTTGCCACGTGTTCGGTACCTATACCAAATTTTCGGAATGATTTTTTCATTTTTTTAGTGAATTTATAATTTTCCAGATAGCAAGTTTCGTTCGAGAATGGCCTTTTTTTGGTGAACTTTCATCTTTTCGGATACCAAGTGGGAAGACTGGTTCGGTATTTTTTTGGAAACCTGGCAACCCTCTGCAGGTGATTAAGAAACTGACCATGCAAGACCTATGCCTGCGAAACTAGTCAGGATGGCATGACGCGAATGAATTTTGGACTGATGGATATTCGACTCCAAATCATCCATTTGGTTTTTCCCACTCATGGCAATTTTTTGGAGTGAATGGGGGACTTTAAAGACAAACAACATGAAGTCGTAGGCAATAACTAGTTTATGTAGGTTCAGAGGGGGTAAAGGGAGGTAGGCTGAGGGTTAGGGACAAGAATAAGGGGCATGGAAGGAGAAAGAGGTTTATTATACGTATTGTAAGAAGATTTTTTTTCTGGAAATCATATACTCACGCCTGGGCTCTTGCTCCACGACTGAATCAAGGAAGTCCTGGGGAGTCATGTAGAGTTGACCATCGTACTCCACCGATGCGAACTTAATGAAGCGCCTTTCACGTGATGTCAGCTTCACGGCTCTTTTCAGCGTCTCGTCCGCCTAAAAAAAACATTATTTGATAGTAAAAGATTGATAGTATTTCCTCTATTATTAAGGCATTAGGATTATATTATAAAAATGGTACAACAATATAACTAATTCTAATCAAAATTCATTGAAATATAATAATTATATTGAGTTTGATTGGTCCATTACACTTAAATTGTATGAAATCAAAAATACAATCAATCAATATTGGACAGAAAATGTTAAAAATGGGGGAGAGGGAATTATATGTGATTGTTTTTTGATTGAAAAATCATTACTAGTTCAGCTCTATTGATTAATGACCAAACAGTTAACATACTCTTACATAACAGTCATAATATTAAAAAGAATTATTATTGTCAACTTTTATCATATAGAAGTGGTTACGACGCCGACTTTCGTAATGTTTAGTACTGCAGGTCGTGGGTTCGATCCCAGGTGTTGACCATCTTCCTCTTTCACGACACAAGCTTTAAGTAGCTTTCTGTGAAATAGTCAAGGAGTGTATTCGTGTTCACTCCGAGAGAGCACAGATTCATTTTTATTTAAAAAAAAACGATATAAAAAAGGAGCCCTTTTTACAGTTACCTACATTATGACAGTTGGCCGAGAAGAGCGCTGTTTTTCCTCCCGTCAGGGTCTCGAAGACGTGGAAGATCCTCTCATACCGTGTTCCGTTCCTTCGAGGCTGAGGGAGTTGGACATGGTGTGGGAGGAGGTCATAAGCATTGCGCAAGATCGAGCGCAAAGGAGAGCTCTTGATGCCTCCCTATGTTCCTAAGTAGGGTTTAGGTCCCCCTAAATTCCGAGAAAACGGCTGTCTGAACGTTTTTATTTATATTATAGATTTCTAGCAGCCCCCTCCAACTTGAGACAGAACAACATCAAGCAGAAAATATTTCAAGTGACACATCACCAATATACATACATATTTATGGCTTACTTAGCCATTCAAATCTTTGAAAATACTACAAACGCTTTTGGAGAGTGGCGGGAGTGATGAGGTATACCCGTGGTATTTGTACCCGGTATTTTTTGTTTACAAAATACAAGAACATTGCCCTCGTTTAGGGCAATATATAATATTATAATGTAATAATATGTTATTGTTAGTTGCTAATAATATTTTTTGGATGGAGTGCGAACTACATAATATACACAGAAACTGGTATGATTATTTACCCATCTGAATAATATCAATGGCACAAAATCCATCTCCATATTTTTTGAGGTAAAAAAAACTTTTTGAATTTTAATGTTTATAAATAGACATTCACAGTTTCGAAGAAGTTGTGAAATGGTTGTTTGTATGTAAGTTGAATCGCCCGTCAAACTTTGACCTTGCCCAAAATAAAAATAAAAAACGTTTTAACATTAGGTACATACACGAATTAAATACCCTTTACGTAATCTATAATATTGATGAATATTTGCTTTGTTCCTCTTGGACTCGAGAAATTTCCTTGGGCTATCCAATAAGTTAAAGCATTACGTAATCATTATTGATCTTATGCGGGATGAAGTTCGAAGGGTCATCTAGTTTGTATCAAAAACGATTCTTCAACGATTGAGTAACTATGAAAAATCAAGAGATGGCGGTGTAGTAGAAAATAAGTCACATATGAAATACGTTACGTTATTGTTATTGCATTCTTTTACTATATAAGATTTTTAGATCCTCATGGACCTCATAGAAAAAGGGACGTAAATCTATCAAAGTTTAGAACATTGTGATCAATAATTCATCAAAAGGATAGTAAAATTAATTCATTTAAAAATATTCGATCGGGCAAATAATTGTCCCTGGAAAGGTCCGTAATGATTGACATGGAGCACGTCTGGATCAAG
Organism: Mystacides longicornis; assembly: GCA_963576905.1. Lineage (NCBI taxonomy): Eukaryota > Metazoa > Arthropoda > Insecta > Trichoptera > Leptoceridae > Mystacides > Mystacides longicornis. The sequence goes on from OY756432.1 coordinate 9,901,040, forward strand.
TTCAGGGAAAACATATTGCAACAATATAACTGCGAGTATAACATTATTTGGCTCTGAGTATAACATTATAATGGTCCTGTAGACTGAGATGACATTCACACGATTAAGCTGTCACCACCCTGGAATCTGGCTGGAAGTATGGAGGTACACTAAATCATGGTGTTCGGGAACTAATCCGGAGATATTTCTATAATGTTTGTTAAAAAAAAACTATGCAATGTCCCATGTTTTTTAAACAAACGAAATATACTGGATTTGATGATGTATGTGAGTATTGAGCTTAATGTTGCGCGTATAATGGTGTACGGTGTACCTACTAGGGTTGTGTATTATATTTCGGGATTCCTGGTAATTTCCAAAAACTATTGTTTTATTATGTCTCAAAATCATTTTCGTGACGATCAAGACGTTTTTGCATTCGATTGATTCTTCCTTTGAGGTCTTTTCACGACACCAATTGGGGCACCTCCTGAACATGCTTTTTGAACGCACCAATCGCTTTTTATGGACTGGGTTCCTAGGGTGCGGTCCGTCGTCTGACAAGACGGCAGTATTTCAAAATATATGACAGTGTTTTTTGTTACTACGGTAACAATATTGAAAATTCCCATTCACCGTTAATTATAGTAGCGCCTTATTCGTAGAGAAACAGACCATAAGGGGTAAAAAAACGTCGCCTCCGCAATTTATTTTTAATATTTGGGAATAAGAAGTTATTGGGTGCCAAATCCGTACCCCTATTCTAAGATTACGTGACAACATTTTGTATGGAAACGTGTAAAGCGCTCATCAAATCGACGTTTTCTTCTCTGACGTCATATAACTATGTCTGTTTTGTTATTAAATTTATGAAAAAGAAAGTTGCCATACCTATTATTTGGTTAATTATAAACCATAAACAAAAGACAATTAATTATAAGCCCTAAAATAGTAAGTAAAATAAATACCCCTTTCCTAAACCTAGCAATCAGGAAATACTCCCTTCCAGACACTAAGTACGAACTGTCCTTCCATACTATCCTCTGACAGCGCTTTTCTCGATCAACGGTCATTCGGATCCTTTTTTGAACATTTTAATAAAGGATTAAATAAAACTCCGTTTATAACTTTGTCGCGATGGAACGGGATAGGATCGACGGAGAATCCGGAAGAGTTTAGGGCAGAATTAACACTTCCAGGAATCGAGACGAACGTAGCCAGAAAAATGTCGCGAATACAAAGAAACGACGAATACGCGAAAACTCCGCGGAATCTTCGTCGTCAGATGGGGCGTGTCTCTGCGAACCAAGATTGACAGCAGCTGCTGCATTCAAAGGATTTAGCTTCTTTTAATTCATTAAAATGTATTGTCTCAATAAGACCACAAGGTAAGAGAGAGAAAAAAAACATTAGAAATGACGATATCCTCGGATTGAAAATGGAAATACGAGAGTTATCATCAAACAATTTGATCTTCAATCAGGGTTTTGATTGCCTTTCTATGCTTAAAAACGAAATGTACCAGGCGGATATGAGCTATACAAAACCAATGGGGTGAAACGATGTTGAGAAAACAAAAGAGGCAATTTAGTGATGCATGCTGTCAGATGAGAAGCAAAAAAATAGAAGACGTTTCATGGGAAAGGTCAAAAGCAAAATAACCGGGAGAAGTTGTATGAGAAAGGTCAGAAGTAAAAGAATTAGGAGAGGTTTCATGAGAAACGTTATGTCGGTGGAAGAACCGCATATTGAGCTGGCTCGGCTTTAGTCCGAGTATTGAATATCCTACAAACCTTCCGGAAGAGAAAAGAAGGCGAGGTAGACCAAAAATCAAGCGGGTATTGTTTGCAAATTTTTAAAATGTTGGCATAAGCTGAGATAAAGTTGTATGATTAGCGCAAACGGAGAGGCTTGGAGAAGTTTCGTAATGTCCATATGCCCATTGGAAGCGAGCGCGGATTAAATGAGGAAGTGAGTTTGTTAATTGTAAGGTGTCTATGTCTAATTATTAATCTATGGACACTTCCTGTCATGGTGTCGTAGTGCAGCTTGTGGAATAAACGGTGTCTTATACAAAATATATAAATCTTTGATTCAAATGACCCATCTTAACCTAACAAATAAAATAGATCCCTATGAATACAGAGGCTTGAAAAAGCATGCGCAGAAGAATTCAGACCCTGGTGAACTTCAATTCAATTAAGATGATGCACAGAACCTAGGACATTCAAATCAACTATGTAATTGAAACTGTAGACAACGAACAAAGGGAAAACGAAAACAAAAATCAAACAGTGATGGTTAATAACATAATCGATCAATCAATAATCAATATAGCAGGGTTTGTTTAGATACAATCATTTATGGCCGCTATGACCAATCCTTTCCCAACATTCAGCTAATTGAGACATTACTGATTAATGATACGACGTCCGACTAAGGGCACATCAAATTTACCCAATGTTAAAGAGCTAATGATGGTACCCACGATTGGACAAAGATGTCCCGATCGATGCAGACGTATCAATCACCGGGCCGAGGGGTCAATGCAAATTGGAATACGATGAATTATCCAGATCTGCGATGACGGCGGCGTGTCTTATTGGAATCGGTTTTATTTCATTTGCTTATGTAAATGCAAATAAATACCAATGATTTATTACTGTCGCTATGCTCAAGGGACGACTCAATGTCGTTTATGGAATGCGAATATTAAAAAAATTCATCCGCGATCCTCGATTTGTTCATCTTGAACGTCTAGGTAACGAACTTTTTGGTTAAAAGAACTGCATTTAAAGAGAATGGCCGTGGGGTTGCCGGCTAAGAATAGCACCTCTGCTATTTTTGCTGGTTTTTCGAGCATCCTGTAAGAGGCAGGAAATCGAAAAATCAGATCGGGACCGTGAGGTTAACCACCTCACGTCCTTAAACTTCAACCGGTCAGAAAAGGCACCATAAGCCTCGGACGCTTTCGAGCGCAATTGAGAGCTCTTGGTGCCTCCCTATGCCCCTATGTGGGGTTTAGGCCCCCTGCATTACGGGTTGGTTTGGGGGGGGGGGGGATCTGCGGCGGGCTTGATTTGTGTGGGGCCGGCTTTTTGGTTTGATTGCTTTGATCGAACTAGAGGGTTGGTTTCGTGCAGGTTGGGTTTGCTGCGGATTTGTCTCCTCCGGGCTGGCCTCCGGTGTGCGGGGGGCCTTAAAGGGAGAATGTGTACCTATGTGTGTGTGTATTTAAAGAGAAACAAATTCAGATATTTTATACGCTTAACAAGGAAGAAAAGGAATTTAGGAGAGGTACACAAATACACAGAAGAAAATTCTTGGGTTACTAAATTAGTTACTTGGTTCGATTCGACGGGATCGGTTAATTGGAAAATAAGTTCCGCAAAGTATATTGGCACCTTCGCATCAATCCTACAATATGTACAAAATCAAGAATTTGCTTCCACTTTAATCTTTCGCATCCCCATGCCGTCAGTTTGTTACTTTAGTACCTTGAGTCGCTTCCCCTATTAGCTTCTTCATTCCTCAGATATCGTGAAGACTAGCTTTTTTACAGGTTAATAAGTTTTGAGAGTCCTTATCTAGCCGAGTGTGTTCCGCTCCTTCGAATCAGAGCTGAGGGACATGGACATGGTGTGGGAGGAGGTCATAGACATTGCGCAGATCGAGCGCAATGGAGGGCTCTTGTTGCCTCCCTATGCCCCTGAGTGGGGTGTAAAAGGGAGAATTGATTGATTGATCAAACCAAAAAAAGTCCGCATATTTTGTTATCCTTGATGATACGTAGATATTGGTACAATTATAAAAGTGCTCATACATTAGATTAGTAATAAATAGATAGGAGTAAATGGAGCATATTATAACTATTCATTGTAAAAATCGGGTAGATAAAAAGCATATAGGTTCAACAATGCAACTGTGGGTTTACCAAAATATTTTGAACATCTTTGTTCCGTTTACTTTAGGTTGAACTAAAACAGCAGTAGGTATTTGTATTTTTCGTTTCTGCGAACATCTCGCGAGGCTGCGGCTGACCAAAGAGATTGTCTTGTTGAAGAGTTGTATAATAAGAGGCAAATCTGTTGAGCAGGAAACCATGATAAGAGGGAATTAGTTAGTAGTAGTAGTAAGAAATTGACTATGCTACTAATCCCGCCGCTGGAGTTATGTTTTTGCCAAATCCTTGTTTTTTTTTTGTACGGGCTCACAATTTGATCCTCAAATACATCTTACCATAATAATTCGTCAAAATTTGGTTTTGATGGACTTCTATTCTTTCAACAATATAATATAGAATATCGTAACGTGTATCACATGTGATTTACTTCCTACTTCACCGCCATCTATTAGATTTTTTTAAAAGTTACGCATCTATAGAGGAATTTATTATTTTTCTTACAAACTTATGACCGGTCGAACTTCAACCCGCATGCGAATCAACAATAATTTTTACATACATAATGAAACAAATTATAAACTAAATTTAATTCAGTTTTTATTTCATAAACTGTATTCAATTCATGTAATAAGTCAAAATTATTTTTTCAATCTGGATTAGGTCGAAGTACGACGGGCAGGTCAGGTAGTGCTAGTAAGCAATAAACGGATATTCTATGATGTACAAAAGTACGAAACTCTGTGGTCGAACGTTTGTCTCATTCTGCAAGTACTCGCTGGATCCATCTCTACCGTTTTGCATCAGATGAACAATTCTTTACAAATCAACAATACAAATCAAATTGATATTTTTTATTCGTAAAAAATGTACAGCAACAGTGCACCTTTGGACGTAGCAATTAATAAGCCAAATAATTTATATTTAGTGATTCCCACGACCGAAAAGCAAGTATTCAAAATCACCAAGGTTACCGCAAGTCCACCAAAGAAATCATTAGCTTTACACTATCTCTTTGAATGCGTCGTTTAAAAATAAGCAGTCAGACGATCATACGTGTTATTATTTTAATATGGGTTCAGGAAAATCTGTAAGAGCTGACAACCCCACCCAAGACTTCTTTCACAATAGAAACGGAAGTATTTTTACCAACTATGTATCGTAGAGAGAGAGAGATCAAGTCGCAGCGAAAAATACACTGCTGCAAATGTCAACGAACTTCGTCAGACGAAAAATGACGAAACGCTGACATTTTTCGACAGTGCAATGTTAAAGGTAGATAAAATATAAATGCAATAAAGAATTTCTGAGGAACGCTGGCTAAAAATTGTATGTACCAAAAATGGATAAATTCATATCCTGGCGCCAAATACATGACAGCAGTCGCAGTCTTTAAATTTGGTTGCTCTCTTGTTCTCAATAATTTCCAACTTTTATCTCTATATTTCATTAATTATTAAATATCTACTTGTTGTATACCTACATGAGATTGTATACATGTTGAACATGTCGAGAACCTCATGATTAGGAGTTTCGGAGACTTAGACATTACCACCTAACGGCGAACGTTGTTAACGTAAAGTGATCACGAGTCGATCGCGATCGACCGTTTGAGCACCCCTGAAATAGAGCATTCTTTCTTGATAGTTGTCATCGCCACCAAGCAAACAACAACGAGCAAGAATCAAAACCACTAATGGGCGATGACAGATTTCTTGTCGTTTGCTTGGTGTATTACTTTTATTTTTAGTATCACTTTTATTTTTTATAATCAAAATATTTTCAACCACAATGTGGCCATCTTCAGTGGTGAGTTGAAACAAACTGATGAAACAACTCACCACTGAAGATGGCCATATTGTGGTTGAAAATATTTTGGTTATAAAAAATAAAAGTGATACTTGCAAAGTTGCGTTTTTTTTTCATTATGGAAAAGTACCACAAAGTTGTAAAAAAAAATTCTTTAAATAAATAATCAAGAGACAAAACTAAATTAACGCTTTACTTTAGAAGAAAAATAAGTGACTCATCTGCTAGTATTGGTTCGAACTTAACTGTCTAAAATGGATTGAAAAAATGTTGAAAAGTATATAGCTCCTCAAAGTATATAGTAACAATAAAGAAAATAAACGATAAAAATAAATACATTATATTGTTTGGTTTGATTTGGTCTTCGCATTAGAGAGGAGTCTTCAATCATGAGTAGACAGATGAAAACTGCCGATAAGAATTTAGACAGAAATCATGGCAAAATACTATTCGTTTTTCAGCCGTTTATAATAGAAAAAGTTTTCTTTTTTTGTAAGCTTTTTTAAAATATCTTTTAATATAAAAAAACCGAGGTCACTGTCTCTGTAACGAAATATTCCGCAACTTTCACGAATTTTGGCTAGATGACGAATTTTTCGGAGACAACTCTACATACATTAAAAAAACTTTCACAGGTTTTGATTTGATCGCACTTGAATATTTGTTTATTAAAACGTACCTATTCTATTTTTGTTTCGAACTGTTAATTTTGTGAAAATTGCTAGGAGATATTTTACTAGTATAGGTAGGCGGAGACTGGACAAAGGCCTCCTCCATCTGCTTTCACGCGGCTCCTACTTGGGCTCTCTGGAACAAGTTGACCACAACGTCCTTCACTAGGTCCACTACGGTGGTGGTGTCCCGACGCTCCTGCTAGTAATTTTGGGTATCATCAGGTTTCAACCCTCTTCGACCAATGCTCTTCCTGGTCTCTTATTGCAATATGGCCTACCCACCGCCATTTGACAGCTGCAATACGTTGGGCAATATATTATGTGACTATGGAGTTATAAATAAACTTAAGATAAAAAAAAACTGTATACTTGTTTAAAAATGTCGATTCACATGACGTTGAAGTTATTGAACATTTGCATATTTGGACCTCGTAAGCGGAGACATAAACACCATCAGCAATGATGGTAATGGCTGAATCAAAAGAAAATGTTTAAAAATACCCGCGTAAAGAACGGATGTCCTAAACAGGGAATGGCCTCTTGCTAATCCACAAATAATACGAAAAACAGATCGCGAAAATCTTTTGAGAGGTGCCGAACAAATCTTTGGACACCAAAAAATCATTGCAAAATCTGTAAGGGGCTGTTGTATTTTATTTTCAGTATCTACTCACTTCAAAAAAATCTTCCTGATTATCCTTTGATATACAAGGGAAAGCTCAGGTGTTAACACAATCTAGGAATGCTTATATCACTTCGTTTCGATAGAGATTACCATTTTTTGCCCTACTGGGAGTAAACTATTTATCATTCAGAACAATATAATATTTAATTACGAGTCTTTTTTTTAATTCTTCAGTCCCTATAAACACAGCCGTTCTGATTCATTGGAAGTGCTTCAGATTCAAACATCACAACTTACCCATTGGATTCAGGATAAATTATGAGAAAAAAATACACCCACCTGTAACAAAAAAGAGAAAATCAAATAAATATCAAACTAAAATATTTTTTTTTACTTAATTGAAAGATTCTTGAAGGCATTACTAATACAACTTCCTTTCATTCAGGCCCATTGAAGACAATCTTTTTCAAAACCTGGCTCAGATTTAGTTTTAAGAAACCAAACCTAAATGAATAATACTAATCCAATCAATAAAAAAGAAAATACTGAGAGATAGAGAAAAAAAGAATTGCGAAATACCCAATTGGCACAGAAGGACAAAAAAAAATCTAAATTGGAGAAATCTGCATAAATATCAGAATTAAGTATTTGTCTCGACAACACAACGACTTAGCCCTACTTTCTACATATTTGAACGATTCAGATGAAAGACGTTACAAATGAGGATGATATACTCGCGTGATGGCATTGGTCACCACCCTATCAGAAGAATGAAAGCATTCCAAGAGGGATTGCAGGGTGGAGACGAGAATGACGGAGATTTCAATGCAGACAATAAGACCGACGCGTGCTGAAATCATCAGTAATTTGGAAGGACATTGAAGCATTCGTCGAAAATGTTGTAAAGAAAAAGGGAGAGGACTATCAGCTATCTCTAGACCTAGCAATGGTTACGGGGTTAGTAAAGACGAACGAGGAGTTTTAGCCGGCAGGAATCCCTTTAGATGTCCATGGAGGACGGTTGGCTTAGAATTCACATCTGTTGAGATCGTAAGGAACGAGAGCAAGGAAAAAATTGTTTGAAATATGAATAGTTGGATATGAGTAATGTGCGCGTTTCGAAGACCGATGAACTCGCCGAAATAGGAAGAAGATCAATCATTAGATCAAGAATAGAGAGCTAGACGGGGTCTGGAATAACAACATCACGGATGAGCTACGAGCTGAGGTAAGTAATAATAACAGGCATATAAAAATACACTTCTTCAAAGGAAAAATGCACACGCGAGCAGCGCTGATGAGAGTGTCGTTGGCAATATTTCAATCTGTTGCCGCGTTGTTAAAGCGATGTAAAAATGTTAAACGATTGCTAATAACTCGCGACTCGCGCACTATACGGCTACCGTTTCAACTAAACACCGTACTAGCTGGGAGAATGCGTGGAATGCCCCGGGTGAGACCGTCTGTTAAGATTGTACAAAATACTGAAATCTTTACGGTGTACTTATTTTATAAGACAGACAGGTATACAAACAATGATGTTACAAAATATATTACAGAAAAAAAACTAAACGCAAACATTAATTATTAAGAAACTACAGAAATACAAAGAAAGTGAAAGCTCAGCTAGAGTAAAAAGATGAAGGCTAAGTTACCATCAATGATATGAAACGTGGAAATGTACGAAAAAAGAAGAATGTAGTATAAATGCAGTAGAGATGAGATCACTACGAAGAATACGTGGAAAACTCTGTGGGATATGGAAACAAATGAGAATATTAGGAAGGGAAGTGGTATAAGTTAGTGTTGTGACAAAGATGAAGGTCAATAAGTTGAGATGATTTGGGCATGTGGAAAGAATGGATGCAAACAGAATGACAAAGAAATTTATTAAGGTTGAAAGGAAAGGTGTAAAGAAGCGTGACCGAGCGAGAATGATGTAGATCGAACACATCGATTCCGTTCTCAAGGAAGGCCAGGTCAGAAGTAAGAGAAATAAGAGAAGTTGTATAAGAAATTTTATGTCGGTGGAAGAAGCGAAAGAAGTGTGCTTGAATAGAAACCCCATCACGGGACACAGCGTGACGTGTAAAATAAAAGCTAAGGGTGAAGAACAGGAAGAAAGGACACGGAAGGAGAATGTGGAAGTTACATTTCTGATGTCAAGTGCGTCCTTACGTTTTGTCTCAACACAGTGAAGAATGAATTATTTAGGTAAGAATAATTCAAGACTAAATATTATAACATTATTAGTGTTGTAATGGATTGTTGAAGCCATTGGTTTACAAAAAGCATCATTATTAGTGCTAAGTGTAGGGACATGAAAGAATGTCAGGATATCTGAATGGTGCAATACAGGATTACTTACAAAGCTATTCTTCAGGAGCTAAGGCTCCAGAATAAGTAAAAAGAAAAAAAGTGAAATGAAGGAAACAAATAAAGAAATACATACTTTGTAATAAAACAATGGTATAATCATACACATGATAATATGAGCGATTATTGTGCAGAATGATCCGATCGACAAAATAAAGAAAGGAGATGGTCGAAGTGCGAATGCGAGTAAATATTATGAAAGACCGATATGTGGAGTGAAATAAAAAAAGAAACAATATAAACATAAATCTAAAAAAAAAAAAAACACAAGGCACGTGTTTGTGAGTAAAAGCAGTGGGATCCACGCGTATGTAACAACGTGGCAATATTATAATGTAACACGCGCAAGTTGCATTTTGTTTGTGCAACTTCCTGCCGATTACGACACTAAAATACACGGATCCGTGCGTGCTTATACTAAACACCGAGTAAGTGTCTACTTCATACAATATAATATGCACTGTTGAATTCTACAATGATAATGAATAACTTCTTTTTCAATATCTAAGATCTTCAGTTTATGAATTATCTACACACCAAGGACTCTTACCAGGACAATTACCAGACCACCAAGAGAGCGTACGATGGAGACCTTCGGGATACCGGCTTGAATTGAAATGACGCCCAGGATCTAGCCCAGAATAGAGATGCTTAGCGAGGCTTTGTGGCGACCATATGCTCCAAATAGGGAGCGAACGTGAATTAAGTAAGCAAGGATCAATAGGTGCCTAAAATGAATTGAAAAAACATGGGAAATTTAGTTTTATGCTCTCAAAAACTACCGAACGTCTGGTTATTCTTATTTCATCCCGAAAAAAGTAGTTGATAATTATCAAACGCAGGGATCAAGATAAGTTAGTATAGTAAAAAATGCCTCCACTATTATTCCCAAAACTAGTAATTGGTGTGACATCAATAAAAGTCTTCAAATTTAATTACCAAAAAACTTTACTGCGGAAATTGAGTCGGAAAGAGCACATATTATTTATATTAGTCAAGTCTTTTTTAACCTGAAACTTATCAAAATAGACCGAAAATTATAAAGGCTAACAGCTTTTCTCCAATCAGGGAAACTGCTATTGCTATTGGTCAATCCTTCGATGATCAACATAAACCTAAAATCGTGTATTGAATGAAAAATGATGACCTCTAGGGAGGTTGATAGAGTTCGAACGAACACCGCCGATCAATCTCAAAGAACGTCATAAATCTAAAGTTCGTCAAGTGACAAATTCCGAACGACCGTCATTCGAGTCATCTGTTTGATCTGTGAAATAAAATCGAACACAGAGACGACAGCGGAGAACCATCAATAGTTTTCCATCTGCCAATATGACGCGAGGTATTTTAGAGTTGTCTTGGGAACTGAAACTTGGGGCATTCTGACGATCCCGTACAATATTACTGGTAACGATTGCCCAGTCGATGGATTTAGCAGAATACTTTATTTCCCTAACTTCTTCGGACAAACTCAGCCTTTCCTATGGATTGTATTGCAGCAACAATCGCCTTGTAACCTTTAATCTGTCATGTCGTATCTTTGCTTCACTTTAGGTTTTTGAGGAGGTGATCGTTATTTTGTACCTCTCAACAATTACATGTTACATTCTCTTCCCACACCTATGCCTTAAAAGTGCAAGGTTTTTTCCTTGCTATAATGTAACACTCACCGTGCGTCATATATATCCCGGCCCTACGGAGCAAATTGCTTCTGCAACTCAGCAAACTTTCTTTAAAGAAGACGTTGTCTTCTTCTTTTTGTAAATTTTCTTTGATTAATGTAAACTTTTTCTAAACATTTAGATTTGTACCTTTTCTGACACTAATTTCCAGATATAAGTCGATATCATTTTTTTACCCTTTTTTGCTATCTTGCGAGCTAGCATAAAGAATTCAACTTGCGACATACCATCGGTTTTGAATAATATTTTTTGACATCGTGCAACCTGACATCTAGCTTGCGATGGATAATTGCGTAGGTACTTATGTTAAATATTAACGAAAAAAAAATCGACAATACAAAACTTTAATCTTTCTAAATAAAATTAAAAGCTACGTACATAGTTAATTATGGACATCACATATTTACTTAAGCCCTATTTCACATAAAAACTATACACAATCAAAAACCGCTCTAGACTTCAACAATATACAACAAGAATTGAAAAGAACTCTTCCACTATACAATATTCATATTACAATTTGTCAGTCTATCAGCAAAGATTAAAATTAAAAAAGACACTCTTAAAATCATATTCAAATAATGTTCCAAAAAAGATCCAAAAGATTCATCAGACCTATTCAATTTCGAAGAACCATATTTAATCAAGCCAAAAGAATATGATTCAAGTAACAAACGGTATCTTCTGTGATTTATCAGTCAACAGTGATCTAAGAACGACAGCAGACGTCTGTTCCAGAGCTGGGAGAATTCTATAGGTAGTTTAGCAGCGCTGTGAAGAGTTGAATATTCGGGTCACTGTTTGTGTTGTTCGCACAATAGATCGCTTGATTTTCGCCAATTAGCTGAATGAATCACAGTAACGATTGACAGATCATCGTACGAAATCATCTAGGGTTACCTTCAATACGGTTGTTGCTCTTTTAAAACCTATCTAAATTTTAAATGCAAAAATTGAGGCATATTTTTGCTTTTTAGGGTTCACTAAAATTGATTTGGTCTATGTGAAAAAGGTTCTCTGTTTCGGGCAATTCGAAACCCTTTAGCGCTTCTTATTTCCGACCAATCGCGTACGTTGCGAGGCCAGGAATTTTACTCTTTAGTCTTCTTCTTCTTCTTCTTTCTTTCAACGCGGCAATCCAACAGCAACGAATTTTAGCCTTAGGTATCATGTATATTAAAAACGAATAAATGTTTGATAACTACTTTCAATTCGAAATTGATTTCCTTCAATACTTTATTATATGCTGTGGATTTTTTCGCTTTATAATTTGTATTTGGTGCATTTTTTTAGATGTTTTTGTTTCCTTTCATCCTTTTTGAACGGAAGGAATTGCAGTGGCAATTGTCATTGACATAGGAAAAGATCTAGCGCTAGTTGAATGGATGTATTGCAAAGGGCAAAGGAGTATTTGTTTCACTGATGAAGAATATACATACAGTTCCAGAAAATTAATTATTTTGTAGGGCAACCCTGAAAGAGTTGAACTGCCATACGTGGTGGAAGCCACGTATACCGATGGGCTCTCCCGATGCGCGATAGTCTACGGCGCATTCCACCTACAACTATATAGCTGGTAAAAAAATTGTAACTATCAAGTACCGCCCGGTGTTGCTATTATCGAAGATCACGCGGTTATAGATCATTGTCCCGATGGAGAGCTGAACTTCCCGAGCCAACATATCACAACATCCTTATCTTGCTCGTCATTCGTTTGAAATTTATTGGGGCATCCATCATTATTAGAGCTAGCAGATCTATGGATCAAATTGTGACAACGCCGATTTTTTGTTGTGACTGAATAGATCCGTGATGACCAGCAACTTGTTTAAATAAATAAAAATTGAGTCGAATTGGGTTATCCAAGGCCAACGCGAAGAAAATAAATGTCACTTTGACCTATAATGCTACATTTACACGCTTGCCATTGGCAAGCCACCACAAACTCCGAGCCTTCACAAACGCTTGGACGCCATTTACACGTTGGCGTGCGCGTCGGTATTTTAATACATTTGCCGCAAATTCCTTTGATCTGTGTCAAAAACCGACACTCGTTGCAAGCGTTGATAAGCTTACACAAGCCAAGGCAAACACCCCGTTTACACGTTGATGTATGTGGTGGTTTTTCAAGCCGTGACAAACGTGTAAATGCATCATAAAAGTTTTCAGATTCGATTCCCAGATGTTATGTGAACACTTTGGAGTTTTAACGATATATCTTGGCATTCCTATACCGTATTTCAATCCTCAACAAATGAACGAAATGGAAGACAATATTTGCTATTTAAGGGACAAAAATGGCAGAATTCAGGGCCTGTCCTTCACAGTCCTCAATGCTTCATCACCATCGATAACGACGTCTCAAGCCTTAATTATGCGAAGATGATCTTTGGAGGAGTTTCCCAGATTTTCTTATACTTCTGATGGTGACTAATAACGACGCCTCATGGATGATCTTAAGAGGGGTTTACCGGGTCTTCTACTTATTCTGAATGTAGATTGAGGCATAGTCGGTTTTTTTTTATTTTTGTCGTTTTTTCTCAGCAAATGATCTATTCAGGTCAATCGACAAAACTTTAATGATGTTGGTGAAACGCGATTTACCTGTAAAAACTCTTAGACCGCGTTCTATTTGGATGTAATTGCGAATTTGAGATTTATGATGGTCGTTCAACCGAACTGAAAACAAATCGGACATGTTCTCAGTTTGAAAATCAGACCACCGCACCGCTCATCGAATGATCGCGCGATCACTTTCCACTTAGGACACGGCCTCAAGCGACTACAAAAAACAATGAAAGGGACTTCTTCTGCACTACATTGTAAACGATTAGGTAGATTAGCATATTGATATTACGAAAAAAAAGCAAGACGACATAGGCCATTCATCACGAGTCGGTTTATTTTGAACCGGGGACCGCAACAAGATCGCCGTTCTGGTTGCGGACGAGATTTACGATGTCCCCTCCCCGGAGTGTTTCAGCGCGCGATAAATTATTTCCAACGCGATCAAATGAATGAATAATAATATAATTAAAAAGAGCAATCACACCCCGTCTGATGAATGGGAGAATTAATTTCGTGTCAGGTGAACACCGTGCGAGGAAAAAATGTCGCGGAATCTCTACCAACAAAATATCGCGAGAGATACTAGCTAACTAGCATGACGTGCATCAAGTACGAGATTATCATCATTAATATAGGTGTTTGTAAACAATTTAACGGTTAAAAATCACTTTTTAGAAGCTATTGGATATAAACGAAGTGCCTCAAGAGATTTTTGAGTATAAGATGGTACCACCGCACCACGAACGACGAACGATTAGATTTGGATTCGATATGAAAAAGGGAACATCTGATAAGCCACCAAAGCACAGACAAAATATGGATATGAACAAACTATCCATTACTTTGCACTAACCCCTTCACTTTGTACTTGAGATAGTCTCGAATTATTTCTTTTTTTATGGATTTATTTTCTTTATTTTGTATTTATTTGTACACAAAAGCAAGCATTTGTGGCTTGGGAAGTCCGAAACAATTTGTCATTTCCATGCAGTCTTATATGCTGAGGAGACAGCACATTTGCTTGCAAACATCTCTGAACACTTCTTTAATTGAATGATCAGTTAATTGGTGTACCTAACTCCTATGTTGAGGTGGTAGGTAGACCAGTGGTATTAGTCGGCGATGGCTTTCGTACGTACGTACAGCGTACTGAAGCTCCTCACAAGATTTACTTTATGTGAAAGATGTCAAAGTGTATTATTTGAATTCAATTCACTTTGGATGAACAAAATGTTCAAACCTTGCAAATTTGAATCCACTGTAAACTTTCATACATCAGACAATCAAACTGATGGTAGATCTTGTTTATTTGGGAACATTATTTACAAAAGTACATACAATATGATTCTTCAAAATCTGTATGTATAAAAATAAAACGTTTGTATTTACGTTTATTTTTTGTTCCGCGTGTGCTCGTTAATCATCCAATCGACAGGCTTGAATTTTTGGTCGGATGCTGTACGCAGTAACTGTCATTTAAATATTAAATATACAGAAATACCTTGAAGTAACAATTGTGTAATTTTTTTAGCGGTAACGTTGTGAAGGTCCATTGTACAAATACAAAAACTTTGTTACTTCACGTTTTATTTATTTGAAAAACAAACAAATTTATAAATATGGCAGAGGCCTTTCGGTCAATTGACCATCGTCGGTGCCTGTTACTTACAAACTAAAGATATTAGACAGAGTTGTGTGTTGATGTACTGGTGGTGGGGGTTGTGGAGAGGTGCGCGGGTGTGTTTGTTTGTGGAGTATTATTGTTAAAGGTTCGAGTGAATAGGGTGGTGAGAGGGGAGTGAAGGGGTGGAATTAGTGTGTTTAGTCTTATGTCTTTTAGAAAAAAAAATAAATATATATAACAACTAATGACTCTAACAATTCATTACTAATGTTCGATTTTTAAATGGAACAAACCACTACGGGCTTACGACCGTCTTCTACTGTTTTTTCGAAGGCTGGCTTAGTGTGATCACTTTACGTTAACAACGTTCGCCATTAGGTGGTAATGTTTGTCTCCGAAACTCCTAATCATGAGAATTCTCAACATGTTCAACATGTCGAAAAATCTCATGTATGCAACAAGTAGAAATTTAATAATAAAATGAAAAATAGAGATAAAAGTTGGAAATTGTTGTTATGTCTTTTGGTAATTTTTCTATCTCTATGAATTCTAAAATGTTTAACAAGTACCTTGAAGTACATTTGAAGGCTGTCGATACAGTTTTAACATTTTGTATGTATCCGAAAATTTACTCCGATCATTCTTCCAAAATCCTGTCCGTCCAAAAAGTTCAATAATGCAATAGCGGACCCCAAATTGAACACCAGAAACAAAGAAAAATAAAAAATTTCAATGTCACTAATTACTAATGCTGTTGTTAAAGTTTTTGAATTTAACCGCTTTACTCAGTTCATACATTTTATCAGTGGGCATGCAGTTAACTGCGGTATCTAAGCTACGCTTATTGCCACCAACGTCAAGATTATACTGTATCTTTTCCGTTTGAATTATTAAAATGCTAGCACTGAAAGAGATGGATTGTACTTGTCTGAAAGAAAACTGCGTTCGTAGTGTTACAGCTGCTTTTCTTTTCTAGTAAAACAAAGCATTAAATATGATCGAGGTACTGTCCTTTATAACAGTAAGTTACTTACTAGTTCTGTTTGTAAGTCAGGACTTTGGAGGTGGGTCTCATTACAGTTCGAATACGTGCAGGTATTGCTCGATTCAGACAAAACACTACCTGTTGATTTCAACAAAGATTAGCCTATTAAAAACTGTCAAAAAAAGGTTCCGAGTGGCATTACAACTCACGCCGGAAAGTTGCTGGTTTTGTTATACAAATCGTACAAGACGATAGGAAGGCGATAACTGGGGCAAACTGGTCCGTTCACAGCAGGATATAAAAAAAGAGTAGACCCAATAAAATTATTGGGTCAATTCTTATATGATTCGAAGCGTTGACAATGAAAAAAAAAACAAGAAAGTATGTAAAATAAATCATGGTTGAGAATTTTTTTTTGACGAGTACGTAGCCTGCATTAATTTAACACTACATAACACGCTGGGATTCTTCAAATGGGTTATTTTGTCGTTAGGAAAATCAACGTCCAAAAATTGCTGTAATAATTCATGATAAGCTTGGTTTGTCAGGATGTTTCGGGAGAGGGCGTGATCTGCACTAGCGTTACTTAAGATACGGAAATTATGTGATCCACATTGTTAAAAAGGTTGAGCTCAAATGCAAGGAATTTAGAAATACTGTAGCAGGAGAGTGTCAGGATCTTTGAGAAGAAATGATACTAGAGAAATAATGTGCTACTCCGCATGTTTCCAGCAAGTACCACGTGACTGCTGTTAAATTCACACAAACTGTGACTTTTTCGGTAATGGCGTGTGTTGAAAAATTGATTAAGAGGGGATTTAGGAAGCATGTTTAGGCGGGATGGAAAGGGTGAAAAAGAAATCGAACGTAGGAATGTTGCTGGTTGCAGGGTGGGCGGTGCACTAAGACCTATAATGAGAAACAACAACGTCTCACTACAAGCAAAGAAACTAGTGCATAACGCAGTCCTGCTACCATCGATGATGTATGGTTGTGAAACGTGGACATGGACGAAACAAGAAGAATGTAGTATAAATGCAGTAGAGATTAAATCTCTACGAAGAATATGTGGAAAAACTTTATGGGATATGGAAAGGAATGGAAATATTGGGAAGGAATGTGGTTTGGAAGTAAGTGTTGTGACAAAGATGAAAGATAATAAGTTGAGATGGTTTGGGCATGTGGAAAGAATGGATGCAGACAGAATGACAAAGAAAATTCATAAGGCTGAAAAGAAAGGTACAAGAAAGCGTGGCCGACCGAGAATAACGTGGATCGAACACATCGATTCGAAAAAAGTAAAATTAATGCAGAATAGAACATTTATTTTTAAAGGGGGTTATCATTTCGCTGCTTACCACAAACAACATTGTAAAAAATATAAAAAAAAACTAAGTATGCTTGTAAACGTATCTACAACACAACCGTTTTCCAAAAGACGAAAGATGGTTATCCGTTTTACTGGAATCTTTCCAAAATATCATACGACACATTATCTCAGCATGGGCACAAAATAATTACAGGCTACCAAATTACTTCACAACAAGAAGCCACGAATAAAAATTTTAAACGACACTCTTTTTGAAATTTCTTTCCAAGAAATCACCCCATAACGATATCATAGGAGTTTCGAGAAATAATTTCAAAGAATTGATATTTTTTTTATAAAATTATAGGCTTTTATCGTGAAATCTGGCTAACGATAAAGGGTAATAAAACGACGGGTCGTGTCAAAACTTAACGCCATTAGATCTCTGAGTTATGGGATCGATCGATGGTCATAAAGCATACTAGAATCACATCGGCCATAGATCACTAAGATCGGTGGTGAATCTTCCATTCATTTTGTTTATATGTAACTTCCAGGTGTCTTTAACTGTTTCAATCGCAATGAAAATCAAGTTAAATCTTTCGAACTGAGCAAACTTACTTTGTCTTTTATAAAAATGAATCATAGTGAACACAAATACACTTTCGACAACTTTCACAATATAAAGCAAAGCTTGTGTTGTGGTAGTGGAAATACGCGTGAAAGGTTGGACTACATACGCTAGTTCTTTTTTTTTGTTGCTATTGTCAGGGAAAGTTCTTATGAAAAAATATATTAAGAATGTTGGATGGAATATTAGAATATTTAAGAAAACTTAAAAGTATGTAAGCCTTTTTAGTAGTAACAGTGGAACAACCTTCCCGGCAATCCAATGATCTTCTTGGTGGATTTAATTCCAGAAGAACATGTTTGAAACTATAAGTTAAATAGGTCTTAAACCCTAACGGGTCGCTTTAGACTTGGGGAACACCTGAGGAAGCTGGGAGTCGAAGATGATGGAACCTGTAGATTCCGCGAAAAAGGGGTAAAAACACCTCACCACCTTCTTACAGACTTCGATGCAGTAGTTTATGCGAGAGAAAGAAATTTTGGTAAACACATCAGAATAGAGGTGGAAGACTTCGCCGCCTTGGATCCCCTCCTAATGCTATTAGACTTCCTGAAGCGTCTGGGATAAGTGGGGAAGCACAAGAGACCACCACAAAACATCCCCTAAAAAAATGTAAATGAATAAAACACCTGTTTTCTATTCATTAACATTTTATAATGGAGTTCCACAAGGTCTCACGAGAGTGTTTCGAAAATTTGTTCCTAAAAAAACCTTTTTTGTTCTTTTCTATATTATAATTTTGATTGGCGTTTTTTGTCAGTTGTTATATAGATGGATGGTGCGATTGTTAGAAGGTGAACTGTAAACATGGTTCAAAGCAGATGCATCCGTCGGAAAAAAATTGGTTACAAATAGGTACCTATAGGTTAAAAATGAATTAATCATCATAAAAATTCGAATTTAAGACAAGACATCCTATGTTGGGAAAGCTAGTTTTTTTTTAAACATTTAATCAGGACTATGATATTACGTACAACGGCATGGTTAACCCCTGACAACAATGAAGAAATAAAAATCAAATAAATATATTTTATGAAACGGGGCCATTATTGCGTCCCATACAAATAAAACGTTTAATCAGGGCCGATACCTTGAAAGGTACTACAATAAGCAGCCGCACATAAATTAGCCGCCCCTGGGGTTCTTGTTGTGCGATAGTGGTTGAGGGTTCTGTCAAAAAAACTTGTCACCGCAAAACCTTTTTGGAGGTCGCGAGGTGTGTATGTAGTGTTAAACGATATAACTAAATTGCTGCCTTTTTAACCTTCCCTTTTTATCACAGGGTGAACAGAAATCGAGTACCTGTCTTAAATGGAGGATTGGAGGATAAACTGAGCCCAGAATTTGAAGCATATTTTATAGTTTTTATTTATTTATTATAAAGACACCAACAGAGCATTGAAAACACATACAAAGATAAACATATAAAAAAAATCATGCACCCTCCAATTTAGTTTTGAATCAGATCGTAGAACTTTGACCATTTTTTATAATTTAGGATAATTTTAATATATTTTTATAACTCGTCACTGTAAATAGCAAGTTTGTTAAGGTTTGATTTTACACCAATACCATACACATAGATATAAGTGCAATCCTCAATGACTTAATTCTTGTAATACTAGGTACATACTTATAAATTTGACAAATTGCGTTGCCATAAAATTCAAGTACGTCTCAATATTGAAGTCTTAGAAGCGTTCAAACCATTTCCTTGTTTAACAATATGAAGCTAGAAACACACTATGGCTAGAAGCCAGGAAATTAACAATATGAAGCTAGAAACGCACTATGGCAAGAAGCCAGGAAATCAACATTATGAAGCTAGAAACACACTATGGCTAGAAGTCAGAAAATCAACAATATGAAGCTAGAAACACACTATGGCTAGAAGCCAGGAAATCAACAATATGAAGCTAGAAACACACTATGGCTAGAAGCCAGAAAATTAACTATATGAAGCTAGAAACACACTATGGCTAGAAGCCAGGAAATTAACAATATGAAGCTAGAAACACACTATGGCTAGAAGCCAGAAAATTAACAATATGAAGCTAGAAACACACTATGGCTAGAAGTCAGAAAATCAACAATATGAAGCTAGAAACACACTATGGCTAGAAGCCAGGAAATTAACAATATGAAGCTAGAAACACACTATGGCTAGAAGTCAGAAAATCAACAATATGAAGCTAGAAACACACTATGGCTAGAAGCCAGAAAATTAACAATATGAAGCTAGAAACACACTATGGCTAGAAGCCAGAAAATTAACAATATGAAGCTAGAAACACACTATGGCTAGAAGCCAGAAAATTAACAATATGAAGCTAGAAACACACTTTGGCCAGAAGCCAGAAAATACTGACCTCAGTAGCCTAGCTAACTTCTGATTAAGAGATCCCGAGAAAGGTCACAATTTTTAATTTGAAATTTCTACCTGAGTTTGGACTCTCTCAGATTGGACGGGACCAGTTGGCAAGAAAAGAATTGCCTCAGGCAATAAATCCCACCGACTTAACAAAGATTTAGTACTAACTTTCACCAGTGAAGTATATACATTTGAACTTATACACCAGTGAAGTATATACATTTAAGTACTAGGCTCAGATACTGGGAAAGGAGAAAGAGGATAGGGTAAACGTAATGCACTGTTTTTGCTTGTTCTTAGAAAGAGTAGGAGCAATCTCAAGTAGGTTTGCTCGCATTGGTCGGACTCTCAATGTGATAGCAAATGGTCAATCACAATAAAATTAAAAAAAAAATCAATTTTGAAACTTATATGCTTCTGGCGCGCCACGACACGAACGACACAATAGCGAAATACAACGCGTGCACTTAACAGTAACGAAAACCCTAAAAAAATTCAAGAAGTTTGTAGTCTTCGGTCTACTCCGAGACATGAGCTAACAATGCGTGTAAATCATCGGCTGGTGTTGGACAGACCCAATATAAAAGGCAATAACTCGGCACGACGCAACATGTCCCCGTAGATCCCCGTGATGGATGGCCGGGACCCCCCCATGGGCGCCGAGTCTACCACAGGCTGCAGCAAGACGATTAAACTGCGGAGGGCGACCTCGTAAAAACCAAGGCGGGAAGGTCTCTGATGTCACACGCGTCTCCCAAAACGCCCGTTTCAGCCAAATAATAAACACTTACTTGAAGATAATAAAAACAATAATTGGCCATATCCTGCGACATTATTGCGTACATTAAAATATGGCGGAACAATGTCAAGTATGTAACATTAAACTGAACTGACATCACTGCAGCAAATAAATGTAAGTCAGTGTATGGGCACAATAATGAGATATTTTACAAGTACCTTTTTAAAATTTCCTTTTGAAATTAGGGTTAATGTATTTTCGTAACGCAAATGTGGAAAAATTGAATCAGAACATACGTTCAAAACTGAAATACAAAGTAAAGAGATTGCGCATAAAGTTTAAAAAAAAAACGGAGCTACAAGAGTTGCCTTTAAAGTTCTGTCGTTCGATAAAAAATACACAACTAGCAAAATTTCAGTGTCTTTTAATGTTTTTCAAATTATTACCCATGTGGTTTTTTTTCTTCTCTTTATTGTGAATACAGCTTTTACAATTATCTCATATTTAATGTACATTTAATTCAATTTTCATGGCGCCAATGACAGTATTCTACATTTTATAATGATAATAATAATTATTTTATTATCTAAATACACAATGATCGAATAAGAAAAGATAAAAAGGAAAGGATTAGGAGAGGGAAAGGAGGGTTTGGGAAAAATAAAGGAAGAAGTGGGAGGAGACATAACTGAAAGAAAAGAAAATTACCAAAACAAATAAACAAGTGCCACTGTTTACAAGGGTGCCAGTTCTCTCAGAGAAGACCTAAATTTGCGGGAATAGGTAGAGAACTAATCAGTGTTTGCCTTCATGCAGATTCCATTATATCCCATGCAAACTCTGTTTATAAAAGAATTTTTGAAATAGTTAGTCCTGTCGTAGGTAACATGAAATAGACATTTATTTCTGACAGCTCTAGTTGGACAGTGAAATTGCAGTGCCTCCAACAGAACACCACAATCGACTTCACCATTTACTAAGTAGTTTTTAACACTCCATTCGATCTAACCAATTATTAAAATATTTATTCCACTGCAAAGGGGGCGGGTGTTCTGCAGGGTTAACTTGAAAGCGTCGATCGGAACATTTTACCACCAATTGTAAAAAACGTAAAGAAGTCGATAGAGCTTAGGTCATAACTGCAAGGAGGTGGTGAAAATTCTTCTTCTGCTTTCGATACTGTATTGTGCACATCTTTATTTAACAAATTCATGACTTAATAATTAACAAAGAACGAATTTGCAAATCAAAAAGGAATTATGAGAAAGTATTACATTCGAAATTCATAAAAGGAAGACCAAGATAAATGACAGGAGACAACCGCCTACCAATAAATAATAACATTCGAAATTTAAATACATTATAAGAAAACGTTCGTAATTTCAAAAACGGAGAACAGGAAAAGGGGTGTGCAGTAAATCAAACAAATCGTATCATCAGGAAGGAACGTCTCTGTGGCGCGAATATTTTTACATTAAGGGGCTTATAATGTTTGTCTCTGGGCGCACACGAGTACATATGTCGCAAGACATTAACTGTTCGGTTTCAGCCTTTATTGCTCCAAGTTACATACGAGTCTCCCCTTTAAGTTTGGGAAAGATTGTCGATAAGTGTTAATTTCCTGACGACGCGTGAAAGGAATGTATGATAAATGAAATGTCTACCGAGGAAGGGGAGATGGTGCCAAGTGCTCCCCCAAGGTCAAGATTAGGGTATCTCTTGTATTTATGTAGGTTTTTGAGAGTCAACGGAACGCTGGGCAGACAATTCGTTTAGTGCTGAAAGGTTTTAAGACTTGTGGTAATAGAATTAGACAATACACAGATATTTTAGGGCTTTTTGTACGAGGATAGTTATTTTGCACCGTTTTACAAAAAAACATATTTTACGACTGTATAATTTATCGCAAGTTTCAAATAATTCAGAAATGTACAATGTACATAGAACTTTTCTCTTTTAAACTGTTGATGGTCCCATACAAATAAAATTCGAAGTACATATATATTTTACAAATATACCTATTAAGAATTATGAATACGAAGAGTCGGTTTAACACAAGACTAGTAAGTTCTATAACTGATATTGCCATCATTATTTCACAACATATTTTTTTTTACATTTTTAAAATATGTCTCCGCTGGATGGGGCACATGGAGAGAATGGAAGAACACTCTACACTAAAGAAACTCCGCACTGACAACCCGACTGGAAGAAGGAATATTGGCAGGACGAGATTGAGACGGTTAGATTGCGTGAGTAGCGATCTGCAATCGTCCTGATAATATAACACTTTTCTATACAAAGGTGTCAGTATAGCCGGCGGAACTTATTGCCTGAGGCAATTTTTTCCAGTCAACCGGTCCCGTTCAATCTGAGACAGGCCAACCCCGGGTAGAAATTTCAAGTGAAAAAACTCTTAGAAAAACTCTGACCCGACCGGGAATCGAACCCGGGACCTCGGTTCACGTCTCTGAAGTCCACGCTAGTACAACTAGGCTACCGAGGTCGGTGGAATGGCGACGATTGCTTGAAAAGGTCAAAACCCACAATGGATTGTAGCGCCATGGATGGATGGATTTTTTTGGTATATTTTTCCATTTTTTTTTTTTCAGAAAAAGCTATGTAGGTATTTTCCAATGAACACTAATTACTTGCACTTAACTCTTTCTAATAGGATTATTTGAGATCGAGAACATATTGGATTTATTAGCAGAACCTACAGAAGTTGTTCTTACAAAATCAGTACATGACATGGTGTGTACAATATTATTTGCTTACGAATCATTTCCGAAGAAACAAATACAGGCTCAATTTTTTTTCCCGTAAATTGAGATACCCCATTCTTTCGAAAAGCTACAGCTAAAAATAGTGGTAACCTGTCTAAAAAGATATAAGGGGATAGTATTGTTGACAAGCAAATTACTTATGACCGCGTGTTAG
Organism: Mystacides longicornis; assembly: GCA_963576905.1. Classification (NCBI taxonomy): domain Eukaryota; kingdom Metazoa; phylum Arthropoda; class Insecta; order Trichoptera; family Leptoceridae; genus Mystacides; species Mystacides longicornis. Next base: position 9,925,253 of record OY756432.1, read on the forward strand.
TTGCGTGTTGTGAAGAATTAGAAAAATTCGTGTCAGAAGGTCAATATGACTTTTGACTAACGACTTGTTTCTTCTCGTTTTATCATTTGTTCAATTGTTTTAATTCATACTGCGTATTTCAGAAGACTTGAGAACCGGCCTAAAAAGGGGTGTTTAAATAGGTAAATTTGAGTGAAATAAGCTGAGGAACTAAATAAATAAATAAAGAACGGATGCAAAATATCTATAGGTTTTGCCGTTTTTTTTCGAATAAAATAATCGAAGAATTAAATCATGACACTGTCAAAAAGCACACATTCTCAAAACAAGAGGACGACAGCGGTTGTTTCTATTAGTTCATGTACGAGTAGATCTAAAAACCATTTACATAAAAACAAAATACTGTCACAGACTTACATAGACTAGTGGTCGACCAGTGCTCGAAATTCGACCATAACTAATTTAAATTAGAAGGTTCCATTGTCAAAGACTGAGCGAACGCTATTTCACAATTTTCTTTCCAAAACAATGACACGATACGTCAAAATTGAAATATTGATATGTTCAAAGTTTTTTCTATGGTTTTTCAATACAAAAAAATATTAATCTATTCTCAATTTCACCACAGATAAACAAAGGATCAGTGTCAAATAATGTCAAATACATCGAAGTGTGTGTGAGTATGAAATACATAGCATTACAGTGAATGTGCGTAATGTTTTTATTACTGATTTAATCTATTTTTATGAATGAATTTGAAAAAATATTAGTATTCGCCACACCTTCTCTATGTAAACTGTAAGTGTGCGAAAATTCATACACTGCGCAATATTTGTAAAAATGGTCACAAAGTTTTCCCTTCACGTATTTTTTTTTTATTTATTAGATCAAAAACTAATTATTACAAAGTTAAGGTACAATAATGAAATCGCGCCAAATCCATACAAATGGATTTGTCGGCGCGTTCTTCTACAGAAATAAAAACAATAATAAGAAATAGTAACTTAAAACCTAACCAACAGCAGCAAACATAATATTATTCATAATTATTTACAGATTTTTCAATTATAAACAAATCCACATTTCAAGAGCCATTCCTTGACAAGTCTTTTTGTTGCACTTTTACTACCACATTTCTTAATAGATGTCGGCATCATATTAAGCAATTTAGGCACATTATATTCTAAAGTTCTCTTACCGTATTTATTATTATATTTTGGTACTATACATCCTTCATTTAATTTAAATCTAGTATTATGAGCGTGTCGCGGTCTTGTCTTATATTCATCTTTCAAAAACTGGTCAAGGACAATCCTTTGCCAAAACAAGCCTTTAGCAGACAAAATATTCAGCTTTTTAAAGTATAAAGAAATATTATTACGCGCCGCGGTACATACATTTCTATGTATTAAAATATATTATATATATTATGGTCCGATCTTATAAACATCCGATAGGAAAATTTCTGTTACATTTTACTGACGGAACTTATAGACCGCCTGAAATGTCGGTTAGTCATTCCCGAACTCATGGTTTGTTTGACAGTGTTTTCTCTGTCTTCGTACTAAATTTAGCTCATTACTTATAGAAGACCCACGAAGACGAAATATGGAGACGGTAAAAAAGTATTAAGGGACTGACGGACAGCATTATCATTCAGAAAATATTAAACATTTGGTTGCACATTAACAAAATAATTTGAAAAAAAAAATGCGAGAATAAATAAAAACTAATACTTTTATAAAGACACGCGAAGTAGCGTGGCGAAATCATCTGTCAGATGATGAAAACCATAGAGAATGCAGCGTGGAATGACGTCTAGATTACATACAAAATAGGATATTTATTAAGAGATTAAAATAATCATAGTAATCTACATAATATTTTAGTCCGTTTATATTTTTGAAGGCGCATCAATCGTAGAAAACAGACGATAAGGTCAGATATTAATATGCCCAGAGCCGTACATAATGCTGGAGAAGGTTCTTAAATACAATTTGCTGCATAAACTTTAATATATTTAGAGCTATTTAAAAAACTCTATTTTTTTAGGAACTTCATACAAATTTCTCAAAAAAGACAGTAAGCCATCTTTTGGAAACAAAATTACTCATGTAAAAGTTGAATGGAATCTTGGTACTACGGTGTGAAAATGTAATAAAATAATTGTAGATTGATTTGTTATACATATAAATGTTATTCAAATCTTATTATTCTCAATAAATAAAGATTTAATTAATAAAATTTGCAAAATAGTTCCTCCATTTTGAAGTTTGACAGCTGCATTTATCACACATAGCCCAAATCACCCTCTATGGGTGGAACGCCTAATTAATTATCACAGGGTTTAGGGAATGTAGCTAAGATTCAAACCACAGTGCTCTCTCTATGAAAACTTGCAAATTATGTCGGTAGGTTCGTATAATATTATGAGGTCGGTAAAAAAGTCATTCTTCTTTTTCTGTGCTTATGTCAGTTATAGCGGTCTGTTAAGCAATGGGAAGCTAGACTAGAACCTGTTTAATTACCTACCGATCAAGCCTGACAATCGGAATCAAAAACGTAAAGCAAGACGGGTATATGCTAGTAATATGATAATTGAAAATTTCGATTCAATTTTGCACCGCGTCTTCGTTTTATAAAAAATTTCAGGCCTCTTCCATACAACGGGCGATGCCAGACCAAGAGAGGCCATCAGCGTGGGCGATTTTGTTGAACACCACGAATCACAATTTTTAAAAGTATAAATCATCGATGGTCGCCAGTTCTTAACGGATGAAAAAAATTCAACTACCTGGGAGCACCATTACCACTAGTGTAAACCTCGGGGCTGAGCTTCCGACACGTATCCGTATGGCAAGTGACGCCTTTAACAACATGACCAAGTTGTTAAAGGCGCCACTATGGTCTCAGGATGAAATGCAAGAAAATTATTGTTTGATGCATTCTCTATGGATGTAAGTTTTGCCAACTGAACAAAGCTCAAACAAAGAGTCTCCGCGTTTGAAACGAAGTGCCTCTGAAGAATTTTGGATGGTACCACCACACCACAAACAACATTTATTCACCAGTGCACCCATCACTTTTACCATTATGGAGAGGGAGTGGACATGGCTGGGACGTGTGTTAAGGATGCCGAATGACAGTTGGCTGAGCAGAGCGTTGTTCATCCTCCCATCGGGCTCCCGAAGACGAGGAAAACCCTCTCTTTGAAGCAGAGCTGAGGGATTTGGACATGTTGTGGGAGGAGGTCCCGTAACTGCGAAGGATCGAGCGCAATGGAGAGCTCTTGTTGCCAACGTTTACCCCTGAGTGAGATCTTAAAGGTAGTACAGATAGATTTAATGATAGATCACCAATTATTTGATGCTCACATAATACTATGGTTATTTAAATTAAAACTTAAGGTGGCATTGAGTAATCTCTTTCTACGCTTATTACGTTCGCCATCAGGTGGTCAAATTTAAGACCACGATAGATGCTCGCTGGCATAGTGCACCACTACCCGCAAATGTTGATGGCCTATTATTCTGGCCTAGCATAGGCCATTTGTGTAAATGGGGCATTAAGGCACATATGCCATTGATATAATTAAATGCACGAATGGTGCAAAAACAATCGCGTCTTGGGTGTTCGATAAAACAGAACAAAAAAAACGAACGCGTCCAAATTGAAACATTATTATTTTATTTAATACAAAATTGAGATGTTTTAAAAAGCAACATTTAATTACTACTCAATGTAGAGGACTGAAAAAACATTTGAACGAAGCCGCCCCGGGCGCCTTAGCAAGTAAATAATATAGGTATGTATGTATGTAGACTACTTATTATATTCAAAATATCAAATATATAGGTTTTATCAAAAACTGAACACAAAAATACACTTTTGAAACAACAGATAAAGTGGTTGGTAGACTAGCGGTTACGACTCTGGCTTTCGTACTGTTTCGTATCGGAGGTCGTGGGTTCGATCCCAGATGCCGACCATCTTCCTCTTTCACGACACCAGCTTTAAGTAGTTTACTGTGAAAGAGTCAAAAAGTGTATTTGTGTTCACAATAAAACTCTTAATAAGCAAAGATTTTGTCGAGAAATAAGAATTGGTCAGTTCCAGCGATCGAACCTATGAGCTTGCGTAGACACGTCAATACGAATTTCTAAGTTACCAACCAGTTTTAAGAAACCTGAATATTGCCCTTCTCCAAAAAATTTCTACAGACTCCACCAATAATCCATCTTCAGCAATCCCGATGCTTAGGTATCATTGAAGCGAAAAATCATAAAAATACAATAGCATAAAAAAGCATATTATGTAGGTGATTCTACTTGGATTTACCATGAGAATTAGAGGTACCACCGTATTGGTACAATAGAGAAGATGTCAGCATAACCAAATTAGCGTAGCATATCGCGTGATAATCTCAATCAGTCCACAACGAGTTTGTTTATATATTCTCCAACACTTAAAGTCACTTTAATATCCGTGTGATTTTGACCAAACATCGTGACATTCAAATGATATGCAGGCGCCTCTACAGAACAAAGCTTCCAACATTAAACTAATATAATATACATTATCTATGTAGGTACAGAGTTGATCACTGAAAGAGCCATTAAATTTGTCATATTGAAATGATCACAGGTCCCTAAGAGGTTGAACTTTTCTCTCTCTTCTACCCCTCATGCCGTATCGCTAGGATGGCAGGAAGCGAGACGGGAGATCCACTCTTTTCTGTTCAGACACACTTCTTTCATCAGAAATGATGATTTACCAACTCTTTTGATAGATTATGTTGTATGTACGGGGTGGAGCAAAAGTCCCGCAACCATTTTGATTGCATATAACTTTGTTCAAAGAAGTAGGTTTGGTTTTCATAAAAAGTCTATTTGGTCTTTACATTTTTTTCGTCATGATTGGAAAATGATACCGGCTAAATGGTGACCGCGATTCGATATGCAACTCTCGGCTCATTTTAAAGCATTTTTCATGGCATCCTGTAACATCTCGGGCTGAATTCCTTCAATTTCGTGACGAATATTGTCTTTAAGATGTTACGAGAGGTCCGTTGTCTTCCAGAACGAGGGTCAGTCTGCTGGCGTTCCGTACTGTCGATAATTGGCATGTAAGCGATAATTTGTGGTTTTATCCATTATAAAATTGGGGCAAGCAATAATATTTCGATTTATGTATTGTTAAGAGGGCAGATAAAGGAAAATAGAAAGTACGATATATCAAAACATGATGACTGACTATACTGTTCGATTTTTAAATGTTGTGAACAAACCACTACGGAATTACGCCCGTCATCTACTGTTATTTCTAAGGCCGGCCTAGTGTGATCACTTTACGTTAACAAAGTTCGCCATTGGGTGGTACCTGATGTTCAAATTCCCGAATATTATGAGAAATTCCAACATGTTCAACATGTGGAAATATCCCATGCCCCGGGCAGGATTCGAAGATGTATCCGTAGGTTAGTTGAGAATGAAGATATTTTATTTATTTATTATGTTCTCCAGACAGCTTGAAGGAGAAATAGGTACAATGTTTATATAGATAATTACAATAAATCAAGTACAAAATACAAAAAGATCAGAATTAATCAAGCAAATCAAAGAAGTCAAACACCGTGATGTATCCAGCAAAAGCATGCACGCAATTAAATTAAGAAAAATAATACATCAGACTCAACAAGTCAATGAATTAAAATAAGTAATATCAATTAAAATAAAGATCAACGTGGTAAAGTAAATTATTTAATTCTTTATTCACATATTACAAAATAGCGTATAAAAATAACAGTGAATAAAAATAGTGGGCAATGGTGGGATTATTGCCGAAGCAATCTATAACATCCAACAACAGGAATCCACAGGAAATCACCGGATCTCTAACATCCAATCTAATAGCAATCTCAAAAATCCAACCACAGGAAAGGAAACCACAGCAATTTTCTGAAATTTTGAGAAATGTTCAGTTTAGTATTGCCACGAACAACCAACACCAAATAATCTCCCGTTGAGCAATGCGATTACAAAACGGCACATTTTGACGTTTCAGTACGATATTGAGCGAGCAACAATGCCGCTTTTGCATCATAAGAAAAGTATTCTCCGCCCAGACCCGAGGCGGAGTTACTGGACAATGGACATGCCCATCAATAAAAAAAGCTGCCCAAATATTGTCATAATATCGTGTAATGTATACCTTCGAAGAAGGCGCAAATAAATGGGTTGGACCATTTTTCTTAAGTTACAAAATTATGTGAATGTGTGACTAAAAGATTCAGACAAGAAATTCTTTAGGATGCTTTAAAATTTGAGAACAATCGTAAGCCCGTAACGATTGAAATTAACTACGTAATGTTTGCATCAAAAAGCTGATAAACAATCCCATATTATAATTATTGGTAAGTTCGTTCGAAACTCGATAGTTTTTGTTGAGACAAGTATTTTTACGAAATATGTGCTACTCGGTCAGAGGTGCAAACATACAACTGTTTTTACGGAAAGAAATGTCAAAATTATGGAGAGAACAACCGGTTGATTCGTGGCATTGCTAAATGGAGTGAACAATCGGTTGATTCGTGGCATTGCTTCGCTATATTCGGATAGTAGGCTGCGTGTGTGAAGGTGAACACCTTTCACCGGAGTTCTATCTTACGAAGGGTGTGAAGCAAGGGTGCGCCATGTCACCCTGGTAGTTCAATTTGTTTTTTGATTTTTGCGTCAGTGGGTTAAAAGATATAAATATAGGGGTTGAATTGAATGGAATAAAGGTATGTGCGCTTATGTATGCAGATGATTTAGTACTTATGGCTTAGTGTGAAAATGATTTGCAAGAACTTGTGTCAAGTGTGTTTGAAAATTGTGCAAAAAAATGGTCCAAAAATGAATGTAAGCAAAACAAAGGTTTTGGTATTTGAAAGGGATGAAGCGAGAACGAATTGCAAAGTAACCGTAGAAAATGAATGTCTTGAGCAAGTGAATGAGTATGTGTATTTAGGAAGCATGTTTAGTCGGGATGGAAAGTGTGAAAAAGAAATCGAACGTAGGAAAGTTGCTGGTTGCAGGGTGGGCGGTGCACTAAGACCTATAATGAGAAACAACAACGTCTCACTACAAGCAAAGAAACTAGTGCATAACGCAATCCTGCTACCATCGATGATGTATGGTTGTGAAACGTGGACATGGACGAAAAAAGAAGAATGTAGTATAAATGCAGTAGAGATGAAATCTCTACGACGAATATGTGGAAAACTTTATGGGATATGGAAAGGAATGAAAATATTAGGAAGGAATGTTGTGACAAAGATGAAAGTTAATAAGTTGAGATGGTTTGGGCATGCGGAAAGAATGGATGCAGACAGAATGACAAAGAGAATTCATAAGGCTGAAAGGAAAGGTGTAAGAAAGCGTGGCCGACGGAGAATGACGTGGATCGAACACATCGATTCCGTCCTTAAGAAAGGCCAGGTAAAAAGTAAGAGATATAGGAGAGGGTGTATGAGAAATGTTATGTCGGTGGAAGAAGCGAAAGAAGTATGCTTGGATAGAAAAGAGTGGAACTCCGTTCTCTCTGCCTACCCCTTACGGGACACGGCGTAATGTATTAAAAAAAAAAAGTCAAATTTCTGCAGTGGTAAAGTTTAAAGAACGATACAAGTGATTCATTTATTTACATTAGCATACGGACAGTTGCCATTAAAATATTATACTTATAAAAAAACATGTTTAAAGTTATTTCTTACCATAATATTTCGATAAAATCTGGTTTTACGGGAGGTCTTATTTTCATATAAGTCTATAATATACACTTACGTAACATGTTTCATATTATGTCTTGTTTCCTACTACACCCCCATCTCTAGAATTTTAAAAAAAGTCACGCAACAATTAGAGGAATTGTTTTTATTACAAACTTATGACCTGTCGAACTTCATTCCGAATCCGAATCAACAATAATAATTATTACATACAATAAGTATAATGTAATAAATTATAAGCTAAATTTAATTAAGTTATCATGTCGTAAACTGTATTGAATTCATGTAATAAGTCAAAATTATTTTTTTATTCTGGGTTTGGACAAGGTTGGCGGGCGAGTCAGCTAGTAGGTACACCAATCAGTACGTCATGTCAATAATTTACTTATTTGAAACTAGCTTATACCCGTCTTGCTTTACGTTTTTGATCCCGATTGTCAGGCTTGATCGGTAGGTAATTAAACAGGTTCTAGTCTAGCTTCCCATTGCTTAACAGACCTCTATAACTGACATAAGCACAGAAAAAGAAGAATGACACTTTTAATGTTTATTAAAAATTTGTATGAAGATCCTAAAAAATAGTTTTTTTTAAATAGCTCTAAATATATTAAAGTTAATGCAGCAAATTGTATTAAAGAACCTTCTCCGGCATTTCGCACGGCTCTGTGCAGATTCATATCTGACGTAGCATTTGTATTTTGAGCGTGATGCTATGACATACGGTAAAAAGCAAAATAAAAAAACATTTCTGAATTATTATGTAGATAGAGGAGGGGCTAATGCGAGTTTTATTTAATTTCCCAATTTACCACGCAACTTTCTTAATTTTTTCTTTCATAAGAACCTTCTACTGATAAAAGCCAACACGACAAAAAAAGAATTAGTGAAATCGGTTCAGCCGTTTAGGCGTGATGCGATGACATTAGGTAAAAAGCTAATAAAAAACATTTCTGAATTATTATGTAGATTTACCACGCAACTTTCTTAATTTTTTCTTTCATAAGAACCTTCTACTGATAAAAGCCAAAACGACAAAAAAAGAATTAGTGAAATCGGTTCAGCCGTTTAGGCGTGATGCTCACATATACGGTCAAGCAACGACAAAAGGCAAATAAAAAAACATTTCTAAATTATTATATAGAAGAAGATCTACGCAACCAATGGTTGCTTTTACATACAATTTACAAAACAGAAGAAGAAGAAATACAATAATTATGCATCACAGTAAAGAAAAATAAGTATCTCAAAGAATTTAATGAGCCAAGCGGTTCCTATCTTTAGCATTTTTTTTGAAACCATACACAGGTGCAGAAAATATTATATCAATTTCGCCAAGATCATGCATTACCACCCTAAGTAACCTTTGCATGGGCGTGTTGAAAGAATAGTTTGTGACACTGTTTGCTAATCTAAAGAGTCACATAGTATATTGTATTATCTATGTTTCTATATGTATTACAGTACATAGGTACGAAAAGAAACACGCCGACGACATACCACCGTAGCTCTCAGCCCATTTATAGGATAAACAATTATGAATGACCCTTCTATATGCCTGTTATCCAACAGGTATTGCCGCTACATATAGTAAATACATCTACCCTTAAAAGGTACAAGAACCTATAAAAAATAGAATGTTGTCTTTTATTTTGCACGTTTCAAAAAAATGACATCTTCAAGCCTCAAGATATATTTTATTCAGAAAGCAATGCTAGTACCTACTATCTAAACAATGACATATTATGAAAATATCTATTCAGTATTCAAAAAAAGTTTTTTCAACAAAATCCCAAGAGAAATATGTAACACAGGTAACGAATATAACAAAAGTTTTATAATACGAATATCTACACCATAAAAAAATGCTGAAATTTTCGTTTGTTTGCTTGAACGTCGATCGAATTCGAAAAAATGTAGGCATTTGAAATCACAATTCTTATTGAACCTGGTCAGTTAAAAAGAATTTTCATTTTCTATCTTCTTATAATATAAAAATGGAGAGCTATTTCTCGATGTCATCGCATTACGCCTAAACGGCTGGACCGATTTCGCTAATTCTTTTTTTGGTGTGTTTGCTTTTGTCAAGATAAGGTTCTTATGAAAGAAAAAATAAAGAAAGTTGCGTGGATAATTAGAAAATAAAAGAAAAATCTAAGTAGGTAACATTCTTATGTTTTTAACAATATAATTATCATTCTAAATTTGAAAACATGAAATTAAATTAAAGTTTGACAGGAACTGTCTGTTGTTTGATAGTTGGTGCGATTGACCGAATGTCCAACGAAAATATATGATTCGAAATTGATGCATCGATCTAAATTACATTGGTTAAAAGGTAAAACGCTTATCATTATACAAAATTCCTCTCGGGAAAACTAATATTGTATAAAAAAAATCGTGTTGGTTTGTTTTAATGCGCAGTGATATAGTACAAAAGATTACTGCAATTAAATTTTAACAAATAGGTGTGAATAAGCATAAGTAGGTTGCCCATCGGCTTTTTTTTTTCAATAATTTCAATACAAATACATATATTTAAGAAGGGGTTGGTGGACCAGCGGTATCAATTGACGGCTTTCGTACGTACAGCTTGTGGGTGCGAATCGCAATGTCGAACATTTGAATATTTCACAGCACGTTTTAGTTTAGGTAGGTATATGAAAGACGTCGAAAGTGCGTTTGTGAGAGCGCAGATTCATTTAAAAAAATTACCTGTCTCTCTGAATTTAATTCTTTGAGTTTTGTGAGAGCAACGCGTCAAATACCAGCTAGTATCTACCTACTGGATAAACAAAAACTGGCGCAACAAAAAGCGTTTTCATTTGTCTCGACGTACGTCGTAACGCGGGGTGACGTAAAAAGTTTATTTGGGCGATTTGTGCGAGGGCGTCGACCCCCGTTGTACTATTTGTATTAAGATGAATTATTTTTTTTATGTATTTTCACAGGTGAACTCTGAACTTTGACTCAATTTTCGACGAGACGAAGTTTGTGTTTTTATTATGTAACTAGCTTTCCCGCAGACGTTGTCCTGTAGTCCTTACTGAATGTCGATTTCGAATTTGTAATTTATACAAAAATACGTTTGAAATAATATGTTTGATTGTTAAATAAATATTTCTGAAAGCTTGAAAGAGATTCTATCAAAAATATGCGTACCAATTAAAATAGACACACATAAAAATTGCGTTGTTATGGAATTTTTCACAGATGGCGTTGTTGTCAGTAAATTCGTTCCATACTAACTTTAATATTATATTTTATATTATTATCCATGCAATTTTCGATGTTTTATTAGTTATTCTGTTATCCGGAGCAGAGAAGAATCCAATAAATCAAGCATCATAATAATTTGTTCAGCCAATCTCGAGATATAAGTGTTCGCACTAACCCGACTTTCTTTTATATTATAGATAAGTCGTTTTTTTTTATTAAAATGAATTAAATTTTTGTACAAGCCGCGTACTCTTCAAACAAACCCTTGATTTTGTGTAAATATTGAATATTCTGTGTAAATATTGAATGTCCTGTCTGTTAAAATTTGCCAATCCCTCTTATTAAAAATGTTGATTTTGACACGTCTTGTCCCTTAAGCGGCAGGCAAAGAGAACGGATCACCACTCTTTTCTATCCAAGCGCAGTTTTTTTGCTTCTTCTATCGACATTAGATTATTTCTAAAACCTATCATGTAGTGTCATTTGCTGCTAATCTGGCCTTCCTTGAGGAAAAAAAACAATAAAAATAAACCATATAGGAAAAAAACAAAAAAAATAAACTATGTAGGTAGGTAGGTTTATTTATGTAGATAGCAAAACGAAATGCGGTTTGCGAATTCCGAAAATGAAATATTAACGTAGTAGGTTTTCAGTTATTTGGAAGATAATCCCAGCGGGGATCATAGCTATCACAGTCACATAATAAAAAATAAAAAAACGTGCCGTTGCATCAGAAGGATGCGAGTTCTAAGAAGAGGGGAAGGAAGCAGTATACCTCCTGGGCATGTCAGGAATACATCGTTTGACCGACTTAAGCTCGGTTATCTTCTGTAGGGCATCAGAAATAAAGCTCCTCCGAGACAGGAAATATATTGTCAAGCGAAAGGTTGGAAATTGCAATTCAGAGAAAGTGGAGCTATCTCGTTTAGTTTTATGAGGACGTGAACTATAAAACCACATCCCAAATCTCCTGTTGGCGCTGGAGATAAAAATATAGGTTAGCGGTAATAAAGGGATACCAAATGCAATGTATTCCCGAGGGAATACATTCAAAGCTATGAATTTAGCTTGCAAGGGGAGGAGAAAAATGCATGCATTTATAACTATTTCAGGATAGCTTAACACCTAATTATTTTAGAATTTATAGTCTCATTAAGCGATTTATTCGATCAATATTTCGAACATCGTTCATAAACTTAACTACCCCGTTTATGCTTCATTTGAGAACATTAGGAGGCAACGATGCCACCAACTGCGTTTGTGGCTATTTCACACGACCAAAAAAATATACAAAATTTAGCCACAAAGGAAATGAAGTGGTTAGTAGGGCTCGAGTCTGTGTATGAAGCCAAAGCTTGAATATTAGTAACATAAGTATGTTTATATGCTAAAGAATGTCCTTCTCCCATGAATCGCAGTAAGAGTTTATCGTCGAATTTCGAGTACCGTTCGTAAGTTTGCTGTTGCCTTCTAAAATATTTCACGACAGAGCTTGTGCTTCCGTGAAACATAAACAAAATGAAAAAGTATCTATTTGTTTATTTAGGCCATTTAGGGGGAAGCAAAAAACAGTTTACCGCACATAAAGAATGTCTAGATTCTTGAGTCTTTTTTATTTATTTTTTATTCTTAACGAATATACATTAACGACTAATGACTCACTAATACTGTTAGATTTTTTTGTTCATACCATTTAAAAATCGAACAGTATTAGTGAGTCATTAGTCGTTGATATATTATATTAGTATAACAGTAGTAAAAGTACAAGTTCTGTGCTTTCTTGATGCAGAACTGAGGAAGCATCATCACGATGCGTAAAGATGTAAAATAAACATTACAAAATATGCGCGTGGGTGACAAAGAAATTGGTTGAAAGCACATCTACAAGAAATGCGTAGGCTTTTAGTACAGATTAGAAATAATAATCATGACGAGGCTCTACAAAACCTTATCTGATGAATCCAAGCTTCCCGGCGAACGTTGTAAAGCATATATGCGCCCAGACCGGAGGATAGATCTAAATCTAAGCAATGAAAATTATTAGACTCATTGTCCATAAAGTTGTGATAATTACCGTTGCTACGCGTACAATTACCGACGATTACAATAAATTATAATCACACAAAGGGATTCTGGAGTGCGAGCCCTGGAGCGAGAGTGCATTCGAAACCCACACCCGATTTAGATTCTACATACAACAGGACTACTAATAATAACTATTTAATGTTAGACCACTGGTTTTCTTTACCTTAGCAGTCTTCATCCTCACTCTTGAGGGTTGCGGTCACCATGCCTGTTGGACTATGGATGGATGGAGTTTCGGAGCGATGTTCTGCTTTATTTGATCGGACAAAAGCATCGGTAATCTGCCTATGGGTCTCATTCTCTCATTTCTTCTGGAAGCTACGTTACTAAATTATTTGAGTATACGCTCAAGACAGACTTGACTGTGATGTTTAATTGTTGTAGTATCTATTGATACGTTCGTTCATTCTCCTTGCTTTCCATAGTATTTTCAAGGGGCTGGCAAGATGATATATCTAAAAGAAATCCATGGTGTTTTCAGACCACTTGGCAAGATGATAGGAAAGTGATTCCGGATGTTTATTAAGACTCGTCATATTCACTTCTCTTTTATGTATGAATTTACGTGACAGAACGTTTCATAAACGGCTAGACTGATTTTCATGATATTTTGCGCGTGTGTTATTGGGTTGGTTCGAGAAAAGTTTAGAGATAAAATTCACAACTTGATCCTATACGAAATGTATATTATTAACATATTTTGTGTTGCTGTTGGTAATCTAATCGTGTTTCTCAATATCAGCAATGCGTTCATATTTATCCAAAATATTTGTTGCTTGAATTAGAATGTAACTTTGAAAGTAAAAACTATCACAGCCATTGTATATAAAATCAAAAAGCCTAACTTATTAAAAAAACTGCCACATCTCAAATATCGAAGCTTAACACTACGAATATGTACAGAAAGAAGACACGTTCGAATCCTATAAGTCCCTTTGAAACAATAGTCGTAGGTCCGTATTTTGTTAGATAATATAGATAAAATATTAGGTACATCTCGTCACAAACAAGGCTTTCTTAGTTATAAGGGGTATAAATTTGAGATTAGAGTTACAATGTATGTAGACCAAGTTATTTATACGAACGACTCAGTCGTAAAATATCATTTGAGGAGTGGTTGGATGCAACGCAACACAATCAGGACACCGTGGTGTAATATTATTGTTCACGTGCCGCCTACCTCGGGGGCGGGAGACTCGCCTCCTAGGCGGCTATAGACGCCTCGGCTGTTCCCCGAACGGTACTCGAACCTCAATCAATCGGGACATGTTTAAAAACACTTTAGTGAGTATCCATATATTTTTTTTTAACTCAAACATTGCAATCATAGCGACATTCTACTTCCATAGATATTTCAAAACATCGCGTAGTAACGTCATTTCACTATACAGATCGTTTCCACTTTTAGCAAGTCAAAAATGCAGATGCGAGTTGCGGGTTAAAATTGCAGGTCAAAAGTGGGTGTCCATTTCTGCCAAGTGCGAGTCTAAATTTGCACCGGTCATTTCAATGTGTTATTTTTTTTTTTGGTTTTTCGCCATAAATAAGTAGGTACGGACCTATAAATACTTACACTTTTACAATCATTGAACCAATCAAAATATATGACCCGAATGCCGGAATTGTAATGTCAGTATTGGATGTGGTAACAAAAGTTGACCAGAAGAGTTGATTTGGGAATGTTAAAGCCAACCTTTTCCATTTCACTGAATAATTCATCTATATTATAAGAATGGAGAGCTATTATCCGATGTCATCGCATCACGCCTAAACGGCTGGACCGATTTTGCTAATTTTTTTTGTCGTGTCGGATTTTATCAGGAGAAGGTTTTTATGAAATAAAAAAATAAGCGTGGAAAATTAGAAAATTAAAGAAAACTCAAAGTAGGTAACCTTGCCTGCTTTTGACAGAATGTCGATTGAAAATATGGTTTGAAACACATGCATCGATCTAAATTACGTTGGTTTTAAAAGATAATAAGCTTAGCATTATACAAATTCGAATTCAATTCACACAAGCGTCTTTTTGCTTTAGAAACGGGATCTATATTTATTTAATAAAATAAAAATGAATGAGATATTCACACAGGACAACGTCTGTCGGAAAAGCTAGTTACCAATAAATAAGAATCTGTAGAAGAGATCTAAGCTTATTGTATTTTTCAATATGGAATGCGCCATCTATCTATTAAATCACGAATCAAAATAACATTATGGATGATTCATATAAGAATTAGAATCATTAATTTTGTTTATTATATCATAGCCGAGCGACCATTACCGGGCGTGATAACTTCCCGGAGTCCTGGTCGTATGTCATCTTTCATCCCGTGGTATCTTGGAGTTATGGGAGATGGAGGCAGCCACTCCGCCAGGAATCCGACGTGGGTGGTGATCTAAGATAGGCAGGATCCAATGCATCATAATCTCGTAGGTACCTTGCACTCAACACATTATCAATATTACTGTGAATAGTTATTATTGTATGTCAGATTTTACGGTAACCAACAAGAAAATTTATACGTTGACAATAATGCCTCTTTGAAAAATAGTCGAAAAATCAAGTCCATATAAAAAACACAAATCACGTGATTCCTTCACGGGTCCCCAGGACGCGAATAACCGTTATACTACACAAAGCCAAAAAGGTTAGTGAACCAGAACGGAACATAATATCTTCAACCGAATCGGACCATAGTCGGAACGAATTATTAGGTTTTATCAATTAAACAAAATCGGAAAGACGTTGATATGAAATATTGTGGCAGTTGATTCTTTCGGGCTGTTTCAATACTTGTATGCATTTGGGTGAAATATAAAGGGTGTAACACTACGTATAGACTCAACTGTATTAACTTAAAAATATTTTGACTGAACGTTGCATTTTAGCAATAATATCCCTGGATGAGTAGGAGCGCTTTCATTGTGAAAGCGCTCGGTCTCTCGCCCTTATTGTGAAAGTACAACTATGTATTTTATTGTGTTAAAGTTATTACTTTCACTGCGTAAACACACAAATATTAACGTTAACCAAATTGAAAATGGTTTCCAAACAAAAAAAATGTGTTTCGACTTCGATATAACAGCAGCGTCGTAATGTTTCCATAGACTTCGCGGAAAATTTTAACGTTAATTTTAAACAACTGTCCGAATTACTTTTTCAACTCGGAATTTGGAACAACATTGTTTAACGCACGTTGATCAACAGTTTTTACGTTATCTCTATGGAAATAACAACAAATTGTTAACGTAGGAGGCTGTCGTTAATATTTCGACTTGGCCTCCTGATGCGCAATGTTAGTTAATTATACAGACTTTTGAGAAAATATGCCTCACAAATAAGAAGATAATAAACTAACCTATTCAAGACACAAACAAATTATGGATAGATTTTGTCAAAGTTTCTTCAAAAGAGCCCACTTCTTATCAAATTTTTGTAAACTAGGAATCTTTAAGATACACCCATCAACATACAAACGAATACTTTTCATTATAATGTAACTGTGTATAATCGTGTTGGCTTATGAGCGGCCTTTGATTGGCTAATCGTTGCTCACATAGGCCGACCAATTGTGACAAATTTAATATTTTTATAGGCATATAGACAGACAAAATTTCTAGCATTCGGTGATGACTCTAATGAAGGTATGATACATATCAAACCAAACGCTCTGTATAACGAGTATTTTTAACACGGCAACTTTCTTTACGCTTTCATTTATTCAATTATTACGAGTACATCAAGTAATAAAATATGCACCGGGAAGGGAGCGTGGAATAAACGAAATTCAATATCGGATCGGTCAGTGTGTCGAATGTCTATTATGTTAAATTTAATAACACGGACTCGATATAATATTATGATTCCAAACTCTACATGTCCGTGGTATAATTTTCTTTACATAATCCACCTATCAATAAGTCGCTAGCAACAGTTCTGTATTATACCAGTGAGTTGAAAAAAAGGTCGACTGAATCGACTAGGCTTCTGTACTTTCGGATATCTAGGTGCGAAAAAGAATCACTAAGCTTGTCGATCAGTCTTCTTCTTCTAATGGTCGCTCATAAGTTGGACTGCCAGAGACCAAAGCCATTTGCTTGCATCAACAGTCTTCTAACATAGACACTAACAAAATCACACGGAAAAGACATCACAAAATAACTATTGATGAACGACTGCTTTCAACGCTTGGCTTAGATAGCTGGACGCAATACATCCAAAGAACAGACAGACACAAGAAGACTCTCGTGTGGAGATCAACAGAGTTATTGCATCAAAGCGGAAAAAATAAGTTCGCGAGATGCACCTGGCTGGGAGATATGTTAAGGATGCCGAACGACAGTTGGCCGAGGAGAGCGCTGTTCTTCCTCCCATCGGGGTCCCGAAGACGTGGAAGCCCCTCTCATACCGTGTTCCTCTCCTTCGAAGCAGAGCTGAGAAATCTGGACATAGTGTGGGAGGATGTCATAAACCTTGCGCAGGATCGAGCGCAATGGAGAGCTCTTGTTGCCCCACTATGCCCGAAAGTGGGGCGTAAAGGGAGTTTGCATTGGATTGGCAGTAAAATAATGAAGCGCGAAAGAGACAGCGTAAGCTTGACGATTAGTGTCTGGATACCATAATAAACAAGACGTGTGGGGGTGAACTAAGTACATACATACATCCGTGGAGCTACAGCCCTGTGTGGGTCTTGGCCTCCTCTAAAAGATTTCTTCATGCCACCCTGACTTCTGCCACGCTCCGTCAATCGTCCTGCCCCAGCAGTCCGAGGTCTCTCTCCGCTCCGTCCAGCCATTTCAGTCTGGGTCTTCCAATGCTTCTCCTTCCAGCAGGTCTCCCACAGAAAACTTCCTTGAGGGCGGACGGTTCGCTCGATCTTTGAACATGGCCCAGCCAGCGGAGTCGGCTAAGCTTTAGGCTTTGAATTTTACGACGTTGACATCACCATATTATATTTCATAAAGTTCGCGGTTATACTGAATGCGCCAGTGTTCTACATCTCTGACTGATCCGTAGATTCTTCGCAATATTTTCCATTCAAACATGTCAAGCCTTTGATCGTCACTTTCGGTTAAGTAAAAAGGTTCATTGCAAAAACTTTTGTTAAATTAAATAAGTTATTAACAACGACCGTTCCGTTGGGGGTCTATTTTTCTAGAAAAAGATTGCGTTGCTTTCAAAACTTGTGGTTCGAAAAGTTTTTGACAGTTCACCAACTGTTTCATTAAAGGCCCATATCCCAAATAAAGCAAAACATCTTCATCTTGGAGAAATGAAAAATATGGCAGAATAAAGATAGGATTCAAACCTGTCCCTAGAGAGCGACACCTTATTTCCGCACCAACTTCCATACTAGCTAAGCTATTTATTGAGCTAATTAAGTCATAACTTAGTACAAATTATTGTGATAAATAGAGCTATATCAGTTTGATTTATGTTGAATTCAGCCATGCAAAATAATAAGTACATAATATATCAATATTTAATGAAAAGTCTTAAAAGCTCAAATCATAGTTCTGCGGACAGAAGGGCCGATGATTTACAGTTCGTGATTACTAGTTAGAGGCGTTAACTCTTCTCCCATATTTAATGCACTTTTATCCTTATTTCTACTAGGCAAGGCAGAATACAATCGGATCGAAAGATAAAATGGTATAAGTCGAAATAGTCGATAATTCGGAAAATGGATTTGTTTTTATGCACTTTGTTTATGCGAGTCACGCCTGGTACACGCGTGGATTATTCTGTAGATATTTGTTTTTAATGGAGTGCAACATATTTAACCCGTCTCGTGAATCCTGTAATTCTATAGAATAATCTCATGGTTTGGGTGTACAGCAATGGCGAGGACTGCTGGCTCTACATGCGGCGGGCCTAGTCGTTTTCAGGTTCAACTGCCTTTATTAGTTTTCAAAGGATTCAACTAAGGAATTTTTATTTTTTATAATGCATTATCTTTCGTCAGCCCTCCCGTGTCCATTATTGGACATAGGTTTCTGCCCCAAATTTCCACGGCCCAGTAACCTTTCTTTTGTCATTGGACCACCTTGCCTGAAGCTTGCCTACACTTTTCCGAGCAGTTTTACGACGCCATTCGGAAACTTTTTTGGTCCATCCGATCGTCAGCGACCAGGTTTCATATCCAGGCCAACTCCACTTTTGTTTAGCGACCTTTTGAATCACATCGGTGACTCTGTTCTCATCGGTTTTCTGATAAATCTACCATGCATGTATTTGGCAAACGGATACCTCGATACGGTTCGTTTTGTCGCAGCCAATTTCAATAATTCCCTTAAGGGACCAAAAGGTTCCACAGCCGTAAGAGAGTATAGAGAAATCAGAATATGCATCAAAGAGTTGCTGATTACTCTTTAAGTACTTGGATTAATTTGGAGATTCAAGACAGTTTACCGAACGCCGATGTCTTTGCCTTTCATCCTTTTCCGCTCCATGATTCTATCATTCAGGCTTGAAGAGTTGATAATTTACTTACTGCGATATGAAAACAATACATGGCCTAGTATTGAAATGCACTCAGGACAAGGTCATCATTCTATGAATACGAAATAGGATGCAAATCAGAACACAGACTCTCATCGATAGTTACAACTGCAGGCATAACCTTGCAGATGGCAGAACACAAAACGACAATTGGTATCATGTCAATTCTGACTACAAGAACACAGAAAAGGTTTATTTTATTGACGATCGATTATTTGATACTAGTTTATGCCCCTATTATGAGGACTTCAAGTCCTGAAGGTATTGACTGACTCCATCGATTAAGAAATTCTGAACCTTCAATACTGTATAATTGTGAACGAAAACATCATATTTCAAGACAAGATCTCAAGGAATATGTAACAACTAATGACTAACAATTCGTTAATGATGTTCGATTTTTAAATGAAATAAACCACTACGGGCTTACGACCGTCTTCAACTGTTATTTCGTAGGCTGGATTCGTGTAATAACTTTACGTTAACAACGTTAGCTATTAGGTGGTAATGTTTAAAACTCCGAAACTCCTAATCACGAGAAATCTCGACATGTTCAACATGTCAAAAAATCCAAAGTACACAATAAGTAGACATTTAATATAATTATTAATGAGATATAGAATTAAAAGTTGGAAATTACTGAGAACAAGAGAGCAACCAAATTTCAAGACCGCGACTGCTGTCATGTATTTGACGCCAGAATACGAATATACTTATCCATTTTTGTTAATGTATCATTTTTATTGCTCATAGGCTTTGTTGGTGCACAACGTTCTAATTATGTCTAGATTTTTTAAGACTACAGTTTTGACAATTTTATAGACAACGGTTGACAAGGCGGAAAGACGAGCTGTCGCAAATTATGAGCCTGAGAGGCGCAAGATGGCGTTGGTATGTCCGATCTGTATCGAGCAAGCAATAAACTGTGCATTCTATAAATACAATACTTATACAGAATGTCGTATAATAGGTACACAAAACAACTCCCTACCCTACATACATTGTACAGTATTAATAATATTTATAATAACAATAAAGCGGTCCCTACGCGGCATTATAAAGTACCGGGAATTGACCGGTAGGTATCACAATGTGTATAATAGGGAGTGTAATGGTATCGGTTCGTATCAATAATATTAACACCGCATCAGGGATGTCACAATGATAACATCAACACATCAAAAATTTACAAATGTACCCCAATTCCGAATTTAAGTGAGAAACTCACGGGAATTTAGTATAAGCTGCGAAGCTTTCCAAAGTATTCTATAGGGAGCGCTCAACATGTTTCCATACAAAATTTTATTACTTCACGCCAGCGTAAATGTTACGGAAGCTTAGAATAGGGGTACATAAATTGATGCATAATGAAAACAACTTTTATCTCGACACGCAAAAGTTTACAGCGAAGTTTTGAATTATGACGCTTGATATTATTTAATTGGTGAAAGGACTGTTTATTTTATTTTTTTTTTATTTGAAAAGAATTAAATGAAATTTGTTGACAATAGTTCTTATGTAAATACATATTTCATTTCAAAATTATAACTACGTTATAACCCCCTTAAAAAGTGTAAACACTTGTGTAAAGAAAACTCGTGACTGAAAAATTTGACTCGTGAATGTTGTGAACATTTTTTTTAAATGAATATGAACACGAAAGCCCGCGAAATAGCAAGACACTTTTAAGCTCTATAAATTAATAAATTTAAAATTAGAATATTAGTAGTGTAGTTTAGATAATTCTTAAAGTTTTTTTAGGTGATAAAGAAAAATCCTAGAAATTTTTGTTTTGGAGAAGCTTTAAAATTAACTACTAAGAGACGTGGCTTAATTACAGTTGACAAAGTTAAAATCAAAAGAAGAATTCAATTTATTCAAGCAAATTAAATTTTCAAAATTCACTAAAATCTGTATGGATGAGTCTAGGCAAATTCGGAATCACTTCTTGCACTGAATATTCCACAGAATTAGAATAGAGATGGAGTGCAGTGTCGGTAGTTTTGAAATTTAAAATTCATTTCTTGGTCAAGAATATCATAAAACAGCGTTAATACCAAATGTTCCTCGTTCTAAATTCAAACGGAATTATTTGAAGTTTAGACTAATCGGTTCGGGACAACCCTGTCCGCCTCCTAACAGTGGATTGAGACGTTTAATAAGAATAAAACGGAACAAGGGGTATAATTAAGACGTGATTACACGCCGAATAGGTGCAGCGGCCGGCCCGTCCTCCTCGAGAGCAGGGAAGATGCCTCTTAGCCTCGTAAATTATGACAAACGACTGGACTCTCTTTGGAATCTACCGGGGAACCGCTGCAGTGGCGAAGCGTCAAAACATCACCGTGCCCAACGGCTAAACTTTCCGTATCACGCGAACGAACAGAATGAGCGCATAAAGTTGTAAATAAAAAAACTATTTTACGCTTTAATATTTTTGCCTATACAAAAGAGAACTCTTAAACGGAGTGTGACAACACATTTCCGCGTCTGATCTCCATCACCCAGAATCTATTCATAGTTTAAAAATTACGGATCGAACTGAAAAAATGACAAGTCGATAATCAGGAAGAATATCTAGAAAGGCGAAAAGAGCTAACACAATGAGCATTAGATTGGCACAAAAAGATGGGGCACCGCTACAATGACAGCGGGGAGATGAATAACAAAAACGGAAGAACTTGTCTTGTCTCAGGCAACGAAAAGGTCTATTCCAGCAGTGAAATGATGGCAAATTCTCGTACATGCGTTACATACAATTCATCAATATTTGCTTCATTCAACTAGTACTAAAAAAATCAATTACTGCCAATGGTCTACCTTCCTAAATTCCAGATTCTCAGTACCACGTGCCACTGATTTCCGACCACCTGTATTTTACCGTTTCTCCAATGTCATATCTTTATACTGCTGCAAGAAGAATCTATCCAGGTTATTTTAAAATAGGTCATCAGCCCATTAATTCTTAATCTATAAATTCATTCAGGTACTCGACACTAAGTTAGATAGAAAAAAAGAGGGCGCGTTTCCGTCTATTTAAAATATTCTGGCAGCATTCCCTTTGTGTCAAAATCGCTGCGACGCAAGAGGTCATTTTTTTACGCAACCGAAATCCTTAGAAATGGCTTCGTAATTAATCATCTCTTCGTATGTGTACGTACACCGCAAGTAATAGAAGAAAGGAAGAAAAGGAACACCATAGAGACAAGAGAAGAATTATTTACATAATAGTGAGCTAGGATTCATGATTCCCCTGAATTTTTTCCTTCTCGTTCACAAGATCCAGTTTCAAGCGCAAAAATTTGGAATATTGACGTTTAACAACATTGGTTTTTTGTTTCTGCTTTCTATAAAAGGACACTTAAGCAGCTGTCAGAAATGACACGAGAAAACAACAAATTAAGGATCGTGTGCAAAAATTCAGCAAAAGTCTCAATTTCTTCAACGGATATTTGATTACCTTTGAACCTTACGATCTCCGCTACTGACCATCATTCAGCAAAGTCCGTTAATATCTGACAAAACGGATTCCATCAATGAAGATTAATTCGTTATTAAAACACAACCGTGGACTTTATTATAAACAAAATGACTTAATACGGGAGAAGAATCTCACCAAGGAGAAGGATTATCTGATTTCTCCAGAACCCATCACTTTCACGCTGGCTTGATTTATATCTCCGATATAACGGGACCCTCCATAGAAGTGACGAAAACCTATTAATAACGTGATTTAGGTGTTAGAAGTATGATTCGATCGATATGTTCCGTGACTACCGTGCCTCTCACTGAATCGACCCACTCGGGAAGGTGTTAAAAGATTATTTAATTGGACGGTGCACCGATGCATCACTCTTTCGATCAAAATTATTATATTGTGAAGACATAATATTCAAGATTACACGAAGTCCTTTAGGCGCTATTTTTAATCATAATTTAGTATCTCTTTGAGGAAAAATGAGAGAGGTAAATGGAGGAACTTCGCGATACTCGCCTTTCAAATCCCTCTTCAAATAGCACACGTCATCTACTAAAGATCTTGTATAAAGATATTAATCTAACCGTCAAACGTAAAAGACACTGTTGGAGCCAGAGGTTAATTTTAGGCAGCAGTTCTAAAGGAGTCAGAATGAAAACGTTTCTAGGATATAATTAATCTTTTATTCAGAGAACAAAAATCAACGACACCGTTACATCAGACACTGAACAGGAAGAGAAAGAACATAGACAAAAAAGGAAATAAAATTACAACCAAAGACAATAAAACTTAATGTCAGTGCATACATGATCATATAACAATATAATATTATGTTGACAAAGCCTTTTTTCCAACAGACACTATATAAAACCCCAGTGATTTGTTACTTCAAATTTATCTAAGGATCATAACATCACGGAAATTTTTTTTTCACCAGACTGGGCTCACTCAAAGTGAACACAAAGGAAGATGTCTGCATCTGGGTTCGAACCCAGTACGATAGTCGGTGAAGGATCCGCCAGGATATTTACGAAGTCAAACTATAAGATGCATTGAAGGCAAAACGGAGGCGGTGGCTTGGCTTGAAGCGCTGGAGCTAAGATTATAGGTGCTTGTGACGTCGCAGCCTGCACGGGCGAAGAAGAAATCTATCCGAACTCCGCACGAAAAATAAGTAAGGCTTCATTGGATCTGTGAAATGACATATTATTATTAAATTCTCTATTGTGTTTGATTGAGAAAATCCAATCACTGCGGTTTTACAAGATGCCGATCTAAGCTGAGATGAAGCCGTGCAACTGGTGCAAGAAGGAGAAGGTGCAAAGCATGGAGACATTTAATTGCATCCATATGATTCGCACTGGAAGTGGAACTAGTAAGTATAACGAGTTACTTAAGACGTAAAATAAAGTGCAGTGAAATTGTCAACATATTAACATTCTGTACAACTTGAATTTTATGACGCTATCTAATGATATTCTCTACATAAGAAACTCCACGACATTCTTTGACGATCTAATTAAACGTAAGATATTATTATCCAATAACTTTACACGATAAATATTAAAAAATCGATTAATATGCAAATGTTCGATAACACGGGGAGATATGACAAAACAAATAAATAGAATAAATAAAAGCTTAAGTTGTTTCCAGACGATTTGAAAGTAAAAATAAATAAGTAATAATAAACGAAGAGCTACCAATGTAACCAGAAAAAAAAACAAAGTCTATAAATTTTAATGTCAAAATTGTTTAAAAATGTAATAAAATTGGATTTAGATCTTTATTACAATATCCGATTTTACGACTTTTAAATTGCCCTATTTTAATTTTAACAAGGCGACGCGTTTTAGATGTTCGCTGATGTAATATCTTCAGTCATAAAAACTGCATTTTAATCGACGGTTTTAATGATATGAGCATGATTCTTTATATTTCACGATGAAACATATTTATAAAATACAAATTTCTCCTCAATGCCCAAATGTTTATAATAGTTAATGATCTGTGTGAACTTTTTAAATGTCTTCATTCTCCAAATTGGTAGGACAAAATACCCTCTTTTATCCTTAACTACCTATATATAAATAATAAGATGACAAAATGGGGCTATTTTTCTACTTTGGCATTCTACCCTCAAATAGTGATTTTGTGCCATTGAATAAAATATTAACGCAAGACCAAATATTATATTATTATATATGTAATCAGTATGAATCATATTATGTAGGTACATACTGCTGTTATTATTTTTTTACAGTTTGATAAGAACCATGAAACTAAGAAGGAACCAGAACTGAATTAACTAAAAATCAAAATAAACATCAAAAGGAACATTATACAAGGGTGACAGGACGGGAAGGCGTGAGTTAAAGGTTTCGAATTAGGATGGGAGTGCATCAGGGTTCCGTTTTAGGTCCAATTATTTTTACTATGAATTGAAACCGTGGTGTATACTACATGCCGATGAAATAGTTCTTATAAACATTTCTCATCTTAAATTCAACCTGAAACTTTTGAACACTAGGGTAAAAGAACTAGAAAGACACGGTTTGAGGGGATAGTCACACAAAACCGGAGTGTTACTTTGGAGAAACGGAGAATAAAGGATGCGATATAAAATATAGCAATTTAAATGCCTTGTATCAATGCTGTCCGGTGTACTCTGCCACAAAAGAATGACAATACGAACTTTAGTTCGTAAGCTTTTAAGCAAAATAGAGAAAATCGTGGTAAGACCTACGATGTCATACAGAGCAGAATGCTAAGCAATGTCCAAAAGGCATGTACAACACTAGAATATAATGCTATGAAAACGTTGAGTGAAAAAAGGCAGGTGGTGTGACAGGTCTGGAAGGCTAAGGTGGTATGGCCATGTTATGAGACGTAATGAAGACTATTCAATAAGAATGGCACTGAGTATATACCCACAAAACAGAGGAGGAGAGGAAGACCCACTGCAAACAGGTGTTCCTTCAGTCTAAGGATAGAATATACTGGCGCCCATGTACAAACCAGGACAACTGGGCATTGAAAAGAAAAAGCACAAAAGCGAAAAGTGTTGGCAAAAGCCAGAGGAGTAGGAGAACTATTTGACCTAACAAGAGATAGAGAGGTATCCGATCCAGCGATTATAGGCACCTAAACCTAGCAAGGCACAGAAAGTAGATCATAAGTACAGATGTTGTTGTATTAAAAAAGATTAGCCTGATTAAAATCGAGACGGTCATAAATATTACCATGTTTGTTTATTGTTCAAGAATGTATCGACAATGAGAAAGTTCGGAGAAGAGAGGAATATATACACGAGTACCCAAATAAAGGGGCCTCATTAACAGCGGAGGCGACCAACAGTTTATAAATCAGGACACCCCGGAGCGTTGTGGCACCCACTATGTGTATCTGGCATTAAAAGCTTTAGGTACTCTATTTCATTAAGAGTTTACACCGTTTCATAATATTATAGTTTCATCCTTTTTATTAGAATTTTTTTACGTTTTACTCGATTTTTTAATATGTAGTTTACACCGTTTCATTCAATAGTTTACATCGTTTAATTAAACAATATACTCCATTTTCTTAAAGAATTAACACGATTTTATAAATGAGTTTGTCTTTACACCAGTTCTACTTCTCCTCGAATTGGCTATTATTGGAAAATTATAATTCAAATAATTTAAATGAAACAATTGATTTGTTATTCCACTATATTTATTTACCTGACTAGTTTCGCTAATTATAATTCAGTTTATATAAATTAATAAAAAACACACAATGTGTTAGTAGAGCCGGCGGAATTTAATGCTTGAAGCATTCTTTACCAGTCAACCGGTCCCGTCTAATTCGACACAGGATTCCAAGTTGTTTAATTCTTAAAGAGTTAAGATTTATAAAAGTTTTTGTGTGCAACTGCACCTTTCCTTAAAGATGTTTCGCAATGTCATTTTTGTATTTGAATAAATTTGAGACGTATTCAATTTTCAGTTTCAAATTAAAAATAATTACTATTGACACAATTTTTTTATATAAAAAATACAGTACGCAATATTTATGTCAAACTTGGCGTAAAAGACAGGTACAATACGGAGCTCTATAATGTCTACCAGGATATCAGCGTGGTCATAACAGACTGCGCTGGTTGGGTCATTTGAACTGTATAGACTAGTATAGAGGATCTGGAGCTTCCAAAAAGGGTGATGTTTAATGACCCAATAGGTAGACAAAGCGTTGGAAGACCAAAAAATAAGATGGCTGGATGGCATTGTCGCGGATAGTTGTACAACGCGAAAGTCAAGTTGACCGACTTTAGAAGAAGGATAGAGTCCAAAGCAGTATAAAATTATATGAAATATCAGTTTCAAATAAACAAAGTTAACAATCAACGTGAAAATATGCAAAAGAACAAACAAACAAAGTGCCACATGACATAAACTTATGGGAAGAAAAGTTAAAGTTCCTTTCAATCACGAAGGTGACAAAAATATGGACGAATCATTGCTGGTTATGTCGCTCACAGGATAGAAGGTTATGGAATGTGTAAATTTATTTTATTTTATTTTCATTATTGGTAATCGATATCCCATGTAGGATGTAAGGACAAGAAATAAAAGGAGTGCGTAGAGAATTAGGAGCAGATCAACTTGTTACATGCAGCGTCCAGACATAATGTAAAAAAGTCAGGAATAGAATAAACTGATGATTTTATTTATGGACGGAGTCTAAGAAACAGGAATTTAAAATAATGTTAGGTTTTTAAATTTAAGTTCGTGTTTTAATATTTGTAAACAACCTGAAGATGTGCCAATAAAATATTCACATTCTTTTCATCACATTCTTTCCCAGTATTTCCATTTCATTTCATACTTTATATTATGTTCTACGTATAACTGTCATTTCTACCGCATCCATCCTCATTTTGGTACGATCTTTGCGTTTACCATCATTACATCATTGATCGTAATATTTTCATCTTCCATTCTTCGGGTATCTAAGTTTCGGATGACCAGCCTATCACTCCACGCTTTCTTTGTTATTTTTACGTTTGCATATTCTTTCAAACAGCCTTGCTCGACATTTCTGAGAGAATCTCAAGAGCCCTGAGAGGACTTCAAGAGCAAGACAGTCCTGAGAAAACCTCGGCAGTTTTAGTTAGATCTCTTTTCCGACTCGATAGAGACTCTTTTCCGATACAAATGATTGGATTGTGTTGAAATGATTATTTGATCCAATAAAAATAAAAAAATAAAAAATCAAATCTAGAAAAGTATTGAGTCTATGGTCCGGTCACATATGAACCCCGCGCATCTACCATTGTTAAAAAATTATAAAAAAAAAATCAAAGTGGGTACAACAATATAATATGTATGAAACGATAATAAAAGTGAAATAGGTCGACCTCCTTTGGACGGTCCTGTGTTTGTTTTTTTTTTCATCTTCTTCGGTTCGATCGGTTGTTCGGGCGCTGATTTACGTCCACCGCCCCTGTCGGGGATCGTTCATAACAAAAAAAAATGAAAATATACATACTAACCCACTACAGAAAAAAAACAATGCGTTATTAGTGTCATAATCCCATCGACTTCCGTCAAGACTGATTTGAATACATGGTGTAGGTACCTATAGAGAAAACAGTTTTTGGAGATTGTGAAGCAAATATTCCCACATCTTGTTTATATCCTCGCGGACTGAATACTGGATTTTTCTAACTTTAATCGTTTATATTCGGGTACATTTTTGTTTCACCGGTTTTGGTTAGTTGCCGTCACTTCCAACTCCGTCGTTTACTTTTATTTAAGCAATAATTGCAAATTGCCTAGGGGGATGTCACACCAGTAGGCCATAATGAAGACAATTTTATAAATTAACCGAAAGAACAAGACACTTCAAACATACCTATCCAGCAGTCAGAAGTACATAATATCTTCCACGCACAAAAGTCATTTCAAAGCAAAATTAAAGATTTTGCGGCTTTGTGTTTTTTTTTCGAAATCGTCTCCCAGTTATCGATTGGTATTTTCCACGATTTGTCGGGCAGTCGTCTTCAGCGATTTGTCGAGCTGACATCTTTAAGTCTTTCGCGGAATCCGATGTGCGGATAAACGAGCATAGATGAAAAAATTCTTTAAATAATATGCAAACTCATCGTCAAACGCTTGCAGCGCATTTTAACATTGCCTGGTTTATTTATATTTGAATGTTTAAAGTATGCTCATAAAAATCTGTCAAACACTCCACAAAATTTGAACTTTCATCACCACGACACCCGCAATAAAAGTCTACTGAGGCCTATTGAGCATAGACTAACAAAACTGTCAAAGAGCTTCGTTTGTATGAGCGTGAGGCTTTATAATCGCCTCCCTCACGAACTCAAATTATCTGACTCTGTTTGTTTCCAGAGGGAGGTCAAAAGGTATCTTGTTGAAAATGCTTTTTATTCAACTAATGACATGTAGATTAATATTAATTTTACCTTCTATATTGACACTATGTAATATCTGTTTCTTTTTCCTCGACTTTGTTCTTGTCCCTTTACACCCCTTTGGCATCGAATTTACTTTCTCAATAATATTGATGTCTTTGTATAATGAAATGTATTTGTCTTTTATGTACTAAATTGTAAATATTTTAATGAACCCGAGTGCCTCGTGAGGGGCCTATGGGGGACGCAATAAAGATTTGAAGAAACATGACCAATTCATTACTCAATCGACGACTACAAAGCCGTAAAAAAATGGCGAGTTTGCTAACATAGATAAATAGACAAAATTTATAGGCCAATATCCGATTGACGAAAAAAAATTGTAATAAATAACGATTAGGTCGACTAGACTGGTCTAGAGTCAACGACACTAGTGAGCACGAGAGTTTTTCATAATAATTCGCTCATCAACTGAAATATCGCAAATTAGACGTTACATCAATTGAATTACATAAAAATGTACAAGTGTTTGTCTATTGTAACACCACCAGCCGCTATAAAACTAAATGAATTACCTACTACAATTATTAGAACAAGCTAGAGGTCATCCGTCAGCATGTGACGGACTTCTTCGCAAGTTTTCAGAGTCACATAAAGATGACTCTGAAAGCTTGCGAAGAATTCCGTCCAAATTTTTCATCTAACATCTTAGCTTTACAAAATTTCCTTCAATGATCTCTATGAATACATTAATTAATTTCCGCGAACATCAAAAGACGACCGCACATGATAAGCCCATCGTCATTCCTGCACCGCTGCAAAACTGATCAAGCTAGCAGAATTTCCGTCAGTCGGCATGATGGGAAGGCTTGTCATACCAACCGTAGACATGCACCATCGAGTGTAACTGATGCCGCATCAAATGAATCGTCGGCTTAAGACTGTTGTTAATGTAGTAGAATCAGTTGTATTCAAGCAATGACAAGCTTAAACGTATACAATAACGTCACAGATACATCATTTGATAAAAAAATGTAAAACTAAATTTATTACAAACAAAACGTTTCAAGCATAGCTACAAACCACAAGCGTTACAGCGTGATTTGGGCAATTTTATACCATCTAAGCATTCAGTAGCAACTCAACTACGTGCTGATCGATGTATCCGCAAAGATAATTATTATTAATAAAGTGGACAAATTGGTCTTCTGACGATGATCTTTACTATAGTCATAAAATAAGTTTTATGACATCTCCGTTTTAATTATGAGGTAAGTGCGTAGAGGTTCAATGAGAGCCTGACTTTGACATTGAAGCTGCAAACGATTAAATGGCTAAAAAACCAAATGAATAGAATGAAGATATCGAGTATGTAGCCCAATCATGAATAATACTTTCAGAATCAAAGAAGCCACATCTTCCAAAATGAAAAAAATCCTCCAAAACATAAAATTTGTTTTTTTTTTAACAATTGATCCTGGGAGTCCTGGGACGATTAGGGTTAACTCTCTTTGTCTTTGGTGGTTCCTCTGGAATCTCTTCCACTGACTCATAGGCTACTCTTGAAGTGTCCATGACCAAAAAGTCTCGTGACAGAAAAATCTGAGAGAGTTGTTATTGGATAACTTGCACAGGATAATGCAACCTAGTCCAAGATGGTCGCTAACCTCTGATAGGAGTGGCAAATCAAAATGAAGGAAAATCATAGACGCTTTAACGTCTATGATTATGAGCAAGAGAAGACAAAAATTACCATAGATTTAATGGAATCGAAAAGGGGATAGAAAAGTTGCCTACTTTATTATTGCTTTCTTAGAATCCTGCATCATTACTCCTAACTATCAGCATAGATTTTTCAGAGAGGATTAAAAACAGAGGCAGAG
Organism: Mystacides longicornis; assembly: GCA_963576905.1. Classification (NCBI taxonomy): domain Eukaryota; kingdom Metazoa; phylum Arthropoda; class Insecta; order Trichoptera; family Leptoceridae; genus Mystacides; species Mystacides longicornis. The sequence continues at coordinate 9,956,585 of OY756432.1, forward strand.
CGCCTACGTGGCGGTTTCTTTATTTATCGTATGGCGATTCAGCTGTGTACGTGTAAGTGAGGGTTTACATCAAACGAACATAGAGCCAGTGCCAGAAATAAAGCATTCGCTCCTGATCACTGAGATTGACATCAAACAAACAACAACGAGCAAGCATCAACACTAAGAACTAATTAACGGGCGCGGGGCGATGTTCTTGTTCTTGCTTGCTATTTTTTGCCCGTGTCAATATCAACGATGGTGCATCTCCAGGTCTGGTTCTCTGCTCGTGTGGTGAAAATGCACTCTGACAGATCTAAAAAAACATACAAATTGGACATATTATATAAGTATGTAAGAGTAAGTAATAATACAGATAGATTGATTGTGCATAGGCTTATTATGTATGTCTCTTGAACATATTGTTCAATTTGTATCGTCCAAGGATTGTAAAATTAACATGACTTTTCCCTTCTATGTTTATCTGGCAGATGCATGCACCGAGTTTTTTTTTTTTTTTTGCTAAAGGGCCAATCGATGGGCCTATATCGCATTCGGTTTCCTTCTATGTTCTTTGTTTCGCTCTAGTGTTTGAATTTTCTTTTTGTATGATGTGATAAACGCCAGGATTGTTGGTACGTATATTTGCTGGCAGCCTGTGTGCTAGCTCATTTTGAGTTACCCTGGGTGTACTACATGGAGGGGAACTACCATTAGACCACGCGATGAAGTAATCAGGGAAATAAATCAGAGACTTGGACTTGGCCATGCGTGCTGCGGAGGAAGATGTTTGATTTAAGCAACCATAGATCACGGCTCTGAATAATGATGGAAAAACAATATTAGATATCCAATCGAGTGTCGCAAATATCAATAACAGCAAAACTCATGACATTCGATTGGAAATAATTAAACTTCGATCGCGAAAAAAAGAACTCAAATAAGGACCAAACAATCTCGTTGTTATTATTATCATTATTAATCCTCTCATTTAATTTGGAGACGGGATCTCCCATAAAGAGCTTTGTTGGTGGGCACACTCGTCAAAAATATAATGCGCACTGGACAACGCGCATTCATAGCACTTTAAATAGTCGGATATTAATATTCATGATTTGAAACCTTGTTGACAGCACCGATTTCGTTCGATATAATCATAATTAGGAATATTTGGCGATAGCTTTGAATTACAAAAAAAATATAATAATACTAGCCTTTTTACCCGTCCATAAAATTGTTGATGAAGTTTGTTGAGAAAAATGTGAATTACAGAACCTGATTTATGGATTAATAAAATATGGTACCTATAAAGTATGTCCCTAAGTGGGGTCAAAAAATGGAGAATTGATTGACTGATCGAGTTTGTATTACCTGTAAGATTTGAATTAGTAAATAGGTAGATATAATTAGATAGTATGAGAAATTTGTAGAATTGCTGTGGAGGCAGCAAAGGTGAGTCATAAACATAGCATTTTTATCTATTTTCTATACCTTCCCCTTCAAGTACATTTAGATAGAACACTTGATTTCTGTAAATTCTTTAGTTGTTCTTCTGCAAAAATATAATTATGTACCTACAAAGCTTTATTTATTCTTAATATCAAATTTAACAGGTAGGTACATAATTATTTTAAGTGTTAAGACCTCTACCCGAGCCAGTGATTTTGTACCTGAAAATCTTTTGTATGAAAAATTGTCAGTACCTATAGCCAGCAAGAAAATATTGCATAAAAAATTCCTATAAATATTCTGACCCATCTGGGAATTGGAACCAGAAATTTCTTACCAGAAGTGGGTGTTAATTATTTTAAGCATAGTAAAAAAATTTGTGGCCAAGGATTCGAACCTGCACCTCACATCCAGCCTTCGTGTGAATAGAAAAATCAGTGTAGATTGATTATTAAAAATAAAACACAGGAATAGGGTAATAATAAAAATTTCAAGTTGCTATGGCAATTATACCACCAATTTATTAAATCCCTATGCCCCTAAAGTGGGGCGTAAAGGGAGTTTGGATTTCAAAAATTAATTTTACTTACATTAATAAAACAATCAATACAATAATTGGTAAAGAAACACACTTTTATAATAAATAACTAAGGTATTTTGCAGTTGATAAACTTCATTTAACAGGGTAAAACTTTTTAATAAATGATAATTTTGAGTATAAATATTTAGGTACTTCTAGAGAATTAGAACTCTCATCTCTCATAGGTGCTTAATATAAGTCATACCAAGAGTTGACAATTAATAAGAGATATACAAAACATGTAAATGTTATTGTTGTGAGAAAATATCTAGAAAATTTTGACACATTTTAAAATTCTGTAGACATTTTGGCATTGCATTCATTATAAGATATAATCCTAGGAATCTCAGCTCCATAGACGAATTATGGAAGGCATAAATGCAACGGGCCGTTGGCCCGGTGGCTAGCATCTTGGCAGATTGTTGAATTTGTCGAATACTCAAGGATTTCAATTTGACCACCTAAATAAGGAACGTTGTTAACGTGAAGTCATCACACAAAGCCATTCGAAATAGCAAGAGAAGAAAGTCATAATCCAGTTAGTACTGGTTAAATGTTAAAAAAAAAAATGGCATTTTAAAATTGACCATAAATAACGGTGTAATGTTGAATATATCAGTCTGTAATAATATGAATTTTTTCGATGTTACAGGAAAAGAGGTCTGATTATAGAAACTTCAACTAAATTTCAACAAAAAAAAAAACAGGTTTACAATAATAATAAAAAGTTGTAGAATAATGGGAGTTATAGAATCTGATCGATGGAAGTTTACATACAGAGCTTTATAAAAGTGTGGTGTACCTACATAATGTACTTATAATTAATTGGACTTAATTTTTTTGTCACACCTCATCAGCAATAAGAAAGCGCTGTAAGTCATAATCATAGACTGCTGACTTATTCTCTATGCTTGCCCCATAGTTAAAAAGACAGAGTGCTCAATTTATATGTGGTGAGCTATGGGCTCTCACCACAATGTTGATTTTATTATTCTGCAATTAAGTATGTACCAACACAGCTTTTTGTTCCTTATATTTAACAAATTGTGAAGGTGGATTCATACTATTTGAAAATCATATTTTTTATAGAATAAAATAAAAATATATAACTGTATTAATAAAAGTTTTGACTTTTTAGTACAGATTTTTATGATTTTTTTTTAAGAAAATGAATCTTGGCTTACTTAAAGTACACAAATACACATTTGACATCTTTCACACTAACCAAAGGGTTGTGTTGTGAAAGTGCAAATGGGACCACCAGGACTTGAACCCACAGCCTTCAGTGCGCTGTGCAAACGAAAGTCATTGACTAATACCACCGAACTTCCAACAACCTGTTTGTGGATAAAACTTATAAAAAATTGTTCAAGTAAAGCTTCTCACTATGGAATATGTCTATAAATATAAGTAAACTAAGAAGTCGGCACCCAATCATCAAAACATAACGCAACAGTTGAAGAATTTAAGGCCCACGTCAAGTTTCAAACCTGCGTTAAGCTTTTTCATCAACAGATCTATTGCGTTTAAGTGCAATAACAACACATTGAGATGTGACTACTTTTACATTTATAAATTCTCCGTAGGTGGTTCTTCTTATAAATCTGATGTCCTGTAATCATGGTGAAAAGTGCATGATTCAAACATACATGTAGCTATCTCACAAACTGATATGCTCCTCTTGACGTCATAAAGTCATTATTTGGTAAGTTATAGGTAACTACAATGCTTTTATAATTGGCAAGCTTCAAAAGTTAGAAATATGTACCATTTTATGGGAGTATTTGTTTCTTTGTTTATGGGACATGTTTTTATAAGAAATGTAAATGAAATGACTTGCTAGTACAATCACCTATAATAGTATAGGTAGTAAGTTGTTTTAAAATATCACATTATTTGATATTTTAACACAGTAACCTTATTTGAAAATATACTTGCTAAATCCATGACTTCTCATCCTTTATATTAACTTGTCGTTGATGGATTATTTGACTAAAACTAAAAAAATCAATATAAAATTATTTTATTATTATAAAATTATCTATTGTTTGGAAGTGGTTCAGGAGAATAATATATTATTAGATGTTTTATAGAAAATTAAAACACTATAATATGTATTTTTTTTTCAGTTTATTTCTGGTTATAAATAAATGAAAACATTCTGTTTATTTCATTTCAATTACATATATTTCAATGAATATAAACACAACTACCAATTTGTAAAATTAAATAACATAATTTGTTAGATCTAGCAGATTAAAAATAGAAAAAAATAAATAAAAACAGAATATAGAAAATCATATGGGCACCTTCTTTACCAAAAGCTATAATTTGTATTCCATAATAAATTTCACATTTAAATCTTACAGTAGAAACAGCCCCGTAGACAAATTCAAATTGGCGTTCGACTACAAACGAAGATTTTGCCAATGTATAGTACGAAAAAATTAACTGTCCTCTGGAATATATAAACAATTATTTAAACCAAACAAAGACACTTATAAAAATATAAAAAGTGGACAGTTAATTTTCTTCCTACTCTACATTGTGAAAGAATTCGTTTGTAGTCGATCGCCAAATGTATTTTGTCTAGGCCTACAGACGTGTTGTGAACAATTGTGTTGTGGCACGCCAAAAGCTTATTTTTTCATAAAAATACAATGCTCAACGATAATGTGTCTCTAATCATACTAAATGTATGAATCCGATGTTGCTTCTAGCATGTCATAGCTCATCAAAACACATTTTTTTATACAAATGAATCTGGACTCACCCAAAGTGAACAAATTTACACTTTTGACATCTTTCACACAAAACGATGCTTGTGTTGTAATAGTTGAAAATGGTCGGCACCAGAAGTCAAACGCACAAAAGCAGTACAATTAATCTGTAACAAAACATTATGGAATTTATATACACAAACATATGAAATGATGTACAATTATCAAATAATAATACGGGACTTACCGCTTTGCTTATTCAAGTAATAAAATGCATACTTGTACATTTTAGAAATTCATTCTTGATATTGTTGTAAATATCTTGTAATCTATCCTGTAAAAAAAATATAGTAACAGAAAATAAATTAATGAAATTGGCTAGCTGCATTGTAATTACGCGATTATTTGAAATAATTTTTACTCATTAACTTTGCTTACCTGTTTTATTAATCCCAAAAATTGATTTTATATCTAAATTCAATGTTTACATTTTTTTATAGTTTGACAACAAAATTAGACATATCCATAGATTTTTTATAACGTATCAAATGAACCATAGAACCAAAACACACTAAAAAAATATTCTTAGTTAGTGTTAAATTATTATCGGAATTTATTAAAAAGGAGAAAAGTATCAATAAAATGAATTCATATAAAATGTTTATAATTCACACATCCTAAACCTGAAAATTAAAAAAAACATTCAATAAAAATATCATGATTTAATTTTCATTCACAAAAAAATACCGCAAATAATTTATGGGTAATCTATGCTACTGGCGTAATGATATCTATGGCGTACTGGCTGTCATCGATATTTTGACAAACAAAACATTTTCAAAATTCGAATATTTTTTTAATTGATAGCTGCTGTTAATATATTTCTAAGTAAGTACCTGGTAATATTTATTTATTTAGATTACCCTATGTACCTACCTACGTAATATTTACTAAATTATGTAGAATAAACACTTTTTTAATAGAAATCCTTGTCTTCCAGCATCAACCAAAAATTATATTACTTACATATTATACAACCCAATGGATGTGATAAATGGTTCTTGTCCTGGAATAAATTTTACGTTGGGTGTAAAAAATCAACATGAGGCTATGAGCATACTTTGAGAATGGATGTATAATGGAGATATATCATATATCTACAGGTATAGATTCAAGTTTTCATATTTTATAATGGTGGCCATGTAATAACTATCTACCATAATTTATTGTTTTTATTCTAGGATGGGATGACCATAGTCTTTTTGGTTTTCTTTTGGATTGAAGGAACCTTGGAGGTTCCGTCAAGAAAATGTCTCTAAACATTACTGATCACTGCATTTTGCTGTCTTTCAAGGATATATTTCATTCAACACGATGATCGTCCTACATCTATTAAGATTTTTTACCACAACAATAGGTATGATCTTTCTTGTATTTTGTTTAAAGAATATAACATATGATAAATAAGTTACCATACTTTGCGTTTATCTACATAACGATTTAGATTCAATATAATATTTACCACCATTGTCTGTGACAAAATTCGATACAAATATTAACTTAAATACATCAAAGTGTATTTAAGAACGCTCTCCGGCATTTTGCATTACAAAAATATAAACAGACTAAAATATTATGTAGATGACTTTAGATTACATATTAATGTGTACCTAGCCCAAAAAATTCATGAAATGATATTATCCGTCATTATAGGTACCTATATCTTTTGTGTTTGTTCTAGGATGAATGATTTGTCACAAACGTTGGATAGTTTTAAGAAAAGCTTCAAGTCATACCTCTGATTGATTGCTTTCTTCAAGAATACTTCTTTTGACACGATGAAACTCTATGCATATTGTTTTTTTAAACAAATTTTCACGGCAACAATACCATCAGTCTTTTTTAAATGAACCTTGTATATTACTGTTTTTGCATAATATAATATATGATAAATAAGCTAACATAGTTTTGAGTTTATTTACTATTATATTTCTAAACTATTTTGTGGATAAAACAAACGTTTTACTACACTGATTATAATCCAGTATTCCTGAATGCCATTTAAAGATTCTCAATTATTGTCGATATTATTTCTTTTCTCCCAACGATTCTGTCAAGTTCACTGTACCTAATGATCTAATTTATCGGTCACTGTTTTACCGGCAAGTTTGTTTATGGAATGTTCATACCAATTTCAATGTTTATTATTTTACTTGCAAATCTTTTTCAACAATGATTTTAAGAAACTTTATTAAATATAAAATATATTGAATATAAAATGATTCAACAATTATTGCTAAATTATTTTATACCTATCTGCATTTGAATATGATTTTTAAAGGTAGCTACATAATTATTACTCATCTAATGGCTACGACGGTTTTACACAAAATGTGGCCATAAATTTTTTAAAATGTGTCAAATTACAAAATGGAGGATTTTTTTTTCCAAAATTTTTCATTAAATCTTTATTTATTGAGAATAATAAGATTTGAATAACTTTTATATGTATAACGAATCAATCTCCAATTATTTTATAACATTTTCATACCGTAATACCAAGATTCTATTCAACGTTTACATGAGTAATTTTGTTTCCAAAAGATGGCTTTCTGTCTTTTTTGAAAAATTTGTATGAAGATCCTAAAAAAATAAAGTTTTTTAAATAGCTCTTAATATATTAAAGTTAACGTTGCCAATTGTATCTTAGAACGTTCTCGAGCAAATTTCACCGCTCTGCGCAGATTCATATCTGACGTAGCATTTGTATTTTGAGCGTGATGTTCACATATACGGTAAAGTATTGTCAAAAGCACGCAAACATTTCTGAATTATTATGTAGATTTAGTATGTAATTTAATATGTAAGAACCGAAATTAATTGAAAAAATATGAAAATGTATACAAAAAACCTACTAGACGAATTCAGTAAAGATTTCGCTCTGAGATGTCAGACGAAAAAAGGTAGGCAGTAACGCTTTTCTGTCAAGTAACATTATTTTTGCCTACCCATATAGGTGCTGTTTTGAAATAAAAATCAAATCAATGTTCTTTATCACTTGAAATAGCACAGAACGCAAATGCGGAAACATTCGCAACATCAAAAAATGCTAAACCTGGGCCAGCCTTCAAAACAACATTATTTAACGACTTTCTTACGCCCGAAGTGATTCAAATTTCGAACATTTTCAAAAAAAAAATCGAACATTAGTAATGAATTTTTAGAGTCATCAGTTGTTAGATATAATTCTTTATGATTCAAATTTGATCCTCTTGTAATCTAACACTAATTGATTTATTAATTGCATCCTAAATATATTTTTTATGGCAAATTCGGTGTTAGAAGTCGAATTCCTGGCTCCAGATACAGGACCTTCGAAAGAACTTTTCCGAGCAGCACAAAACATTGGCAAGAATCTATGGGTCCATGGTCAAATGGTATGAAGACCTAAAGAGGACTCGGGATAAGGGAGGGGTAAAAAATCTTTACCTTAATATTGTGTAGGTGGTCTCATTATGCAATGTAAAAATATCTGGGTTGATCAATAAGTTTACAAATTCCGCCATACCTGAAACAAAATAAATATAAGAATTAGTCGAGAGTGGTTTTAAGAAAAGTTTTCAAATTATTTATTTTTATTTATTCATTTACAAGATTTTTCATTATTTTTATTGTTACTGAACTAAGTAAATCGGTTTTCGTTTTGTGACAGTTTTATCACCCTATTTGTTACTTGTAATAATTTTTAGAATCTGTTGTTCAAAGAAGCAGGTTCGATCACATTCTATTTTTTTTTTTCATATTTTTCTAACCTTTTCACACAACACTTACTTTATCCTCTATATTATCTTTGTTGAGATTCCGTATAGTTTCCAATCGTTCAGATGTAGTTATAGTTGCAATTTTCAATTCCTTTAGTTAATCAGTTCCATTATCAGTCTTAAGGGAAAAAGGTGTTATAAAACGGTATGAGAGTAGTGAATCTTATATTTGATTTCATCTCAAAGAAAGTAAGTGCCACAAAGAAATTAGGGCCGAAAGGATTTATTTTAATAATGACTACGGGCAATTTATTGCAACAAGTGAACATAGAAAGAAACCGAAGGCTTTTTGTATAGCAAAACGGCGATGCAAAAAAGGACAATCTAGTATATACGAACATGACTCAAGATTTGCAGAATGTGGTATCACTGTCGACACCCTATTCACTATACTACCAATCACTAATTATAATTGTACACCTGTTCACTACTGCAAAATTCACTATACATTATTGTAAATGCCGTGATTGTATGTAAATATAAATGAACATCTTTAGCAGTACAAAAGTCCAACAAACCCAAAAACGATGGCAACAATTGAGTACACGTTTGACATGAAAGCGCAAGCGAAGAGCAAAGCAGACTTATGCGAAATATTATTATTATGTCAGTTAAGATGATGATGGCGCACGGTACTTATTATTACGAGTTTATGTTAAATGGCGTCCAACATTCTACCTTCCAAATTTTTTTGGCAAATTTGTGTAGCGATTTATTTGCCCGCTTATATTATTATATTAGATTTTATTAACCCAAAAATATGTATATTTTAAGGAGTAGGTAGGGCGAACGGAACTACAACTATTTCCAATATTTTTCAATCCTTTTTTTTTCACCCCTTACCGCTTCGTCATTTCTTCTTGTATATTATTAGTTTATTGAAACCTGAATACATATTTGCCATCTTTCAATCGCCATCGTCCATTGATTAATTATCTTCATTGCGTTTTTGATTACTGTTGTATAAGTTATCACTTTTGTTTCATATTCACCACATTTGATTTATATCATCATTAATCTATTGAGACTCATTGTTTTAAGTTTGTTGCATTCTACATTCTTTATTTTTTGGTAGGTATATATTTTTTATTAGTGATCAGCTAATGATCAATTTTTATGTGGTAAATTCATTTGATTTTCATTTTTGTATTAAAACTATGGGGGTCCTTTATACCATTCTTTGAAGGATACCTACTATACTAATTCCACCTTCTCTTTCCACAGCGTCTTCAGACTGACATATCTGTCTTATACACATGTACATCACATGATCATTCAGAGATTTGCCAGCCATTATCCTCAGGGTCTTCATTTCCGATCAGCTTCTAGACAATAATTGTTTGCCAAAGACACCGGAGTAGATATTTGAAAGAAATTTTGGGAGAGACCTTCTTAAAGTGATCAGGTCTGTACATGGGGTACGGAATGGCCTCTTTGTGGGTGGCTGACGTCTGTCTTATTCTGCACAGACATCGTGCATTATAAGTATTATCCTGAATGAGGATATTATACAATAATAATTATTGTTAATATTGTTTGCCCTCTTACGTTTGTTATTAGTGATAATAAACGTTTGATCACTTGTGAGAATGCGGGGATAATCGATAAAAGTTAGTTTACTTTTATAAGTTGATTGCAAAAATTAGGTATTTCGATCTGAAAACGTGTGAACATCAAAACACGTGGATCGTAATAGAATCTTTAGAGAAAATCGTACTAACAAAAGGTCCTTTTCTATGTAAACTTCAACCAATACATAATTTATTGAGGCCTTTCACCCGAATTTGAGTGATTTTGGCCTCCTCAAAAATTGAACACAAATTGTTATGATTGCATCAAATCGTTGCTTCGTGGAAGGCTAATAAATAAAAAAAAATCGTTGCTTCGATGTAAGTACTTCAGAAAATTAGTGATGTTAAATTCAGAAATAAATGCTGCGAACTTTTTAAGAAGATACTTATAGGTGAATTGCGTAGATAGTTCCATATACGGCCGAAGGTAAATCTTATTCATAACAAGGCAGCAACGTAGATCTGTGACAGTCCTATTATAACAAAATATAATGATAATTTTTAACCCCAATCAAATTAAATAACATAAAGATTGTTGTAACTTAAATGATCAAACCCTCGAAAATAAAATAAAAAAACAAGGTCGATAACAAGACGAACAATGATTTTTATCAAAGTGTTTAGTGGGATTCCGGACAAAAGCCTCGCCTCCACACGGAGAAAAAAACGCTTAGTGAAATTGTTAAGATTCTTAACAACTTGTTAAGAATTCTGCATAAAAGCGTGACTGGCGTCCTACCGACTAATTTGACAGGATTTTCGTCCTGTTAAATTGTCAGGAAGCACTTCCTAATAAAAACACAGGACTTTCTTAATAAAATAACATGACAAGTCAACGAATATATTAACAAGAATTCTTAATAAACACTCAAGAAAATTATTAAGAATTCCCGTTGCTTTATCGTGATATCTGAATAAATCTCCTTCATTTTTCATGTTAAACTTACAGTACACACCTGCTTTACATTCGTTTTTATACGAATATTTTCGCAAGTTTCTGTATATATTCACATCATTGACACTGGCATTTTATTCGTTCTTATACGAATATTTTCACAACACTGAACCTGGTATTTTATTCCTTCTTATACGAATATTTTCGCAGGTTTCTGAATATATTCACACCATTGACACTGGCAATTTATTTATTCTTATACAAATAATATCGCAGGTTTCTGAATATATTCACACTATTGACACTGACATTTTCTTCGTTCTCTACGAATATTTTTGCAGCTTTCTGAAAAAAATTTTATACCTTTCTGAATACCATAGTACATATTTTTATTTGTTTTGCCTTCAAATCTAATTATGATTCATTAACAAGTTTTGAACACTCAAAGAGTCCATCATCAATGGGGTTTACTTATCACCCCTCTGAGAATGGATGTCCAGCGCACGTTCGAAAGTAGTTTTGTAATTATAATTAGATTTGAAGACTATCCAAACAAAAGAAAATATAGGTACCATGGTATTCAGAAAAGTGTAAAAATATTAATTCAGAAAGCTTTAAAAAATATTCATACAAGAACAAAATAAATGCCAGTGTCTTTAGGTACTGTGAATATAGGTATTTAGAATACTGCAAAAATATTTGTACAAGAACAAATACATACCTGTGTCTATACTATGAATATGTTACGAAACCTGAAAAAATATTTGTACATATTAGGTTTATGTAGGTAATAAATAGAGATGAGGATTATATACATTATTATTTGTCTTGAAATGAAAGCTGTAAAATCACTAAATACAAATATCAATAGTTTCCATTAATAAGTACAATGGGAAAATTGTTTTGAGGAACATATAGGATGCAAGTAAAACATTTAAATTAAGTTTAACTTTTAATATATTAAATAATATAAAGATACAACTATAAAAAAAAATTGGATCTCGTAGCAGCTCTTCAATATCCTTAATTTCTGATAAACCGGAATCTTCTGTTTTCGACTGTTCTTGTTCATCTAGTATTCCGATGTCAAATTGTGAATTATTTAAATTATCTTGATATTTTGATCCCCTAATACCGGTATCTATTCTTTAAGTTCTGGCTCCGAAATCAATAATATGGTGTTTATGTCTATGCGAGCTTCTGTAATGAAATAATAATTATTTTTACACATTCTTCTGTAACGGAATATTAAGTAATATTAAGCTTGGGCACAATTTCAATTCAACTTGTAAATAACTACCTACTAATCTTATAATTTGGATAATACTAAGATATTTTATTTAAATTATTTATTTATTTATTTACATACGGCAAGGCCATTTACATGTTTATCAATTATACAGGTATATAAAATAAAATATGACAGACACAATAAAAGCACATAAAACAAACTTTAAACTCACATCCAAAGAATCACAGATAAATAAAATAATATCAAATTAAAACAATAAATTATAACAATTAAGATGCATGAAAAATGAACAATAATCATAACCAAGCTACAAGCACAATACATTTTTTCCTTTTTTTTTTCAGCCCTTAACAAAATAAAAATCTTACAATTATACAGGAAACATTTCAATCGCATCTCTTTGTCTATATTCGCACACACAAGTCATATTGGCAGATAATAAGGTGCTTACTAATAATACATTAACATAAATAAAATGCATGCAAAATGAACAACAATCACAAATATACGAGCAAGTCAATAGTAAACTAAAAAATTAAAAATAATAAAACAGAATGAAAATATCACTATGATACAGAGCAGCAATATAATTAAAAAAAAAAAACAAACTGATGGAGAAATAATATTGTTTAGGTAGGTACATAAAGAAATAAAATAAACTAATATATTAAAATTTCCATAATATTCTTGCAAATTTGATGAATCTACTATCTTAAATATAAATTTGATAGGTAGGTACCTACTGTGGACCTTGGGTAAGGCAAACTTGTTCAAACTTGCTTGTGACGCCGCAATCGCACAATAATTTTATTGTATGGGCTATTGTTATTATTTATCGAATAGGTACCTACCTTATTACATAACATAAACATTTATAATTCATTCGCAAATCTTTAATTAAATGAAAAAAAAACTTCAATAATAATATAAAAAAATATACTCACCGACCTTTAAAATTTTCTAAATACGAAGTTAAACCAGCACTTAAATAACTGAATGGTTTCTACATCAATTATATTATAATATTAAAAGTAAAAACACGTTTGCACACAGTATTCTCTTTAAATTAGTCTATTATTAATGAAAAACATTAAAATGATTATGATTCACTACGCACGCGTCCGAACACACCGACTGTTAAATTTATACTAGCTGGTTTTGCTAGTTTTTTGAAGGATAAAAATTATTATTCTGCCGTCTTGAGAATTTGACATGACCATCTGTCAAATTTGCTGTAGTGTGTGCAAAATGATAATGGATGTAAAGAGTTTATAATGACGAATTGATATAATATTAGGTACATTTAACATATAGGTATGTACCTAATTATTAAAATTATTGTTACATCAGCGTTTCAGTCGGCGGCATTCAATCCGAAGGTGGTGGGTTCGATCCCCTGTGCCGACTTTTGTCCATTCAACACAAGCTTTTGCTTACTGTTAAATATTTCAAGTGTATTTGTCTTTACTTTAGGGCGAGCCATGATTAATTTTTTTATTACAGACATTTGTAACATAAGTAGGTAGGTACCTACCTACATTTTGCACAGAAAAAATAGAAAATATCAGTTTACCTATAAATATTACATAAATAATGACAATTTCACATTCCTGTATACATATTTTATATCCACGAAATTGTTTTTTTTAGAATTTCATTATAAAATAACCGTTCTCCTGCTCAAAAAGAAAATTATTGTGACTGTGTACACATATTATAACAAGATAAATATTATAAAGAATTATTAGTACTTATAAAATATCAGTACTCAGGTAAATATATCATGGTCACAAGAATTTCACATCACTGTAATGATAGTTTATAAGTCCGTAATGCATTTTTTGAAAGGTGTTATGATAATTTATCATTCCTCCTGCAAAATATAAAATATCGTGACAATATCATGATAGTTTAACAAAAACAATTTGAAATAAATATCATTACACTGATATTTATTTCGTATGGCATGGTATTTTATTGTTTTTCCATGGTGATATCGCACGAATTCTTAACACTTTCGCATTGAATTAATAATATATAGAGACGTCTTGTCAATTTATTAAGAGCACAAAAATCGATTTCTCTCCGTGCATAACCGCGCGACCCTGGTTCCCATAACTAAGTCCCGGACAATAATAGGACGAAGTATAATACGGGGATGCACTATATTTTAACAAATTCCCGTGTTTATTTTGACAATCCCGGATAATAATGTGATTTAAGAGTGGGACATATTAATAATGGATCGGGGTGGACCACGGCATTCCTAAAGGACGTATTAAACTGTCATAAATAAAATAGATTTATTTAAATTTAACATTTATGTCTGTGGAAGAGCTCCACTACTTGAGATATTTTGGATTTAGTGTTCGATGAGTCGGATCTGTTTAAAAACTGACTAAAGCTAAAAAAAAAACAAGTTGAAAAAACCATTTTATTATATTCCACTGAGCAGAAGCAGAGCTGAGGGATTTGGACATGGTGTGGGAGGTCATAAACATAGCGCAAGATGGAATGCAATGGAAAGCTCTTGCTGATCGATATTCCATAGAACTTACGTTGTCACGAGTCTTAGAAACTTCTGACATTCTTGAAAATGTGTCTTCAAACTAATATGCGAAATAATAAACAAGTACTTGTTTACTTAGTCTCTTAGTACTTAGTCTCTTTTTTGTCGTTGAATCACCACCATCATCATCTTTAGCGTTACAACCCGTGGTGGGTCTTAGCTGCCTCTAAAAAGCTTCTCCATTCTGATCTGTCCCTGGCTGTCACCTTCCAGTTATGCTGCCCCAGAGCCCGACAGTCCGCGACAAAGCCATCCAGCCATCTTAGGTTTGGCCTTTCGACGCTTCTTCTACCGATTGGGTGATTAAACAACACCCTTTTTGGGAGCTCCAGATCCTCCATACGATCCAAATTACCCAGCCAGCGAAGTCTGTTTATCAACGATCCAAATAACCCAGCCAGCGAAGTCTGTTTATCAATGAACCTGACTACGCTGATATCCTGGCAGAGATCATAAAGCTCCGTGTTGTATCTTCTACGCCAAATTTGACCATTTATTCTGCGTAGGGTTTTCCTTTCAAACGCGTCCAGCCTGCTCTTGTCGTGCTAAGTCAGTTTCCAGGTCTCTAATGCATATGTTAAGACTGGTCTAATTAATGTCTTTTATATAGTGCTTTAATTTCACGCCTTATATCCTGGATATAAGGCATGAAATTAACTGTTCAGTGAGACTGAAATATGTAGCTAAGGTTAGCTGAATGTCATTGAATCATCCCTTTTGAAAATGTGGCTAGATAGATCGTAGAGTTCAAAGTGCTGTCAGTAAGAGAGACAATTTGGGATATACGTATTTGATGCAGGCTGAAAACTTGTACAATACTTCTCCTAAAATACCTGAACACAACGATCTCTGTCTCAGTTTTAAATTGACATTTTCCTTGAAGAAGAGTGACCTCATATTATTCAATGACGCTCTTGCAACCTTTGTTCCTCCTCGGAGTGACCTTGAAAAAGAGGTGAAGTGCTTCAAATATCTACCCAAGGTTGTGTTACATCTAAAGATTGAAAAATGTTTTACCAAGTATTCAGTATCGAATAGACACCGATATTTATATGGCCTGACTATTCAACCTCATGAACGTAGTTTCTCAAATTCAAATTATATGCGACTGAAAGCATTTGAGAATAAAAAGGAAACGACAAAGATAGTTCAGCGATATGATCACAGAAAACTTATACTTGGTTATTCAGCAATAATATCTAGCTCTACGGATCTCAGAAAGAAAAAAGAAGTACCCAGAACAAATATTTATTGAAATCACACTCGGATTTAGTCAGGTTTGGTTCTGTACGACTCAAAGTTACACAATCATAAATAAAGTTGTTGTTATAGGCATTAAGAATATCATTTACAAATAAATAACCCGGGAGAAAAATATTATTGGGTATAAAATTTAAAAATCGATTAAAATCATAGATAACAATTAAATATTATGTAATACTGACTTAGCCGGTATTATCCGACAACAAAATATCCTAACACCGCCTAAGTGCGTATTTTTTTTAAATCGTAAAAAAAAAATAGAAGTAATAAAATGTGATCAAGAATCAGAATGGTTATGAACACAATATTCATTTTGAAAAATACTGTAAAACTCTAAGCATAAAACTGCTAATACTGAAGAGATCCTTCTATTTGCTTAAAACATGTTTTAATATATCCCAAAGCCTGACCGTCCACAACGTCATCTAAGCATCTTTAACATTACCTGTGTTTCTTCATGCAAGATCATAGAAGTGAAGCTTGTTAATCTTTTTGAACCTGACTAAGTTGAAATTCTGTAAAAGGTAAAAGTTTTTAAACATGGAGTGGGAGATGGTCTTAACCCTCCAATTCCCATGCCGTACCTAATCATGATATTCATATGGAATTGTGTATTTGGTGCCTTTATGAAATCCAAAATGATGGTCCATCGACAAAATTTTCAAATTTTTTATAGTTTTTTTATGGGGTAGGTGTCACCTGAGGGTGACATTGGGCACTGTAGGTACCAAATTAGGCAAAAACATAATCATACATATTTTTAGTAGACAAAACTATATTTTTATTGAAAAAAAAAAGATTGTTTAAACACAGATGTGATGGATGTTGTATAAATGAAGTGGTTGGTTCACCAGTTGTATCAGTCGGCGGCTTTCGTACATACAGCGTATTGATCTTGGGTTCGAGTCCCGGTTCCAACCATTTCCACTTTCATGACACAACCCATATTTCATAAAATATACCTATACGACAATATTGTATACTCATAATGACAGGTTACTTTGGCACCTTGCCAACCATTTTGACAAGCACTGTCTATTCCGAAGGCAAACAAGGGCCACAACCATTTCTTGCCCACGAGTGAAATCCTTTGCAAGTGGTTATTCTCGTCAAAACGGTCAATTCTTCCCATGTACTTCTTTTATTTTATGATCATAGCAGGCAGTTCACTTGATTTTTTTTCTTTGCTTCCCCACCACGCCAACCCGATTGAATTTACTGCATGCAGTTGGACTATACCATTGTCATGCCATTTACAAACACATAGAGTTGAGCTCACTGAAGGAAATCGGACCTCCCTCACTTTTTTCGTAGTGCGTTCCCCTATTAGTGGATATTTTCCGTTCGGTTTTCTCCCACAGTGCCAGCTATTCCAAATCCCTTTTTCGTTAAGGTATTGAGTAATTTAACACTTGTAAAGAACTTGTCAAAATAATAGTTGTATGGCCTTTGTTCTTGAGGCAAGTTTTCTGCTATGTTGGTATATAATAAAGATGATGCTCTGAGTACAAGAGGTAAATTTTCCATCTTGAGGAGGAAAGATAACAACAAATTCATCTATATCATTATAACCTACATAGTTCTTTAATATATTCGCTATTTTGAGACTTTCAAGGCTATAAAAATAACAAAAAGAATGAATTAATACAATGCATACAAATAGTTCCTAAATTTGTTCAGTAATGTACCTGTATTGCCCAGTGTCACCTGGAGGTGACATTAAAACTTCAAATAGGTATAAATCAAATATTTTAATGAAATCTTGTAAACAAATTTGTGTAAATACTAAATTGATCCTTTATAAATCTGCTTTAGAAAGAATATTTCACAATACTTACTATTTATAAATTTTTTATTAATGTATATTCTGCTACGTACCAATAACACTAAAATTCCTGCCAAGAGCTGACAATAACTGTTAAAATATGCAAGATTAAAGTTGCCAATCATAAAAATTATACACAATCGGATTGTAATACCATTGTACAACAATGTTATATCAAAATAAATATAGTAATAAACCTCCAAATATTTTTAATATTTTTTTGAAAACGCGGCACCTGTAGGTGACGTTGGGAATTGGAGGGTTAAGAATACGCAAGATCGGTTTCTCTGGAGAGCTCTTGTTGCCTTCTTATTCCCTAGATGGGAACGCAAAGAAAGAATGAATAGATAGAGGCGATACATGCAAGCTAATTCTAGGAACATAAATCGATGAAAGTTAATAGCCAAGAAGCGACGATGCCAGACAAATTACAAGAAATCATTGCAACTGTGCTGACAGATATAGATAGATTGAATTATTAAGTGTGATGGGCATTTATGGGACAGAACAATTATTATGTACCAAGAATAGTTGTAACAATATTCTAATTTAATACGAATACCATATTATCGTCGTAAACAATTGATGAAGATCTGTCATCGAAGAATGTGAAATGGGTGTTTGATGTCCGATGGAAGAAAGCGCCGTAATAAACGATCAGCAAGTTAAGATTATTGCGCAATTTGTAAGAACAAATGAAATATGAGCCTATGAGAAGGATGGTTGATAGAAAATGAGGTGGATCTTCCGCATTGAGTCTGTACACAGAGAAAGCCGGGACCGATTTAAAAATAGCGGGAGTTGTATGAGAATAATGATGTTCTTGAAATAAGCAAAAGAAGTAATTTTTCAAACAACAATACATGTGAAAAACCGCTTTGTCTACCTGCCTTTAAAGGGCACGGGCCGATGGAAAATAAGTAAAATCTCCAAATTCATTCAAGAAAATATTGAAAGTTGGTGAGATATTTCAATGGAAAAGGCAGAACAAATGTTGGAACTTAAGAGAGAGAAAAAAAACATCTTGATTTATCGTAGCCTTAAAATACATATAAAGGGCAACAGAAGTTGAGGGAAATTCAGGATAGCAGAAACGACTAGGATAAAGCGGTGGAAACTGAAGAAAATACGGTGTCATGGCATGTGGAGACCAATGACACCATCTGTGGAGGGAACGTTCGATAAGAAAAAGAGAAGAAAAATTCACAACGACCAAATTAATCCTCATAAAACATCATTGGAAATAGCTTGTTTGTACAAGATGCGTAGATTGAATTCACCACTAATTAACAAACTTCGTAGACTGTTCCCACATAAAATAGCAATGTTATGGGCACTTTCGGTTTTAAGGATGTGGAAGGACGGTCAGGTCGTCGGGCGACCTTCGTTGATCCTTTATCGATACACATTAATTAAAGATCGTAATAATTGTCGTAGGTGGTCACATGTAATGACCAAACAAACATCGGTAAATGATTTCAATTCGAAATGTTGAACAGAATTTTTAAACAAAATGCTAACCTAACGACATCCTCTGTCTTACAGGTTCTGCGGATTTTCTCATTAGGAATTATATCCGAGTTATCCTTAGAGTCTTCGTTTCCGCTGCTCCGAGAGGAAAAGGACAGATGTAAGATTCTATGCGATAGCTGGAGCAGATAAAGGCTGAACTGCAGTCGACGATTGCCGAGACGATACGATTGACGCAGTGGCGGCACGGTCGGAGACGTAACGTCAGGGAAGCGGATATCACATTTTTGAATCAGCTAAAGACCTTCAAGCATGAATAAAACCACCAGAAAGAATCTACTTTTAGTTACTTCAAAAACATTCAGTTGTGTAGCTACCCCCAAGGGTAAACCCCGCCATCGAGTGGGAAAATTAATTACCCAGGAGAAGGAGAAGATCCTTAAATATAATATAGATACATACCACATGTTCAATGTTCATAGACTTCAAAACGGCATACGATAGTGTTAATAGAACTAAACTGTACGAGGCTACTTCGGACATGGGGAGTCCCAACCAAACTGATACGACTTGTGAGAGCGACACTACAGGAATCAAATAGTAGAGTGAAGATCCAAACCAGCACGTCAGAAAAATTTAATACCTACAATGGCCTACGACAGGGCGATGCTCTGTCTTGCTTGTTATTTAACATTGTACTGGAGAAAAACATCAGAAAAGCCAGAATAGAGACTACAGGCACAATTTTTAGTTTGTAGTCTCTATTCTGGCTTCTGGAGGAGGCCGAGGCTCACAATGGGCTCTAGTGCCAATGATGATGAGAAGAAGAATAATAAGGGTGCCCAAAATGCCTCATATTATTGGTAAAAATGAAGATATGAATTAGGCAAAAATAAAAACACTTATATATAAGTGATAAAAGGTCTGGACGCCTTTCGATTTCAAGCCATTCATTATGTTGGCAGAAGGTTCTTGACTCGTCTATTCAGAAGCGTTGGTCAGATTAAAGAAGCGGGTGTCAAGTTTCGGATGTTTTTGCGGTAGACTGAAATTCAATAACGAAGCTCCGATCGACAGTCAAAACAAACAAAACGACATCGGTCTACGACTATGAAAATAATGTTGAACAAGTGCGATGGCGATCATGCGAAAAACAAGATGACGCCCGTCTGCCAGTTGGATGAAAAAAAAAAACAACAAAAGAAATATTTTAAAGACGGAATTCCGTGCGTGTAACTTCAGACTTTAACCACATCCAGATTCATTCCGATCCTTAAAAAAAGTCAATGAACCAACAAATGATAGTCGGAGCGGACTTTCGTCATTTGTTTTGCGTTCGAAAATCGTATTATTTGAAAAATATTCGATGACAGTGTAATCGATTATCGTCAAAGCGCAATCGGTTGAAATCAATATTGCGATCATCACAAAAATATTCAGTGATTTCAAACAACGGTTTGACGTTCGTGTTCGAAATTTTTAAGTTATTTTGTTACGAATGAACATCGCGTGCATGTTGACGTTTTGAATGACATGTCTAATGTATTAATAATTTTATTTCTCTTGACTGCGTAAGGTATTATTCTTTTTTCAATATCGATTCAATGCAATGTTCCTTCAATAAGATTTATTTGTTGTTTTTCTATGAAGGCATTTGTTTGTGTAAACAGTACGCCTTTTTTATTTATGCTGGCGTGAAGTAATTTTTTTTTTATGGGAACGTGTATAGAGCCCCTGCAGAATACTTCGAAAAGCTCCACAGCTTATGCAAATTCCCGTGAGTTTCTCACTTATTTTAATAAGTAAATTAGTAAATGGGGTACAGTTTATAAGATTGAGATTAATAATATACGAGTTTAGCTGTGAATCATAATTCGTAGTTGCCATAACAGGTGTCTGTCGCCAGTCATTCTCCGACGACGTGGCATATCTTGGTCTCTTTTAGGGAGACTTCTGGGAGTTTTTCTTTCTGATGATTAACTATCCTCTCATCGTTCATCCTATCCATCTGTTCCCTCCAGCCTTCTAAATCTATTCTAATGAGCAATGTCATTTTTGCCTTTTTCACGTTTATCTACGTTTTGGGTTTGACTCCACATACCCTGCCATATGTAAATATATCATTTACTATTTGGAAAAGTTATAAAAAACGTCTCATTACGGATTGGGTTTTTACATTACAATGAAGAATTTCAAACCAAAGTATTCAGATACAAACTCGAGTTGCAGTCAGTCGAAAAATAACGAAAGATTTATTATAATACCGCAATCAATTAGCCTACCTTTTGTAAAAAAATAAAAATACATCCGTAAAAGTAATAGACCAACATAGATAAACGGCTATGCTGGATTGCATAAACCTGAATTCAAAGCATTTAAATTAATTTCTATAAGACATAGATTTCATCATTTTACGGAACCTTTAATTTATTTCAAGAAAATAAATTGTCTACTATAAAAATACCATAGGGCACGTTCTATAAAACCGTACATTTGTTTCAATACATATTATTGTATTTATATTATTTATTAGCTATGCTTCAGTTAGACTATTTATGACCTACAAAGCTAGCTACGAACTAATTTATTGACAAACTTGAGAGTAACACAATTTTAAGAATAATATAATTTTGTTGTACAAGACATCCATATTATAATATGAAGAAAAAAAAAATAGTCGACGAGACGACAAGCGTCTGGTGTATGACGAAGTTCTATAGGCAGACAGGTGTGACAACATTAGCATGTGAACATGTAATAAATCTGAAACAGGCTGACAAATACAAGGGTTTTGGGTGAGGTGTTATTCTGAGCGCAACAGAAATTAACAGGATGTATTACTGACGTAGGGACCAATCTTACACAATAAAATGTAATGAATGTTTGTTCGTATATAAGAAGCTATGGGAATTTAATAGATTTATTATAAATGTCTTTGCCTAAGTTTGTACCCACCATTTAAAGGCCAAGAAAGCGAATTTTTGACGAACAATGATTATGGGGAACAGTTCTTCCAAACGGAATATCTAGAAACAACAATTTCTACCCATGGTTATTTCAAAAATATAAAAAACATTCAATATTCGAGACCATTTTTTAAAGGTCTCGCATGTATATTTTGTAAGATTCCAATACACATCTGAAAAACATCTGAAACTTAACGCTTCAAAAGAAAGGAACGAAAAAAATAGAAAAGTGTTGGAAAACTTTGATTAGAAGCCGATTTTTTTTTAAATACTTCACTCGCCATAACAGATTTCTCCTTTGCGATTAAAGATGATAACACGTATACAATAAAATACACTGTACAAAAAAGAAAAAAAACAACTCAGAATAAATAATAAAAAGGTAGGAAATTACATTCTATACATAAATTCTTAACGTTAAAACAGCAAAACAAATTTTCGAAAAAATTAAGGAATTTTTATTTTTTATTCTTGCAATAATCAAAATAAGGTTAAAACATTACCGATTTAAAGTGGATTACTTAGCTTCTGTGTTCTTGAGTTTCAATAAATTTTCATAGTATTTAATAAATCAGTTCTATCTATAACAAAAAATGCATTGAGAGCCTCAGAAATGAAGATATAAAGAAGCATTGCCGGGGGGACCCTCAGGGATAGGATAAAGATTAGGAGAGAACGGGAAATATGCGAGGTTGAAGATATAGTAAGATGGGGGAGGCAAAGAAGAAGATACTGGCATGCACGATTGCACGTGTGAGGAGAACAGACTCGTCCAGTTTCCCCCACATTGCATTGAACGGCCAACCCCATGGAAGACGACTCCCAAGCAGACCACCAAAGAGATTGTGAGACAGCTGGGAGTCGACCTCGCAATAGGAAAACCCCACCATTGAGTAACAGATCTTCAGGCCTAGAATAATAATAATAATAAGTTAAAAGAAATAACAGTTCTATTGCGAACAGAACGTACGTCGAATGAATTAGTTATATTACGAATGGTATGCATGGGGTAAGAGTAGCTAGTATTTGATATATTAAAAACCAATAAAGATTACATTCACGTAGTGTTCTTATTATTATTTAAGACTTGCACTCATTTTAGATTCATAGACAGACAATGTCATAAGTTGCTCCGGCCGAGACAATGTCACGGGTTGCTACGGTTAATGAAAGACAAGACAATGCTGGGGGACGCTGTTATCCGCAACACCAAAGAAGATTAAGTGGTCCCTTGACAATGGCGCTGGGCGGATTAATGACAACTTGCCATCACTTCGCTGAGGTGGGTTTGCTAATTGAAATTATGAGTTATCGTCAATTTATACGAATCTTTACCGTATAGATTAAAGGAAAACGGTTTGTGATAATGGTTCCAAAGATTATCATGTTGTCTTCTCGTCTAAAGTTTGGCTCTACTGTCGATTCAATGCAGGTGGCCAAGCATATTATATAAAATCCTTGTTCCCCTGTTCTTTTCCTTTGTTTTTTAGTCTAATTTAAGTAAGCGTTTCTACATCGTGCGAACACTGTGGTATACTCTTCCATTTACTCTACTAAAATTTTGAGGTAGAGCTAGATGATCCAACTCTATCACATTTACAGATGACTCAATAAATCAAAATAGTTCACTATAGTAAAAGATACTGCATTCTCTTTTGACACAAGCATTAAATAAACAACATACAACAATAGTAAATAATAGACACGGTGAATAATTTTATATTGATGATGTACGCACAGACGTGTGGGTCCCACCGGACGATATTACTATGATTGAAAAATAGGGTCAACTGGGGCGATACTGCCCCGCAATTGGGTATAATATGTTTTTTTTTAATTCTGATGAATTATTAATAAACTTTCGAAATCTTTCTTCCTATGTAAAGATTTTGTCGTTAAAGATATGGTCAGTTTCTACCCCTATATATCCAACGTATAAATTCGGCAGCTGAGCCACTGGCCTACCACCTGAAACAAAATTCTTATTCGTCTAGATTCCAGAAGCAGGATGCAGTATTATGATTAAAGGTATAATAATATTTATTTTATTGACCACTTATTGAGAATAAAATATCACGGGTAGGTACTTTTCCGATTACTATCCCTATTCTGAATTTTCTTCACGTACGTAAGTGAGAAACTCACGGGAATTTTGAATGGGCTGCGGAGCTTTCCGTAGTATTCTCTAGGGGCGGTACACACTTTCCATACAAAAGTTTGATACTTCACGCCAGCGTAAAAGTCACGGAAACTTAGAATAGGGGTACATACCAGAAGTATTCCAGACATTTATTATTAGAATATCCTACGTTAGCTCGCTTTCTGTCTAGATTAAGGACGTATTGTTGAAGGAGAGTAATTGTATCAAGAACTTTAAACTCCAATTAATTATTTATGTAATGAAATAAACAAGGTCCTAAATTTAAAACTATCACAACGCATTTTACCCCGTGTCGGAATTTATTACAAAGGGACTTACCTCAAATATAATCAGACGACATTATTGCAATAATTAATGAAATACAAAACGGAAATGTACTTTAGCGATTAAATAAATGACTAGAGATGAGTTTTTCATTTCAAAATATTTTTAAAGGCGCCTGCATCTATCTACCCTAAATCACTCACGACAAATCACGATTGAAAGCAGCTAGACTTATAGGGTACATCACATGTTACAGACCGTATCGACAATGGATTTTTAATTTTATATCATTGTGTGTGACCTAAGGCCAGAAACGTTAAAGTTATTATTTTAATAAAATCGATAATACGGAACGCCGAACTCAAATAACTGATCCTTATTCAATAATAATAGTATAAGACCGATTGGATTCGAGACATAAATCCAATCAAATCGAAAACAATTGGGAGGGTTCGGAATGTTATAACGCAGTGAAATTTCAAATTGTTTTTCTGCCAAAGTTAACCAGTGACATAGTTTAGCTTTGACATAATCAAATCAATTTCAACGAATCAATGAAAATTCGGATCTTTAAATGGTTCAGGCAACTAGATATGGGAATATGACAAAAAGATTCCCTTCACAAATGATGAGGTTTTCTAAATCTAGGGATCCAAAGGCGTGATAGATAGATGAACCATAAAGTATAAGAGGGAGTGCTTGAAGATAAGATTAGTGGGAGGCATTTTTGCCAGCAATACCTGAAAAAACATAATAGAATGGTCTAGGATCTAGATTGAGAAGGATTTGTGTATGCCTAGGATTGAAAGCAGAGGAAATTGTCGAATCGAAAGTTTTATAGTTCGCATGGTGTCATCATCTTTTAATGCTAGAGGAATCTGTAAAAAGGTATGAGGCTTATCTTTTAGATATGCATGTGACGTAGCCTACAAACGTTCGTCAATGGAAGAAGGGGTACTGCAATTATTCTTCAAATGCTCTGCACATTAGTTTTGGTTCATGACTTCTAACTGTATACCTTAAATTTGAAGATTAGACGCTAGATTTGTTAGATAACAGTTGAATTTCTAAAAGGCTTCACACAAAAGATATCCTTCCCAATACAAAACACGTACGTATAAGAAATATAATCAGTGTGTTTGTAAACAAAACGTCGAAGCAGCGTCACACTCAACAATGGCTCACTCTTGCTTTCGTTGGTTTGATCGTGTGGGACGGCCGCTGAGGAAGGCGACCAGCACTACTGGCCAACCCGTACCTCATACCACCAGGAAGCATCACGCATCCATTGTTAGCCCGCTCGTTACAAATGGTAATAATGTGGTACAAGGAGTGTAGAGATCCTCAAACTATCAGGATGATTTCACTTGATGAGGGGGTACCTGTTTTCCCCCAATTTACCTACTTGCGGAAATAAATGGATATTACATGAATAACGTAATTCGAAATGTAATTGCAAAAAATCTGGGATATGAAAATAAGGAATTTGACAAGATAAAATAACATACGGATTAAAATATTTTAATCCGCTATAAAACATTTTTTTTTACCCATCAAAACATTTCCCGAAGGGGGTATGTAGAGAGTACGGATTTCCATTCTTTCCTATCCAAACAAACCTCTTTCGCTTCTTTCAAACGCATAACATACCGCATACATTTTTTTTTTTTTTTTTTTTTTATTAATTAAAAAATATATACAAGTACAAAACATATAGGTACATTAACAAATATATCAAATGAAAAAGTCAATTTTATATGCCCCATTTGAAGTTAGAAACTTGTGTATGGGGCAATTAAAAAAAAAAACTTAAATGGTTAGAGCAATTATTTACAAACAAATTCATTACATGCTCTTCTATTTCTTTTGCTCCTGACTTGGCCTTCCTCTAAGACTGAACCGATATGATCGGACCATGTCATTCGAGGTCGGCCTCGTCTGCGTGCACCCATTCTTTCAGATTTATATATCCTTTTTGTCATTCTTTCCTCGTTCATTCTCTCTACATGCCCAAACCACCTTAATTTATTAACATTCATTCTAGTCACTACGCTAACATCCACTCCACATTCCTTTCTAATATTCTCATTCCTCATGATTGATAAGGTGAGGAACAAGCATAATTAGGCTAAAATAAGGCAAAACACTTTAATACACGTTAACATAAAATATATTCCAATTGATAGGATTAAGTAGATTTCAATCATCTTCGTCCATTACTTTTCCAGTCCGTCCAGTCCATTTCCAGGAGCAAATTCCTTCCTTTACCTCTCCTGACCAGAATATCGAACTTTTCTACTCCAGACTTTATTGGAACAAAGAACATTCGAAACTGCCTAAAAATAGTAAATCATAAAAACTCCCAAAACCTGCATCCATAAGATTACATAAAATGATTAGATACATTGTACATATATAAATTCGTGAACTTTGGGAGGAACTGGTTAACGGCGTTAGACACACGGTGAGGTATTGGAGGATGCCTACATAAACACACGTTACTGAAGAGGATTCCATTTGCATACATCAACCCTTGATGACCCCGAGGTTAGTGGAATCGGGAGAGGCAGTGGATCATAGGAGGGCTCGTTAGCGATGCGACGTGTGAGATTTTTATCTCCAATCTCCTAGATCAACTCCAGTCTCACGTTGGAGATCAATAGTAATAAATAAATCACGGCAAACACAAAGAATTCATAAAAGTCTCTGGGTGGATAAGGTCAAGTCAGAGCAGTAAAATGCAGAAAATATTATGGCATAAATAGAAAATACAGCTGCAAATTGAAGAAACGAGGTTTTTTCCTCCAGTTTAGTTTATCTATAATATATCAATATTTACCTTTAAGGCTCACCTTGGCGGCATATAGACAAGTGTTGACCTCTGCTCTTACAACGTCTTGCCTGCTCCAAAGGAACAAAGTGCAAATTGGACATCCTGACACTTAAAAGTCGATGCTTTTCAAAGTTGTTTTTGTATTTTGTGATATAAAAGTAAGGCATTTCTTGAGATTATTATCTTGTGAAATCTCTAATTTCTCAACTTACCCAATATGCGAGGTTAAGCTACGAATATACGCTTTCGCAGAAAAAAGTGTCTGAGGGTCTCGTTTTATTTAGGCTTAATTTAAGCAATTTCCAGAAATCAAAGCTCAATATTATAGACAGTGGTACAGATATTACAAGGGAACTCCCTAAATGATCACTTATAGGGGGATGGGGAAAGTCCCTTCTTAACCCTACCAATAAATAAGTTGGCAATAATAGTAGGTTCTTCTTTCTAGGCTGGACCTAGTTTTCGAGAGATTCGAAAATGTTAATTTTCAACAATTACGCGAAGACCATAACAAAAATAGCATATCAGTATAATAGATTATACATCTAAATCAATTAATATACCTATGTTTAAAAGAAACTTCTTAAAATAAAAACGGAAAAATAATTTAATAAAAAGCTTGATTATTGATTAGGTACGTATTGGTAGTATGTTGTGACGAAATTTATTATCTTTTTCAATTAAACTGTTCGTAATGCCTAAAAATATATTTAATAGATTGTAATAAGAAAACAATACGATAAGTAGGTAATATTGTTTTGTAAAAATAAAAACATTACATTCGATATATCATATTTTTTTAATAATATCTACATGTACGGCGTATGTAGGCAATTCATTAATGTGTCGGTGGATTACATAATTAAGATATCGCCCAGGGGGGTACAATACTAGTACTTGATCCTATACTCATATCATTTTGATTATATTTGTTTTAGTTCGTTCGTAACTCAGTATTTCGTTGAAACATTCCAACCCTGAGCAAAATATTTTTCGTACACATTATTTGTAACTTTGTAATACTTGGTCATTATACTTATAAAGAAAACAAACTAGTAATACTGTAAAGTTTGTTTTCTTTAAGTTTTGCATAATTATGAAAAAATTAATCCAACTTCGTAAATTATTTTTTATACCTACTTATACTTTCAATCTGTAAGTCGGTATTCATATAGGTATAATTATTTTTAATGCCTGTCGTTCGAGAGGTATCGCTGCTAGTATCATATAATTAATTAAAATATTACTGAGGTATTACAATAATAATTAACTCGACCATCGCATATATTGCGATATACATACAACATCATTGACAAAGGGCAAGCGAGATACGGAACTAAACAAATCTTGGAATGAAAAATCTTCGACATGGTTCCACATGCTGGATGCTGAAGAGCTTCCACGACCGGACCAAGATAGAAAGGAGGACCTCGCTGATGGTCGCTACCCTCCGATAACTGCAGAACAAGGAGAAGAAGGGAAAAAACTAGCTAAATAGACAGAAAAAGTGGGGATAATGTAATCAAGTGACAGCTATAGACTCAATAACACGCCTTCAACTTAAAGGTCCCCACTCCATCCATCCAAATGAAGCGAAGTCACCCCAAAATATGACAGGGAGTGGGCAAAACCAAATGGATGATGTGGCGTGATAGAGTGAGTCGGATATCCATTAGTCCAAAATACAATCGCGTCCATCACTCCAAACGAATCGTCAATGGAGAAACCCGAGTGGTCCATGTCGTCACGTCGCTTGATTGTCAATGTAAAATACTTGGTCCAAATTTGTCTCATCATTTTGTCACCATCATTCCACCAGAGTTACTACAGTACACGTGTTGATGTTTTGATTTTAATCATAGCAAAATACAAAGGGTGTTGTATAATGATCCATTCGGTAGAAGAAGTGTATGAAATCGACATTTCCTGAAGCATATTTTTGCAGTAAATCGGTCCCATCCAAAATGTAGTATAGGCAGCAACCAAATATTTCATATAAACCTCGAATTTGTGTCCAAAAATGACTAACAATCAAATCCAACGATCACATTCCAATTTTCTGGTGATGAATTCTCGTCCGTCTTTTGGAACAATACGCGAGTAGGTTCCTATTGAAAATATAGATGTAATGTAAGGTCGGTGTTACCAAATTATTACAAGTCTCTTAATGCCAGTCATTTGAATGGCCTTTGTTTCACGGTGGTCGATAATTATTATGATTTATTTACATTTTTGGGAACATTATCGTATTCAAAGACTTAATAAGATATCTCCTAGTCCTAAAGATCAAAAGGTTAAGTGAAAGTATTTATTGAATGATTATTTCCTATATTTGTAAATATTGTGAATACGTTATTAGTTACAAATAATCTTGTTTTGTTTTGAAATCTTGTCATTGGACTACTATAAAAAACCATGTATTTTCGACGATGTCCTTTGAATGAATCGGTTAATTTGGATAATGAACATAGCATTGCAAAAATGACAGCATTCTTTCATAAATCTGAGCTATGAAACAATATTTGGAAAAACAGTTTGTGATATGGACTACCACCAAGAAACTTCTGCCAAAAAATACAAGGAACAAAGCTGATTTACTGATATTCCTCAATTTATTTCCGTAAAACCTTGGCGACGCAGGTCATCTTTAAAAATGAGAGATCGTCTTTGAGTACGTTGATGAGAAAAGAAGTAGGGTTTTAGAGACGATTGATAAAAAAGGAAGGTCAAATTGGAAGCTTTAAAGAAAGAAATCAGCAGATTATTTATATATTTAAAGTAATAAGTGAAGTAAATGAAACATAAACATAAAGCTACTTTGAAAATAAACATCAAGAGACTTAGAAATGTCTACATGAGATAGACGAAAGTGCTCGTCTCAATAAAAAAATGTGATAGTGCAACTGTGTTAATTTGTTTAAATTCATAATAATGAACTTTCACCACGTAAATAAACAAACCTTACAAAAAATCGCAGCATAAAAAAACAGAGATGGTAAAAAGATTGAGGCCCGCTTTCTCGTTCCAAAAACAACGAGGATTCAAGATTAAAAATAGTATTTTATATCTCCTCTCAAATTTGATTCTCCATTCCAAAATAGAATTTATTCTAATTCGATAGTTAAAACCCCAAGTAGATACATATAAAAACCAAAAAAAAAAAATCAATAAACATAAACACACATTCCTGGGCATTGATATTCAGGGCTCATAAATAAGCCAGGGTACGCTGCATTTGTGGTGATTTCTCAGAAGTGGAGGACATTAGAAAACATCTCCATTCACGGCGACAAACGGAATGGGTGAGAATTGAAGGTAAAAACCTGACAAATGGTCAATTATAACAGCGATATTATCGTAAATACAAAACAAAATCGGTTTGCGCCATATCTACGTAAACGAGCCATAAAGAGCGTTGCATCGGTGAGGCTCCAAACTTAATAATTAATTAAAGAATCGATGAGGAAACCGTTTTTTGTGGTAATTGACTGTAATATTAAAAAAAATAGTCATTCATTAGCCTCCTGTTGTTTGTATAAACACACAGTGATATCTCGAAATACGAGTTAAATTCGTTTTGAAATAATGCTCGTGTCTCAAATAAAAAATGTTTCCTCATTAAAATTCCCATTCATCTGTTCTAGCCCTGAAAAAACCACTCTCGCTGGGTTTTTTTTTGTAGCTTCGACATTAAAACAATTTGGAAAATGTATAAAGGTAAAAATAACACAATTTAATATTGCGAAAACCTGATAAAAACAACATACCTACCATGCAATAAACTTTTGACTCACATGACCTATGTTTATGAAAAATCTAAATTAAACATCTCAACCATAATTCTAAATTCAAAACCATATGTGCTCACTCAATGAGAACACAATACACTCTTTGACACTTTCACAAGAAGCTACTAAAAGCTTGTGTCGTGAGAGACGACGATGGTCGGCACCCGGGATCGAACCCACGACCTCCGACAGCACGAAAGCCGACGTCGTAACCGCCAGGCTAGAAAACCACTTCAAACTTATAA
Source organism: Mystacides longicornis (assembly GCA_963576905.1). Taxonomy (NCBI): domain Eukaryota; kingdom Metazoa; phylum Arthropoda; class Insecta; order Trichoptera; family Leptoceridae; genus Mystacides; species Mystacides longicornis. The sequence goes on from OY756432.1 coordinate 9,988,236, forward strand.
AACATGATTTATAAACATTGTATTACTCTCGCTGTCTCGCTTTATTTTCAACTCTGCTTTTTTTCTTCGTTATCCTTTGCCACTGTTCAGTTCCTCGTATAGCAAATGAAAATATCGCCTGCTCAATTGATCATATTATTATCTAAAACATCTCGTATGTCAAAGCACCCGCACTTCTAAGTATTACTGTGTAATTAAAAGAAAGGTTTGATTTGTGGACTGGTTAGTTGTAACATTTTAATTATGCAGATGCCTATAATATACTGTATGCATTACCTCTTGTGATAGAGATTCCGTACATTTTTAAATCTCGATAGTTCTGTACCTTAAAGGGGCTGTTCAAGTATTACGTAACGCAATATTGGGAGAGGGGGGGGGGGGGGAATATCTTGTAAAACGTTACTATTGTATCATCAGGGCCGCAACATAGGTATTTGAGTGACGTTCCAGTAATAAATGTAGTTTTTAGGCATACACAATTGTAATATGGATTTTTGGCAACATGGAAAGAGGGGGTACCTACCAAATATCCTGGGGGGTTTGAAGATATGCACTTATGTACTTTTGTAAAAATCGCAAGCGTAGTTGATGATACGTGCCGTTTGTGCCGCGTTGGTGCCACACTGAAACTTTTATTACATAATTACACTAATTTTTAAAGCATTCATTATGACAAAAAATGTCCAAATGTAATGAAAATACAACACTTACCAAAAATCAAGGACCAATTTTGTAAAAAGAATGTCATCTTTTTAAAACAAAACTAATTTTAATTTAGAATTCCCAGCCTTTTCATTTTTTATTTGAAATGATCAGTATTGAAAAACGGCAAATTTCATAGGTAAAGACCTATTATTTATATAAAATACTAGCTTTCCCGACAGACGTTGTCCTGTGGTTCTAGCCCGAAGTGGCCCGTTAATACCTATGTACATAATGTGAACTGCGCCCCCATTAAACAATACATAATTAATTATTGATGTTTTCGGCGGTAACTTTGTGAAATCCCATATTTTTAGTACTTATAATAAAAAAACTTTTATTATTTTAAATAAAACACTGTTTATTTCACTTTATTCTTTATTGGCAGAGGCCTTAAAGAATAAAGTGAAATAAACAGTGTTTTATTTAAAATAATAAAAGTTTTTATTTTATTATAAGTACTAAAAATACATAATTAATTCGATTGAGTTAAGCTAATAAAATAATAACATTTAAATATTTCTGAAACGTCCATATTTCATTCGTATTCAAAGCTCCAGTGGGAACAACGTGGGAATAATGGGCTCGCGCACACACCCTACTTCGCCTATGAAGTAGGTATCAAATATTTATGTTCCCGACAATATTGTTGACTTTGTATGAAAATTTTCTAAAACGCTCGAAACGGTGTGGTAGAGTAAGTGGGATGGGCTACTGAAAGAACGTATGCGAGAATGAGAGGGAACTACCTGCGATGGTGTTGGCGCGTCGCAGGTAACCGTTCCATACTAAATTAAATATTGTATTTTGCATCATTTTTTATCCATTTTTTTACTTTTTATTAGTTATTCTGTTATCCGGAGCGGAGAAGAATCCAATAAATCAAACATCGGAAGAATCTGTTCAGCAGATCTCGAGTTATAAGTGTTCGCACTAACCCGACTTTAATTTACATTAGAGAGACAAACATTCTCGACAGACGTTGTCCTGTAGACCCCTTGGTCCTAACCAGAGGCGGCTCGTTCATTGTGCATTGCGCCTCCAGAAACAAAAATTAACTGATTAAATAATAACATTAAAATATTAATTCTAAAACGTCCATAATTCATTCGTATTCAAAGCCGAGACGGGATCAACGCGAGAATAAAATAATATGCGTGCAATTTTGTTGACATTGTATTAAAATTTCTAAAACGCCCTAAACGATGGAGTAAGTGAAATGGGCTACTGTAAGAGTGGCAATTACGTATGCGAGAATGAGAGGGTGCAGGTGCAGAAGACAATCATTATTTTGTTGTAAGATTTTTTCAAAGATGGCGTCGGTCGCTATGAAATTCGTTTCATACTAACTTTAATATTATATTTTGTATTATTTCTTATCCTTTTTTCAACTTTTTATTAGTTATTCTGTTATCTGGAGAGGAGAAGAATAATCTCGAGTTATAAGTGTTCGCACTAACCCGACTTTAATTTATATTAGAGATTGAATCAATTTGCAAGAAGAAAGATGATATGGAACCTTGAAAACGGCATTTTAAAGACTGACGCATTTCTCAAGTCACAAAAGTAATCAAAGACATACAATTTTAAATCGCCAAAATAATCAATGAAAAAAAAAATCAGTGTAGGTATGTTTTTATTCAAATCAGCCCATGATTTTGGAGATTTCAATAATATTGCTTTTTGTTTTATCACTAAACTTATGAAACAAAAATAATAAATTCCACACGGAGGGTTGACGAACTGTGTTTAAGACTTCCGTTTCAAAAGACCCCTAATAATATATGCGACAAAATCACGCACAAATTCGCAAGGAATATGATTTGTTCAATGACCATAAATTGAGGGTTCTGGAATAATAGGTAGGTGATAGACTGCAGGAGTTGCAAGGAAGACATCTGTAATAAATGAACCCAACCGAATACAATGATTCCTCTAATATCGACTAATTCGCATAACGAAACGGATTACGTCGGGGTATCGTGTTGCTACTAATGGTGTTCCACAGGGATCGATTCTAGGTCCGTTGCTGTTTAAATTTTTTTAGTTTTCAAACGATATTTCCCTGTGCAACACCGTCTACAGCAGTCCTCTCCGAAATATAATAATAGCCCAGTCTAGTTTATGTAATCTGTCCGATTGATAACTTTGCATTATGATTGTACTTTATCAGTTTACTGTAATTTTTTGTGCCAATCTTCTTCTTCTTCAAGTGCCATGTCAGGTCCCCCCGACGTCGGCTACCACTATAGCGTAGGCTTCTCTGTCCTGGGCTAACCGGAACAGTTCCTCCACTCGCTGGATTCCGGTCCACTGTCTGATATTCCTCAGCCAAGACATCTGCCGTCTACCCACACCTCGACTTCCATCTATTTTCCCCTTCATTATTAGGTGAAGGAGCTCGTACTTGGTGTTGCGAAGTATGCGTCCCAGGTAGGACATTTTTCTTTTCTTGACGCTGGTTAACAATTCCCTCTCAAGACCAGCTCTTCGCAACACCTCCGTGTTAGTCACCATATCGGTCCACGGAATACGGAGCATTCTGCGGTGGAGCCACATTTCAAATGCCTCTATACTAGATTTTTGATCTAGTATGTGAAAATTTATGATTATTTTATTCTTGAACCAGTAAAATATTCTTCTTGGAAATATATTTAATTCAATCATTCTGGAAAAGACAACCATACAAAATTAAAGTAACAGTAGAAATAAAACCTATTATTGTATTTGACATTATTTGCATGAGAACATTTGTTTCGCGTGATTATTCCGGATTACGAAAAGCATCTGGAATGGATTAAGATCGTAAAGAGAGGTAGGACTGTATTTATACTAACGGATGCAGACAGCCGAGCAAAATGGGCAATTTTTGGTTGCAAAAGACGTGCCTAGAAAGATAAATTTGATAAAGGGGGTGCCTAGACACGACATGCATTTTGTATTAATAGATTATTAGGCTAAACGGCGTAAACTGCGAATCTTTTAGATATGCCATTCAACACATTAACAAAAACCTTGTATAAATAGATTATTCGGATAAACCACGTAAACTGCGAATCCTTTACAACAATACAACACATTAACAAAAACCTTGCTGGTACCTATATTAGTTGATTGTGTTAGTTGTTGATTCTCCCTTCAAGACCTCACTTGGTGGCATGTCCAGTGTCCACCTACTCACCTAGTGTGCCGGCGTATAGCGTCATTCATGTTTTCGTACCATCTTATACCCAAAATTCCTACTAGGTGCCAGGACTCACACACTAAATAGATTCATACATAAAAATGGGCGACACAAACACATCAGAATACATTTCATACGGTGACCACAATTTTCAAAAAACTTTTTTTTTCAATGAAACTATGCAATTTTTAAAGCGCACTATTTTTTGGAAGCGAGCCGCATGGACACTCCAAGAGCGTTGGCTTTCTTCTTTGAGCCACAGTTTACTACATATAGCAAAGAACAAAACTATTATAAAGTAGTTAAGAAGATAAAATATGAAGTATGGGAAAACTTTGAAGACGGTAGACGAGATAGTCAAGTGTACGTGGAGTCGTAAAACATTCAAAGTAGTTCTTTCAAAATTAAAAATATATCATACTGCGATTTACGAATGGCGGATGATATTGACAGTGTGACACTTGGCTGGCCACGAATCTTTAGGCAACGAAGCAAAACGAAATTGCCAATATCAGACTTCAAATTTATCATTTTTCTAGAAGAAAATTTTTAAATTTTGGTAGCAAAGTTTACATGTATTGAAAGCTTACTAACAAATACACTATAAATCTCGAAAAATTTTGAGATAAGTTCCAGAGAAAAAAAAAATACTTACTCAAAAAGCATCATAAACTATCTAATAATTAAAGTTCATTCTACAATAGAACAGAAATAATATTTCAGTTTCGCATGTTACGAACTAGCGGAATCATTACCTAAGTAAAATCGACAGAAGGGCAAAAACGGGAGTTTAGGCGAAAAGCTCCCATAAGTCTCAAATATTTGACTAGTTCTAAGCTCTCTTCTCTAGTTCTCTTTCGTGCAACCCTGCAGGCCAATCTTCAGAGTGTAGCTGGATATGAGCACCTCAAGAATAGAAAGACCCGAGAAAAGACAGAACTTGTCCTAAGAGAAGATACTGTTTACTAAAGTTTACAAAAACTGGGCGACATAAAATAATCTACTAAAGATATAAAAAGAAAGTCGTGTTATTTCGAACACTCGAGATCGGCTGAACGGATTTTTATCATTTTTGGTTCATTGGATTCCTTTGTAACAGAATACCTAACAAATAAATATCGAAAAATGGATATCAAATAGGTAATAATATAAAATATGATATTTAAAGTTGTATAGAACGAATTTCGATACAAAAACGCCAAGTGTGAAAAATTACCTATATAAAAGCACAATTGTTCATTTACCTGACAACCATTGATGACTTTTAAAATATTGGCATCCAGATTATTGATGGAATTTTTTTCGAGCTTTTTTCTAATTGGTAGCATTGAAGCGCATTTTATAAATTAAAACGCAAAAAGTGAATAAATTTAATTTTGAAATCAAATTATCGTTTGACACAAACTGTCAGTTGTTTGATAATTGTTGCGATTAACAGAATTCGAATGGAAAATATGTGGTTTAAAAGAGATGCCTCGGCCGGAATGATATTAATTAAAAGTCATATTATCATTGTTTTCAGATCGAATTCAATATCATTCGGTTAGATCACAGGGCAACGTCTGTCGGGTAGGCTAGTTGTTTATAATAACTAGCTTTCCCGACAGACGTTGTCCTGTGTGCCTAACTATGAATATTGAATTCGAATTTGTATGATGATGAATTATCATTTGACCAATGTGATTCCGAACGATGCGTCTGTTTTACACCGTGTATATTCCATCCGCATTCTGTTTATCGCACCAATCGACAATTTCTGACAAAATTTCAAAATTAGAATTAAAATTATAAGGTAAAAAGTACTAATAAGGTTATGTACGTAGAGTTTTCTTTAATTTTCTAATTTTCCATGCCTTTTTCTTAATTTTTTTCTTCTAAAAGGACATTCTCCTGATGAAAACCTACACGACAAAAAAATAATTAGCGAAATCGGTCCAGCCGTTTAGGCGTGATGCGTTGACATCGGGAAATAGCTCTCCATTTTTATATATAAGAAGATTTAAAAAAATATTTCGATATTAAAGATCGTGTCGAAGTCCAGTGACAAATCGATTATATTAGAAAGTCCATAATGTCGGCGTGGTTCGGTGATTTATCATAATTATTGTCAACAGTACGGTCGGACCGAGGCGATTACCTACAGCTCAATTGACCGTGAAACCCCGAAAATCAGTCAATTATATTATTGTTAATCCCCACCTTGCACGCTTCTTAGTCTCCCTCTAAGCGATATTCTTATCTCCCAGAGGCACTGTAGAGGTGAATAAAAAACACATACATACATGAGTCATTTTATCAGATCAACAACTTATATCCTTCCTACAGAATATGAAATTTTATAGGAAGCATATAAGTTGTTTGCAGTTATCGAATTAGTTCACAAGAGAGAATTGGCCTAGAAGACGATTCTGGACACACTAAGTAGTAAAGCGGAAGCTAACAGGCAGACCCATGAGATGGAGGGATAGCTGTAAATTCGCATTAACGCTATTGGTGGATGATGTCGTCATGGCCGCTACATTAGAAACAGGTAGATCAGAACGTAGAACGTAGAAAAGAGACTTATCTTCATCTCTAATATAAATTAAAGTCGGGTTAGTGCGAACACTTAACTCGAGATCAGCTCAACAGATTCTTCTGATGTTTGATTTATTGGATTCTTCTCCGCTCCGGATAACAGAATATCAAATAAAAAGTTGAAAAAAAAAATGGATAAGAAATGATGTAAATTACAATATTTAAGTTAGTATGGAACGGTCACCTAGAACGCGCTCACGCCAACGCGGGTAGTTCCCTCTCATTCTCATTCTTCAACAGATTCTTCTGATGTTTGATTTATTGGATTCTTCTCCGCTCCGGATAACAGAATATCAAATAAAAAGTTGAAAAAAAAAATGGATAAGAAATTATGTAAATTACAATATTTAAGTTAGTATGGAACGGTCACCTAGAACGCGCTCACGCCAACGCGGGTAGTTCCCTCTCATTCTCGCATATACGTGATTGTAGTACAGTAGCCCATCCCACTTACTCCACCACAAAATTTTCATACAAAGCCAACAATATTATCGGGCTTCCGGGTGGAGGTCTATAATAAAAAAAAAAATATCGGGCAGTTTTGTATTGGTGCCTACTTCATAGGCGAGGTATAGTGTGTGCGCGAGCGCATTATTCTTACGTTGTACCCGCTAGAGCTTTGAATACGAATGAAATATGGATGTTTCAGAAATATTTTTAATGATATTATTTTATTAGCTTAACTCCATCGAATTAATTTTGTATTGTCCAAATAATATTTTATTTTCTCTCTTCTTCTTCTTTATACTGTTGCTTGATGTTTGCTGGACCAAAGGGTGTTGTGACTGTTGGGTTATGCTTTGTTTGTGGACTGTACGTATTTGAGTTGGTGGTTGTGCTTTTCGTGTATTTATGTTCCTTTTAATAATCTTTATTTTATGAACTGTAAAGATGTTTGCCCTAGTACAGGCTTGGCCTATTTGGGCAGCAGTTAAAATTGTTATCTATTTTCACTGTATTAATATGTATGAATAAAAAAAATAAAAAATAAATAAATAATTGTTTTATGAGGGCGCAGTGCACATTATGTACATATAACGGGCTATAGAACCACAGGACAACGTCTGTCGGGAAAGCTAGTATAATAATATAAGCTTCTCACTGTTTGAAGACATTATTATTTCACAAATTTATCTATCGTAATTGTGGAAATAAATCTGAAACAGCATTCCAACCCCGGTAATAATCTAAACGGTAAGATATTAGAAATATGTTCATGGTCAACTTTTTTTTACTAATCCGACGTGAATTTACTACACGCGAATTTTATTTTTTATTCATCGTATTCGTGTACGCGATGAAAATGATATGACTGACAGGGGAGAAAGCTGCGCGATTAGTCACACAACAGGTGAACGTAATATTATAGGAAAAATTATTCCGACTACATAGTAACTAAGGAGTTTTATTGGCAAGATTACCGGATAGGTACAAGGCGAACTAAATAATAAATTAATAGTAAAGAGACACATCGGTGCTTCGTAATATTTCGGGACCTACTTACCTAGAAACGGTTAAAAATATGAATTGCCATTCAATAACACCTGGCCTTAGAACAATATGCGAAAAGATTTGACCTGAAATTGAAATTCTCTTGAAATTCAATCCCGATTTCAATGGCGACCGATCGTGTTTGACATTGCTGTGCTCTGGGAATACTAAATCGCGAACTACAGTCTGGCTAAAAAGATTAGAAATTAATTATTGATGAACTAAAAATTTACATTTAATGTTATCACTCTGGCAACACTGAACATAGGTTGTTGTCTGTCATTACAAATGTTTAGGAATGGACAGCAATCCTAACTGGTAAATACAACATCCAATACATTTTTAAAAAATTTAAGTACCTTTTACTAATTTGGATATTTTTCCGACATATATTTTTTTGTATATTCCTATAATATTCACTTACAAATATATTATAGGTTATGTTTAAACATTTTGATATTTATATGATTGAAATTCGGCCATAGTAAGCAGTTGTAAGCACCATTTTGTGGATTACAGCACCCATTAAATATCTTATTACCTCTTGTTTTTTGACTCCTTTTGCAAGATTTTTTTTCCATATCGTTTTTAATGCCATGGCTGGTACAGTTCGTTATTAAATTCTTTTAAATAACCTCTACAAAGCATTGCATATGATACCACAATGAATAGTATTTTTTTTTAATATTTAAGCGGTTACAATACTTTACTTTATAAATGTAGAGTACTTATTAAATGTTGCCATACAAACGACTGCAGCGCCCACAATTATTTTCTACTCTTTTTGCCAGACTGTAGATAATTTTGTAGTTGTTAAAGTTCATTAATAGAAAAAAAATCCAAAGACATCCGCATATCCGTAAAATTACAAAACGATATCATTATCGTATGAAATGATTTTCTATTTAAGTGTATATTTGCTTTAACTATTCACGAAAAAAATATGAATAGAATACAATATACTTATGCAGGTAAAATTCTTGCATAAATCCTTATTTATACCATATCGGATTCAATATGGACCAATCGTGGAACTAGTTTACATGCTTATAGCATCGTAGAAATTTCAAGTGAAAAAAAAAACACTTAGAAAAACTCTGAACCGACCGGGAATCGAACCCGGGACCTCGTGATCTGAAATCCACGCCAGTAAAACTGGACTACCGAGGCCGAACTTCTACCTAGTGGACGACTATTAGAAAGATGACGGGACAACTGCAATCCAAATCACAAAAAGAATGCAGAACAAAAAGTTCGAACTAAACTTAATTATTTTCTAAGGGGATTTATTGTATTAATTATTAGTAGGATTAAAACTAATCTTCACTTTTTTCCGCAACTTACGTTTGGGTATAAGAATTATATCTTTTGAGTTCTTACGTTCCAGGAAAAAGAGAAAAAAACTCAAAGAGCACTCTTAGCTAGTTATAATATTTATGCCTACAATAAAAAGTAAATTTCAGTTTCATATTATGTTAGGGACTCGCGAAACCAGTAAGTAAAAATTACAAAAACTGATATTTTGGTGCAAAGCACCCTCAAGTCTCAACCATTTGACTAGTTCCAAACTTTTTTCGTGAATGGCCCTACAGGCTACATTGAAAGAAACAAAAACTAAATAAGAAGTTATGAAATTAAATTACTTACAAAAATAAAATTGCGATAATCATAATATATCTATTACATATAATACAAAATTATGTACAGATATATTAATAATGTTTTTAAGTCATTAACTCAATGTCAAATCAATAGCAAGTGGACATTACTTTAATCTAAAACTTATATTATAAACGACGGTCTGTCGTGTGTCAGTCGACTAAAGCATAGACAACATAAAAATAGTGATCCCACTAAATCCCCCATGACCACGGATAATTCGTTTTTAACAAATCTCCGCGCCATCAAATGTGGAATTTATTTCAACTTATGGCCACGAAGACAGCGCGAGTGTATAACGTATGGGTGCGCAAACGCGCATCTAATCCAATAAAATCAATTTGTTTGATATTGAACTTGACCAAATGACCGACTAACATGGTGACGATTCCAATCCGCACACGATATGACATCGATCAGAGAAGTCAATGATTTGCCATTTAGTTTAAGACTGATTCCGCACATATAAATGCATCTCCACTGCGCAAATGTTCCATAAATGGTGACATTTTGTACGCAAATTTCAGCGAAATTCTACGAGAGGATATCATTGAAACTGTGTAAATTCGAGCGCATTGGAGAGCTTTCGTTGCCTTCCTATGCCCCTAAGTGGGGTCAAAAAGGGAGTGTTGATTGCTAATTTTTTACGTATGATCCAGCAAACGCAAAGAGATCCGGCGAAGCCAGCGAGCTTTTAGGACTTTTACCCTAGTCAATAGGATTTGCAAGCCCTTAGCCCTACTGCTGGATTAGTAACAGCGTTTAAAGCTCTTTTAAGAAGAGATGCAAGACTTCAAACCACCTCTTCAAGTTTGATATCTCAAACGTTGATTTAGATCTAAGTAGGTAACATTTCAGCCGTGGGCGTGGGTTTGCCGGCTATGAATAGCACCTCTGCTCTTGCATCCTGTAAGAGGCAGGAAATCGAAAAATCAGATCGGGACCGTGAGGTTGACCATCTCACGTCCTTAAACTTCAACCGGTCAGAAAAGGCACAATGAGCCTCTTACGCCTTCGAGAGCAATGAAGAGCTCTTCATGCTTCCCTATATGCTCCTGAGTGGGGCTTAGGGCCCCCGCATTATGGGTTGGTTTGGGGGGATCTGCGATGGGCTTGATTTGCGTGGGGCCGACTTTTCGGTTTGATTGCTTCGATCAAGCTAGGGGGTTCGGTTTCGTGCGGGTCTGGTTTGCTGCGGATTGGTCTTCTCTGGGCCGGTTTGCGTTGTGCGGGGAGCCATGTAACGTCATTTAAAAATAATTGATTCTTTTGATGAACAAACGACATTTTCAACACTTATATTATTTTTAAATTTATAAAGGTTTGACAAAGTGCGCAAACGGTCCAATTAAGAGGCATAATTTAAAAGCAATATACGGCGTTCAACCTCAATATTGAAGTGAATTAACACGTCGTGGCAACGCTCTCCGACCTATTCGGTGACATCATCAGGTGCTTCTGCACATAGTCTGAAAACGTCAATAATTAATAGAGAGCTAACTAGAAACGAATTAAACTATGAACATTAGCGGCAGTAATACACATAACTTTATATGTAACCATTGTTTGGCGCACCCTTCGATCAATCCGGCTTTGAAGTTGCAAATAGAAAACAGTAGAGCACGGCCCAAGTTCGGTGATTAGAGACATCCGTAGAAGATTATCGATTACCCTTAACATACATACCTACATACACTCTCTCTTAGAACCCCCCTCAGGGGCACAGGAAGCCAACAAGAGCTCCATTGCCGTTGCTTATGATAACTTTTGAAAACAAAAAAAATTTCATCTCAAATATATATCAACTAATGACTGTGACAATTTACTAATAATGTTCGACTTTTAATGGTAAGACCAAGAACAAAACATTGCGGCCTACCCATCGCGCCGTTTCCCGAAGAGGGTAGGCGCATAACATTCCGCATACATGCTCTACTATTCTTTCAGATTTATATATCCTTTTAGTCATTCTCTCTTCGTTCATTGCGGCCTTACCTGACCACTGGCACTGGCCCACTGGCCTGTTTCCCTACGAATACGGCACCAATATAAAGTCAATATAATTATCGTAGTTACAAAAAAGCATTGTGCATATTTTTAAATAGGTACTGCCGTATGGTCAATGTTTTTTGTTACTAAGGTAAAAATATTGACAATGTTCTAAGTCAACGTCTTACCATTAGTGTGATCACTTTACGTAAACAACGTTCACCATTAGGAGGTTGTGTTCAAATCCCCGAAATTCCTATTAATTATGATGAATTTACAGCTCGTCGATTTTCAGAGTGAACATCACGTAGATTTATTTTTTTCGATTCTCATAACTTCAAAGTTGAAAAAGCGATGCGTAGTTTTAGGAAAAAATGTCTAAACTTATTGTATTTTAAGCTACAATCATATATTTTGACACGATTACACGTTTTTTACATATCTTTAAATTTATTCTAAAGATCATTTTCTAAAAATTTGTGGATTTATATTACAATGTTAAAAAATACATTTGAATAAGTGCACTTACTATCGCATACACCTATATAACAATCGTACAAAATATGAAAAGAATATTCCTAAGAATTCATAAAACAATACCGGAAAAAAGCCCGCCAAGGCATTAATCTATTATATTGGAAAAAACAAAAGAAAGTCGAAACGTGAATTATCTGTTGGGGTCTTCCCCTACGACGACAGTTTCTCGAATTAATAAGATCAGAATTATTGGTCAAATTAATGAGGTGGAGAATCCATAAAACCATCAGCATCAGCAAATTATACCCCGTGGACCCCCCTGCAGTCCTGCGAGGTATAGAAAATCGATAAGGTGAAAATAATGATGATTGACCCCCCTGAATCCACAGGACAATGCCCCCAAGAGACAAAAGCCTCTTGCTATAGGGTCATTGGGGAGACGAGTCCCTTAATCGTAATTATGGTAGGTACTTACCTTTTGTCTTTTATTCGAAAAATATTTTTCCTTTATTGGTATGAGCATAATCAAAGAAAATATTGATTATAGATACCTATATACGAACGGCGGCGACTGTAACGGTACACCCGTTGTGGACTTAGATACCTATATACCTATTATTATTTTATATATAGGGAATCGAAAGAAAATCTGACATGTGTGACAGGGAGGCAATAAGAGCTCTCCATTGCGCAATGTTTATTTGTGCGAATAGAGAAAAGTATTATTTTGTTTTATTCATTACGTAGGCGATAAGTCGACGATGATTTAACCATGAAAAAAATCTTCTAAGATACTAAAATTAGATATAAAAAAATGCTAGTATTAGAATCATTTATTTTTATTTATTAGAAACAGAACACTGAACAAAAAAAAACAAAAAATTCATGAAACAAAAACATACAATCTCCAATGCTCCAATAACAGCTATCTCCCGCACATTACATCACATTAGGGATCCATTATCTACAAAAGTACGACTTAATTCACTAATAAGGGCCGATCTTATAAACGAGAGACCAAATATCCGTAAGTTTATCGATGGTTTACTAACAAATTGCTGTACTGAAATTCGAATAACGAATTTTTTTAAGACGGAAAAAACGAGCAAATGGATCATATTTCGGTTTATTTGGTTTGACTTTTAACTAAAGGATGTTAATAAGACCGGCCCTAAATGTTTTTTCATCAGCTTTGTGATATTTGCAAAGTTCTTTTTTTTATTTTCAAATCTTTAAAAATAAGTAACTACGACTTGTTTGTAAGTATGATTATGTGTTAGTGTTTTAGAAGTTCGTACTTTTCGTACTAGAGGGCGTGGATTCGATCCCAGGTGCGACAAAAGTTCACTTGCTTACTTTGAAAAAGACAAAGAGTGTGTTTTTATGCACTTTCAGTGACCCCAGATTGTTTAAAAAATGAACTTACCTAATTACAAAATATTAATAAAACATCTTAAAAATACTTGAACATTGGCAACAAATATGCACGGGTAAGCATCAAGTTTCATTTATTAAATGATTTATTTGGACAGACTCCATTCGGGGTGAAAATTTAGCCCAGACTCTATAAATATCCCAGACTAATGGAAGAAATGTGTCAACGGATCGGTAATAAATATAAGCCATCAACTGACAAAACCCAATTCCTGCATTATTGACAAAACACATTCGTGGCAAATCCGTGAATTGCTCAACGATTGACAGGCGTGCGACAGTCGGGGGTGCGGGGGGTTAAAGACGCGACACTTGAAGCAAAATGATAATATTACTTACGACCGAGGGGGTTAAAAGTTAAGAGGCCTATTTGTAACAGAATGCACCCCGACACGTCGAGAGAGTATCGTTAGCTAGTGATTTAGCGGCGAATCGAAGCTGAGAAGAAATTCAACCTATTGGATTTATAAACGTTTTTAAACGATCAATACATTTCTGTAAGTACCTACCTATAATTTGAACGTGAAATACATAGGAGGACAATGGAACTTCTGACGTATAGTTATGTTTACTAAGAATAAAAAAAGCCAGGTTTTTTACAAAAAAATATTTATTTATTTATTTATCAACGGCAAATTGCCTTTTAAAGAAAAAAAGATAAAATAGAGAGCGGTAAAAATACAAAGTAAAAAAATACATACATACATATAAAACTACGATACACATATTATTTCCTCCCTCCATAAGCATTACAGAGATAAAAATTACGTGCAACACATTACTTCAGTATAATAGAAGAATGCAACAATATGAGAATACAAGGCTAATGGATGACTGACGACAGTTGCCAGAAAATTATATGCAGTTACATCATAGTAGAAGCGAAATCTTCTTTTAATAAGTGGTTGTAATCAAATAACCTTTTTCTGGGATATTTTCACTCAAAAACCTTTTTTAAAAGTATACTGATAGAAATAAGTTATCAAAAATGTAGAATTTGCTATCCCGTGCGTCATAACCATTTGAAACAACAAGATAAAAAGGGACAAGAAACATTCGAATAAATATACCTCCGCCTTATTATATTCCTTAAGAAAGGTAACTCGCCTTAAATAGCAATGATTACCTACTAATAAAAACTCTGTGGAGATTTTTTGAGACGACCTCCGTATGTCACAAACCAAAATATGACATAAAATTTTGAAAGTCTCGTTCATGAATGTCGCTTCAATATACATACGAAAGGTTAAATATATAATTATTTTCATCACTTGACAATAAGTCATAGCCGCTAGTTATTTTAGAATATTCAGTGAATTATGACCGTTGAATTTTCTGTAGATTCAAGTTGCGGTACTAAACACAAGCTCTGTAATTCACTTATGTAGTCTATGGGTTTAAACTGACAAATCGTTCGGCAAACACACCCTAGAATCGTCAACTAGAACTGTTTGACGTACGAATGATTGATACGTAAGTACCATTGTGACATTTCAATAAGGTAGAAGCATCATAGACCACGGAGTATAAAAATAGATTCATTTTCAACCAGAGACAACGAATGTACTCGTAGAACTTCTTTAGACACCTACCTACAATATAATAATTAATGATTATTCAAATAATGTTCGATTTTCAAAAATTAAGTAGGTACCTACTGCACTCATTATGAACCTACCTATTTGAATTCAAAAAAAGAACAGAGAGTTGATTAAATTTATATATTTAGCTCAATATCAAAGTGTTGATATATGAATAACAAAATAAACGTACTTTACATAGGTATACTACAAAATATACAGTGAAATCCACTAGCTTAAATAGTAGATAATATAATCTCATCAAAGCTAGATACCTACTACTTAATTTTATTAAATATTTTTTTTAGAATATAAATAAGAATCCATGTACGTACGTACGACCAAATCATTCAGATCATTTCAATAAAAGAGATAAAATTAACAAACAAAAAAATTACTGCTTATGACGAAATATTCTACAATCTCCCAACGAATGATAAACGACTAATTTATACTGATTGGATAATTCAAATTTATTTAAAATTGGAATGTGGAACAATAAAATGACAGCAGTATCGATAGATCCAGAAACGTTAGGAATATTTTATTTGAAAAAAAAAACAGTAGATAAATACATAATAATTATTATTGTATCTTATCAATCACCTTAATATGGCAACACCGCCGCATTCAATGTCGCTATCGGAAATAGAAACTGCGCTTACTAAACTGTCAATAAAACTTTATGAATTATACATACCAAGGTAATAGATATTTTATATTATTTACATAACGGTAAGTCAACATTCAAATTGACCATAAACAATAAATTCGAATATTTCAATGCGAGTCTCTATGGTCGAATGGATCTCTTCTAAATTCAAAATATAATATTGAGGTTTTTAAACTACGGATAAGGCATTGATAATTAAACTGAAATTAGGTACAAATACTGATGAAACCAATAAGGTTGAGTTTAGTGTTTTGTCCCCGTGATGGCTTCCTTCAAACAACGGATCGTTAATTTTAACGATGTTCAGATTTTAGTTACTTCCTTAATTTTTAATGAAAACGTAAATCTGCTGAATAAATATACAATAAATATTGAAAATAGACATTAATTAAAATAAGGTTGTTAGAAATTGAGTCAAGAATTAAAATAAAAACTTAGGTTCTTGGATAAAATAGAGGTAGAAAAAGTATCAGTAGCAATAGATTATGTTCTATTGTAAGAAATATTGATTAGGTATCTATGGAAGAATAAGTGTGATTAAGACAAATATTGAGAAATCATTAGATTGATATAGAAATTGTAAAGAGTGTGAAGATTGGTGGCAAATAGAGGTTGAAAAGGGGTTTAGAGTTTTTTAACTTGTGCTCGACGAAAGCCGAATATAGGCAAGGCAATGAATTAACAAAAATGACTTAATATGGCTGTTTCTTCTTGGAAAATAAGTAAAGATTAGAAAGGACAGTTAAAGAAACAGAATAAAGAAAAAATCTAAACCATGATTCATGTAAGAAGGCTGGTTTTTGTAAATGTTCATTTTTGTCTCATCATGATAAAGCCAGTCTGTAAATTTTGTCGAATGTGAGTATTGTTTTAAGAAAACTTTAACATGGTAAGCAGGATGATGTAGGTAGTAAATATTTGTTCAAAAAAATTAATTCATAAACAAAACATAGCACTGTTGGAAGTGCGATAAAAATAATGAAAACAACAAAATCAAAACAGACCCTGTTCTAATCTTCCATCCAAATAGAGATAACATCAACGATGTTCACTGAGAAATCAATAAGTATTGACGGGTGGCATGATTTGTTGGAGACGATGTCTTGAGGGGGAAAAAAACAGACAAACCACGATCAAAGAATCGACGACCTGTCAGCGTGACCAGTAAAAAAAACAAACACCGTCCGTGCCAAAACAATTAAGAGGTCGAGAAGGACGAACAAGACAACAATAACAAAAAAAGAGATGTGTTTATTGAAATCCCGAGACACAATGCCAAGGAATTTGATTACCATCAGACATCCGACACCGCAGGAGCAGACAGCATCACAATCAGATTGTGCAAACATAATATTAAAAAAAACGGGAGGATTACACAAAAAAAGCGCCATCTATCGTTGAAGTGGTCGGCGGCGTCTTCAATAACGCAGCACATGACACCGCTGTTATCCGTGGTGGTCTAAAAAGGACACATGCTCTCTTGAAGTAGCGCTAATCTAACCAAGAAGTGTCAATATTGATTTGATCCTGTCAAGAACTACTTGGACGCGTTGAAAACTTAGTAATCCTAGATGAGGTAGCTGTTGTCCGGAGATTATCAAAAGATAGGTCTATACCTGGACTACGGGTGTTACTTCTATCGATATTTTATGATCAATTGAAAGCATTTTTTTAATATGATGATGGATTCAATTGTATGGATAGGAATAACCGAATATTAGAAGTCAAATTTGATTAATGCCATGATGCTCACTGCTAGAAGGCATCTTAACGCGGATCAATTGAAAAACGTCGATATCAAGAGTGGAGTGAAGAAAGTCACAGAATAAGAAAGCAAGACATCACATAAATGGTCGATATTACGTCTAGGAAGTGATTTGACCTTAGAATCTGCCTAAGAATCACCCATCCGTCGCCGAACTCCATCGCTTAATCCTCATACCTTCGATTATGTCCATTACAGAGTACAAAAAATATCAAAGCTGCTAAAATTGGAAGACCTTCACTATGTGTTGAAACAAAACAGCTGAATACAAATATCGCTTGAATTGAAATAAAATAATTGCCAATGATAACATTTTACCAAGTTAATGACTTGCAATCAACAAAAGAAAATGGACACCGCGTGGATCTTCTATCGCTGCTTATTGATACATAGATCCGCCAAAAAGATATCAATGCCGCTTTGAACTCTCTCGAGGTCCGAGAAAACAAAGAGCTCGGTGTCAACGAGGACAATAGATCTGATCAATTCCCAAAGTGCTGCATGTAATGAAACTGTCGATATTAATAAATGAAATGTGTCGACACTAGTTGGGCATCTCGACCCTCGCAAGTGCATATCAATAACATGGGTTAAGAGTCTCGTCTTGGAGATGAAGTGCAATTTCTAGTAATTGAGAGAGAAAGAGTATCATAACGAGTAGTAGAACCCAACATCAGATGTCAACGTGTTAGCATATTCATAATATATGTATTTATGTCTTAGTATGCCGTGGATTTATTTATCGATTGGCAATGACGGTTGGCACTCGAATTTCGAATCAACCTTCATCAACCAATTGTCTTATATAAAGTACATAGTATTCATGTGCGGTTTCTGCACCCTTTCTTCCAATTCTGTAAAAAAAAATCCCTTCGAAACAGATATATTACCTTGGTATTGATCAGCTTAATTGTTTGCAATTTTAAAATTGTAATTGATAAAGATCAGTAATCAATTGAAATAACACTGATATCAATAGCAGTATATTCAAAAATCACTGTCACATACATCCTACATAAACGAGAAAAAGAATCATTCATACTCTTAATGTAGTCAAACAAAGACCTTGAATCTTATAATACAATACTCCCTTTACACCCCGCTCAGGGGCAACAAAAGTCTTTCACTGCGCTTGATCTTGCGCATTTTCTATGACCTCCTACACCTCACATCTACATCGAAGAAACGGAACAAGGTTTGAGAGGATCTTACTTGTCTTCGAGATCCTGATGGGTGGAAGAACAGCTCTCTTCTCGGCCAACTGTCATTCGGCATCATAAACACATGTCCCAGCCATTTCTATCTCCTCTCCACAGTGGATGAAGTGATGGGCTTGCGTCGTTCGTGATGCGGTGGTACCTCGGCCTCACATCATTCGTAGGCACTATCTTTCAAAGGGGGAGACTTTTTGAGACACTCTTATGAAATCTTAATAGACCTAACAATAATGCTATTACAAAAGATGACAGTGACAAATGACTTATATCGTATTCTTTTTCACAAATGCTTTTTGCTTGTTAAACTTTACAGTTCAACTCCATCATTGTTGAGGGTGGTCCATATGGTGCGTATTGTCGCTAAACCATCCCCTTAAATATTCTGCGAGAGTACACCCGTGTCGTTGACAACCTATGAATGACGCTTGTCAAAACAATACACGGTATGTCAAAAGGGATGATAGATAAAATTAACTACGCCCGTGATCATCCCCATATGCGGTAAAGGGGAAGTGATTTTTTTTTCAAAACCTTAGTTCAAGAAACATTTTCAAAGTTGAAATGATTTTATGAAAGCAAAATTTGTTAAACTTTCAAGACATCATTGATCATGAATCTGTTTCTGAAAATAGACAAAAGAACCGATATGCCTTAACGAAAATTTACTGACAATCCCACCTAATTCACACAAAGTTTCAAATATTCATGGATTTGGTGCAGTTTTACTGGACTGCATATTGTCAAAAAAACTATTTTTGACACGTTGAAGATTTCGCAGATTCCCATAATGGGATGCGAGTTCAGGTGTATTTATTTAATCCTTATGCATTCGCAAATCCCGCTATATACCAAATATATATATTTGGTGCAATACGGCGAAATCACAAATCTTAAACTCATTAAGAAACCAACAAGCTATTCAGAGTCGGGGCGTAATGTGAAATTTCCAAAAGCTTAAGAATCGTAATGTCAAATGCAAAAAGAACTTTTCAAAGGTGCAGAACTAAATGCCTCAGGTCTTGGGCTGTTTCTAGCGGTCAACCGATCCCGTCTATAGAAGTGGTTGGTAGACTAGCGGTTACAACGCCGGCTTTCGTATCAGAGGTCGTGGGTTCGATCCCAGGTGCCGACCATCTTCCTCTTTCACGACACAAGCTTTAAGTAGCTTATACTGTGAAAGAGTCAAAGAGTGTATTTGTGTTCACTTTGAGTGAGCACAGATTCATTTATTTAAAAAAAAAAATCCGATACAGGATTCCAGCTTTGAGTAGAAATTATGAAAAACAGATAAAAAATGTTGAACCGAACTCGGGATTTCTTGATTTGAGCAGACGGCTTCCGAGGTCTTTTTTCTCTTATCAGCAAGGGCTTTCGAGTTATGTAATATGTTAAATATACAAATCGATTCCTTTGAGAGTATTCTTATCGTAGATTTCATCAAATCCAATTTAGGCTAACATCCCATTGTATCCTCTCATCTGTTCTCTCGTAACGGTTACGTGTTTCTTCTCAGCGCACCACACCTTTCTCATCAACTTGTCCATGTTCTCACCTAAATTCCAGCTCCTATTTATATGACCCGATTATGGTAATAGTCTTTATTGTTCCCCAAAATAACAGAACAAGATAGCTCATCAAAATTAAACACAACATCCTGCTTTGAAACTCGAATGATTAATTGGAAAATAATATTTTGTCTACGAGATTGACCCCATACTACATTGGAATATTAAGGATAAAAAGAACTTATTATTTACCACCTTTTTCTAATGAATCACCTTGACAATTATAATATTACTAGCTGACCCGTCGTACTTCGTATCGAAATAATTAATATGGGTACTCTAGGGTTTATGCAACAGAGCTCAAATTCGTTTTTTTTTAGTTATTTAACACGAATGACTATTTACTGGCATTAGCAAAACCTGCATACCACGCTGCATTCATTGGGTCTGAGTTAATTTTTACATTAAAAACTTATAACCTATGTTAATGTGATGTGGGAAGAGGTCATCATTGCGCAAGATCGAGTGCAATGGAGAGCTCTTATTGCCTCACTTTGCTCCTGAGTGGAGTTCAAAGGGAGTTTTAATTTTGATTGATTTGATGTTAATATCGATGTAAAAAAAAGAATTTAGGTATGTCATTATATTCGATATTTTAATAGTTATTTTTCTCAGTTAAAATAATATTGATTGATTAATCAAAGTACGATAAGGAACATCTCCGTACCGTTTCAAAATACGCATTGAGGTGTCAATATTTTTTTGCCCACCACGCTGATTCCCGAAGGGGGTAGGCAGAGAGTATGGACTTCCATTCTTTCCAATCCAAACTCATTCGCTTCCTTCAAACGCATAACATTCCGCATACATGCTCCTATACTCCTTTTGCTCCTGTCTTGGCCCTCCCGTAAGACGGCACCGATATGGTCGGTCTATGTCATTCCAGGTCGGCCTCGTCTGCGTGCACCTATTCTTTCAGATTTATATATCCTTTTAGTCATACTCTCTTCGTTCATTTTCTTTACATGCCCAAACCTTCTTTCTTTATTCACTTTCATTCTAGTCACTACACTAACATCCACTCCACATTCCTTTCTAATATTATCATTCCTCACCTTATCAATAAGTCTCTTTCCGCATATCCTACGCAGTGATCTCATTTCCACAGCATTTATTCCAACTTACAAATTTTTCGTCCATGTCCAAGTTTTTCGTCCATGTCCATAAATCATAGATGGTATCAAGATTGCATTGTGCATCAACTGTCGATTTCAGAGATATCTTCTTAGAGGTCTAAGTGCACCGCCAACCCTTCTCCCAACCAATTTCCTTCTTTCAATCTCTTTTTCACACCTTGCATCTCTTCTAAATAAATTACCTAAATAGTCATACTTCCAAGTTCTCGACATTCACTTTCACACAACATTGCGTTCTTAAATCTTCTCTTTCAAAACAGAGGAAATAATTAAAAAGTTCATTTAATGCAGTATTTGTGATTTTTTTTCTAACTTCTATTACAACATGGTGGAAGTGTAGCAATTTTTATTTTCAATAAAGAAACAAATGCTAGGTCATTAGCAAATAATATCCAGCTTTTTTTAACATATTAACGATGCAGATTATATTTACGTTATATGTACCCATCCTCTAAAAATCAGCCCACAAACGAAGAATTGATTTTCAAACAAACAAACAAAAATATTCTACTTGTTCTTCAATATAATCATGTATTCCTTATGTTAAAACTTATCAAAACTCCTTATAAAATTTAATGAACTTCATTTAAGTATAAATCCTTAATAGCAATGTTATATTATACGATTCTGTTTGCTGGCGGTTTTAAAATGTCTGTAAATAAAGAAAATTTTCAAAACTCCTTACACTTCATTACAATAATGTATTCCTTGTATTTAAACTTACCAAAACTCCTTATAAAAAATAACTGCAATGAATATTATATGACTTATCCAATCAATCTATTTCATACGATATATTTTCTATCAGTTGCAACAACAATCAATCCACTGACAGCTCTTTCAAATGTCAATTAATAAAAATTCAAAAGTAGAACAAAATTATATTGTAAAAAGTACTAAAAAGATTACCTACTTTCTGTGTTTTCTTAAATTTCCTAATTTTCCATGAATTTTTCTTAATTTTTTTCTTCTAATACAACCTTCTTCTGATAAGAGCCTACACGCCAAAAAAAGAATTAGCGAAATCGGTCTAGCCATTTAGGCGCGATGCGATAACACCGGGAAATAGTTCTCCATTTTTATAGTGTTCTTAAATTTTCTAATTTTCCATGCATTTTTCTTAATTTTTTTCTTCTAAATCAACCTTCTCCCGATAAAAGCCTACACGACAAAAAAGAATTAGCGAAATCGGTCCAGCCGTTTAGGCGTGATGCGATGATATCGGGAAATAAATCTCCATTTTTATAGTTTTCTCAAATTTTCTAATTTCCTATTCATTTTTCTTAATTTTTTGTTCTAAAAGGACACTCTCCTGATAAAAGCCTACACGACAAAAAAAGAATTAGCGAAATCAGTCCAGCCGTTTAGGCGTGATGCGATGATATCGGGAAATATATCTCCATTTTTATAGTTTTCTTAAAATTTCTAATTTCCTATGCATTTTTCTTAATTTTTTTGGTCTAAAAGGACACTCTCCTTATAAAAGCCTACACGATAAAAAAAGAATCAGCGAAATCGGTCCAGCCGTTTAGGCGCCATCCGATGACAACGCGAAATAGCTCTCCATTTTTATATATAAGATTATTTACTATGATTAAGCAAATGCCTCATGTGATTTAATAATTATTTGAAGCATTTGTAAGAGTCGGACGTGACGATAAACAGCATAAACCCTTCCTCGTGAATTGCAAAATTTGAATACACATAATTTTGTAAACAAACAAAATAGTAGCCGGGAAAAGCGAGTGTTTACAACCAAGATGCAATATATCAGATTTGAATCATTTCGAGTTATTGATGGGGAAAAGGTACCTTATTTAAATTCTTTATTTTATATCAAAATATAGTAAAGTCCTTAATTACGAAACCTTTATGTTTCAGCCAAATTGAACTTATTTATGTTTGATCACTTCAATTTTAATACTTGTACCGACTTAAAAAGTATTCTTAGAATATTTTCTTCAAAACGTCATTAAATTACTATAAATTTCGTTGTTGCATCATGGTTGTAAGCCCTCGAATGGTTACGGTAATGCATATTTGCTATATTCGTTTAAATTTCTTATTATTAAAATGATTAACCAAAATACAATGGACCAAAATATGAAGGGAGCACATATTATTAGGACGGGGAAAAAATTAAATACAGTGTATTTATTACAAAAAGCGTTCTCGTATACTCGAAACAACTGTCAGTTGACGTTAAATTCTATATACATACATTCTCCTTTTAAGGCACCCCGCAAGCCAGCCCGGTGGAGACCAATCCGCAGCAAACCCGACCCGCACGAAACCGACCTCCTAGCCCGATCGAAGCAATCAACCAAAAAGCCGGCCCCGGACAAATCAAGCCCGCCGCGAACTACCCCCAAACCAACCAGCAATGCGGGGGCCTAAGCCCCACTCGGGAGCATAGGGAGGCTTCAAGAGCTCTCCATTGCGCTCGAAAGCGTCCGAGGCTCATTGTGCCTTTTCTGACCGGTTGAGGTTTAAGGACGTGAGGTGGTCAACCTTACGGTCCCGATCTGGTTTTTCGATTTCCTGCCTCTTACAGGATGCTCGAAAAATCAGCATAAATAGCAGAGGGGCTATTCTTCGCCGGCAACCTCACGGAAAATCCTATATGGCTGGTCAATATCTACAGAGATTAGCTACAATCAAGTGATATGAGTTAAACTATCTCGATGACAGCTTGATCGTAATATTTTCTGTAGATGTTTTAGTTCTCATAAAACTTTCAATAATAACTGCGTAAAGAAATACCTTTGTATAAATTGTTTCAAAACATGTGACGTCATATTAATCAGAAGCGATCCATTAATTATTATTACTTCACGGTTCAAAAATCCGATAAATATAACCGCAGACTAAATAGAAAAGATGTTGTTACGTAAATAAAACAGAAGAGTTCCAGATGTACCTACCTAAATAGTTTTGGGTAGTTAATCACGTGAAACTTTCATAATGAAAATTCTGACACAATACAAAACACTCTCATTTTTAAGATATCGATTATGATGAAAAGAAGAAAGGGGACATATTGGCTCTAATTCTGAGACATAAGACTGTATGTATGTATATGTCGGAGTCTTACTCAAGGAATGGTTTTCGACTATCGCGACAATCAAAGCCATCGCCAAAAGACGTGCACGATGATTTAAGTACACCACGCGGTACCAGGGTCTTTTTCAGGGTATAAGAGAGGGGATGGTTAAGGGAACTAACTAACTAGGAGTTCTTAAAAGAGGTGTACGAAGAGGATGGTAAAAACGAGGCAAATGGAACGCGAAAAGTTGGACTTTGCTTCAAACAAATCCACAGGTTTGAAACTGGATAGGTTATGAAGGGGACAATAATAATTAGAGTTGGAATTCAAAGTATCGTATGTCCGGACTGGACAGAAAAAAACAATAAACATAATGAGGTATGTAATGAAGAAGGTACAGCGGTGTTGGTTTACTAATGAAGTATTATTTGGCTAAGTGATTAATCATTCGTCTGAAAAGGTCCTCAAAGGAGCTTTAGCTGAATCGACAAACGTGAAATTGGGAACAAAAAATTGACTAAAAACTAGACGTGTCGAATGTTGTGGATAATTTTTTTCAGGTTCAAGGTAATATTTTAAATTGTGTGTGTGTGTGTGTGAGGTAAAAGTGATAAAATCGGGGATGAGCGCAAATCAATTATTTTGATTGAATTAGTGATAGAATGTTGATAAAGAGCGGGCATAGAAATATCGAACATGCAGGAGAGACAAGAGTGTCTGTGTATAAGTCATAATCGTTAAAGCCGAAAAAAGTAGTGCTCAATCCCTGTTGGCTATCACTTTCTTCTCTGCTTAACTCTGCTGTATAAAAGGAGATTTTCTTATGCGAATATGTTAAACTTGTTATTCTTTTTAATATGCTGCCTCTTTAGGAATTGGCGAACTCCTACTCATTTCGATTCTAGGCCACTGCATCATCCGAGACACCGTAATACTTTTCAGCCGAAAGGCCCGTTTACGCTCCAAACCTTAAAACATGAACTTTTCATTTACTTTTATGAGGTAAAAGGCATCGTGGAAAAACCTGAGAGGAAATCCATAAATGTTTGTACTCACGATACATTTGCAATACCCTGAAGGTCTTCTGGCGAAATATGTAATAGGACAATAAAGGAAACCCCTGATTCACAGCCAGACGATATCCGATGGTTTTACCCGATAATAAATCGCAGGGATTTGGCTAGAATATTAATCAATCAGAAATAGTAGTATATGATGAAGTCTGGATCATTTTGTATAGCACTTCAAACAATGGGTTCAGTAAAGCTGACTGCATTTAATAAAACATGAGCCCACCGCAGGAAAGATATTGATTTAGATCTTGCATTTTGATTGGTGTGAATCATTGGATAAAGTTACGGGGTATCTATAGAATTTCCGGATGACAAGTTTCAACATGTGAAAAAAAAATGTAAAATGAATTCATGGTTGTCAAAAGAAGACGTTGAAGTGTATATTTATGAGAAAGATACCTATTATTTATGGAAAAATTTGTAGATTAGGTACCAAGAAGATGGTGTAGTGACACAAAGGTGATAGAAGCGGTATAGATAACAGAGGACAAGAAAACATGGAGCGCAAATGTGACCTTCACTCCAAAATTCAAAATAATCCAAGCTGAACGGTTTCATTGACTCTAGACTATAAACCTTGACAAGGAAATGTTTTTTCAGAATCTCGGGAAGAAAACACGCAAATCTTAATTTGTTAAGAGACTGAAGTTTACATGAAACAATAAAACACAGATTTGAATTCTTGCAGGCGCACCAACTTAATGACGGCCAAGGCCGACACGATCGTAAAGTGCACTCGAGAGAAAGATTGACGCAAAAGACGGTGCTGCCAGTCTAAACAATCGAGATATTGTAAAAGAGTGTTTACAGATTGAAATGCACTAACGTTCCAATCCAATGTAAATATTTGCATTCGCACTTTGATGAGGGGACCGAAGACTGCATTTTAATGATACCCTACGCTTTAAAGACACCTGCCAAATCAAAATCAAACCGTTTTGAAGTTCTTAAAAAAAGTTATATAAATAAATCGATGAACATCGGAAACGATAAAGTGAATTATAAGAAGATAAATTATATTGTAACTGTACCCATATTAACCAATGAACCAAGGAAATCATGGATTAGAGACCCAGACAAGTCAGCGGGTGTACTGGCAGACCAAGAAATAGGCGATATGTCAATTTTAGAGGATTGGCCAATAAGGGAGTAGTGGCATAAATAGAAAGTATTTCTTTTCTTTGATTGTCGTTTCATTTTTTTTTTATTATCGTGTTGTATTCGCTATCATCGATACAAGTTTACACCTAGTTAGACAGCATTTTCCCTGTAATTTATTTTGTAATGTTTTGTTTTATAACTCATATAAGCAGATATTATTGTAATGTGATTTCGAGTAAATAAAAAAAATATTGTCAGCTATCAGTTCTGCATTTCGAGATCTGCCGTCTGTCGAGAACGAATGATCCTGGAGTTTTCTATTAAATTTCATAATGCATTGATATAGTTTCATCATGAATCGGTTTGCTAACGATGTGTCAGTGAACACGTAGATCACGGCAGTAGTGACGTTTAGTGATGATATCCGTAATAGCAACCGTTTCATAATACCGTGAGTCGATTATGTCGGGGATCGCGTTGCAACGACTGTGAAACGTGAACGTCGTTTTATGAGGTAAGTTAATATTACATAGTACGCACCCGTGTCATATCGCGAACGTGCACATGCGGACTTACGGGGTTAATAGCACGTAGTCTACGCGCGTTCTCAAACACGTGGACGGAAGTATGACGTGAAAGGTGTCATAAAATTGTGTAAACGGAGTAAAGTCATTACCGGTAAATGGCCGGGAGAAAGAGGAAGAGCAGATCAGATGGTGCAGAGTGGTTGAGACGACTCCCGGGATAAGACGGACAGGGACTAAGTGCTTATGGGATTAGTTATTTATTTTGACAAAACACATTACAGAGGACAACTATACATTAAAAGTAGAAACAATATAAATTTATGGCCTTAAACTAAGTTGACCTCCATCATAGTATATTATTGATTTAAACAGGTACAACATGTTCAAGGGAGAAAAAAAATATAAAGGAAAACTCTTAGTATAAGTGAAATATGAAAACAGCTAAAGATAAACTCAAACACAAATGGAGAGTGTAAGAAGAAAAGGGAAGGAAAAGAAGGGAGGAAGGGGTGTGGGAAAAAATAATCAACAATTATTAAGTTATCGTCAGAAAGAAGCAACGGACTTACTTGATCCATGTGAACTCCCAAGAAATTTCTCCAAGACTCTCTCTCTATCATGCGTTAATATCAAAGCTCCGTCCCAAATCCCGCAAGTCCCAATCAATAGTATTGGCTAACTCCAAATTCTTACCTCATCCGGATGGAAGAAAATGCCTATATTTTCAAGACAAAGGGTAAGTGGATATAGCCAAACCAACTCAAACTACGGTTCTGGATGACTGAAAAGATGAGCTGCTGCGCTTTTTTCTTAACACTGAAAAGGATCCCTAATTAGAGAGACAATAACTTGATCTGATTAATGTTTGATCAAAGATCTACATACATTTGCGTCACTGTGGAATTGGTGTCACCTGGTCAACGAAGCCGGGTCCAGCTACGAGCTACGAGGGGAGCCGTGGAAGAAGTGTGCTAAGTGATCTATTTCAGTCCAACCTCAGACTACGAGAGTTTATTTCATCACAGTACTACGAGTCGTTATTTTATTATGCACACATTTCCATTAAGGAAAAATGTGAATAAATTTATTTTTAAATACACCAACATTATTAAAGATGAAATATACCTAAACGATAAAATTACGTACGAAAAGACAAAAGTTAACTCCAATAACAGGCGTCTTCGTTTCCAGTCATAGTTTCAGCGCCATCAGTCAGTTCACTGCCGCTGGAGTAATATTTGGATGTTTCGGAAGATTTCTGGGAACATTCTTCAAGTTCAAGTGTTTTTCGGAACTCTTAATTTATAATTCACCCAACCTTCCAATTTGACAGGTTATTTTTTAAAAACCTATTTTTCAATATTGTGGCTGCATCACCCAAAAATGGGTGCAAACCAATGATGAATAGATACAGAGATAGTATAAAAAAGGGAGAATATATGATGGCAAAAAAAAACATGTGAAAGATCCAACTTTCAACCTCACCTGCAAGCAGTACCCCCGTTAGAAAACTAATGAGGCCCTGTCAAAAAAGCATATAATATAACCATTTTTATATGTAGAGATTACTTAACGAGACTGTGACGTGCATCCGCGACAGACCGTAGGACATATACACCCAGGAATCACGACACAACATAATACAATGTAACGTAGAATCAACTCATTGTTTGTAGTTACGAGTTTGTTGACAGAGTTGCCTTGACCGTGAACGTTCCCGTAACTGGAGACAAGACTCTACAATGTTTTAGTTTATGTAAATAGTTGATAGTCGACATGATAAAAGTACAACGCGCCAGTTATTGCATTATAATTTTAAAGAAATACGTTTGATTACTCTAATCTGATCGATCCCCCCCCTAACACGCCGCTTAGGGGCGTAGGGAGGCAACAAGAGCAGAGGAGGCAACGCTCGATATGACGCATTGTTTATGACCTCCTTCCACGCCATGTCCAGATTCCCTCAGCTCTGCTTCGAAGGAGCGGAACACGGTATGAGATGGTCTTCCGTGTCTTCGGAACCCTGATGGCAGGAAGCGGCCAGCAACAGTGCTCTCCTCGACCAACTGTCATTTGGCATCATTAACACATGTCCCAGCCAAGTCCATCTCCTCTCCCTGGGTCGGCGCTGGGTGCACCGGCGTATAGCATCGTTCGTGGTGCGGTGGTACCATCTCATACCCGAAATTCTCCTGAGGTACATAGTTTTTAAAGTGGATACTTTTTGTACCGGGGATTTGATCAGGTGCCAGGACTCACACCCATACAGGAGAATGGGCAACACAGTTTTATCACCCACTGAATTATAATAATATGACGTCTTTCTAGAATAAGGTGACCAGACGTTCCTCTTTTTGCAGGACAGTTTGACTTTTAAACTTTTTGTAAATTTGAAAATCCCATCTTTTTTAAGAACAAATAGATGAGATAGAAAGAATGAAAGGTGATCTCCATACATTGAATCAAAGAAAAAAATGGTTTATGCACACTGCACATATATTTAAAAAAGTAACGAATAAATTGTGCTTAAATATATTTAAAAAAAACACTGCTTAAATATGTACTAAAATTTTGATGCCCTTAAATACTTATTTTATTTTATTTCATCTCTTAATTTCCAGGCTCGCTAAAAATTATATGTAACAGCCTAAATTAAAACCTTCACAATTGGAAGCCAACCAGATGCGAAAATATAGCCAACCCTTGAAAAAAAGAATGGGTAATTATTAAAAATCGGACATACCCAATAAAATATTACGTAAAGTTTGATAAAACAAAAATATTTAGAAAAAAAAATTATGAGTTAGGATGTTTTCCACCTAAGTTTTCGCCTCACTTAAATAATTGAAGTTTAGTGTCGGTATTCTTAGAGACAACAACGAGTCACTTGTACCGCTGAAGAATCGAAAAAAATGTATCTTCGTAACTCACAACTACAGGGGGTGCCTATTTCTGTCTTCAAACGATCTTGTCAAATAATAATTACAATGTGCAAACCTAACCACTACGTGCTAATACAGGAGAAAAATGGATATCAGCAAAATAGGCAAAATGATAAATTAATCCACCAGGTCATGGGAGCAAACATTACCACCACTGGTGACCTCGGGGCTGAGCTTGCGATACGTATCGGTATGGCAAGTGGTGGCGCCATTAACATGATCAAAATATGGAAATCGTCGGCGTTTAGTGTCGGGACGAACTATAAATTGTTTGATGCGTGGGTGTTGCCCATTTCTCTGTACGGGTGTGAGTGCTGGCACCTGATCAAAGCCCAGGCAAAAAACGTCTCCTCGTTCGAAACGAAGTGCCTCAGGAGATTTTTGGGTATAAGCAGGTACCACCGCATCACGAACGACGCTATACGCCGGCGCACCCAGCGTAAGCCCATCACTTCTACCATTATGGAGAGGAGATATACATGGCTGGGGCATGTGTTAAGAATGCCGAATGACAGTTGGCCGAGGAGTGCGCTGTTCTTCCTCCCATCAGGGTCCCGAAGACGAAGAAGGCCCTCTAATACCGTGTTCTACTCTTTCGAAGCAGAACTGAGGGATTTGGACGTGGTGTGGGAGGAGGTCATTAACATTGCGCAAGATCGAGCGCAGTGGAAAGCTCTTGTTGCCTCCCTATGCTCCTGAGAGGAGTTCAAAGGGAGTTTTGATTTGATTGAACATTACTACTATTACATCTTCAAGGATCACTGACTATTAAAATTGAACATAAAGTGCGTGATGTGATAACATACGAAAATAATTAGGTACATACATAACTGAATTTATTACATAGAACATAATATTATACTCATCGTGTCACGGGATAAATATATAACATGCAGTGTGTAATAATTCAAAACTAGGAAAACAGAATCTCATGACTAACTTCACGTGCCTCTACCAATATAATTACTTCTAAAATTATTCATATGATATATCTCATTAAGTTTTAAATAGATGAACACAGTAGAATATTATTTTTAGATCAAAATGTTACTTAAAATTCCATATTGAAAACTGAGAAAATTGAAAATTGTACTTCAAATTGAAATTGTTGCTTTTCGCTGTAGCTGGGCCTCGGGGTTTAAGGATTCCATTCTCACTTCTTCCAAATTAAAAGTAGACACAAAGTGATACAAAACTATGATTATGTATAGAATACTAAAGTCATAGAAGAGCAGGAAGAGCCAAGCTATGCTGGATGGAAGTTGTTAAGACGGATGCAGGTGTCATTGGAGCGAGGAGCAGGAGGACGGCGGTCTTCAGACGGACGGAGTGGAGGAAGTCTCTTGACTCAGCCAGATTGTCGTGCTGATGATAAAATATAAAAGTGCGTAACACTATTAAAATAAAAAATATACAGAGTAAAAGTGGATTCATAAGAATGTTTCCAACTGTAAGTATGAGCAATCCAATTCTGAATGTTAGCCCATTTCATAGTCTGGTAACATGTTAGGTTACACGAGTAGATGTTACATTTTTTGATGCTTACGAGAAAAGAAGAAGAATTTTTGAGGGTCATGATGACATATATATTGGAAGAAATCACCCTCTGCATCTCGGGTGCCACCTTCCAGTTTCTTAGCCTGCATTCACGTCACCAAACCATAAACCGTTCAAAAATATAATTGGAGGAATACCCTTTTTAAGAGCAGGTATATATCTATGACCTAGCCAGTGCAGACTGTTCACCTGACTAGTCAGACATTCTAGAAGAAATAAAAAAAACTCGTTATTGTATCATATCACCATTTTCAATAGGTCAACATCAACGCTGTATACATATTCAGCATAGATTTTTTAAATGCTTATGCAAGATATTACTTCTAAACAAATTAAAAGAAACGTTTTTTTTTTAAATATGGATAATAAAATTGTAAGCTCGTGACTTTTTAACTCCATGAATAGCATTATTTAATTTATATTCATAACTATAAGTACATCAAAAGCGCATCTGAAACCCCGACAACCTTAACTGGCTAACTGTTGCTAAAAAAAATGTAGATTGCTCCATGGAAGACAAATGGAGAGAAGTATGGACAGCATTTTTTTTTTTCTTAAAAAATAATCTGTGCTCACTCGAAGTGAACACAAATACACTTTTGACATCTTTCACAGTAAGCAAATGCTTGTGTCGTGAAAGCGGAAAATGGTCGACACGGCCGGGATTCGAACCCACGACCTCCGCACGTATTAGTGCGAAAGCCGGCGTCGTAACCGCTGGTCTATCAACCACCTCATATTGTCAGTAAGGATCCAGAACCTAGTTGCTGACCCGACAGAAGAACTGCCTGGCTCAAAGCAACCATGAAATATATGGAGTAGAGTCAATCGAATCAGATGTGATGTAGGCTGCACGCTTCAAACATTCATAAATGGGGATGGATGGACTCACCAGCATGCCCATGTGGGGCGACACAAGCAATCGACCAATTGATAAACGAGTGCCCCATGTACGCATTCAAAGAAGGACTGCAGAACTTGCACGCGCTAACGGATGACAAGATGGCTTCAGTCTCCAGGGATCAAATTGTGAGCGACTTGAAGAAGAAGAAGAATCAAAAACAAAAACAAATTCATCAACTTTACAAATCAATCACTTGCATATACTTGTAGCAATGAAATATACAAGTTTTCAGTTTTTCCACAAGTGAAATATCTAGAACAGTTTAGTTGTAACATGTCTTACATTACACGGAAGACTTAAAAAAATTATTTTGTCTCCTGTGAGCAGGTAGTATGTAATATTTAGCTTGTGTGAAATCAAATAATGTTGTTTAAATTTTTTTTAATAAATCTAGTTCAAATATATTAATATGACAGTACAGTTATCAGAAAGTCCCGTGATAGCAAATGAATGCACCAGCGATAGTTCTCAA
Organism: Mystacides longicornis; assembly: GCA_963576905.1. NCBI lineage: Eukaryota > Metazoa > Arthropoda > Insecta > Trichoptera > Leptoceridae > Mystacides > Mystacides longicornis. Next base: position 10,021,307 of record OY756432.1, read on the forward strand.
GTCAACGTGTAATGTATTAGGATAGGTCATATCAATATCTGCAATGGTCAATGACACCACAACATTTATTCTCAAAAGATGCAATTGTATATTGGACTAATACAATTGCTGTGATTTACAATTGAACGACAACAGACAGAAATATGCTTTGAATTGCATTGAAGCAGCTTGTAAAAAAAGTCTCTTCTATAGAATGAATAACAATTATTGTCTTATGGCCACAGCAACTTAGGAATGGATGAAAGACGACTGAAGAACATTTAAGCGCTATCTTTCCAGACTATGTTGATTAAGAAAAACAGAATGTAAGATCAATTAATGGGACAGAGATTTGCTCGACAAGACCTATTGAAGATTTTTGTTTCATACAAGATGGCTCATTATTTGGATGTAGATCTATAATATAATTTGATATAATATACGCCAACAGAATCAAATAAGCCACCATTTATCTAACACATAATTTTCAAAAATAGTTTATTTCATCCTCATCATATTATATGAAATTGATTTGAAACTTACATGAATAGTTGTACTTATTACGTTAAATTAAGCATTCAATAAATATGTAAAAATTGGGATAAAATGATTTTTTATTGTGTGTCACATAATATTATGTTCACACGGCTGAACACGACGTCCAGAATGTGGTATGGAAATATGACAAAAAAACTTTACTTATTCATTTCTTTAAATAAATAAACCTGAGCTCACTAAAAGCATACACAATATTATGCTTTCGACATAATATTTCAAAATATGCAGAGCTTGTGTCATAAAAGAGGATAGTCGATTATGAAGTCGAACCCTCGACTTTCAGAATGTCAATACAAAAGTTGACGACGAAACCATTAGACTACCAGCCACTTTGTTGCTTCCTTTTCAGGTCTTTCTACTACTTTTTCAGTATGACATAATACACTTTGCACTCTGGTATTGATCAATTGTTTTAGCAAATGAATTTTAAATAGTGCTATACTCAATTTGTTCATACTACTTATCCAGAGTGGTTTAAGTCTTAATTATATAAAATATGAAACTATATATCGGGAGAATAATGCATTTAGGCATATACAGATATTTTTATCTGTGATTATTTCTCTACAATATTAAAACAAACACAAATGAACAAAACTGGATGATAAAAACAACCTAACCTATAAAATCAGGTTAATAGAATTGAAACAAGAACATAAGAATCGCATGAAATAGTTGGAATATATCCAAGAAACGCTATATAATTAAAATAATGATTACAACATTGTCTAAATATACATCCGAAAACAAGTTCAATGAAGACTTTGTACACTAGACGTTAAATTAAATTGACAGTTGTCCTTTAGTATGTATGTTTTGTAATGTCACAATTTACTAATTGACGAGGTTGCCTTAAAACGATTTAATTTAGAAAAAATCCTTGAAAAACTAAATAAGAATTGTTGAAATGTGATTAATTAACTAAAATGATATATTAGGAGCTATTATTTATTCGTACGTATTCAAACACAATATCAATTTTCTACGATATGACCTCGATTGAGTTTATTATGTAAACATTCAATAGTGTAATTGAATGACCAGCGTTTATTTTATTAAATAACATATTCATATTCAAAGTCAATGACAGCACGTGTTTATTATATAAATGATAGTAAAATAGTGCAGTATTATGCAAAAACTGTGCATTATGAAATCTGACGTATTGTAGAACTGTCAAGTTGGTACTCACCTTTGGTTTGAGCGCGTACACCACATTTTGCCTCCATTTATTCGCCGAATATAACACCAAACCACCAATAGCTATACAACCAACAATCGGAGTCACTGAACGATATGAATTTAAGTTTCTAAACGAACTATAACGTCGAACAGGGCGTAAAAAATTGATTGTTTTATGAGAAATTCCAAATGACAGCCTCCCGACGGTAGCCATGTTGAAATTTCTAACAGCTGACAGGCGCGAAAGAGATAGTATCTGTGTTCATACAACGAAAGAAGATAGATATATTAAAGTAGCGCGTATTCTTACGAATGACGCCGCGATTGGTCGAATAAAAATAATTTAGTCGTATTTTTACGCGTTATTTTTAAACAATAACTTTCAGTATGATAGAAACTTTTTGATTTATTTCGATTTTTGTACTATTTTACTTTTTTATAATATAACATCTCTGACTAGTCAATTTAACAATGACTTAGTACGTCTTCTCGATACAAGACAAAGACCAAAATAAACAATTGGCCAGGAAGCCAATCGCGCCAACTTAGTATTGTGACAATATTAAATTTTGATAAGATGGTGAATTCACTTGATATCGCATGTCTAGTGTCTACCTTGAACATATATTTTTTTAGTTGGTTTAAATTGAACAACGTACGTATACCTATCTACATACACCCAATTCTTTTTCGTTATACACTTACGCTGTTTTTCCTTCCATCAGGATGTCCCGAAGACGAAAAAGACTCTCACACGCCGTGTTCCACTCCTTCGAAGCAGAGCTTAGCGATTTGGACATGGTGCGGGAGAAGCTCATCGTACTGCACAGGATCGAGTAGGTACAGTGGATAGCTCTGTTGCCTCCATATGCCTCTAAGTGGGATCGAGTAGGTACAGTGGATAGCTATGTTGCCTCCATATGCCTCTAAGTGGGATCGAGTAGGTACAGTGGATAGCTATGTTGCCTCCATATGCCTCTAAGTGGGATCGAGTAGGTACAGTGGATAGCTCTGTTGCCTCCATATGCCTCTAAGTGGGATCGAGTAGGTACAGTGGATAGCTATGTTGCCTCCATATGCCTCTAAGTGGGATCGAATAGGTACAGTGGATAGCTTTGTTGCCTCCATATGCCTCTAAGTGGGATCAAGTATAGGTACAGTGGATAGCTCTGTTGCCTCCATATGCCTCTAAATGAGGTCTTTAAGGAGGTATAGATAGATATACTTTGAATTTGGTTTCTTTAGTTTAGAAATGTTGACATATAAACCAGCTTTCATCCATTAGGTTTGTAGACAGGTACTTTAAATTTAAAATGCCATGAACATAGTTATGTAAACCGACCAGTAATCGAACCTGTGCTCATTGATTTAAAAAAGGAGTAAGTAAGTATACTTTTTTCTCAGTTAAATTTAATATTTTCTTAACATACATTGAAGATTGAATTCTTGTAAATATATAGGTACCTACCTGCTTACCAATATCTGCCCTAAAGCTATGGTCTATGGATTTAACAATAATATGAGGCTTTAGTAGAGTCGTTTTCGCTTGCTGAAGCGTAGGGGAAAGTTGTACAAATGAATACATGATTTTTTTTCAATGGCATAGTGCTTATTATGCTGCAATTCATCAGATTACAAAGATTTGTTGCGGAACCGGAGGTTTGGTACAATCCATAGAATTATTATTTTTTCTTTTTCTTTGCCCTAGTCTTTATCCCATTTACCTGGGGTCGGCTCTATTATATCTCCATTTAATTCTTTTTAATAATTTTATTTCGTAAAAGGCCCCTTATAAAATAAACAATAATTACTGATATCATATTTACTTCCAAGAATGAACGAGTAGGTATAATTGGATGACAGTCGACTTTACTTTTTAATTGTTCATAGGTATTATTGTAATTCATCATCATAACTGTTATCTGTTTGGGCATAAAAAAGGAATAGACAAATAAAAAATATATCCACAGATAAAATTCTATCACCTTTATATTGATTGCATCTAAGAATTTTCTTTATCTGTAACTATAGGGCATTCCTTTCACAAGAATAAAATATTTTCATTTATAAATAAGTACCTAGGGGCAAAGTTTTCTTTATAAATGATAAGTCTTTGTTTCTGTTCGAATAAAAGATTTTTCCGGTGGAAATCTAAGTGGTAAATCTGGAAAAGATTTTTTGCAATAGGAATATAAAATTTTGCAGTAGGAATGCACGCGAATTTTACAAAAACGTTAATTTAACATTTCTATGAGATTTTTCTGTAGACATAGTATTTCATAGATAATAATTATTTGAGAAAACAGGAGAATTTTCTGAAAGCATTAAAAATATTATTCTGTACGAAAGGGATAAAGATTTTTTTCTTCAGAAAGAGTAGGTAGTTCATCTTTCTATGTCTATAAAATACTGTTCAGAAGGAATGGGGTATTTTCATGCGAAAATTATAGTAAAAAAATGTTTTTTTTTTTTTTTTTCAAAAAAATGTTTATTTACTGCATTGACCTCATCAACAGACACATATTATTATTTGGTTACACCCTTTTTTTGGACTACTTTAATATAAATACTTCAAGCTGGGAGAAGCCAATAAGGTGATTATTCGTAACATATTATAATATACCAATTTTATAAATATGGTTCACTAAGTTCGCACAAAAAATACTTTTCGAAAATACAAAAAATTCTACCTAATATTAATTTACAAATTTATTTTGACTTGCCAAAGAGGTACCTACATTACTTCGGTTGTTCTAAGTAGCCAATAGAATATTTTTATAAAATTTATAAATTCTAATTTAAAACATTTTTAAGGATACCCACTCATACAGGGTAGGTACCTTTTGCTAGATGCAATACTTCAAGCGGTTTTGCTCATAAACACAGAGTCTTTTTATATCTTGCTTTTGGCATTACTACGAAAGCGTTCAAGCTCAAAAATCTGTGCCAATATTCGTCGTATTGATATATTATGTAATTAAGCATATAGCAAAATTGAAAAATATATCCGGATTGGTATAAGGTTATGTTTTGGATACGTCACATAAACATATTATCATCTGCGTACGTTACAAATTTTGTCGAAAGGAGTCAAAAAAGTAAAAATCTTAGTTCAGTCAGTATGTTAATTCTCTTACAAGCGACACAGATGGAATAGGTATATTATACACTTTTTTTTTATAAATAGCAACATTTGTGTTGAAAAGAAATGAAGACAAAAACTTTAATTTGGTTGATCAACGTAGGTACATTTAAGTATATATTTTTATTTTTACTGGTATTCTGACAATAAAAACTACACGACATATATTTTTAATTATTTTCTTGAGGTAATTTTACATAAATTTACCTAAAAATACTGATCCATTCTCTCTTCAAAAAAATACATTTAATGAGTATTGTTACAATTTTAATATTAATTACAAAATAATTAAAAAAAAATTTCAATGCAATATTGAAATAATTAAGCGATGATTGATTTAAATAATAATTTACAACAGAAAAAAACAAACATTAATTAAAATAATCATTATAATATAATTCATATATTTTTAAAAATAATAATGTATATACAAGTACACATACAGCCTTAAACAAAATGTACCATTTTAAATAATTATTAATCTTATACAACTGACAAATTGTTATAAAAATATATATTAATAAGAATTATACAATAAGGTAAAAATAAACCTCGTTGTATTATGTTTTAGTTTAAAAATATAATAATCATGTATATCAGATTGCACACATCCATTGTATAATATGAAAATACCTTAATATTTTCAAGATATTTTTAAAGGTAAGATCTATTTGTGATGTTATAAAAATAACAATTATTTAATTGGTATGAGGTTTTTTTTATACTTAAAAATTGTTTATTTATTTTATTTGTTAAAGATGCTTATTAGCCCAAAAAGATTTTACCTACATTTAAATAATGGGATTGACAAAATTTACAAAAAATCGATTTCATGCGGTACAAATATTAAAAACGGAAATTTATTGATTCATCATACATAATAAATAAAATGTTGTTAATAAGTTATTTATTATATTTTCTATAATATGGCACATGAATTCTAATAAATTAAACATGAAAAATATATGTTGCTTTATTTTAATAATATACAGAATATTTAAGTAGGTATGTACCTACTTATGCAAAATCAATTTTGAAACATAGGTACAGAATATTAATTTGACATTCTTGAAGATTTTTAAGGGGTCATTCAGACACGACGAAATCCGCAAGGTTTTGAAAAAAAAAATAGCGATAGGATACCAAATGGGACACACGACACACGCGACATTATTGGGATAAAAAAATCATTATTATTCTTTATTCAAATTCAAATGTCAAACAAGCCTCACAAAGGAGACTTTGAACAATTTAGAAATATTTTAAAATCTCTCAGGCATTTACGAGTTCGATCTTCGTTAAAAAAAAAGAATGCTGTGTGAATATTATAAATCTTCAGATAAACGTTGTAAAAGTTCTACAAAAAAATGTACATATAGATTCTCCTTTAAATACATTATCGACATATTTCACAAAGGAAATAGGAAGATGCTTGCCACCTGGTGGCTTGAGTCACAACTTTGAATATTTCAAAAGTCAAGTCGACGACTAAACCACTCAACAAGTCTATTACAACACAACAAATGCCTATAATTTTGATAGAAAAAAAAACAAAGTATTTTGCCCCTGTTTAATTCGAAAACGCGCGAATTTCGCCGGGTTTGAATGAGCCTTAAGATGATCGAAAGTAACTTTAGTGATACCAAAAAAATCACAACAAAACTTTTCATTTTTTGTCAGAAAGCTTAAAATAATTTTACCTCGGTACAATGATAATACTGAATAAATTCGTATAGAAATAGATATTATCATGATTGATAAAAAAAATCTAATTAATTAATAATGTTGGTTAATGATTTGTTGTAATAAATACAATAACATTAAAACTATCGTTACAAATTTATATCTAGTTCATATTTATTGACTGGTTTCACACTACTAGCTAAAACTATGAGCTAATATTCGAATGTATATTATAGGACATTGCTACGACAAAAAATGTTATCTAAAACAATCTATAAGAACTAATTATTTATGATAGAACTATTTGTAATATCGGTTTCATCTAAGAGCTACGTCTTATATAAGTATATTATTATGTCAGCGCTACGATTTAATATTTACAAAATATTACTATATACATCAACGGAAAATATTATTGTTTTTTTTTTAAAGCGATATCTATAATTATATAAAAATCTAATCAATTATTATTTAAATACAATTAAATGCCGCGTCACAACATCATTATATGTTTATAAAAAAAGTTTACATAATTTTTTTTTCGAAATATTTTCAATAAACAACCAAAGTCTGCTTTCTGCAATTTAGGATAACTCCAAACACAAAAATATAAGTTATTTTGCGAAAATTCATCTACATCAATTCGTTATGTTAAGAATATCTCTGACACAAACTTGACATAAATTCGTAATTACATAGATATTACATTCAAAGTAATATTCAGTATACGAAAGGAAATTGGCAAATATTTGGATTAAAAAAAGATTTTTAATTCAAATTTCACTTCATAGAGGCGTTAATCGCAATAACATAGATAAATAATTTCAAATTTTTTTTTTTTTTTTTTTGAAATGAATCTGTTCTCACTCAAAGTGAACACAAATACACTCCTTGACTCTTTCACAGTAAGCTACTTAAAGCTTGTGTCGTGAAAGAGGAAGATGGTCGGCACCTGGGATCGAACCACGACGTCCGCAGTACGAAAGCCGGCGTTGTAACCGCTGGGTCACCAACCACAAGAACAATGTTTTTTTTTTGACAACCACTTTTTCTGTGTCAGTGTTAAAACGGTTATATTATGTTTAGGTTATAAAAAATCTGATGTATTAATTGATATTGGAGTTATCCCAGAAATAAACATTTTTGGTGAAAAGGTCATGAACAAGTGAATTCCTTTGCCTACAAACTTATCAGTCATTTTCGTCAACTCGTTCGCTCGTTTCATACACCATAGAATTTCCATTACTTCCAATTTTTTATCCAAAAATGCCAAAAGTGTTTAACAGCACTAACGCGTAATATAGAAAGAGCCTCTGGACAACAGGATGAAAGAAAAGAGCGCCTTCAGCATTGAAGATAGTTACAAAAAATACTAATAAAAATAACCTTAGTACTCACAGCTCATAAGTGATCCCTCTGCGCACAGAGGAACAGAATATAAACAAATAAGTGAAGAAGTATTGAAGGTCTAAGTATCGAGATCTTCGGCCGTTTCCAGAACGACCGAAGCGGACCGAAAAAACTCTTTTTCTATACCGGATGTCGTCGTCATGTCCCACAGGGTGACGTCCTCGACTTGGGTGCTGCTGCCAAGCATCTCCTCCGACGTGCTGGTCCAACTCTCCTCATCGATGAACCACGGTGTCGTTAGGGGTATATTGCCTTCCGTGACCGTCGTCGTCATAGGGTTTTCACTCAGTGCCCTCCCAACTTTTCTTCTTTTCTTTAATTGTTTCAATAACTTCTTCCTCACCACTTCTCCCTGTCCCTGTCCTTGCTGCGTTGGTTTTTGCTGTTGCGGTTTTTTGTTTCTGAACGGTCTTTTATGCCTGGTTAAACCAGTTGCGGTTCCATTATTATTATTATTAATGGGGTTCTTCACTGTTATTGGTTGTTCCTTCGAACAACTTCCTCCTTCACACTTTTGCTGTTGCTTCTTCGGCCTTTTCGGATGGGGTTCGCATCCCTTTTCACCCTCCTTGCATTTGGCCTTCTTTTTCTTGTTATTGTTCCGGCACACGTGTCTGGGAGCGTGCTTTATCTCTGCTGTTGGGTTGTTGCTGCATGTGTTGAGTAATGCCCTGTGCGGAGGCCTCGTCAGGACCCTAACGTAACCAGATAGTTTCCCTAGAGGCCTCTTGGCTGGTAACATCACCTTCCTGGGTTTGCCCCGCGCGTCTAAAGCCAGGTACATGGTGCGGCGCGCCCCTGAATGTTTGGCTGAGGTGTAGGTGTTGTAATGATGCTGCTCCAGAATTTCGTTGAAGACACACTCGTCTGTGAATTCCTTCTGTAACAAACGAAACACAATTGTTAATCAAGAACACAAACATACAAACATGTAAAACCAAGTGTATGGCAGTCTCAAAAGAGCCTAGAGTATGCAGACTAAAAAATGGTAACGAGGAAATTGCGCAGGTAACCAGTTACATGTACTTGGGGGTGGAGATTTCAAGTCAAAGCGACCTGTATAATGAAATCCGAGAACAGACAAACAAAGCAGCCGCAATATCTGGCTGCCTCAGATATTTCGTTTGGGGAAACAAGCATATGAAGGTGGAGAGCAAAGTGAGGATTTACAAAACGTGTGTGAGGCCAATTATGACATATGATATTGAATCCAGGGCCGACACAAATAGAACCAAAGCTTTGTTCAGAACATCCGAAATGAAGACTCTTCGTGCCATTTTGGGGAAAACATTAGGGATAGAATTCCCAACACTACCATCAGACAGACCTGCAACACAGAAGACATTGTCAGATGGGGCAGGTCACGGAGACGCTTCTGGCGCGACCACGTGGCCAGGATGGACAACACCAGAATTCCCAATGTGGTGGCGAACAACATCCCCTCGGGCAGCCGCCAACCCGGGAGACCTCTAAAAATATGGAAGGATTCTTGGAGTTCGGCGTCCCAGGAAACTTCTTTTTGAAATGAACAGATCCTCGGATCTATATCAAGAGTAAGAAGAATAAGAAACATACAAAAGTAAGAAGTTGAAAGGTTCGGTCGACGACCTTCGTAAAACATGGATTCGTGAGTTTAAGCCTTTGGTCAATCATCTTCCACTCTTTTATGAAACAAGCTATCTCTTCTGTGAAAGATACGCAAAATGTATTTGTTATTACTTTGGGTGAATCCTCAACTCATTTAAAAATTATGTATTAGTTTGTTGTCGAGTATGAGAGAATTCATTCTATTAAGGAAGATATTCGGAGTTGATTCATTGTAATCGGGAACCGATAAATTAGTCGTAATCTCACAAAAGCTGATCAGCCGAACATCTTTATCCTGGGATAAGAATAATACGCTAATAAATCTCTCCCTTAATATTTTATGTCGTTAATAATATTATTTATCCGATATTTAATTTATCCTACACACAGTGGCATAACTAAACCTTCTGTGGCCCGTGGCAAATTTTTTGAATGGAGCTCTCTCCCAATAAAAAAATTCACTCGATCGAGACGCAATATTATTGTGTTTCACTTTAATTGATTATGGGTACCAGCTTAAACTGTAAAAAATAATGTTTAATGTATCTAACTACTTAGATACAAAATTGTGTTAAAAATGTGAGGTTATCTCTGGGGCCCTCTCGTTTTGAGGGCTCATGGTATTTTCAAGGTCCTGCCTCCTTATAGTTACGCCACTGCCTGTACATGATATAATCTATAATGTAGAATCCACACAGTAGTATTTAAGGGAGTATAGAAATATAGGTAATTATTTATGGGTCATAGTGGAACAAGGAATATATTTTTATATTTTGTTATGAGAAATTTGTAGGCACATTATTTACTAGCGGTGAAATCTCTTATTGATACATCAATGAGAGATCTGTTTGTGGATGTTTTATCAACGCATTATGAATTTCAAACTTTTTAAAACAAACATCACATCATTTTTTTGGAAATCAAATTAAATACTTCGTTGTGGACTTGAACTACACGCTTATGCTTATTGAAATTCATACATTAAATAAGTTTTAAATGTATTTACACGAAGAAAAACATCGATTTATTTTCTACTTCATCTTCTACTTCTTCTTTAGGATTTTTTTTAAATTTTTATAAGAATTTTTGAAGAACTCAATCTTTTTTTGTGAACGTTTACTTTTTACGTTAACGGTTCTTTGTACTTTGATAAGCCACAACTTTTTTCAAGTTACTACTACATAAAGTTTTTTTCTGTATAGATATTCCTATCCGCATACATTTGAGATAAATACAAAATTTCGTTAGATCTGATTGATTGCTAAATAAAATAGTTAGAGACCAATAGGTAAAATTTTGCGAATTTCGAAAAAATATCCTGATAAAAAATGAAGTAGCCACAATTAATCCAAATGCTCTCCTCTATAATAGCATACAATGTTTAACGTTCTACCATAAAAACACATTATAAAAAAAAACGATAAATTAAGTTTTGAAATAATCATCGATATTTTTAAATATTTTTTTTTGAAAAGTACGTACCTAATTATGTTCTACCCTCGATGGCCGCAATCTCTACTGAGAAATATAAACAATTTAACACATCAAATTTTACGACTTGATTATCCCGTATCGTGGTTCGACTACCGATTGTATCACGCGAACATTATTAGTAGGTATCAAAAAGCGAACAAAGGGATTCGTTCGTTTTTTTTTTTAAATTTATTGTCGCGCCTTTTACATGATCCTAGATCCTGTACAAAAATAAAGATATTAGTATGTCGGACCCTGTTCCCAATGATCCAGATTAAGATCTTGTGGGTATAGATTCTCACGACAATCTATGATTTTCCATTTTTTTTTATGAATAATTCGATAAATTTGTAAGGGTTGTCTTCAAAAATCCATTAAGGTCACCTTACAGATATTATCTTCGATATTTATTTTGATGGTTTTCAACTCTCAAAACAAAATGTTTATTTATTTAGATACGGTGATTCCCTTTTTTGATTTCCCTTCTTTAACAAAAAGTAAAACGTCAGTAGTTGAAATTAACATAACTGGCAATGCAAAAGACCGAAAGATCCAAGGGCTGTGCAATACTATGCATCCACTTGATGGAAAACCATACCTACCCTTGACGTTGACCGCCATTCTCAGTCATGAACTTGAGAGAAAAAGCAGAAAAACTATCACAATTTCTTCTTATTGAAGTGTCCTGTAAAAGACCTCCCTCTCCTTAGCAGCATGAATCGGTTTCCTGACGGTTTGGATTCCAGTCCACGCCCTTATACGGCAGAGCCACCACATCTGCTTCTACCCACACCACAACTTCTTTCGATATTGCCTTCTACGTAAGCTGAGAAACGAGTATTTATCGCTTCTCAGTACGTGGTCAAGGTACCAGATCTTATGGATTTTAATGTTTATCAGCAATTCTAATCTATTAATTTGCCCTATTCAGGACTTTCATCTAAAAATCTTATATTCTTTTCATCGTATTCGCGTTGAATGTTTCAATTCCGTATAGAAACACCAACCATACCTTACATAACATTATTTCATTAAACCATTATTTTCCTTAATCCCAATAACTTCTATATTAGAACACCCCAGATCACTTTTTTTTAATCTTGCGTCAGTTTAGGGCCGAAATTATAAAAGTCCGTTAGTTTAAGATACAAAAAATTGGTCCAAAATTTGATATAACTACTCGTTTTTCAGAATTATAAACATCCGTTAGTAATATTTCGGTAAAATGTTACCATCGGCTTTAACTGACGGCCAGACCACCGATTAAGCGACAGTAACTTCATTGCCGTCTCACTCTTTCACCTAAGAGAGAAAGAAATAGCAATAGGCCGTGGCTGTCAGGCTGTCATTTCATTCTTTTAAATTCGTTGTGCGTATTTTGTGGTGTTTTTGTTGCGCTTTGTTTTGCTATTTTAAAATGTTTTCCAGCAGTGATAGTGATGCCTTTATTAACTATTTCAACACCGAGAGAATAGTTATAAAAAAAAATGAAAATAATACAATGTCCCTATTTTGCTAAAACAAAATAATCAATCCTGTCTCGCAAAGTTGATTTCACTTATGATTAAAATAAAGAGTCCTGTCTCACAAAGTTGATTTCACTTACAAAATATTATAAAAGATAAACAACACAAATTACGCATACCAAATTACAACGCTTTTGCGCGTTTTTTTTACCGATTTCGTTTGTTTTGACATGGTTTTGACATAACTGACATAAGAATCGGTAAAATTCCATAGAAGCCTTCGAAAACCATAAACAAATATACGGATAGTTAATTTTGGTTTATAATATGGTCGTTGGTAAACTTTACTAACGAGTCGCCGTTCGTTGGTAACTTTGACATTTACTGACGAAAATATGGTCCAGTCTTTATAATTTCGGCCCTTACATTTGACACACACACACCCTCACATATACCCTTAACAGATGCCATGCATGTCAGTTAGTTGTCAATTTTGTGTAAACAAGAACTTTGGCTATTTACAACGAATAGTGGAAGGCGACCACCCTGGCAACGAGAGAATGTTATAAAGCTGGCTTGAGACAAATATAAAGCATGATATGTTTACATCTTTCACTGCCTGGAGTAGAATAATGAAAGCGCGAAAGAAACAGAGTAAGCCTGACATTAATATCGTTGTGCGTTGCTTGCATACCATAATAAACAAGGCGCCTACTGAAATATAATGTATGAACATAATTAAAAAGGTTGCATTCCCTAACTTTTGCAATATTAGTCAGTAATATACACAATTCGATTTTCCTTTATATATCGGCCGTTCGATTAGGGATCCGCTCTTCTAGAAATCCATTGCATAACCACTGGTATTATCATATTTATTATATCCACAGAACGAAATGCCAACCCTGTAATAAAACGATCATAATAATCTTAAGTATAGTTTTCAAACTAATGTTCGACATAACTAATTAAAAAATATTACAACACACCCACAAGACGACATCAAAGTGTGTTTGGTGACATTTCTAGTCTTTTTATCCTTTTTAATATTCCACGCTGCATTTTATGAAGAAGTGGAAAAATAATATAAAATACACCCAAGGTGATATTTAATGTGAGCAAAGAATTTAAAAATTATGTTAAAATTCCTATTAATTGTTTTAGGCTGTATCATATTTCAAATGTCATAAAATTCAAATCGATTAACTCCTTCGATTCAATTATTATAATATTGATTAAGTCATAATACGATACGTTTTGTATTGAATATTACTTTGTTTTATCCCAAAGAGAAAAAAGCGAAATAAATATTGCATTAATATATGTATTATTATGTACTGAAGATGTGTTTACTACAATAAGAACGAATCTTATTGTAACGAATACAAAAGTAAGAAAATTCTCCATATAACGAGTTTCATTTGAGTCCGTAGAAAATATTGAACTCAAAAAATAAAATTCTCTCGTGATGATTGTTGGCCTCGATACTGACCAAATCGAGCGCAAAGTAGAGCTCTTGTGGCCTCCCTATGCGCCTATGTGAGATTTTAAAAGTATGAATGTACATTTTCAGGGTTATTTCATACAAGTAAGGATTGTTAATACCTACTTTTTTTTTAAATGAATCTGTGCTCACTCAAATTGAACACTCATTGACTCTTTCACAGTAAGCTACTTAAAGCTTGTTTCGTGAAAGAGGAAGATGGTCGGCACCTGGGATCGAACCCACGACCTCCTGTTGTTTTTATTGTCTTTAAGTTTCTAATTGACGTATTCTTGAAGACTTGCTTCCATTTTAGACTTCCGTTACAACCTCTTCAGTACCCGTATTCTAAGTTTTATCGGAAGGTAGTCACGGAAGTAAAGTGAGTAACACGATACATTTTGTATGGAGATTCTAGAAACAAGATGACAATGAAGATTTTAATTCATACCATTCATATGATTTAAAACTTAAAGTGGAAACATGTGACTTCAAGGCATTAAAAAAAAATTTTTAAAAGACATATTTATAAGAAACATTAATGAAAAATATACCGACATTCAACTAAAATTAATACAAAGTAAATTATTAGATTGTGATCAATCTATGGAGATAATAAAAAGTGAATTATCTGCCAAGGAAGCAGTACAGAAGATGCAGCAAAAACAAGTATTGAAGGTCAACTATAACGATAGAAGAAGCAGCACATGGAATGAGCATTGAGCAGTCCAGGACTTAATACACACGTAAATAGGAAGGACGATTCATCAGGAAGACATTGGAACAGGTGGTCGAAGAATACATCAACAAAGACAACGGGGGAGATGAAAAGATGTACTAGATGCGGGAACTTCCACAGCACACAATGTCCGGCTTTAAAAGCTAAGTGTAGAACTTGTTCGATATTTGGACATTTTGCCATTGTATGTAGAAGTAATTATTATGTAAATAGAAGATTGAGAATGTTATCCAATGATGACAATAATTTAACCTCTGAAATTAGTACAAATGAAAAATTTGGGCACGAGTATGATAATAGGTCAGTAAAACGTATGCACTATGCTTATTATAATAAAACTTATATATCCAATCAGTCCAATCGAAACTCACACACATTCACCCACTTAACATTTTGTGTATGCATTAATCTACACGGATAACAACCATTGGTTTGCATCCAATTGGAGCGATTGTGAATGGCGGGCTTTACCAGTTCAACTCCATTTTCTGGTAATTTTTAATTGATCTCGGAGATTTACTTTTTCTTAAAAAGAAGTGCTCATATATTCTACTCGTACAATGAAATATTTTCTCAGTATGGACGACGACAAAATAGCCTCCGTTACACAAAGAACTTCGTTACATCAAGATTTGTTATTACCTTAACCAGGTTTTAGCCGGTATATGGATGAGTGTTCGTAAAATTATAAAATATTACAAGGATCCTTATGATCTCACCGAACTCCTTGAGGCCAAAATGTCCAACAATAATAAAATATTCAGAATTAATCAATAATCAATACAAAAATCATGTCCGAACATTCAAACTAAAACGATAAAGCTTACATTTTTATTAAAATATCATTCCATATATTTGCATGAGGTAGGTACCTATCTAATATAAAACTGACCTCAACAGAGATAATGAAATAATTAATTCGTGATTTTTAAATGGCCACACTATGTTTCGAAATTTGAATAAAATTCTATTCAGAGACAAAAGAAAAAATGTTTATTGAAAGTCCAAATCCATAACCAAGATATTCCATAAGAAATGAGATTTATTATTAGTTTTGAAAGAAAAACTAAAAAAATACCATTAAGGTAGGTAGGTATTGTTAGCAGTAAATAGTTGGTTGTAGTACCTATGTATTAATTAACTAAGTGAGGTATGCCCGAGATCGACTTTTTGCGTACCCACAAGTGTTTTTCAACAGGAACTTCCGTACTTTGCCAGTTAACAGCGGCGAAAATTCAGCAAAAAGAGCAGAGGTGCTATTCTTAGCCGGCAACCCCACAGCAAGCCAAATTTCTTGGATGTATAAAATTTCTTTAGAATGTATAAAGATCCACAATTCGTGCATATATGTAGGTATATTTATTCCAAAAAGGTATTCCGATCGACCAACATTTACTTTATGTTACGGTTTCCTAGATTCATATGCTCACTACTGGATGGATGAGTGCATAAAGACCCTATATTTTAATAGGCAAGGTTGTTCGAAATGCCAATCCAGGTTTCATGGAATTAAATTGCGGAATTTTTAAAATCATATTTCAGATAAAGTCCTCTGACAAGTTTTGCTACTAGTGGAGAAACAAAAATAAATAAAAATAGTAGTCGTACATACAGAACTGTACGGTAGTCCACAGGAGTCCATGCAGAGGTACATGCAGGTGGCCACTCCTTGGATCTTGATTTGCCCCATGTTCACGGTCATCCTCTGGAGAATGGCTGTAACAAACAGAAAAACAACACTTTAAAATATATATTGTGTAATCATTCAATCAATAATTATGTCTGCCTATACGACTCAAGAAAGATGTTCAGAATCAGTGACTAAAACCACGACTTCCAATATGCAATACGAATTTGAAGGACCCATTTCATACCCTTCATTTCAAATAGCTCTGTCTATGATTAGACGAGTTCTCCGGACAATCTTTGGGCTAACTAGAGGAACCAACAGTTGGCGTTGTCGATACAACAAGGAGTTATATGAAATCGATGGATAGTCCAATTTAATCAGCTCTATCAAGATAGAGCGTTGATGAAGATGGTCTGGTCTCTTAATACCGATGAACACATAAAATATCTCACAAGTTCGAAGAAGACCAGGAAGAATAAAAATGTGAAGGGTGGACAGATCGACAATCAGACAAAAGTATATACAGAATACTCTAAATACTTTGGTTGTTTTTGAAATAACCGATTCAATAAGGAGCTGGAGGACAAGAGCAATGAACCGAGAGAAATGGATGAGACTCCTGGAATCTGATAAGGTGATGATTTCTTAACCACATTTAGCTCGGCGGGTTCTCGGCGGGGTCACAATTTTTTGAAATGTTTTTCTATCACTTGTAGTTTCTCATATTAAAATGTATCATATAAAATTTTTAGGGACCAAAGATGGTTATAAAGCCAAAATACCTATGCAAAAAGTGAAATAACCAGTGGGGCTAGTACGAGTTTTATTGAAAGCTAATTGCACGTTAATATGCGCTTATTAGCGTGCAAATAGTGTTCTAAAATCAAACGATCGAATCATTTTAGTATGAAAACTATTCGTAACTCTTTCGACGATCGTTTCGATATTCGATCATCGAAAACTTATACTAGGGATACAGAACTAAAACTAAATAAAATAGCCAACGATATACAAATGGGGTTTTACAACTTACCATCTAAACATACCTGAATTGTATTGATAATGTAAATAAAAGAAAATAATACAGTACATAATTAATCATACTTGTACTTGTGTTTTATTTTAAAACAAACATAAGGTAACTAGAACGTTCTTACTAAAAAAAACTGCATACCTTTGCAAAGACATTCAAATAAATCTTTACAAAAATCTCACTAAAATTCCAGTTATGTATTAAGCATTTTATTACACGTCCATACATATTAAGAGAAAATAATGTGAATTCCAGCCATTCTTCAGGAAGCTGGAATATAAATCAATCTTATGACTATCTTCGTAAAAAAAACTGCCACCTGTGCTGTGTGCATATGAATGCGATTTTATTCAAATTTTGTCAGAACCTGATTGAAGTTATTAAAATGTTGTTGACAAAAATATCATAAACCTTTTTATATAAACAGGTGACCTTCATTCTATAATTTGTTATGTTAAATAATACTATCACAGAAAGCGATTATTTATATTATTCAAGTAACTTCATAAATCTATTAATGATATTGAATAAAACATAGACACAACACAGCTATTTACAATTATTATTATTTGCTTATCAATGTGCTGGCTTCTGGTTTTGAATCATCAAGATTGTTGATGGCTTATGTGACTTTAAAGTGCTTGTTCTGTTCTCAAAACAGATTTGGCAAAACGTAAAAATGGGGTAGGTAATATATAGCGATTTCTTCTAAAAAACTTTTTTTTCCCATGGAGATTTCCTGGGCGATGATTGATCAGCAGCCCTATTCACGGAAAAGTTTAAGTCTAAGTTTAGTTCGAAGTTCGAACGAAGTTCGATTCAAACTTTTCCGTGAATAGGTACATAGACTGTAGATAGTCGCCGCCCACAATTATTATTACCAGCAGCCCTATTCACGGAAAAGTTTGAATCGAACTTCGTTCGAACTTCGAACTAAACTTAGACTTAAACTTTTCCGTGAATAGGGCTGCAGAGTTTATACCAATTGACTTATCTGTTAAATTTGTATCATGGGAGTGCCTTTCCTTCTTGGTCACATTAATCATATCTTCGTGACTTCAGAAAGATAAACTTAGTTCATTGTGACCTTGCTAGTTTGTTTGAAGTGGGTGACTTTTGACTAACTAGTCAACCACATTCTAAGATCCAAATATTTATACACTTACATTAAAAAAAAAACAGAAATGTTAAATAATTAATAATACTGAAGAATATTGCGTTGATAGATCCAACAAAACGCCTACACAACGATGAAACAAATATATAACGAACAAAATAAATCTAATTTTTATAGATCAACCGACGCCTATTATAATTCTCTTTAAATCATAGACCACCTAGAGATAAATTTTACATGATCGATTAAAAAAAATCTAAATAAACAAAATAGTGCACAAATACAATACTAAAAAAAACAATTCCCCGGTAATACGTTAAACATAGTGGTGTAATAAATTAAAATTAAATAAATAAATTAAGATGTGATCGTATCTTCGTGCAATGGCAATCGGGATAAACAGATGTACAAGTTTTTTTTATAAGGGCAATAAAATGTGAGTTATCGTTGTCTATTGCTCGACGATTTAAACATACATAGATAATAGTGAAATAAAACAAATTTTGTAGATCGGAAACAATTCATAGACAAAATACGGCTTTAGGCTCCATTAATAAAGATAATATTCTTTCGTCTTTTGTTTGAAAACAATGCAACAGTAAATATTATCTTCATTTTTGTTTGGTGTTTTATTTTAGGAAATAAATCAACAATTATTTATTAAAAACAAAACGAGAAGTGCAAATTTCTTCTTAAATCGCGTTCACACTTAGGTAAGGTACTTACTCGGCATGGAAATAACAGTGGAAATAAAGATGAGACATTAACAAAAATGGATATAGTCATATCCTGGCGCCAAATACATGACTGCAGTCGCAGTCTTTAAATTTGGTTGCTCTCTTGTTCTCAATAATTTCCAACTTTTTTCTCTATATTTCATGTATTATTCAATTTCTACTTGTTACATACATGGGATTTATCGACATGTTGAACATGTCGAGAATTCTCATGATTACGAGTTTCGAAGACTTAAACATTACCACCTAATGGCGAACGTTGTTAACGTAAAGTGATCACACTAAGCCAGCCTTCGAAATAACAGTAGAAGACGGTCGTAAGACCGTAGTGGTTTGTTCCATTTAAAAATCGAACATTAGTACCTAATGAATTGTTAGTCATTAGTTGTTATTTTTTCGGAAATAACAGTTGTTAAAGACGATGGAATGCTCCAAATTTCAATTTAACCATTGCACATTTTCTTCTTTTTGATTTTTAAGCCTTGAGGCCTGTATTTCGATAGGTGGTCTTGGCCTCTTACGAGATCGATACCCAGCCGTTCTTCATATCTGTGGTGGTCTGCCCGAGAAGACCCTCAGACGAGAGTTAGGTCGAGGATGTAGAAACATGGCGAAGGCAGTGAAAAAGTTCTGGTATGTGTGAGTAGTATGGTTTCATCTACACGACTCTCTCACATGGCATTTCATGGCTAACTCCATGAAAGTCATCTCCCAGAATAAAGATGAGAGACTAACAAAAATGGATATATTCATATCCTGGCGCCAACTACATGACAGCAGTCGTTATCTTTTAAAAAGTTGGTTGCTCTAGATGTTCTCAAAATTTTCAACAGGTGACTCTATATATAATTTTATTATCTACTTATTATATACACGTATTATGAAGCAATTAGCATAGAGCCATTAGTTGACGCAGTGGCTACCGTTTCTGTATGGGACGACTAGTTGATAATTGTTCATCAACTCCCTAAAAATTTCGAGTACAATAAATGTTTGCTTTAAAAATTCTGCATTTTATCAATATAATTCCCGGAGAACAGTGTTCTGTGAATTACTCGATGACATCCTGCATAGACAGCGCAGTAAAATCTACAATAATATAAATGCACTAACTGCAACATTCCGTCAAAAGCTCAATAACTGGGCAATCATTAATTACTGCTTCCTCCTGTCTGGCTCGCAGGGCAAATCATTCCTTCCTGCCTACTCTCTCATCACTCCAAGAACCATAAAAATATGTGCTCTCATTAAAGTGCATATCAGCATTCATCAGTATGTCGTATCATTCAATTTAGTCAATGGTAAACCATTGAGTAGATCAGCGTAAATTTCAACTATGAACATCTGGCAAAATTTAAAACTATTGTGTGATAGCTTATGCCAATAAATATCATTCTCCATTAGATGACCAAAAAGGAGGCAATAACGACGATTGATGACAAAATTTCCATTTAAAAAAAAAGGCAATATGTAAAAGATACGGATAAATTATGATAAATGGTACGTCTATAATAGTAGAGGTCCGACCTACCTGCCTGCAAGAAAAAAAGAGTGAACTAAAAAATATATTCATGAACTTTTTTTTACCCATCACACCGTGTCCCGTGAAGGGTAGGCAGTGAGAAGGAACCTCAACTCTTTTCTATCCAAGCATACTTCTTTCGCTTCTTCCACCGACATAACATTTCTCATACATCCTATTTCTCTTACTTCTTACCTGGCCTTCCTTGAGAACGGAATTTATGTGTTTTATCCACGCCATACTCGGTCGGCCACGCTTTCTTACACCTTTCCTTTTTAGCCTTATAAATTCTCTTTATTGGGTATGCATCCGTTCTTTCCACATGCCCAAACCATCTCAACAGATTGACTTTCATCGTTGACACAACACTAACTTTCATACAAAAATTTCCTATTTAAAGTAAAATACTTATCCAAAACTATAATCAAAATTTTTTTATGATATCGACCTAAAAGCTATGTTGTATTGGTAACAGAGTTCCAATTAAAGGGTTTAAGTGTTTAACTGTCTTCAAGTATAATGTCGATTATATATGGAAGACACTTTTAAACCCAGATTCCCACAACCCGCCAATGTGTAACAACGTCATGGTATTGGAGGTACCGATGATTAAAATCTTACAAATTAACGTGAAGATCGCCTTCAGAAAAATGTTCAACCATTTAGCCAAATTATAACTATTTGGTCATCTGACAATAATTGAAAGACCTGTTTGGAATGGGCCGCTGGGAGCCATTCGGGAATGATAGGCTGTGTGGTGCGCGTCAGGCTAATGGGCATTAATGAGAGGAGAAGGCAGGATATAGGAAGAACGAAGTTGAAATTGCATACCATTACGATCAGGCGCTTCATTGGACAGTGACGTTACTCACGAATGCACGCGATCTCGTTAAGATCTCTTATGTGAAAAATGAATGTGAAATAATATGAACCAACTTCAAGTCATGACGATTTTCGAGAGCATAGCGTTTTCTTAAAATTTCGTATCCTTTGAAGAGCTTATGGAATGTCAAAGGATTGAAAATATCATTATTGCGAACGTCGTTCACCTAAAGTGATCACACAATGCCAAAAATATCAGCAGAAGAACAACGGTCCTTCCTAATAAATGGAAGTTGTCGGTACTGATAACAAATTAACCCCAATTCCTCTGTCCTCCGCAGCTCTCCACAATAGTATGTAGGGTTTTTACACGAACATACCAATTATTATAATATAAGTTGTTGTATTGTCAAATCAAGAAAAAAGATAACCATGCAGTGCAAAATATATCCAAAGCCCTCAGCTCTGTTGTCCAAGATCTGATAGACTCATTGTCTATTGAGATTGTTTTCCAAAACATTGGTTTTGGTTATTTATGTTACTAGGAAAAATCCAGTTTTCAATCCGTGAGGTAAAAACAAGATATATGTAAAAACTAAAAAATAATTAATTGAATAATTTTTTTATAAAATATATCCATTCGACTTAAATGGGCCACTCCACAAGATAAACATACACCCACAAACCATCCATTCCTGGACAATAAACCAAATTAAAAATAAATAATCCCTTGAAGAAAAATTGCTCAATAAGTTAAAATTGGTACCAAAACAGAGAACTGTCAAACAAACTATCAGTTAATGGTGGCTAACTGACGTTCAGGTGGTCGGTAAGTCCGTCAGTAAAATGTAATCGAAAGTTAACTAACGGGTAATTATAAAATTGGCCCTAAATAAAACCATAAAGTACAAAATAATTATTTCAAATTTGGAATGTTGTGGTTACTTCAATAGAATTACAATGTACGATTCCCAGACGTTTGATATTATTTTAAAATAAAAATATATACTACAGAAGTAAGATATCTCTATCCTATATGCATCTTATGTAAATTAGCAATAATTCTTCAAAAGACAGCTGATAAAGATTTATTTTTGATTGCAACAAAGTTAAAATATTAAATTTAAAATATACATAAGATATCGACTTCCTGTTGAGTGAAAAAAAAAACATGCACATAGGTGTATCGATATTGCTGATATGGATGGTTAAAATCTTATATATAAAAACCAATATTTTATTTTGTTGGTTCGTATTTTAACGCTCCCATAAAGGTTTTACTATTGTCACAAAATAGTGTGAAAACATTATAGGTTAATTATGATAAACTAACTCTAGTACGATTTCGCGCCTTTGAGGACGTGGTGTGAGATGAGGTCGTAAGCGTTGCGCAAGATCGAGCGCCATGGAGAGCTCTTGTTGCCTCCCTATGCTCCTGAGTGGACTTGAAAGGGAGTTTTGATTGATTTGATTGAGTACGATAACATAACTAACTTCGTGAATATTAATTATTTTTCATACATACATAGGTTATAATATTGGTATCTTTGTTATTTTTAAAGTTTTCTGGCATACGCTTTATTTTTTTTTTTCAAACTTAAAGTCAGATCCTTTTGCAATTAATCCCACAAATATGTTCTCATGTACCTATCGTCGTTAATTAAAATATTATTAATTTCAAACGTTATGTACTTTTCAAAGACACCTTTTTTTAATGAGAGATAATATGTCAAAAGTTTTGTGTTTATATGACATTTAGGTATTGGAAATAAACTTTTTATGCCCGTCTTTTGACAGCGTTTTCTGCTAGTATAAAACAAAATTCTGGTAACGAAGTGCATGGCGGCGTTTCAATTGTAAATCAAACAAAAAAAAATCGGATATCTTCAGTTAATTTGGCAATTGCTCCGAAAGGGTCGTTATCCTCTCTGATAAAAGGATATGAATATCCTGATAATGCCGTTTCCTGATTGATACTAAATGTTGAAAGATTATTTATTGGACGTCTGCAAGAAATTCCCGTCAATCTTCATCAGGACGATATCAAAAATTTCGCGTGTCTCAACTTATTTATTAAACGAAAATTATTCACTTGATTTAAAAATACAAATTATTTTATTAGAGTTTGAAGTCCCCTTGAAATGAGGAACCAATTGTCATATAAAAAAGGTATTCTTAGAACAAAAACCTAAATATTTTTAACTTGTAGGTATGTCTGTTCAAAATATTTAGGTTTTTGTTCTAAGAATACCTTATTTGAACTTGTAAGTATGTCTGTATGGCCAAACCACCCCTCTTGTGGAATAAATGGAAAAAAATAATAAAAAATATGTCTGTTCACGTTAAAACAATACTAGAATGTCGCTTTAAGAGTTTGAGAACCATAGGTTTTGGTCCCTTGCAATTGAAAGTAAATGTTATAAATAATGAAGTTGCATCAGTAACATCAAGCATTAAAACAACTGTGGATATTATTCATAAAGCATCTTTCATTTACACAATAAAAAAAAAAGTTAAAAAGGTAAAAGTCAAAAGTTTTGTGTTTATATGACATTTAGGTATTGGAAATAAACTTTTTATGCCCGTCTTTTGACAGCGTTTTCTGCTAGTATAAAACAAAATTCTGGTAACGAAGTGCATGGCGGCGTTTCAATTGTAAATCAAACAAAAAAAAATCGGATATCTTCAGTTAATTTGGCAATTGCTCCGAAAGGGTCGTTATCCTCTCTGATAAAAGGATATGAATATCCTGATAATGCCGTTTCCTGATTGATACTAAATGTTGAAAGATTATTTATTGGACGTCTGCAAGAAATTCCCGTCAATCTTCATCAGGACGATATCAAAAATTTCGCGTGTCTCAACTTATTTATTAAACGAAAATTATTCACTTGATTTAAAAATACAAATTATTTTATTAGAGTTTGAAGTCCCCTTGAAATGAGGAACCAATTGTCATATAAAAAAGGTATTCTTAGAACAAAAACCTAAATATTTTTAACTTGTAGGTATGTCTGTTCAAAATATTTAGGTTTTTGTTCTAAGAATACCTTATTTGAACTTGTAAGTATGTCTGTATGGCCAAACCACCCCTCTTGTGGAATAAATGGAAAAAAATAATAAAAAATATGTCTGTTCACGTTAAAACAATACTAGAATGTCGCTTTAAGAGTTTGAGAACCATAGGTTTTGGTCCCTTGCAATTGAAAGTAAATGTTATAAATAATGAAGTTGCATCAGTAACATCAAGCATTAAAACAACTGTGGATATTATTCATAAAGCATCTTTCATTTACACAATAAATTCAAATGCCACCTTCGCTATTTTTACGCTATCGTCAATATTGCAACTTTCATGCACATCTTTAAACAGTTTAATACTAAATTTATTGCAATTTTTTTAATTATGGTAGGTAGGTACCTACATTAATTTTTTCATAAAAGTAGAAGATAATTGATCAATTTCAAACTTTGCATCAAATAGAATTTGTAATTTATGTCAAATGATTTTAACCCAACGATGTCCAAATGTCAAAATTATGGAAATACTTTAGCGGATATTTAGCGATTTGTTTCGATCTCTTTACATCTAAGCGGCCACTAAAATTTCAATAATAGTGGAGTTTACTAGACAATTATGAGGATTCCAGATATTTTTTTAGCGGAACTGACAGTCACAGAATCAACGTATATTTTCGATTCACCGTCTTTTATTAATCCTTGTTTCGAATTCCGGTCCATAATATGTGTGCACAATTCTCTCAGAGTCGAGATATTTTAATTGATTCAACGGGAGTGTTAAATTTAACGGAGAGATCAAGAAAGTTTGTTGTAATAATTAACCCCAATGGGCAGATGCGCATGTAAATATTATGAAGGTTGTGAAAGATTTAATATATTTACATATTTTGGCAACCAGTTCGAAATTAACCGCGCAAGTGAACTGATGATTTAAACGCAAACACGCCACTAGGTTGATTTATATCTTGTTTTATAAATCAAGATTAACTCTTCTGTGAATTCAGAATGCCAACTTTACGATTTTCATATTATTCAGAATAATTTTGCAGTAGTACCTACTAGTGTAGATACCTACTTGTTGAGATTTGCACCTGCAGTGGTACTTATTATAGAAACAGCGTTATAACACCGCTACTAAAAATCAACCCTATACCGTGTCATAACTATACCGTAGAAGACTTTGGCATCCTCGCATTTCTCAATGAAATTTGTGGTTGTTCCATACTACGGGGTTGATTTCTAAGCATTCCGTGGGAACCCAAATTGGACCCTTGAGAATGTTCGTGTGCGGAATATCGCGAGTAGGTATGTATGAATCGGTACGAATATTTTCGAAGGCCGATTCGGTTCATTGACAGCTCGGACTTGATGCAAATTTGAGTTTGTTTTCGTATATTAAGTGTCAAATTATGAAGAGTGCAGTGGTAGTCTGTCTCATTAAACGTCGCTATTACTTCTTTTTACCTGGGGGTAGTCAGGAATAAAGTTGGCATGGAAATTATTTTTAATATAGCTTATTTCTTGTTTTATTAGTTGTACTTTTGCGTTTCTGCGTGTATTCGTAGAACAACGTTCTATTGCTCTGGAGGTTTGGAGAGAACAAGGCAAATACTCGAAAAAATAGGGCAACTTGTATAGCCCACAACATCCGGCACAAAAATTTTTTTAATGTTTTTTGCGAAAATAATGGCGTGTCGTTGAAGTTTCATGCAGTAAAAACACTTATCAGTCAGATGTCAACGATGGGTGTTGAAAAAAACATCTGACCCGCCTTTAAATGCACAAAAAACTTCAAATTCGTGTATTTTTTATCATTCTCTCCAGAAACAGAGTATATTATATTCTTTAACTTTATGTTTTCTACGTGGTGTTTTAACCGCCGGCCGGTGACACTAGAATATATCAAGAGTAGGGCAATGTGTTTTATAATGACTACCAGTCGCATAAAACATCCGATCCAGTAACTACTTTGGATTATCCAAATTAAAATTTGGCGACAAGTCAGACACTTATATGGAAAATCGTCGGCCACCACTCACGTCGTGAGAAACAAACGATTGCAATCATAAGCTCTCAACATTCTGAACTTTCTTTTTTTTTACTTTGTTTTCGACAAAAATTTTACATTCCATGGTCCCTAAAAACGTAGTACATAGAAAATTGATTGTTTTGGATATGTTGTTTTTAAGAAATAGTAGTCACTCTGTAGGGTTATTCTCGTAGCGGTCTTAATACGCTCCTATCTTGATTGACAATATTAAAATGGCGGATTGGTATTCACAAAACAAGATATCTAGCAGATATCTTAAAAATTCGTTATGTTTGAAATATTAGTATGAAATTCTATGTAATCGGCATTCCCGTAACTATCTTACAAACGTCAAATTCAAGGGCGACCTGATTGCGATCATGTCTTAATCTTATCGTTAAGTGATTTTTAAATGCGATTGATAACGGGAATAAGGCTCCTGGAGTGACGTAAAGTTGGGCATATTTCCCGCAGCCCAAACGGCAAAAGCACAAAATCCTCTTGTGCTGGATCCCAAGAATATGCCAGAAAAACTTTGGACAAGCCCAAGGAATCTTTACAGATTAAAAGTAAGTTTTATGGAAGCCTTCCTTCATGAAAGGACTGTTCCAGATCGAGAAGAGATGTCAAAGAAGTTCATTTTAAAGAGAATTGCGTTTATAAAGTGAAATTATCTTAATTTGTCAAAAAAAACTTGACATATTAGTGTTTTTTTTTTTTGACCGGTTGTTGCGAATAACCTACCTACAAATGATTAAAAATAATAATTCTTGTGATTAAAAAGGAGCTATTTTCTGCCTTAACCAACAAACATTTGAATGGTATAAGACGAGGGCTTTTAATATTATTTAAGACATAGACAATCCTTTTTAACGAAGTGATGAAATAATTAAGTAACTTGGGCAGTAAAGGGGTTGTCGATTGAAAACCACTGGTAGACTGAGGCAAGTTTTAATTGATACACCTGTTGGAGAGAATAACGGGGACCGCAAAAGTAATAATAAGCAGAGGTTATCAAGTTTCGGCTCTCTCCAAAGCTTCACATACAGTAGTTTGTTCAATTCACTTCCCAGACAATATTGACGATGCTCAATTTACTGTCCGTCTACGTGTTTTGACAGACGAATATAACTACGGATTTCAAAAAAGGAACAGACCAAAGAACACATTGTTTTTTTACTGCTAGGTTTTGCTGCTTGTACATACATTTGGAATACACGAAAAATTAAAAGCCTTTATTTCCCTTCACGTTTTTTTATTATTAAGGTAAGTATAGAAAACAAACATTCCAAATACTTAAGCGTACCTATGTCGTTCGCTTTCTTTGACTCAATAGAAAAATTTAACGTCGAATTTCAAAATAACACCTTGATAATATCTTGAATGATCTTTAAATTTGTTTGCATTTTTTTTCATGTATCAAATTTTAATAAAGTTATTATTATTAGGTATATGAACTAGGTATTATGTACTCCGAATCCGAATTTATGATTACGCCACCAGTAAAACAAACTTCAAACTTCTGTACTGATGCTTCAAAACCATTTTCTTGGCCTTTTTCTGGGATGACGTCTTCCATGGAAACATTTCCATCTATCCATCCAAGGTTTGTAGAAAATTGAAGGTTAGTTATAATACTCTTACGTCAGATCGTAACAGGTGAAAATTCACCTCAATACAGCAAACATATTTAAAGAATTTTATATAAAATAAATAATTAATACGGTCCTTTGCAAGAGGCAAACGTGAGTATTGTCACGTACGCCAAATTTTGTATTCGTATTGGAAAATTTGTATCTTCAATATCCACAAAAACCTGACATGGCACATTGAACTTAACCATCAATGCATTTTTATATCGAATATTTTCAATATCGCGATTCGAACCTCGTAAACGTTGAACAAATCAAAAGTTAAACGAGTGACCAGATATTCGCCAGTTAAATGGAAAAGGGGCATATCTCACAAAATAATAATTTTTCAGTATGTATGTACATTTGAAATTTTTCATTTTAAGGAAATATTTGTTCAACCCTTTGATATTCGCATAATCAAAATGGTTTACTTATTTTGAATGATTTATTGAAAATTTAATTAAGTATTTCTTGCATGCAGTTTCATTTTTCTTTATAAATAAGAAATCACTTTATGAAAAATTACATTTTTTCTATAAAAAGTACAAGTGCATACAAAGCTACATCTGTAAAAAAAAGTAATTTGTCTTAATAGGACGTTTTTCTACAAAAATACTTAATGTCTTTTCAAATTACATTTAAGAACTATTTCGAGAGATGTCACTCTTACTTAAGAACGCATCCGCTGTATTTTGCGTAAAGGGCGCAAATCTCAGGGTTCTTTTGTACAAAAAAAGAGAAACGGCACATCGAGTAATATTTTATCAATGTCAATATTTATTTCATGTGTCTTTTTTCCACATTGATTACAGACTCATTTTTACAAATAATCCAATTTCGGGACAATTTTGAGATGTGTCACTTTTCCATTTAACCGACGATTCGATATTTTCTTCCATAGGAGACTTTCTATGAGCTGTCTAGTATTGGTCTCGGTTTGGTCTACGGCCAGGTCTACCGATGGAAGATTATTATTTTATGATTTGTTCAGCAATAAAATTTTACAAACCATCCAGATAAGTCTAGCTGTATATTTAATTAGATAATTTACGATTATACAGGTTGATTTATAATAATCAATAAATATAAATTTCTTCAGCTCATATATGTGTGTGATTGAACGGCTGGTTTTCAAAAATCAATAATTTAAATAAAATACACTAAATGCTCCAACTAAAATCAATATTGGGCTTACGTTGATGGATTAGCTTAATGATAATAAGGATTGTTATAAAATTACTCATTGACTTTGATTTAAAGTCCAACATTTTGGTTGAAAAGCCTCCTACGTTTATATTGCTTAAAGATATAACATTGCACCCGTTTGCAGAGTCTGCTAGTAAATCAGAGTTTAGCTAAAACTAACCTGCGCATTTTTTGAACAATTTCGCGATTAAAAATTGATAAAAATATCTTTCTTCTTTACTTAGAACATCTGCAATTCCTCTTCTTCTTCTTCGCGTACGGAGGTTGGTTATTATCACTTTGAACTCTCCACAGTCTTAAGCCAGAATCATCAACGATGCCGCATCCGGTTTTCCAAACCACTGAATAAAATTTTGAGCCTGAGACTT
Source organism: Mystacides longicornis (assembly GCA_963576905.1). NCBI lineage: Eukaryota > Metazoa > Arthropoda > Insecta > Trichoptera > Leptoceridae > Mystacides > Mystacides longicornis. The sequence continues at coordinate 10,051,128 of OY756432.1, forward strand.
TTTTCCGCCCCATAGCCCTTCTTGCCTCTATTTTCCCTTGAATTATGAGTTGTAAAATGGAACATTTTTCACCACGAGATATGTGGCCATAGTATGGGGACTTACGTCTCTTGACAGTAGTCAGGGCTTTCTTTCCTTTCGCACCATGTCCAGAACTATCTCGTTAGACAACCTGTCGATCCATGAGATGCGCAGCATTCTTCTATAAAACCATATTTCGAATGCCTCCAGTTTGTTTAGCATTAAATTTTTAGGGCCCAACCTTGCACTCCATATGATAATAACTTGCAATAATAGCTCTAAAGCTAAACATGTTGTAGCCACAAAATTCCTCAAAGCAGCTGTTCCTTACGAGACACGTAGTTGTAGATATCTAATGTGTCAATACAACGTAGGTCAGCATTCCACAGGTCTGTATCAAACGGCATTTCGTCTTCTATCATTGGGCATCCGGGATATTTCCACAGGATGACCACGGTTATTGAGGTATGTTCAGTACTTTCTCGGATACAGTCTGAGTAATACCATGTAAAGTTTCTTTTACTCGAAAAGTTTTCGAATTTTCAGAATTGCACTCACAAGCTCACTTACGTACATCAAATCAACCTATATATAAATGGGTAAAGATTTCGTAGATCGTTAGAATTTAGATGTTTTTCGCTATCCTAGTTCATATGTCAAATTTTACACGCAACTCAAATGAACCCTACCTATACATATGCAAAATAGTAACACGTCATTAACGTTATGTGACAAGATGCAAGGCAAACCAGATGTCAGACAAGTTGAAGATTAGAAAAATTCGATTATACCTCGACGTGTGCATAAAATTTGCATAAGTAGGAAATAAACTAGACTCTCCAATCAACGATAAACCGTTTTCGAATCAAACGTGTTTGTACAAAATTTTACATTCAAGTATTTGGTTTTCGCCTCTTTTCAAATATCGTCAATTTAGCCGTTCTACAATTAATTATTAAGATTACAAATGCTATCATTTGAGCAAGCGCTTTAAGAAGGGCCTAATGGAGAATTTCGGGTTACAAAAGGCAAATGAGCAGCTTTGGTGATTGGTACAAGTATTGAATCACGTTAAGGTATCCCTTAAAGATTTCCCCTTTATAAAAAAAGTCTGCCATTCTAAGATCTTTAAAATCCTCCAAAGTTACCGATGCAACAATCTTTGGGTGCCAAAAAATAGGTTTTAAGAAATTCTTAACACCTGTGTACGAAATGGCATCCTAACAACAGATGAAACAGATTTTTGTCATAATTTTCTTATTGTATAAAAAGCTTGATCCTGAATTGTCAATGTGTTAAATAGTTTCTGAAGTTGAGGAGAGTTGGCCATCTCTTGTGAAAAGGAAGTTTACGCACCATTGACGCCTTCTTACCGTACAGTGGGATGTGTTAGTATTGCGGTGGTGTCGTCGTGCTTCGTTGTGTTTCTTCCATGCACATTTGACACGACATAGATGTTTTCAATTTAACATGTTTTGTAGATATATTTTAATGGCCTATGGCCGTGTATGATTAGGTATAAATAATTATACGTAGGTAAATAAATAAATTTTAACGGGTTCTTTTTTTACAATCTTATTTCTTCAGGGTTTTTTTCAAGCCAAATACGAAAGCACAATAATTATTACTTTGAACAGTCGAAAAGTAACGTTTTTAGACATCAGAAAGGATTAGAAGACAGTGTTAACCAACCGTGGGAATCAAATGGATTCAGAAGGTATACAACAAAGACGTTTGGAAAAACATAGAAGAGACCTTTCTTCAGCTGTGGATTTCAAATCGAATCCAATCCAAACTCGCTTAAGGTCCCACTTAGGGGAATAGGGAGGCAACAAGAGCTCTCCATTGCGCTCGATCTTGCGTAACGTTCTACAATAAAACGTAAGTTTCAGTCTCGTATATTAAGGAATCGCGGATTTGTAAAGTAAAATCGATTCAGTGAATGTGCAAAAAACGGCTATTTTGGGAGAATGGGCCCTTAAGACTCAAATATTTGACTAGTTCTACACTTTTTCGTGAATAACTATGTAGCTTTGCAGTATTTAACAAATAATTAATTAAGTACATTAGTAGCTTTCTTCAAAATATTTTTTTATGAAATATGATAAGTGCGTGACTGGTGGGTACCAAAGGATGATACAAGACAAGTCCGTTATGTGGCGGACAGTAAAACTGGGTGAACACGAGCACGAAGGACTCTGGTTTACAACCCGTTAAAGATAACTTGTGGCGCATTACTGTTTTTATACCATTAATTACAACAAAAGGACGTAGACAATAGATAAATTCAATATAACTGTAATACATATACAAAGCCATTAAAATATTTAAATTAATGTAGCTTTTTTATACACTTATCTTAAATATTTATTGTTTTATTTACTGCATTAAGATAGTTTTCCGGTGTACACAAATCATTTTAAAGGCATCATGGAGACTTTAAACCTATTCTGAATTTATCAAATAAAGGTGAAAAAAAGATTAAGAGCAAAGAGTTATTTTAAGTACCGTTCAACAATGAGAGTAATAAAACTTTTATCCAGCCCATACAGCTGTGACAAACCATGGGTTCGATCCCAGGTATCGAACATCATCAAAGAATCATCAAAACGGCGAAGTAGCGTATCAGTTAGATACAGATTTTTTCTTTCCTTTAACCAGACCATAGAAACAGATGAACCTTTATTTTCCTAAAATATCGATAAATGACGATCCTGAAGAAGCGCCATTGAAAAATCATATTGAGATGAAAAACCATGTAAAGAGAACTGGATACCTACCAAAAATTGCACAGAGTATACGTACAAGAATAAACAATTCACTTTCATTGGACTCAGCATTGTTAAGAAATTCCATACGTTAATCTCCTTTCGTGTTTTGTCAGCGGGTAGTGCTTACGTGTTTGTTAAGAGGAATGCAATTGGTTATTATTTATGTTTGTATGGTCACAATTTGTTCACGGTGTGGTCACAAAACGTTCGTACAAAACACCACGCGAGAATATCAAGCAAATCTTCAAAGGCCAGTACTATAGAAATTGCCAGGAATTATTAATGAAATGAATATTTTCACGGATATAAGAATGAATGATGATAAAGTTCATTCAAACATAATGTAACAAAACGGTATTTTTCTAAGTGATTAGGTGACCAGGTCTGTAATACTCCTCTTGAATGGCACTCATTCTCAAATTAGCTGTACTCACAAAGGGTATCATTTCTTCCATTAATATTGCATTGATTTCATTGAATTATTCAACATCGATGCTTATTGTGTAAATGATTTCAAAGATTAATTTTAAAACCTACACGTAAATAGCATAAAAAATGAGCGACAAAATAAATCCTTGAAGAGTATGAGCACAATGAAACCAAAGACATGACAACAACCTCAATAGATAAAAAAGAAAGAAACACATGAAGAAACATGAAACTGATATCTGGGACTGAATCTACACTAACTAGGACCTTTCATAAGATCAATTATTTAATGTAAATATGTAGTAGTGTCACTACTGTTGCATAAATTTACCAAGTAAGTTTATCTATTCGGTAGCATTCCTAGTGTATCCTGCCGTATACCAAAAGTGACTAAAAAAGTAAATACATAGATGAGATACGCATGTTTTATTTTCCTTAAAACTGGTTTACAATCATCCGTTAAATTGTAAGTAACTGGTTGCGGAGAAAAATAATACAATAATGTTTATTATCAAATTGATGACTATAATGCTTGTTGGTCCAGAAGGGTATAAAACGGTGCATCATTACACCCATTAAAACATAAGAGAGCTACCAACCGACAAGTGGTTGATTCGAATCATCAATCATCCTTTTGACAATGAGAGGGAGCCTTATCAGCGGGTTCACTGGTGGTCTAATTGCTGCAATGGACCGATCTTTGTTTATTAACGTCATAAAATACCTTTACGATACAATTGAAATGTTTAAAGAGAAAAATTGAATATTAATGGTCCCTTGTGGGACTCCGAAGGTACGAGATGATAAGTAGAATCCACGAAAGTGAATTGTTTTATAATAAAGATGATAATATCAACACTTTACGCTGTTATTAATAACATATTTGAATGATTTACCATTCTTTGTTTTGATGTTTGTCATTTTTTCTATTAATTAATAAAATGTAGTGTGCATTTGTTTCTATCTCATTCCTTTTTGTTCCTAGATTTTTTTTATGTTTTATTGTTTATTTTTTTAAATGTATAATGCGATTTATTAATAGTTTTTCTATTCATAATTACTTTATTAGAGTAAATAATATAACGTGAATTTTAGAGGTTGCAGTTCTTTATTCTTTTTTATACTTCTTTGCCTGCTTATTTTCTTAAAACTGAGTAAAGATTTTTGTTCTGATATTAATTCTTGGAAACACATAAATATAGACCAATTTGTCATGCACTATAATTGATTGTCTTTTTTTTTGTTTTTAACTTGTGCAACTAGATGGTATGTTATGTGGCTTTTGAATTGTTAAAATTTCAATATGCATTCAGAAAAGGAAACTGAAAATCTGTATTATTTTCAACGCATCTCTTAATTATAATCTTTCTAGTTTTGCTAAAAAGTGTACAAGGTAAATCAAAGGTATGCAAATAGGGTTGCTAATCTTTATGATTAAACTTTATACCAAAAAAGTCAAAACGTTGCCGATAGTATTACGAAAACATCAATTTAAAAACAAAATCAAATCAAAAAACGAACATGAATATAAAAATACAAGGATAGAGAATAAGGAGCATTGTGTAGTGTGTTATCTGTCCCATTATGATCTCACTTTATTGTAATATTACGAGCATTCATTTACTCTCAATATGACTCCTATCAGTCCGATCTTGAACTATAATAAACACCAATGCATTATTAACATTGTGATAAATTTTAACGTAGCTTAACAAGTAGTCATAATATTATGTCAGATAAGAAGAATCATTTCAACTTAAATAGGTAATATGATCATTGTTATAATATGGAATTTTTTCTCTGAGGGTTTAAGTTAAGGTTTATGATGGTGCTAATAGGGTTTATTTTTAACCTCCCAATATCTTATTATGTTAAATGGAACCTGAAAAGAATAGGGCTTTTATATGCAGTGGGATATTGTGCCTTAAAAGTAAACATGTCGCTAGACGAGGAAAATTTGTTGGAGCGATGGGCACTTAGAATCATCATATCCTCAAATAGAGACCGTGCGAAAGTGGAGGAATGGGCCGGTGCTAAAAAAGATGGCCCGATTATATGATCTCAGATGGGGAGGAGACCTATATCCAGCAATGGAGAGACGGCTGAGAAAGATGAAGAAAAGTAAATTGATGGTTGTAATGCTTAAAATTCTATGGACTGATATGGTCAGACGCTACAATTTTTCAAATAATTATCAAGAGCTGATGATCAATTTCTAAATCAGAGAGTGTCCCATTAGGTGCTTAGAAATAAAAAGCTCAAATTACTCCATTTAATGATACAGGCGCGTTAGAGAATCAGCAAATCACGCAATTTGACAAGTGCAAGATGCTTTATAAATTCACTCAAAACATATTGATTGTTAATTAAATTTAATCCATTTTTTTAAATTTATAATTTAGGGTATCCGCGGCGGGCTTGATTTGTGTGTGGCTGGCTTTTTGGCAATCGGGCTAGGTGTGAGCTTTGTGCGGATCGGGTTTGCTACGGATTGGTCTCCCTTAAAAGGGAGAATGTTATGATATGTGTTTATAAAAATAGACCGCAGTTTTTGGACAATGTTGATCATACATTTTTACATCCAAGTACAAACATTATTTAGTAGATCATTCAGAAGCAGAACCCAATACGTGGGTGTGTCCGATAGGCCTTTTAGTTACAGTAATATCTTTTTAAATAGTCCATTTGGATCATACTTATGATCATTGCTTCCTGGCATTGATTTTGTTAATATTTTTGTTTCAATGGTTTTGTATTTTTATTTAATTCAATAGGTTATTTTATTTCTTTTATATGAAGCAGGACAGTTTTTTTTAAATATTTGTTTAAATAGACTATCTATAAACCGCCTTCATCTTGTATACGTACTTGCTCCTGATAGGCATGTCGTATTTCTTTAATAATTAATGACTGTGAAACAGTGTCTTCAAAAGCATCAATAGTTACTATCTGAACAACTTCATAAATTATCAAAAAGGGATTAAATGCGGGCGATTCAGCCATGGAAATGTTTGTTCCGAGTTTTTTCGAGGTTTCAAGAGTAGTTGAACCGATCACACAAAGCCAGCCTTATAAAAAGCAACACTAAGTTTTTTTTTAATAAAAAAAATGACAGACCTAACTTCAGTAGCATAGTTAGGTATTCAGTAGCATAGTTAGGCACCGATAAGCGGTCCCGGGTTCAATTTCCTTTAGTGTCTGAATTTTCAGTCACTTAAAATTATTTCTACCCGAGCTTAGCATCTTGTGTCAGATGAGACGGATTTATTGGGTTTTTTGGTAGTCTAAGTAATTGCTGAAAATTAATAAATTAATTTATTTATCAATTCGTTTCTAGTTAGTTAAACTTCAAAAGCTAGAAAAAAGAAGGGGATTTTCATTAAAGATCAACAAAACAGCAATATATACTATATAAAAAAGGTAAAAAAAAAGTACATATTGTACAGAGTTTAACGATAAATAAGTTGTATGCTGTATTAAAAAACAATGGGATGTGTATTTTATATAATATAACGATCCGTTTAAAAAAATTATAAAGTGCCTACTTATTTACAATAATTGATATCTTACTCGGTCGTCAATTAAAATGTATTACTGCTTTATTACCAAGAATACACTTTTTGGTCCTTAAAAACACATAAAACAAATCAATCATCGATAAAAATAACAGTGCAATCATAACACTCGTATCGGATATAACGGTTTAAAAATAAAGGAATTTTATAATATTATTATTTCGTTTAACTCATTAAAAAAAATAAAATCGCCAATTTACCAAGCACAAAAACAGGTGTTATAAATCTTGTCAAAGATATTTTTCAGGTTATTTATCTATATGAGTTTAAAAGCAAAGATTTGCGCGTTTCGTCAGGTTGTATAAACAGGTGGACATGTTCTTGTCCTGTTGCGTCTTGACCTGCGCACGCGCATAATAAAAAGCGCGTATTTGTCACATAGTCAGTCAGAAAGTCGGTGATCAAACATGAATATTTTAAGTTATTCGTATATTTTTTCACATTACTTGCAATTTCTGGATATAATTTTGGAATTCCAGAAAGACATTTCAATAGTTACAAGTTACAATATGAGTATATCATTTGTAGGTAGAGGATGAAAATAGTTAAGGAAATTTGCGGTAACTTCACGGTATATTGCTGAATAGTATACCTTGCGGAAACAAAAACAAACAATTATGGGCTTATTTGTTACCAAGATGTCATAAAAAAATTGATTCTCTAAATTAGATAGAAGTCAAATTTAAAAAAAAAAGCTACGTTAGCGATTAAAAACAATAATTAAATTTTTTTCTGTTTTAAAAAATGGTCAATTTCTTAACTTATTATATGTCATTGATTGGGATGAGCAAAAAAGGAGAAAGAAATTTTGTATAGAGAATCATCAATCCTGTGTATATATATATATATATATATGCGTATGGCATATGGCGCTTATAAAGAAAGACTTAGTTCCCTCAGCCATACCCTGGCTTCGGTCGTCAAATTGTGTATATCCTCCATCGCTCCCCGGAACCCATACAGAGGGCACGATCGGACTATGTGGTCAGTGGTTTGACTATGCTCACCACAATTGCAAGTGGGGTCGTTGGAATACCCCCATTTGTAGAGATTAGCTGCACTTCTGCTGCAGTCTGACCGTATGCGATTCAGGGCTGTCCATTCTCCCCGATCCAATTCAAATCCAGGGACTTTCCTCGATGGGTCAGTGATTAGGTGTTTATTTCTCACATCCGCGCTATTCCATTCCATCCTCCATGCCTGCTCCAGCGTGAACCCGTCCCTCTCCAGTGTCCTCGCTCGGGTCCAAAAAGGTTTCCTCGAATACGCATATATATATAATCCTGTGTATAGTAGGTATAGTATGAACATACTCGAATTTTAATTGATCCTACATGTATTGTCAGGTTTCTCTTCCAACCTTGCGTTCTTTTCTTTTGCGTTAAAAACACGGTTTAGATATAATTTTGATACACTTTCAATTAGTGAGTTTAATTTCTTAGTCAATGGAGAGTAGTCACAATTTAATTCGTTTTAGATCATTCTTGGAAAGAAATACATAGAAAATGTAGGATATACTTCCCTAAGAAAGTTTAAATCAAAATTTCAACCCACGTCAAAAACTCTTCACCACTTATAAAAAGTAAATTTTATTTATGCACGAACTGAGGAGGTGAAGTTTAATACTCGGGCCGATAACATCAAGAGTTTGTAAGGAATCTGCCCTCTGGTTAGTTCTTGTACCTATCACCTTGGATAAATCGAAAGAAAGTTAATCGAGTATCGAATTTCCCTCTTTGAGATGATGTATAGCCGTCATCGGCGTAATATTATGTAAGTTCACAAGAGCTTCGTAAAACAACATCCGTATCATCTTTCGTGTTGCCTACATAAAAATTGATGTTAATTTCTTAATCAACGTTTTATTTTTATCATGTGGCAACATCGTATTATTATTATTAGTCTACGTCTGCACTTGAGGCGAAATATAACCTGGAAATAATTAGGAAATATTTCAGTTACAGGTTTTATGTATTATGCATTTATAATAAAAATTAGATAAACTGTTACCTTTTTTATAATGCTGATGAACGATATTGTAAAATGTTACATAAATATTACATTGAATGCATTATATGTACATTTTGACAACTTAATTGTATCATTAATACTAATGATGACGTTTATGAACTACAAGAAATAGGCATTTTTATTTGTGCCATTAGAGTAATCAGTTTCTAGTTTCTCCGTCTACCCTATCAGTAACATGTCTCTTTTTTGCAGTGTAAATATTATAATATGCTCAAATCGAGAATTTATACAGATCATTAATTATTCATGTGTTTGATGTGAATTCGATTTTGAGAGTGTGTGTTTTTTTTAAGTAGACTGAAGATATTGCTACGACACTTATCCCATCGAAAAACCGCAATTTTTCTTCACAATATTTTGTAATACCTCGATGGTTTGTAATAACTCTCTTCTGCTAAACATCATTAAAATTTACACTAAAATTTCTTTAAGGACTATTTTCTTATTTTGTGTTTTAGATTGATATTTTAGTTTCATCAAAGAAATGAGAGATGAGAAATCGGCTATAAAATTCATGCGAAAACACAGAAAAAAATTCTGACCTAACCGAAAATCGAACTCATGGCAACTTTCCTACCGATCTTGGTTGGTATCATAAAAATACATTGTAACTTTACAAAACTTTAAAACCGATACAGTGCAACTTGAATTAAGTAAGTATATAGGTACCTAATTTATGTCGATGGTAATATACCTGTTTGTTCGAGGACCACATTATTAAAATCAAATCGAACGATAAAAGAATACGAGGGCACAGTGGGGCAATGTAACGTTTTGTCAGCTTACTATAAAAACAGCTATAAAAATTCCTTCTCCTCTCTGTGTGACATATTATGGTGTAGGTGTGATGTTCCCTGGATTACCACAAAAAATGTTGTAGTTTTATTCTAGGATGGACTAGAAGGACTTTTTGTGGATTTACTGCCCAGTCCAGGGATATTTACGAACCTTTGAGTATTGGTATGTGTTTTGTTATTAGATTTACAACTTTCGATGGTAATGTCCAATTAGAGTAAAAACTTCATTTTACGTGTCTTTTGTATTTTTTTTTTTCGTATTTTTTATTAAATATTATTTTGTCTATGAAATTATCAATTTATGTAATTGTTCTTATTTTATATTGTCTATGTTTTTCCTATGAATAAGGGGCTGTCATGGAGATGAAGTTGGTTTTTCGTGTTTCATTATTTAATAAATATTATCCGTAATTACCGTGGGGTTGCCGGCTAAGAATAGCACCTCTGCTCTTTTTGCTGGTTCTTCGAGCATTCTGTAAGAGGCAGGAAATCTTCCTTAAATCTCAAGTGGTCAGAAAAGCCACAATGAGCCTCGGACGCCTTCGAGTGCAATGTAGAGCTCTTATTGCCTCCCTATGCTCCTGAGTGGGGTTTAGGCCTCCCGCATTGTGGGTTAGTCTGGGGGGGGGGGGGTCCGCGGCGGACCTGATTTGGGTGGGGCCGGCTTTTCGTTTGATTACTTCGATCGAGCTGGAGTGTCGGTTTCATGTGGATCGGGTTTGCTGCGGATTGGTCTCCTCCGGGCTGGTTTTCGTTGTGTGGAGGGCCTTAAAGGTAGTATGTATGTATCCTTAATTATCAATCTCAATCTGCAAACACTGATAGAGATGCTGACTCCAATATTTTTTGGTCCCAGTTCCAGTCAATATTTTTATTTAGCGATAATTACTCGGTTGGTGGTAAAGCCGCGTGTGACGTTTTATTATACAGTAAGAATATACTGTTGAAATGACAGGTATTAACGCACTTATAAAATGACAGGTATCAACGATAGATATCTGTTAACGAATTATTTTCGCGCCATGTCCCCTGAGAGTCTTGAATATGCCAGCTTTTATTCAATCCGGACGGGATTGTAAATAAGGCGAAGTAAGCCAAAATCAATTTTAAGGTGGGCATTGTCTGTTGACGGACAAGATGTTAGCTTAAGCTAGGAAAAGGTAATCAAATAAAGAGTTTCGTTTTGTCATACAACGGACAATAAGTCATTTCGGTGACTATAAAAAGTAGGTACTTGCGAATACTCCTTAAATCAGCTAATAAAATATTAGAATTGTTAGTTAATTTTGAATATTTTAGTAATCGCAGGATTGTTTCAAAACATATAGGGAATGAAATTTGAAAGTAACATAGGCAGTTTCCTTTAGATAAGCCATCACATCAAATACATTGCAGGGTAGGTAGATGTCATGGTGTGAGACAAAGATTTTCTTATTCTCTTTTACCGTTCTATCCAAATACGGCTGATAAAGCATATTGGACGAATGATTAATTCAGTTTCATTTTATTTTTTTATTTAATAAAAGGTACCCGCTTATTTGTCACATTCAGATGTCAAGTCACATATTTTTTAAATATCCAATTTTTCTTTTTACTTCAACAAAAAATATATAACTAACTGCCAACAAATGGTGCATTTACCTTCAATACCTCAAACATAAAAAATATACTTGAAGTTGTATGTTGTACAAAAGTATTAAATAATGTAATACTTAGGTACTTAACTTTAAGTAAGTCTTACATAAAGTGAAACAGGTTAATGTATTTTATTTACATATGTCAGTACATCCTTGGACCTTAACACTACGATTTAAACCACAAGAATGGGTGTTTCAAAGGCACGATCCTTGGACCATCTACATACAAGAATATTACACTTGTATTTCATGCTTACAAGGATGCTCACAATACTGGACTTAATAAACCATAATGACAGTGTAGTATTGTTGAAACACCTTTGATCCTGGCACGAAACGTCCTTTTAAAAATGTTATTTGAATTTTATGGGCAGTATAATTTTAAATAACAGTTCTGCGTAAAAGCATTGCAGTCACAACGCAATTGTGGACTATAAAAATAAATACATTCAGTTGAATCGATTTCAATTTAATTTTAGTGTTTATTGACAAATTCACCGAGGCTTTGAAGTATTTTTTCCCTACATACTCAAGTATCTTAATTTTTAATTTTATTGTTGACTAGTTTTAAACTTTTTAGGAGCCACTTAAAAATCATCCCTTTTTATACGTGCCCTTTTTCGTCCCTTTTAGTGAAAATTTGGAAAAACTGTTCAAGAAAACTACTACTCATTTCTATAGGAGAATTCATATGCCAAATCTCAAGTTCGTACCATGTCTAGTTTCCGAGATATTTGCATATTTTTATAAACATTCAACCCTATTTTTCACCCCCTTAGGGAGGGAATTTCCAAAAATCCTTTCTTAATGGAAGGTTTTGTATTAAAGACTACCTGATTTCCAAATTTCACTTCTCTACGATTAGCCGTTTGGGCTGTGCGTTGATGAGTGAGTATGTCAGTCAGTCAGTCAGTCAGGCACTTTCCTTTATTATTATAGATTTAACCACTTGGAAGGTAGAAAATAATCCAAATACAATTCGCAGGGCGAGCATCTCTTGTTTTTTCTACATTCAAATAATAAACGAAAATAATTTCATGAGATTCTTTAAAAAGACGAATAATTAATAGAAATTCATATGAAAAAAAAAATGTCAAGTAAGAAAAATAAAATAAATAAATTAATACTTATAGCCGGCGGAACTTATTGCCTGAGTAAATTTTTGCCAGTTAACCGGTCCCGTCCAATCCGAGACAGGCAAATCCCGGGTCAATCAAGAGAAAAAAAAAACTTGATAAAATTCTGACCCGATTGAGAATCGAACCCGGGACCTCGTGATCTGAAGTCCAAGCCAATGCCACTAGGTTACCGAGGTCGGTGTGTACAATGTACATACTAGTTTTCCGAAAAAGCATTGCATGTTTGAGGAAATTAAACATTTTTATAGTCACTAATAATATGAACAAGCAATATAATTAGTTATTATTTTTATTAAAGAAGTAGAATGTAGAAATAAAACTAAAAATTAAACACAGCATAAAATTCTGAATGAACTGGGAATCGAACTGGGGACCTGATTGTCAGAAGACGACGTTTATTGCGAGATCGTAAAAAGTTCATTAATGTTTTCTTCATGAACTATATGATCCAATTTAAATGTAAGTACATAAAAATATAGTTCGTATTCACAATGACATTAATAATAATTATGATCTACTAGTAAACATATTTTATATTCTCCTGTATAGTGTGTAAAGATCTCTCTAATTCTTAGAATTACAATAATCGATTCTAAAATGCATAACACATTCTAATTCTTTTGTAACCTATAGATTCAACCATTATTGAAACGTATCATTTTATTCAACAGGTAACCATTTGGTTTAAGATTAAGATTATTATTTTTTGAATGATAGAAGAATGGTTTAGATTCGGGTGACCTTTTAAATCACATCTATGGAAACATAATGGAACTTTATTCCGAGAATATTCAACCAATAACCATAAAAATGATACCAATTTTTTTTCTATCGATTTGTTTAATTAAAATAACTCTATTGATGTTTGTGAACCTTATTAAATTTCAAATAGTACGAGATGTGAACTAATAGCAAATTGGTATCCATTTTATTTGGGGTAAACAGTGATAGCTTAACGTGACAAACTGTATGTCATTGTCCTTTTTATGTTATTTTTTTAAAGATATTTTGTGGTAACTATTCTCAAACTATAACATATAGCTAAGTTAAGAATAAAGAAAGCAAGCAATGATTCATTTGTCATTGTTTGTATGTATCAGATTATATTGAGAATATACACAAATTTCCGATAGGTTTTTTTGCAAAATGTGAGTAATTTATTTTCGTTACATCAATGATCAATCATTCGAGTAAATCTGAAAAAAAAATAACGTAATACTTGTGTTTTATCTGTTTCTGAATAAAATACCGTAAAGTTAAATTTAGTTTACGAATCAAATAAATTGATTTCACAAAAAATGGTTTAAGCTATAATTATGCTGAAGAAAATTTCATAATTATTTGTCTATTTGGGCTTGGGTTGTTCTGAATGAAATCGCATTACTAATTATTCCTTTAATAATTCATTGCAGTAATTTTTCATTAATATAAAAAGGTGGTTTATATGTGTATATTGCTTTATCAATACGAGAAAGTATAATGTTTCGTATGATATTAAATTTTATTACTAAAATATCGTTTAGGGATTGGCCGAATCACAGAAAATATTTCAATAATAATTTAAAACCAGTATTGCTTCAGAGCGGATCGTGTTATTATTAAACAATCCATATAATATACATGTAAGGTATACGTATGAAATAATATTTTAATTAATAGCCTCATTAATAGATTGTGGTGAGGTACAGGGAGCGCCGTGTGAAGGTGCCCTAAGACCGATACCCGTGCCATGATTTATCAAATATATCGACTTAAAGTTCGAACACACAAGACGACTGTGCCGCCTCATGTTATAATATTCAATACTGCCACATTTCCGTTTGAACGATTTGAATTTATCCGCAATTATAAGAGTGCATTAATTCATTCAATAAAAGTGGCTGGACCACTATCGATATTTTTTTGGTTTGATCAGGAGAATGCACGGATCATTAGAAAATTTAAGAAAAATTAACGTAGGTACTTAATTTTCTTACAGCTTTTGACACTTTAAGCTTTTCTATTTTAGAACTTTTATTGGCGTTTGACATCTGAAAGTTTTTTGATGATTTGGTGCGATTTTCAGAATGTGAGCTGTTAACATCGTTTTAAACAGATGCATCGGTTGGAATTGTATTGTTCGATTATTGTTTAAAGATGTATTCAAGTTATTCATAGTACAAAATGGAATCCAATTACTATATTAAAGACTGGACAGTTTTTTTTTATCAGTCAAACAGGCATGTCTTATCTGAGTCAGGATGTCAAGCCTTAACAGAACCTTAAAAAAAAACACGCTAAACACTTTTGAACAAAAGTAGAAAGAAAAACATCTAATTTAGATGTCTAATATTACTTTTAATTAATGCGCCGTAAATTATGGACCGTGAAAATTGAGGTAACGTCCAAACAAAGTATAAAAGGTAGAATGTACAGAATATAAATATATCAATGATGATGTACAACATCTGAAGGGTACAATACTAGGAACGTGTACCAATAAATCTGTTGCGACAAATAAATAATTGATAGGAATAAACGTTTGCCCTAATATATTGGAAGAATTGAGTAGGCGAAGGAATCTTTAGGATAATTGGACACATTTGTCCCATTTCAATGATACCGTCCAATATCGAATGATAAGTGTATCGAATTATACAAATGGATCCCTATAATTGGAGGAATCTCCTAATAAGAGACAAATTGTTTGATAAATTTTTATCTGTAAGGATATTCAATGGTCTTGTGGGAAAGGTCCTGGATTTCTTTTTATTTTGTTATGTGAACTGCTATGAAAGATTGCTCCAATTTTTCCAACTCAGAAATATAAAGGATGAATTTGTGTGAATATTCTTATAATGTAAAGTGTGAAATATTTCAGAATATTATTAATATTTTTTGTATATATATTATGAAATATTAATCAATGCTTTATAACTGATCTGTGGGAAATGGACAGAAAAATGTGGTATCGTTAATTTGGTTTGATTTGATACCTACCATTGATAATTATTGTGTTAAGGATGCCGAATGACGGATCGCTAAGAAGACCAATTTTTTTTCCTGACAGGGATCCCGAATCACAGAAAGTCTTTTGATAAATCGTTGCGTATGAAAAATTTCCTCGTATCAATTTTTTGTATCAATAATCATCATAGCACGTTTTATTGAGAATTTATTCGATATTGTTTTTTGAAAAATTGTGGACCTCTCGCTGTTTATTATACAAGCTGGAATATCTCCTGATGGTAAATACTGACATCAAGATAGTATCAAATAAATCTGTCAAAACTCCCTTTAAGCACCACCATAGGGAGGCAACCAGAGCTCTATTGCGCTTGATCTTGCGCAATGTTTATGACCTCTTTCCACACCATGTCCATTGTCCAAATCCCTCAGCTCTTCTTCAAAGAGAGGGTCTTCCTCTTCTTCGGGACCCTGAGAAGGGACCATGAGTATAAAAAGATCTTATTTAAGTATAAAACCACCTCAGTAGCCTATTAGAGTTATGGGCTTTAACTTCTGAATTAAAGGTACAGGATTCGATTGGATGCTTGAAAATACTACCAAGGGTTGACCTGTCTCAGATTGCCTCACGCAATACGTTCCGCCGGCAATATATACACTTTTATATAGAAAAATGGATCCCATAATAGTATCTATAAACGGTAGAAAAAATAGATCCTTTACTAGTGAATATTGACAATATCCGTAACACTTATAAAATACTCCGTCAACTTTTGTCCTAGACTATTTGTAAGAAACCGGTTACTACATCATTAGAATATATTAAGTATATCAATGAATAAACCGTAGAATAAGTTATTTATTAATTTGGTTTGATAGTTAAGTTATCAGTTAATTAAGTTACCACTACATTTTTCAAAAGATTAACCGAGCGGTAATTAAACGGTTGTTACTCGTGTAGGCACGCTCTCTAAATAATCAGCCCACATAGAAACAAATCCTAATATTGACACTTGTACTGCACCTAAACTGGTCTGGATGTTTGCCTTTATAGATAACTAGCCTTTTTACCCGTCCATAAAATTGTTGATGAAGTTTGTTGAGAAAAATGTGAATTACAGAACCTGATTTATGGATTAATAAAATATGGTACCTATAAAGTATGTCCCTAAGTGGGGTCAAAAAATGGAGAATTGATTGACTGATCGAGTTTGTATTACCTGTAAGATTTGAATTGGTAAATAGGTAGATATAATTAGATAGTATGAGAAATTTGTAGAATTGCTGTGGAGGCAGCAAAGGTGAATCATAAACATAGCATTTTTATCTATTTTCTATACCTTCCCCTTCAAGTACATTTAGATAGAACACTTGATTTCTGTAAATGTTTTAGTTGTTCTTCTGCAAAAATATAATTATGTACCTACAAAGCTTTATTTATTCTTAATATCAAATTTAACAGGTAGGTACATAATTATTTTAAGTGTTAAGACCTCTACCCGAGCCAGTGATTTTGTACCTGAAAATCTTTTGTATGAAAAATTGTCAGTATAGCCAGCAAGAAAATATTGCATAAAAAATTCCTATAAATATTGAGTTTGGATTTCAAAAATTAATTTTACTTACATTAATAAAACAATCAATACAATAATTGGTAAAGAAACACACTTTTATAATAAATAACTAAGGTATTTTGCAGTTGATAAACTTCATTTAACAGGGTAAAACTTTGTAATAAATGATAATTTTGAGTATAAATATTTAGGTACTTCTAGAGAATTAGAACTCTCATCTCTCATACCAAGAGTTGACAATTAATAAGAGATATACAAAACATGTAAATGTTATTGTTGTGAGAAAATATCTAGAAAATTTTGACACATTTTAAAATTCTGTAGACATTTTGGCATTGCATTCATTATAAGATATAATCCTAGGAATCTCAGCTCCATAGACGAATTATGGAAGGCATAAATGCAACGGGCCGTTGGCCCGGTGGCTAGTATCTTGGCAGATTGTTGAATTTGTCGAATACTCAAGGATTTCAATTTGACCACCTAAATAAGGAACGTTGTTAACGTGAAGTCATCACACAAAGCCATTCGAAATAGCAAGAGAAGAAAGTCATAATCCAGTTAGTACTGGTCAAATGTTAAAAAAAAATGGCATTTTAAAATTGACCATAAATAACGGTGTAATGTTGAATATATCAGTCTGTAATAATATGATTTTTTTCGATGTTACAGGAAAAGAGGTCTGATTATAGAAACTTCAACTAAATTTCAACAAAAAAAACAGGTTTACAATAATAATAAAAAGTTGTAGAATAATGGGAGTTATAGAATCTGATCTATGGAAGTTTACATACAGAGCTTTATAAAAGTGTGGTGTACCTACATAATGTACTTATAATTAATTGGACTTAATTTTTTTGTCACACCTCATCAGCAATAAGAAAGCGCTGTAAGTCATAATCATAGACTGCTGACTTATCCTCTATGCTTGCCCCATAGTTAAAAAGACAGAGTGCTCAATTTATATGTGGTGAGCTATGGGCTCTCACCACAATGTTGATTTTATTATTCTGCAATTAAGTATGTACCAACACAGCTTTTTGTTCCTTATATTTAACAAATTGTGAAGGTGGATTCATACTTATTTGAAAATCATATTTTTTATAGAATAAAATAAAAATATATAACTGTATTAATAAAAGTTTTGACTTTTTAGTACAGATTTTTATGATTTTTTTTTAAGAAAATGAATCTTGGCTTACTTAAAGTACACAAATACACATTTGACATCTTTCACACTAACCAAAGGGTTGTGTTGTGAAAGTGCAAATGGGACCACCAGGACTTGAACCCACAGCCTTCAGTGCGCTGTGCAAACGAAAGTCATTGACTAATACCACCGAACTTCCAACAACCTGATTGTGGATAAAACTTATAAAAAATTGTTCAAGTAAAGCTTCTCACTATGGAATATGTCTATAAATATAAGTAAACTAAGAAGTCGGCATCCAATCATCAAAACATAACGCAACAGTTGAAGAATTTAAGGCCCACGTCAAGTTTCAAACCTGCGTTAAGCTTTTTCATCAACAGATCTATTGCGTTTAAGTGCAATAACAACACATTGAGATGTGACTACTTTTACATTTATAAATTCTCCGTAGGTGGTTCTTCTTATAAATCTGATGTCCTGTAATCATGGTGAAAAGTGCATGATTCAAACATACATGTAGCTATCTCACAAACTGATATGCTCCTCTTGACGTCATAAAGTCATTATTTGGTAAGTTATAGGTAACTACAATGCTTTTATAATTGGCAAGCTTCAAAAGTTAGAAATATGTACCATTTTATGGGAGTATTTGCTTCTTTGTTTATGGGACATGTTTTTATAAGAAATGTAAATGAAATGACTTGCTAGTACAATCACCTATAATAGTATAGGTAGTAAGTTGTTTTAAAATATCACATTATTTGATATTTTAACACAGTAACCTTATTTGAAAATATACTTGCTAAATCCATGACTTCTCATCCTTTATATTAACTTGTCGTTGATGGATTATTTGACTAAAACTAAAAAAATCAATATAAAATTATTTTATCATTATAAAATTATCTATTGTTTGGAAGTGGTTCAGGAGAATAATATATTATTAGATGTTTTATAGAAAATTAAAACACTATAATACGTATTTTTTTTTCAGTTTATTTCTGGTTATAAATAAATGAAAACATTCTGTTTATTTCATTTCAATTACATATATTTCAATGAATATAAACACAACTACCAATTTGTAAAATTGAATAACATAATTTGTTAGATCTAGCAGATTAAAAATAGAAAAAAATAAATAAAAACAGAATATAGAAAATCATATGGACACCTTCTTTACCAAAAGCTATAATTTGTATTCCATAATAAATTTCACATTTAAATCTTACAGTAGAAACAGCCCCGTAGACAAATTCAAATTGGCGTTCGACTACAAACGAAGATTTTGCCAATGTATAGTACGAAAAAATTAACTGTCCTCTGGAATATATAAACAATTATTTAAACCAAACAAAGACACTTATAAAAATATAAAAAGTGGACAGTTAATTTTCTTCCTACTCTACATTGTGAAAGAATTCGTTTGTAGTCGATCGCCAAATGTATTTTGTCTAGGCCTACAGACGTGTTGTGAACAATTGTGTTGTGGCACGCCAAAAGCTTATTTTTTCATAAAAATACAATGCTCAACGATAATGTGTCTCTAATCATACTAAATGTATGAATCCGATGTTGCTTCTAGCATGTCATAGCTCATCAAAACACATTTTTTTATACAAATGAATCTGGACTCACCCAAAGTGAACAAATTTACACTTTTGACATCTTTCACACAAAACGATGCTTGTGTTGTAAAAGTTGAAAATGGTCGGCACCAGAAGTCAAACGCACAAAAGCCGTAAAATTAATCTGTAACAAAACATTATGGAATTTATATACACAAACATATGAAATGATGTACAATTATCAAATAATAATACGGGACTTACCGCTTTGCTTATTCCAGTAATAAAATGCATACTTGTACATTTTAGAAATTCATTCTTGATATTGTTGTAAATATCTTGTAATCTATCCTGTAAAAAAAATATAGTAACAGAAAATAAATGAATGTAATTGGGTAGCTGCATTGTAATTACGCGATTATTTGAAATAATATTTACTCATTAACTTTGCTTACCTGTTTTATTAATCCCAAAAATTGATTTTATATCTAAATTCAATGTTTACATTTTTTTATAGTTTGAAACAAAATTAGACATATCCATAGATTTTTTATGACGTATCAAATGAACCATAGAACCAAAACACACTAAAAAAATATTCTTAGTTAGTAATTAGTTAGTTAAATTATTATCGGAATTTATTAAAAAGGAGAAAAGTATCAATAAAATGAATTCATATAAAATGTTTATAATTCACACATCCTAAACCTGAAAATTAAAAAAAACATTCAATAAAAATATCATGATTTAATTTTCATTCACAAAAAAATACCGCAAATAATTTATAGGTAATCTATGGTACTGGCGTAATGATATCTATGGCGTACTGGCTGTCATCGATATTTTGACAAACAACAAAACATTTTCAAAATTCGAATATTTTTTAAATTGATAGCTGCTGTTAATATATTTCTAAGTAAGTACCTGGTAATATTTATTTATTTAGATTACCCTATGTACCTACCTACGTAATATTTACTAAATTATGTAGAATAAACACTTTTTTTATTAGAAATCCTTGTCTTCCAGCATCAACCAAAAATTATATTACTTACATATTATACAACCCAATGGATGTGATAAATGGTTCTTGTCCTGGAATAAATTTGACGTTGGGTGTAAAAAATCAACATGAGGCTATGAGCATACTTTGAGAATGGATGTATAATGGAGATATATCTACAGGTATAGATTCAAGTTTTCATATTTTATAATGGTGGCCATGTAATAACTATCTACCATAATTTATTGTTTTTATTCTAGGATGGGATGACCATAGTCTTTTTGGTTTTCTTTTGGATTGAAGGAACCTTGGAGGTTCCGTCAAGAAAATGTCTCCAAACATACTGATCACTGCATTTTGCTGTCTTTCAAGGATATATTTCATTCAACACGATGATCGTCCTACATCTATTAAGATTTTTTACCACAACAATAGGTATGATCTTTCTTGTATTTTGTTTAAAGAATATAACATATGATAAATAAGTTACCATACTTTGCGTTTATCTACATAACGATTTAGATTCAATATAATATTTACCACCATTGTCTGTGACAAAATTCGATACAAATATTAACTTAAATACATCAAAGTGTATTTAAGAACGCTCTCCGGCATTTTGCATTACAAAAATATAAACAGACTAAAATATTATGTAGATGACTTTAGATTACATATTAATGTGTACCTAGCCCAAAAAATTCATGAAATGATATTATCCGTCATTATAGGTACCTATATCTTTTGTGTTTGTTCTAGGATGAATGATTTGTCACAAACGTTGGACAGTTTTAAGAAAGTAATACCTCTCATTGATTGCTTTCTTCAAGAATACTTCTTTTGACACGATGAAACTCTATGCATATTGTTTTTTTAAACAAATTTTCACGGCAACAATACCATCAGTCTTTTTTAAATGAACCTTGTATATTACTGTTTTTGCATAATATAATATATGATAAATAAGCTAACATAGTTTTGAGTTTATTTACTATTATATTTCTAAACTATTTTGTGGATAAAACAAACGTTTTACTACACTGATTATAATCCAGTATTCCTGAATGCCATTTAAAGATTCTCAATTATTGTCGATATTATTTCTTTTCTCCCAACGATTCTGTCAAGTTCACTGTACCTAATGATCTAATTTATCGGTCACTGTTTTACCGGCAAGTTTGTTTATGGAATGTTCATACCAATTTCAATGTTTATTATTTTACTTGCAAATCTTTTTCAACAATGATTTTAAGAAACTTTATTAAATATAAAATATATTGAATATAAAATGATTCAACAATTATTGCTAAATTATTTTATACCTATCTGCATTTGAATATGATTTTTAAAGGTAGCTACATAATTATTACTCATCTAATGGCTACGACGGTTTTACACAAAATGTGGCCATAAATTTTTTTAAATGTGTCAAATTACAAAATGGAGGATTTTTTTTTCTAAAATTTTTCATTAAATCTTTATTTATTGAGAATAATAAGATTTGAATAACTTTTATATGTATAACGAATCAATCTCCAATTATTTTATAACATTTTCATACCGTAATACCAAGATTCTATTCAACGTTTACATGAGTAATTTTGTTTCCAAAAGATGGCTTTCTGTCTTTTTTGAAAAATTTGTATGAAGATCCTAAAAAAATAAAGTTTTTTAAATAGCTCTTAATATATTAAAGTTAACGTTGCCAATTGTATCTTAGAACGTTCTCGAGCAAATTTCACCGCTCTGCGCAGATTCATATCTGATGTAGCATTTGTATTTTGAGCGTGATGTTCACATATACGGTAAAGTATTGTCAAAAGCACGCAAACATTTCTGAATTATTATGTAGATATATAGATCGATAATTATTATTAATGTTTATTCTTAAATCTCATTCAGGTACCTACGTATATCTTCTGATTTTATTAAGTTGTGTTCTTTTTTCAAAACCGGTAGGTATGTAAAAACTATACCTACGCACGTCAAATTGCTCCATTGGCATCGAAACATTTTAAATTTAGAACAAAACAAATTTTTGGCACTTTTTTTCAAAATGACCATTTTTGGCACTTTTTCTTTATCGATTATAGTTGTTCATTCCGAATTCCTTAACATAAGAAACTGAGATTTAGGTATGTTTTATTGTAGAACGAACCTTATTTCAATAGCTTAGATAGCTTAGAAAATGTGACAATAAATCTGTATTAAGGTGGGAATTTGTTTCATTCACCTTAAAAAATATTAAAGAAACGACACCCTAAGTAAATCATTAATTTTGGTTTGAACTAAACTGTTTCATGAATAATGTGGTCGGTTTCCGCGGTACATTGTTTTAAGGTTCTAAACCTTTTTGTCTAACTTACACGAACATTGCCAATAGACTTAACTCACACATTAAAAAAAAAAACATACGTATTATGTATGAATTTCTATCGGCTATCCTAAAACATGAAAGTGTAATTGTAGCTACACGAATATTTTATTCATATGACGAACGGTAAAAACAAAAACACGCCAAAATTCTTACAAATTCATTAAAATAGGTGCCTACTTCAGGTGTACAAAAAGTAATCTAATATAAAATGAAATATTTTTTTAATAAGTGTCGTGTTTATATTAATAAACACTAATCATAATAAATCTATAGTTTTTTTTTTTAATTAAATCAAAAGCCGTAGGTTGAGGTCGGCAATTGAAACGCTCTATGAATAAAACATTAGACCACTTAGAAAATTAATAGTCATCCAAATTTGGAGTGCTCATCAGTTGTGTGACAAATGCTGGGCACATTGACCTGTCATCTAAAATATTGATCCCATTATGACACATCGTTTTCATTAACACTTCGCATCCTAATGGATTGGCGAAACACTTTTCTCACAAACTCCTTTTACAATGTCCTTTGAAATACATCAGTATATTAGAGAGACGTGCGAGATGGCTGGGGCATGTACCTAATGATAGACACGAAAATTTTGTGGGTGTAATGTTGGAGGCACAACAGGCACCCAGTAGTTCCATGGGTTGAGAGAGAGAGAGAGAATGTTGGAAGGAATGGTCGAGGGTTCGATTGATAGGACACGCCCCCATCAGGTATGTTTGCAATCAATATTCCAGGACATGGAGAGTAATTGATACATCTAACTGAAGAGAACAGCGGAGGTGGAGTGGAGAAGAAATTCGCGCTTGATGCAAAATCAATCCACAAAATTGAAATCGGAAGAAGATGTACATGAAACTTTACACCCTTCTTTAAGATTTTTTTTTATTCATAACTGATTGGTGTAAGATTGTTATAATCTGAATAAAAATTTAAAAAAAAGGTAACAAAAATTCTCTGATGTCATGTTTGTTGAGGAATGTTTTGACCATAAATGAAGAATGTGTATCGGATGAATAATTTATTTTTCTGGATCTAAAAATTAAAAAAAAAAATTGGAGAGAAATAGTGTGATTTGCAAGAATAAATACTGAATAACAACTGAAGAAAGCATCTATAATGTCTAATATCGTTAAAATAGCGGTTTTAAATGTGGTAAATGTGACGTTGTAAAAAGACGTGATGCCTAAGGATCTAATATTGTGATTGTGAAAAATCACATTGCATAAAAAAAACTTTTATAAAAATGGGTAAATTGGAGGAAATAGTGGTGTGGGTAGAAGATAGGAATCATGGCTCCACCATATAAGAGCGTGGACTGGAATCCAAACCGGGAACTGATTCATGCACCTAGAGACAGAGAGGCCTCTGCTAAGTGATAGCCAACGTTGGTGGGACCTGACTGGACACTTTAAGAAGAAGAAGATACAAATGGGGATTTTTTTTTCCATCACGCCGTTTCCTGAAAGGGGTAGGCAGAGAGTACGGACTTCCATTCTTTCCTATCCAAACAAACCTCTTTCGCTTCCTCCAAACGCATAACATTCCGCATACATGCTCTTCTATTCCTTTTGCTCCTGACTTGGCCCTCCTCTAAGATGGCACCGATATGGTCGGACCATATCATTCGAGGTCGGCCTCGTCTGCGTTCACCCATTTCTTCAGATTTATATATCCTTTCAGCCATTCTCTCTACATGCCCAAACCACCTTAATTTATTCACTTTAATTCTAGTCACTATGCTAAAATCCACTTCACATTCCTTTCTATCATTCCTCACCTTAACAATCAGTCTCTTTCCGCATATCCTATGCAGTGATCTCATTTCCTCGGCATTTATTCCAACTTCCAGATTTTTCGTCC
The DNA here is from genome assembly GCA_963576905.1 of Mystacides longicornis. NCBI lineage: Eukaryota > Metazoa > Arthropoda > Insecta > Trichoptera > Leptoceridae > Mystacides > Mystacides longicornis. The sequence continues at coordinate 10,076,018 of OY756432.1, forward strand.
ATGTCACTCCCATACATCATGGATGGAATCAGGATTGCTCTAGTAAGAAAACCTTTTTAGAAGATTAAACCTTAAGATGAAATCAAAATTATACAATACAATGATGGATTTAAAATTTCCAAATACAAAAACATATTTTAATGTTATCAGCTATGTACAAAAAAATAATGGTACGATCAACAGTCGTCCACTTAGAAAATTTTAACACGCAGTTTAAACGTTATCAATCACTAGCCCCATAGTCTTTTAGTAAAAATGAAATATCTTCTTTGCGACAACAATTACTTTAACCTTAAATTGAGGCAACGTTATGATGATCAAATGTTTCATGTGGTCAGTTTTACTGTACGGTCTAGCTAGAATAATGAACCCTCATAATCAAAATTATAAATCGCCTCGAAGGATTTGCAATATTGAACCATTGCAAAAAATTTAAAATATTCTGGACAGACGTGATCACCAACAAAGAAGTATGCCGCAGAAATAACAACCAGATGATTTTTCGCCTAAAATAAGACCCGTAAATCTTCGTCACATAATGAGAGGTGAAAATATAAAGTATTACAACTATTCATGGACAACAGAGAGAAGACCACAGAGGAGCTGAAACATTCGTGAATGAACCGGAATGTGGAGCTTTCTGTCAAGTGGTCATCGGTGTTGGGGGGACTCTAAAGGACAACAGAAGGAGAAGTTACTTACAAGCGTTTTTTTTAACCCGAAAAGAAAGAACATCCATTTAATTTAGCCATTGTAAACGAGACATATTCTTTGCACTGAGTACCTGAACAATTAATATGTCATCAATGTCCGCTCTTCCAGTTTTGAACACAGTCCTACCATACCGACTTAGTATGACTTCCTGTCCACTACCATTCTACAACAACTATACCACCGAACTTCAGCTTTATTTTCTAACTAGCTTATACCCGTCTTGCTTTACGTTTTTGATTCCGATTGTCAGGCTTGATCGGTAGGTAATTAAACAGGTTCTAGTCTAGCTTTCCATTGCTTTGTAGACCTCTATAACTGACATAAGCACAGAAAAAGAAGAATGATACTTTTAACGTTTATTAAAATTTTGTATGAAGATCCTAAAAAATATGATTTTTTAATTAGCTCTAAATATATTAGAGTTAATGCAGCAAATTGTATTAAAGTACCTTCTCCGGCATTTTGCACGGCTCTGTGCAGATTCATATCTGACGTAGCATTTGTATTTTGAGCGTGATGCTATGACATACGGTAAAAAGCAAAATAAAAAAACATTTCTGAATTATTATTTAGATAGAGAAGGAGGGGCTAATGCGAGTTTTATTTAATTTCCCAATTTACCACGCAACTTTCTTAATTTTTTCTTTCATAAGAACCTTCTACTAATAAAAGCCAACACGACAAAAAAAGAATTAGTGAAATCGGTTCAGCCGTTTAGGCGTGATGTTCACATATACGGATAGAAAGCACACAAACATTTCTGAATTATTATATAGATTAAATAAATCTGTAATTGATACCTGACTAAGTTGGTTACATAACAACCTGCCCTGCACTGAGTTCTATCATCATCTGATAATGATCTACATAAAATAACAAACTTGATGATGAGAAATTATACTTAGTTATTATGCAGTAATTGGGAATGATGTGTTTAATGTTTTTATACCACAAGCATCTTAGGAGAACATGACAAAAAAATAACGAAAAAGTGTAATAATAATATATGAAACCGTCGTAAAGAAGTATGATGAAGATGCCAGTTAGACAAAACAGAAAATCAAAACAGAACAGGGGACAATTTAGTGGACAAATCATTCCACTAGATGAAGAATGACCGCACACCCATAAAAAATTGTTTTTTGTGGAAAGGTTTTAAGAATTTGAATTTAGTTGGAAGAATTTGGATGAAATATCAAAAGAATCATGAATCCATTTATCAAAAAGATTCAACGCTCGGTGCCTTTACATACTGTTGAACATTGGCTCAGAAAAATTTATAGGTATGTACCTAGCATAAAAAACCAATTGGAGGAAAGTATGGATATTATACTTTTGATTAGACTATCAGAAGCGTGGACGATCAAATTCTAAAAAGTTGATAGGAATAAGTACCCAAGTAGTATATAAGCTTTTACAAAATTGTTAAAAGGTTGTACAACTATAGAAGACTACCTCTTCTGAACTTTTTCAAGCCAAGCTTCCTATTTAGATAGATCTTAGATAGAAACCAGATATACGCTAAAGGCAATATCGAAGATTTTTCAGTAGTTCTATATTTGAAAATTTCACACAATCGAATCAACCTATATCAAATTGAAAAAAAAATATATTTAAATCCAAACATAACGAACTAATTTACGTTAAATATAGTTGGTAGCAAATAATATTATTTGAATTAATTACATGATATTCATCTCTACAAAAACGAGATTTTTTTTTAAATACACACGTAGGCCTATTGATAAAAAAATTTCATGTTATGATCGGAGCATTCAACTTTACGATAAGTCATAGTGTGATGATAGGAGGTCCACGCGATATGTTGAAGGTTTATTTACCTTCTTGATTTGGGTAGGTATAAAAAAAATCATAATTCGTAAGATCTGAATACGAATCTCAGAGATAAGGTCAGTCATCATAGTTTTCCTTAATATGCTAATAATAATCCAATTTACATAAAACTTAGCATAAATGTTAATTAAATAAGCAAGTTGTAGCAAGCCACAAAGGTTTCGACATAAGTTTTTTTTCCAACTCATCTGACCCAAAACTTACTTACGTTTATTTTACACCATATCTTTTAGGGATGTATAGAGCCATACAACTATTTGTCGGGTCAGTTACTACATAGCTTTTGGTTCCTTACTGAATATTGGTCATTTGTTTTCAATTCAATTCAATTCAATCAGACGGATTGGAAACGGATCATCCACATGAAGGAGGATTGGTAGAGTGTAAGACTGCACTTTACCTTCTTTTAGATGTCTCACATTCCAGAAATTATCATCAATCATGATCATATTTATCTCTAAGACTGTGTAAGACTGCACTTTACCTTCTTTTAGATGTCTCACATTCCAGAAATTATCATCAATCATGATCATATTTATCTCTAAGACCAAATGCGTGACGCTTTCCAGAAATTATTTGCTATGCAAAATTTCTATAGCAAATGAACAACTGGAATAGCTTACCCGGTTATGATGCTTGATAGTGAATTACTTACCCGTGGTTACCTCACTAGAGAGATGGGACCACAAATTGATAGGGCTGCAGCTGTATGGAGGAACGAAGATATGAAAACTGAAAGTAACGTCCGCATTTATAAAACCTTGGTAAGACCCATCCTCACATACGGCATCGAAGCAAGAGCAGACACGGTAGAAACAAAAAGCAGGCTAAGAACGGCTAAAGTAAGAATGCTGCAAGCAATTGCTGGAAAGTCAGCGAGACCGAGTGCGTACACGAAAATCAGGGAAATCTGCAGGGTTGGTGAACTGGTCAAATGAGGGCAATAGCCGATATGGTACAAAAGAAAGAATGATCGGTTGGATGTATGTTACATTCGGCATTGCCTGGCGTGTGAAAAGGCCTCCGAAACAGTGGAGGGAGAGTTGGGTCAGCACCCCAAGAGGCAACTCCTCAAATAAACTCTTGAATCTACAAAAATAGAAGAAGAAATGCCCGCTTCGCGCCCAATATGAAAATAATTATGAAATAAAATGCTAAAATCTTCCTGTGGACCACTACACCACCGAATTTGCTGTATAAAAAGAGATGAAGACCGTTTAATCCCCCAGAGAGATGTCATCACTCAAAACTGACCTGTGACCTTAGCAAGACATTTCGCATTCATAATATTCATAACATAATATTTCGGGGTTCATTAAATAAATTACCCATTGAGTATCCAAAACAAACATCAAAACATTAAGAAGTCATATTTCTGTTAGGCCCCCTCTGAAGAAATACACCCAGACAATTCCATTAACATAATTTTATCACATTATACACGGTTCAATGTCAGGGAAAAAAATCATAAGACAAAATATGCCATGTCGATTTGATGAAGCAATAAAAAATACACCATTATAATAATATTTGGTGTATGTTTTAAAGTGTGTTTGTCCGATCCTTTGTCAGTCTGAAATGTGTAATACTAAAGAGACATCTGTTAAAATATTTGATAATTTATCATTTCACGAATTCCTTCCCGATGTCAACTGAGTGTTCTCAAAATGTTAACAACATGTTTAATTATTATTTTACTACTAGGAACCGTCCGTCGCCATGTGATATAAAAATAAATTCGATTCAACTGTTTGAGCTGAGATTGGGGAAAATTATTTGGTTATAAATCAAAATGCGTGGAGCGGTTAAAAACATGTATTACATTATTTTGACATGGCTGAGAAAGGAAGGATACGGAAGTTACAATTGAGATATATTAACAATCCATAGATAATGAATGCAGCGTAGAGTCGCCCGAATTTGAACGATTCTACGCCGCTGAAATGCTTGTGTCAAAATCAACACGTAAATTATGGTTGTAGAAACCTGAAGTTCTTTGAGAATTTATTGTAAAAGACTCTTAACTCCAATTTCCTGTATTAGTTTATTTTTCGGAAATCTGAGGGGTACAATGTAGGGAGGGTGATAGTCGAGGACACAGTTAAGTAGAGGGCATAATATGCTCACGTCCCTCAATCATGAGGAAAACAACGGAGAAGGAGAAGTGCCACCGTTAGTTTTGTTCAGAATTGTTTGTTAAAAAGTCTCTCGTTCCCAGGGTGATTGACAGACAATAATAATGGCTGTCTATACCCAAAGTTCTTGTCTGTCATAATTGACAGCTAACTGGCGCGTCCTAGGGTGAATTTGTGTGTGTATATTTTCAAACAACGGAAAACACACCATTACATAGATGTGTGGCATTAACCAAATTATCAGTCAGTATTCTGGGAAATTCTAGTAACTATTTTCATTTTTTCAGGCTTAGTTGAGAACATCGACGGTATATACTTTATTACGTGTAACCCTAGTATAAGTTTTCGATGATCGAATATAGAAACGATCATCGAAAGAGTTTCGGAAGAAGTTCCACATGCTAATAAGCGCTTATTAGAGGCCAATAAGCTCTTATTAAACTCGTACTAGCCCCACCGTGCCTATATCACACGTACATATATACTGACATAGAATAGTGTCCAATATTTGTTCCAAGTCCCTGTCCCGAGGACTGAAGCTCCGGGTGTATAATATCCTTGTTAAACCGGTTTTCATGGATGGCTAAGAGTCCTGGAATATGATACTCAGGAATCAGCCACGTCTGCTGACCTTTGAGAACAGGATTCGGAGACGAATCTTGGGACCTAGGCCGGGAATTGCGGCTGGCACCTGGAGGCTGAGAAGCAATGCAGAAATGCGTGCACTCACAGGACAACCACTGATCACCAGTGACATCAGATCTAGAAGATGGATCGAGCATGTTGCTAGGTCCGGGGTAGAGAGATCCACAAAGAGTCTTTTATTTATTTATTTATTATAGTTATTATTATTAGAGTCTTCACACAGATCCACGGGTAGAAGACCACCTGGAACACCAAGACAGGGGCTAATGGACAACATCGCCCGGGACCTGGACTTGCTGGGTGTGGAAGATCAGAGGGAGTCCGTTGCGAAGAACTGAGTGGCTTATTTGTAAAAAATTGTTCAGGAGACCAAAACTCTGCCGGAGTTGTATGTACATTTGAAGTAAGTAAGTAGAATAGTGTCACCATACATAAATCCATTTTGTCCAAAGTTTCTAAAATCTTAATGTTAGATTTTAAATTTATAAAAAAAAAATAAAAAAGAAAACAAACTTTGAACAACAACGACAAAATAATAAAAGATAATAATAATAATAATGAAGATTATAACTCGCTCAACACATGGGATTGTAGATATAATGAATTACATAACACACATTTCTCATTAGGTTATTATATTATTATAATCAACAAAACTGTCACCCCATTGGCCTTGGCATTGGTCTCGTTCAAGGATACCACTCCAACCATGCTTTATCAGATGACAGTTATGTTGGCATTTTAACATCATTAGTTTTGTTAATTATATTATCGGATCGTCGACAATGTATGTAGATCATCAGTCATCGATAAAATATATGGAAGTTTTATTAATCTTGCGAATGGGTCATTATCAGTGTTGCCACCTTGTGAAAAATTTTGACCCGAACACAAACTTAAAAATAGATCAATTCTAAAATTCGGTATCTGGAATGGTGAAAGTTCGCATAAAAAAGGTCATTCCGAAACCGATTTCACAAATTTGGTAAACTAAAAGGTATAATTTCACTAAAAAAAAAAGGTCTTTGATTAACCCGGATATTTTAGGTTTCGCCCGGACGCACGTCGCGATTTCCGGACAGGTTCACGACATTGGACATTATTATTTATGGTTAAGCAAACAAAACGCCTCCAATCTTTTACCGTTCTTTATTTTTTTTTGGACTGACCCGTGCGGGTCGGGTCAGTCCAAAGTCATCTGTTACCCACGACTAGTGGCCATATTGTTGAACTGAAATCTATCAAAAATGGCTTGCATTTATTCTATTTACTTTGCCAAATTAAAAAGATTATTGTAATGAAATGGGTAATCTGTTTGAATAACATTGCATGCACTTTACTCGCTTTTTTACGGTCAACCAGGATTCATACATGACGCTACAATAAGAAAGTTGTCTGCAATGACAATCCTCTCTAATCATCATGGAATGAAATTGCAAATTTGAGTCACAGTTTGTGTATCGTTGCGCTAGAGTCGGCTAGGGGGACGAGAAAGAGTTGTTAAGCTTTTAAAAGTGGATGAAAATATCACAATTTCGTAACAAATCACCCTTCACAATATACAGTCCAGCAAAGTAGCTAAGTGTAGGTAGTTATCAAATACAGAATTTAAATCAGCAATGCCTGTGGTCGCGGTTTAAATACTCCTGTAATTGATTCGAGTGTATTTATCCTGATGAATTTGATGGAATTAAAGCGACATGTGGAAGTCCACTCGTATCAATCTTCAGACTAGACGGTTGATTTAGACGTCAAGCCCTTACTGGATTATAATAAGTAACTTAAATTAATGTTAGACATGAAAGAAATTATTAAGAACAAACGCTTCATGTATATAAAGAGTGTAAAGACTACGGTAATTTATTTTTAACAAAAAACTTAGAAAAATTTCATCATTATAAGAAAAAAAACTGTAATTTTAGTTAAAGATTAGAGAAGAAAAAAAAAAAAATGTTTGTTAAAACTAACTGGTTCCGAACATATTCGAAAACCGGCTAATTCATAATAATAATTCGGTAAAATTTAAATATGTCCCACCAAGTAGTTTGGGTCGAATATTACCGACGTGATAAATAAAATCAATTAAACAATCAAAACACACTTTGAGCTCTCAGGGGCATAGGGAGGCAACAAGAGCTCTCCATTGACCTCCTCCAATACCATGTCCAACTCCCGCAGCTCTGCCTCGAAGAAACGGAAAGCGGTATGAGAGGGTCTTCCACGTCTTCGAGACCCTGATGGGAGGAAAAACAGCGCTCTCCTCGGCCAACTGTCATTCGGCATCCTCAACACATGTCCCAGCCATGCCCATCTCCTCTCCATAATGGTGAAAGTGATGGGCCTGCGCTGGGTGCGCCGGCGTATAGCTTCGTTCGTGATGCGGTGATACCATATTATACCCAAGATAAATAAAATAGCGTCACTAAAATGTAACTGTGTCGCTCATTTAGTGAGAAAAATGGATGAGAGATGCCATCGAAAAACTCACTTTTGGTTTCGTTACTTCGATGTAATTCCTTTGCTACCCAAATTAGGGACATACGTAAGCATAATGTCAAACTTGTGTTTTATCATGATACGGTCATCTTTGTCCGGGAATTAGCGTATACTATAGTGATGCAAAATGCCAGAAAAATGGGCAAATACATCCCAATAGTCAATAAAACTCTATTGTAGATATCCCAATCAAAAGATCCTCAAATTAACAGTATTATAAATAACAACTGTTAGTATACTGTTATTCCTTTTTGCAATAATTTCGCTGTGCCTGTTATTCATGTAACATGTCATAATACACAATATGTAGACGGTGAAGAGACAATAATATGACACAACTCCTAAATAACATGACTGCGATTTGTTAAGTTCACCGCCCGAAACGGCCCGTCATTTGGCCCCCAACCGACGACGTTTCACCGCCAAGGAATATGACAAATTACATCGCCTCATAGAAACATATATTAAAATGAAAATGATTCTGTCATCATATAAAGAGCCTATTTGTATCTACATACATAATTTAATTACGAAGTATACATACGTCCTAAAATATATTATACTTATAACGGTTTTTATGTAAATTTGTAATTACTTTAGTTGTAAGTTTATTTTTATAATGTGAATTTTTTTGTTATTTTTGTCACTTTCTGATTTTTTTTACCCATCACGCCATGTCCCGTAAGGGATAGACAGAGAGAACAAGCATACTTATTTGCCTTCCACCGACATAACATTTCTCATACACACTCTCCTATATCTCTTACGCCTTCTTTGAGGACGGAATCGATGTGTTCGATCCACGTCATTCTCGGTCGGCCACGCTTTCTTACACCTTTTCTTTCAGCCTTATGAATCCTCTTCGTCATTCTGTTTGCATCCATTCTTTTACACATGCCCAAACCATCTGAACTTATTAACTTTCATATTTGTCACAACACTTACTTCCATACCATATACCTTCCTAATATTTTCATTCCTTTCCATATCCCATAAAGTTTTCCCACATATTCTTCGTAGAGATTTCATCTCTACTGCATTTATACTACATATAATTCTTTTTTCGTCCATGTCCACGTTTCACACCCATACATCATTGATGGTGACAGGATTGCGTAATGCACTAGTGTCTTTGCTTTTAGAGAGATAATTTTTTTGATAGAATTGTTTACTGTAGTACCTACCTACTGATTTTTTATTAGTATTTTTTCCTTATGTAGTAAAAAAGTAGAAAAATAACACGTTGAAAACATTAAAGAGAAAAATGAAAGGTGATTTTAATTTTGTGGTTTTATAAAATATTATAATCTTTTCCTTAGTTAATTTTTCGTAAAAATGGACATACAATCATTTTTCTCAATTACGAGTTTGTTCAGTATAGTTCTATTATGGTTGAAAAATTTTAATTATTGTATAATCCACAAAAAAAACAGCCATAATATGTCGTTTTTTTAGACAATGTTATGGACAATTTTGTAGGTATAAACTTTCAGGATTATTTTTTTACTGCCCATAAAACTGTCTGAACTTTAATATGGTGTATATCCTGCAAAACAAATTGTGATAAATAAAATTATTTTTAATCGCAGTTCAAAATATTTCACATTGATTTTAATTTGATTATGGTGTTTTCACCTCGTTGAGTTGTGGTTTTTTTACAGTTCTAATTTTATTGTAAATGCAAATCCATAGCCATCAAATAACCTTTAGGATACATAGGGCCAATTATCTTGATGGAGGATGTAGATCTACTTCATTAATGCTGCGAAAGCCAAGTTAATAACCACGAATATAGAGATATTATGCCCTGTAATTATTACTCGCACTCTAAATAAGAAGAAATAGAGTACACTTGAATGTAATATGGACAGCGAGAAAGTGAATCTCATACACAGAAAAAAAAAATATCTCAGGTCAAGAGGATTTCTCTTAAGTTGAGAAACTACAATTTCATATATAACGAAAAAATTATTTTCTCAACCTTAGAAAATTTTCATCTTCGTTGAAAAAATTATAATTTTCAGAACAAGATTTTATTTCTCAATTCAAGAGAGATATCATTATAGAAGAAAAAAAAATCTCAAGGAGAAGAAAAAAAATTTTAGTTCAAGAAATTAAAACTCTCAAAACAAGTATTTAAACGTAAAATTCTCAATTCAATAATACATATTTCTTCATTGAAGATATGAAATTTCTCAAAATAAGCTACTATTTTTTTAACGTAAGAATACATGCTCTTCATGAAAGAGTATTAATTCTCGGAACAAGTAAAATATTTTCTCAATCGAAGAATGAAGTTTCTCTGAATGAAATTTAAATATGCTTAAAGTGAGAGAGTCATATCTTAATCCAATATGTTAAACCTCTTTATCAAAAACTTTATGTTTCTTCCTAATAATAAATAATTTTTTGATGTACATAAGAGTATTATTTTTTATTTCAATTTTAAAGGTGGCTACATACCATGCAAAGTTGTCAAAATTTTTTATTTACAATATTGTGAATATTTAAAGATGGTAAATAAAAAAATCAACAACTATACATGATGTTAACATGTAGCTACCTTTAAAAGTGAAATAAAAAATAATATTCTTATGAACATCAAAAAATTATTTATTATTACGAAGAAACATAAAATTTTTAATAAAGAGAATTAACATACTAATTGGATTAACGTAATATGTGTATCGAGCCTGTAAGGAGTCTGTTAAAAAAAAACAATAAATTTTATTTTATTTATTTATTTTTTCAATTTAAGGCGCTAGCCGTGTATGTATTTATACATATTTTTATACAATTCGTCAAACAACAAAGCTTTGACACACAGATGGAAGTGTAAAATAGTTATCAGGAATGTAAAATCGCATCGCCAGATGAGTATTCCAGTCGAAAGCGATTCTACTACATCCATCGTCATTTGTATAAAATTTTAAAATAAATAACAATATTAAAGACAATTATACGACTTATTAAAGCCCTCCAATTCTAAACATTCACACAAAAATAAATTATTTAATTCATTATGGATATATAATATGAAAATAGTGAAATAATTTTTGTCAGATCAAGTGAGAAATTCGATTAACATGTAGATATAATGATATTTAAAAAAAAAATTAAGAATGTCTAAATATAGCAGGTCAAGTAAACATAAATTATAATGCAGTAATGACAATGATAGTGAGTCAGTTAGTAATTAAAGTTAAGTTAAATTATTTACTTTATCAAATTATTTCAGTCAATAAAGGTAGAAAGTTAATTATAATTAATTAAAATCAACATTTGCAGTTTCAATAAAATGTAAGTTTTTGTAGATTCTACAGTGTACCTACCATCAGTTCTTAAATGATAATCATGCTAAAAAAATACATTTGAATTACATCTACAAATTAATAATTTTACTGAAATATAGGTGTGCTTCACTGAGTTAATACAAGAGTATGTAATTTATGATATTTATATTTTACACCATTAACTGAATACCATTCAACATAACTTTTTCTTGACAATTAAATTTTTTTTTTAAATTATGGAGCTTCCAAAGAAGATATTCCTTCTTCTTCGATGGCGCTACAGCTCAAATCGAGCCTGGGCCTCCTGAAGATAATTCCTCCTGTCCTCTACTGCAGACCGCCAATCCGTCACCTGCATAAGCTGTGCCGCACCCTTCCTAATATTGTCTTCGCATCTGAGCCTAGTTCTTGCAACTAATCTTACACTTGGATGACACTCGAGGAACCTCCTGGTGATGTCATTCTCTGTAGATGCCCGGCTCACTTCTTCTCGTTATCTGAAAAACAATATTCCATTACTATGTATCTCAATAAGATCACGGCCTGCTCACGAAGATAAATGATGAAGATAATATTTTTTACTAGAGTGGCAAGTTGTACAATTGTAATTTTTTTACATTCTTTATAAATTACAATACCATTTATTGTTATTATATAATATAGGTAATATTTTAACTGTCAGTAACAAAGAAAGAGGAAATTGTGAAGTAGAAAATGTCAAGTGTAATGACTTACCAACACGTTACTTCTGGGATCTTCCAGAATGGGCCATTGACTCAAAAACGTTGCCTCTGTTTTATCAGTTTATGTTCTTCGAAGTTGAAATGTTGATTTCCACTTTCTAAATACTTCATCCCATGGTTCTCTCTTAAATTTAAACCATATTAAATCTTCATCGTGGTACGAATCTAAAAAAATAATAAAATATACACATAATTTGTAGAAAATAGAAGCAAAGCCGTTTATTGGCAAATAAATAAATAATAATTACTAACCATTGATTTCTTCGAGAGGTGATAATTATTGTTTCTGGATTCGGCAGTCTGATTCAGCGATCTTCATCACACAAGATGTTTCCTACATTGTCTATAAGCTTGCTCTAGACTGCGATGTACTTTCTTCTTATTGCCTCTTTAATTGGTCTTGCGAAGTATGACCTCTCTGCTTTTTTTGGAAATTAATGGGTAGTCCTATGACTTTTATATTCTATTCATCATTTATTATACGGCTGAAACGACAAAATAATTATTTAACTTAACATGTCTTATAACATAGAAACCACTATGTCAATGATTCATACTCAAACGGGCTCATACAAATTTTAGGTTAGATTGTCCAAAACCGGTGGTATACGCTAATACATACTTGAATGAACATTTTTGACAGTATAATATACAGATATACACTAAAATAAGTCGCAAAAGGTAAAGCTTTAGTTGAGTCATTCCTAACGATTTCAAAGTTATTTTATATACGATCTGAATAGGTTAGGTTGAAGGTTACGTAGTTAAAAAGTCGGGTTAGATTAGGTTAGTAAAATAACTAAACTAAAGTTTAACCTAGCAAAAGTACTAAATTATACCATAAATACATTCATATACATTCTATAAATGAAAAAAAATCGATTACTTAACATATTTTTTATGATTGACCATTGAAAAGTTTTAAACATACTTACATAAACAATGTATTCAACCGACAAAAATGGGTAAAAATGAGTTTTAGCGTCGTGAACATTTATATTCGAATTGTCCACATCTGTCATTTCCTATGACGTTTCCATAGATTTTTATTCACGTATCTGGCGGTATCAGTGTTGCCTAGTCGCAGAAACGCGTCCAAATATTTCGCATCGGACTGGTAATGCGAGCTGTCAAACATACAGTCAACCGCGACAACACTGTTTGTATGGAAGGTCACGTGACTAGCGGCAAGGGGGAATTCTTTGTATTATTTGTTTAGAGCAAAATTCTCCGATTACAATATTACTCTCCTTAAAAAAATTCTGTTTGTTTGTGATGAATGGACATGTTTGTTATGTATTTTGTCTCCTATAGCGAATAATACAGAATACACATTTTTAGGACAATATTTATGAACCTCTATTTTCCATACTTTTTCTTTGAAAGGAAACATATATTTAGTAGCTAATTGCGTTATAATTATTTTTTACACTGGTGTTCCTTGCAATATATACCTTGGAAATCATTTCTTTTGAAAATTATCATCCAGTATATTTATTTTCTTTTCATTAAAATTTTTTGTATAAATAAAAAATGAATACAATTTTACGCACAACACGATTTAACCATGTTCAGTTTTTCACGTAGACACAAATCACGAAAATATATGATAATCAGAACGTTTTATACAGACTTCTAGCAAACAAAACCTCCGACTTTTGCAGCTAGTCAGCTATTTTTATCATGATACCCCAAAGTTGCATAGATTACCGATCCAATAGTACTATATCTATGATGTTTCGACCGGCGTTAGACAACGCATTTAAAAATAAAATCGTGCCACAAAAAAAAACATTTTCAGTAAGTTCAAAAATAATTTATCACAATATGTAATTTATCTTATAAGAGCTACATAGAGCAGGTGATCGGCGACACTAGAAGAATATACAACATACACAAATTATTTATTACACATATACCTATTTATAAAATCCATTGCCTGGGCCTTTATATGAAAAAAGACACAACTTAGGTTATTATGTAAAAATTACATAATATTAAAAAAAATCTTGTTTTGCATTGCGATGTTCTTAATGTCATCAAACATTATTATGTAAATAAATTGCCGCATATTTGATTTAAATTATTTGTTAAAGCGGTATAGGCATTGAAAACTGTAAAGTGTAATATTTTTTATTTATTTTTAATTGTAAATGGGTATATGTTATTGATAATGTTTGTAGGATTGTATATTTGTGATTATTATATATTATTATAAAAAAGGCTCTTTAGCCGTACAATGAATAAATAAATAAATAAATATTATTATTGTGATAAATTAGGTATTTTTTGACTTACTAATGTTTTGTTTTTGGTCGCACGATTTTATTTTTAAATAAATGCGTTGTCTTGCTGCATCAGTCGATTTCGGGTGCAAGTCAGTGGAAATAAAAAAGAAAATGCGTTGTTTGCCGTCGGTCGAAATTTTGAAATATTTGGACGCGTTTCTGCGACTAGGCAACACTGATACCGCCAAATACGTGAATAAAAATCTATGGAAACGTCATATGAAATGACCATGGAAATGACAGTTGTGGATAATTCGAATAAAAATGTTCGCGACGCTAAAACTCAAGTTTACCCAAAAATGTTAGTGCTTTCTCTTCCGACACTGAAGACTTTAAATCATAAAACACTTCGTCATTCGGATTAAACAAATTATCACTCTTCCTTTTACAAAACTTCACACCGAATCGCACAAAAAAAAACTAGATTTATAACAAAAAATAATCGTACACCATCATAACACTTTCTTGACAGTTGAGGTTGACGACAACACAATGACAATACATATCAAACCCGAGTAACGACACGAAGATTGCCGAATGGTCGGAGTATCGTTAAAAGCCGAACTATGACATTCCTGCATACTATCCGAAGACGCGTCGATGCCGTCGCAAAACATACCTAATGGAAATCCCCGTTTATATGGATAGCGGACACAAAATAAATTTACGCTCGGGGCTCGGCTCTTCATTTGAGACTATAATTTCTTGAATCAACAAAACGTTTTCTTCAATGAAAGTTTTGTGTTTTTACTTAATCCAAGATATTCAAATTACTTAGAATGAGATAAAATCTCTTAGATCAAGAAAACAATGTTTATTAAAATGAGAAAAAAAATTCTTTGATTGGAGATATGTGGTTTACTTAATTCAAGGAAATATTCTTAACTTAAGACAATAAACTCTTGAATTGCCTGAGACAGTTTAAATTCTTGGATTGAGAGAATAAAATCCAGTTGTTTTTTCTGTGTAAGTTATTTTGTATGGGAATAACGTTAACAATTTTACGACTATGCTGTCGCAGTTCAGAGTTTGGCGACATCACATTTACACCGTCTGAAATTGCAATCTACACTTACATAATGTAATAACTCATAATGAATATTGATTAAATAAGTCAGTCAGCTAAATAATAACAACAACGCTGCGAGATACTGACCGGTCACTAACTGACATCCACAACTTGACACTGACCCTAAACGATAATACAACAAAGTATCAAATAATATTAATTAAATTTTTAATAAACGAAGGTGAGTGTGTATGATAAATCACTAAATAGTTCATTTATTCAATTATAATTTGATGATGAAATAGCTCTTTTGTCTTTTGGTCTGCTAAAGCATGTAAATTTGTTGCGAGATTTAGGGAAGGAACACTGTCTGATTAATCTTATTGTCTGATTTAACACTGACTTACTACTCGACATCCCCGATTCTTTATACTAAACATGTGCCACCAGTTTTCGGATTGACTTTTTATGCTTGTTTTCGGCTTGTCTTTTAAGTTTGGGCAACATATTTATCTTATTCAACGATAAAATTCGGTTCTTGCTCATTCAGTCATCAGTTAGTTGTTGTATCCTAATGCCCGGTTAAATTCCACTTTAAGAAATCTACTAGGTCTTCTATTTTATACTCAAAGTTTGTTATCTGTCCCGTGCAAACGCTCTTTGTGCGAGTAGTAAACTGTTCTAACCGTCCCATAAAGGCGGTCCTCACGACATGATACAGCTTTATTGATGATGGCGCATCCTGTATCCCAAACCACTGTCATTGATTTTTAACCCTAAAGAATCATTCCTTTCTACTTTCTCAATTTTGCCCTGAATTATCAGTTGAAAGAATGCGGAACTCTCTCAATAGACACCCTGACGACCCATGAGATTCGCATCATTCTTCTAATCAACCACATCCCAAACGCCTCCAGGTCGTAGCATTGAAATTTTGAGAGTCAAACCTTCCACTCCATATATTAGCACCGATAGGACATACGCTTTTACAGCTCTCCATCGAGTATTATCTGTATCTCAATATTATACGAAACTTTTTTTTTAAACGTGATATCGTTTCTGGCCTTGTATACGTATATAATTATTACATTCACATGAAATCAATACCTCGTTTTAAAACTTGTAAACAATCGAAACTGCCTACCGGTGATGGGCAGTTCTGTAGCAACAGCATTCCTCTGTGGGATGAAGATATCAAATAACGAAATAAGCCCCAAGTGACTTTGCATTCGTATCAAAGGACTCGATCGTTTGATAACACTATTGCGGCCATACACCAGAGTGTGATAATTGAGATGTTATAATGAAGAGAAAGTAGATTTATATAAGGCGCTACCTACAAAGGGCTTTGTTATCAGGCTGTTTATTTATATTTATTTTATCACGCGGTCGATGAAACAATACAATCAAAAGGCGATTTAAAAAAGCTCAAGATAAAGAGTCGTTTTTAAAAACAGTTTGTAATTGAACGGGTTGATGGTTTAATAACACAACATAATAACATTTTAGTGTTGATAAGAGTCAACTTAATAAAGATGCCTGTAATTAAAGCTCTAAAAATCTTAATGATGTTTATGTCACATGTTATTTTTCGAATGTGATATGTCAGAATGGTTATGGACTGTACACATCTGAACACGCGCGGTAATGCAACCAATGTCATATTGCATGCATTGAATGATTAGAACAGCGAAAAAGACTAGAGAATCTGCTTTGTTCGTACGTAAAAGTTAGTTAAAATTAAATTATATTGATTATAAATGAATTAGTTCATTTTTGCTAAAACATAACTGTGTCGTATGATGTACCTAATGCAACTTTTTATTTTCTGAAATAAAAATATCAGGACTTAACCAGTGACGTACCGAGGGGGTGGGCGGAGGGGCGGACCGCCCCGGGCGCCTCTATTAGTAGGGCGGCAAAATTTGCTCGCGCTGTACTATACAAGACCAGATTGATAAAATCAAAAAAAAATATTTTCATCTCGGGTGGAGGTCCTTAACAAAAATAACATTTACGTGCGATAAGTCTGCAGGTAGAGAAATGTGGGTCAGAAGTTGAATGTGTCCCACTCTGCCTGAATTATTAAAAAATAATGTACCTATTCTGCATCAATAACTAGAAACATTCAAATTTGACATAGCGCATCTTGGTTCTTCTAACTACTCGCGTTGCCCGGTTACTATTTTATTTGTTTACCTACAAAATTCTGTGCAACAGATGCCACTTTCATACATCAAAGATGCGGATCAAATATGTTTTTATAAATAAAATAAAAATTAACTGGTGTATCGAAAGTGAAGTTTTCGTTATATGGCAAGAGTAATTATATGTATACTAAATTAACAAAAAGAGCTCAATCTTTTTTTTTCAAATTTTCCTTATTGAAGAGAATGTGTTCTAAGTAATTCAAGATCTACCTAACCAAAGCGGACATATTGAAAGACGGATTCAAAATTAAAGTCGTCCATTAGTGTACCTATTGGCCTTTCACCAAAACGTTGTATTCATGAATAATAAGTTTGATAATATGGCTCTAAGATTAATAAATATTATAATACAAACATAAGTATATTCGTAATCTGTATGAATTTATGTGATTAAGTTCCACTTTCTGTTTATTTTATCTCTCTATTTTAGCTCTCTACAACCTATTTATAACCTTTCTAGTAACTCATATTATAAGAATATTCTACTCAAATAATATGATACTACATTTACCCTCGGTAGCAGGTAGGAAAGCAAGGGGAAACTACCACATTAAAGGTCCACGCGACATCCCATGAATCAGCAATAATGAATCGACGATATCAAGTAAATGAGATCCAATACTATTGCTGCAAACCAATCCCAGGATTGAAACTGCAGAAGAAGAAGCAGGTAGGTAATTCGATTAGTAACAGAATATTATATTTTCTTGATCGTTGATATGGTCACCAAACAACAAAGAGAAGGAACCAAAACTCTAGTGCGCGCAATCTGCCATCGCCCATTCGTTAGATCTTGCTCGATGTTTTTTCCACGGTGTACAATATCAACGATGAAAGAAATGTTAATATACTTCAAGCTTCGGCTCTATGTTCGATTGGTGTAAATCCACACTAAGCAGAAATCATATTTTCGAATCCTGTTTCTTTTTTATTATAAAAAAAAAACAAAGAAATCAATTGAATTACTCATGGTGGATTGATCGTAAGTTTTTAAGTTTCGTCCTGACTTAATTCTATAATGACAATTCAATTTTTCTTAGTTTTCTATAATTTGACCAATCATAATGATCGAAATATCTAAATTAAAGAAATCGTAGTCTTTAAATAATAACCTTCAAATGGAAATCGAAAAATAAAAATTGACAAAACGTATTCATATTTGTAGGCATTAAATTAATTTTGTACAAAATAAGATACAAGGTTCTATAATAATTATGAATTTTTAATCGAAAAAAAAAGATGTTCACACGATATTTAGTTCACAAAAAACAAGATATTAAATTATATATCTAATCTCCTGAACAAAACGGAAATCATAAATATGACGAAGGTTTTGTTTAAAGGAGCAAATCTGCAAACCTGTCCTTGTAAGATTCAGCTAATAAAAATCGATAGACTATTGATAATCTCTTTCAAACATAATAATTATTAGGAATAGTTTTTATTAAATAGTTATTAACATAATATCTCAGTATTTATTTACCTAAGCGAGCCTTCACAACGAATTCAATCCGTGACGCCATTTAAACTGGAAAAAAAACTCGGATAAAATAGACTTAACAATCTTAACATAACATATTATCAAGGTTTTGCGGTGAAATAAGTAATTGAATTTCAAAAATGCTGTTTTCCAAGACAAGCAAGGACGTATTCTTTGAGAAGTAGGTACAAAGCATTCTACGTATATTATCTTCTTCACTGTCGGCAGTCAAATAAATAATGAAAGCGCGTAAGAGACAGTGTAAGCTTGACGTTTAGTATCATGGGATGCTTCGATATCGCAGTAAACAAGACGCAAAGTGAAATAAAACTTATAAACTGAGTAAAAAACATTAAATTCAAAAACTTTTATCTATCTAAAATAAGGAATCTTGTTCACTTCACTGTTTGCTTTTATTTTACACAAGGAATATTCTGAAATGTAAAATTAGTATTTTGTTAGTTTGAAGTCGTTTTAGATCAAGAGTTCTATGAAAATTACGACAGGCTTGTCCATAACAAGGTCAAGAGATTCTTCTTCAATGGCGCTACAGCCCAAATCGAGTCTTGGCCTCCTGTAACTTTCGCCTCCACAGCTCCCTTTCCCCAGCCGCCCCTCTCCAATTGTCCACCTGCAAGAATTGCGCTGCATCTCTTTTCACGTCATCCTCCCACCTCAGTCTCGGTCTGTCCACCCTTCTTCTCCCCCCTGTCAGGATTATTTTTGGAACCCGTGATTCTGGCATTCTTTGCACGTGTCCAAGAGCTCAAGAGCTTAGGTAAATGAATTGTCTGACTTTATATTAATTAGTTTTCTAAATCAAATCAATCACAAATCAATCCTGCTGAAAAATTTGCGATTTATCGATCATTCCCGGGTGTCACTTAATGTGACAATAATGAAGTCATAAGTGTGAAACCCAATCACTATTACTGACGCCGACAGCAGACATGCGCGCTGTAGATCCTATGTAAGACATCGCCATCCACTCCCACGCATATTGTCAGTCATTTAAACACTTAACGACATCTTAATGCAAATAACCAACATATTTTTTCACTTTTTTTTTAATATCATCAGTGTCATAAAAACTATTAACTGAAACGTTACATAAACAACACTTATTTATCGTTTAAACGTTAAAATAACAACTTTGAATGTAATCAAGATTGTTATTTTTCCCAAATAATCGTTTTAGAATAATTATGATGGTCTATGATTTTCAATAATGTTATTTCATTTCATAGTCTTAGCATAATATTGTGGTATGTTTAACATTAAAACCAGGATATTTCAATAACGATAATTTTAAATAATTGATCCATAAAAATAGATCAATGTAAATCAGTTGCATGAGAATTGATCAAATATTATTCATAATGGTAATGCAGATAATAATGTATCGCATATCCTCTATAAATTTAGATTTTTAGTCAATTACTAAACTTACAACTTCCCTAAAACTAAACTTTACTTTTATAAAAATAAGATAGATTGATAATCTAGTTTGATGAAGATTCTTCTATGCTTTTTGGAAAAAAGAAATTCTATGCTTTTTAAGCAAATTTGACATTAAAATAAATCTCCAATTTCAAAAGATAAACTAAATTTTTTGTAAAGATTTCTGCTACTAAGATAAATAACAACCGAATAAAAATGTAAACTCTCGAACCTTGAAATACTCGAGTACTTTTACTTGAAAAGTGTACTCTTTCAAAGTTCGAGATTAAACCTCTATTAAGGTGCATTTTATACCAAAGGAACACGAACAAAACAGCTTCTTAGAACGTCCGAAATGAAAACGTTGCGACACATAGTAGGGAGATTCTTAACAGAGTCCCCAATGATGAGATACGAAGAACCTGCAATGTTAACGACATGGAGTAGACAGTGAATAATGTTCTGCAGGGATCATGTCGAAAGAATGGAAGAAACAGAATTGCCAAGGTCGTGATGCAAGGGATCCCAGATGGACGCCGGCCCCAGGACGTCCCCCAAAGAGAAGGAGAGAAAGCTGGACTTCATAATCACAGGAGCCCGATATGAGCACTTCTTAAACAGATCATAGATCTAAACAAAGAAGAAGAGGAATAACAAACACCCAGAGCTTGAAAATAGAGTATATTTTCCTAATCGTTGATACTGGATACCATGGAAACAACAACTTATTAGTAGGTGATGACAGTTCTTTATGGTTATTATTTCCTTGGTGACTATATCAACGATTATGAAAATATACTCTATTTTCCAGCTCTGGGTCTTTGTTTAATGTTATAGCACTGAATGCGACATAATCTTAAGTATCTAATCAACATCAGAATTCAAAGATTGTAAAAATAGATGAGATTACATCTCATAATTCTTGCTGGCTACACTTATTTTCAATCCATGATATGATGAAAGTAAAAGTGAATGAACAGAATACGAGTGACACATTCATAAGATTCTTACCAAATTCCGTAGTAAAATAGTGGAACTTGAGCTGAAACATTGTTACCAAGAATTCCGTCTGTGAGAGGGACGACAGATTTATGGTGTGTTAATAGGAAGTGGAATTCGGAATATGGAAACAAATTAAGAGAACTCCGTACGATGTCATTTATTATAGCAGACATTACATTACAATGTGTTGGCTAAAAGCGAATGAATTGTGTAGAAATACAAAATAAATATGTAAAAGTATCAATTCTTTACAGTTTTTATGTTTAATATAATTATTTAATTCAGCTCTGTTTTTTCTATAAAGTTTTTTTATATTTTATTTACTAGCTATCCCGACAGACGTTGTCATACGGTCCTAGCTATGAATATTGAATTCGATAAATTATGCATCTGTTTTCAACCATTTATTTTCCATCTGCAATCTGTCGATCGCACCAACTATCATACGACTGACAGATTCTGTCAAACACCAATTAAATTTCCATAATATAATTAGATTATATAGTAAAAATCGCTACTAACTACTTTAAGTTTTGATTCTTGAAGTGATGGAAGAATGGCTGGACGCGATTGAATTTCGGACTGATGGATATCCGACACATCGCATCTTTCCACATAATCCGTTTGATTTACCCCAATCACGGTCATTTTTTGGAGTGACATCGCTCCATTTGGATGGACGAAGTGATCATGAATGGCGAGCTTAAAGCGCTATTAACCTGACCAACGGAAGTTGTCAACCAGTGAAACTCCTTACATGTTGAGATTGTATCTCAACACTTAAACCTCAACTGGTCAGAAAAGGCACAATGAGCCTCAGACGCCTTCGAGCGCAATGGAGAGCTCTTGATTTCTCGCTATGCTCCTGAATGGGGCTTAGGGTCCCCGCATTGTGGGTTGGTTTGGGGGAGGATCCGCGGCGGGCTTGATTTGTGTGGGGCCGGCTTTTCGGTTTGATTGCTTCGATCGAGCTAGGGGGTCGGTTTCGTGCGAGTCTGGTCTTCTCCGGGTTGGCTTGCGTTGTGCGGGGAGCCACAAAGGGAGTATGTATGTATGAATGGTGGTTTGCTGTTTATGTGTTGTATTTTTTCGTGTATTTGTTATTGTGTATAAAAATCTGTATGTTTGCGAAAATATGAAAGTAGCTCATTTCATTGGTTCAATACGAGATGAGAGAGAAGAATAACAAAAATGTTAACAAAATCTGATTCATATAATATGAATAGGTACATTATATTAAAAAGTGTGGAGAGATATCGGTTGCACTTCCTGCATCAAAACGCGACATCAACACAAAACACGACGAGTGATAAAGTTGGGTAATTGCTTTCTCGAATGCGAATTCATTCATAAATTGATTTAACGACCGCTATATTACAGAGGCGAGGATGACCTTTGACAGCTTCTATCACAGACAAACAAAACTAGTGCACTCGCAATCGACAAACTGGCAAATTTGTCGATGTCTTCGTGTTTTCACCGATTGTCGTTTATTAACTAGGAGTCTATTATGATAAATTGCAAAGAAAGGAGGCAATATAGACTCCATAGTACTGTACATCTATAATAATATGTAGTTTCTACGCTGAAAACTCAGCTGCCTAACTGCTTAGGCGCCAACTCTTGATCAACAGGTCCCGGTTTTGAATACTGTGGAGCTAGTACGAAATAATTGCACGCTAATAGTGTTCTAAAGCGTGCAAATAGTGTTCGAAAATCAAACGATCGAATCATTTGATCATTTTTGTATGGAAATTTTTCGAAACTCTTTCGATGATCGTTTCGATTTTCGATCATCGTAAACTTATACTAGTGGTACTGATCATGTTTTCCAGTTATTTTATTAACGAATTTGGGCTCATGTTAAGTGAACACTTACTTGATTTACACGTAAGTGTTAATCACTTACGACATCTTCCACAGAAAGCAAAATTTGCGCTGTGAATGTGGAAATGGTCGGCAGCGGGATTCAAATTCACAAACTTCACCAGAAAACTGTTTTCAACCACATCAAATTTATTTTTTAATATTGAATGTAAATATATGGGCAAAGGCGCGTCGGCAAATCAATGAATCGCCAAAAGTCGATTTTCATAATTTTTTAGGCTACAATAATACTTTGACATCATTTGATTCGCTATATATTTTTATCATCCGAAAAATGAGGAGATTATAAGACAATCCCATAATTTTAGAAGCGTTTGAGCATTTGGCCGTGCATAATACGTCTTAATATGAGTACTTAGAGGATCTTAGACTCGATATTTTTGGCATTAGCTGATGAAATAATTTCAATCAAGCCATTCATTCTTTTCAAATGTCTTCATCACATTTATTTTGGCATCCTCTTATACGATAAGAATAACCAAAAGGAATAAGGATTAAAATTATTTCTGAGTTGTTCTCATCCTCCATACAACGGATACACAGTGAGTCCTGGATTTTTGAACGGCGATACTGTAGACGAATCATACAACGAAAATTTGATACAATATAAAATATTTTTTTATATTTCATTAAATCAATATGTACCCCGTTTCTAAAGCGAAAAGACGCTTGTGTGAAACGGGGATATTTAACAAACATAACACATTTAGGTACAATGCATTTTGACATCACACATCGGTCAAATCGTAAAGATAAATCGTTACGTGTGTATTCAACTGACCGAATGCTTGTACAAGTATGTCAGTTAGCTATTCGTGTACTGATGGTAAATTCATCATGAACAATTCATTTTCAACAATTATAATGCAGTTCGCGATGAATTTTCCTAGACCCATAAACTGTTTTATGTCTTATTTATCATCCATTGAACTTACCAAGGTCCTTAGACTCATCAAATGTAGCAATCAAAGAACAAGGAATATTTAATCTGCAATAAACAATATGAGTTATATATCAAGAAGCAATAGGGTGTTAAACACCAAATAAGCTGCGATTTGTGGTCATCCCAAAATAGAAAATAACCTAAGAAAACAAAGTTCTTGTTTGCAGCAAAACTTTGTATACATTTTGTATAAAAACAAAATGAAATTTGAAATATTTCTATAGAATTATTCGGCGATGAAAACGCTTTGTGGTTGACATTGTGCTCCTAATGACGTCACACGCAAGTGAATAAATGGATTGAAGTTAGCATTTGGCACCCTGTTTTTTTTTGACAGGAATGTCTGCAAATAATACATATAATTCAGAAAGTGCTTTTTTGAACGATATTCGAAGTAATACTGTAAGCCAGGATTTAAAAAAATAATAATTTCGTTGCATTAAGATAAGTAGTTAAACAACAACGTAAAGCCGCCAAAGGAATATTTAACAATATAAAAAAAATATTTCCAATGACAATAGAAATATTGTAAAAAAAATCTTTGGTAATTTATGGTGTATCCAATTTGTCCGATATTTAGAATATTGTCAATAATGTTTTGTTTCTAGAAAAATAAATGATGATAATGCTAAAGATCTTATCTAGGATGTAAATGAGCATAGATAAACATTTACATAATACAAAAATGCGAAGTTCATTCTAGATTTACAAACTAGATTCAGCGTGACCTCTAGTAGCATTATAAATAAGTATGTAGGTACCTATATATAGCTAATAAGATTAGAAAAAAATTAAACGTTGATTAAATAATAGGTATATTTATAGTTTTAGATGTTGTATGATAATACAAAAGCTATGTCATAAAAAGTATGGACAATAACAAAACACCAAATATCTTATATATAAAAATGGAGAGCTATTTCGCGTTGTCATCGGATGGCGCCTTAACGGCTGGACCGATTTCGCTAATTCTTTTTTTGTCGTGTAGGCTTTTATCAGGAGAGTGTCCTTTTAGAACAAAAAAATTAAGAAAAATGCATAGGAAATTAGAAAATTTAAGAAAACTATAAAAAAGGAGATTTATTTCCCGATATCATCGCATCACGCCTAAACGGCCGGACCGATTTCGCTAATTCTTTTTTTGTCGTGTAGGCTTTTATCAGGAGAGTGTACTTTTAGAACAAAAAAATTAAGAAAAATGCATGGAAAATTAGAAAATTTAAGAACGCTATAAAAATGGAGAGCTTTTTCCCGGTGTTATCGCATCGCGCCTAAATGGCTGGACCGATTTCGCTAATTATTTTTTTGGCGTGTAGGCTCTTATCAGAAGAAGGTTGTATTAGAAGAAAAAAATTAAGAAAAATGCATGGAAAATTAGGAAATTTAAGAAAACACAGAAAGTAGGTAATCTTTTTAGTACTTTTAACAATATAATTTTGTTCTACTTTTGAATTTTTATTAATTGACATTTGAAAGAACTGTCAGTGGATTGATTGTTATGGCAATTGATAGAATGCGAATGTAAAATATATCGTATGAAATAGATTGATTGGATAAGTCATATAATATTCATTGCAGTTATTTTTTATAAGGAGTTTTGGTAAGTTTAAATACAAGGAATACATTATTGTAATGAAGTGTAAGGAGTTTTGAAAACTTTCTTTATTTACAGACATTTTAAAACCGCCATCAAACAGAATCGTATAATATAACATCTTAATTGAAGTTCATTTTATAAGGAGTTTTGATAAGTTTTAACACAAGGAATACATGATTATATTGAAGAACAAGTAGAATATTTTTTTTGTTTGTTTGAAAATCAATTCTTCGTTTATGGGCTGATTTTTACAGAGGATGAGTACATACCTTCATATAACGTAAATATAATCTGCATCGTTAATATGTAAAAAAAAAGCTGGATATTATTTGCTAATGACCTAGCATTTGTTTCTTTATTGAAAATAATAATTGCTACACTTCCAACTTCCACCATGTTGTAATAGAAAATAGAACAAAAATCACAGATACTGCATTAAATGTGCTTTTTATTTATTTCTACTGTTTTGAAAGAGAAGATTTAAGAACGCAATTTTGTGTGAAAGTGAATGTCGAGAACTTGGACGTATGTCTATTTAGGTAATTAATTTAAAAGAGATGCAAGGTGCGAAAAAGAGATTGAAAGAAGGAAATTGGCTGGGAGAAGGGTTGGCGGTGCATTAAGCCTCTAAGAAGATATCTCTGAAATCGACAGTTGATGCACAATGCACTCCTGATACTATCCATTATTTATGGGAGTGAAACTTGGACATGGAAGATAAATTTGGAAGTTGGAATAAATTCTGTGGAAATGAGATCACTGCGTAGGATATGCGGAAAGAGACTTATTGATAAGGTGAAGAATGATAATATTAGAAAGGAATGTGGAGTGGATGTTAGTGTAGTGACTAGAATGAAAGTGAATAAAGAAAGAAGGTTTGGGCATGTGAGAATGACTAAAAGGATATATAAATCTGAAAGAATTGGTGCACGCAGACGAGGCCGACCTTCAATGACATGGACCGACCATATCGGTGCCGTCTTACGTGAGGGCCAAGTCAGGAGCAAGAGGAATATAAGAGCATGTATGCGGAATGTTATGCGTTTGGAGGAAGCGAATGAGTTTGGATTGTAAATAATGGAAGGCCATACTCTCTAGCAAAATAATTATTGAAATATCATAATATAATGACATACCTAAATTCTTTTTTTTACATATTAACATCAAATCAATCAAAATTAAAACTCCCTTTGAACTCCACTCAGGAGCAAAGTGAGGCTTAAGAGCTCTCCATTGCACTCGATCTTGCGCAATGATGACCTCTTCCCACATCATATTAACATAGGTTATAAGTTTTTGATGTAAAAATAAACTTAGACCCAATGAATGCTGCGTGGTATGCAGGTTTTGCTAATGCCACTAATTAGTCATTCGTGTTAAATAATTAAAAAACGAATTTGAGCTCTGTTGCATAAAACCTAGAGTACCCATATTATTTATTTCGATACGAAGTTCGACGGGTCAGCTAGTTTATCAATAAAAGTATGGTTTCAAATTTTCAACACATTTCATTTGAAATTGTTCTTTTTGTAAACTGTTTGATGCGTGTGTTTTCCCATTCTCCTATATGGGTGTGTGTCCTGGCACCTGACCAAAGCCCAGGCACAAAAAGTCTCCGCGTTCGAAACGAAGTGCCCCAGGGGAACTTTGTACCACCGAATTGCATTACGAATGACGCGTCTACGCATTACTTTATCATTATGGAGAAGACATGGACTTGGCTGAGACAGAGACATGTGTTAAGGATGCCGAATGACAGTTGGCCGAGGAGAGCGCTGGTCTTCCTCCCATCGGGGTCCCGAACACGAGGAGACCATTTCATAACGTCTTCCGCTCCTTCGAAATAGAGTTGAGAGATTTTTGTGTGGGAGGAGGTCATAAACATTGGGCAAGATCGAGTGCAATGGAGATCGCTTGTTGCCCCCCTATGCCCGTTAGTGGGGTTTAAAGGGAGTTTGGATTTGGATAGGATTTGTCTTTATTTTATTCGAATTGCCTGGGCGTTTCACACTTTGATTGAAGATTCTATTTGAAAATATTTTTAATCTTCCAAATTTAAATTCATTTTTCTCGAATGGAAATTCCGATTGATTAAAAAAGAAATCGATTCTTCGGCATACCTATTTCATCGACTTTGCCTACATTTTTGTTTTGGTAACAATTATCAATATCAATAATTTCAATGTTACCCTCATCATAGTTAAAATATTACATTCCATTCTGACAAAA
The DNA here is from genome assembly GCA_963576905.1 of Mystacides longicornis. NCBI lineage: Eukaryota > Metazoa > Arthropoda > Insecta > Trichoptera > Leptoceridae > Mystacides > Mystacides longicornis. The sequence continues at coordinate 10,103,983 of OY756432.1, forward strand.
TAACTAAAATAAAGTTTGAACGAACATGGAACAGAATTAAAATTTAATAAGATATCACAGTCATATTTTAGGTAGGTATCAACAATTTTCGAAATTTTATTTAAATATTGCGCCTATTTTTAATTAAATAGACGCAATAAATAATACGTAATGTTTGCAAAAGATTGAGGCGAGATTATAGAATTGATATTTTATTCAAAATCGTTGTCGATCAACACTGGCACACAATTGATGTCGACATACCTGTCGGGACAAACGTATAAAATTATCATAAAAATAACTTTTTAACGTTCAAAAATATGGATTTTCGCTCCAATTTATTGTTAATCTGTTGGAATAATTTTGTGCAAAATAGGCCTATGAAGGACCACCTTTGAAATTGAAAAAAAAACTAATCTTAACTTTCATTCCCGTTTATTCATTATCATTTAAGATTAAATAACTTTTTAACTTACATATTTATAATATTCTGTGAGAAATGCGCTGGATTTCACGAGAAATTATTTAATCTAGTGGTCGCCCAGAGGCTGAATTCAATCATAACTAAGTGATTTTGAGATTTTATATTAGAAATATTAAGCGAGTGCTATATCACCACTTTCTTTCAAAGACAATGACATGGATGCTTCAAATCTGATATGTTGATACTTTGAGTTGAGATTTTGAAAGGCATGTACCTAGAAAGATTTTTCTAGTATTATTAAGGACAAACAATATAAATCTAAATTCTTAATTTGACCAAATATATACAAAAGAATATATGCGTCGGTGTCAATATCAAATACATCGAAGTGTGTGAGTATCAAATACATTACCTTACAGAAGTGTTTGTAATTCTTTTTTATTGATTTAATCTATTTTCAAAAATATATAAGCATTCGGCACCTCTTTCTGTATATAAACCATGCATACGTGTGCGAAATTGTACATATACTCTTCCGTACGCGATTTTCGTAAAAAGGTGTATAAAGTTTTTACTTCACGTATTAATATATAGATTACTTGACTCACACAATTTCACTCAAGATTCATTATATATTTCTTACAAGTTTTTTACGTCTTTATTTCCTTAAACATCGTCCTTACAGCCTTATTGTAATATCTTCATTGAGTCTTTAACTTTACAAATTACATATTATGAAACATCCCTCAGGACTCAAGTCCGAAATATAAAACATAAAATAACCCACCTTCCATTTGAATATTAAACACCACCCGTGTCCAACCAAAGACAAGACAAATGTTATCTGTGACATAACAAATTGCCATTCGTTAATAATATTGTTAGGTTGAACGCAATACGCCTCCTCGAGATTCGTAAACACCGCTAATATGGGCTTTTCGGTGTTTTGAGAAATTGCTTTGAAAAAGAGAGTACAATAGACCCCTTTTTAAATGGTTCAAATACGAAGAATCTTTTCGATGTGATTCTTTTGAGATATCGCGTTAAGACGCCAGACTTGAGAACAAAAGATCAAAGTTCGATTCTTGTCCGGGTTGGAGTGACTGGGAGAAAATGTATTATTTCAAATTGCGATTTTTCCATCAAAGTCGATTTAGTATTTTCTCAAGAACTTTCTAATCGAACATTGGCGAAACAAAATCCCACCAAATTAAGTCAAATCATTTAAACTGCGCATTTTAATTTCAGAATTTAAAGTTCGAGTCATATTTTTAAAGAGTATAGTTTAACTGGATATTCTTATCTTGAGTCAAG